>OX031314.1:14106200-15356200 GCA_943737955.2 Myopa tessellatipennis | reverse complement strand
GGATTTACAGGCGTGAAGAAGTACATAAACATTTCAAAAAATTTACATAAATATTAGCTTCACAATTTAGAAAATAATTAAGATTAGAAGATTAATTTGATTAAATTTATTCATAAAATGTCAATGCACTTGCAAGTATAGATCATTGAAGGTACTATTTTCTACTATCGTGCGATATATGTATGTTAGAAAAATAAATTATCTCTATAATTAAATTAATCAAGTAAGTGAAGAAAGAAGATGTCGACTAAACGTCCATACATAAATGTGGCAGGAGAAATAATAGTAGTAAACCACTTGAATTATTTGAAACTTGTTTACATTCCTTTTAAGAATAAAAGGTTCCAATAATTTTTGTATAATCGATAATATCAAGTATAAACAATATCATAATAACAAGTACGAGTATGTTTAATTTGAAGACCTTTTTATTTTAGCGACGATGAGGTTGGCATAGAAATGCAAGTAATGGGAAACGATGTGCCTTTGCAAAATTCCGCAGAACAAGCGATAAACGAAGCAAGCGATCAGAACAGCTTGATATCCATGGATAATGCAAATAGCATCCTAGGTAAATTAAAATATTCCCAAAGTAAATTATTCACGAAACACCAGCTAAATCGAGAAATATTTGCAGATCTGAAGGTCGACGTACATCGAAAGAATAGCTCGGAATCCATTGAGCTTATGTTTTATGCGCCTTCAATGCTATCATCCGCTAGCCAACAGGATGAGCAGTCGATTACGACGGGATCCAATAGTGTCTCCAAATCATTCCGTTCAACTGCAGCACCTAACAGTAGCTCGGTGGCACCTGACATAAATGCCAAATTTTTAACTGTTTATCCGGAACATGAAAGCGAAATACCAAAGACCACTCCATCTTCTGCCAACTCCAGCCACATTTCGTGTCGGTCATCACTGCATTTGCAGCGCAAGTCATCCGAAGATTTTAAGCATCGGCATCACCGCAGACGTCTAGAGCGACAGAACAGTTTAGATGTTACAGCTGAGTCTGCAATGGTCTTGAAGATGGAACGGAGTCAGCTGGACACTCTATCCACAGTTCTCGATAGCTACTGCATTGAAACATTTTTACATCCCCAGCCACCGCAGCAAACCCAAGCGTCGGCTACAAACTCTACATCGGCTTCAAAAGGGCGCAACACAACACTGTCTGCAACAATAACAACAACGACTTTATCATCAGCACCTGCAAATAGTTCTCACCTTCAACGATTATCTACCAGTAATGCCAGCGCAACGAAGACGGTTTCGGATACTGTTACTACAGCGTCCATTGCAACGAATCCTCCCAACATCATTCACTTCACACATGCGGCAAAAACTTCGAAAACCGCACGTTTGCAACGTCATCGTAGCTCTGAAACGCATGACGAACGGATCAAGCAGCAAAATCGGGGATTATTTCTACCAATACATCACGAGCACCACCATGTTTCGAGCGATGTTGGCAGTAGCTGCGCATTAGCAGGAATACATGCCGTAGATGAATTGGAGTTAGGATTAGGTGGTAGCGCCGGAGTAGGCGTCAATAGCATCGATGTGGGACGGCGAGGTCACGGTTTGCTGTCGTTGGTTTTTGGTACATTAATTAAATACATTCATTCTTTATATTAAACCTATTAATCTATTTCTTTCTTACTACCAGGATCATCTTCTGACGTGTACCTCGAGGACGATAGTTTCACTAAATCGGATTTGGGTATTGAGCAATTAAACAAGCGCAAAGAATCTGATTCTTCAGGTCCAAAAAGCCGATCTGCTATCGTATTACAACAACAAAAACATACAAATTTACACTACTACCGGCCTCAGCAACAATTTCGGCAACACCATCACGTAACAAACATTCGGAAGGATTCCAACAGCACCATGTCTGCTCTGCAGTTACCTATAGCAGCAACGCCTTCGAGCAGCAAGCATACAGCCAAGCGCCGGCGTCACTCAAACGCTACATTGCTGTATAAAAGCGGTGCATCAAGTGGTAACGGGGTAACACCGGCTCTTGGTACCGATCAACAGTCCACCGTGAGACGCATTAAAAGCGCTGCGTTAGAAATTGGCTGCGCACATCCATCAGTTTCGAACCTAGTGCCACATCCAAACAGTGTGGAAGCCATCAATGGGCAGCAGCAAATTAAAAACCCGAAGTCAGCCCTGTTACCACCGCCCAGCAAGTGTCTTGTGCGGAATCCGCATCTTAATTTGTGTCCTGCATATGGTGGCAGTTTCGGAAGCAGTGCAAGTAGTTTAAATTTCGGCGCCAGTGGAAGCGGTTCCACAATAGCTTTAATTGACCCAGTCTATCCCATTGTAGAGCAAGCAGATGAGAAGATGTCAATAGATTTAGAAATAGATAGCAGCCGGCCCGACACCACCGATGAGCTGGTAATTCATGATTATGTAAATAGCGAAGACGCTGAAGATGTTAAGAACGAAATTATGCATGGGGTCCTTGATGATGGTGGTACCGATGAAAACGATGCTATTGATGTAGATGCTACACAGGTTGAAGACCAATACAGGACCAATCGAGCCCACATTTCGTGCGAATCCGATGTTTGTCAAATCCTCGATAATGGTGAGTTCAAAGCTTTCACCGACAATTTGAATGAACTTCAGGCTGGCGAATTGTTGAGAACTGTTTGCAAGCATGGAGATAGTTGCGGTCACGTAGACAGCGATTCCGAGCCTTCAGAAGCAGGAATGGCACATCATTGCGATGAAGCGACAAAGTCGCAGGAATACGATGAACACTTACACTCTTCCGACTCCGAGACAGATAAGAACGGATCACGTTCACCGCTACTAAGTAGCAGTAAAGCAAAAGATCGCAGCACTTCTGCGGCTACAGACAAGACATTGATGTCTGATATAGCACCAGGACAACAGAAACCGGAATTGAGTAACATGCCTCCTCAGCATATGTACGAAATGCGTCTGTCGAACAATACGAAAGGAGAAGACGACTCAGGTTGTCCTTCAAGTGACTGCGAACAAGTCAGCGCCAGTTCCAAAGACATGCTACTTACCGAGGTGGTCGCTCAGAATATATGTTCATTACCAATCGATATCGCCAAGCAAGACGATCATAGCCCAAAGCATATGCAGGCGGTTCAGGAGTATACTAAGCCCACTGCAACAGTTTCTACTTCTCCTGCTACAGCCAAAAGTTTGGGCGCCATACCGAAAATAGCTAAATGTCGTGATTTAAATGAAACTTGCAGCAGTAAGGACCCAGGACAAGTAAGTGATGGTGCTACTTCACAGCAACAACTACATAAACGGCGCTGTGCTGGTGGAAATGTACAAAACGCCACTGTCACCAGCTCCACATCTAAAACATTGTCACGCACCTCTTCCTCCACGTCATCTGTGAGTTTCAGCGCTGATTCCTTTTCTGCCGACATACACAAAATGTTGTGGCTGATGTCTGGCGGTACGGTCGATGACAACGGACGTCCTGTAACAACAGGACCTGCTGAAGATGCTCAATCTATACCTGTTCAAGGAAATGTGGTGCCCTCCAGCATGTCGGTGGCGCACTTTCAATTCTATCAGGACGCACTCAACGCTCTCCACTCCCATCCCTCTAACTCCGTTGACGGTCTTTCAATATCTGATCGCATGTACTTGCGCGAGAAGATCCGGCGAAGCTCCAAGCAAATATCTGAAGTAGGTAATTCGTCAACAGGGGAGTTTTCGCACACACACGATATGCCAGCTGCTCCTTCGAACGGCGGTGCGATTCACGAGCGTACATCTGTGAATGGTCAGACAATTGGAACAGTTGTGTCGGCGCCAACACTAGGCGGAACGCAGACTCCCAGCAGTGCTACGCCACTAACTATTCAAGGTCTGATAAATGTAATTAACGATGGTAGACATGGCGCAGCTGAAGCGCGCATTAGTGGAGCAGGCGGTGACAACAACACTTCAACTGCAATACTCAACATAGATGATCAGATTGAGAATTACTTTGATTATTGGCGACCGGCTTGCATGCTCTCCACAGAAAAACCGGCAGCTTTAAAAAGCTTCTACAAATACCGCTTCAAAGTCCTGGGCTTCGACCGCGAAATAAAAATCTCTATGGACCGTTTAGAGCTGCTGGCTTTATTTGATCGTGATTTGCATTGGATACATATCTTACTTTCCGTAATACTCGCTGCTACTGTTTCTTATTTGGGCGCGACTATACTGCAGCTTGGCTTCTACAAGGATCTGTTTGCATTTTTTTTTTGTGCGGTCATCGCAGGCTCGCAGTACTCTCTGGTGAAGAGTGTGCAGCCCGATGCGGCATCTCCAATACACGGATTTAATAAGACTGTGGCGTACTCGCGAGCCATCTACTTCAGCTGCTGTGGCGGCTTACTAATCTTGTTCCATGATATGAAGCTGCACTATGAGCGTGAGCCGAAAGCACAGCTTTTGTTTTTCGGTGTGCACTACTCACCGCTGGAATTGACCAAAATACTACTATATATAATGTACGTGATGTTGTTGTGCTTTCCGTTAATATTCTCACTGGGTCTGTTCCCACAGATAAATACATTTATGATGTATTTTCTGGAGCAAGTGGACATGCACATCTTTGGTGGTAATGCGTCAAGCAGCCTGCTAGGTGAGCTTAAACCAACCCAATGAACAATGGTCAATACTGAATACATTTTTTAACTTGCAGGTTCCTTTTTGTGTGTTACTCGTTCAGTCCTTGGAGTGCTGATACTATACGGACCACTCTATGCTAGTCTTGCCGAAGGCAAAGGCACTCAATACATAGTATTCTCTATATTTTGCGCTATGCTGATACCACTTGGCTACCATCTCTCCCGCTCTGCAAGCGACTTCTGTCATCTGTGGGCACTCATTAAGAATACCATTGTTAGCACTTATCGGGAAGACGACGACGAATTAAGTGCAGCAACGTCCGGTGCGGACTGCCAGAGTACAAAATTGACAACAAGCACACCAAAGAGATCTAATGGAGATGCTTCTAAGGGCTTAACAACAAATGCTGGCGACCAAATCGAAATGTTTTCCTTGGAAAAACTGCCCCAAGTCGAACGAGAGGAACACACAAATCACGAAAGCAAGAGTTGTAAAATATCGTCACTGGCAAGTAGCAACCAAACACTACCCAAGACACTGCGCAGCAGCAAGAAGACTGTTACTGCATCCAACTCGTTCACCTCAGTAGAGGAGAACCAATGTATTCTTGGTCCTAACAATGGACGGACTTGTGGCACCGATGGCGAAGAAAATGATGCGGCGAAAAAGCACACATGCCCTATATTGCAATCTTTACAAACTGATGATGACAAAGTATCCACCTCCTCTACTACAAATCCTGGCGATATATCGACTCTCACCGCTGGCGGTGCTGTGCCTGGAAACGCAGGCGACAACGAGGCTGAATCTCCTGATCCACTACCTAAGAAGTTACAAAACACTGTAAACACACGCCTGAAAAACGACTTCGTTGTCACTGCGCTTCTGGCAGTCATTGTCTTTGGTTTACACTCTAGCACCGTCTTTAGCGTGCTGCAACCAGACCTCAATATAGTACTATACGCCATGACAGGCGCCCTAGGTCTCCTGCTGCACTACATGATACCGCAAATGCGGAAACACATGCCGTGGTTGTGCTTTGCACGACCTCTGTTACGCCAGAAGGAGTTCGGTCAGTTCGAAGTGGCTACCGCAGCCAAAGTGATGTGGTTTGAAAAGGTCTACATTTACTTATGCATGTTGGAGCGCAATATTTTATTTCCTCTACTTGTAATCTCTGCGCTGACTGCCGATGCACAGATTATTGCCCATAAGTTTGGGATTGCTTGGGGTTCCTTAATCGTTGCTACCTGCGCACTAAAATGTAAGTCATAAATATCTACATGCTGCCGTAAGGAAGAATTTGTACTGTCTTTATTTGTAGTTATTCGCAATGCCTACTCGGATCCGACCAATCAGTACCTCATTGTCATGTTTACAGTGCTTTTCTTTCGTGTGGATTTCGTAGTGGCTAGCGAGACCTTTTTGATTGACTACTTTTTCGTATCGATCGCTTATCGCAAATGCAGCGACTTTCTCCTCAAGGTTATTTGTGAAATATATATGTATATATGAAATATATTTCTTCAATATTTTAGTATTAAGCTCATTGAATAAAATAAAACCAATTAAATCTACTTTAGCTGCAGTTCATCGTGACATACATTGCGCCTTGGCAAATCACATGGGGATCCGCCTTCCATGCATTTGCACAGCCATTTAGCGTGCCTCATTCGGCCATGCTATTTTTGCAAGCTGGAGTATCTGCTTTGCTCTCGACGCCGCTCAATCCGTTCCTTGGCAGTGCTATCTTCCTCACTTCCTATGTACGGCCCATCAAATTCTGGGAACGTGACTACAATACGCGTCGAATTGATCACTCGAACACACGTCTGAGCTCACAGTTAGAACGCGACCTGGGTGCGGACGACAACAACTTGAATAGTATATTCTACGAGCATTTAACTAGATCGTTACAGCATTCACTGTGCGGCGACTTGCTGATGGGGCGTTGGGGCAATGTTAACCAGGGCGACTGCTTTGGTAAGTCCATCCTTATATACAAAAGTCTCCATTTCTAATGTGTTTCTAATCATAGTACTCGCTTCGGACTATCTCAACTGTCTGGTTCACATCATTGAGCTCGGAAACGGACTTTGCACATTTCAGATGCGCGGTTTGGAGTTTCGCGGTACTTATTGTCAGCAGCGTGAAGTTGAGGCAATAACCGAAGACGTGGAGGACAACGATGGCTGCTGCTGCTGCGATCCAGGTCATCTTCCGCGCGTGCTCAGCGCCAATGCCATGTTCTCGACACGTTGGCTAGCCTGGCAGGTAGTTGCGGCACAGTACGTTCTTGAGGGTTATTCGATCTCCGATAATTTGGCCAGCGCGACACTCCAAGTTTTTGAATATCGCAAAGTTTTAATTACATATTACATGAAGGTAATTCACGAGGTGTAATGCCTTTGTATATAATTAATACCCCAAAACTAATTTCAAAACTATTTCAGAGCATTATATACTACGTTATAAAAAACCCTAAGCTTGAAAAGTGGTTATCGTCGGGTTCTATACAAGACGCCTTACAGCACACCTTGAGTCGTCAATTTGTTGATCTTGATCCGATTTTCAACTACAACCTGGATGAGGACTTCGATTTCCGTGCTTTGGGAATCACTCGAACAAGTTTTTGCTTCGTCTACCTGGGTTGGATACAGTACTGTTGGGATAAACGCAGGGACCATCCAAGCCAGCCCAACGTTGCACATGGCAACCCTTCTATAGTGGAAAACGCGTCCCGAAGCACACAGACAAATCTAGGCAGCCAAGCTCAAGTTCAATCCCAATCGCAAACGCAATTACGACCGCGTCCCCAAAAGAGCGCTACAATGAGTGGTACTGGAACAGCCACCGGTGCAAATGGGAGCTCAACCATACATTCCAGCGAACACACGATGGGTACTTCTCAGTCATTTGTGAATATTTCCCGCCAGAATTCAGAAAGCGCTCCAGGCCTGTCAGGGGTTGGTAGCGGCGTAGGAAATAGTCTAGATAACAGCTCCAGCACGGTTGGAAGTGCTTATACAAGAACTGCACTTCGAGTACCACATAAACCTCAGAAAACTTACGAACGATATTACAAGCTCGATTCACCAGCTGCGGATAGCACCGCAACACACCCACAAAATTGCGCCCAACAACCAACGGTTGTTAAAAATTCGCCTATCGTTTCTCTCTGCTTGGCACTCGGATTACTAGCGCGTCGTTCCTTAGCTACCGCAAGTCATAGTTCTTTGTCGGGTATTGAATTCTTCTTACACGGTCTGCATGCCCTTTTTAAGGGCGACTTCCGCATAACGTCTCCACGTGATGAATGGGTCTTTGCAGACATGGAATTGCTGCATTCCATTGTTGCGCCCGCAGTAAAAATGGCGCTCAAACTGCAGCAAGATCATATTTCGAACCCGGATGAGTTTCTCGATCCTGAAGCGCTTTATTCAGCCATTACCACCTACTCCACGGATCTCGTTATTTCACACGAGGCAGATCCAGTCTGGCGCAGTGCAGTGCTACGAGGCGCGTCCAATTTGCTCGCGTTGCGACATGTCCTGGAGGATGGGTCCGATGAATATCGCATTATACGTTTGACCAAAAGGTTCTTAAGCTTTCGAGTAATTAAATTAAATAGAGAGTGCGTGCGTGGTTTGTGGGCGGGGCAACAGCAGGAGCTTATCTATTTGCGTAATCGCAATCCCGAACGTGGGAGCATACAGAACGCTAAGCAGGCTTTACGAAACATCATCAACTCAAGCTGCGACCAGCCAATCGGATATCCGATATACGTGTCCCCCCTAACTACCTCCTATGCCGATACCAATGAACAGCTGTGCGAAGTGATTGGAGGGCCGATCACTCCAGAGACCATTAAATCGAATGTTATCGATTGGTGGCAGCGTGTACGTGAAAGGTGCCGCCAAGGTTGCAGTTCCGGCTCCGCATTAGATCCCCCAACCAACTTGGGTGGCCTCGCTGTTGGCATCGGTTGCGGCGTGAATCTTGCGTCTGAATCAGGTGATCTTGCACCCGTCTACATATCTGCACCACTCTACAACACGCTTACGGTGGGGAACTTTTTTGGACTAAGAACTGGCAACGTTGCCGGCATCAGCGGCAGTCTGAGCAGCCAATATGGCAGTCAAAGCCTCGCCGGTATCGCCCCTGCACGCAATGGCCTTGCTGTAATGAATAAGCCAACATCAACCACATTGTTGGCTGGATTGTTAAATCGCGAACGCGACCAGGAGCGTGAGAGAGATGCTGCGCGTGATCCACGCATATTGCGCAAAAGTCAAACCCATGTGAGTAGTCGCTGCGACCGAGATCGACGCGCTACATTGCCAATTACAAGCTCGTGTTTAGGTGTATTAACGGGTGCCAACAGCTCCCATATGGAAACAACTACAGAGTTAATGGAGTGCGAGAAAGGGAATCCGTCTGCGGATTTCCCACCAGACAGCAGTCCACGCCATACAAATCAAACCATATCAAGCTCCTCTGGACATCTAGGAATTGGAAACATAATAACGACGCCTGGTGAATATCCACGCAAATCGAAGGGCCCAATTTGTTTGACTGCCGCTGCTGCAGGTGCAGTGGGAACGAATGAAACTTCGGAGAGTAAACGAAAGGCGCCGATCGAAATATTTAAAAAAGTAATCATTGTTGACGGCACCGAGGTAAGCAAAATAAAAATGTTTTGCGTCTCTGATCATCTTAAATTCTCTAACATTTTCCAGATTTACGATTGCCTGGATTTGGGACGTCGCATTGACGTCGTTTGGCCCAGCGAAAAAATGCGCGCTAATGGTGGTCGCCTCTCCTGGAAGGATTGGACGCCTCGTGTCGGCATGGTTGGCTACGTAGTGCACCACTGGATGCCAAACCATTCTGACAAACGATTTCGATCACATGTCAATCGCACTTTGTACCTTATTGAAATTGGCGATCATTACGTGCCTGTTGGTGAGTTTGGGGTCCGAGAATATTATCAAGTCGTAGGAAGCAGGGAAAATTTGGATAGAAACTCAAACCGAAGCGCAGTGCAACTTGAATATGATGAGCGACTGGAGCTTGAAAGGCAACGTGCTGGCTTAACGCCCATATTGGGAAGTAGCCTGGAGTCGCCTACGATGATGGCAGCAACGAGCAACTACACGGAAACATTTGCAAAACTAACCACGGAAGGTGAAGGTGTTGGAGTCGCAAAAAGCTCAACGGCTAAGATAACGGCTGTAAGCAGTAGCAGTTCAGACGATGAAGAGCTTAGTAATTTAGAAAGGCGAATGGAAATGCATAGACGTGACATCATAAACATGATGAAGTTGATGTCGGAGAGAAAAAAAGAAGCCTCGCCACAGAAACAGAATGTGGAAGGAGAACAGTCGATGTCGCAGCACACTAATGCAACAGAAGCTACGGCCGACTCTACACAAAAACAAAGCGATTACGCTGAGAATTCAATGCAGACAACTGGAGATATTGTCTCTAGTGAAGACGATGTTATATCTGGATCCATTCTAGCAAACTGCCAAGAGACTTCCATCTGTGATAGTGTAGTTGATCGTGTGATTGAAGTAGGACAAGAGGAAGAGTGTAATATTTTCAACGAATCAGAAGAGATATAAAAAAGGTTACCGAAAAAGATGGAACGGATTTTAACGCAGAACACACATTTTTCATTCATTTATTCGGTTTCGAGTGTTATTTAGAAGCGTTTTCCTGCCTTGAACCGCAAAGAAACTAACCTAGGCTCTGACCAAAAAGTTAAAGACTTTATTGCTGCCAATACGAGCTATAGATATACGGTTTCATCAATCAAGTTTCAAAAATTGTGGGTGAAGACAAAATTAAATAAGCCCTAATTCTTCATTCATAAAATTAAATATTGCCTTCGTAGCGAAAAGATTTAGCTTATTCCATATGTCATCGTCACCACAAAAACCGTCGGCATCTACGTAGCCTTCCACAATCAATAATAATAACGGCGAAAAACAAATGAGGGCTACTAACAAACTTGAAAATTTCATTCTCTGGAAATTGCCTATGGCTCAGGAATTTTTGGCGCGGTAATTAATGGGCCACCTTCATTCAATCGGTTATGACTTACAAACTTAACCAATTAGTTTAAATGGTGTAAAGTACCAATATTCAATTTATGATTACATTTCATATCTGCTTCACTAACCTTTGATATTATGTTAAAATGTAAATATATTCACCTATTAGTTGTAAGTTTGTATTATAATTTAAACTAAGGAATTACTTGTAGTAATTAAGGAACATTAAACTACCTTTTGCATTCATTTCAAAAACCGAAGATTCGCTTGCACATTAAGATTACGTTTATCTGTTGATTTTCACTTTGTTCTGAAGTAATAAATCGTCGTGTTATATAATTCAAATATTCAATGAATGCAAAATGAATATTATGTACATAAAATCCCCTTACTAGTAGTTCTGCATTCGAATTCCACTTCTGTAACTCAAATTAGCCAGCGGTGGCATTTCAACAGCTTCTAGGATGTTGTAATGAATACCAGAACGGTTTTAAAGATCTGAAATACTTTTAGTAAAGGGAAGCGAACTGCGTTGAGGAATGCAATTAAATCGTAGCCTTTGTTCTTTATTAATAATATGTTGTGACAAATCGCAAAGGAATAGAAAAAAAAATTTAAAAAAAAGCTCTCATGTTGCCTTAAATTATTAGACTGATTTTCTAAATATTAAAAATAATTTAAATGGAATTCATTGTCATTTTAGAAAACAAATCAAGGAAGAATCAACCAAAACTTGCTAGACATTGTGTAGCATAATGTAAAATATTTTTAAAATTTGCTTGAAAGTAACGAGTTTAAAAACCAATTTAATTTCTAAACATCATACACCTGCTGCTCTCGTACTTGCTACACTTCAAGCCAGGTTTGTTATGTTAAAATAAATAGCTAAAGGATATAAATATTATATACATAAGTTATTATTGTGAAGACATTGTATTATAATCAAAATCAAAACAAACTCTTATCTTGTACATTCTTAGATAAGCCTTAGTTAAAATTTCTAAACCGACTAACTATCCAAAGAGATTCCACAAATTTAATTATGTACTTGTTAAGTAAATAGTGTTTCTAGCAATTGTTAATGTATACATTAATATTTTCAAATCTTTACGACTAACATACTTCCAAAAGATATTGTAAAAATCCAGAAAGTGTAAATAAACTTTTTTTAAAAAAAATCAAGGTACCCCTTAAATTGTTATTTTTGCATTCCGATACTTTATTGAATACAAATCATTTTTTGTAGTTTACCACACAAACACCTGTATTTTCATTATTTAAGAATTCCTTTACTTCTCCGTACTTTTAAAGCAATCATGTTCAATCTTTGATTAACTTTAGTTAAATTCTTATACCGAATTAATATCTGCTCTTAACACGATTCTGATAGACTGTTCTGCAGATCAAGATGCTGAGTTCAAAAGTTCAGTAAAAACATTAAGATGTGATTAACATTAAAATTTTGTGAACAATTTCGATTGGTCAGCATCCAGACTTTCGGTTGGGCAAACCAGAGGAGTGCTTTCTCGTCTTAGAGCACAACAGAGGAAGAATAAAAAGCATGCAATATCGTTTGATTTTCAACAAGCCGAAAATGTTTTTATAAATGCGTTCAAGATTGTTCTATAGAATTCCTGATTGCGATTTAGTTATATAGTATAATTTTACTTTCTTGTTTAAAAAACGAAACTACATTTTAGCAGTTAAAGAGAAAAAACTAGCTATTAGAATTTTTAGTAATATTAAACAATAAATATTATAATGAATCTAAATTGATTGCCTTTGACTAAATGTGGATGACTGAAGATCAGAATGTGTAAAAATTTAAAGCTACATTTTAAGGCTAACATAATTTTTAATTGGATTTCACAATGGTGAACTATCTGTTGCTCTCAATGTTTCTGTAATATAAAGCAACTGTAGTATTTATTTGGCTCGGTTCATTTTCCCGCTCGAATTTTTCAATTGCAAACACATGCCTTTTTGTAACAAAAACGGCCATTATATATTCGAGCAATTTCATTTCAGCAGTTCAAACATCAAGGCAGCGGACCCTTAAAGAAATTTATTTAAAACTTAAATTAGACACAAGTTGTAAAAATAAACTTTCTATGTACAACTGAGGGAAACAATTTAGAAAACTACTGTGTTCCGATTTTCACTATTCACAGATATTGTAAAACCCCTTAAAGCTTGTATGCTCAGCAAAGATTTATATAACTAACAAATCGAATGAAAAATGCAAATATCAGTTATTTATTTGGTGGCCAAAAGACGGTCAATTCAGCTAACGTTACGTCGTACAGGAGGTTGTGATATTCTGCTAGCAAATCTGTACAGGAAAACAATAAGTATTAAGTTTCATGGTTTCAATTCAGGGCAATTTCTTACAGCTTGGATTCGTTTTCCATTCGTCGAACAGCTTTCGTCTAGTATTCATTTGCTTTGCCAGCAAGGCACGTTTAAATTTCATAACGCTCTCATTGAGGCTGGACCAACTTTTCACTAGGGACGTTGGAGTGGATTTTAATTTCGGCTTGTAGTCAACTAATTTGGGGCAAACGTCTCCATTCAGCAGAAACATACCGAAGTACCTTAGTTTAAACAAAAATCAATTAAAGAATCTGAAATGGTCACACTATTTACCAACACGCTTTCTCTCCTAAAGGCATTTCCACCTCTGCGAGAGGTATTTCCCATCCTGCTCTGCCGAATGTCGCATCCACCAAGCAGTACACTTTGCCGTCCTTCGGATTATACTTCGGCGAAGGATCCTCCTTAATTGCACGTATGTTACACAAAAGTGGTACGTAGAGAAGAAGCCACTCGGGTTCAATCGCTGTAATACCTCGTATAAACATTTTCGTCGTATCACCGGATTGTGTCTCGAAGGCCTCTTGGTAAACGACCCAATCGGGTGTTTTTTGCTTCAGTACGGAGGAGGCATGCATAAACACGGGCTCTTCCATATCTATGCAATTGTAGGCATATTTCAGACGTCGTTTTTCCTCTTTGTCATTTATTTCAGCGAGCGGCACTTTGCGTGCTACACGATCACCCATGCCAGCCAGAAGAATTTGACGTAGGAAACGTGCTTGCTCATCGCTCGGAGGTTGCATTGCAGGATCAACGCAAAGATTTATGTCGCTGATACTTAGATTGATTTCGTTAGTTAATTGCAACCGCAGTTTGCGCACCTCTATTATCGCTTTGAGGCGCAGACCGTTCTCGATACAGAACTGAGCAAGCCTACCTTCAGACCCTGCATATTCTGCGGCGCCAACAGCGCGTAGCAGAACCATTGCATCTCCTAGCCGTTGAAAGTTACCTTTAAAACAGGGGGAAAATAATACTTTAATAGTTACTGCAACAAAAATAAATAATTACCAGTGGAAGCCCAACTTTGACGTCTTTTGGTCCATTTATTCGTTGATAGGGAGGCTTCGGTGTTCCCTTTGCCAAAGTCTACTTCCATGAGCACTTCCTGCACGGACAGAGCGGCCACCAAGCATACAGTGTAGGGCAACAAATTCTGTTGGTGGCTCAAGGCGAG
Organism: Myopa tessellatipennis; assembly: GCA_943737955.2. Lineage (NCBI taxonomy): Eukaryota > Metazoa > Arthropoda > Insecta > Diptera > Conopidae > Myopa > Myopa tessellatipennis. The sequence goes on along the minus strand of OX031314.1, from coordinate 15,341,953 downwards.
CATCTTGCCAAAACGTGGCGCTACTGGGAAACGTGAAATAGCTCGTCCTAAATTGGTAATAACTGGAGGTAGCTCTTTTCCTACAACTGGCTGCGACTTCTCTAAAGCACCTAAAATAATTAAGCGTTGTTCAGCAGCCTGCAACTGAACAGTGTCGGGTGGAGATGGGAAGGGAAAATTAATCACACGATCAATGCCCATGCAACGCATTTGGAGCATCAGATCGTCAACAGGTTTTTTCTGTATGTCCGGAATTCCAAAATCCTCGAATTGATCGTTGTACACCGCACTCGAATACAGACGATAACAATGTCCTGCGCTAACACGACCAGCGCGACCCGCTCGTTGATCTGCAGATGCTTTGGAGGTGTACGTCACAACAAAAGCACTGACGCCGGTGATTTTATCGTAGAGTCGTGTCTTCTGTCGTCCACTATCGACAACATATTTAATATTCGGTATAGTTAGCGATGTCTCAGCTACATTTGTGCTTACGATGCAGAGCCGGCAACCTTCAGGAGGCGGTTCAAAGATCCGGTTTTGTTTCTCCGTCGTAAGCAGCGAGTATAGTGGAAGCACCCAAAGTGGTTGTTTTGTGACAACGGAATCTCCCGCAACATCCAAAATGTCGTCTTCATCTACTGAATCATCACCTTCTAGTGCATTTCCAAACTCTGAGTCCTCGTTGACCTCCAGTAAATCTGCTTCAGTGTCGTCGGTGGGAAGTTTGTAGTCGTCCAAATTAATCTTTGGTAGCTCTATTTGTGTTAAGAAGCTCTTTTTAGACTTCTTCACATTGCGTATTGCTCGCTTCATGTCGAACTCAACATCGGAATCGAAAACTTTTGTGTCCGAAACATCAACAGCGTCTTTAATATTTTCACCTGCATCCCCACCTTCATTATCTGTTGTGTTTGCCTTATGAATATATGGAAATGTTCGACGCAATTTTCGAACCTGAAAAACTTTATTTTAGTTAATCTGATCCAGCAAAAATCAAGACAGACCATGATAATCAGATACATTTTTCAGATTTTTAAACGGATGTCTGAATGCACAACTTACGATTGACGATTGACTTACCAATTGGTTGACTTCCTGCTGGCCCGTTAGGAATACCAATATACCGCCCTCCGGCAGTTTAGAATGAATTTTGATCGTCTTCTTCAACGCCTCCTCCAAATAGTTCGCTGGAGTTTGCTTCTGGAAGTGTACAGTCACCGGATACTGTCTAGCTTCCACTTTTAGCAGTGGTGGGGGACATTTGAATAGACGTGCGTTACATGTAAAGTCCTCTACACGCAACGTAGCCGACATGATAATTAATTTCAGAGGGTTCCCGCGCTTCAGACGCAGTGGCACGATGCGAGACAAAAGCCCAACCAGGATATCGGTGTATGCGCTGCGCTCGTGTGCCTCATCCAGTATGACGACAGAGTACTTTTGAAGCAAGAAATCGCTCTCGATTTCTTTGAGCAGCACACCATCCGTCATGAACTTGATACGGGTATCCGTGGTGACATTGCCTTCGAAGCGAATGAGATAAGATACCTCGCGTTGCGATAAATTCATTTCACGCGCCACTCGTTTGGACATGGCGATTGCGGCAACACGGCGTGGCTCTGTTACACCGATGAGTTTTCCATCCTGAGCATACCCCGATTCGTAGAGAAACTGCGGTATTTGTGTTGTTTTACCGCTGCCTGTTTCTCCGGCAATGATAACAATGGAATTCTCATTAATTGTCTCCATCACCTGCTGTTCCTCAGCCAAAATAGGTAGCTTGAGCCGTGCTGCTTGTATGTCAGCATCACGATGGACTGGAACGTAAACTGTGGTTCGCGAAAGAGGTGCGGCGGTAGTAATTATTTTGCAATCTTCAGGTAATGTACGATTGGTTGCTTCCTCGTTTTTAGATGTACCTTCGATCTGTATTTTTTCTTCTTTTCTTCCCTCTTCTATCGCACTCTCTTTCATAGAAGCATCGGATGCACCATCACCTATTTCGTCATCTACATCTTCGTCTCCATTTTCATCTTCACTATCCGTCGCATCGATTCCTATTACGTTTAAATCTTTTTTTTTAGCTTCGGTTTCATAAGCATTGAAAATGCCTGCCAAACGTCTTTTTTTTGCGGCACCTTTAATTGAGTTGATTCGAAAAGTGTTAGTCGTTTCCTCCTCCTCTTGCTTTTTCTTTTCCTTCTTAGCAACGATTTCGTCTAATGAATGCAGCTTTTTTACACCAATTGTCTGCGCCTGGCTAATAGAAGTGTATTGCTTAAGCTCCACTGCAGGGATTTGCACTGTGGCCAACGCTTCCAATAGCGATGCACGCTGAGAATTGAGAAATCATTAAAAGTTTTTAAACATCGATTAAATTTAGTTCCTAACATACGCCTTCCTTTTTCTTCTTCTTATTAACGATTGCCTCCAAGTGTTTTCTCTGTTTCTTAGACAAGATTTTCACATTTTGTTTTTTTTCTAATTTGATTGTCGTTCCCCGTTTCTTGGAAGGCAGCACCAAAGCATTGGCTTCATCATAGCCTGCACCGGCGTCATCCAATTCTATTCGTATCTGCAATCAAATAAATAATTCAATCCAGACACAACTATGTTTACCATATTTACATTTTTCACAGAAGAATTATCTATAAACGTTTTTGATTGTTGCCGAGCTTTCGCGTTAAACACTTTTTTGCCCATATTTTCTGCCGACACTATTTATTTTGAAAATGAAATGGTGCTCCATACGTTTTTCTAAAATATAGGTTCGACTTATTTAACTATGACGACTGTCTATGGGCGAGAATCTTTATTTAGTTAGTTAGCTCAATCATGAAATTATCCGGTACAACCAGGGCAGAAAAAGGATCACCGTAACCAGAAGAGGTTGTATTGCAGTCCTTTGATTACGCGTAAGGAGTATCTCTTTTTTTTTTTTTTGGTTGTGCTCCTCAGTGGGATAGTTATTTGACCGATCTAAGGATCATATGGTCACCAATAAAAAAGGAGTATCTTTAAAACCAATCTAGAAATGAGTTACATTAAGCAACAAAATAACACACGTGCCGCATATAAGAAATTAGTTATCAAAATACCTGTCAAATAATTGAAACGAAAGGGTGGTTTACGATTTAGGGTGGTTTATATATTATCGTTACTGGGTGGAATGTAAATGTGATGATTTTGAATAAAATCTAGTTTAGTCCCGGAAGGTCAATGTTGTTCTTTTCACGAAGATTAATTCTGCAGTTGTACTTTATAATAAGAAACGAAACGCTTAACGTTGTTTAAAACAGATGGCGTATATTGAGTTAATTTACTCAATTTAGTTACAATTATAATTATATTTCATACATATTTATCAATAATGCCTTCATAATAGCATTAAGGGCGGCCGCAGTGCTTCAAACAAAATAAGGCTGATTGATCCCGTTATATTTTTTCAGCTAGTGAAAACGTAGCTTACGTGTACTCAAAATTTCCAAGAGCACTTTTTTCTTTCTGCCTTAAATATTTGTATAGATCAATAAGGCTTCATTTGATGCCGTGAACTTTTTTTCTTGTAAACTTAAGACTAAAAATATACATGCATATGCATTTTGAAAGAAATAATTTCAAACACAAAAAATTAAGATGTAAACAAATTATAAGCAGAATTATATATAATTATCAATGACAATAAATTATTAATGACCATGTTAGACTTTTCATAGAAGCTTTTCATCTCTACTTACTAACAAAACGCAAACAAAAGTTTATTTGTTATCTATTTCAGATCAAATAACGTTTAAACTTTATTAATTTCATTTCGTTTAGTTATTTTTAAAGTATTCTGAATTAGTTACAGTTGAGAGTTTTTGGAAAGAATTCCTCTTTAAAATTGACAGATTACATTTGTTTTTAAAAAAAATAAGTGCAAATCGTGTAACTCTTTATTATTATTATCATTGGTCATGATTTTTCAATCCGGAAACGATTCAAATAATCTCAAATTAAATTCAAATTCTTTTTTACATGTTTAAAACTCTTTCTAACATATTTTTTAAATATTTTTCTTGGAATGAATGAGTTATACAACAATGTAAATAGTTTCTGGAAGATATTTCGTTTTACAGAAATTATATAATTATTTTATCGTTGTTTTTTTAAGCAAATTATCATATAAATTATCATGAAACAGTAAATATGCAGTTGAATGGAAGTTTGAAAAATTAAGCACAGACTCTTAAGGCTTAAGAATCTTCAATTATTTTCAATTAAGGCTTCTTCTTCTTCTTTTATCTTTTATCTTTAATTCGGTAATTTTCTTTTGGGTTGCATTAATTATATCAGTTGCGTCTTCTTTCTTTATTTTCACGAAATGATTACAAAAGACTATTTTTTTCTTTCTTCTTTTAATAATCCTTCTTCGACCTTGCGCTTGCGCCGTTCTTCTTCCTCTTCTATAAAAAAAAGATAATATTAATAATAATTTAAATATCTGATAGAAATATTTTTACCATAAAAACGGCGCACCTCTGCATTGCCAATGGCCTCTTGCATGGAATCATTTCTATTATAATGGTATGGTTTTCCATGTTTCATTTCTTATAAATTGAAAAAACTGAAAAATTACTTGCCGAAATTAAATTCTGTTAAAATTTCCAGGCATATTATCTGTAGAAATACAAAATCTGTAGAGTTGCATGGTTTTTGACGATTCAATGAAGGCATACGGATCGGTTATTTGCATTAAATCCCATGACGAAACAGGCTCGATTTTTACAAATATAGTGGCTTCACCTTGCACCTACCAAGATAATAACATTGCCCTGATTGGAATTATGTGCAGCCGTGTTGTTAATAGACCTATACAAGAAAGTGTTGGATAGTCCACAAATGAAGTTTACTGAAATTATATTTTATACTGACTCGACAACTGTCCTAAGTTGGCTGAAACTAGATCCCTAACAGAAAACAAGGCGAATTGGTTCTTTTAAAAGAAGAAAATGTCCCTGCAATGAATTGGAGAAGGGGGAGGGTAATGAAAACGTAATGAAACGAAGGAGGGTAGAATGGTAGACGTAAGGACCAGCACTGGTTAGACGAAACGGTCGATCCAAAATGTTTGTTCTTTTCCTACAACTGAGGAAAATTATAAAAACGAAGAAATACGGAGGTCAAAAAGAGTAAAAAATAAAATCTGTATATTAACTATATTGTCATTATTACTAATACTGCCTATTAATAGTACAAATTCTGTACTGGAGGAATATTCTGGAGGAATATTTTTCGAGACTCAGGGTAGGGTTGACCAGAACATCGTGGAACATCATACTACATGCTGATCTTCAGGAGTATCTTCACAACTTAAGTTGTGAACTTAACTTGGTATCAAATATAATCGGATAATTAGCAACAACGAGGTTATACTCTACAAAAGACACTAAAGAGATCAACGAGTTCCGAGATCCCTATTACCCTTTGTTGGGTCCTTATATCATTTACTATTTGGACTTATGAACGAAGAGCATGCTGAAAAACTGCAAGAAAAAATTCGAAAATCTCAGGAAAATGAAAAGTTTCTGCTGGATATGTTTAAAAATCAATCGCCTGTTCAAGAAATCACCGAAAATGTGATTAAAAAGCAAAACGAGGTAATCTGGAGGAACTTTGACGACATCAAAAAGTCATTGTATAATCTCTCCGAAGTGATCAATAACCAATTGAATGAAGACATTCTACTAAATACTATAAACAGCTATATGATAGCACTAGAGTCATTTGAGTTGATGCAGCGTGATGTCATTGAGCTTTATGCAATGTGAAAGGAAATTTTATAGAAAGACTTCTTCCACTGGAGAAATTTCAAGGTCAAATTCAAAGTATCGTCCTGAATTTAGGAGAGAATCTCCAGCTTCCTGATATTGATCCGTCAGAGCTTGGACGCATCGGTACGGTCACAGATCGAACAACGAATCATTCCGTTTTATTCAACATAAAAATACCTCTAATAGCCAAGAAAAAACTCAATGCATATACAATTTACTCATATCCGACACTTCACAATGGATATTTCGTTAGTGTGAAAACTGCCTTTCGCTACATTCTAATAGATGGAAGAAAATCGTTCTTCTATGGTCATTTATATGGTCTATGGTCACATTTATACAAAATGACAATAATAATTCTTCCACCCGTAAGTTTCGATCGAAAATAGAAGACCTTTTCTAGCTCACTTTGTTTAGGAGTTAACTAACTTTTATTTACAGCACTTTTTGAACCTTTAAATGCTTCTAAAGAAGAACCGAAGTAACAATTTTTTAGTAATTTTAAATTAAACTTATGAATAGCTCTTATCATTCCAAAAAAAATTCAAAGACAGCCCTAAACGTCAAAAAAGTGGCAAAGTCTGTTCAGTTAATAATTATTCGTTGCAAATGTAAAGTATTATCACCAATGTTGTAACTTCCCACCGGTTTATAAATACCATTTATTTGACCTTCAATCGGTCATATCCCCGAAATGGCCACTTCCGGTTATAACAGTCCCAACTAACGGTAAAAAAAGCTGGCTTAGCTGGCTATTCTGCATTTGTTCCCAATTTTTTAATTTTAAATTTTCCTACAAAGAACAAAATTGTTATATAATAGAAAATCGTGTTCCAAGAGTATTTGTATAAACAGAAACAGAAATGAGTTGAATCAATTTTGTTTCGTTAAAGAAGCTGAATCATAGTTTGGCAAGAACAGATTTGGTAATCTTCACATTGAAATATCTGCATAAAGAAAAAAGATAAAATTTAAATTATAGCAAAATATATTTATAAATAATTTTGAAACATTAAATTTATATAACTAGTCTAGAAAAGTGTTCCCAATTATATGTACATAATAAACAGATTTTACTTTATTCGTATTCTTAAATTTTTTTACATCTATTCGAATGTTGAAATTTCCTTTTTACCGTTAATTTTGTGAATGAACAATTAGTTAAGCAGCCATTTGAAATAAAAAATATTCATTTCTTTTATATCTTTAGTGGAAAAAATACTGTCCACCAAATAAACTTGGTTGGGAATAAGCGCCATCATAAGTTGTGTGAAAATTAGTAAATTGGTCGCTAAATTGATTAGAACCATGTGGAGTGTAAATAAATGAAGATCCTTGGTCTTGACCAAGATCAGATTGTTGCACCCGTGGAGTTCGAGCATCACCGCTAAAAATAGTGGCTGCAGCCGGTTTATTGTCGCCATCCCCAGGATTAGCATCAGAATTACTCGAAGTAGCATCGTCATTAGTAGCATCGGCAGGAGTCGGTTCATCAGAGGAGGTATCTGCAAAGTGAGCGAGAATATCCAATGTTCAGACAATTAGTGAGAAGTTTGCGTATTTTACCCTCCGGCTGAGCGAACTGATATACAAGTTTATTGCGTAGCTGAGGCGGCGGACGACGAGGTGATGGCGCTGGTGCTGGCGGATTGCTGGATTGTTGACTTGACTGACGGTTTCCCGATATTTGCTGTTGCTGCTGTAATTGCTGCTGCAATTGATGTTGCGATTGCTGCTGCGGTTGGGTTTTCCGTTGTTGGTATTCTTGATAATCATCCTCACTATAGTCATTTGTTTGTTGAATGATTTTTCGATTGGGAGTTTGAAAATAATCGAAGTTTATGTATGATGGGCTATTATAAAGCCGATTGCCAAAGCGCAAAATCGGTGCTGGTGTGGCATAAAATGGTAAGTTGGGCATCGTTTGCATTTCGAGCTGTTGCTTAGGATTTTGCCTACTTGGCGGTGGGACTGTGGCAAGAATTGGTTCACTTGTAGTACTTGGGGTAGGCGTTGTCTGTCTGGAAGGCGGAGGTGCCATAGAAGTCGAAGAAATTGGCGCATCGAAGTCCAGGTAGTCAAATCCTAGCCAAGGCACTATTTGACCTTGAAACCGACCGCGAATACCAGTGCGAGTGCGGCCACCCGCTGTATTATTTTCCATATTTGGCGGTGCAGATGGCATCGTTGTTGTTGTTGTTGTTCTGACTGTGGTGCTCGGTGGTGGTGTACGTGTCTTAGAAACCAAAGCATTCGTCTTAATACTGCTGGCCTGGGCGCTATTCATTAGTAGATTCCTCAGCAGTAAACCAACATCAATTCCCCGTTTCCCACGCATCGTCGCTAATAGACCGCCACTATTATCGTTATTATTTGCCAATATTGCGATAGTTTGCTCCGTACAGCTGGCCGTCCAGAATACGACGCACTGCAGAAATAAGCCTGTAACAAGCAGCATGTTTGATTGTGCGACAAAGGTTGTAAGACTGAATCTGTTTATTTTCAATAATCCTTGTAATGCGAGCTCCGTAGTCAATTCGTCCACACTAGTTGCCAGGAGTCTGGCTCAGAACTGTGTTCACAGTTCGTTCGCCATCTAAGTCATGTCTACGTTTTTCATGTGATTGTTGCACCAACGGGTTTAACAAGTTTTTTTGGCTGGTGAATATTTTATGCCACTTCTACGCAGGAGTTGAAGTTTTAATCTGTTTAAGTCTATTTGCTGTAACAATCTTAGCCTGCCGTTATATAATTGCAGCAATACATTGAAGCATGCACCAGTGGTGTACATGTTCATTTGATTTCTGGCCGTTCATTTTTATTACCTTTATTAAACATTTGTGACTCCATCAACTCACGTAACTGCAAATGGGTCAGCTTCTGGCACACACGAATCTACACGCCGCTCGTGCGCATAAATCAGGTGCTGGTAACTTGTTAGCAGCATACTGTCTCGGTGCATGGTTTTTTATACTCAATACATTGTGTTTATAAAAATACTTCTTGCACACTGCATTTTTGCATATAAAATGTTAGTTGATTTGGCGACGTGCTGCATTTTTTCAAGTTTGAAACGAAACTCGTTTGGCAATAGATCATGGGAGGCCATTTGTGCCAAGTTAAGTTGCTATTTTTCTAAGGACACATGTCAAAAGAAGCAACACGATTCGATGCTCACAACTCTAGAGAGTTGAGAGTTTCAAATATATTTAAAGGTCAAAGTTAAGACTGCTTCTAACATCTAAACCGCTTCAAACAATCTCCCCCCTAAGGAATAATATTTTTTAAAAACTCTAAAATTTAACGACTAGATATTGAACACAACATTATTTGAATAGCTAAAGCCGAGTTCCGGAGCTATCTCAAGGGATTTTGCCATTCATCGTTCTGTACTCGAAAATGTATTACTAAAAATATCGCTACATTTCTTTTCTAGTAATACGTGTTTATTTCGATCGTTAGTGAATATGTTGTATATACTAAGGGATTTATACAATTTTGTTTATTTGTGGGGTTGAATGAGCCTGTAAAAAATATTAAAGTACATATCCGTTATCACAAAACCCAGCCAAGGACGTTTCAAGAACATTTTTCTTGCAGGTAATCATAAGCATACTCAAACACTAACAACATAATTGCACCACCAGGGCCCAAACGCATCACCTTAGGCACAAGGCCTTTGTACAGCGCACGAAAGCCTTCTTCCCTAAACACCATGGCAATGGATCTAAATGTGGACTTGTATTTGATAACACCGGGTTGTGGTTGTGGTCCTTGGATTCGCGATTTCGCTACATCAAACGGTATGTTTACAAAACACGCCAAGGTGCCAGATGTAAAGCCAATCAAAACTTTGCGGGCGAATTCTTTCTTCGTGTCGTCGAAAGCGGGTACAATGTTTTTGACGCTATGATAGAATCCGAAGTAAACCATGTTGAAGACTCCGTTGCGTCCCATGGTGGCAGTCACGCCCTTGTACAACCCTCGAGAACCGAAGCCGTTCTTTTGTATAATTTGCCGTGTGATAGCCCAAGTACCAGGAGCCTCTTTCATTTTTGAATGATCTGCTTGTTGCGCCACTTTCACCACTTCGAAGGGATTGACAGCGATGGCTTCGATAATGCCAGCAGAGAGACCAGCTAAAGAAAATGTCTGCAAATGTAATCAGTGATAAAAACACATAAAAAAAATTAACTAAACTTACTAAAGGTGTGGGCGCTGGCGCTCCAAACATAAATAATGGCTTAAGCTGTTCAAAGCAAACGAATTTAGTGGCGCGTTTTGGTGTCTCTGCTATCACAGGCGGCAGAATGCCCTTCCAAAAGGAGAGCAACCCTTCATTGCGGTACATCTTGGCAAAGCAATCAAAGACTCCATTGTATCGATTCTAAAATTGGGGATAAAGAATGTTTACAATATTTGTGATTCTATGCTTGTTCAAACATAGAACAACCAGATTAAGAACGGGAAAAAAACGTTATAAAAAAAATTATAAATATAAAAATAAACAGGCTATAATAAACAGGTTATAAAAATAAACAGGCGACGAGTGGTCGCATGTTATCTATGTCCGTTTTTAAAAGGATACGTAATAGTAGTTTACTTTAAAGAAACGAAGAGTTCTTTTAATCATTCGTGATCTCTAATAGTGACAAGATCGTATAATTAAAGTTATTTAAAATAAAGACTTAAACATTCGTAATTAAAATTGAACTTGTGTTTTATTTCTACATCTAAAACCTATCGTCTCTATTTCTATGCGTTACACATTTCGTGACAAAGTGAATATACCCTTACCTTAAGATGTAGGGTATAAAAAAGCCAAATACAAGAACAATATCGTGAAATAGGGCTAATAATTGACCTGCCAAAACGATGAGAAGAAAATACGAATGATGGAAACACCGCTAGAAGATTTTTCTCAGATCCTGAGAGCAGCAACGGCAGCTTTCACGTTGAATTAATTAAGCGATTCAAGGCAATAATAGAAGTTTTAGCATGCAGCAGGATGATTGATGCCAAAAAATTTGATGAATACGCAAAGAAAACCGCAGAAATTTACAACGAAAAATATCCCTGGAAAAATATGCCATCAACAACTCATAAAATTCTTTATAATGTCTTGCAGTTTTGCTGTGCACATCGGATCCATATACATATTTCAAATATCCGCCAAAAATGGAAATCTAGTTTAATCGAGTTAGATAGTGATGCACAAAATTTACTACTAGATGAGTGGAATTATATCAATGAATGTTTTGAAAAAATTGTTTAATTTGCATTAGTTCCTTATTTATTACCTTATGTTTATTTTTTTTTATTAGTATGTTCGTTATTGATAATAAAAGTCTTTAATCATTAAATAAAAACAAACGTATTATTTTTATAATCTCTTTTTTAGGCTTTTAAGAAAATTTTAATATGGACATAAGGTACCCTGATTGAAGCTCTCATATCTCTGGTTTTCAATAATCGATTTTTATGACTGTAGTCTCATCAGAGCTTACGATTAGAAGAAACCAACAAAAAAAACCGGAATAAAATATTCCAAGAGGGTCAAAAGATATGGATTTTTAACCGCTAAGTTGAAAAACCAGCCACTGTGCGCCGTCAAGTAGCCTATTGCCTTAAACATAATCAGGGACGCAAGGGGCAGATTCAAGGTAGCGATGCAAGAAATGGCTCGGATTTAAACCAGATCATTTTCGGGAAACAGAAGTATGAAATGTCAAATATTTGACTGTAGAGAACAATAGATTCATTCTAACCAAAATTCTCGAAGTTTATTCGAAGTTTTTTTATTTTTATGTATATTAAAATATATTTAAAATACATTTAAATAATATATTATACAGAATAATAATAAAAAAAGCAACAGAAAAACACTCAGATAATTTTACAGCAACCGAAATAGAAAAAAGAATGAAATGTAAACAAACACAAACAAATAAGAAGAACAAGAACGCTTTTGCATCCGACAAAATTAGAATTAGCTCGAATGCGAGATGCGTAATTTCGCAGCTAAGTAGGGAAGCAAAATGGAAAGCAAACTTTTTTCTCGATCTCCATAAGAGCCCGTGTAATTTTGACAGTAAAAACTGAATCTGCGCCTTGCGTCCCTGATTGTGTTTAGGGCATATAACAACTTTTTGTATAAGAGCCACGAGCTTCCCTTCTGAGGACACATAGGTGTAGCTAGCCTGGCACAAAATTTGGTTATTTAAAATTATTCCCCCTTCACATCAACTTTCCCGTTACGATTTTTTAAAATGTCGCTAATGTAAAGTGCACCTTAGTGTCATAAAAACTAGAAAAATGGCAAACAACACATTCACTATATGCGGATTTCGTACAAAATTCTGCGAAGCAAAACAAAATGATTGCTCTCGAAGAGGATAAACTTCTCTGAACTGTATGAAACATCAACATGTTGAATTTGTAAATAATGCTATTTGGTTTTTCTATGGTAATCACAATACCAAACAAAATGTTCGTAGTGTAATATCCGCATAAGTGCTCTGCGCCTGAATGTGGCTATTGATAGAATACAAGATTACTTACTTATTCCGGTATAATTGACCAGTTGTGTGACGTCACTCTCGGAACGAAAAAGCATTAAAAAGAATTTAACTTTAATATTTTAATAACTTGTAAAATATTATTAGGCGACTGTATTTCTCTTTAGTTATATTAAAAATATATTTCCGGACATTTAACCTTGCACTTCATGATTGATCTTCTTCTACTAACATTTCCTTTAAGAGAAATGCATACAAGCGATATGTAAAAAAGCCACAATGCACGAAGTCACGACCAAGGCCACATGTAGAATTACTACGGAAAAAGTACTTATTTAAAAAAATGCAGTTCCACAAACAAACCACATTTACCTCGATCTTTCCATACATTTTTTTCAACAACAAAAAAAGTACAAAAAGTCAAGCGGTGAAAGAAAACTGTAAAATAACCGACCTGCACAATGCGTATTATTGTTTGGTAGCATATCTGGGTGAAGGTCAATCGTGAATTGCGTAGTGAAATGTCCGGGCTTAAATATACGACTTCCCGGAATCGCCAATCTTGTTGTTGTTGTTGCTTGTGATGGAGACCCCAATAACAAAAAGAACATCTTTTGCTCTCCCCTGGTTATCGAGTTATAGCCCTTTGAAAGTTGAAATTAGTGTCCCTATATCTCATAAACCATAGAAGCTATCTGGTATACATATATTCCATATATATTTCAATGCTTTAAACATCACACTATGTAAAGTTTTCACATTTTTTCACATAGCATTCTCACAGTGCGTTGTGACCCGAAAGCTTTTCCATTCCATGACCGAGATTGTGACGTCGAAGCGAAGATCGAAACTTTTGTCGTGTCGATCGGCGTAATCTTCTTTTCTGTCATTCTTTGTTGCAGATGCATACGCTTCGAAAACCTCTTCAGAAATACCATGGCTAAATATCCCTTTCTCAAATTTCATAAAGATAGCACTTAATACATACTTGTGGACATATGTATAAATGTAGATTTCTGCTGCTATGAACAAGCAAAATTTTTTATTTATATCAGGTAATTTATCTGCCCAAGTAGTTACGAGGACCGAAACAGAGAAAACTAACAAACACAAAATATCCTGTAAAGTTTCCTGCCCATAGGGCAGCTAAAGGCCAAATCTACTCATATTAATTGATTCTGACCAGGCCCAATGGGAAAACTAGCGTTTTGTTGATTTTAAAAATCAACAACACTAACAACTAATTAATGCGGTTTCGATGACACACTATCTAATATTTTCCGTTACTGCCTGCAACATTTGGCATAAACCTCAAGCGAAAAAGATGAAGAGTAGACATCAAGGTTGGAATAAAACAAACAGCTACGCATCGAGCTATTTTTTGACCTTGCAATGTCCTCTCTAATTAAATAAATAGCCAGTTCCACAGCTTATGGAATTTGTCACGGCTGAATGACTGAATGCAATTGGCAATGCAAGAAATTTAAGACAAAATACCACACAGCAAATATTTTTATTGCTTTTATTATTTGCTAGGATACCAGTTTACATGTTAAACTTGTCCTCTAAAGGTGTAATAGCCTAAGTAAATCTTACCTCTTGGATCGTCTTGTTATTCTGAAGCTGCATTCGTGTTTTAACCACATCCAGTGGTTGCATGATGCAAACTTCCACAAAACCGGCGGAGCCTCCAGCGACCACCTGTAAGGCGGCCCGTTTTAAGGGCGGTATTTCCTTATGCTCCGTTGAGACCGTCATGTTTAAATTACCGTGAGGATATATTTAGTTCTCCAAACTAAATATTTAATCAAAAGTTGCAAGCTACACTAGTTAACTACTTAATAGTCTTTCGACTCACGCGTTTGCTATGAATTCTACCGCAAAACTGTTTTATTTGGATTTTGCCAATTCTTTATGGAGAAATGTGTACTCCACAAAATACCTGTTCTCTTCAGTGTGCGGGAGAAAACGCTCCATTGGCTCATCGATATACGAGAGAGTTTTCTCCCCAGAAATGCACATACATACACATATTATATTAGTTCGGAACTTAAAGTAGAATATATAATTTAAAACCTTATTAAAATATAAAAACCTAATTTTGATAAGGCTGTGTTGATAAAAAATTGCACAGATATCATCATAGCTAATTAAAAAATTAAAAAAAACGAGTAGTTTAATACAAACCTGACAATTAGCCAAACCACTCTGGAATTTTCAGAGATTATTTTAGACGAAACATACATATGTTGTAGTATTAGTGTATTAAAAATTATGTAATACAACTCATTCTGTTGTGCTTAAATTGTTACATATCCAAGTTAATACTTCTTGCCGTCTGCATTCTTTCCAAATAATAACTAGCACATTGTACCATGAGACGAAATGATATTTTGTTGTACTTTATTACCACTGTCCGTATTAAAGGGGAGCTTTTCAAATTGTTTTTCGTACGAAGGAAAGTTGTAAGAAAACAGTTCGCCCTCGTATGTGCACCCTTCTCGACGAGAATAAACGCATTCCTCTCAATTTTCGTTTAGATTTTAATCATGTTTCTATCTCGTGATAAAGAATGATTGAAAAGGTGGCATAAGCATCGAAAGAAAGATAATTAGTCTTAATAAAGCGATCAAGTGTTAATATATTTAGATGTGTTGACAAATTCGTATGCCCTCGACTGCCATCACAAAATAATAAAAATCTATATATAAATACGCCACACGAAAAGGATTCCATCTATCTAGCGTCTGTTCCGTTCATGCAATTTCCATGAAACATACCGATTTATAGATAGGAATGAAGACGAAATTTTATCTGCATTAAAAGATATCAGATATTACGTCCCAGTCCATAAACATTGTTTATCTACATACATATGTATATGTTGTTAAGCGCAAAAAAGAATCTCTAAATGCAAAACTTTATTACTGAGATTTCTCGTGTGCTTGTGAAGGCGATCTGGATGATTGAGTGAGAGGGGAGGTGTTGTTGCTATTTATAGACGAGCAGTCAATTTAAATTTTATATTATAACATTTTATAATAAAAATTTGAATTCTCGAATTCATTGAAAATAAAGAGTTGAACACGCGATCCAAAGCCAAAAGAAATGATCACCAAGAAAGAACATAATACAATATTACACGAACTGTGTAGATATTATTCATTAAGCCTACCACTATTCCGATACATAGCATAATAGCTAATATATAAATGAGGACTACTAAAAGAATGACAACTAATTCCTTTCCAAAAATATATCATCTTTATTAACTGATAGCTCTGTAGCCACCAGAAACCGTTCTTCGGGCTAAATAATATAGCGTATCTATGTCTAAGCTCATAATCTCTCATCAAAAGTACATTATGATTTATGCAAGTACCTCTAAAGCAACTACTTAAAAACATAGAATTATGATTAAATAATCTTTCGCATTAAATAATAAGGGCATAAATTAATAATTTTCTAGCCAGAGTTGTAATACATATTCTTTTCATATTAAAGAGCTATGAGCACAAAAATTTACAATAACCTATGCATTTATAGTTTAATAATCAATCATCATCATTTATCAAATCATTTATGTACATACATATACATATTACAAATTGTACAGTTACATACAAATATATAATAATTGCTATTTTTCATTACAAGGTAGTTCTGTTGAGCCCCGTCTGCCTTCATCGACCTGTTCCTGTTTTTGCATATAATACAAATTATAATCGATTTGCAGGACCTGATGCTTCGCCTTCTCACATGTGAAGCAGATGCCGCGTTTATTATAATCGAGCAGTGTTCTCATAAAATGTCGATTAGTTTCGTGAACATTTGGGTGTTGAAGGTATTCGCCTATCGGCATCCATTGAATTTTAGCAATTTCTCGCTCACAACGTTTCAGTTCCCCCCTAAGCGGTGTCAACGCCACGACAACGTACATGTCTGAGCAATTGAAGCCACCGCGGTGGGAGTGACGTATGCAGACGACGGTTTTAAATTCGCAATCAATGCCCGTTTCTTCGCGAACTTCTCGAATGGCAGCATCCACTAAATTTTCACCTATAAATAAATATATTGATATTAGATTTTATTGTGCATTTAGTGAATAACTTATATATTTGAGGACACTAACGAGCTTCCACATATCCACCTGGCAGCTTCCAGCTATCAGGAATTAAAGCATAACGATCACTCACAACCAATACTTCATTCTTCTTGTTTATTACTATACCACCAACGCCGACCAATGTGTGCGCAAAAGCGGGAATATTAACGTACTCATCCGTGGGCAACCAGCGGAACATCACAACGAAACCACTCTTGGCATGATGAAAATCGAATTGTTGCTAAAACATGTAGAAATGGGATATACAATTGAATTTAGGCCTTCAGATCTATTATATAATAGTTAAGGGATAGAAAAAATGTTTAACTAACACCAAACCAGTAAATTTCATAAAATCAGTGTTTTCGTAGGCACAATAATATGTTTGACTAAGTTAGGACTCAATTGTTTTAAATGGACACAACAAAGCTGTACATTGTAAGTGTTTTACGTACATTAATATATGCTTTCTTGGTGCCTTGTACTTGAAGTGTCTCTCATGTCCTCTATGATTTCATAACAGCTAATTTTAATATAAAATAATCTATCTTCAATTTCTTTTTCTTTTTACACACAAGTTTTTATTTTGAAAGATGACTAGCAATTTTCTCCTGATGCCATGTTAAACTATTATTGTAAGATAATTAATATATCGTAAGCAGAATACTGCGCTTAATTGATAGAAATAAGTACCTCGCATAGATGTGGAATCCACTCGGAATGCTCAGTATTCACTTTAAACCAAATTGCTCTGCGATTATTTGTCGACCAAAATTCAACTGATTCTTTAATTAAAGATTCTTTAATTAGCTTAAATGTACAATATTTAAGATCAAGCCAATTCATTTACTTTTTAGCTTCTCTGCAAAATCTACATCTTTGCTAAATTCTGCGCTGGACTCCACGGTAATGCCATTAAAGCGATCTAGATTTCCACGGAAGATACCCTCAGGTACATTCATAATGGACTGGTATCTAATAAAGAAAATTTCATTAAATAAAGTGCATAAGCAATCCCATAAATCAGCACTTGTGAAATGCAGAGTAGGAGTGGGTACAACCGTAATTAAAGCAATTGTTTCTATTAGCACTAGAGTTTGCGAATTTCTTTGACCTTAGAAATGCGGGCACAGGCGTTATCTTCGAAATCGCTGTCGAGAAAACAACTCTGTCACTCAAAAACAAGGTTTGCCCTCTCTTGACGAAAGTCCTTTCAGTTTTGCGAGTACATAGAGAACGACACTGTTGTATTATGGAACACTTAGTGCTTTGCAACAGTTTAGACATCAAATCTACTCATTTATGTACTACATGAAAAACGATCGCAATATATTGGATACTGGATGGGAATATGAAACACGATCGAGCTGATTCTGCAAGGGAATGAATACAAAAAAAATGATACTAAAATGACATGTTATGCGGACTTTGTACTCACTTTTAGCACAGCCTAAGCTCGTTTCACCTTACGGTTGCTTACTTTTCTAACTGAAAAAGGTTATTTGTACTTAATTAACAGAAGATCCAGCATACAGTATCGCGCTACACCCATTCAATTGATATGAAACATGAAAACAATTACGATGCAAACCATCACTCTCAAACGTCATTTATATAAAAACTTCAAAATAAACAGCTGTTCAATGTTGTCAAATAAATTTGAATGGGGTAGGATACACTGTCCATCAGTCCACTTTAGCTTGAAGAGACTTAACGCGAGCCAGTTCATTATGAAGAAAATTCAATTTATATGCATCAAGAAGCTATTTACACCAAAAGCTGTGTGAATACAATCATTCTTGTCTGTGTAACGAATATTTCATACATTTTCATGATTTCGGGTTATTCAAATTCGTAATAGGGTAGACAGAATAGCTGCGATTTCTTAATGAACTGTATAGTTTGAATCCTACATATATTTCACATTTGGTTAAAGACGTTTCCATTACATTACAACTAAAATAATACGTATATTTTCCAATATTATTATACCTCATTATTTATCGTTATTCTTTAATTGAAGACAAAAAGAGGCAAATTGCTGTTAATGATAACATTGAAAGTTTCTCCAATTGAGAAAGTAAGGTGTTCAAATAAAAGCTGCTCATGTGTTTTGTTTGAACTCCATGTTTATTTCTTTTTGTATAGCTCAACAAGAACATTACATTTTTCTCTCTAGAAAATAAAGGTATTCTTTTTACAATACTGAAATAAATTCCCCACGTTTAAAAATTGAATACATTTCTTCAATTATAAGAATGAAATAAATATTACCAATGAAGTCAATGTAACACATTTAAAAGGTCTAAATAGTTCTAATTCCGTCAGAATTATATAAATAAGTCAGCAACGGTGCCGGACCAATCTGAACGATCACTTGGATTGGAATCTGAATTGTCTCCGGAACTAAAAAAGATAGAGTGTAAATTATAGTATCATTCCGTCAGAAATATTTACATATTTCAGCAACGTTGCCTTTTATTCGATTCCTATTATAACGGATAATCGCTATTGCAGGGGATTTGAATGAAAAAAACTCTAGTTATGGTTAATTCTAACACCCACTTTCTTTACATTTTACCTTTTTCGAAGAAGGAAAATTGGATTATTTCCGGAACTAAACAACATAGGCTATTAATTTTTTCGCGATTTTTCATAAACATGTATTCTATCATTCTTGCTCGTATTATCTTCTATGTATTACTTGAGGGTTCATTTGAGTGACGCAGGCAACATTTTAATTGAAATTTTGAAAATACAACAGAAAAGTAATGTAATACATTAGTAAAAATAATAAAACATATTATATATCGTTTTAACGGTAAAAGAGCAAGCTTTCCATGAATGTTTTTTATATACCTCAATGTGTCCGTTTCGCAGAAAAAAATTGTTGTTTCAATGTTAGCTTGTTAGCGACAAAAAAGTATATTACATAAATTAGAGATATTATTAATTTAGGATTAGGAAATAAGTGTTTTTTATTAATACCGCATATTTTACCTTCAAGCGGTCATAACTGGTTGCCCAGCCCTCGAAAAAACATGGCCAATCCTGGTTATAACGGTCCCAAATAACGGTAAAAAAAAATTTGAGCTACACTCCGAGAGCTCCACCAACATTTGTTGATTTCCAACAACAAAGAACAACAAAAACTGAGTTATGTCAAGCTTTGAATTGTGGCAATTTTTCTTTCTTTTAAATCATATATAAACCACCGTAAATCATTACTAACTTTTGTTGCTATCTGCACGAGCGTGATTTTGAGATGACAAAATTAGTTTTTCTTAATGTTACAAGTTGGATTAACCTATTGTCAAAAATTTACTCGTTACTGTAGTTCTTACATAACCTAAGTACGAAAGTTTTTACAAGAGTAGAAATTGTATTCTATAGGAACCTAAAAGGAAGACGAATACATACCACTTGCTATTTTGCTAAAGATTATTAGACGAACTGCATAAGGTTTGCAAAATATATTACAATAAAGGGCAATAATAATTATCTGTATTTACACAGATGGCCGGAGACACTGTTGATGAATCAAAACTAACTGGACTCTCAAAGTACTTCAATGGTTCAACATTGCGTGGTCGCGCTAATGTAAGCACAATTACATAAAATTAAAATTATATTTATAAAATTGTTATTACTTCCATGCGCTTTCGCAAAGGTGGCTAAAGCCACTTATGCTGTGATTGGACTCATCATTGCGTACAACGTATTCAAGCCCAGCAAAAAATAGGTCGGTCAATGGAGTCCATAACGCGATGAAGACCAATGGCGATTTAATTATGTACCATGTAATCTAGTGTTATTTTATAAGAAAGTTCTCAACTACTACCGATTTGAATGACTTGTATATAGTTTTAATAAAAACTTTGAAAAACTGTGGAAAATGTGTTTCACCTCGAGACTATTTTGGTTTTGCTGTAGGATACTCTCTTCTCTGCTGATCCTATTCATCCAAATATATATGTATATACATATGAAATTATGTAAAATCAATTACTGTGTGTACGTAATAAAACAACGGATTTTCATCCTGTGCACAATAGTCGATTACAGAATTCTAGTAATTTTTTTTTATTTATAAGTCACTTTCAATTTCTTAATATTTCGCTTAGTAGCATAGACTGTGCTTCACTGATGTCGGTGACTGTGAAATGTTTTAATATTTATAATTTTAGATATGAGCTTAGTACTTATTTGTTTGTTAATTTTTAAACTTCCCGAGAAGATTTCGACAAACTAAAAATGACTCAAGAGGAAGTTTTTTAACTGATGTTTTTTACCAAAAAAAGTTAAGTCCATATCTTTTGTATAATATTTCAGCAAAAGACGTCCTTAAATCAATTAACTTTACATTTTCCATGTTTACCAGGAAAATAATTTAATCTAATTTTTAAGTTTAATATTAGGTCATTAAGTATGAATTGTCCGATTTTGAAACGAAAGTTTAGTTTATTTGATCTCCAATATTATTATTTATTTATTTTAGTGGTTTATTTGCCATTTTAACGCTAACTTTTTTATGCCTACAGCGAAGAAGTCTGCGGGGTGAGAGGCAGTGAAATCCGAAAAGGCATCTTTCACAGCTTCTTGAGAACGGGAGGATTTTCCATGTAAGAACTGGTCCAATGCTTGGAATAAGTGATAGTCCGTTGGTGCAAGGTCTGTTGAATACGGTGGGTGGCACCGTATCCTGTAATTTGAGTAACGTTGTTCGAGCAACATGTGATCGCGCGTTGTCTTCTAGGAAGATTTGACGGACTCTGTTGACCAATCTAGGCTGTTTAATGGAAAGCTCTCTCTCATCATCACGTCCAACTGATTGCAGTAGACATCTGCTGTTATGGATTGACCAGGTCTGATAAGGCTGTAATGATAATTCGGTTTAGGGCTCTGTTTTGGAACCTCTCCTAAACTTAAGAGTTCAAGGTAGGATTGCGAATCAGGTTCGTGCATCAACCTTTCGTTATTCGTTGTGCAGATAATAACGATTATATTCGTTGCAGTTCCCTGGTTCAAGTTTTTAAGAAATAAAGTTTGTGCTATAATATAAAACAAACATGTTTGCGTACAAATTCACTTTCTATTATTAAAATGGATCCTTCGAATTGAAATTCAATGGCATGAAAGGTACAGTACCCGCACCTAATGATACAGTTTCATCAATAAAAACCAACGGATCTGCACTCGTGCTCCGACATTTCATCTTCGTCAATGGAAGGGGAAATGTAAGAAGAAAACAGAGAGACAAACAGGAATGCCGTATAATTGTTAGAACGAAATAATCAATATTTTCTGCAGCGATTGCAACAGGCAATTTATCAATAAACATAGTCAACGCTATCACTCAACTGAAGTTGCTTTGCTTTAATTTATATACCATTTATAAGACATCCACAAATAGATTTCATATCATCGAATCCTGTTGTAACACTACGCAGGATGTGGATTCATATACCACACCAGTTTGGTCCTGTGTTACTTATGTGATGCTGAAGTCCTGCTTTTGCCGACAACAAAATATATAGTATATATTTTAAGATGTGGAAAGGGCATGGAAAAGTGGCTTGGTAGGACTTTCTACCTCACAGCTAGAAATAGCCTACACTGAATATTGTATATCCAAATCTATTGGATTGAACTGATAATGGTAAACTTTTACTTAAATCGTTGTAAATGGTTTCAAAATTGTGGCTGTGAAAAAGGAGACAAGAGGAATCTATTCATTAATTAATCATAAACTCATCCATCACAAATAAAACACATTTCTGATTTTCCTCTTTTTCGGATAGAAGTGCAAACTACTTGTTTTTAATTTTTTCCAATTTTCATTTATTTTTTTAATGTCATGACCTTAATAATTTTAATATCTTGTAAAGTATTTTAAATAAGTTTTGACATTCAATTTCGTTTGACTTTTTCAGTATTTTTTATCATAAGTGTTAAACATGTTTTAAATAATGCTTTCTAAGTGTGTGTTCTTAAAAAATGTCCTTATGCTGCCAAAAAAAAAATTAATATTATTTCAACTACGAAACTATTTAAGAGTGTAAAAAAACGCTAAACTCTCTTGCTATACAAAAACTAAACATTAAGGACTCTCATGACATTAAGAACATACTTTTTGAATGATTGCTCGAATTTAAGATTGAAGCACAGTTTATTTTGAACATCTTAGTTTAGAAATGGTTCCTTTATCTTTTATTTGGTTGCTTTTTCAATGACAATGAGCACAAAATCCGAAGATTTTCTGAAAGTGATGTGATTAGGATGTTCTGTGAATCTGGTGATATTTGACTTGTTTTGTCCATTAAATATTTTGTATGATACGGAATATTTTAAGCAAATTTGTTGTGTTGTGTTTTATTTTTTATGCTAAGCAATGTTTTGAGTTAGAAATTTCTATATAAAGTTGTCTTGTTTTGCTGTATATCCTACGTATAATATCAATGTTTAAGTCGCTCTATAATTTTGAGAAAATGAGAAATTTAGGATCTTGTTTGATTTCGATTTTTCTTGCTTTTGCTTTAATTACTATTGTATTGGGTCAGTTGATGAGCTAATTGGACAGCTTTTTTACGGGAATTGTATTTGATTTTATTATTATTATTGCTATGTTCCTATCTCCACCATTTGTTGCTTTTAACTGTTTTATTTGCATATGACATTTTCTTAAAATTCAAGCTGTGAAGGAGGAAATTGCGATTATAGAATAGTTGTCACATTCAATATTTTCAAATTCAGTTTTTACATTAGGTATTTGATTCTGTTAGGTATTTCTACATTTTATCCTGCTATTTTTACTCACAGAATTTTTGCTATGGACTTTTGCACACATGCATGCATTGGATTGATGCCAATACTATTAGTTGCACTTCTCTTTTACTAAACAATTGTCGATTTTGTTACACTTTTCAGAAAGGAAACTCATGATGTTTGTCCCGAATACGAATTTTAGATGAGACGTGATTTGATATCTGAGAGAAATCTAATCCCAAGATCTGTTTTGGACATTTTATTAAAAATGCACTTAGCTTCCACTCAATTGATTAAATTCATACGAATGTCATGGATCAATGAATTGAAATCTATGAAAAATCATAGCGACGTTTTGAATGGAGCTGCTCCGGAGCGGCGAGTTGCTGTATTGGAACGCGATTGATGCCCATGGCCAGTGTCAGACAGATCATTACGATGCGTGTTTCACTCACGCCGATTGGTTGATTCGTGACATATGCTAACTCCGTTCAGTAGTAGCTCAGCACATTCTGAACGCGGAAAATGTTTGGCAGGTTGCCCAAAATAGAAGCTATAAGCTAAATGTATTACGCGAACATTATGAACTAAAAGGTTTAAAACAATAACAGTAAATGGATTGGAGTACAAGTACAATTGAACATTTCCAAGGAAACATTCTGCCCCGTTCTCCAATCAGTGGTGGATCACTGACATGTTTTTTCTTATTTTGTATTTAGTCTGTATTTAGTTTTTGATTAATATGTATCGCTTTAATATTTGTTGCAAATTTCTCATGTGGCTTTATATTTCTTGCATTGTGTGTTATCAGATCTGAAATATTTCTTTATTGTTTGTCTTGTTTGCCATCAATTGTAGGTATTAAAAATTAAAATATCCCAACAGCCCCAACCAAAATCTCTCACGGACTCGACGACGCTAGTGAGGTAATAATATTATGTTCTTGGATGCGTCTCATTTCGTCCTGAATCACGAACGAGCTGCTGCGCTTGTTAACGACGAGTAACTCTGCGAGATTAAGAATGAGCAACTATTAAGAAAAAAGGAAAAGGAAGTTAATATGCATGTACATTATAGATCGACTTAAAATATAGTATTGAATGTTTCAGTTGATTTTGTAAAAGAACGTTTAGCACAATGGTGTCTGTGCATTTAAAGTTTTGTAGTTTGTACTGGAGAGTAATACAGGTATTTGATTTGATTTACAACTGGCATTGGTACAGAAAAGCCATCTACTACATCTAAACAAGGAAATATAAATCAGGACCAAAATTAAAATCTTTCATTCTTCATAAACCTGGAAAAATACAAATAATTATTTTAGAAAAATTGTACGTGTAATTTTTGTATACAAATTTAATGCCATTGTAGAAAAGTGGTTTCTTTCTTTAATTACAAGGATTATTTCTTATTTTTACTAAATTCAAATATAAAATATCGTATCAAAGACAATATAATACAAAGATGTCTCACTCAGTACGTTGAAAAATTTCAAAAAAATTTTGTGCTGATCTGATAGCTTTTGTGCTTTTGAGAAAGAGCTTTCAATTTTGTTGAGATGCGACGCACATTCTCTCTCGCCTTTTGCATGGGTACATAAAAATATAATTCGCGCTCAAAACACAGTGTACACAAACGAGAGAGAAGCGAATGTTTGTTTTTGTAAAATAAATTTTTAGAGTTTATACGAATGTGCAAGAATACCGCTCGCTCGACAACAACAAGTATATGAATGACGACAACAGCGTTCTTTACCGAACCAGAAACGAGATTTTTTGTGTTTTTATTTTTACTGATGTTTTAGCTCATTTTTGTGACTTGATTGATTTTTACTTTGGCTACTATTTTAATAGTGATTTTGGTTTTTTATTTGGATAATTTGGCAATTTATTTATTATTTATATTATAATCGGTAATTTGTAATTAATAATAATTAATTAATAATATATTATACAACAATGTATACATTGTACAAAACAAAGTCCAAATGCGCATCGGTTTGAGGAAAATAATAAATGTTATTCTCACAGGTTTAGTGTTTTAGATCGTTTGATAACCATAATACGCCGTAAGCATCGTTCTTGGTCATATTTTAAAAACAAACAATCAAAAAAAAATCAAATCTTCAAATACTGAATCATAAATAAATGTCATTTAATATTTGAAGATTTCATTTTTTATTGTTGTTTCTACTGATATAGGGCCTCTAAAAGTTTGTTATGCCACCACCCTTTGTTGTTATAATTAAAATAAGATGTTCTACATTCTGATGGCAACTGCTTTGATTCTTTACACTCATTTGTAGCAAACGCGCTCTCTTTTGTGCTCACTTTCTTGCAAGTTGCAGCTCTTACTCTCACAACTTGATCTATTACTCTCACAACTTGATCTCTCGCTCTCACAATATGTTCATTTTACTCTCCCAAAGCTTCAGATGGGATTTTCCGAAAATCCCAATTGAATTTTAGCTGCTCGGTTCTTTTGTATGGAGTGAGACATCTTTGTATTATATTGTCTTTGATTTTAGTCTGAGGAGGTGAACTTCGGAATATAAGCAGGGATCAATTCATATCCGCTATAAAATGTAGGTAGACACTGGCCCGATTTTTTCCCCATTTTCAATCCCAAACAGTTTATGATGACAGCTAATATTCGACATTTTTCATCATTTCTCTTTTCATTCTCCTGTAATCGTGAGTTCTATAGATGGGCTTTGTAAATCTACTCAGGCAGTGACGCTGATCAAAACTATTTACTTTTATCTACCTGCCACGCCTCCTTTAATGTGTTACAAACGAAAGAACAAATTAAGTAAACCGTTTTCCTTCAGGTTTGCGGTATAAATAGACTAAAAGAAACTAAATAAATCAAATAATAAGTCATCAGTTCAAGTTTTTCTCAATAGAATTTTATATATTTTTTGGGTTTTTTTAAGACATTTTATCGAAAATTTGTTGTTAATTTTTATGTGTTTGTGTATAATTATAATAATAAAAAACTAATACAAAGATTTTACATAATAGATTTTACGAAATTTTCATTTTACTGATGATATTGAAATTGAATTAACTCTTCAAATTGTAAGCTAATCGTTTAAAATAGTTTTATTAGATTGTTCTTTAAGTAAGATTTATGGTTATTTTATTTAATTTCCATGTGAAATAGTTTATTTACATCAATAAAAAGTAAGGAAATACTAGAACTGTTTTTAGAGTTATTTTACGTTTTATGTTTATGTTAAATTAAATAGTCAACAGCATATTATATAGTTGTTTTGTGTACTTGCAACTGTTTTTTTATAACCTCATTTTATTTTAAATATTCCATATAATGCAATTACATAAACATACAAGTTGATTTTTAATATATACGATATATTTAATAAGATTTTTGCAAAATATTTTAAGCAATTAAGCACTGAATGAATATATTTTCTGCATTGTTCAAACCATGTATTTAATACAATTTTTTTATAAAAGAGAATAGTAGGCTTTCATCATCGTTCTCCAAATGCTCTGCTTTAACATATGTTCTCTTATGCTTTTAATAAACAAAATTAATTTATAGTATAAATATGGGTTTATTTGTTTGAGTGTGTGTGTGTGTGTAGGCGTGAATGCAACGAGTTAATTTTCATATAATTGTAAATTAATAATGTTTATAAAATAAATATGTAAAAAATAAAGATGTTTTTATATATCGTAAAATTAATATTAAGAATCGGAAGAGAAATAAATAGCGATAGGAGAACTAATGCCCGGCTCCAGAGAAATACGCAGAGTGAGAGTGACTTGTATCTGAGAGGGAGAGAGAGAAAGAGAAAGAGAGAAAGTGTAATGCGGCAGCTAAATACCCAGCACGGAATTTGCAGTGTTACATTTTACTAAATTCTTTTATATTTTAACAAAAGGCCATATGACTAATCTCAGAATACCAAACTATCGTTCTAGATAACTAACTAATGCTGAGCCTCAATGTACGCTTTGTTTGCTTTCCTTTGAAGTTCGTCATTTGAACACAACGTAAACACACGTAGGTAAGTTGGCAGAATACAAAGCTATTTCAAACGCTTTGCTTCTTTGATTTTGAACTGAAGCACTACATGGCGTACATGGAGCCTTCACCACAAGTTTCAGAAACAGCACTGCACTGCAAACCCAGTTACGTTTAAAAATGTTAAGAGAATTAACTATGTGTACGTCAAAAAGTTTGGAAATATTGTACATGTAACCCATTCGCATAGTACAAGAGAAGACCTCTAAAAGGTTTCCATGTTAAATCTTATTATATTGCATATTGATAAACATTACGATATGGTATTGTTTTCGATTAAAAGTATAAATAAAGAAATTAACTTCTTTCGCTGAAATGGTTCCTTTCCAAAAAATGTTCTTCCAGTGAACTACGATTACTATTAGCGAAGAACTATTTTAATAAAATGTATTGAGAGGGACATATTACATGTCTTCTTTCCATTGTATTTTGATTTCTAAAAAGGAGAATCTAGTGGATTTCCTTCAGTCGAAACTTTTTACGCAAGTTTTTTTCGAAAACCAACATTTCCCAAAGTGTTTGTCTCTAAGTGTTGGTTACCGTTATATTTTATTATTTTTTTTAGTCTGTTTTTTCGTCAACGCAAGACAAAGTTCAATAAGTGCTGCACTAAACAAACTTAATTACCTCGATTTGCGCCACCGCCACCACCATTGTTTGAATAGTACGCTTTATTAATCGGCTGTTGTCCCCCATTTCCATTCACACATCCACCGTTATTACTGCCACCAGGGCCAACATTTGGACCACCGGGGCCTCCCCCGCCTTGTGGACCGCCGTTTCCACCAGCCCCACCTTGACGCATGGAGCGCTGTTGTCCTTGTTGGGGACCTTGTTGCTGCTGTTGAGACTGGGGCGGTCCTGAAGGGTGTTGAGGATAATTCGTGGGTCTTTGAATGGGAGTGGGATATCTGCCTTGCCCTTGACCTCCAGGTGGTCCTCCACCGCCGGACCGACCGGCGTTCATATTTTGTTGATTGACAGCAGCCCCACGTTGCTGTTGTTGCTGCTGCTGCTGCTGTTGTTGTTGAGCTTGTTGTTGCATGACTTGATTTTGTAAATCCCACTTTAAAAACCAAACATCAATTTAATAATTTAATTTTAATATAGATGGCTATAGACATTTAGTCATTATTATAGAATTTAGATTTAATATAGATGGGTATAAAACTCACATTTCCATAATTCTTGTGATGAGGTGGACTTGGTTGGGACTGTACTTGTTTTGCAAGATTTAAACTTACATCAGCACCCAACGGACTTTTCAGCTGTCGACCCATCTAAAAAGTAATTAAATTAAAATATTTATTATAGTTAGTATTAAATTCATATAGATTATCGCTATTACCGAATCCTGCATGTGACTCTGTCCCTGACTTGATTTCATGTAAACGGCTGCAGCTTGAGCTTGTTGTTGGGGCGTTGGAGCGCCTCGGAACTGATTGATTGTTGCTGCTGTCAGCAACGGCGAGTTCATAAACTGCGCATTAAAGTTACCTATAGTGTGTTGCGAGTTTGGGGGCGGACCTTGTGGTCCACCGGAACCCGGTGGTCCCCCTTGATGTCCAGCATGTCCCCCGTACAAGCTGGCCGCTGCTGCAAGACCATAACTTTGCGCTCCTGCTCCATTGCTTTGTGGGGGAGGTGGTCCTCCATAGTATGCAGGACCATTGGGTCCACCTGCCGAATTCGAGTAATAACTATTTGATTGCAGTTGATGTGCACCGGGTGGACCGCCCTGTGGATGTTGCGGGTGTGGCCCCGGATACAGATTCAAGTATTGCTGTGCTGCAGCAGCATAAGGACCTCCTGCACCGGAGCCCTTGGATCCAATTGTTCCCAGCTGTTGTGAGGAGGGTGGCGGTTTCACGGAGCCCACAGATGACATCAGCGAGTTGGAATTAGATGAAATGATCGCAACGGTGGCAGCATTGGGATTATTCAGTTGTTGAGAATTAGGGTTTCCGAAGGGCGAAGGGCCGCCACCCATGCGGAACTGAGAGGTTAAATTGGAATACATATCCGGTGTCGGACCGGTTTGTATGTTCGGTGTCTGCATGGCATATGCATTATAAGGACCGCCCGCAGCTGCGGCTGCAGCATTGTAATGACCGGGAAAACTGTGTGCCGCAGCTGCCGAAAATTGCGACCGATTTGAATGATCGAGTGAATGGAATGGAGCGTAAAGACCGGCCTGAGAAGGCGGCGGCATTTGCGACGAATTGAAAACAACCGCCGGCGGGCTGGGTATTGTTGGCATTGCCGTGAACTGTGGCGATGTTTGAAAAAATGGTTGAGGAGCAGCATGCAACTGTTGAGATGCTGATTGCTGGTGTTGCTGCTGCAGATTAGGTGGCGGCGACATACCCATGGAAGATGGGTGGTGCTGCATCTGCTTTGCGGAATTTTGTTGCTTTACTACATCGGGAGGTTTCATAATACCGCTCATAGATTGTAATTGCTGCTGTTGAGATGCAGACTGCTGTTGCTGTGGGCTAGGATACCCGGCGTCTTCGCCACCACCGACAACAACACCACCGTCCTTTGTGTGTACTACCTGACCAAACTGCTGTTCCAGTTGAGCTGCATCAAAGGGCGAGCCGTGACTACCAAAAGCATTTTGCACCGGACCGGGGGATGACAACGAATGATGGTGTTGCTGCATATGCACTGCAGTGACTGCGTAGTGTGGCATATGTTGCTGTTGTTGTTGTGACGCAGCTACAGCTGCTGCAGCTGCAACAAACGAGGCGGCTGACATGTCAACTCCATCCACCAGCTGTTGTTGCTGCTGCTGTTGTTGTTGCTGCTGTTGTTGCTGCTGTTGCAACTGTTGCTGTTGTTGCGCGACCGCTGCTGCTGCTGCGGCTACTACTGCTTGCTGTTGTTGCTGCTGCAACGTCGAACTAGCCTCTGATGTAATGGGAGAAACGCTTTCCCATACTTTTTTTACGCTGGCGATTTTCATATTCAAATCGGCAGTGGAGATTATGTTTTGCTGTTGCTGTTGTTGTTGTTTTTGTTGCTGCCCCACATTTGTATTGCTAGCCGTAATTTGCTGCTGTTGAGAACTCTTCACTTTTACATCGCCATCGGAAACAGTTTTTGCAGCGCTCGTGTACGAATCAGTGGTTGTACCGAATGAGAAGCCAAGTTTCATGTCTTTTTCGTAATCAGAGGAAGAAGCACTGGCCACAGTCGACGTGTTGTTGTTGTCCTTAGCAAATGACATTTGCGACAGCGCATTAGAAATCGTGTCAACAGCCGACACATTAACGCCAGCAGCACACGTCGAAATAGTAACCAACGATTCATTTGAGCGTTTAATCTGAGTCGTGGAACCGGCGGAGGAAGTTGCGGCGGCCTGCGCCTGATGCTTGTAGTTCGTGTTCTCAAAGATTATCGTATTCACAGGAGCATCCATCAATAGTCCGCTACTATTGACTTTCTCTGCAATGGCGAGCTTGGATTTTTCGGACTCAGATATAACAGATGACGTCCCTCGTTGGGCTAAACTGTGATTGTTAGCAGGGCGGCTGCCTCCGTTGCCCGTAGTTGCGATCGGGTTAGCAGCATTCGTTTCCGATTTCACATTTAGCTGCGTTGTAGTATTTGTGGATGTGCTGCCAGCTATGGTTGAAGTTGCTTTGAAATTGCTACCACCCAAACCAGGTGGTGGCTTCGTGATCAATTGTTGCGGCGATTGTTGTGATTTCACAGCATTCGCTTGTGTTGACGTCATTGAAGAAGCCATTGGCAAATCTTGTTTCTTGGAGGTCATGGAACCACTACCTACAGAGCCTCCTCGCTGTGCCGAATTACTATTCCGTTGTTGTTGTGGTGCAGCGCCACTAGGTATATCTTTCTCTTTGGACAAGGATTTTGTCTCCCGATCGACTACTATTGCTGAATCATCGCTCTTGGAACTAATGATATTTTCTTTGCTAGCTCCAAATTGTTTGGGAGGCGAATTAATCGAATTTTTCTTCTCTGTTGCTGCTTCTTCTCCGACTGACTTTTTGGCTTGCACTCCTACTCCTGGTTGTGGACTTTGTTGTTTGGAGCTACTGCCCGATTGTATCCTTTCGTCCCCCCCATCCTTGGCCTTGTTGAGACCTGCACTGAGTGCCAATTGATTCTGTTTCGTTTTATCTGTTTCTGCAGTAGCTGAGTGATCGGATTCGGATGTTTTTTTGTCTTTTTGTTCTTCGTAGGATTGACGCACATACTGCCGACTTCCCTGATTGGAACCGGCTGACAAACGCCCATCACGGCGGTAAGACGACGATGAACCACCACCCGATGAAATGCGATCCACATTACCACCTCCGCCACGTCCGCGACGAGATGGTTCTCCACGTGGCGCAAATCCCTCCTTAGAGTTTCGGTCATCACCATGATCACCTCCACCGCTGCGTCGTTGATCACGATTATCGCGAACTGGCTGCTCCTTACGGTGTCCCTTGGAGTTACGATCATTTCGCCGCCCGTAATTGTCTTCTTCAACATCCTCTGAATTCTCTGATTCACTCCATTCATTTTGATAATTGCGCCCTCGGTCGCCTCCCACCGTTCCACGTATGTTATTTCCGCCACGTCGGCTCCAACTTCCCCCAACAGCTTCGCGACCACCACGATAAGCACTTCCATATCCACGAGTGTGTGGTACACGCATATCACGGTCACGATCACGGTCTCGTCCTCCACCACCACTACTTCTAGGGCTTGGTCGCTTCTGATCACGCTGTGTAAGTTGTTGTTGCTGCCTATGATCTTCACTACGTTTATCTTCACTTGTACTTTCTTTGCGATTGCTGCTCGCGGCATTTGAAGGTGTTGCATTTACCGCTTTGCTACTCTCAACCTCCTTGCGCTTGTTTGTAATATCATTGCAAATTGGCTCCACCTGCTTAACGGGAGGCGCATTAGATGAATTCGTTCCTAAGTCAAGCTTAGTCGAAGTATTTGTAGAAGTGGCAGTGTTATCAACGTTTATGACAGAGTTAATGGCTGTAACCTGTGATTTTTCATCGCTTGATTCAGAACGCCGCAAAATATGAGTGGGCACGAAATGCAACTGCGATTCATTTTCGGATTTACGTTGCTGCTGTAAACTATGTTGTGATTGTACAGGATGTTGTTGCTGTGCAGGCAGAGTTTCTTCCTCAGAGACACTCTTCTGCGTTTGCGGACGCTGCAATATCTTAATCGGAATTGATTCGTGACTGTGTGAAGAAGAGAAACTTTCGTCACGTTGTCTTTTGAGTTCTGCGTCTGTTTCTTCCGCCCACGAAGACACGATAGCTACACTGCCAAAATCTTTTCCACCGGAATTTGAATCTACTCCATACTTAATGGATTCGTCATTTGACGAGACGCTCGTTTTACGTTGCGAGGTGTCCGAAATGCTGCGTGTAAGATGATTTTGATTCAGACTAGTGCCACGGGGGTAGTCGTCACGCCGTCCACCTCCACCGTGGTAGCGTTCCTCTTCACGCTCACTGTCATTGCGACTACGACCATAGCGACTATACTCCCGATCACAATATTCTCCACCGCCTCCTCGTGCATTGCGTTGCGTTGCGGGCTGTTGGGCTTGACCACCACCGCCACCTTTTTGTAAATAACGACTCCCACCATCGAACGACATTGATGGGCCTGAATTGGTCTTCTCAGCTCCACCCATTTGTGACGTGTTACTGACAGTGATTGAACGCGCATTACCCCCGACGGCAGGAGTTGAAGATCCTCCACTTCCGTTGCCCGTTGTTTGCATCTGCTGTTGTCGCTGGAAACGTGGTGGTAAGTTCGACTGAAAGTGAGCGGAAAATACACTCTTGGTTGATTGCGTACCGTTGCCCGTCGCATTTCCGATATTGGCACGCTCGCGCGCATAGTCGCCACAGCTACGGTTGTCACGTTGTCCATCGAATCCCCTACTACGCTGCTGTTCATATTCGATAAGGCGTCCACCCGTGCCGCTTGCGCGCTGGTTACGACGCTGCGAAGCTTTATAATCATCGTCGCTGACAGCGTTGATTAAATGTTGCTCGTTTGAATCACCAGAACCAGCACATCCACCTCCAGCTCCGGAAGATACGACATTTTCTGCATTGACCTTCTTGCTGTTCAATTTCATTTCAAGCTCCTGCAACTTTTTATTTGCCGCCTGCTTCCGTTCCATCTCACGTCTTTCCTCCTCCTCTTTGCGCTGCTTTACTCTTTCATAAACACCTGCGTCTAGAGCAATGCCTCCACTGCCAACAGTGCTCGTACGATGACCGTTTTGTTGCTGCAGACGGATGTCTTCTTTATCTCCGTTTTTATCACGCTCAACACTTTCGCGCTGTTGTTCCTTGTTACTGCGTTGCCAGTTGTTTCCGACGAGGTTGGTGTTGGAGCTTTTGCGTTGATCAGTCGTTCCACTTTTATTGAATACTACCCGTTCTCGCTCCACTGTTGGTGAAGCCTCCTCCGGAGATTCGTCATCGGAAAAGGCCAACTTCTTGTTATAATCAATCTCGTCAGTTCGCGTCCAACTGTCATCCTTAGCAATCGCATTCAAACGTTCCAATTCTTCTTCTCGTATAATAGGACGCTGCATTTGAACCACCTCAGGTTCAATAATGAAATCCTTTTCCTTACGTGCAGCATTCGACGTTTGGTTTCCCAGCGGAGGGGTATTAAGAAGAGGAGGGCGTTTAGAAACAGTCTGACGATAACTGCCACTGTTGTTGCCGCCTACCGCTGGCGAATTCGAACGATAATCCATTGATCGCTGTTGACGTGCAGTTGCGCTTGCCGAAACATCCTTACCAATACCATTTTGATAGTTTGGTGGTGTCTGCGAGCGTCCAGTGCCAGCAGCACCTGTTGAGTTGCCTGCAGTTGGTGGTGCCCCGCGTTGCATAAACGAAGGCATCAATGCAAGTATTGGCGGCGGTACTACGGCGGATGCATTTCCCGATGAACCACCACCAGGAGTCTGGAGGTCCTGGCCCTGTTGGTTCGATGCATTGTCGAAATCGACTTTGCCCGTCTTCTCCGGATGCTGCAACCAAGAGGCGGCATCGTTTTGTGGACGCAGGCTGACTTCGGCATAATCGCGATGTTGTTGTTGCTGCTGGTTTTCGTCGCCGTCGTTGCCATCTCTGTAATTGTGCTGACGATTTTGATGATGTGAATGGTGTTGATGATCGTGTCGCTGGTCTACACTTCGTCCATGTTGGTAATCTCGTTGGTGTGGGTGCTGTTGCGGATGATGATGATCGCGATAGCCTTGATGGTTTTGCTGTTGATCCTTTTTGTTGGTTGCACATGAAGAGCCCCCTCCACCACCGCTTCCTGCGCCCCCAACTGTGCCATCGAGTGTCGGAAATTCGTGCTGAAATTGTGGACTCTGATACAATGGAGGCATTGCTGTCTTCCCACCGCCTCCCTTGTTGCTGTCGTTGCCAGTTGTCACCGCTGACCATGTTATTTGCGATTGGTTCGAGTGGTTGTTAGCAGCCGCGGTGGCAGTCGAGTTCCTTTGCTTCGGGTTGGACGCTGAATTGTTAACCAATTTGCTGCCGATGCCGCCGATAACAGTATTTTTAGTGTTGTTATTATTTGTGTTGTTATTTAAGTTGGGCTTGTTGCTATTTTTTAATAATGCTGTTGTTGCGTGTTGATTTATTGTGGATGCTGTTCCTTGTACTTGAACTGAAATTTGTCCGCTATTAGGAGTGCCAACTAAAAGGATTCAAATGAAAAGATTACATTGGAATAACTGGTACTTATAACTTTTTCAAGCACGACTTCTTATCCTACGTTTCATATCTAACATATGATTTGGATATCTAGTGAAAGTGTAACATATAGAACATAAAAAATATCAAATCTATATCGAATACAGACAAAAAATTGATGTAGTAAGTGTTTAAAATGACAACTTTAATATATTTAATTTAAAACAATAACAATTAAATGTTTAAGCGATTAACGAAGAACACAATTCCATATCGGCATTGGTATTTGTTACTTAATACTTAATCTTTTCAATGAGTTATACACTTGAATGCTTCTTCCAAATACATTTTGAAAGCAACTTGTACTCAGTGACGACGAAACAGACCCATTTTGATTGTATGGTTCGAGTAAAAAGACTTGACGAAATAATTTCTTACACTATATTTCCAACTCACCGTCTTGACCGGATGTAATGTTATTATTGGTGCTTGGCGAATTTGTAGTTTCAGCTTTTAGGGATGGAAGATTAGCTGGTGGTCGCCTAGCGGACGGCACTTTTCCCAAACTTTGCATACCATCTTTACGTGGCACTTGATTCTTTTGTGCAGTTGGTTCGGCTGATTCTCCCTGCAATTAAGACAGTTTTTAGGCTTCAGAAAATGGTAAGATCTCCAATCATGTCTAACGATATTTTATTGCCTTTGTTTTTTTTTTAGAGAATTTAAAATTTATTTAAATACTTACACGACTATTCTTGTACATTCGATTTATGTCGAGTGCTGAGAACTTGGGCTTGGCATTTCGCTCTCCCCTACTTCCCCCCCGTGTATTCATGCTGCCAGTAGATCCTCATTAGCGTTACCTCCCTTGCACCGCTCGCACTACTTTTGCACTCACAAGAACTTGTGAGAGAGTAAAACGATCTAACGAAGTGTTTTTGTTCTTTTGGAGTGAAAATGTTGTGGCTTACTTTAGGGAGGTTTACTTCGACTACTTATAAGCTGGAAGCCTTTTGAAGATTCGGTAGTTTGAAAGCTTTTTTAACTTCTGATGTAAATTCTAAACTTTAAGAGTTGTTTAATTGCTGGCAAACCTATTTAGCTCGTGTTACCAATTCTCGAACTAAGTTGTATACAATTATATAATATTTACTACCAACTCTTTATAAAGGTATCGACCCTTTCCTCTTTTTAAGTTGAATAAACTTGTCAACAGCTTAAGCGTTAATGGCTGAGCTGACAAATAGATCATCTAATGTAGAAAAATTCTGCAGATACTTGAAGAGTGCAATTTAAGAGTAAATTATGTTTACGTTGACATTTATGAAGAAACGTTCTTCTACTGAAGAGAGCAAATTAGTTTAGAGGTTTCCTCCTAAATTTGCTCTTTCTTAGCCAGACTTAAGTCGAGGTTAGCTTGGTAGTTTGTTTAAATTTAATTGTTTAAATTTAAATCCTCAGTCTTCTATAAATCCTGCAAATTAAAAGGGGATGTAGTTAGTATGAAATAAAATCTAATCTTTAAATAATATAATGATTTTGTTAATGATCCTAAACATTTTGGAAAACAAACGAACTTCTTTTCAACAAGCAACAGTAAAATTCAAGATATTTATTAATTTTAATAATAATTTTGCGCTTCCGGTCAATGACTCACCGCTGTCATGCATTGCAAGAACTTACGCTGTGCGCTGAAAATCGGGGTGTTCGTATAAAGATTAGTAAATTTACACATTATATGAAATACCTGTAACGGACACATTATCAAAGTTTATTATATATTCGTACCACTGACCATGAATACCAACATGGTTATCGAAAGCAAAAAACAGTTTTATCGGATTTCTCTACTTTATTTATATTTTGTTTTTAAGTGACGGGAGTTTTTTTTCGAAATTTGTTGTGCAAATTTCAATTGGAACCATATTAGTATTTTAAATATTAGTATTTTAAATAATAAATAAATTTGGCACCAAGGTGACAATCCCAAAATAAAGGAAGAACGCCAGTACCCAGCTAAAGTCATGTAATACAATACTGGGTATAACATATTATATACCATTTTAAAGGCAAAAGCTTTCCATAACTGTAATTTATTTTATACCTTAATGTGTCAGTCTGGAAGAAAAAAATTGTTGTTTCGAGATCAACTTGTCATTTTTCTAAAAATATATAACTCCTTAACCGCCATGTTATAGACAAAATTGTATATTATACAAATTAAAGATATTCAAAATAACTTTCCAACACAGTTTATGAGATAAGTGCCTTTTATTAGTACCATTTATTTGAACTTCAAACGGTCATACATCCAAGATGGCTGACCAGCTGCCGAAAAACTTGGTCCCTTCCGGTTATAACGGTAAAAAAGAAAACAAAATCTGAGCTTGGCAGCTGTTTTGCATTTGTTCCTATTTTTTTTCTAAGTGAAATGCATAATTAAAACATGTAATTATTCCAATAAGCTTTCTTTAGAGAGCCCTTCCCTTTTTTCCCTAAGTTATAGGCGATTAAATTTCGAAGTTCAAAGGGCTATAAAACCGGAACCGGAGTCAAAAACAACACATTGAGACAAGGCGTTGTATAACATTAATGATAGTTATTTACAACTGTATAATGGTACCCACTCCAATAGATTAAAGATATAACTCCGAAATTTCCAAACTTCAAAGGGCTATAACTCGCGAACCAGACGAGAGCGAATTGAAAAAACAAAACTAAAGTTTATTCGTTGGAGCCACCGTACAAAACAACATTATAGGCCCGAAAGGGGCTATAAAATTTTTTGCTGGCAAGGTATGTACTTAAACTAAATCCAATGTGAGATAACTATATGTGGACCATAGAAATAAGAGAATAAACAAGAACGATGGTCGTTTAATGTACGAAATGGTCAACGAAATGAAATAAAAATGTTAGAGGAGAAACTTAACGAAAGAATGTGGTAGCGTCTTGCAATAATGGCGAAGCGACACTGAAAGCGGTGGATGTAGGACCGACAATTATAATGTATTGCAAATTCATGTAATTTTTAATATATTATGAAAAACACAAGGAATATTTCTAAGCAAATGTACGTCGAAATATTTAACACCATAGGAAAAGAAATTAAATCATGTCTGCCTTGGTTTGTGGATATTTTAATTTAAATGAATAAAATCAAATGCAAATATTTAGAGATTGAATCAATGGCTTAGAAAATATGCCAAACTCACCGACGATCGATGAAGTTCTTTTTGCAATTAGCAGAGCAATGAATATTATTTTTCGCAAAATGTTAAAAGAGATCTGCTTCAGGACAATTTTTCACTTTTGATATATAGAATGCATTTCCTTTTCCTGTAAACTTTTTTAAAAAATATTCCACAATATAATTTTTTTATTCACACTTCAGAATTTTGTACGCTTTACACTGTCGCGAAATACTCTAATTTTATTAATTGCATTTACTCTGGAATAAGTAAAATATATTTTCCAATTTTTATTCTATGCAAACGAATGGATTTTCCTCTTGTGGAAATTTGCCTTTTCGGGACGATGGTGGATAAAGTTTTCCTGGCTAGGTAGAACTACGGTTGCTCTGTCGTTTCGTCTGTGGTTTGCCGAAAGCACGAACTTAACGAATAAAAGGTGTCGTCTCGTTTCAGGTGTTAGCCTAGACAAGGAGTGTAAGTAGAGTGCAGCTAGTGGCAACTTTTATTTGTGATGTGTCAAAAAATGAAAAATTAAATGTAACTGTTGCCACAGAAACATACTTGGAAACACTTTTCATGGCTATTTTCTTTTCAAAAACATTAATTAAAACAGATAAAGAAGATGATATTCCACCACTGTTGTTCTTGTTGTGGTTGGGCTGATTACAACATTTTTTTTATCCCACCCAGCTTAGAGTTATAGTCCTCGAAGTTTGAAATTCTGGCGCCTGTATCTCCTTAACTAGAAATTATATCCCGGTAATATTGCTACCGTCACGTAAACAAATATTATTATCCTTATATCATTTATATATTTATTTAATTATTATTATTTCAACTTAAAACTAAGCCATTGAGGTTTATAGTTTACATTAGATAAATTAAAATTACATGAGTAGTTTACAATAAGAGTTCAATTATATTCAATTCAATAACAATTCAAAATTAATCTAGCAGTTCAAAAGAAAGTTTAAGATTTTCTTTTTAGCTACATAAACGGGGTCGGTCATGTTAATGGCTTGGTAAACCGAATTAAAATATAAGGGGATACAGGCACCATTTCCAGCTTCGATCGACGATAACTCTTAAAGTGAGCAAAGGCGGCCAAAGTCTCGTTTTAATTATAAGCACCAACAACAACAAATTACCCACTTCATTACCACTTCATCAGTTATAGATGCCAACAGATTTGACAGCGGAGAATTGTGTATACTCCCTCAATAAGTGTATTTATCAAAATTAAATACGATGGCAGATACTTTTAAAGAACTGTGCTCAGTTATCAAGGATTGAACTGCAAATTTCTTTGCGTTGAAATAATAAGGACCGGGTGGATGTTCTCTGAACATTTTAAAAACATATAATTAAATATTTCTTAGCTAAATTTTAGCATTAGCGGCCTTAAGCGTTCTTTCGGAACAAATGCAGAACAGCTGCCAAGCTCAGAATTTTTTTCTTTTTTTTACCGTTATCAATCACTTAGTTTATGGGATAAGTGCCTTTTATTAGTACCATTTATTTGACCTTCATACGGTCATAAATCCAAGATGGCTGACCAGCCACCGAAAAGTCATGGCCACTTCCGTTCCTGATGGACACGGTAAATGGTCAACTAACGGTAAAAAAGAGATGAACAAAATCTGAGCTTGGCAGCTATTCTGCATTTATGCGTTCTTTCTTATTCTCAGGATATTACCTTGGAAGGACATTAATTGGAATTCCCAATTCCACTTGTAGAAATTTCTTTTACCTACTTTTCCTGCAACTAACAAAACTGCAAGTGTGGCAGCATTGTAAAAATATCTATAACATCGATTGGAAAAATTATAGGAATAACACATAATACTTGTCTCTTCTGAATTAAAAAGGTAAAGGATCAAGAAACAAGTGTTGAAACGTTGCAGGCACTAACTTTTTATAATAAAAATTAAATACAACTTATTAAATATGGCCTTGGTTAATGTTATTGCTTTGAATGCAGTCACATACAATGTGTGCTCATTTTCAGTCCAGGTAATATAAGGAAAACCAGAAACATATCACTCACCCTTTCCAGCAACAGTTCGTTGCTCTCTACAAATGAGCCGAAACGTTCGTTCAAGAACTTGCTTTCGTTCCAGTGTTTTTCCAGAAGTAGTAGTATCTTTACCCCGCTTACTCTAATACGAAAAAATGACAGTAGCGTTCAGAAATTTGCTATATCTGGCGTACTTAAACTGTTCTTATCCTTCTTCCTTACTTTCGTAGTTACTCTTTTGTCCCTCTTTTACAGTTTGTTCTCCGTTCTCTTTTTAGAGTGCTATTCGTTTTGCAATTTTATCGGTGCTTCAAAGTAAATACATCTGAGTAAGGTTTCCCAGATAGCCTTCTTATTCAATGTTAAACTTTAATTGTATTAATTTATTCACTTTAATATGCATTCAAAACGTTTTCGCTACGTCCAACAAATGTTGCAAAGTATAGTTCTTATAATTTTCTCGACTACCGTCGCGAACAGAATAGTGAACACTTGACAATGTGTCACAACTCCCAAAATGGCGTTTAGATTGTTGACAGCCAGAAGCACAGAATGGTAAAAACAAAAGAAACTTTCGTTAAGTTCGAAATGACATTTGGAAGAGTCTGGGTTTCACATTGAACTTTTAAAATGAATGCGGATTTTTGCCGGCTTAATAATTGTATTAAGCCGGCAAAACCTTTTTAGAAATGTCGTGTTTAATTTGAAAGAAACGGTCATCCGCTCAGATCGAAGCTATTGTTTTTTCCTGTAAAAGCTTCAACCTTCGATTTCCTTAATTTGGAGTAATTTTTGATTATAAAACTTTTCGGTTAAATACTCCTCTTTTGACATTGAAATTCAGATACCTATAATAATTAATTTATCAACTTATTTATTAAATTTAATTTTAACTTAATTATTAATATAATGTAGATATAAAATGTTTTATAATATGTTATAACAATCATTATATTAGATCAAAAACTTTAGAAAATTTTGGTATTTTCAGACATGACTCAAATTAATCACGTTCTAATACATTTCACAAATAAGCACTTATGTATGTATATTGATTTGAAAATATAAAGTAAAAGACCAACTACTATCAATATTTTTGAAATAAATTAAAAATTCATTCCTGTCAAGTTAAAGAAATGTAGAATAAAAAAATGCTTTAACATTGTATTCCATTATTATTATTATGAATTGAACGGGTGCTGAGTTAATCGAATTCCAGCCCGATAGTTAAATGACCGTAATACTACTTATAAATTTAACTTCTAATACAGTTGATCCTCGATTATCTGGACCTCCATCAATCGGAAACACCTGTTAACCGAGATGCTGAGTGGTTGATTTTATATCGTTATTAACCGTGAAATGGTTATCCTCTATTATCCTAAAATGGTTCATCAAATCCAAAAATATGAGCTTTAGTGAAATTCAGAAGAAGCAGACAAAGGAGATACGGAAGAAGCATCCACATTGGCTTAGGCATTTGAGGCTAATAGTATTCTGTTAGGGTTCTTAGAAAACTACAATTGCCCAGATATTTCAGATCCAGACAAAATACAAGTGTATCGCATAGCAACTCAATTACTCAAAGAACAATCAAAAGCAAAAGCGAAAAGACAGACTTCAAAATCTATTTTAAATATGTAAATGTTAATGATGAAATAGAATAAGATATCTATATACATATACTTATAGATGCAAATTCTGTTGTCCTTCTTAAAAACTAAATAAAAGTAATGAAATTTATAAATGTTTCTACATGTATAACTTCTTATAAGCGGGATTTCCGTAATGCGATCTAGAGCGTTCCCGATAATCGAGTTTTCAACTGCAATTCTTAAAATTATATTTGAATCAAGAGTTTACAATGAGTAAAAATGGCATTTTATCTTTTATGGTTTAATAGATTTTTGTTTGTGTATATTTTTAATTACAGTAAAAAGCCTGTTAATATTTATATCCTGTACCATATTTTTTGAAAATCAGTTTAGCAATTTTAATGCTAAAATATTGACTTGTATTGTTAACAATAAGCATTCGGTTTCTGGTCTAAGATATATAATAATAATAACACTAGCAAAAAGTTATTTGTTTTGATGCTTTTGCGTTTTCATTCACGAGTTTATTTAAAGTGAAATTACTTTTTGATGAAGTATTGAACAATATATTTATTTGAACGTATTTAAACTCTTCCGGTACCTATAAATAACGTCACAATAAAATCACATTTGTTTGAAGTTGGGGAAGGAGGTGATTGCCCCAAGAGGTGGTGTAAGGCCGGGGAACAAATGTTTAGAATTAAGTATTGCTTCTAATTTGGTAAACAAAATCATTTATATTATGAATACAAAGAATGTGTCATAGAAATGTGTTCTTTTTGCAAATTTCTGTGTTGTTACTTGCCGCAGAAAACTGTCAGATATTGCAAATTAAATAGCAGTGGCAATTAAGAAATGTTGTACTCAAATTAGGACTTGGATTTAATCGAGAATCTTTTAATCTATAGAATACAGATTGTTTAAGTTGAAGATGCTTTCAAAACAATGCTACAGGTTTCCTTAAGATTAGATTAATTGTGGGTTTTCTTCTTCACTTTTATATTCTCACTAATTATTTCTTTTTTCGAAGCATTCACAAAATTTCAGCAATTACAAAATTTCCACCGCATGGAAAACCACAGAAAAACTGCTCACTTGAAGAACGGATTTTTGGAAGCCGATGATTTTATAGTGCAGAGTATTTGCCGCTCTAGCTGGAAGTCATATTCCAGATCCTTCAGAACAGCTGATACTTGTGGCAGTGAGGGAGTCTACAACAGAAGGAGACAATAAATAATAATTTCATATATTATATTTTGCTATCAAATCTTGCTGTTTACATTGCTTCTGTTGAGTTGCACTAACGTGGGGTTGATGATAAAGGGCACGCCATCGATTTCGGAATAGGAGCCTAGGGTGCCGATATTATGACCAGATGTGTTCGTAGCGGCAAGTTTTTTGGGCGCTGTTGGTAAGGATGGCGCCGGGCGTTG
Source organism: Myopa tessellatipennis (assembly GCA_943737955.2). Classification (NCBI taxonomy): domain Eukaryota; kingdom Metazoa; phylum Arthropoda; class Insecta; order Diptera; family Conopidae; genus Myopa; species Myopa tessellatipennis. The sequence goes on along the minus strand of OX031314.1, from coordinate 15,298,727 downwards.
TGGTGAATTAATTTGATATGAAGCGATAATTTCTTCGTAGTCATGATCAGTCACGGGTACAGGTGGCAGCTTTGTTAACAGGAAACATACACGTTTATTTTTATCATTTAAGTTTTGTAACATTCTCACCGGTTGCTTCGGATTCCTATTGCCACTCATGTTCAGTCGATTCAGTGCTTTCTCCACCTCACTGCTCTGACTGTTGACGGCGCTGTTGGGATTTATTTGTGGCGATTGCAGAATTAAAGGCAAGGGAGGAGGCAGGCGCACTGGAATGGTGCCCGTTTTGTAGCAAATTAATATACCGTTGATCTCACTAAATTGAAAAACAGAAAAAATATTTTTACATATATTATAGTATATTTGAGAAGAAACGCGTATATTTACCCCGCCATTTTGAAGCCGTCGGGTGCGATTTTCAACTTTGAGCAAAGAATAATGTCGGTGATCGCGTGCGTGACTGTGCCGCGCTTGGACAATTTGTAGGCAAGCTGTCGTTTCCGCCAAGCCTTCTGTTCCGAGTCTGCAGTGCGTGATAGAAGCGAAAACTCTTTGGGCGGTTGCATTTTTTCGGCAATCACTCTGTTGGTAGCAGAAGAAACAGGAGCAATTGCATTGCATTTAATAACTTATTTATATTATATTATTTGTTACACAAATAACTGATTTATTTAAAAGCTAATCCTGCAATGAAACTAAGAACAATATCGGTAGAAAAATTGTCTGCAGTATGTAAACTAAAGAATTTTCAACGGTTTAATGAATTTTCAAAGTACGTTTGTTAGTTATGTGTATGTTTCTAATAACTTGCTATTTTTTTCAATTAAACTAGAGATAGCGTTTGGAATGTTATGCAAATAAGAACAAGCGATATTGCTTTCACTTTAACTAATCTTACTTCAGTGTTTCCAGAACATATTCGGGCAGACCTTCAGTCTTCGAAAGACATAAATATCGCGTCGTCTGGCGACCAAATAAGATGTTGGTCTCACGCCACAGATCTGCGTCCGCGTCCTGGTCGTAAGTGCGGTGAACCGTTGTGAAATTCTTCGGACATCTAATAACAGAAGGCAAACAGAATGAAATTAATGTGAATATAAAATGCGTGAGAGGTGTGTCAATTAACAATACGGGATTGACCATGAAATTGCTTATGTAATACATAACGAATTGCTGTGGATTCCAGACGAACGGAACTTTTGTCCGAGTTCAGTATTAAAGATTCAACTTACTTCTCATAGTCTTCGACAATCTGCAACGAGGTAATGGGTCGATTATCTGGCAAGAAACTCATAATTGAGTTAATGACATTCTTTTGCTGTGCTTGCGGTGATGTTAGTTCAGGGCTTCTTCCGCTGCAGGGTGTTAATATGCAGTCGTTGCCGGTTGATGTCTGTGTGTGTTGCCCAGCCTTATTCATTGCTGTTGTTCAATGCTTACAGCAATAGTGTAATAAAATTTATAAATACTTTCGATGTTTTTGAGTAGGCTCTAAAGCGTTATATTCACCTCGATCGATTCAGAGGTGCGAATTTCGCCAGATCTAGTTGACTTTCACCCAGTTTGGCGTAACTGCAGATTGTGTGAAACAGAAGATAGAGGAAAGAAATTGTAGTGCGTATTTTGACAAACAGGAAAACAAAGTTAAATTCTTCATTAGTCATTAATTAAATATGCAAGATTAACTACATAAAGGTTACCACATCATAGCTAAAAAGCATCTGCTTCAAGATTTGCAGCTTCTCGAAGAAAAACGAATTAATAGTTTACAAATCAATAAATTTTTTAACGTTTAAAATCATATCTCCGCGTATCACCTTTTGTTCTTTAGATTTAATTAAATTAGTTACTTTTCTTAGTTTCTATGAGAACGACACCAAAGAAACTGTTACATGTGCAGTGCACTCGCGATAACGTGGACTAATAAAAAACATAAGATATTCAACGTTACGAAAATGTTCACGCTTGGGATTGTGGTAAATTGGTATGGAAACTTTAGAATTTTAATTCAGAAATAAATCTTTCAATACAAAAGCACGTTCATTCATTTAAAAACATATATTTTATTGTTGATATGATTAAGATAAATAAAAGACTAACAAAAACGAATTTTTCCTAAATGCAAGAAAAATTTTAAAAAATAAATAAAACTTTGAGTTTTCGTACATAAAGAAGTAAATACTTAAGCTAAGAACTCGATGATCTTTTTCTGACCACTCTTTCTTTCGGCACATTTTAAAATAGCGCTTTGCTTTAGGCTTCTCAATACTTTTAGGTCGCTTTCACAAATCATTTCGGCTTCTGCCCATCTCAATGCCTTGTCAAAAATTTCGACAGCTTCCTGTGCTTTAATTCTCGATTGTGGTTCTTCAGCCAAGCACTCGTCATCGTCAGATAGCTGCTGCATTTCATTTTCATCGTAATCCACAATTACGTCTTCGTTACGATCCACCTTCCACTCTCTTACATTTAAAACTGTGCACTCAATCTATGATCAAATATAAAATTAGAAAAATATTCTTTGGAAGTTCATACCGGTGAATGTACAAACCTGAGGTGTCAAGATGTTAATAATATCAACCACGCTTTCTTCCAAATAATTGATTTCCACTTCCCAGTTTTCTTTTAGGATACTCAAAGGAACATCATCTTCAGGATCATCTTGTTCTGCCACCATATTTAGAATAGTATTCCAACATTTGCCTAAGGTATTGACATTGACTCGGCTCCATGCAGTTTCCAAAAAACTAATCGCTTCCTTTAACGTAAGTTGCTTCATTGAATCCATCAAGCCACACAACCCCTTGGCTGCGATTGACTCTAGGAGACTGTTTCTATAGTGCAGCTTTGTGGTTCGAATCGCGTTCTGGATAAGGGCAGTCACATTTGTTGGCATAAACATTGCAATGATGGAACCGTCGTCTGTTCTGAGTTCAATTTCAGGTGGATGAGATGGGGCCTTATCTATTAATAGAATAGCTTTCATGGGTAATCCCTTTTTCATCAAGAAATCCTTAACCTAAATTGTTTCGATGAAAATGTCAAAAATTGTTGGATTTGGGTGAATTTTGCATTTTTACCTCGGACACAAATGAATTATGAAACCATTCCTTGAAAATAGCTGAAGTCATCGACGCTGATTTCGAGCTTGTGTAATGAACTGGGAAGTTGCAATTTTCGAAGCTGCGAGGGTTTTTTGACTTTCCAATTAAAAGAAGTTTTAATTTATGCGCTCCTGATGCATTTGCGCAGCATAAAAATGTGAATCGCTGCTTCTCCATTTTAACACCTTGGGCGCTTTTCCCCAATGAAGACACGTACGTTTTATCCGGTAAGAGTTTCCAAAATAAACCAGACTCATCCGCGCTGTACAGTTGATCATTGCACAACCCAAGTTCTTTCATTTTAGCATTCAATTTTAGTTTAAATGAATCTGCTAACTGGGGCTGTGACAAGCGTTTTTCTCCGCTAACTTTGAGAAGTCGAACGCCATATCTTTTTCTAAATTTTTGAAGCCATCCATCACTGGCATTAAAGTCCGAAGGATGCTCTCTGATTTTAGAATGCAGTTCCTTAGCTTTTTCTTTCAGCATCAGACCGCTTACTGGTACGTTTTTATCGCGCATATGTGTAAACCATCGGTACAGCGATTTCTCCATTTTCGGGAGCTTTGGAAGTCGCAATGTTTTCCTCTTTCCAGGGCCACAGAAAGTATTGTTGACACATTTTAAAATGGCATTTTTGTTTTTATTAATTCCACAAACTGTGGATTTCGCCACGCCATACTTTTTTGATAAACCTGTAACACTGCAACCGCTCCTTAACTGCTCCAAAATTTCCGCCTTATCTTTTAAAGTTAAAAACTTTGGTTTTTTCACTGACATTATCCTTTTCTTTTTCCACGCATTTTAGCCGAAATGAAATAAATACAAATGCGGAAGAGAAATAAGAAAAAATAAACTGGAGATTCCCTAAATTACAACACTATTTATGTTAAACGAATGAAAGCATCTATGAAAATTTGTTCAAGTGTTCGCGCTTTCATTGCTCACCTTTTAGAATACTCAATGGAGTTAGAATTAAAGAGTTGTTCACCTTATTGGATGTTCACCTTATAGCGAGAGCACTGTATTAGAAACTGCAATAAAATTAGATATAAATACTACTTATTAGAATCCAAATCTAAAAGTTAATATTGCTTTAATTTACTAAAATTGCAAGTTCAAAGAAATAAGGCCGCACTTTAAATCGCTTCCCTTATTAAGAAATCCGTAGTTCTTCTATGGATTTATTCTGTCCCAACATTCATTTATATGTGTTTTCTAGGTATATACAACAATTGCGGTGGAGTAGTGGGCAACAAGTGAATAAAATATACTACACAACCAGTTAATCACAAAATCAATGAAACGTAAGCAGAGATAATAGAAGCACACAAGCATTGTTAGCTGTCTCGGTATGCTAAACAATCAGAAACGTTATTTAAAATTGGGTTGAGCAGCTCTGAAGGGTCCACACTAGAAACTCACAAGTAGTCGTTCTCTGAGGTTTTATTTAAAAACAGAAACAGCTTCGTAAGCAATAATATTCAGAAATATAGGAATCATTGTATGCTTTTCCGTCGTCTCCAAATATATTTATACTTTCACCTTTTTAAACTATATTATTATATTGAATTGGGATTTGAATTCAATAATTAAATTTATCTTTTGGTAAATATAAATAGAAAGATCGAAAACATAAAAACCGTGACATAAAGCTGGGAGTTAAGATAAACCTCACAAGAAGATTCAGTTAAAAACTATGTTATATGAAATATTTATCTATAAACAAGCATTTGAATACCTAAGAACATTCCACTTTATTGTATTATGATGTGAATCCAAAATAGATGAAGTACATATGAGCCGTCGATTAAATGGCAACACTAAAAACAATTGAATGATATCTTTTCATTTTTAAAAAATTTGCAATCAACAAGTTGAGAACTATTGAATTTGTTCGAGAGAAGTGTTGGTAATTAACGGTATAACAAACATGTTTATTTTGAAAGTGGCGTAAGTCGCTGTACTCAGGAATTACGGGGCTTAGTGTGAAAGAAATAGAAATATGTGATAAGTGTGTGTGAAGTATGTTTTGAATTATTTTCAGTATTCTTAAAAAAGTTGTGATCATTGGACTTATTTTTATAAGTGCGAAAGAATAGTGCAGTTTTGTAAATTATATTATAGTGACATCTAATATAGTACACATAATTAGCATTTTTATGTCCCAAATAGAAATGGATCCGTTATACGCTGGGTCTCGTCCTGTTTCTTCAGCAAAATACAAAGACATGATGGACTTGCTTAATTATATACCCTCAATATACCACAGTTATTCTAAAAATTTGAAACAAAACACGATTTCCGAGGATTTAATCACTTCTATTATTTATGAAAATTAAATTAAACTGATGTATTTTCATATAAATCACTTATACGTACATATGTTTCAAAAGGAACTAATGATTTTTGTATTTTATGAATAGTAAAATGAAAAATACTTAAATCCAACCTGCATATTAAATATGTTGATGGTATGAATTATTATTATTACTGTATATGTAATTTACTCAACAATTTTCGTAAATCACTGCCCTTTCAAAACATCACTTCAGTAAAATACGTCGGACAAAATAAATATACATATGTCAGTCATTTTTCTAAACTATTTATTTTGAAAGTGGCTTAAGTCACTTTACCGTAATGAAAAGTGGTGATTTTTTAATGTTTATACGAAATTATTTAGACTGAGTAAAATACCAGTATCATGATAGCAAATACAAGACAATCTTCTCAAAAGTTATCATCCATATTTTTAAACGTGTTAAAACGCAAACCCTTAAATATCTCAACTTCAAAACAAAGTGACTTATGCCACTGTCAAAATAAACGGCTCATATTCGAACTTCTTAAGATTCAAAATAAAATATTTTTATAATATAATAGATATGTATTAACATATGGCTTTTGATAATAATAATTATTATAAGTTATTTGATTCGACTTGCGTCTTTGTGGTGATAAGATAAGATACATGAATTAAAACAATATTTATTTTAAGTATCTAACTTCAATTTCTATGTATTTTTCACGAAATGTATTTTAACAAAACCAAGTTCAAGAAAATTATTGCCAACAAACTCCGTAATACAGGCAAGCTACTTTTCACAAGAATTGCATTTGCATTCCATTCTTGAACACTTGCTCCCATTTGTCGATAGAACTGTATACTATATATAGTATGTATGTAAATATTAAATGGCTTTGCACCGGGAAAGTAAATGTTCCAATAAATGTTCACATGAACATGGTCAGAGAAATATCTATATATGCTTATAGTTTACTTATTATATACCATATGTTTATTTATTTACATTAAATTAGTCGAACCTCAAGTAATCACGCAAATTCCCTTTCTGCTGTTGAAGACACAGTATCTACTATAACCTCTGGTATGTACTGCAACTTCTAAATTACAATACCATTGCTATCGTACGCCGCGGCATCACGTTTTCTTGTTACGTTTTGGTTCTTCCTCCTACCACTTTAAACTTTATTATTCGTTGATTGCATTCTTATTCCTACTTTGCACAATGAATTTTGTTACTTATTTTAAATTTTTCACTTTGAATTGGACTCTTCCTATCAATTCAAATGGTCGACAAAAAAACACTACACCCGTCTGCAAGTATTTCGTTTCTTCACTATTTATTTTCTTTTTTGATATTTCTTAAAAGATTTTACACCTACTCCTTTTCTTTCTTTTATTACTACACTTTTGTGTTATGATTCGTTCTATTTTTTGGTTCTTATTTGCGAACATTGTAGCACAGGAAGTAGTTTCGTCAAATTTTGGGACCGTTTCAGAGAGGGGTAGGATTTTTTAAATGGTACGATTTTTTCTTTGCACTAACTGTAGAACTTTTCGAAGTGATTACGTTTTCATCTAAAACTACTTTTTTTTGATGTTTTTGAAAATGAGACCTTCTTTTGTTTATATTTATTACAACGAAAGAGTAATAAGTACACTTGAAGTACAATTCAAGTTTCGAGCATCACTTGATAAACAGCGTTTCCATTTTTGGGGAAACTTAGTAAGCAGTACTTTTTGCATTTCATATTACTCGCACTTAGTCTTTATATTGTATGTATTCGTATTTCTACATATGCGAATATAAGGATGACCGGCACGTTTTTTCTCACGAAAGGAATATTTTTCTTCTTTTATATATACACCACTTAGGAATAATTTTTAATTTATCTTTTAATGAACTCGAATTAGTGTTATGTATAAAGTTTTTACCAAAATTTTTCAAAATATAAATTCGTAACAAAAACTTAATAATGAAATAATAATACATTTATATTGTATATATACATAGAATACTAAAGATGACACAACCATGAAACAGGTTTGTCTCTAATCCAAACTTAACGAGTTATGACGGAAATTCGTTCAAAACTCAGTATATATTTTTTCTATTATATAATAAACATAGATATATTTATGAACATGTACAAGTAAAATTTTGTTTGCTGGAATGAATAGATTTGCCCCAATATTTTTCTAATCTGTTGCATAATTAAAAATATGTAGTCACTTAATACTTGACTATAATAAAATTGTAAGGAAATATAAAGTTGTAAACCTGAATTGTGATACCTAATTGTGAATCATATTACATCATGCGCATCTTTTTAAATTATGCAAAAAAAGTGCACATTTCCAAATTTCTACCTTTTTGTCATGGTGTTATTTTCTATCCTAGGTACATATTTTGTACAACCGATAATCACATTTCTTGACCTGCGAGAAGTTATTGTTGATCCATTGAAGTGTTGTTGTTAGCTGTAGTTTTTTAAAATTACAATTACATTGGGAGAGGCAAAGTGCATTTAAAGATACAATGTAAAAATTATTAAAGCAGAGCAAATAAAGAAATTCATAATTATGGAAGTTGATAAGACATCTATAGACAAAAATATAGTTGCAAAGAAGACACAGAAAAGTCTGTCAACAATGACAACGGCCGAAGAAGCAAAACTGACACATACAACAATAAGTGGTGGAACTGAAACTACACAATCGAAAGTGCTTGAAGCTAATGCGGCAAATTCAAAATCAACCTCAACTACACACGCAGTTGACGCGAAAATGGAGTCAGTAAATAAAGCGACATCAAATTCCTTGATTATTATTGATACTATTTCAATCTCTGATGGTGAGGATTCGCCGCCTCCACAGCCTGTAGCAACAACAGAGTTGGTCACAAAAAAGCGCAAAACCAATGTTGCAAACCCGGGAGAAGAAGAACATTACAAGCTAAAACGGCGTAAGATTAAAGTTGCTGGAGCTCCCAAGATGCCATTAACGGGTACGCATAGACAATTATTAAGAAAATCTAACGGGAAATAAAAACATTAAAGGATCTAGTATCATACAATGCAGATGTTAATCATGTTTCATATTTTAGGTTACGTGCGCTACATGAACGAACGTCGCGAAATACTCAAGAAAGAACAGCCTAACAAGACTGCCATGGAGCACACGAAGTTAATCGGTGAGGAGTGGAATCAACTCAGCGAGGAGCGGAAGAGTCCTTATATGAAGGCTGCAGAGGCGGACAAACAGCGGTAAGCATTGCTGCAACTCCTAATGGCGGCTAAATGGAGATATTATTGTAGCTTACCTATTTTACCCATAGTAATCCAACAATTTTTAAAGATACAGCCTAATGGAGACTGTTTAAAAAGGTGCAATGTTTCTTTCTTCGCTCAGGTATCTTGCTGAACTGCATGTTTTTCTTAAAGCACGCCCAGATGTACTGGCCAGTGAGCTGGCTAAAAATAAACCGCGGAAAAATGCTGGTGCCGAGGAGAGCTGCACAGCTGCTAAAGATGTGCTCAGAGATAAAACACAAACAAATGTTAATATCGAAGATTTCAAAGATGCCAAGGAAGCCGCAAAACAGCTCACTAAAGATGACTTAGCCATCGCGGCATCAGCAACAAAGGCACGCGCTGTCATGCATACCAGACGGCTGTCTGTCAACTATACTCTACCCACGTACGTTATTGAAGAAAAATCGCCACCGGCAGCACCAGCGACAGTAGCAGCACCACCAGTAGTAAATGCAGTGCCGCCAATACCAGCACGCAAGCGCACTCCTACGCCACCGAACAATTACAACTGCAACAATACAACAGCCGTGCTACCTACGCCCCTGCCTGGTGAGATACCAATTTTCACCAACGAGTTTCTCGAGCACAACAAAACCGTTGACATGGAATTGCGCACACTGCGCAAATCTAAAGCCGATTTGGAGCAGCAAAATGCTGTACTGGAGAAGCATGTGGAAAACATGAAGTTCGGTGTGGAAAAAATGGTCAACGAGAACGATGATCTGCAGGAGAAAAACCGTTTATTGGAAATTTATTTGGATAAATTGAAGCGCAAGTTGGCCAGTGCATTATCGGGGCTTGCGATACCATCTGAACCACAGGGTGCCACTTTGGAGAACATTGATAAGTACATGAACGATCTGTACAAAATGGCCACATCGAATACTCATGGACCAGCGAGCTTGAACAAGGCTAAGGATATCATTCGAAAGTTGGACTTACAAATACAGTTATAAGTGAAGCTGCGAATGGAATAAAAAGGAGAAGGAAGAAGGGACTTTTAAGTAGTTATGCTTATAAATGTTCAATCTAGTTTTACAAATATTTTGCTCATTGCAATTGCATGAAAAGTACAAAATAATTATTTCATCTATTAAAAATCTATTAACTGTCGTATCTTCTCGTCACTGTAGTGTTATAAAAGGCTTCACTGTATTGGTTTTTTTGGGACATTCCGTTAGCCTTAGAAATTGTAAATATTACACCTTACTACAGAATTTAAATTAGGATTTCGAAGCCTGTCTACGTATGATTTTTAAGTACGCTTCATTAAATTTTTTACTAAAATAAAATGCATTTTCAATTCAATACAATTGTTAATTATTTTGTTCTCTTTTTTCTAATAAAACAAGCAATACTTAAGATATCTTAGTGAATAATTTTGAACAATAATAATTTATTTTGCGGATGAAGAACTAAACTAAAGACCGAGTAGTAGCGAAGGGCTGTGATGAGAAATAAAGCCATCTTGAAAAACTAACAGCAGATTACGAATGCATGTAATCATTTACATGATTACAACCCCCTCTCCACTCGTCATGCTGTTGGCTGTAAGAAAAAAATTGATGAAAATATTTGATTATATTTAAGTTTATTATGAAGATTATAAGTAGTGCACACATAACATGCATACAAAGTGTAGCATCAGTAGCAATTGATTTTACTGCGCCTTCACATCCTTCCCGAGATGTGCTCAATCATCCCTGCAATTCAATCGCAATCAAGTGGAAATAATAAAGGCTTTGTTTTATCGCTCGAGTCGCTATATGTGAGCATGCCATGCTTTATAGCCGTCATGCTTTTAGTAATGCCACTTGCGATTCTCATATTTTCTCAATTTCCTGCATTATAAGAACCAAGTTTTCGGGCGAGAATAAGTTTCCTAGAATCAATGGGATGCAATTTTCCATAATACCAATGCAAAGAGGAGTTATTTAGAAAAGTGGACTCCCTTGGTTCGAAAAGTGTGGCAACTCTAATCCCATCAACCCCTGCCCTTCGTGCAATCCCCGAGGGTTCTGACGCCTTAATGCCCTGTCTTTATTTTCATTCACGAATTCCTCATTATTCCTTGACGGGGTAGATTCGCAAGGGATTGGATTTAATTTGTTGATCTATGTATGTATATAGTGGACAATTTGTACCGCACTAATTTCTGCTTTCTTTTACAAATGCTTTGAAATGCATTCGCGTTACTTTTTAATTCTTATCAGGATGCAGCAGCTCCGGTTGTTTGCTTCCGGTTGCTAGAATCTGATCCATTAAATGCAATTATGGAATCACAAAGCAAAACATGCTTGCTTTATATTGGTAATAAGATGGGGAGCCTCTGAATCATGCCGTAACTAATGTTATTAGAAAATAACTTACTCTACTCGACACTTCGTGTTTCGATACCTTAGGATCTTCTCTATTTTTAGTATTTATTGATGACATCCCTGAAACTAAAAACAACCTGAAACGCTGCTGGTTGCTGATGACCTTCGAGTTTCCCTTCCGTCAAAAAATGAAGCAGAAGCTTCTCTTGACTTCTCTTGAGTGTGTTGAAGATCTTGGTATTACCTTGAACTGAGGCCCAACTGAGAATAACTGGGACTCTATTGACACACAAATCAACCGTATAATCAAAAAAGATTATACATATTATATAACATTATTATAAATATATGATTATACATATTATAAATTATATAACATATTATAACATAGATTATAAAGCGCTTTGCTAAGGAATCCAATGACCCCATTGTACAAGTACTGTATACTTCTTTGGTACACATACTTCCGGGTGTCCAGGGATCTCGTTTTTAGTCCAAACCATTTTCAGCATAACCTATTTAGGACTGCTTAAGTCGGTTTTCTTATTTTTCAGGAGAATTACTGAAAACCAACATGTTTTACAGTTTATTTATGTATTCATTTACTTAATAATGTAATGTAAAATACTGTAACTGTGACTTAGGCTGTGTTGTTTTTTAGAGAATAACTACTGTAAATTGACGTATATTTTTTATGAGCTGTTGAATTCATGTACACTATACGTGAGCGCTACCATGTTGTTGTTCTTGTTTTCTGTCTTTCAGTATGTTGAAAAAATCAGCTGTTTCATGTTTCACCACGGACTCATTTAGTTATGAAATCAGCTTGGCTAGACGTCGCATCTTTTGAAAGGGTTTCACTAATAGTATATCGATACCATCGATGGCTACACACACTGCTTTCTCATTTGGTTTCAAAAGTCGTAAATATGTGATGCCAAAGTGTTTGTGAAATTTACTGAATATCCAAATGTTGGCCAGAGTGAGAGAAAATATGAACACGTTTTCGGCAAACTATCTTGCTCTTCTTTCGTTTGACAACTGCTGTGCGTGCAAAGAAACTGAGAACCAGGGTCTATTTTCGTTTCAAAAATTCTTAACACTCGATACCAGAGTGTTGACTTTTCTCTTTCTTCCTCATCTCTCTCACACGAACTGAGTGAAACCGTTTCAAAAGATACTGCGTATAGACAAGGCCATTGGTTTTTAAAATATAAATTTCACCATATATAAACAAAGGTGGATATACACCCATTTAAATCAACACCCATTAAAATCGATATTACATGCGTGCATGCGATACTGCGGCGAAGTACACATGAGAGGACAAAGCACACGATTTTGTGTGGCGAAGTACACATGAGAGGACAGCGCACACGTTTTTTTATCATAGGTTTAGTGAAATTTCAGCAAAATGCATGTGTGTTGAAACAGCGAATTCGAAGTGTCCTATCTCATTATCTCTGTTTGAGACTTATTAGTTGAAAAACATCGTTCGGCGTGCGTGGAAGTTGGTTGAATGGTCGGAAAACGATTGACTGACTAACTGACTGGATGACTGACTGAATCAGACAATATACGGAAACAGTTGACAAAGAAAACAGACATCCTCAGGTAGCGAAGAAGAAATTCAGACAGGAGTAAAGAGTGATGGCAGGTGAAATGGTCTGTATGCAAGAAGAAGAAATCAGGTACATTACAGATGTGTGCAAACTCGGAGCCAGCGCGGTGATTTCTCGCGAATGTAAACAGAAAATCAATAGAACGTCGTAATGAAAAATTATAAGTGAAGGCCCTCCTTCCATAAAGAATGCGGATTTAAAATTGAAAGTGAAAAACGAATCACGAAAAATAAAACTCAATTTGGCAGTAATTTAAAAACTCATATAAAGACGTAAAAACGTAGAACGTTTATGAACAAATAAATCGATGAAATCCATACAAACTTCAGGTCTGTGGAAAACTGTGTCTGTGTTAAAATTTAAAAACATTTAAAGTTAGGAAGAAGAAATTAACATTTAAGAAGATAAACTGATCAAAATCTGCAGGCTTTAGTTGAATTTGTTGATGTTGAATTTTGAAGCTGCAGAAAGTAAGCTACTGAAAATAAGCTTTTGCTCTTATAGATACATACGAGTACATACCATATGTATGAATATCTTCCAGATACTTTCAAAATGCTCAGATTCTGAATAAGTTTTTTCCAGAGGAAGCCGTTTTTCGAGTTTTTTTATCTACGCGCTACTCACTTTTTGAGGCAACCAAATCGTCGTGCCGGCTTTTGTTTACTAAGCCGACATTTATTGTTGTTGTTGTCGGATTCAACACCGCGTCGATTACGTGTGATGATGGCCGCAATCTCGTAAGCTTAAGCGAAAAAGCTTAACAATAAATCAAGAAGAAATGTTAAAATTATCAACAGATGATATCCACAGAAGTATTTGTGGGTTCATGGAGCATCGAAAGATCGAAGATAACGCATCCATGTTTTAAAAATAATCAAAATAAAGGCTCCCTTAATAATGATGCAATAAATGGAACAATAATATTAAACACAACATAATAACGTAGTGTCAAAGTTAATAAATCAAAAGATTTGACTTCAATAGTTCACGAAATGCAATATATTCAATAAGTTCAAATATAAATGTAATAGTGATAAGTGTCAAGTAATTGAAGTGAAGTATCAAGTATCCTGATGCCTAAATTCCAAAGATAACATTACAGAGAATGCAAACAATATAAAAATACGAGTATCTACTTTCTATCATTCTCTGTTTTAACATGAATTATAAGAGAATAAATACAGGAGCACATCTCGTAGCAAGCAAGTAGCTGGGAGCAGAAGTGCACAGTATTGATCGAAAAGAAGTGGTATATACGTATTTCAGAAGCATCTAACTGCAGCGATATCGAAACCAAAGCGTCTACCCATTGAAAGATTGGAGCAAAGATTTAATTAACAAGCACAAAAAATGCAATTGAAGTGATGGTTGTGCTTTTTAAAAAATAAACATTTGAATGATTGAATGAATGAGCATTTGCAAGCTACCATTCGTCCTTTTAGCCATCGTTTATTGTTGTCGTACTTTTACGGAAATCTGTATCTGGCTGCAGAAGCTTCAACAACAGCAACAGCAACAGCAGCAAAAGCCTGAAGTCTGTGGTCGTTCTTCTGCTTTGCAACGGGTCGCCTCCTTCTACCAGCGCCACCCTCTAAGTTCTGTATTCAGCGGCATCCTTGCAGCATCCTTGCAGCAGAAACTAACCAACACAACAGCAGCAACGGAAACACACTCACAGGATGGGTCGCCGTCCATTTAATCGCGTCTGCGCTGTAAACTATCCCAGTCGCGTTGAGGGCTGGTTGGATGTTTGTGGTGAGTTCAAAACTCGAACGAAATCTAGTCTAATCTAATCTAAGAGTCGAAGAAAAGTAGTATATAATTACTTGAAAGGTCTTCTTATAATATGTTTTTAGTAACTATTTAAACACACTTAAGCATGAAGAGTGTTTATTATAGCCTGGACTTGACGTTAACGGGTTATAATGACGATGATTCAAAATAACATTTAATCATTTGATATTCCAAATCCAGAGTGTTTAGTATCAAGTCACAAACGGCATTAAAATTAACAGTTTGAGTGGTTAAAAGTACGCTTTTAAGGGAATTGAAATGTTTTTAATTTGCAAATTGAACTCAAGATAAGGAAACCCATTTCAGCTTTCTAATTGCTATTCATACATATAATTCTTTCACTACGATAATATAAAAAGCGAATCATAGAATACGTCAAGTTATATACTATGTTATATATAATATGATAAATTATAACATTAGATATGTATGTAAATGCAAAGCTTTTCCAGAACCATTTATAGTGTCTATAAGTAGTATAATTGAAGTATAATTGAACAAATTGAAACCACGCTAATATAAGACTTGAATACATTCTGCGCTTCCATCGAAAATTCGCAAACTTTATAAATCAAAATTAAAGGCTTAGTACTAAATTCAAATCCTAAACCTCTAATCATTCATTATTATATAAGCATTTAGTATTACCCACTTTATATTTAGTTTTGTGCCAGCTATTCTGCCATAAAAACCGATAGCCTCTATAAAAATTCTCCATGTCGGTAAAATGCAAATGATGTCAATCAAAAGTGTAAGTTAGACATTTAATGCACTTGAATGCAGTTTTGGAATGCTAAACTTGCAACAAGAAAACATTCGAAATAAAATTATTACCTGCAGCAAGACAACGAATCCGAAGAAAAACCTTTCTAAGAAATGCTAATATTGGCATAAATACTTTTAAGAAATATGAGGACTCGGAGACAGTCACAGCAGAGAACTTAATTCGCAATTCCAAGAATTGGTCACGGAATCCTAAATGGTTCAACGACCAATTTAATGCCGGATTGGGCTGGATTATAATATCGCCCACTTTACACTGAATTTTTTTATCAGTAAAAGTAAAATTTAGCCCCAACTTATGCTTTCTCTGTTCTGTCGTAAATGTGAATAGTAAACACAAAGCACACAACACAAACACAAATTATTTACTAGGCATAAACAAGCTGTTGAAACCCATAACTAGGCTAAACAAGAATCTCGAGTTACAAGCCAATGAAGTCGGAAACCGATTGCAAGTAACGGGCTTGTCTTGCGTCACTCCCTGCAGTCGGTGCAAACGACAAGTGCTTCTATCTATCCTCATATGGTTTGAAAACCTCTTACCTATATTTACCCCACCAGCCGCCAGATACAATTGTATCTGCCGGCTTGGAACACGAGCCGATTTACAGCGAGTATTAATTGTTTGTTGCGAGCAACTATTGTATAAATTTCCTTTTCGAGATAGAAACAGAAGATTGCCTTACCCGTAATGCTCTCTGGTAATAGTTGATGGTACCCTTGCTCTCTGGTTGAAGAAAAGTTGATGCTTAAGTACTTCATTAAGTTCGTTTTCGCATAGTTGACACTTAAACGAACTTGAAGAAGAACCGTCAGATGTCCCCGGACTCTATTGAATATTCACGAATATTCTCTGTCATCATAGGCTATTTGAGATTGAAAAGAAAAAAAATTAGACCATTGCCACGCCTAATTTTTAAGTAAACGTGTGTAGGGTATATGGCCAGGCCGAAGTTAACACTCTTTCTGGTTAATCTTGGGTTTGTTTGTAGTGTTATTCACATATGTTACAATTATCTTGACGACACTTTTTATCAAATCTTTTTTAATAGCTTAATATTTTTAATTAATTGCTGTCATATGTAAATGGGAGTGACGTGGTAAGGACTCAAGGTAATAGGATGGTTAAGAAACGGCAATGGTGACATCGTGTCACGATTTCAAACACGTTATTGGCTGACCTTGACACAGCACGCGAAGGCCGTTATTTATATGTCCCTATGGACAATTTAACTGTAAATAAACCCACCCGAAACGAATCACAATAGAGTAACTGGAATATAATCACTCAGTGGAATGAAACTCGCGACCCTGCTCTGGACGTGTGTGAGTGACTCGATTATGATGACGTTAGGTTGCGTTATCTGAAACACATCCATTGGTATCCAGCACGCAAGAAGTGTGAGAGGACAAGCAACGTACGAGGTGCACGCAAGCTTTTCGTGTAGACTATTTGAAGTACCGGAAACGGAAGCGTGCTAAAAAGCTGCAGCAGAGGCAGCGGCTTACAAAAAGCGAGGAAACTCACAAACGCGGTAAACCCGTAACTGGATCTGGTTAAGTTTTCTCATTAGTTATGCCAAAGACACTTCAAACCTCGCGGCGGAAAACAAGCGTGTGAAGCGAATGAATCGAAAGGCCGCTGTGCAGAAATTATATCGCATCGGGTTGTAGAAAGACCAATCAAAAATGCAACTCAAATAAAAGTTTTAAATTTAACGTTAACTAAATTTTTACAATTTTTGTACTATCCTAAATAAATATGGGCCACATGGCTGGCTTTTCAAGATATATTTTATTAAATTTGTGGAACTCCGCTTCGTTATTCAAATCTACTGACCCACATCTCCATCGGCTGAAAAACTTAAAAATAAGAAATAAATCAACACTTTTCAATTGGCATCGACAAAGCAACACAAAATATGGCCTGAATAACAACGGCAAGGCGGTACAAAGCCAAACAAAACTCGGGTTACTTGGTGATGCCTCTTCGTAGCTTAGACACTCAGGCAAGCTGAAAAAAAACGCCAGGAAACAAAACACCGCAACCATTTTAATACCTCGAAGAACAGAGAAAGCTTCGGGCTCTGGTACTTTTAACGAACGGAGTTGAACTAAAACTTAACCTGATGAAATACCGAACAGAGCCACTTAATTCTCTACTTAAATAAGATCTCTAAATAACGGAGGAAAATCATCGACTAATCTATAAAACAAATCTAAGATAGAGTTTTGTTCTGATTTGAAGCTTTATTGCGATTTATGAAGCAACCTTCTACGAAAATAAATAAAAGACCAAACATTTTGCCATCAATGAATGGTTCACAGATGACAATTAAGAAAATGATTCTCAGCTAAATTTAAAGTTTAACATTTAAAAATAAGCGTGTCCGCAGAGTTTCGCCTGCTTCTGTCTCGCTTTGTGCGAGTATGAGTGTTTTTCCCCCTTGATTTTGCTCTTATTAGCACCACTACGGATCGACGAGTTTCGACACATTGAACCTATATACAATCAGATGCACGTCAATCGCCGTCCAGATGACTGGATGCTAAGCTTGTAGCTATTAGAAACAGAAAGTGGCACAACTACACTATAGAACTTGAAGCTGAAGATAAATAACACAGAATCATAATGAAATATAAGTAGCAATAAATAATATAAAGTTGGCAAATCAAGCCCGAACTCTACGCTAAATTTTTGTGAGGAAATGACATTTCGAAGAAATCATTTATTACTTAACGGGCACTTCTCCCTCTTTTGAAGCAGTTCCTATTTGTCACGAGTCACTTCTTGTGAAAATGATGACTTTAAAAACGTATTCTTGATGATTTTGATTGATTTCTTTTGTTTTCGTCAATGAATTCTGAAAAAATGGATGTCGTGAAAAGTATAGTCGACCTAACTTCTGCCAGTGGGGAGATGGGGGTGTAAGCTTTGACCTCTCTAACTGACCGAATCGGTAAGGATCGAATGTCGCCGCTCCGAATTTATTGTGGTATATTTTGCGGCAATTGGTGAAAGTTACAAGTCCCGCTTTTCAAGAGTAACACTAGTAGCTGAAACGTTGCATTGTAGCTTCATTATCGCGTTTAATTAAGCAAGAATCCGCTGGTTTTGCAGCAGAAATCATAAACTTATGTTGCCGGTCGCCGCACTTGATTCGTCTCCTTTTTGGGCAAACATTAATGAACCTTTTGACACGCATTCACTGGCCACGTAACTCAGCAAAACTTGGCAACGCTGTCATGGAGCAAAGCCGCAGCTTGTCACATTGACTAAAACTTGTTCGCCACAAACAATTATTTTTCGGTTATATTTTCTTAATTGTCTTTGAAAGTATTGCACATTTTAAAGAATGTATAGTAATTAAATTAATTTTATATGGGAAGCGATTGGAAGCATCACATAACCACAAAAGTAATGTTAATGAATCAAAATGCTTTAGCGATAATAAATTTTTATACATACTATATACTTGTACTTATTGTAAACTAGATAATAAATAGAAAAATTAAAAAATATTAAAATGTTTAATTAAAATAGTAAATTTCAGAAAAGTTTGTCGAGCTCTGAAAAATGAAAAATGATGACACATAATTCCAAATGACAGTTGAAAATACAACACTTTGACATCGAAAAAATTGGCAACGGTTTGCGGCTGAATTTCGGTTTGAATGCAAGCCTTTACTTAAGTTATTTGCAAGAGGTGAAAGTTTCGTCAACAACCACAGCTTCCCTCATTGGAGCGAATGAGGAATTAATTAATTGAACAAAATATTAGAGGCTAGAGAAATCCATCAAATTGACGTTGGGTTGTCAAAAGAGAGAAAGAGAGACAGAGAGACTTTGACCATTATTAAAAAAATACAGAAACCTTTAAAACATTCAAAATCAGGGCCAACGGAAATCTTCATAAAAAACCGGATGCAACTACGAGTATTTGCGGAAATGATTCTTCCATCTGGCCCCTAGACCACTTTTAATAACTTTCTTATTACTTCTGTGAGAAAAGAGCCGTCGATGACTAAATTGTGACAACTGAGGTTGCGGCAGTTGGATGCCAACGCCTTCTGGGAGTAGAAAAGTAATTTACGAGCGTCTATATTCTTCTATATAGAGTCTGACAGACTCTTTCCAAAGCGAATTTGTATTGAATAATTATGCTATTTCGATGGTGAAAATAATAATTTATTGCACCCTCATCCACCCATCGCATAATCCTAACGTGTGGTGTACTTCGTGTGTACTTCTACCCTTCGCAATCCCGGTCGACTCGATTCGAATTGATGAACTGGTACAGTCTGTGATGAGCTACGAGGAGGATGAACTACCACACTCTATTTTTTCGGAAATGTTAGGAATGCGGGGGTTGTTTCGTGAGAAATGTGAACCAGCTTTTTCAACTTTAACTCTAATTCCTAAATGATTTCTTCTGTTTTTACTTACTTTCTGTGTTTTATGATTTATCATCTACGGTCATATTTTATGATTTTGAAGATGACCATCGAGTTAGGTTCTTATCTCAAACAGTTTTTGAAAAACCAAGAACCAAAACACAACCTACACTAATGAAATTAAAAATCTGCCGTAATAAAGCGTTGTTAAAGAGCATTAAACAAGCCGGAAATATTAACAATTGTCCGAGAAACATATGTAAGTATTGCTTGTAATACACTTAAATCTAAGTTATCTAGAAATCGAAAGTTTAAAGTCCTTTCTTCAATTCAGACTTTCAGACCGTAATCGGAATTTATACAATATTATTTATTGATTTGTTTCTTCAATTGCTGCAAAGAAAACATCTGTTAGTTGCTTCTGTGTTCGCAATCAGTAATCAATAAAAATGCTTCCTCAGGAAAGCTTCTATGAGCAACCTTTCCGAGCCGTTAAAGCTTACGGTAACCATAAACCGCGGATTAATTGAAAAGTTGCCACTAAACAGACGGCAGCATTCGTAGCATCAGCAGTGATCGAGAGATCCAATCGGAGAAATACAAGTGCAAAATTTGTGAATGAGAACGTTACGTTGCGTTGCCTCAGTAGACAACGCAAGCAACGCGAGTACCGCGTACGAATTCCCGCTCTCACAACCGTTGTAGGCTCATCTTTCATTCATACCAAAGAAATGCTTCTTTTTTCCGTTCTTTGTTTTGTGTTTCTCACCGCTATAATCGGTCGGGTGAAACTCGGAAAAGTGAAGGAACGAAGCGGGACTTTAAAATACGTTGACCTACAGAAAGCGTTGTGCAAATCCGGTTAAACGCCAGGAAATTGCCAGGAGAAGCCCGGGCGCCGTGTGGGTTAACACAAGAAAAGGTCCAAGCTTACAGTGAGAGAAAACAAGTGACAGAAGATCAACACCGTAAACAGCTGAGAACACGATCCGCCAAATCTAGTTTACAAACCTGTTGGTTAACGAAAACAAATAAAAACAAAAGAAACAGCAACAAAATGCTGAAATAATAAGTTATATCAGAAAGAAATAAAGACGTGTTATTATTAAACGCTGTACGATGACAGTAATCGCAAACACATGTGATCGACAAGAAGTTAAACAGTTAAAGAGGGAAGGACTCTGGACAGTAGACAGACAGACAGAAGGAATTCAGACGAGTATTGGAAAAGGAGGGAGGGTATACAAGAAGGGGGATTGCACAGGTGTTTCTTGGCTGATCACACAAAATTTTAATAAACCACAGGATTGGTTCAGTTCAATGACTTTAAGCTCTGTTATCAATGGAGGGGAAAATCTGTGGCCCGAAAAAGTCTGAATGTCACAATTTCTTTTTATGTATTCAGTTCAAAGGATAATCATAGCGCTTAAATAAGAAAGATAATATTGTACATATTTAAATTAATATTGTGTTATTGATACAAGCACATAGTTTAAGTTCCTTTGACTTAAGCATTTAAAATAAACAAAAACAACAAAGGAAAGTTTTTAATAATCCTCGTATGTTAAATTTTATTTTTTTCTGGTATTTTTTGTCGATTGTTTTCTTTTCTCGTTCCCTCTTTTATCTTAAAGACAAGTCTGTAAAATAAACTTGTCATTCGATAGCTAAATTGTTTTCAATGAATTTCTAAAATATTCATTAACTCGTTACTTATTCGAGAGCAATGGCCATAATAAAAAGAGGCGTGTCATCTACTCATCCTCAATGCCCTTTGGTGGACTTTATTAGTAGAGAGTGTGATCGTTAATTAGTAGAGAGCTTAACAGCTCGACCGATGTCGACGTTATGGACGACTATCAATTAATGTCCACACTTTTTCACCAAGGCGCCCAATTAAATTCAATTCTCTTACCAATCATTATTTTCGAAGCTCACAACTAATGTCTATACTCGTACAAGCCAATTATTTTCGGTTTGCGATTTTTGTTGGCCACAAAACTGGAAATCAAACGTTGAGCACGAAGAAAGTAAATCCACCGAAACCGGCTTCGCTCGTTTTTTTACTTTTCTTTTTGAGAGTTTTTGCTTTGTATTCTCCGGTTTTGCCCATTTTGCTATTATATAAAAATACTTCATTTTTAGATTTTCTTTGAGCGATTCGGCAACACGGGCGCGTTTGTCACGAGTGGCTAGATTGGAAGATTAAGAAAACTTTTCCCTAGAAAGTCGTTTGACTAGTCAGTGTTGAGTGTATGGCTTTGTTTGTAAATCTCCCTCCCCCTTCCCACCTCGCCTGTAGCTTGTACGCTCAGAGTGTTAGCGGCTTCATTTTCATTAAGCGCCTTCAGCCACTTCGCCGAGTTTCATTTATTATCTCTTTTTACAAATCACTTTGCATCTTCCCTGGATGTCACTTGATGCCTTGAGCGACACTAAACAACAGACGCTGCTTTGTTCATTCTGAATCTCAATTATCGTTCAGTTGAAGTTAAGGCGTCAAAACTTAATGAATAACTAGCAAAATCGTAAAAACTAATGCAAATAATTATTCTTTTCCGTCCTTCCTTTTTGTGAGATGACTTGGAGGTTGCTATGAAATAATTTTGTTATTTACATAATGTATTGTAATTACTTTTCGGAATACTTTCAGCCTTTATTCTAGGGTACTTGACTCGAAACCTTAATCTTAATCGCTAATTAGTAACAATTAATTCACTGTAAGGAATGTCAAAACTCTCAGCTGTGACCAGTTCTAAACTTCTGAGTACGTTGCCTTGTTTTCAGTTGATTTCTGTAATTGTCTGCATCTTGTTATTTCTCTTTATTGTTTCTTCTCTGTCGGAGTTAAGAACGCAGTGCGACAGTGGCGAAAGTAAGTAGCCAGTGTATTCTGAACCAGGATTTCCAACGTATTCGCTTCCAGAGGTCGGTCCACGCAAATGAAAACGCCCAGCCTGTGATCTCGCTTTGTTTGCTGAACAACATGAGACAGAGACAGATGACAAGAGACACACAACGGTCACATCACTTCTTCCTGGTGATATCTTTGGTACGATTATCAGGCACGATTTCATTTGGAAGACTTTTCAGAACCCGTACGAAGTTACGACAGAGTTTCAAATCAACTTATTTTGTTATTTCTCTTTTGCCAGCCAGAGCGTGACTCCAATTAGATGCAACCATGATCAATTAAACGTTCAACTTCTTTATTCGCGTGAGTGTAACTAAAAGCGCGTTTAAATGGACTTAATTAAGCAGTTCTTTAGTTATCAACGCGCAATTAATTGCCTAAAATGAAATGCTGTTGCTCTTGTCGATAAACGTATAGTATGCGGAAGCGAGCCAACAACAATACATAATGAAACAAGAAGTACAAGAAATGTTTACTAATGCCACATATATCAACCGTTGAGAAAAGGGTTGCAGGAGAGAGAAAGGGTTCCAGAAGAAAGACAGGCTTCCAGAAGAAGCGCTTAAAAAATCCGATCAGTTGGACTTTATTAATGATTGCACTCTTCTGTTCATCTGACATCTGTTTGTCTTCTGTAACATTGAGAGCCAACCAAATCACTATATTTTTGTTGTCAGAGTTTCTACCGATTTTGGGACTATAATAATAAATAAGCCCCAGAATAGTGAGAACAAGCAAAACAGTGAAAGAGAGGAGAATGTTAATAGGCCGAAGAAAGTCGGCCTCAGTGACTGTTGTTTTTATTTAAATGTCACAATTGGAAAAAATTCTAACAAAAAGAAGGCTGCAGAAATAACTTGTGGTGCTTTGCAATGCCTCCGTTTCTTTGGTTTATAATTTGTTAAGCTGTTATTTTATTACTTGAGGTTTGTTGGTGTAGCTCGGTTGTGCTTCTGCTTTCTGGCCAAACATCGCAACACGTGCTCGAGTGTCTTATTTAAATGGCAGAAGTATTATTCTATAGCAAGCAGTGTATTATTCTACAACTTTTTAGAAAATAACTTGGAAATGTGTAATACTTCTAGAATAACCAACAAAAAAACTCACTGAATTCGATTCGACCGGGTTGGTCGGCGGGGATCTGAAAACGCTAACCTTTTATGGGCCATTGTAGACAACGTCCACAATTCAAATGTCTCTTTTTTCTTCAGCATTCGTCAAAACTTTTACAGTGTCTTAGAATGTATTTTTTTCTGATTTGAAATGTGATTCGCTTTGACCTCAAAGCAAATACAAATTCTTGCTCGATGTCCATTTTCTATAAATTTTCGCAAACTTTCACCATGGATTTTCATTACTTTGCCAACAGAGTTTTAAGTTTCTTAGCATGTTCTTAGTGCGTCTATATACATAAAGAACCGTGACTATATATTCTTTGGACTCGCTTAATAGACCAGAGCTCACTTTTGAAATATGATATTCTGGAATGCACTTGATTCTTGTACAGAGTCAACGGTTCTACGGTTTAAAGTCTTACTTTGTGTGGTCACTGAAAACCAATGAATTGGGTGGTCACTCTCAGAGGGTGGGAGCTGAAAGTGAAGAAAGAAAAGAAGGTGAATGAAATAAAAAAGGAAATGAAAGTATATAAAGAAATGGTCCGGGACTTTAAGGGGAAATCTTGGCATTGAAAGTACATTAATAAAAGTAAAAATTCATTCAAATATTCAATTGCCAAGACTCACACTGAGTTAAGTTATACAGTGCCTCCGAATATAATTAAGGTTGATCTTGCAATGTTGCCTTTTGCAGTCTGGAGATTAGGTTCTCATTGACTATATTAATGGTTAGATGGAGTTGGTTACAAAGCATCTATTCGTATTATTTTCTTCTTATTTGAATGCACTCGTACAATTCTTTTATTTTTCTTATTAAAAATATTCTCCAAAACTCATGGATTGCATTTTATATTTTCTGATGTCGATCGACAAAAAAGCGATACTATTCTGTCAACAGTTTGGTCGAAACAGTGTTCGGAAATTTCTACCTATATACAACCACTTTCTATATTTATACAACCAACTTGATACTTCAACTTGAATGGGTTTAATAAACTCTGCCAAAGTTGGGCGAGTGCCTATCTAATGCGGGGCTTATATGGGCCACTAACCAACATATATGGCGCTTGTCACTTTATTGCATACATACACAAGTACATAATATTATTTTGATTATAATCTATGGTCGCTGAATGACACATTGGAGTCATTATTTCATTTTCATACCATTTGCAAGACAGATACGGCGAAGCCAACAACTGCTACACCAACAAAAACTGTGTCAATAGAATTGTAAAGTTGTAGTGTTAATTTTCTACACTGAACAAAATTCAAATAGTTGAAGTAATATGTTTCATTCATATATGAATTCGTAATATGAATTCAATACCCAATAATGTAACCGTAGATGGTTCTTTCTTACTTTTAAAGCCTTCTTAGTGGGATTTGAGAGTTCGCTAAACTCTCAAATGAAGAGTGGGAAAGACTTGAAGAAAAAATATCCAAAATAAAAAGATTCTTCTTGAGTTATATTCATTGTTAATAAATACGTCCTCATTTATTTATTTATATTATTATTTATTGATATCTGCACGATTTACTTTCTTTTGTTGAATGAAGGAATGTATTGATTATGTTATTTAAACTTTATTGTCCGCTTTGTTTTCATATTTAATTTTGAAATCATACGTAGCATGAAATGAAAAACAAAAAATGTGTCATCATCGTGCGTGTTGCTCCAAATAACATTTATTATATTGCAAGCGTGTTATGCGATTAATTTTCTATTAGATAACAAACACACCAACAAATTATTTGAATTTAGAATAATAAACAGCAAGGAGTTTTATTTTGAAGTATTATCTGTATTTCACCTTTTGTTCTGGAGAAAGAATTGCAAACCTACCCAAAAACTTCAATCTCTCTACTCTCAAATGATCATTTTCTCATGAGAGGATGATGGGTTCATCCAGAGGTAAAATTTTACCCCAGTAAAATTAAAAATACCCCCCCAGTCTAGGGCACAGTATTCCGTATTAGCAGAAAACGTTTTGTAGTATAGAAGCGTGAGCAAAATGTATAAAAATGGCAAAAAGGCATGCAGAATATATTGAATAGTGGCAAAAGGAAACACTAAAGTACTCTAAAAGTACACAATTTCAACCCCAAATTCGTTCGGTGATTTTAGCAAAGTGTGATCCTAAATAAATACCTCAAATGAGTGCAATCTTTAGCTTGACCGAAACTAAAATATCCCCAGTAAATTCTGAATTAAAGGACGATAATCTCGAACACTGGATGCAACTATTAAACAAACAACCTTTTTCTTTGTTACTGTGGTCCAATTAAATTCACAGCGTTACTCAAATTCTTAGTATTCTGGAGTGACATTTGTTCCACTGTGCAACTTGCACTTGACATAACAAGCCGCCAACAGAAAATAAATAAACATCAGGCATTCAAGTAGACCGCAATCAAATACATAAATAAAAATAGATTAAGAAAGTGTAGTTTATTGATGCAAGTTAGGATGGAAGAGTGTCAATTAGTAAGCAATCTAAGTGAGTATGTAGAAAGATGGAAGGAGAAACAATAGAGAGGGATAGAGAGAGAGAGAGAGATTGACAGAGAAGAATTGAGAGTCTTAATTGGTGACTGCAAACGGAGCTAATGAACTCTGGTCGTTTGTTAGATAATTAGGAGTACAACTAAATTTAAATGCATCGCAAGTTTTGTGGTCAGCGAAATATTCTAATTCATTGAGAATTTTCTGAACAATTTGAATGTTCAACACTTTGAATAGATTTCAAAATGAAATAACATCCACTACAGTCACTTTTATCAAATGGAATGATAAATAAATTGAATCTCATACAAATTTTCGGTCCAAACGTTTTGTTCCGTGGACTTATTAATATGTCCAGCTTAAGCATAGGACTCAATGTCCTTTTTTTGTTATTGTGATATTGTATATTCTGTGTTTGTATACTTAGATCTCTGTTTTCTTAATAAAAATCGCAGCTGTTCTGGAAAATTAACTTTGGATGAAAGTTAAAGGATATGAAATGTTCAGTTAATATTTGAATAGATCGGTATACGAGTACTCGTAACTTTCGAATTAATTCTATAATAAAGTAATCTTTAGTAATTTAACAAGCGTCCAAAGGCGTTCGTTACGATGCTTCAATATTGAAGCCATTAAACTGTTATTAATGGTGAAGATGATGATGAACAAGCCAAGGAATTATTATGCCAAACGCCACCTCACAACGCTTGAGCGTCTTGCACACAATATGTGCATATACCATATTTGTATGTATTTTTAGTTGGGTTTACTTGAATATTGAAAACAATGCATAAGTTTAGCGTCGCCAATATTTTGTTTCTTCATTTTTATGCCTGTATTCCTTTTCGTTTCTATTATAATTTCTGTTGATTGCGTACATGACTCAAAAAATTTGCATATAAGCAATAAAAACTTCCAGGTGGCTGTTTTTTTTTGAAATGAGAGACGAGTTGGTCGAAAATGACTGGATATGAGTTGGTTGATCATTCATTATAATTTTTCGTTCAAATTTTGTCCTTTTTATTATTCTCTTAAAACTAAAACTTCAACGCAAAGCATTTTAAAAGTTCATAGGTTCGAAAATGCAAACTTCGCTTTAAATGCAAAGTGTTGTGATGGTTTTTACTGTACTTTTGTATAAACTTCTATTATTATCATCTTTTAACCATCAAGTTTTTGACATTTTTCATTTATATAAAAAATATTCATATTGTAAACAAAACAGACCAATTTTAAATGTTTTTTGAATTCACTATGTTCGTCAAAAATTTAGTCATAAAAATTTGTAGAGTCAATAAAAACTTCTAAGTATTTGCAAACATTTGATTTTGACTTTTTAAAGTTTTTTTTTGTTTCACTATTTTGCTCATGAAGCAATTAGAATTCGCCGGCCGAATAAGAGCAAAAAAAAAAACCTGCCTTTCAGTTGCATTGTTTTGTTCGCTTTTTCTAACCTTGCTTAACTTTAG
Source organism: Myopa tessellatipennis (assembly GCA_943737955.2). Classification (NCBI taxonomy): domain Eukaryota; kingdom Metazoa; phylum Arthropoda; class Insecta; order Diptera; family Conopidae; genus Myopa; species Myopa tessellatipennis. The sequence goes on along the minus strand of OX031314.1, from coordinate 15,271,079 downwards.
ATTGATAATAAAATGTCATAATATTTTACCTTTTCTATCTGCAACACTTTCAGAACCCGTCTCATTTAGTTTCGGGTTGTTTTTAGTGTTTAAAACAGATAAAGGTGAAGGTTGAAGGTTATCTCACATGTTATATGCCACGAGCATAGTTCTTTAGTGAGGTTTCAGCTACGAGAGAACGACAACAGATTCGTGAGTATTTGCTATTAGTTTTGGCATTTCTTAACTCTTAGCGCTTTTTTAATCAGTTGTGATAACGTTGACTTGGAAAATTGATGGATCTTAAATAAAATTACAGCTTTACTATGTTTCCGGAACTTTACTTTCCGGAATGAATTCAATGAAAATACTTGCAATGAGTGCTTTTATTCGTCGTGTTTATTTGCTGCTTTAACGTTGTCGAATCCGTTGTAGATTTCGCTCTACGAGCAGGAGGCAGAGTTGAGTTATTCTCTCCTTAACCACGCGAGTAGCAAATACATAATTAATAAAGCAGACTTATTCTACCCAGCTCATGCGAATTCGGTACTTTAATTAAGGCAACTTTAATTAATTCACAAAAAAGATTTCCTTGCGAGTCCGGAAAACATTCTCGTGAAAACCGAATGCGTGAGAATTTTGCGGCTTTGCACGCGATCTGCGTACAACAAAAACAAGAGCAGCAGCAACTTGTTCAGCAGCCGCGGTTGTTTTATGAATTATTAAATCTGCGAGTGAAGCAACAACCTGGGCGAACTCATTTGATTTCGTTTAACTTGGTGCAATTTATGCAGAGAATATTGTTGTTTGTTTTCTTTGGATCTGGTGCTGGGGCAAGTAACAACAATAACAAATAAATTCATAATAACGAGAGAGATTTGCACACACACAAACACACAGTTTTGCAGTTTTGTGCCTTGTAGAAAAAAGATCGCATAGAATAAAGTTCTATTAACTCATTCGTCTTAAAATTAACCCTTGAGTGATTCTAATATCGCTAATGAAATGCCTTCGTAGGTAAAGAAATGATCATTTCATAGACTGAGTCTGGAATGGGTTCTTTTGTTCTCCAAACTATTATTCAACAACAACAACTTTTTGTTCCTGTACTGACTTTTGAATAAATAATTAAATTATTAATCATAGAATTAAAAATGAAATAATGTAGATGAGAATCTGAGAATCTGTATTATCTGAGTTTCTTTTATATGTGAGGTCATTAAAAGTCTACTTTTCAAGAAGATTTCCTTTTTCCTCATATTTCCCTAAATATCCAGTTATTCTATTCATGTCATGCATGTGTTACATGCACGCCTGCTTCGTAGTTCCAGAAAGTGTCAAACTAAACATTTGACAGCGTTCAAAGGATGACACACACTCAACACAAAAATACTCGTAACAAATTAAATTTGATTTTTTTTAGTGGATTTGAATGGCACTGAAGAAATAGGAATTAAAGCAGGGTAAAATAATAACAATATACTCACAAGTTATTCCTCATTACGGTACTCAAGCGTTTGCCGCTATTGTTGTTGTTATTGTAGTTACCTCTTAATAACCGAAAGAGCGATCTGCCAGTGCTGTGTCCCTCCCGTCACCGAATTTCCAGATGACGGTAACTCAAGCATAGAAAACTTACTTCGTTAGAAGTTGCTTTACTTTGAGCTAACTACACACATAACAACAACAACTTTTTTAAATTTTCCTGCTGAGTTGTTGTTGTTGCTAGTGGCAAGCGGTTTATTTCCGTTCTACTCTGTACAAGTGTCTAGACCGAGTTTTCAACACTATTCAATCAATGGCAGCCGCAGTGTTTTAGTGTTGCGATGAGTGTTTGTTGTTGTTCCATGTACTGTAATTATATAGCGCACGTTTTTTAAATGGTTGCCTTGTTGGTGAATGGAAAAAAATTGGTGCTGGTTGCTCGTGTCTTCAGCTTATTAAATTTTTTTTGTTTTGCCAGAACTAATTGTATGAGCAAACTGCGGAAACCAGAAATGGACCTAGTGATCCATAGGACGCTGGTGGTTGTAAGAGGAAGAAGCACCGAGTATTCTTTAACGTCTTTCGTGCATGCTTTTGGTCTCAGTCAGGTGCGCAAATTGATAAAATAAAATATAAACCACTGCTCATTACCATAAAAGAGTAACAATTTTTATTTTATAGTATGACCCTAAATGGCTCAATTCGGAGAAAAGGTGCAAGTGTGCTTCCAAATGATGAGATTTTCTTACAAATTGACAGCTCATTTCATTTTAATGACGTTTCTGCCCTAAATTCTTCTCTAATCCAGCCTTCTTTTTTAATTTCCTCAAGTTCTCAACATCTGTCGTTGCCCCGACCCAATCAATCAACAACGGTGTAAACTTAATTTGACAGTTCATTGCAGATGTCGTTTCCGGTTTATTTACACGACGAATCTTCTTCGCTTATAAAATGGCCTGCATTTTTATTGACTTTTAAATTATTACGTATGCACGAATGCACATTCAAAGAAAATGATTTCGAATGATCGAAAAAGTTACAGTTCATGCATTTACGACAAAAAGAGAAGAAATACAAAATCTTGCGAAATCTTTAAAAGCTTTAGAAGAGGAACGTTTTTGTAAAAAAAAAAAAAGTGGCTTCACTTTTGCAGGACACACAAAAAAAAGTACTCTCAAAAGGGATTATTTTTTTTTGTTTCAATTGTAGTGCTTGTTCACTCTATTGTAGTAGATTTACTTTTTATGCTTTATGCTGGGCTACTCAAACTTCGGCTACTTGTTTCTTGGTTTGTGCATTCGCTGAACACTTTGAATAGAACAGGGAAGAAATTACAATACAATTAAGGAGAAACCTGTTACCCTCCAGTTGACATCGAAACAGCGCCATCTGTGGCTATTGAATTCAACTTAGGCTTTCCTTAGTGCATTGGTTCGGTTAAGTTTGGAACCTCGAAGCACAGACATAGTTATATTACTATTATAGCAAAGACAAATAACATTATTATAATATTATAGCAGAGACAAATAACATTATAATATTATAGTAGAGACAAATAATGATGCGTCAAAGTTTTTAACAGTTTTGAAGCACGAATTCTTCTAAATAGCAAATGCTCCAACACAAATGTTTTTTTTGCTGCTATTATTGTAATTATAATTAATTTATTGTATTTAGTTTTCGGTTTTTTTTGTATCCATTCATTCATTTCTGTGCTTGTGGATTATCCAGGGTTTCACAAAGATCAGGGCTTCAAAGTTTAATAAATAAACTAAAAAATTGAATATTTATTTAAAAGTTAATAATTTTCCAACTCAAGAAAATAAAACATTCTAATTTTTTAATTTTCAATTTCAGAATCTGAGGGCGAAAACACACGAAAACAAAAACAGTTGCTCTGGGGACCACTTTATTGTGTGCTGCAGCAGGACGATCAGTCGTTCACCGCCTACTGCAGCGAGGAGATTTCGGTATGTTGGCTTTGGTTGTTTCTCTGTCCCCTATAGAGTGTACAGGACTTAAGTACAGTTAGTTACAATAGTTAGAAATTACTCAATAATGATATAGAAATAATGAAATCTTTTGAAACCTCTGTAAGAGATGAACGGCAAAACCATTTAAGTCCACTTTGTGGTTCATTATTTTTCACTCTGTAAACCGTCAAATAACCAGAATATTTAAAGATTTAAGACCAAGTTTCGAATTAAAAAACCGTACGTATTTAAAAATAAAATTATGTTGGCTTGAATCAAAATAAGATTCAACGATAATCGAGAAGTGGCACTTAAATGGTTTTGTTAAAAGTATTGTATCATCAAATTTGACTCCAACAGCTTGAAACGTAATTTATTCGTACTTCTCTTTCCTTTTCTCCCGCACCGCCCACACTAACAACGCTTCAATCCGATCACAAATTTACGCTAATTCGTGCCACTAACTAAACATAAAAATTCGAATAACTAAATTAAATGTGTACTTATGTAGATATTTCCGGCGACGCGCAACAAAGAGGTGGGTAAAAGTAGAAAAAAGAAAATTAGTAAAATTATTTCCCAGCTTATGTTTCAATTAAATGTTTATTATTATAGTATAATTATTAAGTTTTACATTCCATAGACTTTTTTACAGAAATTTCTTCGTTTGCTTCAACCAAGGTTTTAGTTAATTCGGTTCTCTTAACACGTTGGTTTTTTAACAAATGGTTTTGATTCTATGATTGTTTGAATGTTATTTTAATTTCGTTCGAATTCGAAGGGCCCTGAAAGTCTAAAGCGTCCTTCTTTGTTTAGCTCACCGATGTGCTGTACAATGAGTATCCACGGGTGCGTCTGGATCGCGTGCGACGTCCTGCCAAAGCGCTGTGGGACGGGCCGCCGACGGTGCGCGAGGAGCCGGAGGATTCGGATGGCTGCCCCATGGATTTGATGTTGAACACGACGCTGTACAGTGAATTAGGTGAGTCGCTTAGTTGATTATTTCAAAATGGTTTTATTGCTTAGATAAAATTGAACATGTAGATCGACTTTATTATTTTAGTAGTTGTTCTTGTGTAGAAATAGTAACTTTAAAGAGATCCGAAATAAATGACCATTGCACGCATTGGCTAATTTATGGCATGTGCGACCCAATCAGCGTGAGTGATGCCCGCATGGTGATGACAGCTGGGACAACGGCCAATTGAGCAGAACAAAGAAACAGGCTGAAATTGGTACAATGTTGCGATTGGTGGGTGTCACATTGGACATCTTGAGGCCGCCTCAGAAAAAGCTGTTTACGTTGCACCCTGTCACACTACAAAAAATTGTGCGCATCCTTAAACTCGTGTACGTGCAAACGGTTGAGATGTGTTTGTAAGAGCTTTCATTTCAATGAAAGCACGGTACGGAATGATTGATTTGACGTGTCAGTAGCATCAGATATGTTCTACTTTACGTAACCTATGTCTAACCTATTTTCTGCCTGTATGAGATCGCATTATTCGAATGCAATATAATGTAATGTAATGTTGTGATGACCTTCAACTATTTTTTACCTGTTCGCCAGCCTCCTTTCTTAGAGGAATTTCCATGTTGTAAAAATAAACATGTTGTAAAGGTTGACAGAAAGAGAAATTGCAACCTTTTTATGCATTTTGTTTTTTATTTATAATTCTAAGAAATGCATCCTTTCTTTCCAGAATATTCTTCAAATGGTCAATTGATCAATATTTTGAGTAATTTTTTTTAAATAAGAATGCGGAATATTTTCATATTTAAGAAATAAGTTTCTAGAGCTAATAATAATAATAATAATAATAATTACATAATACAATAAAATTCTAAAAAAAGTAAGAAAAAACATGAAACCGGTTTTTCCATTCCAGACATTATTTATTTCTACCGGCATGCATGTTTTCTTAAGCGAAGCCCTTGCTGTGGCTGCTACGCATAACAAAACAGAAATGAGAACGCAACAGATAAGAAACATTTTCTGACCGTGCTTCGAGTTTGTATACATGTGTTAGTGTTTGACGCTCGTGAGGCAGCCAAAATTTTAGCGCTAACATTGAGGCGAACGTGGATCGAAAGCTGTTCCACTTTTTGCAATCAACCAATCAGAGCGCGTGAGTCTGGCGCATAGATGCCCAGTGTGACACCCACCATTCCGACACAAGGCTACGTGCTCTATTATTTCGAAACAGGGTTGAAATCTGCGAAAACCAGAAAGCATTTTGGTTTGCGCAAAAGCTCACAACGAAAACTTCCATGGAGCTTCAACCGGTTTAGCAATCGCTATCGGTTCGAAAACCAGTTTATCCCTAAACCGTAGCAAAACCGTAATTATAACTATAAAAATACTATAAATTTAAAATGTATTATACAACAATTTCGCTGAGTAAAATAAATGATCAGAGAATAAATACATAGGATAACGTAGAATAAAAAAATGCAAATTTCAAAAATCACAAGTTTTTTGGAGTTTGAACTTATTTCAAGTGAAAAATGGCACTGATCGAAATCGAAAAACTCAACACCTCTGTATTCAATTTCGAAAATTTCCCTTTGCTCCTCTCTTTCAATTTCTATGCACCCACAACAGTTGGATTTTTTTTCTATTTCTGCGTCCGCAAAACAAAAATAAATAATAAACGCATGCATCCATGAGATAGCAACAACTAATGCAACAACCTATAGAAAAACACTTAAGTACGTAGTTTTGTGCTTTCTTTGTTGTTGTTACTGTTGTATTTCTGTGTATCGTTACGCATGCGAGAACATTGAGTACAAAGCCAAGCATTGCGTTTGCCTTTCTGCTGCTGATTACGTTGCTGTTGTTCGCCAAAAACACTACAGTGTGTGTTGAAAACAATAGCAACAACAAGTGGCAACAAACTTGAAGACAGTACTCATAGCTACTAATTTACGATTTTGATTTCTAAACTATGGAAATCTCTTTCGTTGAAGTGAAACTTTTAATTAATACAATTAACGTAATGTTCACATGTACTAATTTTAATGTAAGACTTGGTTTTACGAAAAACAATTGAAAATCGGCACCTAGTTATTTAGATTAGACGATGATTTATAGTTTATGTTTAGATTAAACATGAACCTACATTTCTTTATGATAAAGTACAAATTAAAATAATTTTAAATAAGTATAAAGTAGAAAAGTATAAAAGTTTAAACTTGAATTAATTTGGTTATATGTACGTATAAAATAATTGGCTATTTATCATAAGATAAACTTCAATCATCAAACATTTCGTTTTTCATCCGATTTCATACTCAACTCAGTCAAGCACAGTTGATCGCAATTGATTTGTAATTAGAGGTGAATAGTTTATTCATCATAGAAACAGTCTTACATCATAAATTGAAACACGCCGTCTTCCAACTGATTCTTCACTCCAATTTAATTTTCAGTTCAGTTACATTAGATACCAGAGTTGCACGTAGACGAATTTGAGGACGACATAATTTTTTGTAGTGCGGCAGTGAGGAGCGTCAGAGCTTCCTTTGAAGCCGGCATGACTAGGTCTATTGTGGCATGGGCCATCAGTATTTCCAAGCTTATGAATGAATATCAATTCCCAGTCGTTTCATGCACTGGCAGAGAGAGTGAGAGATAAACAAAATAAAGAGAAAAGGATGAAACGAAAAAGCGAAAAAGAGAGGAATTTCTATTCGGTGTTCCTACTAGACACTGGTTGGTACAGCGAACATAAAATCAAGAATGAAAACCAGCCAAGAACGAGTTAAAAAAAATAAAAAAATAATATATAATATTATAATACATAAATAAATAATAAAGAATAATAAATGAATGCATTTTAATTATAACCTAATTCACCAATTAAAATATAAATTGAATACAATATATTTCTAAACAATCTACAAATAATATTTTTACTCTGTGTACCCTCATTTTATTTTCTGTTTTTGTGCAGAAATCACCCTGTGTTCAATTTACTGCAGAAAGATTGAGCCATTGAAATGGAATCCACAAACATAGGGGAACCCAACAACAACACCGCTACACAACATACAACATCATTTCCCCTTTATGTTTTTAGTGAACGAGCGCACTGTTTTCGTGGAACTTCGTACATCACGAACCACGCCGAACAACGCGAATTTCCACAACAACCAGAGAAAACCATTCAAGATTTTAGTTCGGTTTTAGCTGCTTGAGTAGGTGGATGTTGGGTAGGAAAGTTGATGTTGTATTCAAGCCGGCAACTCGTGAGCAGGCCGATTGTTTGATTGTTTTGCGTAGATGCTCGAGTGATATGATTAGATACAAATGCAAGTGACGACTGTGTTGGATCATCAAGATGCCAATTCGTTTTCTCTGAGGTGTTTTTCGTGTTCAAAAAAGTGCTAAAATCGTGAAAACCGACGTGCGGAAGTGTGTTTATGCGCGGAAAATGTAGATAAAGTATGTAATTTATTGGCAAGATTCAATAAAAGTGGAAAGTTTGCGTCTGTCGCGGCGGGCAGCGAATTGGGACGGTTCTGAGGGATTCCGATTGGTGAAGAACGCGTCACACGCAAGATTCATGATCAACCAAAACATGGACTTGAGCAACATTGCCACAGATTCAACTTAAAACAGCTGACTGTCGACTTATTTAAGCCATTCCCAAGCCGGAAGTGGGATCAATCGCTTTGCCAACGGGCGACCAAAACAACAATCTAAGTTTCGAAAAGAAGCAATGAAAACAATGGAAATTTGAAAAGAAAACCTTAAGACACCGTTGCAGATAACTGCACTTGAACCGCGACAACAACAACATCGTAACAACAGAACAATAAAAAGATAGCATACAAAAACAACAACAAAAAGAGTTACAAACAAAAGACTGCTGGTGAAAAAGCCAAGTTATAAACTTAAAAGACGCTGCTTTCACGCGTCACTGTGTCTGTTGTGCTGTCTCGTCCCTGAGCCGACGCTGGCGAAGTCATCGGCATTTGCCACCCTTCCGTCTTCATAGAATTTATGTCTTTTATTCTTTCCATATCCATGGAGTTTCCATTCTTATGTGCTGCTGTGTGCATATGTTTGATCACGTCGATGGTACGTTGGCAACACTGTCGCTCAAGAGCTCTGCGAGTACAAATGAGTATTTCCAAGTTGACTAGAAAAACGAGCGGTTTTAATTGCGAGTTAATAAAGAAGTGTTTGTAAAGAGGATTGCGCATTCAATGAAACAGTTATAGTCGTTGCTCCGCCCACTTTTGCATTATAAACCCAGAAAAGAATTTTCGTTGAACAGCTCGATCGAGCTACGAAGACGAAACTAAGCTGATGTATCGGCTTAAAGTGCTTACTCATGGATTACAAGTGGCTTACATTGCAACTTTTTGGGAACACTTCTGAGAATTTAGTTTGTTGAAAATGCAATGAAAATCAAGATCGAATTCTTGCCATTTGTGGCCAAGTGCTCTGAGCTTTACTCTTCCTTCACTTGCTCCCTTTTTTATTCACAGTTATTATTAATGAATTCAATTCCCTCGTTTTTCCCTGATATTGAATGGTATAAAATCTGGGACAGTTAAGTGATCAGCATGAGGATTAATGAACGCATGACGATTAAACAAAATAATTAACACTTATTCATGGCTAAAACTATTATTTCATAGTTACTTTTGCATGTTAAATACAAGGTTGCGTTAAGCACCTCAAAAAGAAGATATTCTCAGTGACCTTCCTTCTATTCCGCCCTGTCCCCCGGTCCCCTCATTCTCTGCTTTTCCTGCTTTCAAGGCATACCAAATTCAAAATTAAAATATTTCCCTTTAATGTATGTGAGAAAGTTTACGAGATGTAGACGTCTACAAAAATACTGAAGTGAAGAAGCATTGAAATGAATCATTTTTCTAACATGTGATTAAAAGGCTAAGAAAAAGGGAAGAGCGTGAAAATTGCAGAGAAAGTGTTCAAAATGCTTCATTTCAAATGCGTTGTCTGAAAAATAATAATGATGAGAAAAGTCAGGAAAATTATGTGGACAATTAAAGCTTTTTTCCACCCAACAAAAAATAATTTTATGCAATAAAACTAAATTGTAATCCATTGTACATTTTTTGTGCTTTAGCTTGTGTTTAAGTTTAGTTAATGCAACTGTAATTAAAGTGAGTTAAAGTATTTCGAAGAAGCGTTGTACTTCATCGTTTTCAGTATAAAAAGTAACGTTGATATTGGAATTTTTACTTATAATTAGCTTAAAGTGATTTGTGAATGTCTCAAAAATAGCTTTCATTTGCGAGTTAAAAACTCACGTTCCGATCTCGAGAAATATAGTACATCTACATAGAGTACACAGGAATGTAGATAGAAACCCGTACATACTCGTAGACAGATAGGCGTAGATTCCTCTGAAAGTCCAATCAGAATATAAAATGCATCGCTTTAAAACTTTATGTGAGAAACAACGTTTGTTTGGTTTTTTTATTAGATTAGAAAAGCGATGTTGTTATTTTTAGTTGCAACCTTGAAAAACTTCGAAGCGCTCTCTGAAAAACGGTTTCGATTTGTTGACGCATGACGCAGCCGATCTGCGGCACGATTTGATTTGCATGTAGACACAAACGCAACTTTAAAACACAACGGCTTCGGGTTTAAACTTTAAAGTCAGTCAGATGAGATCCAAACACCAGAGCCTTTTATAATAGTTCTAGGCGGGGCCACTGATGGGAAGCATGTTTTAGAAGCTGATTGTTACAAAATATATTATATTCTGAAATTAAATTCAATCACGAATCATTTACTCATTATAATAATTACATTATAATAATTAATTACATTAGAATAAAGTTAGAGCTGATAATTAAATTAGAAGTTAAAGTTAAAAGTTTTGAAATAATTTATTTTATTCATTTTCCGGTTTTTTATATTTCAATTAATATTTTTATTCATAGACACTAAAATCGTGTTTAGTTATTCGATTCTTAATCCCCAGAACAGTGGCAACGCCGTGTTAACCAGTTTATAGTTAATCCACGTTTTTTATCAGTTAATAAATATGTGAAAAATATAAATAAATTAGCATTTATTTAGTAGAGTGGATGAAAAATGAGCTGTTTTCAAGAAACTAGAAAAGTTAATAAAGAATGCGATTAATTTATTAGCATTACTTTATAACAACAACAACAAGGATTCTAGTTTACATGAAATAATTCACCATTCATTTTAAGTAAATCACTGAACATGTGATGTGACTCTCTCGTTCATCGGGTTATCGAGATACAAATATTTACATTTTAGCACCCTTCCACGCTTTTGTTGTGGGCTAGTTTTGATTTTGAATTTCTTCTCTGATTTCGAAAATCGAGTGGAATTTTAAGAGGCCCGGAATCTTTCCGCGATACACCATCAGACGGATATCAACAGATATTTACGAATAACATTATAATGCTTCTCTTGAATGTAAAATGACAAAAAATGAAAATAATAACGAACATCTTCCGAAGTGGCTGTTTTTTATGCGTACCGCATTCGTGGGAGTACATGCGTGGGAGTACGTGGAGAGAATGCATTTTTCACCCATTTTTTGTCTTCTTCAACGAAGTGCAGTTTTTTAGATCTTCCTTTCATTATTTTGATTGCGTTCTTATGAAGGAATGTAAAATAATCTGATGAATAGAGTGATTGTGATGCATTTTAATTATTTATTTATTTGCTATTATATTTGTACAGTTTTCCTAGATTTTCTATTGTTCTTGTATCATTCATACAATATCTATGGTTCATTCATAGAGTATCTACCTGATATTTTGTTCTGTTTAGTATAATACAGTAATAATCACTCCATTTCGAGTGTATGATCCTTGGAATTGTTTACTAACCGGAAATATGATTGTTAGATACGAGTACCAAGCAAGTGCTTTAAATGCTGTTGTGATGATCATGTTTTACTTTGCATTGTTTATTGTTGAGCCGCAGAAGAAATGTTGGCCCATTTTAAGTTCATCGTAGTAACGCGTGTTTTCCTTGAGTTTTGAGGTGATCCAAATTCAATGGCAGCCTCAAGCAGTTCCAGCTGCTTTCTATAAACAAAAGCGCATTTTCTAACCAATGCTATGGGTTGTTTCTAATTTTGTAAATCTTTAAATACGACTCCAACAGTTTTTCGGATATAACGACAGGTTTTCGGCTGAAAGACGCCTTGTTTACTGACTAATTAAGCTAACTCAGTTGTGGTCAGTAAATCTTCAGTGAGGGTAGACTCCGATTTTGGATTTTTGCTGAATTGTGAAAAATACGAAACGTGGACAAACGTTAAACGAATGTTTGGTTAAGTAAACGTTCAAGAAATGGTCTTTGATTAAAGTAAATGAAGTTCTTGAGGAATAAGGAACTCTGGCGATTTTATTTTTGACATTTCCGTGTACGTTTCTCTCAATTCCCCTTTCTTCTTCCATTCTTTGTTAATACTTGTCGCCTGTCTGCCTGCTTTTTTAATCAGTTTCCTTCTCCCCATCCTGGTGACCGAGAGAAAGGAACACAACAACAATGAAGTCATTCAAAAGCGTCTTCATGGACATTCGGCGATCTCTATTCTGTGATTCTGTGGTTTGCAGGATTCTTTCGAACAGGCTTCTTAAATCCCAAATAAGTGCCAAATCGACTACGAAAATATTTCAATAAGAGACAATAATTTTTATACAGACAGAACTACATACAATACATGAAGAAAAATACAATTAAAGCTCCAATTAATTTTGCTTTTATTATTAAGTCTCCGAAAAGCCTCGTATAAATCGCTCAAAATGATTATTTAAATATTTTCGCTTATAAAAACGGAACCACGAACGTAAGACTTCTTCCTGTTGAATACGCCAAGAAAAGCCAGTTGAATATAAAAAAGGTTACATTTTTATACTCACAAATCAACTCTACAACGAGTTTTAACACAGAAATCACCGGACGTCGGAAGTGTTTGTGGCCTAAAAAGCCGAATCGCCGAATAAGCAATCGCTGAGTATCGATAAAACGGCGGATGCAAACAAGAATCAAGTGTTTTTACGATTACTTTAAGTAGATAAAATAACTGAATGGTAATCCCTGAATGATTCAGACATGAATTAAAAATGACGGAAACTTCGAATCTAAGAAAAGAAATTAAATAAAAAAAAGGAAATGGAAATAAAATTAAAACAAAACTTGCAAAAATTAAAAAAAAACACAAAAATAGAATCATTCTAGTATTTAGAACAAGGAGAAAAGGAACAGAAAAATAAACATAAGTGAATAAATGATTCTATTTTCATGTTTAGAGTTTATATAAATATTGGCGTAAAAATCATTTGTGAATAAATGAAATTAATTTTGGGTAAATTTGGACGTCAGTCGATGTATCGAGAAGGCGATTAATTGGAAGAACACACATTCGAATGTTCGCAACGCTTCGATTCCTCTGGCGGCCGGCCGAACAGCAAACAAAAATAAACATTCGCAGAACAAAACTAAGAATTGCGTAAGCAACAAATTTAGAGTGATCAGAATCCGAATGATCCGCAGAATTGTTTAGTTTAGTTGACTGCTTTCGACAAACAACTAAAACTTGAAACGAGCCAATAAATTGCTAGCTGGAAAAAATGTATTTCTTTGTGGAAAGTGTTCCATGTGCAAGTTTTGCAATAAACAATAAAAGTAGAAAATATCGCCAGCGTCTTTCAGGATTCTGTTTACAAAACTAGCAGAGTTTCTTTTCCACGTGTTTACGTTTTAAACTTATTAAACAAAATGTATTTGGAACACTTGACGATAATTTGCAAGGCTTTATAAGGTTCTATTGGCCGGCGTCAGACGTGTCATCACGATGCGCGCATCACTCACGCTGATTGGTTGGCCCGTACAATGGACGTATAAAGACAACAAGTTATCAAGTTGTTTGAACACAATAACAACAATAACAACATCAACATTGTAGGGCTTGTAAAAGCTCAGGACTTATTTGTGTGAATTCAGTGCTGAGAAACTGTTTTGAGTCTTGTTTTAAGCGTAGTTTTGAGATTTTAGTGATGTTGTAGTAGATGTAGTATTGTTTTTAGTCAGTGATGTCATGTAGTTTTTCCTTAATCACAGACTGCTTTGCCAACGCAACTAGAATTAGTATTAAACAGTGTATTTAACTGAAATGTAATTTAGAGCAAATATATGCATTTGTGTATGTATGCATGTGCATCTGTGGCGTGTATGAATGATGTACATTTATATAAGAATACCGATGACATCAACTGTTCCAGCACAAAGCTAACAACAACAAATGATCCACCACTCAATTTAGATCATAATTAAGAAAAACAAAAAAAAAACATACACATTAACTACACAAAATTGTCTGTTTGGATGGTTTTTTGCCTTTTTTGTTTCTTGGTGCTTTTTTATGCTTAAATAAATTATTAACACTCGAGTGCTTTTGACTTTTTGTGGCACGGAGAATGAAACGGCACGAATACAACGATGTCATTGTTGTTGTTGTTGTGCACACAGCAACAAGTGTGTGTGTGTGTGTCAAGATAGGAAATATGGACAACAATAACAACAACAATAACAAAAAGCTCATTACGATCGAGTGTATAATCATCAACAACAAGAAAATTAACAGCATAGCAGGCATCCAACCATCCATCCATTCATACAGCCATGCATCCATTCACACATCCATCCAGTCACTCATCCATCCCTCCATTAATCCATCCATCCATCCAATCATTCATCCCTCCATCCAAACGCTAGACAACAAAGAAGAGTGCGATCATCAGCTCCACATCTGTTGCAAGTGACACTCATTACAAAACAGCCACAACAACGAAAACAACACTAAGAATATTCGGAAAATATGTGAACACTTTATCCACCTCACCCAAACGTCTCCCCTGCTTTCCGGCCGATTCACCACCCTCTCCAAATTCAACTGTTGTCCGCTGGCTCCCCCACATTCAGCAAATTATTCGTTACTGTCGCCTCTCTGAAAGCGAGTAGCAACGAGTAACTGCATCGCTTCATAATGAGTTCTTTTGTTCGGCGGGGGGCTGTTGAAGTGGGGCGGACCCCGCGGATAGTCTATTGTTCCACGCCATACACACTCATGCATACATATGTACACATGTATTATGTGTGTATGTGGAAATATGTTAATTAGCATTGGTGCTCTATTGTTGTTGTTGGCATTCGTTTCGGTTATCGTTGTCATTGTTGTTGTTGTTGGTGTCACCTTTGAAAGAGCTCCATGGGCAGCAGCAAAACACAAAACTTTAAACTTAGTTGAACTCGTATTGAAATTTTCACTTAATGCTTCAGCTCCGATCGGATGGTTCACTGGTTGTTCTTCTCGCTGTGCTTCTTCCTCTTCATCATCCTTTCAATTCGCTTGTTAACAATGTTTGTGTTGTACTGAAAAAGCACTGAACCTTTTGTATACTGAATGACTGTCGACGAATATTCGATTTAATTATTTTCTACTCTTCTTAGTCACATTTTAAAATCCTTATTTTTCCGTCTTTTCTCTTATCTGGAAAACATCTATAAACTATTGGAATGTTTTTGTCTGATAAATGAATCTATTATAAATGATGACTTATGATAAATTATATAAATAATAAACTGCGATATTTGAAATGAAACTTCATTTAGTTTCTTCAGGTTTTCCTTAAATTTTGTATTTTCTTTTATTACTTCTCAACCCCGATCGTGTACTCTTTCGTAAAAGTATCCACTTTTATTTGAGGTTCATAGACACTTTTTGCTTTGCAGTGGTTTCGGACCTTCTGTGAAGAAACCACTTCCTGGCAGCATTAAAAAATTCACATAATTTGAACTTAATTTTTCACGTTGGCTGCCCTGAGGTTACCTTTCGGAATCGTTGGACTTCAGCTCAGGCGCGGCACCCGGAGTACCGCAACAACACTGAGCAAAAACACAACAAATACTACGTGCATTGAAAGCTACGCATGAGCAAACTTATCGCAAATGCGAACACACGAGCGACGTTGCCACATTTAGGCAACTCTAGGGTTAATTTTTTATGCCTTTTAATTTCTTCAGCCTTTTTGTGGCTTAAAAGTTGAAAAAAACCCAGTTCGGTTGCTGTTGCTGTTGGTCTGTCGCAACACCTGTGCAATGCAAAGAAAGACAGACAGACAGACACACACACACAATGGCAACTATACCATTACATCCTATTATATTCTATAACTTCGGAAACAACAGCCGAACGTCTGAGATTGAAGAGACAGAACGGTTTTCTTGTTATTATTGTTGTTGTTTCTCCTTATTCTAACAGTAATGTCGACCGGAAATCGGATAGCGTTTTGGTAACTACTCGCAGCTGTATTAATTTATAACACAACAACAATTTTGGACACGAACTGTGGAGTCGAATGTTGATTTGACAGAAGATTTCCCTGAGTAACCTATTTAAGAACCTGTCGAGCGTTTTGTAAGCATAACCGAAGCGTGCCAAAAGCGTGGATGACGTATGTGTTTGCCCAAGTATGTGACTGCAGCTTGATTGATCCATAAATTAAGGAAGAACAACAGTCAGAATCTGGAACAACGATACTTTTGTGTGGTCCTTTCTTCCACTCACTCATTTCTGAGTGTTGTGATTCCTTATTCCTCTCTTTTCTCTATTTACGACTATATTATTTATTATTCTGATTGATATAAAGCTTAGATTCTCAACATTGTTTTTAACTTAATTTTAGAATCACGAATTGCAATTCGATTCGGTGATTTTTCCGAATGTAACACTTATAAACTTCTAAGAGCACTCAACTCTACACAATGTTTTGAAAAATGCACCCGTGTAGTCCTTTGAAATACCGTTATATGTCTGCAGAGACAACTAATTACAATCGTCAATCGTCCCCAGACGACTTCAGCGGCTCTGTCATATTTGAAAATAGTGAAAACTTTTTTAGGAAAACACAAAATTAGTCGCGTTCACTGAACACCCAACTCGTTCCAGCAGAAAGAGGCGTCAAGTGACGCATAATTGCATTCATTTGCCGTAACGGGGCAACACTGAACCGACAAAAACAACAACAAGGTGTTGCTTGTGTTTGAAGGGTTACTCGCAGATAGAAAAATTTTAGATGATTTAGTAAAGTGTTTCACTCATTTACGAGGTGCAAAAAAGTAGCAAAAGAGCAACGCAAAGTGAGCAAAGTCGCACAAACGTGCTGGAAAATGATAGCCCTTTCGTGCGTCTGCCGTTTTAATGCAGTTTTTTCCGTTTTTCATATAAAAAACCAGAGGAACGACGATAATCTGCAACTCGGTGGAAGCACAAGCAATCATTCCGTTTAATGTGTTGAAGGGGAGGGATGTGCGACGGGGGTTTGGGAGTTGGTAGTCGGACAGGCGTGAAAATGCGACATTAGCTGTGTTTGGCAGCGCTGCCAATAGTTTAACCAGTGGAGCAAAAAGTAAGTAACCTGCTGAAGTTCAGATTGAAAACGGAGCTGCGCCACAAAATGCACAAAAGTGATTTTGAACTTGGAGTTTTTGGAGTTATTTTTGAGTATAGAAAAGTGCTTCTTTTTTTTCGTATTCTCGAAAGAGCGTCGTGCTTGGACTCTGGGCGCAAGAGTGAGACGCGTCGTTGTAGCGCGCTGTTTTGATGCGCGACGTCCTCAACGTCTGCGCCAAGGTGACAACTATTTCAGCAATAAAATGATTTAAATAAAACTCGTAAACAAGCAGAACAATATTATACGCATTCAGAAAAGAGCACACATTCGTGGCTATCGGCCAAAATATTTGTTTACATGTCGGAGCTTCCGTGGAACGACTGACTGCCCGTGACAAGCAATCAGTAGATAGACTCACAAATCAACCTTTAGAAGTATAAACATTTTAAGCGAATTAGTGAAATCGTTGGTTAATTTGTTCTAGAATACGAGCTGGAATGTGTTCAGCAACGCCCACGCATCCGCCCTTGTGTCGAATGCCCCGTAAGTACGTAGCTCGTCTTCGTCGCTTCTCCTCCGTCAACGGTTTCTGTTTGACAGCTCTGTATGTTTTCTTTGAGTCCCATCATGTGTGGCGACAGACAAGTCAACTTGGAAAACTCATTTCACAAGAACTATTGTAGTGAAACGCGTAATGAATGTACTATTTTCCAGCATTTTCACCGAAACAAAAGCCTTAGAAAGTAGACTGAGCAATTTAGTGCTCTTCCCTGCCTGAAATTGTCGCTGATAAATATTCCAATAATAAACAGCAGTAGCTTTAATACGAAAACAAAACCAAAAATTACTCCAAAAATATATAAAAAAGAATTATAAAAAGGGAACCGAATAAAATAAAAGCCCAGTCAAAGGGAAGAGCAGTTGAAATCGCGGAATCGGTACGAATTTTCGCACAAACAACAAAATCAATCAGCGAAAAATTGCCAGCGACAATCGTCCAACATGAATTGCGTTGCGATCTCCGCCTCCGAGGAGAAACCGCACTTGCAAATACTGCACAATGACTTGGGCGTCAGTGCGCCCACTTCAAAGGGCGCTAATAATAACAACGGCATCAACAACGGCACCGGCAACAACAACAACGGCAACACTAACAAAAGCCTTTCATTGCAACGCACAACTCATCTGTACTGTCGATCCTTGGAGAAGGAACGCGATCGGCGGACATCACGTGGTCTGACTTCGTGTCTGCGCGGCGAGCGTGATGAGTTCTTGGACTATCACGGAGTGCAGCCGCTGCAACAACAAGACCAGCTGCATCAGCTGCAAATACAACAATGCGACGTTGACGAGAGCGCGGCGCGTGCGGTCGGAGGTGCTGCTGGCAGAAGTAAGTCGAAAGCGATGTTTCATGTTTTTGATTAATTTAAGAATAACCTCTGCAAATGATTTCTAATAAAAAGCTTCCAACTGAACAGGGCCAGAATAGATTTATGAGTGCTGTGGATACTCGATATAAATTTCGAATAGAGACAAATCGAATAAAGCACATTTTATGGTTTTGGAGACGAAGAAAAACGTCGACTATAATCGGCATTTTAAACGATTTGTTTGTTTTCAGAAATCAAAAATTAGTTGTTAATTAGGTCAAATTTTCGATAATCACTTTTAATTATCGAAGCACTTCTATTCAACTCCAAAGTATTAAATGAAGTATATGAAGATTGAAGTATATTATTCCTGAGACACGATGAATAGAGCAAAAATACAACACAATAATAAATAAATAAACAAATAATCGCCTCGTAGTAAAAAAACGAAATTGTTTACATTAAAAAACGCCAGGTTGTGGAATGATGTATTCTTTCTGTATAAATTATAATAATATTTGCATAAAATAAAAAAACTTTAAATTTTTTAACTGATTAGTGATTCATTATACGATATTGAAAGGTATTTGATTATAGTTTATAGTTGTAAAGTTCTGTAGCTGTAATTAAAAAGAGCTGAAAAGCTTCAATATTTGCAGAAATTTAAAACGGGCAGAATTCAATGAAATCTTTAATAAAAGCATACAAACGGGAATCTTTATACTGCGATATAATAAAAGATAATGTATATAAATTTGAATAACTTAAAGACTGACTGTCGCACGAGTTTCTATTCTGTTATAGCAGTATTTCGGCGTTCTCAATGCGAAGCTTTCGACTTTGGCCACTTTCTTAAAAACACTCCTTCTATCATGTCAATTTTTACCGTTTAATCTCACGTGTCTGTCCGATGTCTGTGCAAAGCTGCGCTGCTTTCTTTTGATTTGCATGTCCAACACTTCAGACATCATTTTAAGTGAGCTGCTCGTCGCATTCCTTTCGCCAAATTGATTTCAGTGTTCAGTTAGAATAACCGGCAACGCCCCGCAGTTAGACGGCACCTCGCAGAGGGACCGCTTAACTGCTTGACCGACATGCATATGTACCTGCATTTTGCAACGAGCGAGGAAGTCAAGCGCACGGTAGTCAAGAGAAAAGCGAACTCGTTAGTTGTACAAATTAGTTCGATGTAATTGAATTCGCTTTCGATCAGCACTCATTTCCTCTGCGGATATCGGAATCGGCGGAAAGGCGTGTCTCCTTTCACGTTTAACTCCATTCAAAATGAGTCAACTCTTGAAATTGCATCGCGATGTCTTGCCCCGGATCGATGCGCAAATCTGCTGAGAGTTCGAGTTCCCGAGTACAACAACAAATACAAAGAAGTGACAAAAAGTTCATTCAAACTTGCAGTGAAACATGTTGCTACAACTCGACTT
Organism: Myopa tessellatipennis; assembly: GCA_943737955.2. Taxonomy (NCBI): domain Eukaryota; kingdom Metazoa; phylum Arthropoda; class Insecta; order Diptera; family Conopidae; genus Myopa; species Myopa tessellatipennis. The sequence goes on along the minus strand of OX031314.1, from coordinate 15,251,402 downwards.
CAACAGCAACAACAACTTGGACAGCAACAACAGCATTATACCGATAAGTTAACAGCAACTCGTGTATTTGTAATGTGAAAACAAACGAAATCCCTGTCAGTTGATAGAGTTATTAATGTGAAAAGAACACGTTCCAAAGCTGCCATCAATCCAAATCTGTGCTATTTACAAGCAGCTACGGTGCATCGCATTTACATATGAACATTGTACATTTTATGAGCTGTTGTGTGCATTGTATGGCCTCAAATAGTCCAAAATCGCTTCCGTTCGAAAGTCGCTGATGAAGCTTTTTATAGAGCAACACAAAAGCGTTCAAATTCCAATTTACTGTATGTTGTTGTGTCACATCCACAAAAATCTGTGCTTTGTTTGTTGTGTCACTTCGAAACCCTGCAACTACGCTTTTAATTGTCTTAATGACGGCTGACATGCAAATTTACACGCATTGTTATTTGCTTTCAAATCGTTAAACTTTGCTCAGGCTTTTAAAATTGTTAATCGTAAACTGTTTTATTTGAGTTTATGTTAAGAATGTTTATTTTAAAATTTTTTACACAGATTTTTCATTTTCTTCGTTATTTAGAGAAGTTTTATTTATGAAATTTTTATTGGATGCATTTCCGTTACCTCGGATTATTATCCCGTGTCTGGCTCATGTTTTTCACACGCATTCGAAGCGATCAGGCGAAAATTGAAGTCAGCATTCAAATGAAGCGTTGGCAACTCATCATCGCTGACGCTTTTAATTTACGCCGAGGCTGAACTCGTGTGCGATACGTAAAGAAGAAATGCTTAGTTAAACAGAAACTCGTACATAGTAAATGTTTTTCTAAAAATGAAGCAACTTTCAAATAATGACGGGTTGAAGTAGAATCTAAATAAAATTGCGTGTTTCATGAATAAATTTGTTTCGGTTTCAATGCGGCGTCTGGTTTTTGGAGCGTGAATAGTAACACTCGCATAGACAGCTTTCGCCACCCCCCTCCCCCCACTCCTCTGACCCCATCCCCTCCCGCTCTCCAACACACAACTGCTCCTCATTGCTGCATTCATCAGGCTGTCATTCATTTCATTGCGTTTAATCAACATTCCCAATCATAATTTCAGTTCTAGAACATTGTATGTACTTATTATTGCTGCTGTTGTTGTCGTTGTTGCTGCTGCTCTTGTTGTAGTTGTTGCTGTTGCTGCTGTTGTTGTTGTGTAATGCGTCTGTCCAGAGCTCAGATTCTGAACGCCTGCATTTTCGTATGCTGTCACTGGAAGAGTGTATTTTTCACTTGGTTTCCATTACGGACGCAGTCGCCGCCGCCCACACTTGATTAGGATTAGTGTAGTGTTCGGTAATTTATTTCCATGCAGTGAGCAGCAACAATGACAACGGACGCCACAACGAGAACAATGACAGCAATAATAATAGCAATAACAATAACCATAGAAATGCAAATATTAACATCTACTCTACAATACAATGCATCGAGGAATACTGAAAGATTATGCGTACAATAGATCCATCTGACGAGAGGAATGATCGCCATTTTCCACGAACAGAAAGCGTGTAGAGGAAATATTAATAATAGTAACATTAATAAGAGAAGCTTAGAAGAAGCGGAGTGTGTTAGATGAGCAGATGAATTGCATAATTGACAGTGTAAATAATATAAGAAACTGCGTAAATTCGTAATAATAAGAAACTAAAACAGAAGAATAGCAGGGTCGCGGGGAGTCCAGTTTACCCTCAGCATAACCTGGTTTATCGGTCTCCTCCGGAAAATCAGAGAACAACCTATATATAGTACATGATAATAATAATAATAACAAGAATAAAGTAATTAAATGCTGTATTTTATATTCCAGGCCAATGTTTTACTTTTACTAACCGTGAAATGGACTAAACTTCTTTAGTTTTTTCTTTATTGATGAATTACTTAGTACTTGGTTCATTAATGGTGTTTATAGCCATTATGTTGAGAAGCCCATTGATCTAATTCGAGCTCCAAGATCTCTTGCGATATGTCATGATAGCGATCAGTAGTAATTGTTTAGTAAAGTTTAGTGATGATCTGCTCTGCATGATCCTCAAATACAATCCAAAAACCATCTGAAGAAGAGGCTGTATTTTTGAAGAAATCCTCTTTTTCTTGTAGCTTCATCAATGTTGAAATGTTTCAGTTTGCTCTGAAAACTGGAAACATTCCCACATCACATCAACATGTGAGCATTTCTTGAGTTGAGCCTTGAGATTAGCGTTAAATTAATTTTGAAATTGAACCCGCGCTGTTAAACAAAAAGTTCACAAAGACAATAAAAATTAACTGACTTTATTGAAGGCCTTTCTTATTGAGGATGTGCTTTTGGTCGATCTGTAGAATCGATAAACCAATCATTGCAATGTTTAACGTCATTGAAAACTTCCACAGAAGCGATTCTTTCTACATCGATTGCATCCTGTTTTCCCTCCTCAACTTCAATTAAATACTACTTCAATTCTATTGGATCATCAATTAATTAAGTGCTGTTGGAATGAACAATTTTTGTGCAATTAATGAACGGCTCTGGCAGGTTTGAAGTTCTGCGGCGTATGGCGTCCATGTGTTACGGTCAGTAGGCCACAACAAGAATAACTACAACAACACAAAAACAACATCCAAAGACCCCCAATAAAAGGAAAATCGAAAACAGAATTGCGTTTGCAACAACAAAGTCTGGTTAAAGACGTCCGATACACAAGCTGAATGATCCAATAAATAAACAAACAAACTCTCTGAATGTCTGTCTATTCGTCTATTTTTAGGATATTTTGCAGCCTGCGAACGCAAGCAATAAATTCAGGTCGATTTTTAGCAGAAGTCCGCAGAATTTCAGGAAAGACTTTTTGATCGGGGGAAAACTGAAATAAAATCAGTTTGCAAAAAAATTGGAGTACTTTTCGCCACCCCAACGTAAGAGTGAATCGTTGAAAGCCACACAACAAGAACTCGCCACAGATTCGCTTGCGTTATTTTCGCTTCATTGTGTCTACATCGATGCGAAATCGATACGGTTTTTCGTAACACTTTCGCTTTTCTTTTATGTTTCTGTGTTAGAAAATCATTAAAGCACTTAAGAGTTAATAATAATACAAAACGTTTAAAGACTTTCACTGTTTTTGATGGATAAATTGAATTAATTGGATAATGAATGGTTTTAATCTCCACAAAATTATTCGACATCATGCAAACGGTACCCGAATCGCACGAAGTTTCGAATAGCACGGTTAAAAATTGCGACAACTCTCGAATAACACGAAATTCGAATTACAAGAAATCGTTATTATTATTAAAAACAATTAACATACATGGAAAATTAAGCCTCGGATAACACGGTTGCTAATAACACGAAACCATCTAATCGTGCTATTCTACGAACCTGCATATCTGTTTTTATATAATACAATATACATTGTATATATTCCCATATAAAATATCTTGTAAACAATGATTTGTGGACGTATTGAATTTTGCTCGACGTATTCCTGGAATTTGTCCAATAATAATATCGTATTACTTTCGAAAGAAATAAGAGTAACAAGAAGACTTTCCTGTCAACATTATTTTTAGTTATTTACACAGTTATTTTTTATTGATATTTGATTTTAAACTATTTTTCTATCTCTTTGCAGGTGAGTACAAATCGAAAACTCTGCCACGCCTTCATTTCGACACCTCAATCAATGATGCATCACCGAACGAAGGTAAAATGATACATTCGACATAAAAGAATTCCCTTTATTTATAAAACTAATGAGTCATAATAGTTATTATTACTATTATTGTCCTTTGGCAACAACTTGTAAAACTATAGCAATCATACGAAAGATTTCTCGACCGATCGGTTTGATTAGTTTAAGTTCCATTGTGATGAGTATAACTTTAATCTAAACAAAAGCTTCAAAAAATGCTGTTAACGATAATAAACACATTTTATGGGAATTAATTCTTTTCTTTAGACAAGATAATAACTATAATGCGCTATTATCACGCTTTACTTGGAGAAATTTTTGATTTATTTCCACTTTTATTACCAAAGTTAGAAATCGGTAAAAACATTACCTGGATTGACTTTAATTGCATGCATCTCTCACTCGAATTCGGAAGCTTTTCTACTGTCGGGTTAACTATTTCCAGAGAGTTTTGAAAGGGGGGAGGGGGGGCGCAGACGGAGGGAGGTAAGATTGACACCTTCGGTTGAGTTGTCTTAAATTTGCTACATCTTAGAAAGCAGTTGAAAAGCCGCTGAGCAACGTCAAAAGGTGTTTTCAACATTTAATAGAGTTGCCAATGCTACAAAGAAGTAGAAACTAAGAAAACTGACGTCCGAGTTTTCCAACTTGCAACGTCTGAGCATTGGCAGCACTCAGCTTAGCCGATTGCGATCCGAATTCAATGGCAATTCAATTCGATTCGAAGTTGAACTCAATTCAAGGTGCTGCCTAGATTGCGTTGCTTTTCTTCATTTATTTTCCAGTTTTCCTGGTTGCTTTTCTATAATCTTTCAAAGCGATGGTTATCATTAACGTAATTTTCTCTACTGTTTTCCTTTCTAGTTTTTTTGTGTTAATAGTTTATCGATTTAGAGGCATAAAGATTTGTGTTAATGACCCATTGAGTGCATAACTTCATCGTCTTAACCAGTGCATCGTCTTCAGTCTAGCAGTCTTTCAGTCTCCCATGGCTTTTGCTTTTTAATTTAGTTTCAAAATCAATCAACCGTTATGTTATTATCTACACAAGAAAGGTCACTGAAACGTATGCATTGCCATCATTACGTACATAATACCTTTTTGTGTATGTTATTTTATTGTTCTTATGAGGTTGTCCCTAGTTCTGTCTTCACTCAATCACTTTAAAGCCATACAAATTTTAGTCAATATACAATAATAGAAAATCTCTCAGGTTTTTCTTAAATTTTCATACCTTAGAATATTTTAGACTGTGCACTTATCACCGATTATTTTCCTTGTGACATCAGAATACTAGATGCCTTGTATGTGTATATGTACATATGTTTGTATACAAGTAAATACAACGAACAATGCTTAGCTTATTATCGTAAACCCAAAGCGTTGATCCGTTAATTAATTTTTCCAAACTCGTTCGCTGAAGTCGTCATTTCATGTGGAAGTTGTTCGCTTCTGAAAAATCAAGATATGAATAAACAAAAATACAAAACTTGCTTGTAAATTAATTTAATTTAATCCTCACATTTCAATTTTTTGTTCTTGTTGTTGTTTTGTCGCCTTTCCCTGAAAACGCGGTAGCTTCTCTTTCATTAATTTTCAGACCCTGTAGAAATTTTAAATTCGGTCCGCTGATGACTCACTACACTCGAGTAATAACTAAAAAAGATAGACTTTTGATGTGCTAAAAAGTTTTGAATTCGTCAAGAACGGCAAAAAAGTTTCATGTGCTGAAATCGTTGTTCATTTTGTTCATTTCATTTGTCAACGCCAGATGTCGCTGATACGGGGCCCGCGGCTCGCGAATCACGAAAAGAATACGTTCCCATCTTTGGCGATGCCTCAATTCAAAGAGCAGAAATTTTATAATTTAAATTCAATTCAGCACAATTGAGAAAAGTCATACTTTATAATTCAGCAGCGCTGCTGAATTGCATGTGAAATTTATATTTATTCTATGTACATTCAGAACTGCAATTAATTAAAGTGGCGACAGCTAAGTGAGAAGAAACACTCTGAAGGTCAACTTTAATGCTTTTCTTTGTAGTTAGTAAAATAAGCAATTAAAACTAATTGAAATAAAACAATTACTTCAAGGTTCAGAAGATTATATTTAGAAGCAAGAAATTAACAAGATTTCGTCTTGTCTTCAGTTTTTTTTCAATTGTTCAGAAAAGAGAAAACTATGACTGAAAGTGAACCACGAGAGAAAAGAAAAACTAAGTTGAATAAACTTTTAATGATGGAGAGAGATGTTCGAAGGGCAAATGCGAGAACTTCTTTTTCATCGTGAGACGTTTTTTAAGCGTATAAAAACCGATAAATTATTTGTTTTTGATTGCAGAATTCTTTTGATTCTATTAACTCTTCTACAAATTAGGAATTTAGCGCCGAGTTCAACAACAACAAAATAAGAATAACCAAAGAAGGCTCTACTAAAAGCTCGACGACTTTTTGCCTGATTTCGTTTTACGCATTTTTTACTAGTTTTCTTTCTAGACTTCTTTTTACACGTTCCCCATTAATTCCTGGAACTATTCTTAAATAGTTGCTAAATAATACGATTTCAGTTATTTTCTCAGTCTCGAAAACGTACTTCAACAGTTTCCCATGCAGCAATAGCGTTGTTTGTTTGGTTGTCCAACGACACGGTTTTCATGCGACCCGAATGTTTTGCATGCAACGTTTTATGGGTGCTTTTTTGAGTTTAAAGTTTTTCTTGTATCATAATTAACGGTAACTACCGCTGAGAACTGATACCGGTTCCGAAGCTTCAACTGGGTCACCTCAGCAGCATTTAAGTTCGTTGTTACGACATGCTTTAGCTATGTCAAAGTATCTAATCGCGCGTTGGTTCCGTCATATTGTCACCGAGTCACGTTCACCTGCTTTTACGTAGAAGCTTCTGCTGTTAGGTTGGGAAAAATTGTTAAAAGACTTCAAGAAACATTTTAAAAATGTAAGAAATAAAATAAGCAGACGTATTTTATGTACAGAAAGCAATTCATTTGATAAATCAATTCGCTGTCAAAGGCAGACAGTGTGACCTCATGAAAAGCTTTCCGAGAGTAAACTTTAAAAGCGCAGTTAATTGCTTCTCCTGGATGGCGTCTTTTTCTGAACTTAATGAGCTTTCAAACAGAATCTTAAGAATATAAGAAGACTATATTATACCATTCAATATATATCCAATATAGCATTTTTTAAGAATATACCAAGCAACCATATTTAAACCATACTGAAAAATGTAATTCTTTTATCAATTACTTTAAACCATTTCGAGACGAGTATTATTTAACTGATTTTTGTATAAACAAACTTAATTGCTTAATATTCGTTCTTAAAATAGAGAGAGAAAGAGAGTGATAGAGAGGGAGGGAGAGAGAGGAGGAGGGAGAGAAAGAAATAGAGAGCTATTAACCATTTAATACGCTTTATTAGCATTTATTATTATTATTATTTATTATTTATGGCTTTACTTATATATTTATGAGATCTTCTCGTTGTTGTCACATTTTTTTTTAATTAAATGTGGGAAAATCTAAAAATATGGCAGCACTGGCACCCAAATTCATGTAAATCATTGCAATTTTACGAGAACGCTTAAATAATATAGAGTTGAGAAATTTCTAGCGATGTGCTTGTGTATGGAGACAATAGATAACGTAACTATGAGGAGTTGTTGTTTTTGTTGTAGTGTTATTGCCGTTGTAGCTTCTCTGCTGTTGTTGCTGATATTGTTTTTGTTGGTTGCCAGCACTGGTTAAGACGAATGCTGTCTCTGATGAGCATGTTTCAGCATAGTTTTTCCTCTGATGCATCTACTAGGAGCCATTAAAACAAGAGTCTAAAACCAGAGTTGCCACCTACGGAACTGCACAATGATTTGTTATAAATGCGCCTTTACACACAAATTTTTGTTTAATATTCTCAAATACATACTCAATTTTGATATAAGATGTAAAAGAAGTTGGTTAAAAAATGTCTTAATTATTACTTTTTCAAGCTTAAAGACATTCTCACTTAAATATTAATACCAAATATTTATATTATATTTTGACATGCATTTTTTGTCATATAAGAACATGCGTATATTTTTATTAAGAGAATTTGTTCTTAAAGAATATGGCACCATCGATGGTAGGCATCGCATATTTCCTTTCAGTTGCATGTAATGCACGATTTTTTGCTGATCTTAATTTGCTAGAATCTAGATAAAATGTCTGCGTTGTGAAGAATTTATTTCTAGCCGATGCAATTTTGTTATATGTTTCGTTCTCGTTCTCGTTTTCGTTCTTCTTCTTGCCGTTCTTCTTCTAATGTTAATGCAATTTATTCTAATTCTAATTCTGCTAGAAATCGTGTTTATGAGAGCGTGTTGTTGGGTCAGCAGCGAGTCGCGGGGACGTGAAGTGAAAAGCGGCAACAAGCAAATAAAAGGAAATTTCGAAAAGTTGGGGAAAAAGTGCTTTATGCGTGCGCTCTAAAAATAATTTAATGAGCACAGTGAAGCATGGTTGGATTTTTTATTTTCAGTTTCTCTTTTATTGTTTCTTTGTACTCGCTGCCATCAAATTCATTTCTGCAACTTGGAGTATTTTGGGACTGAAATTTTATTTGCGGCTTCTTTGATTTGGTGGATGCTTGGATTTTCAAGCTCGAGTGCGTAAAGCGGCGATCGGAGGCGAGAAGCGAAGTGAATCCCGTTGATGGCTTCATTTGGAATTTCTATCATTTAATCTAATCTGTGCTGATGGGAAATCTCTGGAAAGCACAGGAAAAACATTTTATAAAATATTTTCAAAAAGAAACAACGATATATTTTGCGGAATTATGTTTTTAGCTTGGGATTGCAAATTAAATGCAGTGAGAACATTTAGAAATCTTAATCGATGCATCATGAATCTAAAAACCACGAATGAGGACGGTGCACTTGGCTTGTATATCATTCCAAATGTCCCAACGGTCGGTCCGTTCGAATCACCGATTCCTGTCGTCATCGCTGACGTCATTTTCCAAAATGTAATTAATTCTGTTTTCCTTTTTCACTCTATGCTATTCTCTAAAAGAGAAAACCACAAAATGGCGTGAATTCATAGACACAAAACTCAAAGAAGGCGACATGCGAAGAATTGTTTGCCTTTTTCAGCCACCATTTAATTAGCGGAATGCGCTTAAAATCCACATTTTTAACTGAGTTGAATTGTAAATTAGCCAGTGTTCCCTTTTGTTGATGGTAGATAGTGAACATGCATATATTATATAGTGATCATATTCTATTGCATCTTTCGTAGTTAACATTTGGGAGCAGCTGGGAAGAGTTACGAACAGTAATTCAATTAGACAGACAGACAGACAAATCTCAAGGACAGACAACAAACAAGAAGGACCTTTATTCTATTCTCTGTCACTCCTCCTTTTTCTCACCATTCCTAACATTCACTTCAGCGGCCTAAATTAACCTGTTCGCTTCTAGATGCTGAAAGAAAAATCGAACCAGATGTTTTATTATATAATAAGACCATCAGATGATCATATGACGTCAGCTGTCATTAATTTCTTTTAATATTTGTAACATTCTACATAAGTGACCTGCACAATTTTAAAAACTGAGATAATTATTTCAACCTGTACTAATTATTTAACTTGACTTGTGTACAACTTATATGTATTTTAACCGATTTGATAGAAGACCATAGATAACACGCCGGTCCTGAAAGGGTTAAGAGAAGTGGCGAATATATGTAAATACGTAGAAAATGCAACAAATGCCTGTACTTATGATTAACGGTTGAGCGTATTGAATAACATTTGTGAGTAAGCGACAGCGTTGCCAGACCACAAAGTTCAATGGGGATTATTGGAATGTGTGTCATTAACACATTGGAGACAGCAATATAGAGCTGCAGCATGGAGTTATGTACATACGTACGTATATACGATATAGTCAATATGTTTTTGAAAATGCAGCATTGAAATATGTGTCTAGTAAGCGGTAAGCAATGAAAGAAGAAGATTGATAGATAAATAAATTTATACTCACATATAGTATAATATAAACAGCGGAAATATGAGAACGATGAAGAAGAAAGGGTAGAAAGAATTACTCTAAGAATAAGAATGTTCTAAGGCCCGATTACACTAAAGATTATGACTAAAGATCGTGAATGATTCGTAGTATCAGCTGATTTTGAGGTCGAAGTGTGCTAATAATGTTCAGTCTATGAATATTCAGTCTTTGAGTTTCATACAAAAACCTTGAATTTCACTGCGTTTGAAGTGACGAATTTTTTGTTAATCAAGCAACATTTTCTGGAGGTTTTGATTTTCTGTTAATTGGAACAAAAGTGTGACTGAAGCCTATATATCCTGTCCTTTTCGAAGTGACAGTGTTATAACTGTGAAAGAACTTCCAAAAATCGCCTGAGATGTTGATTTCAATTTCATGAATGCCTCTTAACCCTCGAAGTCCTTGTCCATATATACGACGAGCATTAAATATATGCAAGAAAACCTTGCAGACATCTTTGGTTGCTGAGCTACTTCAGTTGATCCATTGTACATATACTATAAATGTACATATACACCAGTAATATAATTACACTTACAATTAATTAGTTCAGAGGTCTCTAAACCGTTTTCTCCTCTACAAACTACAAAACCATGTTGAAGCATACGTAACTGTAAACAGCGCTTTTCAAACGTGAACTGCTTGAGTTAACTGTACACCTACATTTGCATTAAGTAAGCACACGACAACAGCATAAATTCACGCACTAAAATCAAACTTAAAAACTTCTTCGCATTGAGTGTCGTCTGAGGAATGTTTCGACTTCCTCGCCACCACTGTACATTTAAGGAGTTTTGACCAACTCACGACGGAACTCACTGAGAATTGTGCGAACACGCATTAATTATTCGCATGCAAAACTAACTACTTTGCATATCTTTCGCTGTGTATTACGGTGGAAGTGTTGTTCGCCACTAAAGATCCGTTACTTGATGGCAACGTCACACAATCATCGTCTTGACCCGTTTTACGCAAGTGCAAAGTTTGTTGTTCTAACTTTTTGTTTCCGGTGTTGCGCCGGCGGTTAGTTCTCAACTGCCAAACTTCGCGTTGGACTTCGTTTTTTTGGTCACATTACTCCAAAAACTTTTGCGTGACATGTTCGGTCTTCAGCATGTTATGTAATGTCTATAATAATATAATTGCTAAAAGTTTAACTGAAAGGAAAGAGATACTTCTAATAAACTTGCTAAAAATGCGAATTTTAACCTCGAAACTTACGAATGCCTGAAGTAATTTTGAGCAGCATCAGCAAAAAGAATTCAAGCAAAATAATAGTAATACTTCGCATTACAAGTCGCAGCTGAATCTATAAATACGATCATGAAATGCAACACTGACAACAACAGAAACGACAACAAGATCAAAGTCGCTGCTCTGTATAGAATCTGGACTTTAGATGGAAATGATATTAGAATCATTTTAGTGATATTATTATTGAAATGTCATCTGCATAAACCCACAATAGAGGAAGAGACTATTTTGTTGTAGATTCTGCATGTGTACCTGCAATCGTATGCATATTCAAATAAAACTAACAATTTTTTTTAGCGCAGCCGAAAAGTATGCAGTTATATTATATTTCATATTCAATCAAAAAACTTTTCAGTGTTAATAGAAGTTTCAATTTTATTTTATTTATTGTTACAAGTGTTGCTATTTGTGTCACAAATGAGCACTGTAAGTTTTTATTATTAATTTGTAATAGATTCGGATTTAATTTGTAACCTATCGCAACCGCATACTTTTCGGCTACGCTAATAAGTAATTTGTCAACTCTACAAGCAACGAGAATAGTAAGATGTGTAGATGTATATTTATACCTATTATTATTAATTCATTATTTTGGGATCTATTTATAAGCCGTAGAGGTATGCAATGTTTTATATAGTAGAGTATCCCTGCCTTGCTAAATTGGGTTAGAATATCAACTTAACATGTTCACGTTCGGCCTAAAAGTATGCTACAAATTCTCTGTTCTTCAAACAGGTTGTATCAAAAAGCAATAAGAATCAAGCGAAAGTCAGTTTTGTGAGAACCGCCGAGGTTGAGATTTAATTTTTGAATTTAAAATTTATTTAAATTGAAAATGAGAATTGTAATATAAATGAAATGAAATTTCTAATGATTAATATGTATGTATTTGCTTCGTATTAAAATGAATTCAAACATTTTATGAATAAAATTAATTTTTATTTTTGAAAACAAAAACACCCGGAAATATAATAACTTTTAACTTTTAAAAGCCAGCCAGCAGACGCAGGTATACAGTACAAATAAAAAGCTGTTTTATTAACCTTTCACTTTTAATATTGAACTTCATTAAACGGTGTAAAGAAATACAATTTTTGTATGCTGTTTTAAAAAATGCTCAGAGAAAATTATTTTCCCTCCTAAACTATAGAGGATTTCTGATTGATATTCGACATCGTATCGATATTCTTTATATGTTCTGTATTATTTATTGACGCTGGTATCAGAATTCAAAACGCACGCTTTGCAAACTCCTTAGTTTCTCGCATTCTCTGTCTCTCTATTTCTTCCGAACTCTGAATAATGTTAAAACATTTCCAATCCTAGTAATAAATGTCAATTAAATCCAGCTTAAGGTCTCCGTCAATCATCTGAGTTTATTGCGTGATTTCGAGGAAACTCGCTCAACAGCGTGAACAATAAAAATCTAATAAATCAAAAGATCAATTGAAATTGTTGGTGACAAAGCAGGCACAAGAACTCTAAACGAGTCGACGAAAAATTACGCACCTCCTTGTCGGCTTCGTGTCCTTTTTATTTCCTCTGCAGATGCCATGAGTTGCGATCTTCTAACAAAAAAGAAAATGAAAAAAAATACGAGAAGCTGTATGCAAGAATGCGATTTTAATTGTTTGTTGTTGCGTCAGGAAGTGAAATAAACAAATAAAGATACAACTGCGACGTGGATACGCTACGGATTCCGTTGCCCAAGATTTATGTTGCTCGGTCCCTCAGAAGGATTTGCGTTGTGTTCTGCAGACGATCTGACTGCCTCAGATGCCTGAACGTGTTTATTAAATCTGTGTGAGGATGGGTTCAAATTTGTTATTTTATGGTTACTTCGGGCGAATAAATTTTGATTAGGATATGTTTCAAGTTAGCAAAACTTGGAATCAACGGAGCATCTCTTCGATTGCCCATTCTCGCCTGGGCAACTAATAGAAGTTAGGAGGATTAACTCTTACCTGTATAAGCCTCTTATTTAAGCTTATAACTGTAGATATTGTGGAGTTATATTTTATATACCTCGACGTTCTTGTACGAGAATATTTCTCATGAGTGAACAAAGCTACAGAAAAGGAAGGAAAGTAAGAAAGCTACAGGCAAATATTTCTATTCATGGCCTATTTTTCCCTTTTTACTTTGTTTTAACCTTCTTAAACCTTGTTTTTCCTTTATTTCCTATTCTTTAGAAGCATTAATCATCACCAACCACCTGACCATAAGAAGTATCCGCTCTCTCCTATCTTCCCTACGCTAATTAAATTAGCAAGAAATGGTTACTTAGGATGATCTCGAAAGTCCGGCTTCTATCTTTTTTGCTAACAGCCGCTGCTCGCGCCGATGCTCCGAAATGCATGCCAGTGGGTCATCAGCAACTTGACCTCTATGGTTGTTAATGGTTGTTTGTTGTTCTTGTTGTTGTGGTTGTTTTTTCTGATCTTCAAAAGCATTTCGAGTGTCAGTGCGAAGAACTAAACAAAGGAAAAGGGAAACACAAAACCACAAAAGTGTATGAATATTGAATTGGGAACAACAATAAGAACAACAACGTTCCACTGCGGATGAGATCAAAGCCAAATCCAGGTCGAGGCAGCATGTGCATCAAGTGAGGAGGGGATCCGAGGAGAGACATAGTCATCTTATACTCGTACATTCTTAATTTTGCTTCTGCAGTTCTAAATTCTTTTGGAGCGAACGAAATCATACAAAAAAAGAGCAGATAATTGTTCTTGTTTTTGCTCCTTTCTGATCCTTGGTTCTAGTTTTTTTTTGTTTTCGCTTCGATTTCTCGAGTTATTGTTTTGTATTTTTGCAGTAGTTTTTACTTCTGAATGCACCGGTTCTTTTATCCTTTAAGAAGCTATTTTTTAACTTGTCAATGGGAAAATTTTTTTCTGCACATAAAAAACCAAAATAGCATTTTAAGCTTTATCTTTAAACCTTATAATTGAACAAAGCGGAGAGAAAAGAATGACGAGAAAAGTACCACAAAAAGTTGTTGTTTTGGCAAATATCTTTGAGACTTTTTCGATGTTATGACTCAATCAACATATTTGTTGATCAATCAAAAGTTTGATGTAATATAGATATTACAGATTTGGTTTAAAAACTAGGATCCTGTAACTAAGGATCACTGAAACCTTGATCCAAGAATAACAAGAATAAGCAATAAGTATTAGCATTAAAAATGTAACTTTAATTTGTTCTACGACGATAGGCCTCGACGATAGGCCCGACCTTGACGTACCCTGAAAAAAACTACAGTCGAAAGCCATCCCCATGAAGCGTAAGTTTGAGCTTTGAAGGCGCTACGTTGTTTGTATTTGTTTGACAGCCATGTAAACGTGAACGTTGTAAATCATGGTTTCAGTTCGCTGTAAATGTAACGATGTAGATTAATTTGAAAACAGTCGCATTTAGAGTCATCGTCTCAGAGTTAAATGTGAACAAATAAGTGCTTGAAAACTGATCTTAAAGCCTCAAAATGATTTATGAAGAATGTCATTTAATTACAAAAAGGAAATAAACGTGAAACGAATACCAGACTGAAAACAAAAGTGACAATTGCACCAACAGCTGTAGAACAAGCTGACTGACCTCTCGAGTTCGCTCTAACCTCAGTGCGTTGGACCTTCGGAGATGGACGGAGGTAACCAGAACCAGCAGGAATGTCGTGAGGCCGGAGAGAGGGGCAAGAAGTCGGAGGCTTGATATGTTTCTACATGCAGTAACCACATGTTTGGCACATCGCACGGCAAGATTTAGAATCTGAGTTGGGAAAAAGTGTCGTTGGGTAAGGAAAACGTTTCTTTTTCTTTTAAGAACGGAGAACGGAAAATTATCCAGCGAGAAAAGATACCGGTTTTTGAAAAATACGTTCATATTTTTAGAGTAAATTACTGACAAAAGCCAATTATTAGAAATCGAGACACGTTTGATACTCAGCATAAAATACTTGCTTCGAACTTGAATTTTCTTAGAAAAAATTAATCGTATGAGGATAATTTTTCCCCCTTTTAAAGAAATGAACGTAAAGAACGAGGAATGTGTTCCTTCCAGTGTGTGTAGAATGCTTAGTAATACTTTTCAAAGTTTTGAAACATCATCAGAATTTTCGTAGTGTACAAAACCTCACAGGACACCGGAATTTAATCCCTGTTAGCGAAAAACTCATTCCTCATTAGCAAATGTGTGCAGGATCGACGCTGTGCTAATTTCTTCCTTTGAGACTTAATTTGCTATGCGTCATGAAAGTCCAACCGAAAAACGGGCGTCGGGAAGCGAAGAACAGCTCACGGCAGGGGACCCTGCAGAAAGGCACTCAGCTTGATATTCAGCAACAACAACGGCGCAGTAGGAGCAGCAACTGCGCTTCAAGGATCGTATTAGTAACCTCTTAACGCACAGATAGGTACGTAAGACCGTAGGTAGGGGTACTAAACAGGCATATTTGGGCACTAAAAACGCATATTTGGGCACCACACGTATGTGAATGAAGTACCTCGCCAGGAATATCCACTTGAAAACTCCGCATTCGTTAGTAGCCAGCCATATGTTCCCTCGCTTTTTCTTCGTTCTCTCTGCTTCGTTCTTTCTTTTCTGTTGCTGTTCCGTTGCCATCGAAAGGATACTCGCACTTCGCTGGGGACGGACGAAGAGTTTCGAAACAAAAACGTGTTGGCAGCTGTTCTGCGCCGTCGTGATTACGTTCATGTTTGGGTGGTTTCAAGGCTTTTATTTTGACGTGTTTTTTTTCGTATTTCGGTTAATTAAGCCGGGATCCAGACCTCGATAAAGGCGAGATCGCTCAGTGAGTTTGGCGCTGTATTTGGGTAAGTGTTTTCCAGGGAGAGCGGGTTACGTGGCACAAACGTGTTCTCCTACGCACTCTATCATGCTGCAAGAAGTTTAGTAGTTGAAGGAAAAAAGGATAATGTTAAGGAGCAGCTGCCCTACCCCAAAATGACCCTGTGGTTATAATAGATGACTTCAAAATAACCTGAATCCTTCAAGAGAGATTTTCACTTATCTTCTAACATCTGCGAATATTTATATGTATCTTCCTTCGGAGTGCACAGCAATTAAGGATTAAATGAAATCCCGTTGAGGTATTAAAGACCAGCTGCGTCCTAGAAACGGGTTCCTATTTTGGGGCAAAACAACCGACTGTTGCGCAGTTCAATTATACTCGTAGTTACTATAAACCACTTGATTTGCAAAGCGAAATGTTTCGTCGTCGTTTTCGCGTGCTTTTTTTAACAAACAAATCGATTTTCTCATAAAATGTTGAAATGCACTTAGATACTTACTTCTATAATTCCTAAAAATTATACGATTCGTCTTAATTAACTGAAACTACGTATGGTCGTGATTCCTAATCATTTCTACTGACATAAATTTTGTGAGCGTCGTTTAACTGAAGTCAGTCAGGCGACGTAACGCAGTCGAGCGCAATGCTTTTCCACGAGCATCCAAACGGTTTCGATCAGAAGCGGAAGTTCGTGACTAGAATGGGTTGGTTGTTGTTGTCGCCTTTGTTGCTAATTGTTGGTCGCTGCGACGCATGCGCATATTTGTACTTTTAATGTCTCCTCCACGTCACTGTTGTAGTTGTTGTTGTGGCGGGTGCACATCGCACATCGACGTACTTACGCCGCTCGGTCCCACTTCCTGATTCAATCCGATTATTTAGGAAAAACTCTCACTTAACCTCGTTGAAAAAAGAAATGCGAGGGGTGCGCAGTAACAAGAAACGGAAAGGATCACTCGATCGAGATGCGGTTTCCTCGGAATTCAAATGCGTAGAAGTGTCTTATGTCTTTCATGCTAAACAGGTTCGGCGTATTTCTGCTTACATAATAAACCAGTTTGTGTCATTATTCGGGAAAACTATTGTCCTAGCCTAATTTACAGTTAGTTGCACCGCCTTACACAGCGCACCCTTCTCGAGTTTTTCTCAGTTCCTTTCCACATCTTAAGGATTCTTTCTGGAATCGCAGTGGAAGAAATGAAAATTTAAGGTTTTCCACAATTTACCGCAGGGAGCTGTCATCGATCCGATGTCAGACGCAGGGCAATCATAACTTTTATATTGCATTAAAGAACGATGGGTACAAAAACAAACCGGAGTCTTTCTCTTTCATAAAAGATTTTTCCATCACTTAACTGAAATGCAAATTCGAATCATGAATCATCACTGGATCTGAAATGAAGATGCATTCAGCTGCTTTGGGACTGCTTTTGTCATTCTTCAACAAGCGATGCAATATACGTTTTTTAACCCTTTTTAACCCTTTAATTCAATTTGTTCGTTTGTGGATGAATGTCGAAAGTGGTGTGGAATGAAAAGTTTCATTTTTATAGACGGTTGCATTTAACGAGCTCCTGTCAGCAAATCTGTTGATTGAAATGTCCTAAAAGAAGAAAAGACTAACAAGGTTTGGTCTTAAAAGCAAAATTCAATGCAGCGGAGAAATGATAAACATACCTTTTATAATGTATTATAGGATATATTGGATATATATAAGGATAGGATGTATATTATAGGATACTTAGGATATACTGTAATCTCGAAGGGAATATTTAACTAAATATCTGCATCCCAAACACGCGTAGTGAGTCACTTGCCTTGAAATCCCGAGGAATGCGTTTGCAAATTAAGCGATTTTAATCAGCCTCGGAATGAGCTTTAGTAATAAGCATAATAATAAATACAACAATAATAGCCATAAAAAGGTAGCTCCAAATCAGGCAGCTGCATCGCGTGCCGCGTCGTAAAGTGCGAAGAAGAGGATGAGCACATTTTTTCGCTCTTTTAATCAAGGACGTTTGCAGCTTGCAGCGAAAAACCCGACAAAGCCGAGAGATGCTTTTTTCTTGCCGCGCTAATTATATTCTACATATATAAACAACTTGCTCATAAAAAATCGCGTTTATTGTGATAGCAATCTTTAGAATTTTTCGCAATTTGTGCGCACGCACAGCTTTTTTGTGCTCACTGAATCGCCAGATGCTACAGGAGTATATTTTGTGTGCCTTTCACAAGGAATGTACACTCTTGTGCTTAGTGCGGAGGCTTCAAACAGGGTGCGTAACGCACGTTCACGTAGTTGTTGCTTTCAAGTACCAAACAAAGCGGGGCAAAAGCTATTGGGCCACTCTATTGTGGTCGTTCATAGGGTTTGAATACATCGAACGTGCTAATTGTCACAGAAGCTTTGGTTTCATGTTAAGGATGCCGTAAAGCAGGCTTTAAACCAGAGAGCCACATTCCTTTAAATTTCAATTAATAAAAAAGGTATTAAAAAAATTGCCAAAACGTAAAACCCTTTTTTGTACTGTTAGTGTTGTTGTTTCTTGTGCTTCCTTTCCAACATCGCATGCGGGCCAAATTTGCATGCGTTGCGCTCATCAATAATTTAATCAGCTTAATTCTTGATCCTGCGAGTGCCAGCTGACGATTCAGGGAGCAGTCGAGTGTGTCAGAACTCCGACCAAAGAAGACAGAAACCATCAAGTCCTTTACGGGGCAAATACAAACAAAACATTCACCGAAAATATGCTTTTTATTCGATACATGATGCATATATTTATATATTTTAGGATATCTTTTGTATATTTTTCTAATATCGGTACATATGGTATATAGATGCAACAACAACGATTGGAATATGTTTTTAAATCGTACAATTGGTAAACCGTATAAATTTCAGTTGAATTGATGTCTGTAAACGTGATCGTGGCAGTTATTTGGCAGATATCGATAATTGCCAATTGACAATTCCTGATGATTAACACTAAATAGAAAAAGCAATAAAATTAAAAGGAATATGTTATTTATTTAAAAAAATTCATATCCTTCCTATAGTATAATTTGGATAACTCTGTAGACTACGTTAATAAGTGAGACCATCGATTATAAAAACGTGCTTCGAAAAATAAACTAAAATAGAAAAACAGTAAATTACACATACATTCATATTAAAGTATGTACATACATGCAAATATTTAGTTAAATCGTGTAAGCAATGACTATTAAGATGATCGTGTGGCTTACATTGCATGTCTTTGAAGCAAAGATTCGTGACAAATGTTGTTAACAATTTAAATTTCGACTGTCGTTATAAAAATTAATTCCACAGAGTGACATTATTTTCCGATTGTTGGAGTTCCGATTTCCTTTAGAATCTTACTTAATGCAATCGGAGTACCAAAGGAAGAGTGGGATCGATTGATGAGCTATAAAATGCAATCCAAAAACCACAGAGAAACAACAAAATAAGCACCGAATCCAGTAGCCAGCAGTGGGGCTGAATTCATGACGGTCCCCGAAGAGAGTAGCCAACAGCAAAAACCGGAATTTTAACCACGATTCCGCTTTGACAACGGAAATCGCAGCACTCTTAACGAGAGCGAGCGAGGAGGAATGCTTTGCCCAGTTTTCCAATAACACTTTTTGTTTTCAGTGAAGCTCACTCTGAAGCAATTGAGCGGAGTGCGACAACAGCAGCAACAGTGAGCAATGTTGCCAGATCGATATGAACAAGGAAATTTTAGAATTATCTGGTTTTACTTAAATTTAAATTTAAATTTCACATCGATAACTTTTGGTTTTTAGGCATGACTTTTCTCATGGCGAACTCAGTGTAACGATTTGTAGTGGTGACTGTTGTCAATGTCGGCAACAATATGAATTATGCGCCAACATTCTTGCCTCAATATTATATCGATAATGAAATACATCGTCGTTGAATTAATTTGCAAGAAATGGGTAACTGTGACCTGCTGTCTTTAAATGTGAGCCCCACACGATTCTCCTCAATCTGGCAGCATCAAAAGAGAACGTAACATGTGAGTGTACACAGCAGAGCGGATCAGTTGAGTGAATGTTGGAAAAATGCAACAACTTCAGTTGAGTGTGGACTTCGTACGAGATCGTCACGTATCGGTTTGTGTTTCAGTTTTTCGTCTTTGTTTTGTAAACACAAACAATGCCAAGTAGTGTTTTGAATTTTAAAATTGGATGTTAAACAAATGATTGCTTGGTTAGTGATTGTTTTCATTAAAAAAAGCCACTACAATTTGCAACTTCACAAGAATAGTGAGTGTCCCCCAAAAAAAGAAGTGGCGTAATTTAGTGTAAGAGTGAATATCGACATTGATAATCGCGGGGAGGCAGGCGGAAGGTGTGAAATCAGAAAAATAGCTCCCCCAGCATTCGTCTTTCTGCACCGTTTTATCTGTTTTCTGTTTTGTTTGCTTCAACTCGGGAATAAAGAGTTTCAGCAGCACGAAAAAGAGTTCGGAATGTCCAACTGTTATGACGTCACTAAACACAGAAGAGAAAACAAGACTGAAACTAGTAAATGTAGTGAATTGATAAACTCAGAAACGATATGAAAGAAGTGACTGTTTATTATATTGAAATTACTAACTAAGTGGTACTTAAGTTAGTTGGTACTTTTTGATTGTAGGGAATAACAAATCATAAACAATTCAGTTAGAATCGGAACGCATTTTGATGTGCTTCACGCTCGGCAACATTTGTGTGTTTAACGTCCTTTTTTCCAAATTTGCTTATGTTGAAATCCACGTGATGTACCGTTAACTTTGATAGAGTCGTGCTTTCAAAAACGTCATCCATTTCGTTTAACCTTGTGTTGGCACTTTTTATCGTTACATGATTACATTTAAAGCACTCGCTTGCACTCAAAAACTACTTCATGGTTGTGGAAATGGGCGTGGACTGACCTGGACAATAGACAGTGCCGCTTTTTCCATAAAATCACTCCATTTTATCTTCAAATACCAATAAATATGCGTGCCTTTCTCTCGTGTGGTACGCAAGATCGTGTCTCGTGATCGAAATATTTGTCGATAACCACAAGCACGCCATTGAAATGGATCATTGATCTTAATCGATCACGTTTTCTGTGCGATTCATTTTAAACGACGTTTTAATAGTGAAACATTCCAGAATCTCTCCCTCGAAGTTGCTGAAAATCTACTATTTTCCGGTTTGTTTGCTTTTCTAGTCACCGTTCTAAAGCAAGAAAAGTGCTGCCATATTTAAGGGACGAAAATAATACTTGAAATAACAATAATAAAAAATAATTCAACACAGAATCATAATAAGCGTCGCCGTGTTGTGGCCCAGTCCGAAGAGGCCAGTGTTAGAAAAGTGTTGCGGCTTTTGAACAAAAGAAATGTCGCGGACTTTTCGTAGAGGTTGAAAAACACTTACAAAAATCGCACTCTCAATTGTGTTCAGTGGGATAAAATGTTGCAAGCAGTTGAGCAGAATATATTCGCCAACAAGAGAAGTAACTCAACTGAAGCATCGACCACGCCCACCAGCGAAGAGAAGACCCAGCGACGTCGCTCGACCTTCTACGTGCCGCTCGTCATCGAGGACGACGACGACGACAACACCGCCAAATACTCGAGCAGCAGCAACAGCGGCAGCGCGATCAGCCTCTCCGGCAGCAGTTACAGCGTAGAGGAGCACACACGCTCGAGTAGTAAGGCTCAGAAAAACAGCAGCAACCACCACTTGAAGAAGTCTGGCTCGCTCAAAAACGCCAGCTCGAGTTTCCACGACGCATCCTTACTGCTTGAACGGACCAAAAGTAGCTTAGTTCTGAGCGCCGGTGCCGCAAGCAGGGCACAGATGGCGCCTCCCCCACCCTGTGGCTTCAACTGGAGCATCGGCGGCATGAACGATGCCGATCTGGATGACGCTGACAGCGATGGCGGCGAATTCATAATCGCATCCAATCGCAAGCAGCTGGAGCTGAAGAGCAAAGAAAGCAGTAAGCAGCAGAAGAACGTCAGTCAAAATAGCAACGGAAATGGCAGTAAAGCAAGTACGCCCTTCAAGCAGCAGGCGCAGCAGCAGCACAAACCACCCACGGCCCGCACAAAGCGTTACGGCATCGTGTTGAATGGCATCAGCTTGGATGATGAGCAGATTGATATGACTGCAAACAGTGCTGCCAGACTGCCGGAATTCGGAGACAGGCTTGTCGCGAAGGCAGACGACGAGGCGACGAACAAAGTGGCTGAGCTGAGTCCGAAAAAGAAGCATGTGGCAACTATCACCGTGTGCAATGCTTTAATGCAAATCGATGATCATCCACGCAGCGCTGGGAGACTCAACAATGACACGACTTGTGTTTCTGCCGCTGCTGGAGACAAAAGCTTCGCCAACGAGCACAGCGCCAATAGAAGCGGCAACCGCGATGACGACGACGATGATTCAGAGATAAGTCGCATGCAGACCAACACATCGACGCCGATAAAAATGATGAAATCACGATCGCGCACGAATATCTTATCGGTGCCGAGCGCCGAGCACCGCAATCAGCAGCTCCTCAGCGTCGTCAACGCCACGCCACTGTCTCTGCGCGTCAAGGCGAAGACTCTACCGCAAAATCTCTCTCCGTCAGTTGCTTTGCAGCAGCCGGAAGCTCTGCATGCGCACTGCTCGAACTCCAGCAGAACAACGACAATTACGGCGCACATTAAATCCACAACAACAAAGCTAGCGAAGCAAAAGCTTTTCGGCGGCAGCACTGCCAGTCAAATAGGCGCCACCGCCGCGCCCCCTGGATCGGCATCGTCGACGTCGTCGCTGCTCACGTCGACATTTCCACCTAAAAATCTGTTTCTGCTCAAGTCAACGCCAAAGCTCACTGTCGCCATCACCAGTAAAAAGGAGCGCGGTCACTCGTCCATGTCGTCGTCTCTGGAGCACTCCACGTCGTATGCCAGCGCAGCGGCGTCGAAGTCCAAAGCGAGTGGCACCAAAAGCTTCATTTCGGACACCTCGCTGAGCTCACCGAACTCCACCACTCCCAGTCTGCCGCCCCACCCGCACCAGCTGACATCACCGGCAAAAAAGTCGCTAAGCTTCATTCGTCGCGCTCACTCGACGAAGCTGTCGCGCAACAACTCGCTGTTGAAATCGATCGCCTCGCAACATCATCAATCGCTGCAGTCGTCCGCCGCAGCAGCCGCGTCCGGAGCTGCTGGCTGCACGGGCAGCTGGAGCAAAGACATGTACATCGGCTACGATGTTTGCGCGCTGTCCCTGTCGGAGCTCGAGGAATTCTTTCGGTCAGACAGCTGCGCTGAGCTGATTCGCGAACGCTTCAAAGTTTTGGATGTCTCGGTGGAGGACGGAGCCGTTTGCGGCGCAAGTCATGCGGAGCAACACACGCTGATCAACACCGCACCGGAGAAACACGACGTGGAAAACGACGATGCAGGCGTTCATTCGGGTAGGTTATGAACAAAATTTATTGTGGTTTCTTTAAGAAGGGCCTCTTCAATTCTGCCAATCAGTCAATCAATCAATCAATCTGCATTCTTTGCTTTCATTTCGAATGGATGTAAAAACACACTGCAATCGTTTGTTTAGTTTACTTCGTCTTTTCTGCCCCACTGCAATCCGATGAAGTCCACGATTAACAACAACAACAAGAAACACATTCACTCGTTACTGCGACTTGTGTTAGTGAGCGAGTGCTGAATGCACAGTATACTCTCGCTCTTTACCTGAGAGAACCGTGTAAATTGTTACCTAAACAAGAAAAACAACCAACAAAAGAAGAAAACCAGGGTAAAGCGTTGTTGTTTGTTTAGGGTACCTTCGGTGGGGGAAAATAAAAAATGTTGCTTATCTGGGTTTCTTTGGTTAATGAATGCAACGAGTTTTATTGTTTACTTTGCTAGCGCTTTCTTCTTTGCTTCGTCTGATTCCACGGCTCTCACTTAGCAGCTATTCTTCAGGTTACCTCTTGAACACCGCCTGAGACACGATCCACATGCAAACGAGTCCAATATCTCATATTTTATCAGTAAAAGGGAATTCAATTTCCACCACATTTTTAGCTGATTAAATAAACCGGACAACTCTACTTTTTTAGAAATAATGATAAAATGAGGCTTTATTTTTAAGTATTCTTGAAACAGTGCGGGAACGTAGCGTCTTTAGGCAATGAATCAATCGGTTTTACTGCATGAAAGCAAATCGAATCGGCGCGATTGGAATCAAATACAATACTTGAATAGAATTGAAGATAATAATAAAAGATAAATACAAAAGTGCATACAAACAAAACAAAGTCAAATGTAATGCATTCACTGACTTCGATGGTCACTCTTTGAGTAAGGAGTTGCTTCGTTACTCTTATGTGAGAAATTGAGTAAGGAGTTGCTTCGTTACTCTTATGTGACCGGTTCGGAATGAAGTCATATATACAAGTCAGCTGCTTCGTTCCTCTGACGCTGTGCATTCCTTATCCACACTGATACTATTAATTATCTTGAAAGTCGGATTCGGTAACGAGTTTTATGTTGATGTTGATTATAGAGTATGTCATGCATACATGAACGATTGTCAGCTATGTCACATGGTTTTATCGTTACGAGTTCTTTATAAATTCTCCGATTTTATTCATTTGTAAATAAAAACTTTTTTATCTTATCTTCTACATAAAATTTGTAACTTTAAACTGCGCACTATGTAATCGTTAAAAATTTAAAGGAAATAAATGTTATAAAATACATATGTATATATATTATTGATAAAGTAATGTGCAACTAACTCGTATATACATAAATATATTTCCGAGTTAATAACTAACAAATTTCAAACTTGTTCCCATGCATTTTCGTAAACAAAACTGATATATAAAAATATTTTTAAATAACTAAATTTCGCTATGAAACATTAGGAAACATTTCGAGAAACATTAAAATTAGTGACTGGATGTGGATAGAGAAGAGAAACACATTAGGTCAGTATGTTGGTCCGACGGTTTTCCTTGGTTTAAAAATAATTACGTACAACTTATAAAAGCGGCGGCTAAAAATGAACAACAAGGTTAGAAGAACCATTCTATAAATCAAACGAACAACTACACAAAATCAACAACAACAACGCAACACAGAGCACAACAGCAAAGAATGAGTCATAAGTACTAAGCTATTGCTTAAAAAACTTGTTGTAGTTGTTGCTGTGGTTGATTGGTTGATGTGTGCAGAAGTTAAGCGAAAGGGGAGAAAAACGATTCAGTTTATAAGGAGTTTAAAGTGACGGGGGGTCAGGCTCTCAGGCGATTAGACTTGCAACAACAGCAATAGAAAGAGTAGTGAAATAACACAATAAAACAAAAACAATAACAATAACAACATAACTATAATAAGCATGCAAACTTGTGCACGTCGTTTTTGTTGCTTAAGACATTTAAAACAATGTTTAAAACTGCGTTTAAAACAATAACGAAAACACCACGTTTATGAAACTAAATGAAGTGTGACGTGGAAAAAGTTATAATATATTAACTATTTTTTTTCTACAAATAGTTTTAATTAGCATAAAGTTAGTTCCTCCTCGGTGAAGTACGCTTTACAGTTGCCAGGGTTGCCATGCAAGTGAGAATAAATAATATAGGATTCTTTGCTTTCGACAATACTTAAAAACTTTATTCTGGCTATCTACAAAAAGTAGGTACTTTTATCACTTCCACATACAAACCACAAACAGATTTTACATTAAAACAAACTTATAAGTAAATAAAAACTATATTTAAATATACTCAGCTACACGAAATCTTCAGCACAACAACAAAAACAACTCGACTAAACCGGATCCTATGCAAAGAAGCTGTATTTACTGCTGAGTACGCACGCATTCCGAACTCCAACCTTTGTTCGCGCTGGCCTCAAGTGTGGCCAATTAACTAACCTGCGGCTAAATTGCGATTATTTTGAACAGAAAATGTTTCTATGAGAATCGAAGGAATGCTGCTCGTATTTACGGAGTATATTTCGAAGTGTCTTATAGCACAACAACAAACAGCACTCAACTGCGTCTCGAAATGAATTTAATTTTCATTGGTTTAATCTTTCTTCCACAAAATTTCAATTTCTTTATCATATTGAACAACATTTTAACACAGTAACAAAAACAAAATAAACTTAATAAAAATATTCATTTAAAAATATCCATTCATTCCATATCGTTCATTCTTAACCGAAAAACTCAGAAAACAGCTCAACCGTGGTCCGAGTCTTCAGTTATCAGGTCTAAAAAATGCCACAGTAATTAAAGTAGATTGTTGATGCAGCAGTTTTAATATTTTTTGAATAAAGAATCCACACCACGCTGTAAATTTATTGCTTAAATTACACTTAAATTAAATTTATGGAGCATTTTTTGTTCTTTACGCGGATGTTTTGCTTCAGACTTTCGGAATTTTAGCGATTAAATTTTAAACTTCATATTTTTTGCGCATTTAGTATATACTTTTTTTTAATATTTTATTTTATCAGAGTTGCTTAAACAACGTCGCATTAACGTCGTCGTAGTTTCTTGCTTATCATCGTCATTCACAAAGCTCCAAAAATTGTTCACAATTCTGTTCAGTTTTACACTCTTTACCAGTTTATATCATTTCTATAATTTACATATAAATACATCTTATAATGGTTCCAAGCTTCTGCACGGTTAATTCATTATATCTTCATGATTCCTTAATGATTATTTAAGTACAGTAGTTTGAGCTGAAATATTACTGAAAATCCAATATTAAAATCTGCTCTTTAAAATATTGCGCTTTTTAAAGCTCCATCCAATATTATAATTAGTTAATCAAATCTAAACTCTGAGCTGTTAATTACATAAAGTCATTAAGTTGTAAATGACTCAATTTTTATTGATAAATTGTAGTTTTTCCATGGCTAATTATTGCCCAAGTTACGCTTCTATTTGCTAAGCTTCTTGAAATTAATCCAATCCGCTTCTCTTTAAATTTATTATCTCTTGTAATTTGGATGTTTTTTAATGATAGCGATTTAAGTGATAAAAGTGAAAGTTTATCAGATTTTACTTGCTACTGTTTTATTTTTTACATTCTGCTAGCTGCTGGTTGTGATTTTGAATTTAGTTATCTGCTTTCGCTTTTTCTATAGATTTTCGAAAGCTCCTTCTTAAATTCATCAGCATACTCGTAGTTTTATTGGCGATTATTGCGGTTTCCTGCCGTCATCCTAACCACCCGTGAAGTACTCTTAGTGCCCCAGCCCCTTCTCTACTCAGCCATCCATCCATCCATCCATCTATAAATACGAGTAAAAAGTGGAAAACTGATTTCCTCATTACCAAAGCACTAAAAAGCAAGAAATAATGATCAAATTGATCGTTACATCTATTATTGAGGTTGAAATTTCGATATTTTAATGGTCGCTGGATGGCATCAATGGATCTACCCTCTCTCTGGACTCTTGAAGTTTTTAGACGATAAAAGCACGCTGTGCAAATGTTGAACTGACTGCCAAGAAACATTACAAATATTAATCTGTTAATATTAGTGTTTCGATATGATTTCATTTCATTTTTTCTCAGCTCCAACTCCAAAAAAGCTTCAATCCATTAAACACTTTGGCAATCCTTTTCCAAGAATTGAATTTTTTTAAAATGTTGAGTCATCCAAACGTTTCATTAAAGTTTTGATTACAAAAAAAACTAAGCAAAATTATTACAAAATTGTTTTCTATTTGTTCGGCTAGAGAATATTTTGTGTGGCGAATATTTTCTGGACACACCTTAAATTTGGCTGCGTACAGTTGTTTGTGCTTCTGCCCTTTAAGAAGCTAGGAACTGAAGCCCGAAAAGTGGCCAGTGACACACTCAGCAACCGACAGAAGTGATCAGAACTCGTCTGTATTAGAAAAACCTCTGTACGAAATCCACGAATTACGCATTATTGTGAGTTACTAGAATCAACGACTAGAAGCCCGAAATTATGATTTGCTAAATTGTTAAACTATTCGGGATTAATGAAAAATAATGTGGAGTTTTAAATCTGAGTGGTTAAAATCTAAGGCGAAGTAAATATTGTAGTTCAATAATTCTACAGACATAAATTCGGTGTATCTGTTAACGGACAAGGGTTATATACTTTATACATACATATGAATAGTATGTCTACAATTAACCCAACACACTTCATTTACTGATATCATTAGCATAAAACGATCTACAAGAAAGGGAAGATGGTCTGCCATTATTAGTGAATCGACTGCATCATAAACCAGTCGCAGTGAGCTCGTGATTTTCCTACAGGGTCATAGGACGGCTCTTCGACGAATTGTCCCACGATGTTTTCATTACTGTGTCTCCCACAAGTGTTTCGTTTATATTTATTATTATTCAGACAAACATGGCGACCGACAGACAGACCACGCTGCACTGCAGTCTGACTTTCTGCCCTCAACGCACGAATCATTAGAATGATTCGAACGGCACCAACAACAGCAGTGGCAGCACTTCAGAGATGTACAGCACACATACATACATACATATACACAAATGCATACATACAAACATACATATACAAAAATGCATACATACAAACATAACATACAAAAACATTGATACTTCGCTACACGCTGGCATTTTCATGTAGTTGCAAGTAGTTCAGTTGACATTTGATGTTGATAATTATTGGTACTTGCTTTTTTATTTACTTATTCGATTAGTTTTTGGGGGCAGCAGTATTCTCGTGTTGCTGCGGCCCATAAAAATGAAGGCATCGGCAACATAAAACAGCGCTTATTATGCACTTATATCAGTGTACTTAGTGGGCAGTGATAGGGGACGTCCATAAAACATTAAATTATTTTCTAAAAGACTCATTAACCCTTTAGTTTTCTGATAAATACGAGTGAAGTCGTAAAAAATTTTAATCGGACACTTTTAATGAAGACTAAAATAGTTACCATGTGTGAAGAAAACTGATTAAAAGATTTGGAAATTCTTGCTTAAGAAAAGTTAAATACATGTATTGTAATTAAACATGTCTCTGAACTGACACAAGCAATTCTATTCTAATCGTAGTGCAGATTACGATTACGTCATATTGTAAACGAACACGATTATTTTCGTATTCGAGTAGAAATCTAAGATTAACTTGATTTTTCTTTCTTTCTGCGGGCTTTACTTTATTAATTAAACTGCATTGTATATCTTGACTTCATTTTCATGTAAGAAATGCTGATTAAAATGAATTTCTTACATCTTGATGTCACTTTTCTATGCTAAATATTCTTTTGGTTGAGTTAGTTCTTAGTTTAAATTTTAAAGTGTTCGAATTATGGTTTTGTTTTTTGTAGTTTATTTTATTTATTTTGTTAAGATTTTAGTTATTCTTCATTTTCAGTTCTTCTTTCATGCGCCTCAACAGACGCCAGATAAATATTTTCTTTTTCTTCTCTTCTCTGCTTTATTTTCGTTTCTTTTGTTTTGATTTTCTTTGTTTTGTTTTACGTCTTTTTATTTATTACACATATTTTATTTACAAGACAGCCAGCCTCATCTTCGCTGCAGATTCCATTATGAAGAGACATTTGTTGTTGTTTTTATATATAATTTAAAATTCGCCGCAGACGAGCAGCGTTTATCTTCTTGAGTCTACTCTGCTTTCAGTCGAAGTATGAGGAAGTGATACGCTTTGTAGCTTCAGAATTCCCAAATAGGTCGGGGGAAGAATGCAGATAATCTAAAGAACATAAATGAATTCAAATTATTTTAAGATACGATTGAGTATATCTATCTTGAGTATATTCTGCACACAAGTATTTCACTTAGATGAGGTTATATTGTTTAAATACGTAACTGGAATCGCTTAGAGGTAACTTTTGTCTGGTTTTAATTTTAATCTTCCAAGAAAATAAATCTTTTATTTCGAAATGATTGAAGACAGACTGAATCACCGAACCAAATTTGGCGAGGGACGGCGGAAACATCATCATTCGTACCCGAAAACATCATCAAACCCTCGCAGAAACAATCTCGAAACATTACGAAACAAATTAAGAAATATTTTTTCTATTTACATATATATTTATTTCTTTTTATCTAATCGAATGATTTCATTAATTTTGTGGAAGAGCTTCGTTCATGCATTCGTTCATCGTCAACACGCACCGAATGTGTGTGTGGTCCAGCAATAAACGATGCTCCGATGTTAGATTGAATATTAATTGGTGATGATGAGGGAACAGAATGTAAAATAATATCTATTATTGAGTTTTTTATAATTGAGAACTAGAAAGAAAGAAAAACGGGCATAATTCACAGAGTGAATTTCAGATGATGTCAGATATGTATGTCTGTCTATCCACGAAGATATGCATGACATATCGACGTGAATTATTTATTGAGATGAACATTTCTTACACATGAACAATTAATTGATTGAAATCATTCAGGATATGCTATAGATAAATTAAAGGCGGTTTAGCAAAGGCACGAACCACAGCGATCAATTTCAATTTTCATGTTTTACTTTTTACTAATAGATTTCCTTGAATACGTATTAGAGTAATAATAAAATATTATTTTAATATAATCTTTAGAATTCAATTTAATTTTCTTATATAGTGTTTTAATATAATAATAAATCTTTCTTTATTTGACGAATTATGTTTTTATTTCCTTCTTTAATTAAAGTCCCTACTTTATTTAGTCAATTACTCTCCTAAAAGAAATAACGACTCACTCAGAGACTCGAATTCCTATGAGTCACTCAGGATATAAAGAGAAGGTCCCTAATTCCTGAACGAAGTAAAGCAAAAAGTACTCGTATATCGAAAAAATGGTAAATTTTTCAGTAGTACAGGAAAGAACCTTTCTACCTTCAACAACAACAACAACAACAAGAATAACATAAGTACCTGTGGTCATATTAATGAGGGCGAACAGGTTCCTTCGTGTTACACCCTCCCGAAACAGGGGACTCAACTCCGTCTGCGTTTTTTAAAGCTACAGTTTCGATGTGATTCGAAGTAAAGAAATCAAATTCGCAAAATTATAGTAAATATCATAAAGAACATCCGTTGATATGAGCGAAAAATGCCCTTCAACAGGAAATTCAATTAAGTGGCTATTCTGCAATGCATTTTGTCAGTTTTACGGAGTACAATCATTGTGTGAGTTCTTTTCCCCTCATAACTTGCGTTGAACTAATAAAGCAGGAAGTGTAGAGTACAATTTGAGAATACAAACTGTTCAAAGCCATCGACTAAACTAAAAAAAAGAGTACCTGCTTCGGGATTTCCAACAATGAAAGGTTTTGATTGTCGTACCGTGTACGGAGCTATTTTAGTCCTGGATTATAACGAGCAGCTGTTTCCGTTTACACATTTGAGAAGACATTCTCTATTTTATTTTTTGCTTCTTCCAAGGAAACAGGAAAATGATAGAAAACGATGGGTAGGTCCTGAATTTCAGATTTTAGTTGGTTTAATATAAATAATCGCAATTCGGGCTTTTTAAGGAACTTTTTTTAGTTGTAAGATTTCGTAATTAATCGATATAAAATGAATGAAGTTGTATGTATTTGATTTATAAAATGAGTTTTAAAATGAGTTTTTAAATCATTAGTCATCAATTTAAGTAATTAATCACTTCAAATATATGCAGTGATTTACCCTTCAGAAGAAGAAGAAGAAGACGAACAGACAGCGTATTTGTTTCATCCAACATTTCATTTGACTGCAATAACTAAAATTCTCGACTTTGAAAGCTTTATTTGTGACCATAAAAGCTCCATTGAAATGCGACAAGAAAGCCATTTAATATGCTTCAGACGACACACTTTGTGGAATTCCTTTGTTGCTTTTTTACACTTTTGCTTCTTTATTTTCGTACCGTTTTTGCATTGGAATTCAAACTTATTTATGCACATGTACGAGTACCTATTATTATATATCGTATCTTATTATATATCGTCTCTTCGCTGCTTTATTGAACAGTTTTTCCCTTTTTTTCCATTTTTTCTGGTCATTTACCTTTGCTACATCTGTTTTGGTTGCTGTTTCGCTGCTGATTTTGACCACTCGTTTGAATATGAGAGCTGTTTCAGAATTTCTGGAGAATAAATCCGAGTGTAATTGTTTATTGGGATTTTTGCAATATTTCTTGTTGTAATTATTCTAAAATTATTAGTAAATCAAAATCACATTAAAGATAAACCAAATTTCAGTTTAAATAAAAAGAAAGACACTCGCCTTGAGGCGAATTTCTGTGAGTCATTGATCTGAGATGCATTTTCCATGAAACTTGATTTAATTTTAACGAATATTGTTTATTATACTATTAAATATTGATTGAATGAAGTATTATTAGTGATTGCATATAAATGTAAATTTTACAGCGCTTTAACAATTTCTTTTATTCTTGTCTCTTTTCAGGTAAGTTTTTGAAATACTGCAACAACAAAAATGCAGCCTGTGTAGTATACAAAGTATGTATTTATAACTAAGAAAAGACTCAATGTTTAGACTAATGGCCTATATGAACTACGGACGAAATAACTTGTGAACTACAATACAATATTACGTTTTAAATTGTTCAATTTTCTTAATTAAAAAAATATTGAAAATTGCTTGACTTAGCGAAATCATGCTGATTTTCGATATGCTCTTGCAGCCCATAAACGACCGCAAAAATTCCTCTTCTTTCAATATTAATAACAAGTGCATCCTCAGTCGAACCCTCATCGTTTTTAGAACCCATTTGAGCTGCGTTTATTGTTGGCCTGTCTCGCCCCGATTATTGAGGGCACGTTTATCTGAACTCTCTGACTTTAATTAAATAACAACAACAACAATATTGGACAACAACATGTATCTCAGCCCACGAAACGAACAACAACAACAAAGGGACATCCCTGGGTTTCATTGCAGTAGAATTAAAGTAGATTTATGAGGTAAATAACATCAACTAAAGAAAGATATTTAGAGTTGGTTATGTTACTGTCCAATGCTGTCCAATGCTGTATTTTCATTTCGGGCGATTAATAAATAATCAGATATGCAGCTGTATGGCGCCCTCCGGACTCCAGGGTTGCTTCGAAACGGTTTCACTTTGTTGCACTTTGTCAGCATTTCATGCATCACGTATCTGTGTATCGTATCTATTTATTACTTGTGTCGCATCTAAAATTGCAGTTTTTTGTTTGCTTGTCGCCTGCACTCCCCTTTTAATGGGTTTTAATATTGCAGCAGCTTCGCTTATTCTGGGTCCACGATCATATCTCGTAGCTTGCAAACAAACCGACAGCAAACAAGGCGTCCACACTTTTTGCCAGAAGATTGAAAGGCCCCGTAATGAAAAGTTACTTTTCCATACGCTTTGACGCATCGTTTTATAGAATATCTTGAATAAAACGCTTTTGTTCGTTGCTGAAGTTCGTTGCTCATGATGGTTATTGAGGGCATTTTTAATTGAAAGCACTTCTTGGTGTGCGTTGTGAATGGAAAATACTTTTTCTTTAAATATTCTGCAATGTATAGGATACGACATCTGAAGGCTTTAAATGCGCCGAGCATAAGAAATCCTTCAGTAACGAAAGCTGCATGCAGCAGCAGAACATATCACAAGTGACTCTATCCACAGTTTATATGCGCTTTACAATTCTAGTTTTCCAGTGCTTCTATTAGGTTTTTTAAGTACGTATGTACTAAGAGTATATGGTATATAAACCATATACATATATTAAGTTTTACTTTATTTATTCCTAAATTATGGCAAAGTCAAGTTTATTCATGGCCAATAAAGTTGTTCATATAAAGTATTCCACTGCATTATTCTACAGTAACACTGGGAAAAATACTTCAAGAACTTGTTCAACAATAACATTACTAACTCAATATTGTTGTGTGTAAAATCCGATAAAATAAATAATCGCGAAACTCAACGAACTTCTTAAGTTATATAAAATACCCAAGAAATCCATCACAATTCTGTATCAATGTAAAAGAAGAATTTCGGACGAAACTCCTGTGTAAAAATTCTTATAAAAACAACTCGGGAAATAATTGAAGTAGAAATTATATAAAAAATGTACTAAAGCTACAGATTTTAACGACATTTTAACAGCATTTTCTCTCACTGCAAAACATAGTTAACACAATCGAGATTTTATGAAGTGGCAAGAAGTTTTTAAGTGTGTTTAGTGTTGAGTGAACGTTATTGAATTCATTTCAATTCAATTCAATTAAATCACTCGCTTTAATTAGTCTCAAATTTCAAAACTATTATTTGTTCAACTGCAGACTTTGCAACTAATAAAATGTGAGCAGTTTTGAGCAATTTAAACCACATACAAAAATATTCCCGTCATTTCAGTCGAAAGTCTCTCTTTTGAGACGCTTTTCTTTGTAGCTTTCCAACTCGTCGAGCTTTTGCAAATAATCCTCTTGGTTATGAACACAATCCAATATAATATTTTGAGGTTTTTATGTTACGTCTCAGCTGCACTACTTTAACTGCGGAAATTGGTTAATAATAATTCCATGTTCGTTTTTTGGTCGCATTACTTTAATTTTTGCTTCGTTGGAGTTCAATTTAAATGATTTCAAGTTTAAATTGAGCACAAAACCACAGCAGAAACAACAGCAGCTACAACAACAAAAGCAATACAACAACAACAATATAACAACAAACAATACTTACTATTCAATGCGTAAGTTACTCACTAATTTATAGGGAAGAAAAGGGGAGGAATCCGATTAAAAATGGCAACTCGTTTTAAGTCTCATAATAATTTGATTCATTTTGATTTCTTCCTTTCTTATGTTCTCTTCAGTGTATTCGTGTTTTTTTTTTTTTGAAACTGTAGATGCTCAACAACAGTTGCAGTTGCTTGATTCTTCACGCTTCATGCTTCTTTAATCTTTTACAAGCCATGTAAAATACGAGTACAAACCGTGTAAAATACGAGTACACGTCGTGTAAAAGCTGTCACAACACACATAACGGGAAAAGTGTTGGCGACGAACGCACTTGAAAGTTGAGCAAACAGTAAATTAAAAAACAAGAATAAAATAATAACAATAAAAAGGAAAGCGACCATTTAATTGTCTCTTCTTGAATTCGCAATACAAGAGCTTAGCTTAAACACTTGGCTAGTAGATGCTGCATAATTAGCAGAAGCATAAAATTACTTATTATCCTTTAATAATACATGGAATACGTATTAAAACGCTTTACTGTATAGTATGCTATTTCTGGGAGGATTTTGAGTAGCACTTTCAGCTGTCAGCTGCTGTATGTGAATGGACTCAAGACCGATAAAATGACTGACCCATATTTTGCTGTTTCTACGATGTACGAAGAATTTTCTTGCTTTCGCTCTTTCGCTGTCATCAACTTATCTCAAGCATGTGCTTTGAACTAGTTGATGTGGGTGTGCAACAAAAGGAAAGATTATGTGAGTTCATGCAAAGAACTGCATTTTAATTACTCTCCGCGAGGCAAGCGTATTTTCTTCTCAAGAACTCGGCAAATAATTACGAGTACCGTCGAGTCTAGCACAGCGTTTCGTAGTACATATACTCGCACATTGTAACATTTCCGGGTGCGCTCTTGTTTCTTAACTTGTCTGAAGATGCAGAGCTCATATTATGTAAGAAGCTGGTGGACGAGACGATGGGGTGTCGATGGTTTATTGGTAGGGGGACACCTGTTAATCTCTAGGTGCAACTTTTGATGCTGGAACCCGTTTGCATGGCTTAAATGATGGAACGGAGAGAGAGAGAGAGAGAGGAAAACGCTTGAAGTGTTGATAGACGTACAGTAGAAGAGATGGATTTGTTGTTGTTTAAAGAAGTGATTCGCTTTAATGTGAAAGTTGTAAATATTTCATAAGAAACTGAAATAGTAACATAAGAAACTGGTTACTATCTAAAATTGTTAGCAACTTTGCTTTATAAATCTACAATATTGTTTTCAACTAGCATTTTTATATAAATTTCTTTCTTTAACATGGTATATGTATGTATTTTGTTATATTGTACATACATATGTACAAGTATGTAAAAGGTAGTTCTTTTATCTACAACGAATATCGGTCTAAGAGCTCACCGATTTCTCGTTGCTGCTCTTCCACCAGCTGCAGACGAATACTACGAGTCTGTCAATGAAACTTCGTCACGTTTCAGATTTCAGATGAACACGGTACTCAAGACGTATTTTGTTGAATTTTTGTGGCCGGCATCTCGTTGAAATGTGTGCCTCGAAGAAGAAGCCCTCACTTTGGCCCCTATCATTCTGAATTTCAACTACGGGGCTGCTCTCAAGTGTTACAAAACATCAAAGTATTGAACTTGAGTAGTTGAACAACAACCAGTTCGAGTATATCGTCTTTCTTTTCCTTCATTCTGCGCTGTCCCGGATACTGAACAGAATATCAACGTTTTATCTTTTGAGTCTTATCTTTGTTCGGCTGTTCAGTTGTTTCGATTTTACTTTTCAATGCATTCTCGGTAATCAATCTTTTTTTATTGTTTCTTCTTTATTTTGATTTTGTTCTTTTATTGCTATTGAAACGAAAATATAAGAAAAACAAAATACTTTAGAATGTTATGTGTTTGTTGTTCTTTTTGCAATAATAACAAAGCAGAATCATGGAGTCACTTCGATCGTTTATTGAAAACTTCGCCCTAAAATAAGGGGAATGTTTAAAAAAGGGAGACGTTTTTCGTTGAGTTCATATGAGTTCTTCCTCTTCGGGTGAATCAACATGAATCACATGCTCCAGCATTTTTGGCGTAATTCGTATACGTAAATTATTTATACCAAGAAACGGAACGTGTCTAGTACAATACTTCGATCGAACAGAATATCAAATAACTGAGAGATGTGTTTGTAGTTTCCATTGCCATCGTCTCTCGAAAGCCCGGATCTACAGACTTGGAAAGCTCCTCATTTGTAATCTTCCATTCAAACTCGTATTCTAGATCTGGAATATCTTGAATGTCAATATTCGTGGATATGAGTTGCTTTCTTCGTAACTTTGTAGCTGACCTTTTCTCTGTTTACTCTTTTCGTCTTTTTCTGTTTTTAAATCATTATTTTTGTATGATGGAACACATTTTTTTAAATAATTAATTAATGGCTGTCAGGTTTTAAACATTACACTTTTTCGAAGCTAGTAAAACTTGTGAAAGTGTTCATAAAATAAATCTCTTATAAACTAAGTTTTTGCTAAGTTGAAAATTATTAGTTCGAATATTATTAAACGTATAGAAAAAGTAATAGTTATTTATTTAGCTTAATTGGCTGTCAAACAATTACTAAAAACGTAGAGCCTTCAAAGTTCAAACTTTAAACCTCAAAGCCTTCAAACTTAAGCCGTTAAAATTGAAATTTTTTTATACATTAATCCCCATCTATACGTCAAGGTCGGGTAGTTTTGGGTCTACCTTCGTATTATTAGCAATACTTTAAATTTATACATAAACGTTTATAATTTTTCGAGATGTTCTCTTCTGAGCTTATTGCAATTTTTCAATCTCGAGGCAGACTCTCGGATTTCTTTCTGGAAGTAGTAATTTTGAAGGTCCTCGAAAGATTCACTGAAATGAATCGTCTAACGGTGATGTCTAAATGATGGCGTCTAACGGACATTGGAATTGGAATAATATTCCTTCCAGGAGGAAAATGTGTAAGTTAGGCGATTGGACTGGGTATTCGATATACAGATCATATAGTGTTTTTCCCTTTTACAGATTATCATCAATCATCAAAATTCCCTTCACATTCTACAAAGAACTGAGTCATTATCGCTGAGTTTCGGATTGGGCCGGTTAGACATTATTTGAAGAAGGTTCAGTACGTTTTCTCTATCGGTTCAAATGAGGTTCTCTTTCTGATAAGTAGTGATAAAAATACGGTTGCGTTGGCCCATTCCCTTAATTACAGATCAGCCATAACCACGAATCGACAATCTGACACAAGTGTATATTTGGCTTACAGCAATTACAGATATCTGTCTTTTTCCTTCACAGTATCGTCCTTGTATAAGAGAAGGTTCTTTAATCGTACTCGTCAAAAAGTACAGAGCCAAAATAAACCAAACCAATTGGTATGTTAGCTATATAGGTATATAGTTAGCCTTATCATACGTTGGTTAACAATCTGTTTATTTTAAGCCACATGTTTAACTCTCGTAAACAAGTAACTTGCTTCAGATGATTCCACAAATTATATATACGACGCATACATACGTATGCATGTACTTCTTCTTCGTCTTCTTTTTACTTCGTCTTCGCATTAATTAGGTGTAGGTGTTTCTCTTCAAAGAAATTTGTACGCACTTTTATAGTTCCGTTGCTGCGACAGACCCTGGGAACAGTCGTCAGTCTCTGGTCGGAGACAAACGCGTGGGTGCCGGCATTCGTCTGGCTCTGTTGACATCATAAACTAATTAAATAGTCCCGTCTATAAGTCGTGGTTCTTGTTGCTCTTTTATTATTATTCTAAATAGCGATACAGGTTTCCTTCTATTAAACTGTTTGTACACGGATATTCTATTGTTTTGTCAGTTCGGATCGTCGCTGCTCTATTAACGACGTCCGAGACGTCTGCGTCTCGTATTCTGATGGGTCGTTTTTATAATGTCTCAAAAGTGGCTACACTCTTAAGTGGGTGTTTAACAACCTTTTTCATGGTTTTTTTTGTGGTTGCTTTTAATTTAATTTTTTTATTTGAATGGAATGGTTCGATATGGAATTTTTTCACAGATTATCGTATCTTTATTTCGTGAACTTTTGTAGACATTTCGATATTCCCACGGAGCTTTAACCCGAATTTAGCAGCACTACTTAGATAGTGATAAGATCTGTTCTTAAAATTATTATATTATTGACTTACAGTGTTATTTTTTGCGGCTTCTCTCAGTGTTTTGACAGCTCGTCTTTGCCAACAAATTATCTCATGATGAATCTTTTTACCGATAAGGAAGACTAAATCAAGAGATCGATATTCTTTTAAATATTAAAAAGAAACCCAAAATAAAAGCAATTTCCCAGATAAATTTATCAGATTAAAGACTTTAAGATAAGTTTAGCTGTCGTCATATCAAATTTCACTTTATTTTACTGTTGAACTTTATAAAGAAAGAGAATTTCAAATAATCCCCAAACAAGTGCTCTTTATCCGATCTCACTAATTTCCGATAAGTATTTACGGATTATTGAGCTTGTTTCCGTATTTGTTGCTAGTTTAGTCCGAAGCAGATCATAGCATTTGTCTTCCACATTTTCTAGGATCGTTTTTTTCTAACTTATAAGAGTGCCCAGTTTCGAAATTAAAATCCAACAACGGCTGCTGGTTGCTTTCCCGGAAATAATAAAGGACAGAAACACCCAAGTCCATTCATACCATTTGGTCTACCTGCATGACCTCGGGTTGCTTCTCCTCTACCCTTCGGTCTACAAATAGAATACCTGCTCGTTTGACTAATTTGAGTACCTACGCGTTTTGTGGCATTGGGTTTTTTAGCAGGGTTCCGAGGAATGTTTGTGGCAGGTGCTTCCAATTTATATCAGACACGGCAAGCGTCGGACTCGGTCTTTTTTCAGACAGCCTGCTTATCTTCAACGAGCTGTACATGGATGCACCTTTGTTTGCTGTAATCGTCCTTTTCCAGGACCGGTTTTTCGTTCGGGTGAATCTGTGTGTTGTTCACGGATCTGGTTCATCACTAGATAGACGTTTGTAGGCTTTCCTTAATTAGTTGTGCTTGGTTATACTGAACAGAGCAGACGCTAAAATTTAAACATTTAAAAACAATAAAATTTGAAGGTTTTAAACGTCTGCTTTGGATGAAAATCTTGCAATATAAAATTAAATGTGTGCAACTCAGTTTAATACATAATAAAGTTTCCACGTTATTTAATTTTAAATTTATTGAAATATAAATGTTTCTAAAGGATGGATCAAGTGGAAGTTTTCGGAGTTTTATTTAAAATAAATTTGCAATTACTTTTGTTAAAAACATGAAAATAATTCATCATTAAATATGTACTCGTATATGCAAATCTAAAACCAACAACAACTGTGTATGTGTTTGTGTGTTTACGTGTCCAACCTCACAGAAGGTGTCAAATTTCCCGCCCAGCCAGATTTTCTCCCATTAATTAGTTCCACCTCGGTCCTCAGTAATTAGCACCGAGGCAAAACAACAGTTGAGCTGTTAATTAAAGTAAATTCGGCGAAATGGATTATTGCAGCAAACTCGTCGATGTGTCCCAGAGCTTGGGGTTGAATTTGTCGGCCAGCCGCATTTATGCGGTCACCAGGCGAATGATGGACCAGTTCTGGGACTACGAACCGACTAGTTACCGTATAGAGTACAGCGAAGGTGAGCCATTTTGATTTTTAGCGAAGTACGATTAATTTGCAAGTAATGTAATGGAACAGGTAACCGGAAAGAGTGCAATCCTTCGCCTGGTCGAAGTTCAAATGTTGCTTATAACTCCAAATCGACTTGGAGGGTGCCACTGATGAACAATATATATAGAAATATACTCTTCTGTACCTGCCAGGCCTCTTACGTGCCTTAGAAATGGATGGTCAAACTTCATAATATTCTTTCATTTCGGGGCGTAGGGTAAAAAAGTTGTTATAGGTTCCCTATTGTATAAATAAAATCCAAGCGATTTATAAATGAGATGATCGGCACAAATTGCTCATGTTTGACTAAATCAATCAATAAATTAAATGCATCATTAAATCATTGAGTCATCATAACTTTGAGTAGAACAGCTTCGACGCTTGTTGTTAATTGCTCCATCGCACGATGGATCGCATCTTTTTACACGCTGGATAAAGTTATCAACGCAATGAGGTGGCTCCGATGCCATTTTGTTATTATAAACCAATTAAGTAATTATTATTAATATACAGTATAAAAAAAACCCAAAAACACTCGAAACTATTTGTGATGAATGCTGTAAAAGGATTTTTTTACGGAATTTTTGAAGAATTCTTTACAATAACGTTTAAAAGAAACTAAAGGTTACTTTAGCATTTCGAAATTGTGCGAAGGAAGAAGGATCGAAAAGAAGAAATCGAGCTCAAGAATAGGGGCAGCAGTAGACGTGACGCATGCGTCCCCTATTGCAACAACAACGGTGGAGAGAAGGGCTTCAATGCGTTTAATGATGTTGGGCTATAAAGTGAATAACAACGCCTGATAGTCGTACAACATTAAGTAAGTCGACTGTAAGACTGACTCGCTTGTTTGGCGGCATCAGGAGCAGCTTATAAACCTTATGAACCTGGCCGAACCACGTCTGCAGCTGCAGGAACTGCAATAAATGGCAGCTGATACGCGGCGAAGCAGGGGTCAAGCGTTTCGACCAACTCTCAAAGGGCTCAGCGGGGAAACGTTATTTTATGGCTATAAGAAATGCAACTGTTGGTTGGTTGGTCGGATCGACCGATCGACCGGTTGGTTTGCTTGTTACAATAATTAATAATTAAATGAAGGGAATAAAAGCAAACCTGGTGCTGTAAATGCTAATTACAATGATAAAAAGTACAACAACAACTACAGCAGCAGCCGCAGCGCATTACGATGTAATGTGGTAATCAATACATATTGAATTGCAATTAGTAATGGATAAGAATTAAAAAGGGAAAACTTTTTAATGTCTTTTAAATTATAAACTGATTATTAAAAGAAACTTTATTGTTGTAAAAGTAACCGGAGAGTATCCAAGTTCCCCATATTGCGATTATGGACGTTCATTTATATCAGTTTGGCTTTTGTACTTAATCTACGATTATGTCTCACAAAATGTTTACTAAACGAATATTAATATTTTAAAACATCTTATTTTCTGTATAACTTTAAGACAATCATATTTTATTTTGGATTAATATTGAAGTTCATTTTAATTAATTAAAGTCACATACAATCGATTGTTTGCCAAAAAGAAATTTGGGTGGATTGCCTCGCCTTTATAATAGACTCAATACTGTCCACTTTCTTTCAATTAACGATCACGTTTTCGCCACATTGTGAATGTGAATGCATTTTAAGAACCTTTAGGAACCACCGCTGAATTAAAAATTGTCCACAAATGAATAAAAACAATGAAAAGGAATTACAAATTCTCCACACGTGACCATCATTCGATGGATTTGCAGTGATAATTCACTGTGATTTACTATTCCGCTCAGATTTCATAATAATGACAAACGTATTTGATGAAAAGAAATCAAAACACTTAAGTAATGAGTATCTTGAACTTTTCTAAATGAGCATGAATTGTATATGTTACTATATGTACACATATGTGTGGGTATGTGCGTCATTTCGAGTGGCCTTTGATGAATTAGCAATGCGTCTCGTATAATAGACATCGTATTTAGAATCGATGAAGTGACAGGACTTGTGTTATCTTCTGCAGTTTTGGCAAATGGAACAGTAGAACCCATAAAAGAAACGTCAGAAACTGTCTGGGATTGTAAACATTTACAAGTAAAGTAATCATTTGAAGTAAAGAAATATTTCTCGAATGACTAAATTGTTAGTCATTTCGTCATCATAGCAATCATATTTGAGCAAGTTTAACAACACGAAATCAATTAATTACGAGAGCACAGTCGGTTATTCTTATTTTAGTTAACTGATAACAATAAAAGTTCACACTTTATTTTCGGAACTCTTCGGCTTCGGCACTTCGTTGACGACCGAGTTATAGGTTGTGCTTAACTTGAGCATATTTCTTTATTCTACGCTTTCTTTTGCTATAAAAATACATTTTGATTTCAGTATTAACTCGAGTTTATTGACACCGCGACGAGGTGGGCCCATCCAGAGGGTGACCTACATACACCATAGATTTAAGCATGAAAGACATGAAATAATTGAATCAACAATTATTTCCAATTAATCATGGGAATGTTATCAAGTATTTGTTGTGATTCGTGACATATTTACAAATTGTTATGAAATAATTAAGCTATTTTTAAACGAACGTCAATTATTTCTGTATTATTAACATTAATATTTATATTAGTTTTTATTTATTTATTGTTCTCGTACCTTTATTAATTAAAGTAATGTCTCAGTTTATTAACATTTTTCACATTTTTCTTATGTTTCTCCACAGACACTTCATATGAAAAGGCCTGCAGGCGTGGCTCCGCCCCGGCGACCCCTATATTGGGCCAAAAGCAAAATCAGCAGGAGCAAAATACAACATCTAGATTTACGAATTTCTTCTCCAAGAGGTTGGTTACAATTTAATTATGTATCGTATTTAAACACGCATTTAATTTGGTGGGTTGGTCCCGAAGGACACACAAAGACCACGTTTGGTTCATTGTGGTACTATTGATTAAGACTTAAGTACTAAAGAGGGACACTTCTGCGGAATATTGTTGCCTATTTTGTTTGTTTTTTGCTTATAAACTTGTTCGAAATGAAAAACGATTTTAGCTCAATGCAAATTCAGATTAGAAAATAAAAAATATCAAACTTCCTCATCGAAAATTGGCTACGATCTCAACGTGCCGCGCCTATCAAGACACGAATAACCTGCAGTCAATTTCCAGTGTGTTGCCAACAGTTTGTATTGCATTTGATAACAACAACAACACAAACTAAGCTTGCACAAACTCCAGACAGAGGCACCGCATCGTGAATTTTATGACTTTTATGATGCCACAAAAGCAACAATAACAATAACAGCAACGACACTCGGGCGTCGGCAGGAGCATTCTCTTAACTTGATTTGCCGCTTCACTGGCTGTGAGCCATAAAAAAAATAGACAGCAGAATAGCAGCTGCTCCAGCCGTAAACGGGAAGCAAATTTCTTTGTTGCAGACAAGACAGTAAAACGTGCTCAGGAATTCGGTGCACAAGGTGTGGAAAATAAAGCCAAAAATGTTTGAAGCCGTTAGTAAAATGATGGGTTTTTCCTATTATTTGAACACTTTTGGCTCAACACCGAATTCATTCTGCATTTAATGATTCTGTTGTGTTAAGTTTGAGGTTTGAGACGCTGGAGCAGCTTCGTATTGTTTTGGATGAGGCTGGCATAAAAATGAGGAAGTTTTGGTGCACGTGACATTTGCTTCTTAAATTCCACACACAAAACTATACGGAAAAAGCGAAAATGTGACTCCGTGAAAACACTGCACGAACGGCGTAACTCATGCACTGCTTTATCATGCACTTCTTACCTCCGCGACCAGTGACTAAAATATAAA
Organism: Myopa tessellatipennis; assembly: GCA_943737955.2. Taxonomy (NCBI): domain Eukaryota; kingdom Metazoa; phylum Arthropoda; class Insecta; order Diptera; family Conopidae; genus Myopa; species Myopa tessellatipennis. The sequence goes on along the minus strand of OX031314.1, from coordinate 15,207,274 downwards.
CAAACTAGACTTTTTTCTTGTAATGGTTTTGCGTTTCTTCTGTGTGAATTTAATACTTACATACATATTCGTGTTTTCCAGATCGAATCCCTTGAAACGTACAAAATCCGTTACCAAATTGGAGCGAACCAAGAGAGGTTCCGGCGGCCTGCGTGGTTCGCGATCACACGAGAGCCTGCTTTCCAGTCATGCAGTGATGTCCACAATAGGTGAGTAACTTCGAAGTGATCAGTTAATCTTCAAACCGCACTAAACCACTTTTTCTCCCACAGATCTGTCTTGCACGGGAGCTGTTGGCGTTGCGCCGGTGCATCAGTCCGTGTTGGGGCGGCGTCATTGCTTCCAGGTCCGCGGTGGACCTCGCGGCGAACGCTACTACAGCTGTGGATCGCGACAAGAGCGCGACCTGTGGATCTACTCGCTGCGCAAGTCCATTGCGCCCAACGCCGAACACTCTCGCCACACCGACAACTCCTTGAAGATGTGGATCTACGAGGCCAAGAATCTGCCACCAAAGAAGAAGTATTTCTGCGAGCTCCACCTCGACAAGACGTTGTACGGACGCACCAGCGTCAAGCTGCAAACCGATCTGCTCTTTTGGGGCGAGTACTTCGACTTCCCCGACATACCGGAGATCAACGTGATCACCGTGAATGTGTTCCGCGAGGTGGAGAAGAAGAAGAAACGCGACAAGCACACGTTCGTCGGCTCTGTCAAGATACCCATCCACGAGGTGACCTCGCGCATCTTCTCCGAGGATTGGTATCCGATTCTCAGCGAGAAGAACGACAGCATGAATCGGCACGCCAAAGAAGTGACACCGACGCTGCGCATCAAGTGTCGCTTCCAGAGCATCGACATCCTGCCCATCAACGTTTACGGCGACTTCCTGGGTTACCTTCGCGAGAACTACAAGCGCGTGTGCGAGACGCTCGAACCCGTTATTGGAGTCAAGGCCAAGGAGGACATCGGGCAAGCTCTTGTGCTGCTCATGCATGCACAGGGACTCGCGGGTGGCTTTCTCACCGACGTCGTTGCGTTGGACTTGTTGCGGGTCGGCGATCAACGGCTGACATTCCGCGGCAATTCCTTGGCTACGAAGAGCATGGAAGCGTTTCTGAAACTCACCGGCGAGCAGTATCTGCAAGACACGCTGGCGCAGCCCATTAACGAGCTCATTCAGTCCGATCGCGACTGCGAGGTGGATCCGACCAAAGCGATTGGCTCGCTGCAGCGACAGCAGGCTGCGCTGCGGACCGCCGTTCGCAACGCGTGGCAGGCGATTTATGAGTCGCACAAGCACTTCCCCCCGCAATTGCGCGAGTGCTTCGCCACATTCCGAGAGCGCCTGCAGCAACTCGGTCGCCAGGATATGGCGGACAACCTCATATCGGCATCCATTTTCCTGCGGTTTCTCTGCCCGGCGATCCTTTCGCCCAGCCTCTTCAACATTACGAATGGTCAGTCTGCGTTTTCTAATTGTTTATGGTTTTATAACGTTCTCCTCTTCTTCTCTCTTTTTGCAGAGCTACCTTCCACACGGGCCACCCGCAACCTTACGCTGGTCGCCAAGACCCTGCAAACGCTGGCCAACTTCACACGCTTCCAGGGCAAGGAGAACTTCATGGAGTTTCTCAATGACTTCCTCGAGCAGGAGGCGCCGCGCATGAAGCAGTTTCTACAGCAGATCTCGACGCGTCCTGAAAACGCTACGCCGGAGTCCATCCTGGACTGGGCCGGCTACATCGACCAGGGCAAGCAGCTGTCTATCCTCTACTCGTTGCTCAGCGAAAGCATCGCAAAGCTGCCGGAGGCGCGCCAGCATGAGCTCGACCCGCTGTTGCATATAATGGGTGAGATCACGAAGGCCAAGGAGAGCAACAACTTCATGATGCCTCAGCATCATAGTGATAACCAAGAGAACCGCAACCCTGCGGATGTCGGCGGTGCGACGCAGCACACAGCGCAGTTGGCGCAACCGCAACATGCCGTGGTTACCAAGCCGGTGCCCGCAGAACGCGGTATCATGCGTGGAGTCCTCACGCCCAGCTCCCTCGAGAAGAACATCTTCCGGTACAACGATCCGACCGTGACGCCTCTACTGCAACAGGTGGGCATCAATGTCAACAAGCGTCACTCGCACAGCCAGAGCTCGATTGCTGGCTCGCAGTACTCGAACGGCAATTTGCAGCACTCGCAGTCTCAGACTTCGATAGCGTCATCCAACCCCGGTGGAAGCAGCCACAATCTACTTATACCCACCACCATTCAACACCACTGCCCCCCGGCGCCCGTCAGCTCGGCCAACAACACCACTGAGCGGCACTCGAATGGCAGCGGGGTCTCCAACTCCTACTGCTACCCCTCGAACGGCAGCTTGCACAGTCAGAACGGCAGCGAAAAGGACAGCCTCCATGGCAACACGTTGCCACGCAACAACAACAACTACGACGAGCACAACGGCGATTTCATTCAGATATCTGGCTTGGACTCAAATAGCGCCTTTGTGCGCAAGTCACCCACGCCGATGCTGAAGTCAAACGCAATGCAACGTCAGCGCCATGCTGGCCTCAACAACTCGCAGCTGAGCCTGAGTGATCGAACGCCCAGCAAATTGAACTTAGGTATACCCGACCACTCCCTGTCGCAGCATCAGCCCATCTCGACGAGTTCTCCCATCTCACTGAAGCCGCACTACCAACCGCAGCGAGCGCCTCAGCAGCATCGGCGCGAGTACAATCCAAACAGCGACATGCCAATGAACCTCGAAGACCTGGACGATTTATTCAAGTATGCAGAGGAACAGGCTGGAATGCGTGAAATCACGACGCACACCGCCTCTTCCTCCACGTCTAATGGCAGCCAGAAAGCTAAAGCCGTTAGCAGCGGAACCGCTGGAGCCGGCAAGGAGCAGCTGTCTGCCAAGAGTAGCAATGTGTCCATCGGCCATTGCAGCTCTGGATATCAGAGCATAGCTACAACGTCGCAGTCATCCAGCCCCGTGGAGCAGACTCAGTTCGCACAGAACTCCCTACAACGGAATAACCAGCAACAGCAACAACAAGCTGCGCCGCCCATCTTCAAGAATCCTTCCTATCAGGTGCAGGTGCCAAGCGCCGCTTCCAGCAAGGCTCCTCTCCATCACCATCATCATCACCATCAGCGGACGAACTACGGCGCATTCAACAACAGCCAGTCGGCGCACCAACAGCTCTTTGGGAACCGTCCGAAGCCACAAATTGGCGGCTTGGTGGCGGCACGTGCTGCTCTACTCAATAACGGTCTCAGCTCGTCGCTGACACCCTCCAGCTCTGAGGAGCGTCTTTCGAATGACAACTTCCACATAAGCTTCCCGCGGATGCCGTTAAAGTCACCCACATCGCAGCCGGCATCACATCCCGATGCGCAGCGCTCGCTAAGCAACGGCAGCAGCAGCTCTTCGTCAGGAGGACCGAATTTACTCAACGGCTCGGCGTCGTCTGCAGCACGTATGCCGCGCACCAATCCGCAATATAAGCGCGAGGAGATATACGCCCCTCTAGGCCCCTACGCAGGGAGTGGAGCTGCTCCCGGCCCTCATTCCGGGACGGTGGCCATCTACAAGAATGCGCATGCTCATGGACAAGCTGCCAAGATGAGCAGCGGCGGCCTAACAGGAGTGGGCAGCAACGCTTTGGTCGGTCGCTATCAGCGGCGCCTGAGCCTGGAATCGGCGCGCACGCTCTCGGACAGCTCCACGGACACAGAAGGTGACGATTCACTAAAATGGATTCCACATTTAAAGGTTTTCAGTGTCTAATTTTAAAAATAAATATTTCTGTTTTGCTTGCAGCTCACTGCACACAGCACGAAGGTAAACGACGTCGCCAACCGCGTCCCAACAACAATCATAACAATAACAACAACTCATCCGGTGATTTCGATCAGAACGGAGAAATTCAGCTGCTTCAAGAAACGCTCGATACGCTACGCCACACATTAGATCGTGACGAGGCGGAGCTGCGCGATTCCAGCGACGAACTCTTCGCGCTGAATCGACACACCGGCAGCACGGGTGACAACAACCTGAGTCTGCAGTCGGAGTCTACGATGCGCAATATAATCGAAAGGTTGGTTTCATAAGCATCTCAATGAAATATAAATATAATTGCGACGTCATCTTATTAGATTGATCACCATGGAGGAGGAGCTGCGTCGTGAGCAGTTGAAAATGTCGTTGGCGCTCTCACACAAGCAGCGCGTCATCGAAGAGCAGGGCCAACAAATTGCGGCACTCGACGCGGCCAACAGTCGACTGCTAAGCGCACTAACGGCGCTGCGGCAACGCTACGAGACGCAGCAACATCAACAGCAATCTAATCAGGCGCAGCAGTGAGGAGTGAAGCGGGACATATGGGAAGAGAAGGAGGCGAAATGAATGTATACAGTGGTTTTTAGTGGGGAAAAACATACACACATTTGAAATAGTTACAGTAAGAATTTGAAACAAAAATGCATGCAAAATAAAGTTATATTAAATGTAAACGTAGTAGAAAAACAAAAAGAAACAAAAGCATGTGCAGAAAAGTACCAAAGTAGCTACCAAAAGCTGCGGCAACGCTACGAGACGCAGCAACATCAACAGCAATCTAATCAGGCGCAGCAGTGAGGAGTGAAGCGGGACATATGGGAAGAGAAGGAGGCGAAATGAATGTATACAGTGGTTTTTAGTGGGGAAAAACATACACACATTTGAAATAGTTACAGTAAGAATTTGAAACAAAAATGCATGCAAAATAAAGTTATATTAAATGTAAACGTAGTAGAAAAACAAAAAGAAACAAAAGCATGTGCAGAAAAGTACCAAAGTTTTAAAAGAAAGCTCTACATGGGGAATATAATCAAATTTAAGAACCTCTTGGAAATTTGTATTTATTTAATTGAATTAAGCTTGTTACTAAATATATTGTATTAATAATAATTAAGTTTAGAAACGCAAAACACGCAGATATTTTGAATGGATCGAAACAAAGAGGATGTTGATTAAAAAAGAGGTTATTAAAACGCAATCATCAATTTATTGCAGAAAGTATTAAAGAGCAACAATAACAAAAAACAAAAAATTACTGCATATCGAACAAAATGCATGAATTTAAGGCAAAAAATGTTTGATAAGATGTCAACAAATTCGATAATATACTCGTAGTTAAATCGGCAAGTAAAAGCTATGGAATATAATAATAACTCAACCATATATTTGTCGCAAGTTTTAGATTTAAAAGGTTTCGCTAAAAAAGTAGAAAGGTCAACGAAAGAGATAAATGAAGAGATAAATCAAAATTCGAAGTATTTACATTGCAAAATTATTGTCTTGAGTATAAACAAAAGATGTAGGAAATTCTTGATTGGTCTGTGTTCTCAGAACTGTTTAGATTTAATAGAAAGTAAAAAGCAAACGAATTTATATTCTTTCACTCTCTTAAATTTAAGGTACCGCGAAATAGCGAAACCTGAAAAGCACACGTAATCAAAACTCATCATCATCAACTCTTTATTATGCAGACTCAAATTATGATTATTATGAACTCAAATTATGATTAAAATGTGTGTTTATTATTATATAATTGATTATATCCGGTATAATCTGAAAAATTACATTGAAATCTCAGTTTTGCGTTATTGCGGAGGCAGTTCGAGTTCTCGTTCAAGAAGTTAATAATTTCACAAAACATAGACTTGTTTTATTGTTTAATCAAGAACAATTAATTTCGCTCCTTTGTAAAAGTTTCCTTTAAGTTTTACAAAAGAAGAGGCATTAATTACAAATCGAACAACAAAATGTGAGGACTTCTGCCAGAGGTACAATTTTACGGAACGAAATCTTTTGCGAGATAAGGCTCAAGAAAACGATAACTAATCTTAGTTTTTAATCTATTTTTATGTGTTTAAACTTTATTATTCCTATTCTTCAGTTTTTTAGATCCTTTAGACGTAATCTTTGCTTCATTAGATTTGCAGAAGCTTTGATCTGATATGATACACTTTCAACATAAGTAATCGTAATTTAAATATAAACTAATTACTACTCTGCACAAAACATCTTAAGAAAACATTGTGGAGAAGCGAGAGCGTCCGTTTAATAAAAATATTTATTTTAGTTTAGCTTAAATTCATTTAAACCTGTGTTGAGTTTTTAATATCCTTATGAATAGATTAAAAATCACATTTAAACATAAACTTCAACAAGAAATCGAACCAAAAACCAATCAATACACACAACTCTTTATCGTATTTGACAGATTTTAAGTCGCTTAAGCATTTAATTTGTAAGAGCGGTGAGATGTGCGTTGAACTGCAAGCGATCTCGCACGAAAGCTTGCACTTAAATCTGCACCAAACTAAATGACACCAAATGGTTTTAAGTTGGCTTTAGATTTACCTTGTATTTGTTTTGTTTTTAGTTGTATATTTAGTGTTATTATGAAATGATTAAATTTTGTGTTGGAGTATGTTTTCGTTGTTTTTGTAATTGTTGTACATATTTATTTACTCCTAAATACACAAAGCAGATCTGTTCATTTTATTTACAAAAATATCCACATGCATATATTTATTAGATTTAATGATAATGTATTTAAATATGGGACATTAATTTATTAATAAATGCAACTTTAAATAAAAAACTGAGTGTATTCAATCTTTTAATCTATATTATCTCTCTTTATCTTTTCTATTTGCCTTTTTTTATTCATCTTTTCAACTTTTATAACAATTTTGAAATTCTTTGAACATCTTTAGTGCGGACAAAAAAGTTTACCATTTTTAGTGCAGACAAAAAACGAAGTATAGAACCAAACCATTTGAGGCCACGCATCAGTTTTATGAGAAGTGGAAAGTAAAAATGTTTTTTGGTTGGCGTCAATCTCTTTAATTCTTTTTTCATTATTAATTTTTGTAATATTTAATATTTTTATTTAAATATTTTGAAATTCTAAAAATTGAATTTCGGTCGCCACGCACCAGTCTCTATCGTATGTCCGTCCGCGGCTTTTTTGATGTTTTTCGGAAACTTTCGGAATTTTCGTAAAAAGAACAGAAAAAGAACGGAACAGCCGAAGTGAATGATTTTAAATTTATGGCTTTATAAACGATAAACTCTTTTTCCGTTTAACACCCGTTTTGTTTTGTGTTTTTTTCGTATTTTGTTGGTATTTTGTTTGTTAGTAACGTCAAAATTACGAAAAGCACAAAACAAAACGCGTGTTAAACGGAAAAAGCGTTTATCGTTTATAAGGCCTTTAATAGACGCAGCTTCTTCCTAACTAAAGTTAGTCGGTTTTGACTTGCGGCCACTTCAATTAATACCTGTTTCTATTTTACGCCTCTTTGTTGGCTTCTTCTATGTTCCTCTCTTCGTCACACACACTCTTTACGCCTTCTTTTTTACGCCTTCAGCGACGAAAGAGTTCTCTGAACAAACCAACCAACGAACAATTTTTTCTCTGGTGTTTACCATTTTTTTTCTTGTTGAAGAAGTCATTGAACCCGAAAGTAGCATTGAGAAGAGAAGTGTGGCGCACAGGAAAACGAATAATCAAGAGCACGTCGACATTTCGCTACTCTTCGCTAAGCAACTCGTGCTCTCGGCAAAGAAAGAGTGCCGAACGAAGCAAAATGTAAAGAAATGTCTAGCAGCGTCGTTGCTCTTCTCGCTGACGTTGACGGCGCTGCTTGGTGTTGTTTTGAATTTTGTTTTGATTCCTCTCCTTTGGGGACAATGAACTGTTCCCGAAAGTGATATCGTTTGCAATCGTGTGTGTTGTTGGTGTTGACAGCATTTTCGTTATTGTTGTTTTTTTGGACATTTTTATAGAGTATCTCCAAGATCGTAATGATTCTTAAATGAATGCTAATGTGCCAAGGAATGAAATCGTTGACAGTTCAAAGAAATGCTGCTGAAACAATAATATTTAAATTCAGTTTTTTCGACTACACTTCAAATTAATTAATAATTCGAGCAAAAACGCATTCGTTTATTTCTTTTGTTTATAATATATGAATTAGTTTTATTTTCATTTTAATTTCGATGTTATTTCAATTATTTGACACCCTTTTGTTGTTGTTTTAGTCTCTTATCAGCTCTTGTTTAATTTCATTTAATATTTAGTTGGTGAAATTTAATTAATCGGCTGAATTTAATAGACGCAGCTTCTTCCTAACTCAAGTTAGTCGGTTTTGACATGCGTCCACTTCAATTAATACTAATAAACTAATTTAGAAATACTATAAAGCAGATTATTAACTAACTAATAATAAGTGTATGGGTGAAAAATTACGAAGCAGTTCCGAAGACGAAACTTTATCTTGTTTAATATGAACAAAACTTCGAAATAGTAGTTGAGTATGGCAGAGTAGAAGTGGAGTAGAAATACTGCAACCCTGGTTAACCACGATACTTGCTGACGTTTATAGAAAAGCGAATAATAAGAGGAAGCGGAATCACACGAACAACCCGAAGCAGAACAGCGACAGCAGCAGCGAACGCGTGCTCAGCGTTGAGGTCATTGAACTCAAGTGGAAGCAGAGAGAATCAGAAATTAAAATACGTGAACATCCACCAGAACCAAAAATAAAAAAAGATGTAAAGGACGAGCGAAGTTTTAAGAGTGTTACAGCGAGGCAGATAGATACAGAGAGAGATAGAGAAAGAGAGAGACAGAGAGCCAGATTGTTACAGAAAATAATGTAACGAAAGCGTGCGAGAGAGGTTAATTTTCTGAGATAAAATTTTGTACGTTTAACTCTGAACGAATGCTATTTAAACAAGTTTACTTAATTATTTAAGATTTAAATAATATCATGTATTACAACAAACAATAGCTATTATGTATTTATTAATTGTTAAAATTATTAATAAATTTATTCGTCGTGGCTTTGATGTGAATGAACTCTTCTCTTCTCTTCTATTGTTTGTTTTCGCTCTTCTCAGCGATTCGAAACTCTCTCGTTCTCTCTTCAATGGGCAGAGGGACTGCCAGCAACAACAACAACGGATCACTGGCTGGTTCATCGCAACTCGTTTCACTACACGCTGTCGTTTCTGTCGCCGAAGTTCGTCGTTCCGCCGCCATCGGATGCGTTTCTGCCGTCGAGTTCAGTGCGTTCTTTTGTGATTTGAAAAGTTTACGAATTTTTATCCGAAAACGCGTTGGAAACGTTTTACATTGCAGTAAAATAAAAATTAAAATTTCCGCTAACAACGATTTCAGTGCAGAGTGTTAAGTGTTGAGTAACTTTGGAGACCAGGACAAGGTGAAGAATCCGTCGTCGACTGTGTGGAGCAGATAGCAGAAGGTTCAAGAAAAAATAAAAGTTTGTTTAAAATAATCACTGATCAATAAAAAAGCGTGAACACAAATCAATTGATTGGCCGAAGAAGTCAACGTTCCCGCGTGTGTGTGCGTTTGCGGCTTCAAGCACAAAGTATTCGAATTCTAACGCACAATAAAGCGCCCTCCCATCAAAAATATTCTCGAGCAAAACGGAAATCAGTGGGAAGATTTTCCATCTGGCACCATGTGAATCTCAATACTGACCGCATTCAGTAGCAAAGTCGGTGAAAATGCATTTAATAGCGGATGCGTGTCGTTGTTCTGTGGACAGAATTGATTTCGTCAAATGTGCATATAATACGATTTCTTTCACTTGTCTCCGAAATACATAAGTTATCAGTGTGTGTGTATGTGTGTGTGTGTGTGTGTTTCGACAGTGCTCTCCCGGTTACCAATTTCGAGTTAGCAAACAACTTGCTAAGAACAACAAATTCGCTGGTTGTTGTTGTCGTTGCTATTGTTCCGGTTGTTTTTGTTGTTGTTCACACGTTGGATTACTTGGTGCGCCAGTCGCAACTTTAATTGGATACACAAAATCATCGCATTTGGAATACTTAAACATCGGCAAGTGTAAGTATTGATCACGAGATTGTATCCATATAATTCGATAGTATTCAGTTCTAGAAACTGCAACAGAAGTCCGAATGATGTCTTCGAATTTCAAATATTTCCTACTTTAGACTCCTACTTTTAGACGTTTCTTTACGAAACTTCTTAAATCGTTTTGAGAGCTGATCAGTTTTTACTAAAGATACACGAATTGGTAATTTCTTGATCTGAAATACGAATTCCATCTCAAAAACAGACACGTCTGACACGCGAAAGAAGTGAGCCGAAGTGTGCGCTGCCAGATGGCGATGCATCCTCCGGAACAACCAGTAATCGGAAGGAGCGAAATCCGGAGAATACGGCGGGGGCGGTAAAACATCCCATTTGAGGATTTCTCAGCATTTTGTACGAGTTTGGCGACATGAGGCCGAGCATTGTCATGGAAAAGGATAACTTAACCATGTCAAACGAACCAATTGTAGCAGATACCGATCGCCCGCAATGGATTCGGCCGGTTTCAGCAGCTCATAGTAAAGAGTACACTGTTGGTCCCACCAGACTGTCGATAGTAACGATTATCTGGGTTTAGCGTAGTATTTCATCTCCTAAGTTAGTCCTAGAATATCCATTTTCACCAGCGTCATCCGGATCATTAAACCGTTTCTCTGTTGTCTTTGAATCAGCTGTTTGCAAGTAAAAAATCGATTTTCAACGGTTTCAGATCATAAGGCACCCAATTTCCTTGTTTGTGAATCATTCCCATGGCTCTTGATCGTATAGAAACGACTATTACTACGACTAAACGATCCAAAAGTTTAGTTTTTTAGTTTAGTTTCTGTTTGCATGTTTTTCTGTTAATTATTCACATTCATATATCAGCACCACTTATGTACCTATCTGTCCGGTTAATGTTGATCATTCCACTTCCTGTATTTATGTCTGTATACCGAAGTCCGTCCAATTTAGGGAAAGAATTTCACTTCCGGTTTCCTTGAATTCGATGACAGTTTCGGTGCGGATCCGATTTGATACATTTAAATAATGCGGGCATTAAAAAGCTTTCAGAAACGAATATAGAATTATTCGCCCATGGGGAAAAAGACTTTTCCTACCCCGAAGAAAGGGGGGACGGGGGTACAAATAAAAACAATGGATAGGAGTATTGTAACAAAACCAATGATGAAAATGCTGAATATTGAGATGCTTCTGAGGTGAGCTCCTCGTCATTAATCATCCATACATTAGATGAAATGTACGCAATGTCCACAGATCCCGGTTTATTTATTCCCCACAAAATGTACCTTTTTATTGGTATCCTTTTTGGCATATTTGGGAACTTATTGAAACTTCTCTTTACATCTTTTAAATGACTGCAATGGAATCCTCTGAATTGAAACTCTATTAAAACACGAGGAAGAGCATTTGTGGTGTCCATTGTGGTGTGACAGTGAGGGCAGTTGATGAATCGGGTCGTGAGTCAGGTTTAAATTATGTACATACGAGCCCCCCCGAGTCCACCCCGATTGCTTTGGAGCGTTTCGTTAGATAAGCATACAAATTTGTTTCCGCATTTGCACGCATTCCTCTCTTTTCCTCTTAGACTCTTCCTCTCTCTCGCTCGCTCACTCTTCCGTGCACGTCTCTTTCACTCGCTGGTATCTGGTGGTTGGTGGTAACCCTGGCTTCTGACTTCTTCTATCTGTTCGGGAGAGAAGAAGTCTTGCCCTCGCCCTCTCGCGGCAGTCGACCTTCATCTGTGCTCCAGACGATGAGTAATCGTAGCACGCGAACTTTCTCGTGATTATTTGAGTACCCTACAGAAGCAGTGGCGAGAATGGGCTTTCGTAAGTAGGCGTGGTAGGTATAGAAAACTACAGACTGCTGTGGACTGGACAAGCTTACTATGCACTCGTGTGTTTATAACCTTAAAAAACCTTCCTTAAATCATTAGTTCGAGTACTTTTAGTCGTGGTCCTGAGAATGTAGAGGGTGCGAGTTTCGGCCACGCTTAAAATGTCACTTCTTACTCTTTGTTGTTGGTATTGTTATCGCTTTTGCCGTCGACGCGACTCGCTAGACAAGGAAACAAATTTTCCAAACAAGTCGTTGATCGCAGCGACCGATCGCCGTCCCACTAGACAGAGAAGGGGCGGAGTGGGGCGCCGGTGCGGGTGCGGGTGATGGTGGCGTGTGGCGTGGGGCGAGCGGAGTTGTAATCTTTGGCTGCTCGTGCGCTGCATTTCTTGCATTATGGCCGCAAGAGAGCGCCAGATAGTGTGCGCTCTTCCACCGGGCCACTTTTCCGAGGCTCTCGCCGATTCTCTCTCATTTCCACTCATTTTCGTCGAATAGTTTTCCGTTTTTTAAAATAAGATCATCAATTTTGTTGTCGTTTCTGCTTCCAGTTGTTGTTTGCTTACACGAAATGCAACACTTTCAAGTTGTTGTGGTGTTTATTGAGAGAGAGATTCTTGCTCGTCATCGTGGTGTTTCATTCAGTAGTTGTTGTTGCGTAGTATTTATCGCTTTTCCAGTTCTTTTACTTTCATTTTCCAGGTGAATAAAACACTCGAGAGAAACGAAAGAAAGCATTCCGCAGTACGGAAGTGAATCAGCCATGCAGTAGAAATGATCGTGTTCGCGATGTGACATTTGAAGACGGAAAAAGTGACAACAATTACTGAAAATAACAAGTAACTTCCTTTGCAAATAACAAGTGCATGTCTACTGAAAACGTGAACATAAGTCAACAACTACGATAGCCACACTTTCCATTATTATATTAATATTACTTAATTTTAAAAACGATCGAAGCTAAATAAATTTAAGTACTTTATTTATTCCCAAGAAGTTTCACTCACCCGGTTTCAAGTCAGACTCAAAATAAGACAATATTGACAATTATAAGAAGAATACAATAATAGAAACAATGACAACGGCAACAACAACATAGAGTAATAATAGCGAATTACGAATAGCAACGACCATTGAAGTACCTCGGCTCTTAACGACTTCTACCTGTACTACATTCGTACGCAGCTGGCCCACGCAGAGGTTCAATGAACCCGAGTCGCTGAGGAATGCTTACGAATTCTTCGGCGAGTCGATTGCTATTGTTACCGGGTTAGTTGTGTCACTTCGCTCGCCGACTTCGAAGGAGCCACAATCAAGAAGTTCATTTCTGAAAACCGATTCGAAACTCCAGTTTTCAATGTGTCAAATTTTCACTGCCATTTACGTGTCCCTCGCCTCTGTTGTCGTCTCTCTCTGCTTGACACCTCTGCTGTCAAATCTACTGTGGTTTCCAAAAATGTCAACCGTGGAGTTTTGCCCAATTTGAGTGGGTGGGTGTTGATTAATATAGCCACTTAATAATTTAATATAGCTACTTAAATACGTATAACGTAATCGCACATATTTTTGTTTTGCTAGAAGTCACAAGTGACATGAGACGCTGCTGAAATTTCGCTGATTGATTCTCTCATTCGGTGCAGTGTAGGTTATCCGAACCGTAGGGTTTATTTTGAGTGCCTCAAAAAATACCGGACGAGAAGGAATTCCCGCTCATCGACGGACTCATCGACCGAATTGGAGGATGGGGAATAAAAATAGAAAAATTCTGAATAATTTGAATAATTAGTTTGTTAACAACATTGAGTTGGCTTTCATGTATACGAGTACACATTAAATACCTCGATACATATAAATACCTCGCTGTATCTGGTACAAATGACAGATTCATGAAATCATCTTTAAAATAACTGTCCAACCACAACGCAACGATGCGACGTCGCAAACGATAACGATTTCTCTCTCTCAAAATCTTCGAATGAGTGACATCTGTCGTGATAAATTATTTATATTTTGTTTTGAATAAAAATAATTTGGATAATTTCCTTGTTTGACAATTCGTTTGTCAAATTTATTTACATTTTTTAGGGAATTTGAAGAATTTCATCGAAAAGTAGGGCAGACTGTTTTTCAAAAAATGAGAAAATCGGAAGAAGTTGTCAGAAAATTAGAACATTTTACGACGACGTGAGAAAGCTCAACGACGTGTTCCATTCCATTTATCTATAGGAACATCGCAATCGATTGCGACGTCGTTGCGTTGTGGTTGGACAGTAAAATAGAAATTTTAATTTACTGTAGTAACCCTTCTCTTCTGCCGTCTCTCTCTCTCTCTCTCTCGCCGACTCTTGCTTTGGCTACAATTTTTCCTTCTCTTTGTTAACGTGCTCCGATTCCATGATCCCCAAACGAAAAGCGAAAAAAGAAAACAATGAATCGGGCAACAAAAAATATCAACCGAGTTCATTGAACTTTGCTATTGAAATTTCGGGTATCATGGTTGGGTGCCTGTGCGTGTGTGTGTGTGTATGTTTAAGAGAGAGAGAGAGAGAGAGAGAGGGTGTCCGCTACAAACGCATGCACGCACAATTTGCTATCATGACAAAAAAATACCCTAAAGAATGAACAAGAAGCGGCTGAAGATAGCGGGGAGGAAAATGCCCAAAGTTTCAGGCGGAATTTGTTGCTCTATGAAAGCCATGCTGTTGTTGGCTTCGTCGTTCCGTTGCCGCTGTAGTTCTAGCTGTTGTTGTTGTTGCTCTTTACTACTGCAAGAAGTAGTAACAAGGGCGCTCAGTGTAGTGCCGGGCAGCGAGTCACTCACTCGTCGTCATTCCGCTCGTTGCGGGGGTGGATGAGGGGGCGCCGGCGAGCTGCTCACTTCGATTGCGGTTGCTTTAATGCCGGCGCGGGGGACGAGATGGAATTTATCAAGCTTCTGCTTCTGCTTCTTCATGGGCAGCGACTGGTGAGCGTTGAACTTCAAATAGTATTTTGGAAGCATTTGTGTGTTATTTGGATGCATGTATGTATGTACATGTAGCTGTATGTGCGAGTATGTATGTGTGTATGTGTGTAGATGCTATCTACACGCACCGAGTTATGATAATGCTTTTATTTACTTTAATAATCATCTCGACATGAAAAAAATAAACCAAATGGGGGGATTTCGGCATAAAAATGTGCCATTAGGTGGGGAAATTCGACAACGCCAAGGAAAATGCGGCACATCATGGATTACTTTCGTGTAGTGAAGTGAAAACTGGCGAAAATCGTGGTTCGCTGATAGACTGATATTGAAAACGCAGCTGGAAACCCATTTGAGATGCTAATTAGGAATTCTGTTCGGATTTTTAGGAAATACCAGGCTTTTAAGATGACGAATTCGATAAAATTGGTAGAAAATAGGTTCAAATTGTTCCGAGTCGATGAGTCATTAAAATACACAGTTTTATGTTCCGTATTTCATCACATGTTCAGATTTGTCACATTTGCATAAATTGTAACCGTGGCATTCATTCACTTTACATGCGTTCCACATCCGCCATTTTTGCTGCCAGTGTTGCTGACTAACCGAATGTCGAGCCGAATGCGGAAGCTGCAACGACAACAAGAACAGCAACGATAGAGTAACTTTTTTCACAATCGCAGTGTGCATATCTTTTAAACTGAACTGCAATGAAGAATGAAATGAATTTAATTCAGAACGGTCGAAACGGTAGTAAATGCCACCAACTACAACAACAAAGCATTCAAATAACCACATTTAATTAAAGTGTAATTAAATAAAGGAAAAGCACTTCAATTTTAAAGCAGATTTTAATGCAAAGATGTAAACACTTTAAAGACAGAATAATACACACCCAGACTCTGAGTGTTGAACATATCCTGTCCGTCTCGCTGTCTGTTTGTATGCGGTTCGTTTGTCCGAATTCTTAAAATCGTATTAATTTATGTTACGTAGCCGATTATAAACACTAAATACAGTTTATTAATACACTCGCACATCAACGTGTCCCACTTCACCCGGATAACTTGACGATCACCTCAAATTTGAATGTAATTGAATGCTTTTCGTTGTCATGGCCTCATTTTACCCATTGCTGTTGCTAGTATTGTTGTTGGTCTTCTTGTTGTTGTTATTCTTCTTGTTGTTGTTGTTCTCGTTGGTTATCGTTGCTGTTATTCGCTTTGCTGTTGTTGTTATTGTCACTGCTGCTTCTGTGTGCCGTCGTCCTGCTTGAGTGTGTGTGCTGCATCTAAAACGAAGGTTAAACGAGTTCATTGTCAGTCAAGGTAACTCGAACCCTTCCACCAGCCGGCTGGCGTCTCACCCACCAACCGTTATCAAACTTTCTCCTCTCATTCTTGCTCTCAGAATCGTGCAAGCCGATCGCAGCGCTCTTAAAATGCGCCTCCGTGTTAATCACGCCAAAGGTCCATTCTATGGTATACGATATATGGTACTATCTCGGGCGAGGTGAACCCGCCATAACGGTACTTCGGATGCTGTCCGATTGAGAGTGAGTTCTTGTGTCCATACTCGTGCAGTTTAGATTCAGTGCATCACAATGCGCGAATCTTCTGCTTTTCTCACGAAAATCTCGTTCCATTGAGTTGTATTATGAATATACAGGGCGATGTGCATAAGAGGCGACAAAAAATTATGGGACATGTACTACACTGAGTCGAGACAAGAAGAAAAATCGTTTGGGAGGAGGTTCCCCCCAGAGGCGGGAGTAGGAATGTGTTCAAAATATGACTTAAAACCGGAAAAGATCTCAAAAAATAAGGGAAACTTCTCCATCATTTCTGCTTGATGGATTTGGGAGCAAAATATACGGCCCTCTACCCTCTTTAGAGTAGGCTTCTATCTCAAACGGTTTTCGAGAGAATTGACGCCAAATCTGAAATTTTGACATTTTTTTGGCCCCGACTGAGCCTACATGTGCTATCTTTTTGTCGCTTCTTATGCGAACAACCCTGTATCTATAATATGTATATACATATTCGTACATATATGTATGTACATATGAGGCAGAGTAATAATAAATAGAATATATTTATTCAGTAAACAATTAAACTCTTATCGCTCTAAATTTGTAAAAAAAGTGTTTATTTTTTCAATTTCAGCCTCCTTTGAATTGTTTTATGGAACATATTGTGTTATTGCATATATTCATGCATAGTTTATAGACAATGTACAGTCGTAGATGTTTGTGCGTATATAGTTTATGAAAGCAACTAATTTTAGATCCTTCCGTTTGATTGAATCGAAATATACGAGTACATATATATATGTAATTATATAAAATTCCACGTAAAGGTTTCTCCCATTAATAAATTAATATGCAAAAATCGGGAAACTTGTTCATGTCAAATTTGGGTTTTTTAATACTTCTTCACGAAGGGGGATGTGGGAAAAATCGCCCTTCAGCTGAACTGCTGTTGAGGACCTTCAAAATGCTTTTCAATGTCATTTCCCTTTAGCGGCATTTCTACCCTTGTTTCATGAAACACATTCGCTCAGTCGCACACAAACGCACACACGCATTCACACATACACACTCAATACATCGGAAAAACTTGCTTTGATACCGTCGAAATACCGTTGCGACTTTTCGGGAAAACGTTTTTCCGTAGTTTCCCCTTCACATTAAATTCGTGTGTTCCATTCTTTGTTCTCTTTTCAAGGTGATTTCGGGACTGCCACTTTCGGGTGCATACTAAATACGGAGACGATGACGATGGTGAAAAAGGGTCAACAAATGATAAAAAAGGGATTTCGAAGTATAACGATATACACGCGAGATCAAGACAAACATATTCTTTGCTATTCTTATCACAGATGCAATGCACTAAATATGTATGCAGTATATACAGCGTGTACTCGCAGTGCTTTATTATAATCTTCAAATATTATACTCGTATGTAATTACCATATAATAAGAAATAATTTGTTTTATTTAAAACACGTTCATTCTATCTGCTTGTAACGTATTACTCAGTGATGGAGAAAAGATGTGTTGTATACATTTTGAGGGTTGGGAAGTCTTCGATTGACCACTAATAAACTGGAAGAACAGTTGAAAAGCTTGCGGAATTGTTAAACTTGTTATTTGAAAATCAGTCGTTCATTAATTTGAAGCTTTAACTCAAAAAAACAAAGCTATTGACAGTTACATTAACTGGTGTCAAAATATCATAGGTTCCTGATGTGAAGGCCAAGAGTTGAGCTACTTTTTGAAAGGGGTAACATATTTAAACAGTGTTTGTTGGTTACACCCGGGCTCCCCATGGGAACTTACACACCTCCACACTTATTTCGTTCTCGTCATCTTTACGATGGCAATTCGTAGTCATAGCATTTAATGATTTTATTTTTACTATTTATTTTTACCTTTTAAAACACTGAACTTGCATCGAGTCGTCGCTTCTGTTAACAACGATAAAATTTTACTTCGGAAACGTTTTTTGTAAAAGCATCGCTTCGGCAGAATGTCGAAAATGTTTTGAATACGAGCGGATGATTTTCGGTGTCCGGAATGGAAAAGCAACAGCAGCAGTAAAACAAGAACAACAAAACAAACACCAACAATAAAATGCATCACTTAAACAATGTTAAATTATTATTGAAACAACGTCATATTCTTCGCATTCGCATTCACACTGCTGCACGTTGCTTTTCTTTTATCGCCAAGTGTTTTAAAGTTTTATTTGAAATTCTTTTGCTTTCTTTTTTTGCAATCGCGTTCGTTGTTGTTCGTTTAATAAAACTGCCGTACAGAACGTCGCACAGCGAAACGTCAAGTTCATTGGCATCGATGACAACAGCAACAATAAAAATGGCGTTCCGGCGAATTTCCTTTGTTTCCTTCAGCTTCGCTGTCGACCGAAATCGTTCGCTTGTCATGATTTCGGTGACGTGGAGTGGTCGCTGGTGGAGTGGGTGGTGGTTGTGCGTAAAATGATGAGTTTAGCCGGCTTCAATGACAGCAGCTGTTCTCGGAAACGGCGACTGGTTCTCTTCATACGGATTGAATGCTCTTCGGACGCTGAGTGCGAGCCAAGGATAAGCTTAAGTAATCCCAATAAGGTTACGAAATCAGGGCAAATGGGCCATCTAATTTGGGGCCATCAATTTCACATTAAAATGTTAAGCGCCCGCTTCAACTCTCGTCCCCTGTACTCTTGCCATAACGGAGCGGTCTCTGTCTAAGTTAGTGTACCTCGCACTCGCACTTGTACCTGCTTGTGATTTTTATATTTCCGACGTTGGAATCACCTTGTGTCTATCGTTGACCAGTTCTGGGGTCTGGTCTAGTCTGGTCTCCTTGCTGTGCATCAATTTATGGATTTTGTATGAATTGCATGGCGCGGCGATCGTCTGTGAATCGCCGTCACTGTCGACGGCGACGTATTTTTAGAACGGCTGCATGAGGCGACAACAATTGAATTTATTGCATTTTATTACGCGACATTTTAATAAATCATGTTTTCCTCGATTTCCACACAAGCGTTAGAAACAATGTGGCAAACGCTTTCAGGAACTTCGGAAAACCTTCTTGAATTCCATCACAATTTAAATATTTAATAAGATGATTTTATAAAATATAATAATATGCAAAATAATAAATAAAATTAGAAGCGAATAAGTGAAAATCCACTTCCTCTTGTTTTATAAAAACAGAGTATAAATAGCAACAACATTGACGAAACAATGGAATGGAGGACAAAAGCTGCTGTCCATTTTTGGTGACACCTCATGAAAGGTGGCCACATCATCTCTCGTTCACCATCGATGACGTAGTCGCTGCTGTTGCTATAATTATTACGATTACGTGGCTGTTTCTGCGCTCTGCGCTTGAACTCGTGTGAGCTGCTTTTCGCGAGAAGTTGGTCAAAAGTGAACAAGCGAAAGCGGGCAGCGGCTTCGATCGTTAAGGTTTCATTCAACTTTGACCTTTCGGTTCCGGTTTCGCAGTTTTGCAGTGAAGCAAAAGAACGGCATAACTGTTTTGGCATAATTAAAACGTGTTTGGAATGATTCCATGTAGACTTTGAAATTATAAAGTGATTAAATAGCTGATTAGGCAATTAGAGGAATGTTCTGTATATTAATAGTACATTTAAAATGAAAGTTAATAATTTAATGAACCACAGTTCATAGATTAGATTTGTAAAATTGGTATGTTGAATACACAAACGTCTATAAATAGAACTTTTTATGGTGAGCGTTTTTAAAGCAGATGTTTTAAAAGGCTTTTTTAATCTTCTTTGTTGTGTATACATGCACACACTCGCCATCACATCAAGTTGCACCCACCCTGAGCTACAGGGGCACGTTCAGAGTGAACGACCGCAGCTAACACACATTTTAACGGATGGAATCAATTGATGTCAACAAACAGCAGTTAGTCACAATTAATAAGATGTCGAAATGGTTGCCATGCCTAACGGCGAATCCAGTCAAAAGTTGTCAAATAATAACGATGAATGGCAGAGAGATGAAAACAGAACGAAGAAACAGAGGCAGCCGAAGTCGGGTAAACGATGAAAACTTAAGCAGAAAATAATTTAATAATAATTAAACAAATATTCGGCAAGTAGACTGAAAGAAGACAGACATCCAGCTAGATATTTACTGGCATATGCGCTTGGCTATACGCAGTATCTTTTGAAACAGTTTCACTCAGTTCGTGTGAGAGAGAGATGGGGAAGAAGGAGGAAAGTCTACACGCTGGTATCGAGTG
Organism: Myopa tessellatipennis; assembly: GCA_943737955.2. Lineage (NCBI taxonomy): Eukaryota > Metazoa > Arthropoda > Insecta > Diptera > Conopidae > Myopa > Myopa tessellatipennis. The sequence goes on along the minus strand of OX031314.1, from coordinate 15,186,750 downwards.
TAGAGAATTTTTGAAACGAAAATAGCAGTTGTCAAACGAAAGAAGAGCAACGTAGTTTGCCGAACGCGTGTTCATATTTTTTCTCACTATGGCCAACATTGGATATTCAGTAAATTTCACACACACTTTGGCATCACATGTTTACAACTCTTGAAACATAACGAGAAACCACAGTGTCTAGCCATCGCTGGTATCGACATACCATTAATGAAACCGTTTCAAAAGATACTGCGTATAGCCAAGCTGTATGAGTATGTGCATTAAATTCATCCGTAGAACTGAAGTATTAACAAAAATCGAGCAAAAGTCGTTAAACTTTATCTAAGGAACAGACGGAGAGCGAAATAATTAAAGGCAGAGAGTGCGAGAGAGAGAGCTTCTGATTCAGAGAATTGGAGCCCAAGTTTTTTAAAAATGCATGCAGAATGCGAGAAAGGGACCGCAGGTAGGCAGAAATTGACAGCTGACAGTTGGAGCTCCAATGTAGAGTGGCCAACTTTTCTTTGGTATCGAATTGACGCTGATTCCAATGACTACGATTATATAAAGACACATTCTTAAAGGACAGGTGGGAAGGCACTTCAACCATAGTACCAGCAGAATCAAATCGCAATAATTTTACTTCACAAAAACAAAATAATAAAAGTCGACGGATATACAAACACTACACTATAGCGAGGTAGAACGAAGAATTGAGATCTCTAACTAAGCACAAGCACTGAAATTCGCTCCCATTCTCAGAAACACTTGCTGCTTCTGCGCTCTGTTGTGCTGCTTGCCAGTTCTAAAGCGTTCTCTCTCGCACGATGTTGCCCAATGTTAGCTAGCTGATTTTCAGTGCTTTTTCTTTTTTGTTCTAGCTCTTGCATCATCAGAATTTTTTTAGTTATGGCGGCAGCCCCAACGAAGTGGCGTCGACGTCGTCGTCGCAGCCAGCTGAGGCGCTGTTGTCTTCAGCGTGGTGTTGATTTGCCGGCAAATGTCATTCACCGCCGCGGAGTACGTTCAGCAAGGTGAACGACCGACCTAGCCATTTGTTATTTGGTGAGTGTGTTGACGAAATCCTCTCTTTTTCGTCCTGCACAGCAGAGAACCAACCTTTTCTAAGAGATCGCTCCCTCGTCGAGAGAGAGGGAAAGAAATAACTGACGGTGGAGAGCGCTAAAATGACAAGTGACTCACTCTGAGCGGCGTCCACAAACATTCTAGTGCGTTTTGTTAACTTTTTAGCTTATTTGACAGCTGCGATTCAACAGAAGATTGCGCTCGTTAGTTTGACTTTGACGTTTGTTTCTCTTCTCTTTTCTCCTGCTACTCGTAAAGGTTGCTTAATTTGAGTTGTTGCTGTTTAAGAGGAATATTTGTTGTGTAACTTTATGTATAATAAAGTACATACATATACTAAATTAATAGTATGGAAACAAGTAGATACTAATAATAAACAGATAAGGGCGATAAAAAGATGGCAAGAGTCTTTTTTCAGCGATCTCAAAAAATACCCTTATTTAAAGAACGTGAATTTTACTATTTAAAAATTTAACTTCAGCTTCTTCAGCATCTCAGCCGACGACATTTTGGCGTTTCTAAACTAAGGATGCATTTTTGTCCAGAAGGTGCTTTGTTCTCAGGGATCTACTCAGGACGCAGTATCTCTCATTTTTCTAATAAATCCTAAAAATTGCCAATAAGTTCCAGAAACTCCTCCTTGCTTAAGTGGGCTAAATTATCAACAAGGAATCTATCGTGTCCACGACTGAATGCCAAATTGGAACCAATCATTTCGGCATTGAAGTCGAATAAATGTTCTGTCAAGAGAAAGAGTAACATACATACATATCCATATACATATACATATATACGTATGTACATATGTACATATTTTCATTTCAATTTCAGAGATTCATTTAAAGCAACTCATTTCACAACGCTTAATTTTAAGCAACGCGGCACAAAAAGATTACCGGCCCTACGAAACGGGTCCATCTTTTGGGTAACGCAAACGTAATCTTCGTCGATGTGTTTGCTTGTGATTGTGTTTCGTCTTCATTTCTCTCTCCTTCTCGGCCGGAATAATAACGAAGGAGTTCAATAACCCCGTCCGAGCAAAAAATATGAAAGAACCTTAAATACAAATAAATAGCTTCTTGAAGAAGCTTCAAGAAACGAAGATTTTCGGATGGCCGAAGCAGAGGAAAGCAGAAGTTGCGAGTGGGATCCATTGAAGATCAAATAACGGCTTCAGCATCTCGGATTTGACTTCAGTTATATGTACATACAATCAACTCATATGTTATTTTCGTATAATTTTAACATATATTTTTTAACATGCCTCAAATGGCGATGGTTTTCTTCAGAATTGAAATGGCAATTTAGTATCCAAGAATATATGGTTAAAGAGATGTATGTGTATGTGTCTATACGTATACACTATCTACTTGTGTATAAGGTGTTATATACTACGAGCCACTTCGTTTGTAGTTCTTAACTTCAGTTTACTGAAGAAAGCAGAAGCTGAGGAGAGTTCAAGGCAACCGAGGAACTTTAAATTGTGTCAACAGTCAACACGGAGACCGCTCGAAGGTGGTGCAAACTACCGAGACGGACAACGAGAGAGAGAGAGAGAGAGACAGACAGATAGAAAGTAAGGGCTCACTTACTCTACCTAAGAACATCAGCTAATGAACTATACTATAGTTTTAAATAGTGATGTACATCACTATAGTGATGTACATCAGTATATGAGATTTTACAAAATACTTGAACGTTTTTAGGAGTTATTTTATAGTACAGAGAAACGTGTTCGGAATATAGAAAAACCTTATAATTGTAGAACGAATGGTAGAATGAATTGTAGAATGAACCAATTTAATCTGTGGATTGAATCGCTTTCTGTTGCTGCTACTGCTGTAATCGCTTTCATATTAGAAGTGCTTTTTATTGATTATAATGAATAATTATAAATAGATTTGGAACTCGTGTTCATTCCTCGGCCTGTTTGTATTTTTAGACGAGTCAATAAGCTCCTGCCAGAGCCAGGCACCTCTCGGACTCACAACTCCTCACATTTACTCGTTCGTAGTGTATTTTTAATCGAGTGCGTATTTCGCGCTGTTGTTTGTTGTCAAGTTCAAAGTAACATCGTTACACTGGCCGATAACGCAAGGGCCGGGTACGTATGGACGTATGCATGTGAGTGTGTGTGTATGGAAGAGTGGGCGACGTGGTGTGAGTGCGTGTTATCGTCCGACGAACTTCAGGCTGCGACTTGGTTTTGCTGTTGTATCGTGCTGTTCGGAGTTCTGTATTGCTGTTGTTGTTCCTGTAGTATCTTTTAATTTCTTGTTATTGTAACATGTTCTTGTAAAAAACATGGCTGTTGGTTGTTCTTGTTGTTTTTGTTGCTATTTAAGTTATATGAAATATCATTTCTCTTACGTAGCCTAGAAAAGATTTATTAATTAAGAGGAAAAACACTTCAATGGTAAAAAAGTTGCTGTAGATAATAGAAAAAACCAACCCAGCTTTCCCCACACACACACATAAACAAGTTTTGATTTCCCCGAATTCTTTACTAAGTGTAGATAAGTTTTTATCAGAGTTTATGTATTTATATTTAGTATTTTGGAAAACTCTCTTTCTGGGTCTGAAACCCTAATCTAATCTGTAACCTGTTGCTAAGCAGATCCACAGAGCTTTTGATTTAAGTTCGCACGATCTTCTTAGAATGACCGAATAAATCGATTAAATATCAAGAAAGATGGTTTGTGACTCCCTCCCCCCCACTTTCCTCACGTCTCTTCCATCAACCAAATCGAGCTGCTCAAGTTAATGACCCTGAATTGGAACCAATTCGAACTCGGACTCTGTTCAACTCTTCATTGTTTTCCGATGGTTCTTTTTTATGGTATTTTTGTGGTTTGATACCAAAACCTTGAACTGTCAAGGTTCCACGCTGACTCATTATCTGCGGGTTGTGTTCAAGGATTGCATTATATTGTAAAATAACGCGATTCACCAGCCTTCCAGAAAGTAAACCCGATTCGAATTCCCTTATATTTATTCCCGGTATAAATGAAGTTCATAACAACTGAGCAGATGATGTTTAGCTTGAGACTATTAAAATATCATCTTTTGTAGAATCAATTGTAGAACATATCGAGTAATTTGAAGGAATATAAAACGAAGTCTTCGAAAAGTATTCTTCATAAACGGCGGCGAATGTGAAAATTATACCAAGGCAACTGCATTTAAAGAAAGGGGCATAAAGAAGAAGAAGAAGAAGAAGAGGACTTCCTTTAAGTGACCCCGTTTAGCGAATGCTCCACATACGAAGAACACAAACAAAGAAAGGGTACAGAAATTTGAGCTGCATTTCCTGGGAAAAAGTGTACATTTTCTCAGGCAGTGGAAAAAAAGGAATTGTGTAGGACCTTGGAACGGAGAACCATGCTGCACCACGAGGACTCCACCACACAAAAGGACCGTCTGCAACCAGGAGGAATGCGAGCTGAAACTGGAGCCTCACATGAATGTTCCTGGAATTAATTATATGCAATCAAAGGGATAAGGAGGAGTTTGAAGCTGATGAAAGGATTTCGAGGAATTGGAATGAAGACACCGACACAGATTCAGCTCATGTTCAAATATCAGAATGAGGTCAAGCGTTTGAAGGTTTTACATCCAAAGGATTTTAGAGTTAATTAGAATCGCTTAAAAGATGAGAGAGCGTAAACGATTCACGTCCTTCAATCTTCACAAACTACGATTTTAACACGATTTAATTTAAGTTCAGGTTTAAATTCGGGAGTCGTGTGTATTCTATTCTAATACGGATTCAAAACAAAAACCATTCCCATGTCTTTAGATCGAGGATTTCGCAAGCATTTGAGATAAATATAAGTACCTACAATATAATGGGTATGTACATGGGTATGTATGTCCAGGGTCAAAAGTAGAACCCGTCTGTATTCTTGTTCTGTTGTGCTGCTGTTGTCTTTGCATATGAGTCCTTGTGACGTGATCCTCCCTGTCCTATGTCAATATCAAATGCGTTAAGTACTTTGTTCTTATCGTCCTCGTCCTCGTCCTCGCCATTGTTGTTGTTGTAGTCGTTGTTGCTGTTCCTGGTTTTGTTGTTGTTCTTGTTGTTTCACTGTAGCTGCGATTCTTCTCCCGGATGGCGTATAAAAACCAGATTAAATATAAAATAAAAGGGTTTTCTCGGTGTTTGCAGAAGCTACAAGGACATGTTTATCCGTAGCAATGTTAGTCTGCTATTTGATTATGATTATGAGTGTGGTTGTTGTTGTTGTTGGGTTTAAAGTGCTGTGCTCTTGTGGTGTGCGGTTCGGTTGAATGACATCGCTGTAGCATGCAATGTTTTGCTATTCGCTGCGTTTTGGCGGATTCGCCGGGTGATTAACTTCGAAAGCTAAAAGTGATGAATTAAAGAATGGTTTAATTACGTTAATAATTCGAGTGAACAACAGCAAGTGAACTTAATGAATGAAGCTAGTGTTATTTTAAAAATACGCCGTCTTACGTTGCCTGTGAAGTCTCCACTGCACCCTGTATTCTAGCCCCTTCTGCGTGTTTTTTCCGCTTCACACTGTGTAATATAATGCAACAACCTTTTCTGCTGCTGATTTTCACTGCACTTCATTGAATTCCCAAGCAACCCTTAATTTTTGTACTCTTTTGCGTTGTTGCAAGAAAAAAAAAAGATTCAGTTTTTCAGGCTCCTTGTTTTGTTGTTGTTATTGCAGTAGTGTTTTTTTGTTGCTTCTTCGTTGTTATTTGGTTTTCTTTAATATTCTTTCAAAACTCCTTTCGGAAAAGCAACAAATTCCATTAATAATGCCGGTTCAAGAAGACGCTTTCAAGGACTCACTGCGAAGTGAAGCATCAGAGAGCGTGATTCTATTCGATCACTGAAACAATGACATGTTACATGGACTAATAATCAAAAATTATGTTTTGGGCTGGCAACAAAAACTGTTTGTTTTTTTATCCCATTCATTAGTTTTTTCATTAAACCCTCATTCACTAAACTGGCTTGATTAAAACGAAGGAGTTTATTTAAAATTATGAAAAACTCAACTCAATTCGAATGCAGAGTATTCAAGGGTTGAGTTTCTACGGTTTCACGTCACCAGCTGCATCCGTGGGCAGATCTTCGCACTTCGAAGAGTCGAAGAGTCGAAAGCAGTGAAGCGGGAACCCGTTAAACCGTCGCCAGGTGAAGATGAGGCTTCGTTTGCTTGAGACGAATGCTCGAAGAGTGCGCTAACCTGACGAAGATTTTAAGTGCTATCAAAACAACCAGAAGAGCAACAGCAACATCGGAACACAACAACAAACATCGTTAGAATAATAAACGCAGAAACAATAACAGATAAACTAAGCAGCGCAGATTTTATGACTTCCTCTCCATGGAAGAGATTAAAATTGAAATTAAATTGGGAAAACATCGCCGCCCGCCCAAGCAACTGTGAAGGGCCGAAAGGGACACCCACCGGGAGCGAACACAGCCGAGTCTCCAACGGCAACTGCTGCAACTCTACACACAGTTGAACAGCGCCATGGTGGCTGTTACGTGTGTGTGTGTGTGTGTGTGTGTGTGTGTGTAGGCAAGGGCGCATGCTCCATATACACACACACACTCAACCACAATCAGATGTACAAAGGAATCTAGGGGCAGATGTGGAAGAAGAGGCAGCACATGGATATTCTCGATATGTAGGATAACGACCACCAACGACCCCGAAGTCCACGTCGCCACTGCTGCTGTGACGCTGATGACGCCAACGACCGGCACCGAACTACAAACACACCAACACACCAACGACGCACGAACGACCGCCCGAGTGGGGGGGTTGGTGACCTCGCCTCAGGGTCGCCTACGGTCATCGAACCCAAGTACGTACCGTTTCTGGGTATAGACGAATGTACCACTATGTACGAGTATATACTGTGCATGTACATACATATGTATGTATAAGTGTCTGTATGCGCGCAAAGGAATTTCTTCCTCCAAACACAATACGATTCTGTGTTGTTGTTGTTGTTGTTTGCTGTACTCTTCGTGTTCTTTCTCGCTCCTGTTGCTCGCATTTAGTTGGGCACTTCATCTAGTTTTGCTTCTGACGCTGTGTTTTTTATTGTTGTCGTTGTTGTTGTCTCGAATGTGTGCTGGTCGTTGGTCTCATAGCAGCGCTGCCTTCGTCGACGCCGTTATGCATCCCTTGATGGCTGTTGCATTTGTTGTTGCCCGCTTGTCTGCCGTCTGCCGTCGAACAGCTGCACCTCTTGACGCGAGGTGCGACTTTCAGGGGTTAAAAGTAGGAAGAAAACGGCGACCACGCGAAAATCATGGCGGCCAGAACGGATATCGTATTGTCACAGGTTAGTTTTCACAGCAACACGATTCTGTGTGTCACACTCGCCGATCGAAGGAGAGCAAAACAACATCAACTATTAAACTCTACGATAAAGCAAAGTAATGTGTAGGAATTACGTTTCAATTGCCCTTGAATTGAGTGCTTCTTAAAAGAGCACTTTAAATCTTCGTAATCGGAGTAACCCGAGCTTCGGCTATATTAAATCCCTGAAATTAGGGGTTAGGCTCCCAAAACGGTGCCCTAACCATAGAATCCATGAATGAATCTACGAAATGAAGTGAATCTGCGAAATGAAAGGAATCTAAGAGTCGATGCCAAGTCTCAAAGTACGCATTCATTTCAGAGAACGATTTTATTGTGATACTCAATTAAAAAGCGTGTATATTTTGAAGTAAATTCAAATTAAAGAGATCCTGTGACAATAAACTTCGAAGGCAACAACAAGAAATGGCTTTAATGCAGAAGAGAGAAAAGGGACAAAAAAAAAGGAGAGATAAAAACACGGAAAGCTTCACAAAAAAAAGAAAAACACTACAACAAAGCGGAAAACCAATTGAGAAGGGAGTGAGCAACAATAAAAGCAATAACAACAATAACAGTAACAACAACAACAACAATAACAGTAACAACAGCAACAACAAACCATGGTAGGCCATAAAATTAAAGCAACAAACGCATCACAGCGACTAACAACAACACAGCTGGGGCAACCGACTAAAAAAAACAACGAAAACAACAACGATGAGGACGACGACGACGACGACGACCACGAAAAAGACCTCCAATAACACGAAGCATTAAACAACAATAACAACAACCGCAACAACAACAACAACAACTGCAACGGCAACTCAACAGCGCCAAACAGCGCTGTACTTTGTTGACCCTTTAAATCGTCGTATTGTTGTTGCTGCTGTGCTGGTTGTTTGTTGTTGTTGGTTGGGGTTAATGAATCCGATTGGCACACAAAATGCAAGCCAGTGAAGACACAAACACACACACGCTCAGAACGACCGAAATGCGTGCAAAGTAAACAGAACACAGCGAGCAGAGAACAAGAAACGATGCAACGATTTAATACAACGTCCAGGAAGCAAAACAGACAACCAAACGAAAACAAATCAAAAGAAAAAGGCAGAAATTTAAGAGTGACTTCGATAAGAGAGGAAGAAAGAGAGTAACTAGAATCAGAGAAGAATCATCGAGTAAACGTAAGAGAAAATATCCCACAAAAACAACGTTTCTTTCAACAACTCTCTTCAGTGCTCTCGTCTACTTTGTGTCTCTCTTTTACTTTGGGTCTCGCTTCTCCTTTGTGTCTCGCTTTTACTTTGTGTCTCTCTTCTACTTTGTGTCTCTCTTTTACTTTGTGTCTCTCTTTTACTTTGTGTCTCTCTTCTACGTTGTGTGTCTCTTTTACTTTGTGTCTCTCTTTTACTTTGTGCCTCTCTTCTACTTTGTGTCTCTCTTTTACTTTGGGTCTCTCTTCTCCTTTGTGTCTCCTTTCTAACTGGCTCTCTTTCGACCGACTCTCATTCTGTGTGTCTGCTTTTTCCATGCTCTCCATATTGAAAGTGAATTTTTTCACTTCCGCATTCAATTCGATTCGAGCTTCCTAGATTCCACGCCTGCTCTCGCTGTCTAAAAACGATGATGCACCGAATTATCTTAAGTCTTCGTGCGGTGGCTTTCCTTCAATATTTCCAAATACGTTTTGCTAAATAGCAACACTTATGAGTCAGTCTTTTATGAGTTTTCTTTGATTTATTCAGTTTTTCACAAATTCACAGAATTTAAGTGCTCCTTGTTACGGAAAAGAATATTTTGATGACGTATTTTGATGACGTAGGCAAACGCCAAGCAAGTCGGTTTAATTTTCGTTCGAACATTGCCAATAAATAAATGATAACTGTTTTAAATTTTAATTTATTGATTCAAAAAAGTCGGAGAAAACCTTACAAAAAATGCCGCCAAAACGCTGCTCGTGCGGTTTGAGAAGCACTGTAATAACATGAATACTTCAGTGCATAAAATCTCGAGCTGCTGAGCTTCACTCACAGATGGCAGGGGCAACGATAAAAAGAGCGAACCGATAAGAAAACGAGGAAAAATTTTAAAGGTAGCAAAAAATGTCGTTTAGTTAAAAGTAATTAGAATAAAAAAATTAAAAATAAATTCGAAGTATTTTCATTTCTTTTTATTACAAATGTATTGATTTGTATTTTATTTGTATTTAAACCAATAATGTAATGAAATTTATTTTATATTCAATATAATATTATAATATTTATATTTTTATTTTTTTTTATTTATTTATTATTATATTATATAATATTTTATATTATATTCAATTTCAAAATAAATCGACGGAAATTAATAAACGATAAATTAATCAATTAAAGTAATAAATCATTAATTGAATGAATAGTTGATTAAATTTTAAATACTTCAATAAAAATACTAAACATGAAAAAAATAAAAAAAATCAACTCCATCCGAAAAAAAGGGTTTTCTTCTCAACACTTCGCAAAAAACCCGCGTGTTGAGTGGTTTGTTTCTATACTTTAGACGGGTTTCTTTCTGCACTAAAAATGTTCAATTTTTTTGCAATAAAAATTAATAAAGAATGAAAAATTTCAGCGCATTTAAATCGCAATTCCTTTTTTCTTTAAAGTGTTCATTTGTTTTGTACCAACTTCACGGTTGCTTTGATTTAGTCTCTCTATCAATCAATCTCTAGTCAAGTCAATCTCTATCATATCCAGAAGTACCACATAGTTTCCCTCAGTGTAGGTCCTTCCAATGCCAAGATTTCCCCTTTAAGTCCCGCTCCATTTCTTCATCTACTTTCCTTTTTTATTTCATTGACCTTCCTTGTGCTCTTCCCCTCCAGCTCGCACCCTCTCAGAGTGTCCCAATTCATTGCTTTTCAGTGATCACGCAAATTTAACTTTCGACCATTAAATCACTGTTCAAGAATCAAGTGCACTCGAGAATATCGTATTTCAAGAGTGAGCTCTGGTCTATTAAGCGAGTCCAAAGAATACTTAATCACGGTTCTTTTTATAGACATTCTAACATGGTAAGAAATTTAAAACTCAGAGAAATGAGAACTCTGCTGGGGAAAAAATTAATTCAATTAATTTATAATACATAATAACCATAATAAAGGAAATTAAAAATAAACCAGAACTATTTGGAATTTCAGTTTATTGTACAATACAATTTCAGTATTCGATTTAATTGAAGTGTTAAATTAAAAATAAAATCGACCACATAAAAATAATAAATAAAGCTTTAATTAAACTTAATCATTTAATACGAATTTAATTCAATCCTCTTCTAATCTCCTCAAACCTTCGATCACTTTTCAGTTGCGCTGCGTCTGCCAAGAAACTTTTTACACTGACATCTCCGGGTGCTGCCGGAACTCTTTTCAAGAAAAATAAAAGAATCAAAATCAACAGAAGGAACACCAGCTGCCATCATCAACGCATAGAATCGGCCGACTACTTCATGAGGTGAGACTCGAAGGATATCATTTCCGTTATTGTATACTTAGCATATATCGTGCATTACTATAATCTCACATTCACATCGCTCGCATAACGAACAGTGTGGGTACCCAAAACGTATGCAGGCAAGATGCTTGCCTTCCAGATCGAGTGAACGACAGAGGAGTTGAACATCCTCGTTGTCCTTGAACATTGGATTAAGTTTACGTCTGAACGATTGAATGAAGGAAGACGGCTGAACGCAACGAAAAGCGAAGCGCCTCTTAGAAGGGATCGTTCAGGTGACTTCGTGTTCGTGATCCGAAACAGGGTGGCTCACTAAACCTACCTCAATCCGTTCTGACTTACTTGAGTGATACTTGAGGATACTTGATTTGGTTCCTGTTTTTGTTTCACTCCATTTCATCATTATTTTTCATCTCTGAATTCGATTACTCTCTGTGAAAGCATCACTGAATTAATCACTACTGAACTATTACTGGGCTCACTCTTATTATACTCACTACTAAAGTACGAGTGATTTATTGCTTTAACTACGCTTATCTGAATCATTGTAGCTCTCGAATGCATTCACTACTCGAACTTGGAGACAAAATCTTGAATGAGCCCATTTTATAGATGCAAAAATTGGCCAATTCATTCATGTTCAGAATCATTGGTTTCTTCTTTCGTTCGCATGACAGATGAACCAATATAATCGATTATATTAACCTAAAGAATTATTCTAAAAAAATTTTTTTTTATAACATAAACATTGTACATATATTCATATGTATGAAAAAATAACTGTATTTATATATCAACAAGCAGAGCGATGACTCCATTCAGTGTTCAAACAGCAACTTCAGCCCACCTCCTCCCCTCCAGCGGGTCCCAGGAATTCGCAACGGGCGAGCGCTGTTTTAAGTACTCCAGCAGCTGCAGTGTTCAACTAATCTACTTCGAAGCTGCTCGCGTCTCCTCCTCCGCTGCACTCCACCAGCGATCTAACGGAACCCGAAGAGTGCACTTAACTGGGAGTTATTGAAGAATGAACAAATAAAGTGGATGACAAAAAATGGGAAAACGTGAGCAAAAACTGCCGGGCGTGGCGGGGACTGCTCTAGTCTTCGGTCGTTGGGGTCCGTCAGCCACTCTGTCGTCCGCAGACCGTAGCAGTGACCGACCCTTAATTGGGTCGACAGCATCTCGAAACTATTCGACTCGTTGTGCGCCGTGTTTTAGTTCGGCGCTTCGGGTTGCCTCGGATTGCGCTCGGTCTATTCCATTCGGCTGCCTCGTCAACTATTTTTAAAAACTCCCGAGCAGCGTAGCCGACCCTCGTTTGTTCTCCGTCTGCGCTCATCTCTCTCACCTTTCGAGTGGCCAACTCGGCCTAAAAATAGCGGGCGATGGTCTTGGCGATAGTTTCATTGATGCGGGATTCATTTCACTCAGAGAGAGTTTCTGGTTGAAGAAATTTTGGTTTTTTAATTGTTGGAAAGAAACAACAACAAAGCATTTCATTTACCTTTGAATGCTTTCACTGTCTATAAAATACGATATATTGTATGTGTTTTAAAATGTTACCAAAGAATTCCAACGAACTCTCGGATGAATGAACTCGAATCAAGGTTCAAAACCCACTCCATTTTAATCGCCATATTAATTCACCAATAATGGACACTGTGACGTCACTAAACCAATACGAAAAACGCGTTGTTCACTCGTGGAAAGCTTGGTTAATTTATAATAACAGTAAATACGAAATAATAGATAAAATATGAAATAATAGAAACCTGGACTTTACATCACAGGACAGACACAGGATCGATTTTGTATTTGTTCCTCGTGTTGCTCTTCCTTGGTCCTTAAAGGAACCGTAATCAAATGAATTTAAAAGTCTGCCATTCTATTAACCCACAACCCAGTCTCCCAGACTCAACGGGCCACCCCTCGAAAATCCTTGAAAAGAGTGTCGTCTCAGTGGGGGCTTTGAAACATCTAAATTCTGCTCATGCGGCCAGCACAGCGATCAGCATGGGGTGCACCTTGCCTCCCCGGGGCCCCCGTTCCCTCCGCCCCATCCGGCACCTCAGCAGTGCATTCCGCAAGCAGCGAAGCACACGCATTTGCAGTTGAAGGAAAAAGTTCGACGCTCGCGAAGTGGGTGAAGGAAAAGCTTTTACCTCAACTTTCAAGTGGCCCTGGTTGTTGGCTGTTGTTGCTGGTCGCTGCTGGCGGCCTCCGTTCCTCGACCCGCCCATCGCCGAGTGGCTTTCCGACTGCTGGCAGCTGATGTAATTGCAATTTTTGTGTTGTTTCTCCTTCCTTCCTTCCTTCCTTTCATCTAGCCTTAAGTTGCACTTCTGCTGCAATTTATGTTGAGCGGCGAAGTCAGTGACTGCGGCTGCGGTGCGGCCTCGCTTCGTGGCAGCAACAAAAGTGGGGAGTTGAAGTGATTTGAAGGATAAAACAGTTTCTTCTCTGCTTCAAATGTCGAGTCGCTTCAAATGTTTCGTTTTCTTCCTTTTCTTGCCCAAGCGAGCAGCACAATTTTTCTCCTTAACCTCGTTGGCTTGATTAGAAGCGTTGTCCAAGAGTTGGCTTCCTTCACGTCATCCAGTTTGACGCGATGGCGCTCGTATCCTTGACTCGTGGCGTTTATTCTGCTAGCTCGCTTCTGAAAACGATTTATCAATAAAGATTTATTTATATACATATCTTGTGTATATTCTTAAAATAATTAATGAAGCCGAACGCAACCGCTCGGAAGACAGTCCTTGCTTTACTCTGACAGATCGGGCTTGTTTTGCGGTTTGAGTCTGAGGTTAACCGAAGTCAGAAACAGCTGATTGATGTTGGAACTCTCTGGGAATGTAAACAGCAGCTTTCTTAAGTCACCTTTGACTCGAGTTGGCAGCCTTTGTTCTTAACTCGGATGTCTTCCCTCCCGCTCACTCTCCCCCTTAAAAATCCTTCTGTGACTTGATTTTATTGAGCAATCTCTGTCTCCGTCTCTCAATCAATAAGTACCTCAGCAGATTCACGTTATTGCAAACTCCTCTGCAAGCACAAAGTTTCTACAAGGCGTTGTGCCCGTTCTGAGGCTGGTTTGGATGTTGGCAGTCTCCTGCCGCGTCCTGTGGCATCCTTCGTTCTCACTTTACTGATGTCTTCTTGCATCCATCCATCCATCCATCCATCCATCCATCCATCCATCCATTCATTCATTCTTTGAGCATTATGATTGAAAATAAACCATGCTGATGGTGAGACAAGAAGCTTTTTAATGTTAGTTTGTAGAGCGTTCGTTGACTTCGGTGTTGCTTTCATTGTGGTTGTTGTTGTTGTTCTGTATCCTTGCTGCATAGAAAATGGGTTAATTTGCTCAGCCACTTCCGATGTTGGCTTTCGTTTTGTTGTTGTTGTTGTCGACTTAATGAAAAGTGCTGTCATTGTTTCGTAGTTGTTGCTTTTAGTGTTCTTCTTGTTATTGGTTTTTTATTTAAAAAACCGTTGGCGTCTATTTTAAGTATCTTAAATTTAGAGCATTCAAAGATTTATGAATAAAAGAAATAATAATGATTAAAACTGAAATTAAATAAAAGTACACAGAGAGAAGAGTTGAGTCTGGAAACGAATCAATTGCATTCGGATGAACGAAGTCTTTGCTTTCTCTCCCTATCTCTCTCTCTCTCTCTCTCCCTCTCTCTCTATCTCTGTACACAGCCAGTTTGGATCCAAAACTTCCGCTAAATTCACTGAAATATCCGTTTTAGTAAATTTAGAGCACAGTGAAGAGAGAGTAGAGAGATAGAGAAGAACCCCCCCCCCCCCCCTCCACTCCTCCATTCCACCCCGACCAATGCAACGGAAGTGAGCACGGAGCCGGAAGTTGACAACAGTTGTTGGCCGCCATGGAGTTCATTTACCGTTAGAGGGTACTCAGAAACTCATTCGAGCGACCAAACAACAACAAAAAATTCGACAAACAAGACTGTTTGTTTGTTCGCTCTGCGTTCCGCCGGATGCAGTGAGCTGATCTGAGGGAGGAGGGGGGCGGAATGGGCTGACCCAGTTATGGGATTGTTCAACTTTGTCGCAGGAAGTGCGAGAAAGCAAAAATACAGTCGAGTGGATGAAAGCGACAAAAAAGGCGAAAGTTTAAAAAACGAGCCGCTTTCATCGAACATTTTGTTGTTGCTGTTGTTGTTGTTGCTGTTGGTTGGTTTGTGTCCTAGAAAAGAAGTATAAATTTATGCAAAGGAAAACACAGGAGAGGGTGAGTGGTGTGAATTGAGGGGAAATGGTTACAAATGATTCTAACGGTTTATCTACTAGTACTGTACGTTGTTGTTCTTCTCTCTTTTTCTCTCTTTTCACATGAACTAAATTCTTCCTCTTCTTCTTATTTATTTACATAACTTCTTCTTTATTTTAACTTCTTCTTTATTGTAACTTCTTCTTTATTGGAACTTCTTCTTTATTGGAACTTCTTCTTTATTGTAACTTCTTCTTTATTGGAACTTCTTCTTTATTGGAACTTCTTCTTTATTGTAACTTATTTTTTTACTTGGCCTCTCAACAGTACCCAGGTTGGTAACAGGTACCACACGGCGTATAATGAACCCAGCTCTAAATTCGATGTCACTCATACGCATTGATTAACCTTCGATGAAACCGGTTTTCAACGATTATAGTGACTGCTGATAGGAAAAACCATTCACTACTTCTTATTAATGAATTCTTTTCCTCTAAATCTAGTCGAAAATATGAACCCGAATCGCAATCTCACTCTATAATCGCTGAATTCGATTTAATTGTGCTACGCTGTTGTTGTGTTACATGTCATTACAAGTGAAATAGTTTAGTTTGTGTGCTTAACAAGAGCCCCAAAGAGGGCGGGCCCTTCAAGCGAATAAACACTCACTCTTATTATAGTTTTCCTTCCTGCACACACACACACACACACACACATTCATATCTACGTACTCGTCGTGGCGCAATTGAACTCGTACGATCTCGTGTGCCTGCTAAACTATGTACGAGTTCTGCTTTCGTCGGCGCCTGGCTGTCGACGCCAGTTTAACGTGCTGCGCGCTGTGCATCGGCCGAGACCGCCAACGAAGCGCGAGGTCTCCGTCGTTCGTCGCTCGCGAATTTTTTGCACGAGTGTCGAGTGCAGCCGAAAGAATGCATGCGCAATTCATATAAACGTGGCGTAGGTTAGGAACAGGGTTGCCAACGGGCGGCGACGAATGGCATGAGGAGTGGCGGACAAACAAATCTCCGGGCGAGGGGGAGATTAGGGTGGTGATAAGGGTAAAGGGGGGGGGGGGGGGTGGAGGGAGGTTGTGAAGAAGAGCATTCTGAGGTAATCACAGAAAAATCGATTCCGGTCAACACTCAGTTGTTTTGCTTGATTACTCGTCCGTCCGTTGAAAGTAAGAGCTTTCGAATTAGCGAGTTTTCTTTAAGAAAACACTAACAAATGTTTAGTCACCTCCCTTTTTCCATAATTTTAAACTTCTTCATAATGCTGAGGAACTTAATGCTTAACTTAAAAGCATGTTGCGTCATCATGTTGCCAAAGACTTCTATAAACAAGCAGATTATTGGGATTTCATTCATGCATCACTCAACAAAATATAGAAAATTAGTTTAGAATGTTTCCCTGTACGACTTTTCCTGGTTTTACTGTTCGTCTAATCATTCTTCTCTGATTATATAACAGCCAAGCACTGATTCTTCTTTTTTAGTGCTTTCGTTGGAGCATTTTTCTCTGCTGATGAACAGCAACCGTGAATGTTGCCAACACTTCAGTCGCAGCAGCAATGAAAAGTGAAACTATGAGAGGAAACTGAAATGCGTCGCAAATGCAATACTTTATACTTATGATATGATGATTTGCTTACATACGTAATGCGTCGGCAACAACAACAATAGCAACAACAAAAGCAACAACAAAAGCAACAACAATAGCAACAACGGTACCAACAGAAATTAATTTAAAAATGCGTTACATGAGAAGCTTTCAACCGTAAAGCTTCCGTAACTATTTCGTTGTTGTTGGTTTCGTGGCTTCGTTTCTTCGCCAACGATTCGAAAGCATTTCGTACAAAACAAATCATGTTCACACAGACACGAACAGCGCGGGCCGAAGAAAAGCGCAACGAACACGTAACCGAAAAAAGCAAAAACAACAACTCGAGCAGTCGAACACCCCTCCCGAGTGCCCCCGACCAGCCGCGTCACATGTTCGTGTGTCGGCTGCATGGGTTGCAGTGTGTTACGCCACCAGCGAGAGTTGCCGCACGCCGCCTCGCACGCTCACATGCAGGCGCTGCACAGACACAACGAAAGCGAAAGGCCATTGGCCGGAATTTTGTTGACCTACTAAACGAGCGCTACACTGTCATTGCCGTCAAGCTGAAAAGTCAGCGAGGCGGTGGAGCAGCACACACACAGAGAGAGAGAGAGAGAGAGAGAGAGTGAGAGAGAGTGTGTAAGAGAGAGAGAGAGAGAGAGAGAGAGAGAGAGATTGTAGATTGTGAGAAAAAAGCAACCGGAACGAGAGCGATGAAAGGAACAGACTGTGATGTAGAAAAGTTCACTTGAAGCTGGGTTAATAAAGCGATATTGCGACTTTTTTAAGATAACGCGGAGAGGCGAGTGCTTTATGAGAGCATTAGATGCGCTATGCTCTGTAATAGTTTTGCTAGCGGAGAACTACGCTGGCTCTTTGATTGGCTTAGATTGGTAGAGCTTTTCAATGCAACGTGCAACATTTCTAAAGTTGCAGCAACACATATGTTTCGATGCCACATGTTGAGACGAATCCATGTTGAGGACGCAACACAGCAACATTGTACAATAAACATTTATGGTACATTGTTGCTAAGCGATCTGCTTATGTTGCTGTACGAGTAATTGTTGTAGTTTGAGAACTCCGTGTGGAGTGATGTACATATCTATGCTAGAAATCATTTATTTTTAAGTAAGAGTAACAAGGAACTCAACAATTAAGTATACATAAATTACAAGTAATAAATAATAAAATAAACATAATAAATAATAAAATATAACAAAATATAATAAAAGTATCTGATATGCTGATGTATTGTGTTGAATACTATTATATAATAATTTGTACATTGTTTTAATAATTGTTTTTGCTATCATTTTAAAACTTTCTATAGAATCGATTTTTGGGAATTTTTGAGAATTTTTGAGAAAGAGCGAAATTATTTTTTTTATTAAAACTGGGAAACTTTTATGTTTTCCATTGATTTTTTTAATAATAATAATGATAATTATAATAATTGAAATAACTATAAACTATGAGTACGTGATTCTATTTTAATTGCAAATGTTTGTGGAATTACATTAACGTTGGCCATAATAAATACACAAGGTCCATATGATTATTCGAGTCGTTCGAATAGACTTCGAATAGAATTTCGCTCGAGAGGTGTTTTTTCACTGCTCACATATGTAACTCGCAGCTAGCAGCAACAACTGTACATCATAATAACAAACAACAACAACAACAGCAACAACAACAAACACACACACGATATCGGAAATTCTGTAATGCGTTGCATTCGAGAAATAAAATGAACCGAAACCACTTTCGAACCATGGAAAAAACCCTTTTGTTTGACGAATGACCTTTAACTAGGTTAAAGCTCTTTGCAGTCTACTTGCAAGTGTGTGTGTGTGTGTGTGTGTGTGTGCTTCAATGTGTATAATAGTATGTGTAAGGCTTTTCATGCACATTGCACACTATAGAGTTTCTAATCGAATAACACATTCACGTTGGTCTCTCTATCACCCTCTCTCTCTCTCTCTCTCTCTTTCTTTCTCTCTATCATTCTCTTTCACTCTCTCTCTCTCTCTGTGTATCTCACTCTCTCCCTCTTCTCTTCCTTCACTCTATAATGAAGATAGACTCATGTTGGAGAGGAAAAACCACGGGAATCTAGAAGTTGTTGATCGGGGGAAGCAACAGAAGAGTATTAAAGCAAAATGAAGAGGAAGGAGAGCAGCAGAGGAACAAAAGAAGAGGAAGAAGAAGAAGCAGCCGAGGAGCTTGTTGCAGCAGATGTACACAGTGCTTGTTTTCAGGGTACCAGGGAGCTGATGGGAGGTGGGAAACGGGGTTGCTTTCGGAGTGGGTGGTCTTTAATACTGCATAATTTGTTTTCGTCTTCTTCTTCGTCTTTTTTTGCGTTGTTTTTTCTTGCGAGTTTCTAGAAACAAAATGTATATTATATAATATTGCTGCTGTTGTTTTTGTTGTTGTGTTTCTAGTTTAGTTGCTGATTTTGTTGTCAAAACTCAGATATTTTTTCGAAAATAACAATAGCAATAGAGAGACATAGAGACAGACAGATAGCCCAACAGACAGACAGACAGACAGACATCCTGCTGCGCCTCGCCTCGGTTGTGGGCGTGCTGATGCATTTGAATCACGATGATAACTCGTTAACTATAATTTGCACAACTCAAATGAACGAAAATGAAATTAAAACATTAACAAAAGCGAACCAAACTAAAGGGAAACAAGCAATCAAGTACAAACAAAGAAATGCTCGAGTAGGTAATAAAAAGGTATTTAAAAAAAACAAAAAAAAACAACGGACAGAGTGAAAGTTGCGCAGTTTTTCGATGCTGCTTCTGCTGTTGTTGTTGTGGTTGTTGTTGTTGTTGTTGTTGTTGTTGTTGGATAGACAAATAATAGTACCGAAATGCAACAACAGCAACGACAATTAAAATTGTGCACAATAGTTGAGCACGTTTGAGTTAAAACTCGGAACGGGACGGCAGATGAGTATGACTACGAACCCAAAATGTTGTTTTTTGTTGTTGTTATTGTTGGTTACAGTTGTTGGTTGTGTGACAGATTGCAGCTCAGAACCGAGTTCATTGACACGCACTGTCAAAAGGTTGGAATGTTTGATGGTGCTTCAAATGAAGTGTGGGTGGGGGCTCCGGCTATTGTGAATGGTTCATAGTAACAGCTGATTTAGACGCTTTCAGAGAGGTTAAGCATCTACTAGCTTTAGATAATAACAGTAGAATATAATAAATAATCAAATATAACAAACAATTGATTCAATCAAATCAAAATATTATTAGAAAGTCAAATCAAGTCACAAAATTAACTAATATTGAAAATAAATCAGTGAATCGAATCAACAATAACATTCAGTTCTAATAGTGAATATCAAATAACGAATCCAATCCAATCCGATCCGAGCCGAAATTACAACAAATTAAATACAATTGAAATCAAATTAAATCCAATTCAAATAAAATTAGCATTAAATAAATCAAACCGAACAAAAGTCGTATCAAATAAAATTAATGACTTGAGTCGGAAACTACTTTTGACATTTCATTACGTCCCTGCTTCAAACAAGCTAACAAAGCAACAAACATTGAACACGTTTTCATTACGTTTTTTAGTTCTCCGCATTTTACGCACCGTTTGAGCATCGTTTTGATAATTGTTTTGAAACAATTCGAGCATCCGTTCTCAGTTTTATTTCAGTGTTTAGTAGTTTATCCTGTGATTATTAAATGTTCTTGATACCCAACTGAAATATTTAATTAGAAGTTTTTATTGTTTTCATGAAATGAAATATAAATAAATGTGTATAAATCAATGTGTATAAATAAATGTGTATAAATAAATGTGTATAAATAAATGTATACAAATAAATACTGGTTGCTCGTTGTCTGGGGATTTTAAACGATGGTTGCTAGCAACATTTGCGTAGTAACAACTAAAACCCTAAAAAATAAAAACTAATACGAACATTATACTACGTTAATACATCGCGTTTGTAAAAAATGTTCGAAATGGCGAATATTAAGGAAGAAACATGGCAAATGTCATTCATCATGTAGGGGAGCAGCTCCATGCGTTTTGTTGTTGTTGTTGTTGCTGGTGGTGTTGAGTCAGTCATCCGCTGGAATCAATCATGAGCGAGTGGGTGGACTGAAAACAGGCACCAGCAAAATAAGAGCAAAACAAGCACTGAGCGAGAGAAAAAGGCTCGTCGATGTGGGTGTTTCGTCCAGGACAACGGCGAAGGAAGGTGCGCAGCGCACGTGAAAGCTTCCTCACTCGTAAATCGCTTGCGGCAGGTCGGAACCGCAACGAAGGCCAACAGAGCCCAACAGCAAACCCCCAGAAACTGAATAAACTCCCAGAAGCGTATCGATAACATTTACGCAGCTCCTTTTAACATTATACAGTCATTATAATTATTGACGAGCACATTATGTAAACATTAAAGATATTTATAGAAACTGAATTACAATATTTTAGTACCAATATAGTTGTAACTATGTACATTTTAATTCTATGACAGGTTCTACTGCCGAAGTTACGACTATGTACTCGTACTTCAGTGTTCAGACTTTCCTTGGTACGTACAGCCTCTTGTTTCAAACACGTTTCATCCTCACCACTCACCACCCCTTCGGCGCAATTTTCCACCTCATCTTGTTTTTCCGTGTATGCTTGCTCTGACTTTCAGTGGAAATTCACGCGCACTGACAAACTCCGGCGCCAGCTGCTGTCCACGTTGCTACCCGTAGGGTGAACAAGTGCCGTTAGCACGGCAGGTCGTCGACCTTTTCACCTACTTTCTTGTGAGTATGTTTTGTCGAGTGCTTTCTTCTCCGTGCAGCTCCTAAGAACGCAGCTTCTCGCATTTAATTTAGCGTTCTTTTAATGTGAATTTTTTATGGTCGACATGAGCGCACTTTCAAATCGGGCGCATTGAATTTCAGGCCGTTAAATTTGCAGAAATGGCGAACATTTTCAATGAAACAAATAATCAGTCCAAAAATATGCAGGAAGCAGATTTAAATAAACCGTAAAATTGAAGTATTGATTATTATTTACAATGTTTTACTTATTTTTTATGATTTGTGTTACGTTCGAATCTACATCAAATGAGATGCTTACAATTCAGTACAATAAAAGACTGGATTTGTGCTTTAATTGATTCCTATCCGTTGATGAACAGTATAGTTGTTGATATATTAATTTTATGGAAATATGTACTCTTGTTTCTATATGTTATCTCTTTTATTCATGGTAAAAGTCACCAACTATTTTAATGTCCATGCGATTCCTGCAAAGATTAATAAACCACGAGTTAGTTCATTAGGACGATGAAAATCCATAGGCTTGAAATACACTCCGCTGTTTTGGGGACACCCAAATTTGCCCCATACGATGATTCATAAATAATAATTTTATGACATGTCGAAATATTATTTTTTTCTTTTTTTGCGTGCAACTTAGTTAATGACACTCAGATGTGGGTCAAACGCTTTGCAATTTGATCAGCGTTCAGTTCTACATCTACCAGCGATGCATTCGAATAAGGTAAGAATTGTTGTTTTTGTTGTCATTGTCATCGATGCGCAATTAATCAACCTTCACTGCATTCGCACTGACCGACTCGCAGCGCCTTCAAATTTCACCGGCATCAGCGAAAGTAGCCACTCTGGCCGCATTAATTATTATTTGTGGTGCTTTGGTCGAAATGTCGATGATACGCGGAAATAACGTAGTGAGCCACTTTCGATTTGGAGCGGCTCCCTGCCACAAAGAAACTGCCGTAGTTCAGAAGAAGTAATGAACGCGAAGTGGGTCAAAAACACTCATGTTCAAAAATTGGTTCGAATCGAATGCAAACCTTGCATTTTATGTGTTTGTTGTTCATAAATGTGCGCATTTGTATTGCAGTGGAAAGAGCAACAACATCGACAGCAACAACAGCAGCAGAGAGAAGGTGTTGAGGGGCTGATGGTGGCCCTTCCATGTGGTGGCGCCGCTGCCCTGCAGGTGATGAAACTTGCGAGTTCTGTGAAATCTGGCGCGACCTTTAAAATGTGGCCAATTTGTAGAAAGCACTAATTATCTGCTATAATCAACTCAGAGTCGATTGCAAGACTAAACAACAGAATGGCTTCGGAGCACAGGATTTATGAGTATTTTCGGCATGTTGGCAATATGTTAGAGGGAGGGGGGGAGGAGGATCTGGTCCTTCAGTTCGGTCTCGATTAATCAAAACAGTTTGCATTTAGAAGCTCCAAAGTGTTACCTTGCACCACACGGGAATAACTTTTCTCTGTCAGCGAGTTCGACCTCCTCGACGATTGCTGCCGAGGCCGAGCACAGAAACGCGTAAGTGCGAGTGCGTCAGAAACCGTTTGAATGCTTTAATTCGTTGCTTATTTACTCGCTAATCCAAAGCAAACACTATCTGGCAACACAGACGCGTCGCGTGAGTGTGCCACGCTGGAATTTCCGGACCCAGAAAATTCCGCCATAGCTTACACCTTCAGCAGGCAGCTCCGAAGTTTGTGAAGTCAACTTCAGCTGACTTAAGAGAAGCTGACGCGAGCTGCCGCTGCCGGGGCCGCTGCGATATGTCAAAAGGCAACATTCGTCCTTGGATGACGAAGCCGAGCGGGGGAGCAGCAGCAACATGGAACCGAGTGATTTGCCGAGAGAGCGTCGGCGGAAGATGGTGATGACGAGGGCGGCGATGGGGAGAGGATGCACTTTGCTAGAAGGCTGGTTGGGGCGGAGCGGAAGGGAGCCCGCGAGAGCTGCCAGTATGAAATGTTTGCTTATTTCCAGAGTAGTTTTTGTTATAATTTGCATATTCTCGACCCTTTGTTTCGCCTCGTTTTTCAGCATAACTGAATTCTTTTTATTGCAATCATCTTCATTTACTCACGTCCTTTTGTCATGTTCTCTCTCCTTCTCCCTCTCTCCATCTGTACGTTTCTATAACAAAGCTAGCCAAGCTCTCTTCTAAAAATCGCTCGCTCTCCGATTCTCGTGCTCTGCTTCTCTCTGTCTGTCTTTAGTGCTCTATCTCACTCTCTCCTTCGCTCGCGCTTGAGTGTCGTTCTATGCACTTGATTCGGTCACTGACATCGCAGCCTTGCACCGGCGTTGTTGTTTTCGTATTTGTTAGATTTGCTGCAATGCTATTGTTATAAGTGCAGTTATTGTTGTTGTTGTTGTTGCTGTTGCTGTTGTCGCTGTTGCTGTTGTCGCTGTTGTCGCTGTCGATGTTGTTGCATTTTAAACTTAACTTTTAACATCATTATTAGAATTATTTGAACTTTTGTTAGTGAGCCAGTGAGCGATTGAGTGAGTGTGTGTGTGTGTGTGTGTGAGTTGCTGAGCGCTTGCGCGTGTATGCGTTCTCGTTCGAATGTTCTCGTGTGTGTACGAGTAGTTTATCGTCTGTGCAAGTATTTGCTTAGACTAGAAAAGTCAGCTTAGATACCACTCGACAAATGTTAGGTTAGGTTAGCTTCAATTATCGCCTGCTGTTGCTCGCATGAGAGGCTGTCATGACTGCCATGGTTGCCATGCTGCCACAGCTAAACGAAGTGCCACTCCATGGTTGCCAGCGGGCGGATGGGGGAGGGTAGGTAGGTGAAAACTACTCCATCGCAGGCCACATCACTACTTCAACACTATTATCATTATAATTATTATTATTAAATATCCGAAAGTGTCTTAAATATCTCTATCAGATCTATTCTTGTATATCTAATATAAATGATAGCATTATTTTGTTTATTTTATTCCATTTTATTTATTTCATTTTCATAATATTCTCATTCATTGACTTCAACAACGGGGAAAAGTGATTTATTCGAATGACTTTTAAATGGTTTTTTGAAAGAGTTGATTGGGTGTTTTTTGACGTTTCTAGGCAAGCACTACGAAGTATTTTCAAAGTAATTTCAGCATCGATCAGGATCGAAAGAAACACACATTTTCATTTAAGCGATCTGGCAACCTTGCAGCCACTAGCAATGCTGGAGTATTTATTCAGTGCAAATGATATGTGAATAGATACTATTTTTTATGCAAATACGTTAGCAACAGTAGCAACAACAACAATACTTCACCAGAAATTAACGTAATAAAATAATGTAAACATATTCGATGTTGTTGTTGTTGTTGTTGGTGTGGTTTTCGCCGCGCTCTGCTGCTGCTTCATCGACGCTCCGCAATCATTTTAAGTAGCAGGAATCGCTTGAGCCAAATCCTCGGAAAGCTTCTTGTATTGTTTCACCAACATTCTAATTTAAGTTTACTGTATTGTAAAAGAACACTTAAAACTGTAAATATTATTTGTTAAGCAGCAAACCAACTCTTCTGTGTTTCCTCTGCTTTCAGGAGGCGGCGCTGCTCCGACGCACGGTAAGTTTACACGGCGAGTGCCGCGAGTCGTCCGCCCGACACCCAAACTGCAGGCTGCGACTTCGTGGCGCGTTATCGATCTGCACGCGCCGCTGACGTCGCTGTCGCTGGGCGCCACTCCGCTTGTCTGCGCGCAAAACTGTGCCAATGCCCTGACGAACGCGCAAGGTAGTGGATTATGTACGTGTTTGTGTGTGCGTTGTTTGCTCGGATAGAGTGTAGGGGTACGTAGTGTGAAGAAGCACGACGCGGCGCTCCACAGAAGTGACTGCAACAAGGAAGTCGCTGGCGGCCGCAGAAAGACGACGGCGACGAACGACAACGAACACGTTTGACTGGCTGAATGGCTGAGTGTTGGTGAGTGTTGGTGAGTGTGAGCGTGTGTGAGTGCGAGAGAATGAGTGCTGCCGCATTGACGCAGCAACAACAACATGTAACACAGACTCCTGGAAAATTCGACGCAAGAAAAGTGGAGCTCCAACGTCGTCCGACTGCAAACACTGGCGCCCTGTTTGACACCCTGGTGGACATCACATTCGCTGGCATTCAAGTTGCAGCAGTTCGCGATACCATGGAACCGTTATGAGCGGTTAGGGACGTGAATTGCAGAGTCTTTGATTCGATTACATAACCGTCACTTACAAAATCATCGCTTATCCATTCTTCGGCAGCGACTCCAACAGTCGCCGAGTCGGTGTGGCCCACCGTCTCGTGTAGGGTGCCGAGAAGTGATGGAGCAAGAGCGGCATTGACGGAAGTGGAGAATAACGGAGAACGCTGCCAGCGTGGAGTCTAGCAAATTCACAAAGTTTACACATTGAGTGGAATTGCAGAAGTTTTACTTTCATGTCCTTCACAACTCCCGGCATTCACAAGGAACAACGACTGCTTGCAAGTTTACTGAGTTGGCTCTCGTTTCAATCTCGGCGCTCGCCATTCTAGTGTAATTAAGTACGAGTGAGTGAAGCAAATGATGACTTCGGTGGGCCTTCCTTCAGAGCAAACCGACCGAGAACACTGACCATCGAAGAACCTAAGCCCCTAAGTACTCGCTTTCCCCCTCGCCGCTCTGAGTAGCTTTTGCGTGGTGAATAATGAGCGTGGTGAATAATGAGCGTGGTGTATAATGAGCGTGGTATATAATGAGCCAAAGTTCACTCTAACCATGGCACAGTTCCTATCAGGCTCCATACGTCAAGATAGTGAGCGGATCACGGCATAAAATATAGTATAAGTATTAAATTTGCCGAATGGTGCGGAGAGCTTCATGGGGGGCTTCGTGCCCCACTTGTACCCACCTAGCATGCACCGGCTCCGCCACTGATCATGACCAAAACCACTTTCAGCGCAATTCGGCGTGCTTTTAGCTCTTTTTGTGGATATTTTTCCGTGTTGCTTGAGTAAAATTCCAATTAAAATGCATTCAAAAGCGATCCGTCGCTATCGAAATGTCACACACTGACACATAAAGGCAATGAGTGTCCGTGTGCATGTCTGTGTGTCGTAGAGAGGGAAACCATCAACAGTAGTCAGGGTTACTTACTTACTTTGTTCGATTTCTGTCTGATGTTTGGTGCTTTTTCAGATTTTATGCTAGCTTTTTCTCAATGAAAATACTTTTTTCGCCATCTTTCGTCTTTAGTAGTTTTTTAAACTTTGTGGGATTTTTTGTTGATGGCTTCGAGACCAGGATGGCAACTCGGCTGCCCGTGCAGAGAGCGAGCATGTGTTTTTAATCTCTCTTTTGTGTTAACGTGGTCGATACTATCATTTGACCAACAAACCAGTTCTTGTAGTTGTGGTTGTAGTTGCCTATTTGTGTGTGTGTGTGTGGATGTTTGTGTGTGGTTGGCTTTTTGTAACCGTTACGTGAGGGTTTGTTGAACTTTCGATTTCGTTCGATTTCATTGCGGAAAAACTGCTGAGAATACTTTAAATTGGTTTTTTGTATTGATTACATTCGATGGTCATGGAACGCGCTTCGTGCAAGTTTCTGTTGTTGTTGCATCGTTGTTTGTGTGGGTGTGCTGTAGCGGGTGGATTAGAGTGAGCAGCAACATATTAACAACAACTACAACTGCAAATTGTACGGGTTCGTTATTCAAAACCTGATTAAAGCGCTGAAAAAGAAAAACTGGCTTCTGTCATGAATTTCGTGCATGAAAAAAGAATTAAAAAAAAATAAATAAAGAAAGTTTCTAGGAAAACATCAACGCCAGACTTCGACTTTAGAAAACTTTTAAAAAACTTCTTACTTTCAGAGTCAAGCTTTAAAAATTGTCTACCTACGCTTTAAATAAAAGTTGGCAACTCTGCAGCGCTCGTCTGTCGAGTGGCACAGATGAAGTCAAGTCCCATGTTTCTAATACAAGAAAAATGTGACGAAATAAAATGAGACTAGAAAATGTTTTATCATCGCCAGAAAAAAAACGAACTCACAGCTGCACAAACAAAAACGAACCTGTTACGAACCAGTGTGAGTGAAACGAACGAATGCCGAAGAATGAAAACAAACCAATTGAAACGACGTTGAAGAAGACGCACGAATGAGCCACCGGACTCACGAACGAACGAGCAACGAATCACCAAACGAACGAACGAACGAACGGGTTCAATGGCTGACCCAATTTTCGTTAAACCCAACGGGAATATTTGTGAAAGCAGCAACAAAAACAAACGAAAGCACAATATTTAAAGCAACACGAAGCGCATACAAATAAAATGACAGCTACAACAACAACAGCAACAACGAAACAAAACTAGAAACGAGAAAGCACGACGAGAATGAATGCAAGTTTAACTAATTAAAAATAAACAAAGTGGAGAAGCAGCAGCACACAAAAATAACCACAAAATCTGGTGGGATGCAGAATAAAAGAATAAAAGAATAAAAGAAAAAAAACCCCAACATGTTTGAATATTAGAAAAGTGATAGCAGAACGAAAAGACGAGGTTGGAATTGAAGTAAAAAAAGACGGGAAGAAGAACAAGCATTCCAAGTATTTTCATCTACATACATACATATGTATATCAATGTTGAGGCATCGAATGCAGAAGAATAGAAGCAACACCCGCAGTTGCAGCAAACTATTAACAGGGTTGCCAGCTACGTATTTTCAATACACATTATGCAGCTGTGCCTATAATAGAGCACTTTCATGTACGTATGCAGTCTATTTACAGAATCGTTGCATATTGCGTTGGAAATTCGAAGATATTCATTCGAAATTAATACGAATCGGTTTGGAGTAAAGGAATAGATGATTAATAAACATCTGTAGATATTTACGATCCTGTAGCTACTGAATAAAATATATAAACGATATCTTAAAAACATTTCCTGCTTTAGGATTGTTTGTTTTAGCATAGCAAATGTTTTCTATAAAAAACTAAACTCTTCGTTATCGATTATCGTGGAAAAATGACTGCAAATAATACCCAAAACTCTTTTGTGTCCAAAGCAGCTCTCCACAATGAGTTCAAATAATTCACCATCATGTTGAGTGATTTTATTTTAGCAAAACAAATGATTTAACAACGAACAACGATAAATGACGACGGCGCGAAGAAATCAAGTCAATAAAACAGAAGAATACGGAGAAATTCGGTTGAAACTACAGCGCAGAGCAACCAGACACAAAAGTTTGACAGCTGCTTGAATAACCAGCAATGCTGCAGCAACAACAGCAACAACAACAACAAGTTCAAGCTTAGATAAACCTTCAAGTGAGTCAATCACCTTTCCACCCACGCGCTTGCGTGGCTCTGCGCTAGTTTGTTCGTTCACAAGGCGTGTTCGAACACCGCATCATTTCGAAGATGACGTGTTAAAGGTTGTTCGTGGCGTTCCATTCCGTTCCGTTCTTTCACATGAATTCTTTGATGGCGTTTTATGATTATGTACAATATTATGATTATATTATATGTATATACAAATGTAGCCGTGGCACTTGTAGGAGCGTCGTAACATCTGTTTTTGTGCTCAACTCGAAGCCGAAATGTCAACTTGACTTAAAGAACTCCGAAACACGTACGAAAAGAGACGTTTTACCTCGTAACTACGTGTACATGAAATTAAAGGTTATGGTCAGCATATTTAACAACGACAACAACAACAACCGAATAGCTGAAGAGCAACAACAAGGAAAAAAACGGTTGTTAAAAGTCAACAATTTCACTTTCACAATTCAATTGTGCCAAATTCGAAAAACGACTCGCAATTAACACATAAAATCACAAGTCAAAGCTTTCATCGGCCTGGTCGACGCATTTGTGGCCCTACAGCTGAGACGAATGACGGAACGAATACCCGTTATATAGAAAAAGCTAACTAAAGATCCAACTACAGACTGGAGACTTCAGTATACAGCAAACAGACACGCCTCCTTCTGAGAGACGCCTCCCTTTTAAGCAACGCATCGAAATTGCTTCGAATCGATTCTTGTGTAGCGCATAGAAACCAGTGAGCAGAATGAGCTGTCAAAAGTGACAGCTACAGTTAATGTATGTACGTGAGTGGTGCAAATGTCAAACGCGGCGGCCATTTTAAAGGTGAAGCGAAATCAGTACGTAATCGAAATGCGCAGTATTATAGCAAGCACTTAAGTGTAGGTAAGAGGGGAGGGGAGGAGGGGGGGTTATAAGGAAGTCGTTCGTATTCCGAAGAAGTTGTGCGATATTTCGATTCGAATTTCGATCAGCTTTCCTCGGAGTTCGACTTATCTTTGTCGTTAATCGCTTCTGTCGTCGTTGTTGTTGTTGTTATCGTTGTTAATGTTGTTGCTGTTATTATCGTGGTTACTGTTTCAGTTATTGTTGTTGGGGTCGTTGCACGCTTAACGGCTGCGCCCCGCTTTTTGTGGTTTTTTGTGTGTTTTCGATGCCTTTTAATTGTCTGCTAACGCGTTTCCGCACCGTTTCTGGTAACGAAATTTAAGGCCGTGAAATTCATCCATTTTTCGGTGTACGCCATCCGCTTTCTTTGGCCCTCTGCTGCTTTTTCTGTTGCTCATTTAATTTATTCAGCTTCAGCTACGCTTATTTCGGTTACTGCTGCTCCTGCTCTCCGCCCCTTCGTCCACTTTCTACACATGTTTTTCGCTTCTCTTTTGCTGTCACTTCCATGTGCTTACCATCATATAATTTTAAGGGTCAAACATAATTTCGTTGGCTCGAGAAACTTGAACTTGATGATGTATTTCGCTTTTGCTTCGTTGCTGTGCGTTGATCGTGAAAACAGAACCGTTATGTCGGACTTATTAGTGCCTGGCTCTCAAGACTGCCACGAAATCACCGGACCCTTGAACTGGAACTGCTTTGGTTTTGGGAAAGCTGAACCAGAGCTCAGCTGGAACCAGTTGAGATGCAACATTAAGTTTGATCGATTAATCTGCGGAGTCAGTTTCTTTTATTTCTCAGTTAATAGTTAGCAGTGTAGCACTGTTTTTCACGCTTCCCAATCCGAGAAGAATTTCATATAAATTACATATTACATTCACCTTTATACTCCGTTACTCTTACATTCCATTGTAAGATTTGTCTGTATAGCTTCTTCGTTCATTCTTCCTCGTCATGTCTTATCTCGTTTTGAGATATAGAGCTCTCTGAGTATTAGAGGAAATATGAAACAATTTAATCGAAGTTCAATCGCCAGCTGGTACTTAGAATATAGAAGGAAACTTTTGATTTAAGAGTCTATCAGAAATACATAACTTTTTTATAGTTTTCTTACTTCTTTCTTTCTCCCTTCCACCTTCGATCTGTTGTGAAAACCGTCTCCGGAGCTCAGGGCATTACTACACTTTCACTAATAAATGCATTGAAAGCCTCTTCGATATAAACACAAACCCATGTCGCCCAGAGAATCGACGTGCTTAAAAATGCGGACAGTATTAATTGGTAAACAGTTCCCACCTGGCAGATGTGCTCTGAAATGCAACAACACAAGGAACAGCGTGAACAATAGAGATCTCGTAGTTCGCCAATCTTAGAAGCATCCTCTCGCCGTTAATTGTTCAGAACTGCACTCGTTTTAAGCGATGCACAAGGAAAATCTGAATACATAAAAGCAAGAAGCCGGAGCCTTCTAATGAACGCACACTGCATAACTCCCAGCACCATCCCGCGGCGCGTCAACGGCTCCCCTCCGCCGCCCTGCCGACTGCCTGAGGCGTCAATGACTTCGCAGGCTCCATGGAATAACGGCTACAGCGAATGTTGGCATAAATAAAGCAGATTTGAAAGCAGTTGAGAGCATCACAGCATCGCAGCCCGCAGTGACGCTGTGGAGGAGGGGACGCCGGCAGCCGGTGGGGGGAGGGGGGAGCGGAGTCGGAAGATGCTTAGAGGCATTCAAGCGGTCGTAGTCCCCGTGAACTCCCGGTTGGTGTGTTCGCAGCATTTCCTGTTACAGTTTCGAGCATAAATAAAAGTGCTTGTGTAGCTGCAATTTATGCATCTGCGTCCGTCCGTCCGTCGCTGCGCTGCACCGGGTGCTGCATTTCACGTTGAGTGGGCCGGCCGACTCGCAACTCTGGCAGCACTTCAAGTGGCAGCCAACCCGCTACGCCGCCAACCGGCAGTGGAGACCAGAGCCAAGTGCGCACGTCTGCTTGCGCAATACTGTATGCTTCAACGATGCCCGCCGATAAGGCAGTGTACACCGGTAAAGCAGGGCGACACCGAATGTCTAGCAGAAGGTTGTACGTGTTCTTGAGACCAATTTGACAGATCCAAAGAACGATTATTAGAGGCGAAGAGGACCAACTAACCACTGAATGGTTGGGACATCTTCCAGAGATAAGAGAAGATAGGGACATAGACCCTTCATTCTGAGGTAGTTGCTGCTCTTCACTTCGGTCCGGTTAGCCGAGGTTTGTTGGTTCTACGAGGAGGCTGGATCGGAGTTTGGAACCCACGCCGCCATCCCTTTCAAATCCCTGCTGGGTTGAGCTACAGCCAAGCAGACACGCGACATCAGCTTAGATACGGACGCGTCCCAAACACTCATCCGGAAAGCCGATCATGCAGCGTTTGTGCGCTGCGTGCGTGCAGCATAACAATTTTGCTGCGTTCGCTCTTCGCTGTAACTCAATCGTGTCGCATTCGGTTTCAGTTTCGATTTCGTATATTTTCCGGCGCCCCGCCACTCCGAATTCGTTGTTGTTGTTGTTGTATCTCATTGAGGAAAGTGAATTTGGATTTGTTGCGCCAAACACGTTCTGCCACGTTGAGGTTATGGCTGACGTTACGTCATCGCGAGTGGCGTGCGAGTGGTGTGCGATTTGCGTGGACTTAGGGTAGCTGTGTCAGTTGCAGCAACTGCGGTCGCTGGCTGTTTTCCTGATTCTCCGATTTCTCGTCTTCCAGCTTCGTTCCAACGTCGTCGGAATTTTCTTTTAACGAGCGCGAGTGCTTCGCAACCGCTTCGTGGAGCGAACGAGTGGCTTTTCCTGTAAATTGCACAACCTAATTTTTGCCGCTGCTGCTGAGCGACGTCGGCCAACGAATGTCATAATCACTGAGTGCTTAGATGATGATGTTGTAGTAGTTGTTGTTGTTTTCGTTGCTGGTGGACTGCTTTTTAATTGCATGGACTGCTAATTGTTGGCTGCGTTTTTCATTAAACTTGCTGCCAATTATAGACTTCGCTGCATCACAGAGAATTCAAAAATACCAACAAAACAGCCCGCGAAGTTGGAGCATTCGAAGTTAGCGCGTCTGTCACGCATGACGTCACCTTCTCCTGAAATTCCGCGGCAACACTGTCACTTCATCTATCGAAAACGGCGGTTTAATGATCGGACAAGCGATTCCATCGTAGTCAGCATCAATATTCGAATCGCAGCTGAAGAATTGACATGTTTAATTCATTGCTGACGTGTATCGACGTGTATCGCCCACGAGTTGTTGTTGTTTGTGTGTCTTGCATGACTTCACGTTGCTTCGAAAACTTTGAATCATCTTCTTCTTCTTCTCCTTATCTTCTTCTTCAGTCGCACGACCAATCAGACAGACGATTTGTCCCGTTCGACGTGTGACAGAGCAACGGCTGTGAATTAAAGGGATTTAATTGAGAATAAGGGTTTACAACAACAGCAACAAACAGTACAGACTCATCCGACAGAGTCATCCGACATCATGTAAGGCTCAATAAATGAAAGACCCCGAATGGAGCACATTGCAGCGGCTTAAAATAGCTTCTGGTGTCCCATATTTTTACAGTAACGAGAGAAAAAAAATCCAACTAGAAGAGGAAAATGGCAGCTATTCAGACACTACATCAAACATGCACAATATAGTGTACAACAACAGTGAGAGTATGCTGCACAAAACTGCAGAACGTCTCTGAATGACTTCCTAGTTACGGCAACAAAACGTTTCATTTAAAAATCACAGCAGCTACAACAACAACAACAACAACAACAACGATCATAATAATGACAATGCACACATAGAAAGCGAATGACTCGAAATTGGGTCGGAATACTAGCCAGATAAAAACTAGAAGCCTCGAAAAAAGACTGTCAAAGCAATTTATTGCTCTCTCTGTCCTCCCCACGGCAGGCGCTTTCGTATTCGTACATGCTTCGGTAAGAATGTTTCAGAGGGGCGAAAAGCAACGAACAACTCCGACGACATACGACACACATGTACATACTTATCTATGGCAATAATGCAACAACAATAACAACAACAACAACAGCAGCAGCCACACCACATTAGCTTGCCCTAAACATTCCGTGGCTGCCTCCCCCTCGAAACCCCTCTTTCACTCGACGAACAAAAGAAAGAAGCAATCCGCTGCTATTTTAAATTTTTCACGCTGCATTTCATACTCATTCGAACACATTGAAACACACACACACACGCACATGTACGCGTATGCTTTCCATTCTCGTGTCCGTCCATGTTTTGATGCCTTTCGCCCGCCATCATGTAAGGTTTTGCTTCTTTTTACTTTTAATTTCTAAATAAAGAACCTCGCCATCTAAACAAAAGTGCAGATTGTCGAGCGCAACCTAAACAATGGCGGCGGCTGCGACTGCGACGACGTCGACGACGGCAGAAACAACAACACAGCCAGCAACAACAACACATCCAGCGAAAGCAGAACAATACAAAAAAATATACGGTGCAGTGTTGACAGCCTGTAAAAACGCAGACGCGTCATCGGCTCTTAAGCACCAGTTACAGAATATTGTATGTACAGATCCTCGGCGTGAAGAGAATTGCTCAGAAATTCACAGTTCCAGTTTCCTCGAACTCATGAGCGATGAAGAAAATGAAATGAAATTAAAGAAGATACTGGAGAAGTTCCTGAAGGATTCCTTTTCCCGATTGTTTTGTGAATTCGAACACCTCGTGGCGATTATTTTCGTTGTTCGCTTTCGAACGATCACGAATCATGTTCGTGCATTAACGAATACGAACGGGTTCGGTGTTCGTATTCTTAGCGATTGATTCCGGGTTTCTATGCACGGTACTTCAGGTCGCTGAGCACAAGACGCCTCTATACTATTTCTACGTACATCCACTTAATACACATGAATGCATGCAACAAAAATTCGTATCTTCTTCATCAGTTTTCAGTTTTCAGTTTTCAACATGGCGGTTCTTTGGACTTTTAACCTATTTATTTCGCGTATTTATAACACTTTTCACGCTCATATTTTTACTCAAATATTATTTCGAATGTTCTTCGAACGAGTGTATCTTGGGTACATGTAGCATAGTATAATGGAAGTTTCATGCTATACAATGTTCGTAATAATTATTTAGACTACTTACATGGACTCTATAGTGGCTCTGTTGGTTGTTTTTTTTATAGAAATGAACACGTCGCTGATAAGAACAGCGGCCATGTGTTTGTGCGGGCGGCACGGGGCCGGGGTAGGGGCGGTGCGGACTTCGAGTTGCGGCGGTCATGTTATCGGAATATTTGATGGGTGTTTGAGTGAACTCATTTAAAAGAGGGGATCAACTTGTTGTTGTCTCAAATCTAATGCACTCGATTTTCTTATCACTTTGAGGCCGAATGCGGAGCGAGCAAAAGAGATAAACTATCAAGTGTGGCAGGTGGCAGATAATCGGATTATTATGAGAGAAGAAAAAGAAGTTGAAATCAAAATCAGAGGCTCAAAAGGTATGAGTAAAAAAACCACCCCGGCCCCTGCTCAGAGACACACACAGAAATGTCCTCGATCAGATGAAGAGAAGAAGAAGAAAGTCCTCTCTCGAAAACATCCGGTGTAACCCACCGCAGCGAGGGCAGTGACAAAATGCACGAAGATGAAAATTCAGGGCTTCCTAGAGACAAAGTCACGATGGGATAAGGTGAACAAGGGAGCATTTGTGGGTTGTTCG
This sequence comes from Myopa tessellatipennis, assembly GCA_943737955.2. Taxonomy (NCBI): domain Eukaryota; kingdom Metazoa; phylum Arthropoda; class Insecta; order Diptera; family Conopidae; genus Myopa; species Myopa tessellatipennis. Next base: position 15,151,225 of record OX031314.1, on the reverse strand, counting down.
GATTGGGACGAGGTGGAGATGGTGACATCGAGATGTACAAAGCACGACAGCCAAGCGAACCGAACTCACAAACGAGCAAATAACGACACGAACCGAACGCAGACGGAACACCAAACTAACCTAGTTTCTGCACAAAACAAGCAACAACAACCGCAACCGAAACAACAACATCAGACGGCATCGTCCACAGTCAACAACCATATTGAATGTTAAAAAAAGAAACAAAAACAACACCCAGCAGCGAGACGATGACGATGACGACGACGACGACGATTACATCAACGAGCCAACGAATGAAAGAGCGAATGTTACGAACGAGTAAACGAGCGCTGGTTCGGGTCAAAGACCTGCAGAGGTCGTTGTTGCAATTGCAATAGCAACGTACAATAACACGATAGCGATTCCATCACCAGCATTAGCAAAAGCATTGCACGCCAGCGAAGCGTTAGCGAAGGCGAACACAAGAATAACAACAACAACAACAACAGCAACAACAGCAACCACAATAACAATAACAACAACAACTACGACGACATAGAAGAATTTGGAGAGCAGAGCAAATAAAACTTAAATCAAAGGAATTAAATAAAATAAAAATAATGAAGAGCTTATGGAACCGAGCAACCCCCGGCAACGACGACAAGAACAACAACATACACAACAACATACACAACAACAACAACATGTAGTTGATGCGAACAAATTGCAGTGAGCGATAGATAGAGAACGAAATCGAGAGCGAGAGCGAGACCGAGCAAAACTCACCGATGAAAATGAGAGTGAAGCAAAAGCTCAGAGAATTCATTTGGCACTCGTGAGAGAGGAAAAGCTATGTATTTGCGAGGAAATCTGTTGTTATTGTTGCTGCTCCACTCACTGCAGACGGCGCAGCAGGGCCTCGCGATGGACTCACAATATTTTGTTGTTCCACTATGCACACATTTAATTAGATTTCTATAAATAAAGACATTTGAAACACAATAATTAATGTTTTTTGCGATTGCAATTGCAATGAAAGTGTTCGGTTTTTCATCTAAACACACATGAAGAGAGGCAGAACAGATGCTAGACTGACTTTTGAGAGATTCATTACAGGAAACCCTCCTCTGACAGGGCAGACAGGTTGCCAGGATAACAGTCGACAACAACAAGGATCCGATTGAAAGTCTAACATCTGAGCACGATTATTATATAATAAAGAAAAAGATCGTATATATAGTATATGTATATGTATAGTATACAGTTCTTTAGATGCTTTCCCAGCTGGTTGTTGTGTTATTTAATTAATGTTGTTGTTGTGTTTTATTTCAGGCTCCCCCCCTCTGCAGCTCCCTCGAATCCAGTGACATCCAAATTAGGTGAGTTAATCATCATCATGTTTCTAATAATTAACTCAAACCTCGTCGAAAGAATATCCACAAAATATAGCATCCTGTAGAAGTTAGTAACTAAAAAGAAGTAAAATTTAATTGATTCGCGAAGCTTACATTACGTGAGAATAACAATTGCTTTGATTGGAAGAAAATAGACTGAATAAATGCGCAATTACAATGAAATTAACATCATTCATAGCAGCAGCAACAGCGACAATCCGCGAAGAACGTAGGTTAAGACCTCTGAAGAGCCATTAGCAACCCAAGGAGAAGAAAAGCAACGTCATCAGCGCCGTGGTTACGATCGTCTTCATGGCGAAGAACGAGAGACACTCGGAGTTGCTGCTGTTGCTGCTGTTGCTGCTGCCCACATGTTGCTGGATGATTGTGCAACATGAAAGACAAGCTGCGGCAACCACAACATGCATGTCTTACATTCAAAAGTTTCCTCTTATATAATCGGCAGCTTAATTTTCCATGCATTTTGCTGGTGTCGCTGCTGCTGTTGTTGTTGTTGTTGTTGTTGTCGGCGCATATTTTATGCCTGGCGGCTCATGTTGCTGCCTCCTTCACTCACTCTCCTTCGAGCGACTGCGAAATGGAAAACGTGCAGCAACAACAAAACTCTTCCGCTTTTCACGTTCAACGACGACGATCGTCATGAGCAGTTTTCTTGCAGCAACAATTTTTGCACATGACATGATATGATTTCGTTGTTGTTGTTGCTGTTGCTGTTGCTGTTCGGGTTGCGGCTGCGGATGGCGGGGAGGTGATCGAATGCTGTCGCTGCTGGTTGTATAATCGAGAGCGGATCGAGTTTAGCTATGAAAAACTCCGACATGGGAGAGCGAAAGTGGGTTAATTTGCGCAAATAACCGCTTCGATTGGTACCCGGATTTGGCGAAGTGGGCGTTTGCGATCGTGTGTCAAGAAGGATCTCTGAAAGACTACTTTAAGTGGGTGCAAGATCCGAGGGTGCCTTAAAAGGCCCCCCATTACAAGCACTCTATGTTCATCCATCTTCGAGTATGTCGTCCTTTGCATTGACCGTGTTTTCTTGCTGTACTTCCCCGAACTACCGACATCCATCATCGAATTGTCCGTGATTCTATCGTGTTAACAGATTCCTTTCTCGAGTTGTCATTCCGTGCGTGTTGATAGACGCAGCCGAAGTCCTGCAAGCAATTTCTGCAAGTGTAGCAAAGTCGGTTGCGTAATCGCAAGTCGCTTGGGGGGCAAGCATTAACAACAACAACAACAACATGTTGCTCAAAACTACAGCCTCAAAGAAAAATGAAGCCAAAGCAGTCGGTTTGTCGGTTTATCGGTCGGTCGTTGGTTTAGTTTTTCAACTTTTCCTTCTGCTTCTGCTTCTTCTTCTCCAGCGGACGTATGTATGTATGTATGTAGCTCCACTTGCTAGCATTGTTTTTGTTGTTGTTATGCTGCGCCATGTTGTGTTGCTATTAAATAATTAGTTAGATTCGAGTTTTCGAACTTGTTGTTGGCCTGACTTAGTTTTTACTTTCAGTCGCATGCAGGAGAGTGAAAAGCGGTTGTTGTTGTTGTTGTTGTTGTTGTTTGTTGCAAAAACGATTACGTCGTCGTCGTCGTCGTTGTTTGTCGGTCGATCGATCGTTTGCCACATTCTTTCACGTTGAGTTCGTCGCATTTTCTCATTCGATTTGCCGATGTTGCTGTTGTTATATAATCTATTGATTGCAACTCACTGATTGTCGTTGTTGTTGTTGTTCACTAATGTTGCAATATTGCATTCTTCTTTAGTTTTTCTTTCACAGTCCATGATCATTAATTGTTCCCGGGTTGTTTGTTGTTGTTGTTGTCCATGTTGATGGTTGTTTGTTAGCCGATCGCGTATTTAAAATCCTTTCTCCCGCCCTCCCTTCCCTCCCCTCCATTCCCTTCCCTCCCTTCCCCTTCTACGATACTAACCAACCGATCTTCGCCATACATGTTATTCTTGTGGTTGTAGTTGTTGTTGTTGTTGGTGTGTTCATAACTTTGCGGAAAACTTTGGAAAACGCAACGTTGCAACGTTGTTAGTTACGTGTTGTTGCTGCTGTTGTTGTTGTTGTTGTTGTGGCTGCTGCTGCTCTTAAACTCCAGACAATTCAGTTGGTTGCTGGTTTTGCGAAACGCTTCGTTGCTTTTGTTGTTGTCATTACATCACAATCATTTCTTTCGTCGTTTATGTTTAAGATTTTCGTGAAATTATATCATTCTTAAGAGCAGGATCTGTCGATAAAGCAGTTGCACAGAGAAGCACCTCAAAGGACAGACAAAAAGAAGTCCACAAGCCCAGAAACAATCCCAGGACCAGCAATACTATTTTAAATATTTATTTTATTTATTCAACATCTACGAAGCAATAAATTACCACAAACAGTTAAAATAGCACTACTCACAACTGAGCTACTTTAAGCAATTATTTTAAATATTTAATCGTATGCTTTGAATTGTTTTCAGTTGCTTTTTAATGTGCAACCTGCAACCTGTTTTCCAGCAAACAACATGAGAGCAATTCAAATTCGTCAACATGAGCTGCTGACTTACGTAAGCATTACATTGAACTTTGTAAGGTGTTTGCTGCTGCTTCTTCTTCTTCTTCTTCTTCTGCTTGCACTTCAACTCCGCGCGACGCGTGTCCATTGTGACAGCGACGACGTGTCGTGCATCTTTCATGAGTCTTTCCTCCTAATTGCTTAAAGTAGCGAAGGGTATTGAAAACCGAAAACATAACGCGCACTTTCCCCCTTAAGTTGTTGTTGTTGTTGTTGTTGTCGGTTTTCCTTGTTTGACTCTGCTTCTTGTCGGCTTCGTTGTTTGCATTAGTTTTCGTTGCTGTTAAGTTCACACTTTGTTATGCACTCAAGCTGCATTATAGCAACGCGTCGGCCATCACACTGCGTTACCTTCACAAACAGTTGGCAACGCCACCGACTCACGTCCATCATCGAGTCCATTCATCAGCAACTCCAATTTTTGGCATTCAAATTGAGCTGTTCGACGAAAGTTCAACCCGCAACACGACCAACCTTTTCTGGAGTTCGCTAGCAGTGCTGCCAACTTTCGGGTTCCTTCTTATCGACGACGCTTAGGCATGTATTCTACTCTGTTCATCAAATGTCACTGATGGATGCTTGTAATTGTTATTGTATTGATGGGTTGTTTGTTGTTGTATTGATGGATTGTTTGTTGTTTATTTTAAGACTTCTTGATTGAAGATGAATAACATTTTGTTGTTTTTAAAACATTTAAGTTTGATTGAAGTGTGGTTAAACTCGAGTTAATTGTGAACTGCTAAATAAATGTCAACTATTGTGAATTGTTCATGATAAAGTTGTTTTTGCGTCCATTAAATACTCGTATTTGTAGTGTTTGACTTCCTTTTACTTTAACAATTCAAAAGTTGAAGACATTTCATAATTTGACTTTATTTTCGAATTGGATTTTTAATTTTCCTTCCGACTTCGAATTACTATTTGCTTTCACAAATCTTATTTTCCGATCTCTAATTGATTGAGTTATTTTTGGTTTTTATCTACTTATGTGCATTTAGTTTACTTTCAGTTTTTTCCAATTAATTTATACACTGGAGTTGTTATTTGTTGTATGTTTTAACCTAATTGTTTCAAGCGTTATTAATATTGGCTTTATATAACATTATTTGTTGTAGAAATTAAGTACAAGTACAAATTATTTCCAAATTATATAAAAATAAGTGTTGAATAATTGAATTCTGGGTAAAGCATGTTATTATACAATATTTAGTTATGATTTATAATCTATATTTTTTCGATAATCGTTTTCCTTCTTCGGTTTCATTCCTTGTTACTTTCTTTTGATGTTTGATTTTGGGATATTTTGCATTCGCTGCGAGTAGCAATTGAATTCACCATTAGTTCGGATCCATGACATGATCCACGCCTAAGAAGCAATCCAGTCTCTCGACCAAAGCTGCCGTCAGAAGCGCAGCCGGCGAGCGTCATGAACTCCTCCGTATTCAAATTACAAACATGCAATGCAGTGGATGCAATACGGCGTCCATTGATGCGGCATCGAAGAAACATGAGAGGGAACGAAAGACCGGCGGTTACGCAAGCCTCTGCTGCATCCAGCCATTGCGGCCGCAGCCTCTGTCGCTGCGCTGCGCGGTTGCTTCCTTGTATGACATAACAGCGCGCTGCTTAGTCGAGCAACGTACGAGGCGATCAGTTCGCCGTTGCTCAACCCGTGTTCGCCGCTTCTTGCTGCGCGGCGGCTTGGTTCGCTTTCCTTCTTAATCGCCTCACTGTCATTACTCGTGCTTGATGTTGCAGCGCATTTTCCAGTGTTTCATTCGGCTGCGTTTCCAGCTCCGCAGTGAGCGATGGCTTTCCTTATTGTGCCCCTCCACTTTCGTCGCTCAGCGTCTAACGCAGTTTCACTTTCTTGCTTGACGACTGCTGGCGACGTGCGATCGGCTCAGAAATGCTGCTCGCCTGCTTCTTTGCTTCGTTGTTTGATGGCTTGTTGATTAACCCATATTTTAGCCGGGAATTCAATGCATGACTATTGTAGTATTGTTGTTGTTGTTGTTGTTGTTGTTGTTTTTGTTGTTGTTGTTGTGGTGATAGTGATGGTGATGGTGGTGGTGGCTGTTGCAATCGTTACTGCCGTTAATGAAGTAATTATGCAATAGTTGCAATTAATTACGAAGCGTTTTCGACTCGCTTCTCGCGGTTGTAGACGCGAAACAGTCAATTAAAATTAGCGATCTGCTGAAAAGAGTGCTAATTATTTTTAATTAAATTTAAAAATTCCCCAAACACTATACATGTACATGTGTGTGTGTGTGTTTGTGTCTCGGTTCTCCTGGAATTACTGTCAAGTACGCGTACATCTTTCAATAAATAACTAACATTGTTGTATTTATATATTTAATACATGTTTTCTTTTCTTTAAACTTATTATAAGAAGTTCAACTAATTTATAAACTACTTTAGTCATCATTGCCATCATTCATCATCGTTCAACGTTCGATTTTATTCCTCTTTCGTCTCCGTTAAGAGTCACGACTTCTGGACATCATCATGGCATCACCTCGTACTCCTTCCTAAACGTTTGCCTTTAGAAGGGTGTCTTTCCTCCTCTCGTTGTGTGTTTTATTGGGTCTATTGTTAGCAAACACTTCCTGCTCGCCCTGTCAGCAGCGTTGAGCCTTCTTACATGACTGAAAGGCCTTCAGCAGACTTCCTTCCATTAGACCGCTTTAGGAGCATTTGTGATCAACAAATAGCAACAACAACGGCAGCAAAAAACCAACGATTAACTTAACAAACTCTCTGTTGTTTGTCTCTGCTTAAAAACTTACGTAACCCTGAGAAACTCACGACAAGCAATGTAAGGAAAATAAAACGAAATAAAATAATAATAAAAACGGAGGCTAAAGGCGAACAGTGTTGCCAACTAGACTCTAAAAGTAAGGAAAACTGCAGGAAGTGCAATTTTCACGGAAGAGTTTCGATAGCGATACTGTTGTGATAACGGGAAGAAGAAGCGAGGTAGGAGCGGAGTGGCTAGAAACGAATGAAGAAAAACATACGCGCCGGAAAAGTGAATGGAAAATAAGCCAAAAGTCAGCGCGAACTGAAAAACAACCACTCATTGCACTCACATGAAGCAGATCGATAGGCGTAGATAAGAAAACGAAATAATATTGTGAGGCAATAAAGCGAAACGGAATGGAAAACAGGCCACTTCGCCGGGTGGGTGTCGCGTGGAGGCCGGCGGCAGGAGTCAACGTGCCCCAGCGAAGGAAAGCTGGGACCGGGGAAAAGGTGCCCATGCTTCACTTAAACCACAAAAGGGCAACCTCTGCTCTTTGCTGTTACTTTATTGGTGCTTCTTTCTGTGTTGTAGTGTGTAGCAGTTTTCGGGCCTGTTGCAGGTTCCATTTGATGAAAATTGATAGACGATACTTTGGAAATGCTTGGAAGAGTGTCTTTAATGAAACTGCAACTTCAACTAACTATCTAAGGGTTGGCAGCGCAGGTCTTGCAATCAGGATGCATTCTGTGCTGCATTCGCTTCTGGTTCGCTTTGCTTTCGCTCTCATAATGAATGTGATCGCTCGCTGTGAGATGTAATGTTCGTTGCTGGGAGATCCAAGATTTAAGTATATACGAGGGTGGTCCCAGAAGTACCCTTGACGTGTAAAATACTCATATCGAACTCACTCACAGTGGCAAAGGGTGGACCTTATCACTCCCTGATAATATGATGTTTCATTAGCCCATGGATAAGTTTAAAAGCAGCAAACGTCTCGATTTAACCAACAAAAGATGCGGCTATCATCGAGCTCCATAAAAACAAAGCTTCGAGATTCATTTAGTATAAACTACAGACGCAACTAACGAATATGGAGTTCGTTGAACCGCGTTTCCAGCAGATAGCCGCGGTTGGGGCAGATTATTTATTACAGCAATAAAAACAATGTTAAACACCACGTCGCTTATACAACACGAGGAAAGGAAAATTATGCCAACATGTTATTACAACAATAGCAACAACAACAACGACAGCGCAAGAGCCGCAAAAGTACATCTGGCGAAGACAAGAAACTTATGTAACGGTTACCCACTAACGGCAAATCCAGCAGGGAACCCAGAGAATGAAAATAAAGTGAATTAAAACAGAGACTAAGAGAAAAACTATTCGGCACAAAACTATGACACAAAGAAATGAAAGCAAAATCGATACTAGCAGCAGCAGCAACCACAGATTTAGAAGGGACGGAGGGGGGGAGGCAGGGGAGTGACAGAGAGCACTGCAAATTATTCAGGTATTCAGATGGTCAGTTGGTCGGTTGGTCGGCTGGTCGGTACAGCAGCATCGGCCGATAGACAGACAATCATGTGACACAACCAACAAACAGATGCCGATTACGAGAAATTTTATCGTTATTCTATTAAAAAAGCGACATTATATTTAAGTTGTATATTTTTATTTTAAAAGCAAAAGAATAATTAGCTTTTACTTCAACTAAAAAAATTATTATTCATACTTTAAAACTTCTGCAAGGAAACTAAAAAGCAAATTTAACTGCAGTTTCTAAGCTGACCCTCAGAGGAAATGCCAGTGCATAGAAGTATACATACAAAATACACAGACACTCTCTCAGACACACACAAGAAAACACATAACACTGAAATATACGATTAATGAAGAAAATGAAAGACTGAAACCTGCTCCGTGCAAGCCCCATCGACTGAAGGACGAATGAGGTCCTTTACCAGCATTCGTTCATGGCAACGTTTTGTGCTGTTAGATCCAAGTGTGTGTGGGTGTTCGGCCTTGTGTAGGTGCCAGTGTGTGTGTGTGTGAGTGTGTACACAGCTCTACAGATTCACAGAACAGGACAGAACAGCCAAATATAACGGCAACAGCAGCGCGGCTGTTGGTGCGAGCGAGAAGACACGCAAAGCATTTCTGACAGCCTGATACTGGATACGCGAGGCGTTGAAGTAACGCCCTGCATGTGGACAAGAAGCAGAAGAGATCCGCCTAAGCTAGTCGGAACCCAGTAGATCACTTTCATTTCAGCATCATTTTCCATTGATTCCTGTGTTGCAGTACCACATTTACTTCTTCTCATGAGCTCACTGCTTTCTCTCTTTCGCTCTGAACACCTCCTTCTGTCTCGTAATTCGTACCATAACTCACTACACCCGAATTAAGCCATAGAATCACCCTGTTTTCAGCGGTCTTCCGGGGTATCGAGGAGATGACGCCAAAATAGATTTTCCACTACTGACCTAGATAACAACAGTAAGAAATAGCGTTGAAGCGTAACCTATACAGACGCAGAGAGCTACTAAATGCCAAGTAATGAATACACACACACACATACATGTACAAAGAGTGCTACATAAGGACACCTCGGTTATGTACGCTTTATGTACTTGCAAGGAGGCGAGGATGGGCGACGGTGCGGCTCGATTGTACGCGCTCACTGGATACCTAATTGTTTTCCATTGTCCTTGGACTCGCCAAGTTGCATGCACTCGGTTGTTGAACTTCGCCGAGTGTTGCCATGAAATGCCAAACAGCGCAGGGTGGCAACTTGGTTTGGTGGTGGCTGGGGCTGCGGCGTTTCTTGGGCTGAACCTAGGTCAGTTCGGCACGGAGCTTTTGCACTGCAACGGCAACCCGCGCGATGCTCTGCAGTGGCCGCTGCACACGCAGGAGCTGGCTTCGAGTGTCGTTGTTGCTGTTGCTGTGCAGACTTCAACGCTGCCGACGCTTCGATCTCTTCTGCTGGCAGCCAAGTGCAAGTTCAGCCGAAAAGCAATCCTCTGCTGCGCGTATCCTTCCATGTACGTGCGTGTGTGTGTGTGCATACGGCTGTATGTGTGCGTAAGGGCTACTTTTGTTGTATTTTGTCCCGGATAATGTCATTGCCAAACTTCTGCATCTCCAAACAGCGTTTACGCAGATGTTGCTGCAGAGTGACAAAGCTTTACAGTGACATCCATTATATGCAGTATATAAGTTTTCATTTGCAAATCTAGGATTAAAAAAAACAAATGAAACACACATCAAAAACGATAAACTAGAATCCAGCGAAATGTTCGAGTTCTCTTGTTTTATTCACTGAGTCATTGGGCAGAAATGCGTTTAGAAGGATCAAAACAAAGCTAGGATGTGAACCTTAGAAGTTCTGTCTAAAGTTTGAATCCTTTCCTTGCGTTTGGATCATGTTTCTATTCGTCTACGCTTAGAAATGTACTTGTGTCGGGTTTTGGAACTGATTTATTTGAAAACCTTTTTTAAATTCGTATCTATTACTTCTTAAAGTATTCTAGTTAATTTTTCACTTTGTATTGAATAAAATTCCTCCCAAAACTGCAGACAAACGCTCTGCTTTGGGTGAAGGATGTCAAAATACTGTACCACAAATGGTAATGTTACTCCCTGTAAGATTTCTGAAAATATTTAAATTATTTCGGGTCTACACATTATATACACAGAGATATATTATTTTGTGAATAATACCCTGAAAAATACCCTGGATTCATGGGGAAATATTGTAAAATAAAGACGAAGAAGATGTCAATTAGTCACCATAAAAAAGTCACACTTTTTCACACAAGAAAAAATGAAAATAAACTCATGGAAGAAATTCGAACATGGCCGAGGATTTGGTAGTGTGTACATTAGGTCTGTATTTGTGTGTGTGTTACTTTCTACACACACCAACAAAGAGATGCAAACACCAACTGATGACCTATATAAAAGTGGGCGAGGAAATATAAACAAACGAGGTGCGATAAGATTAGTGTTGCTATTGTTGTTGTTGCTGCTGATTCCGATATTTACAAAACAACGATATTTTATATTACTAAATATACGACAACGTTGTTATTGTTGTTGTTTTCGCACAAACATCACTTAATTTTGAAAGAAAGTTCTTCTTAGCCTCGAAAATGCAGATCAACACAAAACTATTTGTGAAAAATATTTGTGAAAACTTATTTGATAAAAAAATGATGAAAACAAATTTATAATAATAATGATTATAAGAATAACGATCATTTTTAATAATACAAACAATAATAATAATAATCATAAGAATAACGATAATTTTTTGTTTTTTTAATAATAAAAACAATAAGAATAATAATAATAAGAATATTATTATAGTAATAATAATAATATTATAATAACAATAGTAATAATGACATAAATTTTAATAACAATAATGAGAGTAATAAAACTTATTTTAGATAATATAATAAAATTATAATAATATAAATATAAATAATTTAAATATAAATAATAAAAAATAAATATAAATTAAAAGTTAGTGTATTTCAGTTTTTAGTTTTAGTTGTTGTTCTTGCAGCTGATCCTTCTTGCGATTAAAACTGGTAAGAAGCACATTTTCGAAATTTGTTTTCGCTGGTTTTAATTACAGTTAATTTAGAATTTCCAAAGAAATCCCAGAATATAGTCGATGTTCTTTTCATACGTTTACATTGCTTTAGCATTGTTAGCTTTATTTACGAGAACGAAACTCCGGCGACGCTGTTGCGATGTTGTCTCGTGTGACGTGCGACTTCTCTGCGATCAGAAGTCAACATTTTAAAAGTAGGCCTTCGCTTGAGCCGAGACGCGAACCGAGACGCGGACGCACGCAAAGAAAAGGTTTAAAGTCACGGTCAGCGCTGCAGTTCGTGTTGTGTCCCGGGGCAGAAGGCGCAACTCCAGTCTCTGTGCAGCTTGATTAGTAGCCTCTAAAATGTTGTGTCTAACGCTGAGTTCAGCTGGCCGAAATGTTGATCTTGTGAAGTTCTACATAATATGCTTTAATGCTGTTGTTGTTTTGCTGTTACCATTTGAAGTTTTCACAGTGCAGCTGAGCTGAGGTGAAGTAAAGCCTCTAGACTCAAGCTTTGTTGCTTATACGAGTACCTTTTCTGCTGCTTTGGGCCGAAGTGTGGCAGCGCTTTTAAGTCGGCTTGATTGCTCTCTAAAGGAAGTTTGTGAGTGATAAATGAAAAGCGTTCAAAACAATGTTATTTCCAATGTAAAGATTTATTAAATGAATTCAAAGTTTCTTGACTTGCATGAAAATCATTCTTTACTGCTTTTTGCTTCTTTTGTTGTCGTTGTTGTTTTTGTCTTTGTTCACACATTAACTAATGCAATGCTTTGCACTTCGTTTGATGGTGAAGTTTTGTAACAGCAACAACAACAACAACACAACTCAAGGTATTCAACATTCAAACGAGACATCGAAAGCGGTCCCTGTTTTATGAATTCGAATTTTTTAAACAGTCGAATTTTCTTAAAAAACTTTGATTTTGAACTTGATTTAATTTTTTAGTTCCAAAGAAGTTAAAACTAAATAAATTAAAAGTGAAGTTGGTAAAAAGTTTTAGTTTAGAGTTAAAAATTTAAGAATTTCCATCATTCTTTTCTAATCGATTTAAATACACAGAAAAAGGAAATGAAAAAACCAGAGTAAATACAAAAATGAGGTTATCGATCAGAAGCAATTAATTAAAAGTAAATACAATTTTCCAAAAGAGAAGACAAAATATTTATCTATCTCTGGATCTCTGGAAGGTGCGATAAATCATTTGCTGGAATCGCCCACTTTCGGAAACTACTCGCTGTTTACACTTCGCCGTTGTTTCAGTTCGGTTTTATAATGAAACTTAAACAGAAGTCAATAAATTAAAAATAGAGGAATAGCCCAAAAAAAAGAAGAAATCGAAGAAATTCAAAATCTTAAAGCATTTAAAGTGCTCTAAAGCAATCTGTTTTATTAAATAGTTGCTGGAACAGCTAATTAGCTGTCTTCTAGAGAGACTGGAGTTATTAAATATGCATTTTATACCGTTACTTTTCTGTGCATAATACATGTGCCTATATATCGTCATTTATGTTTCAGATGATTTCCAACCGCGCATAAGTTAGGCCCGAGCAGGCGCTGCTACTGCGCTGAGTACGGTTTTCAAGCTTCCAAGCAACGACGTATGAATGGAAATCTTGTTGAAATGCGCCTGAGTTGGTGTGTGTTTGTGTGGTGGTGTGTCGGTGTGTCGGTGTGTCGGTGTGTGTGTGTGTGTGTGTGTGTTGCTGTGCCCCAGTCGGTTTTCTTTTCGTTCACAATAACGAATTCTAATCTTGATCATTGCCAGGTGCGTTTAATGCACTCTACGCTGACTCTGACGCGACCCTAACGTGAAGTACTGAAAGCGCAGACTTGCATTTTAGTGTGTTGAGATAACAACAACAACAACTAAAACTAATACTACTACTACGACTACAAACCCGTATCAATAATCAATAATCTTTGTTATTATCGTGGTCTTCGTTGTGTACAGTAGTTGTTGTTGTTCTTGCTGTTGTTCACATGCACTTCGCTCGAATCGAATTCAGCTACATTTTCAGTAATGACAACGACCACGCAAGCGAGGGTGGCGCGCTGACGCAGTGGGCTCGCGGCAACACGGCAAAAACAATGCCACAATAGAGCTTGGAATGACATTTGAATAGAACTCAGCTCAGCTCACAGACCTGGCAATTAATTGCGAACAACAGAATCATTAGGAATTCAATGTCAAAGCAACGAATATCGTGAGAGTAACTGACGATATATGAAAAGGCTGACGGAGAGAGCGAGAGACAGAGACACAGGCAGCTGAGGAAGGTGCCAGAAGGGGGAGGGGGCGTGTGTTCTTATTTCAGAACCGTGCTGAGACTGAGGGGAAAGTTTTGACTAGTCGCTAAGAATAATAATCACTCTATTGGCTTCAAGGATAACCACTTTTAGTAGGTTTGTGGCCGCTGTGGATGTTGTTGTTGGCTCTCGCTCGCACTCAACTCGACCGGCGGATGTCAGGGGGGCGTGGAGAAAGCATTCTAGCGGTACTTTATTTTAATTCCAACATTGAACTTAACTGTTGAGTGAGTGACGCGCAACGCGGATGTCGCTGGCGGTTTCAAACCTGGGCAACGTGTAGAAAACTCAATCTGAACATTTAAATGGTGTCTGGAGTTAAATAAGTGATTTCTATGATCTCTATCCCTCTCTCTCTCCCTCCCCCTCTCTTTATAACAGACTTAAAATGCTATATAATAGTATATCATGTAACATTGCTGAATATTACTAGAAAGAATTCAATAGAAATCAATAAAGTTACACAGTATTCAATGCAATAGAATATAAGCGAATAGAATTCAATAAATCTCAATTTAATTATTGAGTATCAAGTTTAAATGAAAAGAATCCGTCAGAATCGACTGATTTCGAATTGAATTTTAATATTTCTACATAAACTCAATACATGTCGTGATTTAAATTTAGATTTGAATGAATTTCCTTTGCTTTTCGACATTTGTCCCTAATTTACAAAAATCATCATCTGCTGCTTCTTTTTTTCTCTATAAATAAAAGCAATTTATGTTGTCCCACTTTTTCCCCACTTGTCACTTGTAACCAAAAAACAAACTCGAGAACTCTGATGATGAACCAAACCCAAGATCCACACGCTTAACGACACCTCAATTCTTTTGACAGCCGCCATTTTGGTTGATTTATGTACTCATTTCTACGCATTGACTGATGTCACAATCGTTCAAGTTCTTGGCAACGTTTGCCGCCGAGTATCGTTGTTGTTGTTGTTGTTAAGCGACATGCTGGGAAGAATTCTGTTCGGTCGACTCTACGAGTTTCCATGAGTTTCTACAACAGATGATAGATAGACGTAAGATTTGTGGTCGTTCTAATAAAAAACATGTACAGCCGAGTTGAGTTGGCCGCTTGTAGTACCCCAAAAGTGGTGTAGCGATTCTAAAGCAGTCGTCGATGCGACTCTAAGGAACTGAATTCTAACAAAAGTTGCCTAAACTTTGGTCGAAGCTAATGAACAATGTCGCTAGTGCTGGATAATTTATTGTGTTACTTCAAAAGTAAACGCTTCCTGTCTGTTTTCTTGTAGCAATCAGTCCAGATAGCATCTCAGAACTACTTCTGGTCTCATTTCTTCAGCGATTACTTTGTCCTCACTTCAGAATATCAGTGAGTTGAAGAACAAACGCGAAATGTAGTGCGATCTACGGATCGATCGTTTCTATGCTTGTCGTTTATTGACATCATTAATAATTTCTCAGATGTTGTCAATGCTTTCGTCCGTAACAACGCTGGCCATAAAGTGTCCGTTTTAACGCCGTCCGCTCGCTTTTCAGCGTCGTTTTCATTGAATCGCTTCCAAAGCTTCCTCATTCCTTTTGTGGGGTTTTATACACTACTATATACCTACGTATGCACGATATATCTTAGCTGTTGTTGCTGTTGTCGTCTTAACTCGTTATGCTTTCAACTGCATATGCTAATGGCACGGAAAGACAGTAACACGGACGGCGAGACCAACCGAGATCCATCGACAGAGCCGACAGACGGACAGACGGACAGATAGACTCGTAAAAGGTTGATTTAAAAATTAACGATCTGCAGCTTGAGCAGCGTGCAGTGTGTAGATTTCAATGTCAAAGTTAAATGCTAAAATAAACTCACCGTTAAGCGTTAAGCGTGGCTCAGAGTAGTCAGGGTGCGTTAGCGAGAAAGAGAGCGATAGAGAGGGTTAGCGAAAAGTGACTGTAGTGAAATTATTCAGACGACTTTAGTTAGTTACGCTTTCTGCTGTTGCTCCTTCTGATTTATGCGAATTTTATGCAGAGCACCATAAAATGATTACATGATTACATGAATACAGTACAATTAAAAACCGTTACCTCTAAAAATATGACAAAAAAAGCAAAAAATGCAAACCTGCTTTGACGTCATTTGACAACATTTAGCAGGTGCGGCGAGGGTGGTTGTTTGGCCACTACGATTAACAGGAATGCATTCGATGTGCTATCATTTAGCCTATAAAACCCGTTATTCTCTATCATTACCACTCTATACAGTAGACTGTCACAACTGTAGCTATTAAATCAGCTGGAATAATGATAAAGAAAGCAGAAATCACTAAACAATTCTCATAAATTTCGATTTTATTTTAGTTGCAGTTGAAGTAAATGACAAAAACAATTATTAGAAACAAATCCACAATGAAAAAGATAGACTTAAGATAGAACCTGGTTCGAGAAAAGAGCGTCTTTTGACCTCTAGAAACCCTATCAATCATGCTCAAGGCGACTTCACCAAGATTGATATCGCCGTTTAACCCGTTGATTCGAAGAACGTTGATCAGAGTCCATTGATACTCGGTTTATTGCAGTGCAACTCTTTTTCTTTGAGTGTAGAGATTCTTTTTAATTGCCGATTTAATACCATTTTTACGAACACTGAGTTGCGTGTTATTATTTCTTGCTGCTTATTTTTGAATGCAGTTATTATGGTTTGGCCAGAATCCTTGGACTTGTCATTTAAACAACCGTTAGTTATACCAGCTGTTGCTGTAGCGTTGAATTTGTTGTTGTTATTGTAATTGTTGTTGCACTGCAATGCTCATTCCTCAACCTTCGAGTTTTAAATGATTTTATTCTATTCTAATGTAATTTGTTTACAGTAGAAACTGCGACTGCTCTGTAGTCTAGTCGCACAGATTAGATTTAGAATAACTTAAGTGAGTTAATAGTTGCACATGCGCCGAGTTCTTGCTTCTTGCCATCTCTGTCCCTCTCTCTCTCGCACTCGCTCCGTTTCTGTCTCCCTTCAATCGTTTGCTGTGCATCGAAACAGTGGCACAAAGCGTTCAAGAAAGCACCCAATATTATTTAATATCATTTTATTTTGTCATCTTATTCAATCTTAATTAAATACCTTTTAAATATTTCAATCCTCTCTTTTCAGGCCTTTCGGGGAATGACGCGAGCATTTCTATTGCAGCGTTGGATTTTCTTCTTATAAAGTAAGTATTTAAATGTTACTTGCGAATCCTTTTCAGGCACTAAGTTCGTACTACGTTCAAGCTGGGTTCTTCACATGTTCTGTGGTAATAGATTTAAAAACATTAATGGGACGGAAGAGCAATAAAAATGCACCGACGTAGAAACGTGAGAGTGGGAATTCGAGTCGTCTCTCTGCCAAACGAACGAAAGTGACACCGAGCTGTCGATATTTATACCTCACACCTGAGGGGGGTGGGTAGGGGGTGGTATACCTCTCTTCCTTGTTGGTATATTTTTAATTACATTTACGAAGCTTCTTCTCGTAAGAAGAGCGGATTCCGAGTGGATCACCTCCATTCTTGCGTTAAAAGCTGAAACTTTCTCCGAATTCATGTAATATAACGGTGCATCAGGGTTGTTGTTGTAAAAATTGGCAACTGTTTTCTTTTAAAATTTCAGAATTTTTTCTTCACCATTATGAAATTTTTTAAAGGCACTTTCGTCGTTACAATCGTAGTGATGCATTTTACACGGCGCTGCTGAACGCTAAGAGCTTGCCTTCAATCAAACACACACACACACACACACACACACACACACACACACACACACACACACACATAACAAAAACACTTGCTTGTGTCTGTGGCTTGTTGGTGTTGCTGTCGACTTGATAATATTTCATTTAACGCCGTTTTCTGGGTCAAACTCATGCATTGGTCATTGTACTCGCTCGATTTGCCTTCCTTCCCTCCTCCCCTGCCCCTGATACCCACCAGCAACAGCCACATTTCAATACCTCCGACTGTAGTTGCCAAGTTCGCTCTTTTCAGAGGAAATAACAACTAATAATATAATAATAATAATATTACAAACCAAAAAGATTCATTATTATGTAAAACAAAAGCAAAAGAAGACCATACAAGTTATAATTATATTTAATATACGAAGAAATAACAAAAAAACAAAACAAAAAGGGAATGAATATAAATATAACATGGGATGTATTTTAACAAAATAAAGGATTTCATTCTCTTTTGTATACAACCCAGCATTCGAAAACGATTTTCCGAGTACGATTGTTATAGAAACACCACCATTTTGATGAATCACTGCAAAACAGCCTCGAAACTGCCCTCCACTAACAACGCATGCCAGAATCCTTGACATCCTTAATGATTCCTTTAGTTCAAAGGCCTGAAGACGCTTTAGCTTGAACAAAGACCCAAATTAAACGGAAAATATTAGCAAATTTGTGTGTACAACATTTCACAGTTAAACTGCTGAGTTGGCATCTCTGCTAAACTCACTACTCACTGCAGGAAACTCTCTCGCTCCCGTTTTTCACACTGCACTTCGGCTCCTCGTCGCCGTATCCCCCGACGTTCCCCTTCCCCTCCCCCGCCCCGCGACAGCAGCCAGATCATTTGGTCGTTCGAATGACGTGTTGGTTGCATTGGTTACGTCGCCCTGCGTTACGTTATGATTGAAATGAAAAGCTATTCGATTGGTTTGAGTTTCGTTTTGCTTTTGCTCGTATTTTCGTTTCGTGCCTCTGCCTCTCAATTCGAATTCCACATTTGAAATTCTATTTCAATTTCATTCTAGGCAAATCTTCTAGCCATGTTTCGCGAATCGCGAAGGCCGCCAATATTGAGGCAGAGAAACGATTCCCTTTGAATTTCTATTCGGATCTATTGAAAGGCTTTTCTCATTCCGCCAACTAAGGAACAATGAATGACCGCTTTGGAGCTGGTGTACGCAGCTCCAAGGAGAGACTACGAATGCGATTATTAACTCCGAAGCGGCGTTTGTATTTTACGAGTCTCAACTTTTGTTTTCTTTGTTCTGTACAAACAACTACTAAATTAGAAATCAATTCGCTGCAAAGGTTTAAAAATAGTCCCTATTTTCGTCGGAAAACTTGACCAATCAACACACAAAGCATTTGAATGGAAAACAGCCACTATAAATTGGAAAACATGTTAAATCAGCGATTTATATTCCTCCATTGTGAGAAAAATTCTAATTATTTTAAAAAATACCCGTGAATGCATCGCATTTAATAATATTTCCCATTATTATTCGAACGGTAATGAATTGCAGCGGGTATACTTTGCAGGGAACCAAATAAAACGAAGGCATTTCCTATTTTTTGCACATTAAAACGTAACCAGCGTCCATTTAATAGACGAAACCCAGTGCAAAAGAAGCTGTAGACTACTCGAAGGACACCCAGAGAGCAATCCCGAGTAACTCCGTAGGACTCGATGCCTCAACGGACGAAACCCTACCCGATTATAAGCACGGCTCGATCGGAAGCAAATCGACCATTTCTTGGCTTCTTCCCTGGCACGGTGAGTGTTAGTTACACCACCGTGCAGCCTACACAACTGAATTCGCACCATATACTCATTGTATATCTACAAGTACTCTATATCCATCCATATAGTAGTATATACTATACATAAACACACACACACACACACAGTATATACTCGCAAATGCCAAACAACGTGAAATCCCCTCTCGGTCTTCTACCCCGCCACCGTCAACGCCTTCCGATTTCAATACCAACCGACCCCCACACGCCCCCGCGCAGAGCGCCCCCCTTAGGCACGAAAGCTTTCTTTCGACGCCGTTGCATGCATCCAAGGATGCTTTCGTTATGCGACGAGTGACCTTCGAGAGTTAATTGATCTCTGGTGTTTGCGAAATTTTTCGGTAAAAGTTCAAAATATAGAAGGTGAACGCGGAGAGGTGCAGCGAGAGCGCTGCAGGGAGCACCACTGAGAGCGAGAGCCAAGTGGAAGGGGCGGAACACTGACAGCGGCACTTGGAGTGCGAGAGGGGAAGTGAGCGAGCTGTCTGCCACTACAACAACACCAACCACAAAGCGTACAGCAACAACGACTCGGAGAACAACAGCTCCGTGCAGAGATTGAGAGCCGTTGAGAGCCGTCGTAGGACGGTTTCAAGCCGAGTGTCACCTGTAGCAGAAATGCACTGCTTTCGGAGAGCGAAAAACGTAGCAGATTTCCGACAAAAACGAGTCCGCCGCAAAAAGTAGTAGAAAACTACGCAACCAAAAGTGCTGCAAAAGCTTTTGCAGTTGTTGTCGTTGTTGTTGCTGTTGCTGTTGCTGTTGCATACAATCTTCTGACTACATCAGTTGCAATTTCCATTTGCACTACAGACGTGAAGCGTTTTCGCATGAAAATCCGATTGGATTGGCTGCATTTTACGAATTCTGACTGAAGACTATCAATAAGAAGCCAAAACTATTGACACATCGACGCAAAATCTGCGAAATTCGTGCTGAAAGCGATCAACAAAACTCTGGACAACGCAAAGCGTAACGAGATTACGTCGAGTTGCTCTTCGAAGCAACATTTCAATGTGAGCTGGAGAGGTAAATAGTTGTTAATACATGTAACTCGATGGAGTAGTTATTAAAAAAGAAGCCGAAATAAAACGACTCCAATAACGCAGGATAAAAACTCATCTCGTTGCAATAATTGATGGAACTTGACTAAAACGTAACCTTTTAATGCAAGACTCTGTGAGTGTGTACACGGCGCTTCTACGGGAGGTGCTCTTAAAAAACGTGCTCCTTCTCTTCTATAAAAAGTACCCTTTCTTTAGTTTAAATCTTGGTTTGGCAAAAGCCATGGTAATCATTCTATGAGCCCGATTGGGACGGCATCGAAAAAAGTGGCTGCCGTTTACGAGTTTCTTGGAGCAACAGCTGAGCTGGTATAAAAAAGTAGTGTCTATATACGTCAGAAGTGCGAAATCAAAGTAATACAAATAACCAAAAAAACAACAACAACAACAACAGCGACAAGAGCTACAGCAACGAAAACGAAAACACGTTTAGCACACATTCGAATAAACTACAACAACACTGAAATCAGCAGCAGCAGCAGCAGCAGCGGCAGCACCAGCTACTATACAACAACAACAACAACAACAACAACAACAACAACAACAGCAACGAAGCAGCAGAATTGCAAGTTGACGGCTTGCTCGCGCCGTCGACAAGCTTGAAAGTTTGACTCAGTTTGTTGCCAATAATTCGCATTGCAGCAGCGCAGCGACTCGCGTGCATCGGCATTTCGCGCTAAACGAAGGAAAACGCACGAATTCGACAAATTCGACAAATTCGACAAGAAACAGAAGCGATTCATAGCAACGGAACTGCGAGAAAACACACGCTCCGGGTTGGCTACGCAGGGTTGCCGCACTGGGTCGCAAATGGGTCAGGAGCGCGGCGTCAGCGGGAGCGACGCAGAACAGTAGATCGTCCACCGGAAGTGCGAGTTTAAAAATGTATTAGAAAGCAAAACGCTCAACATACGTGAGCGTGTGTGTGTGCATGCGTGTGTTTGTGTGTGTGGGTGCGTGCGTGTTTGAAGCAGGAGCAGCTGAAGAGCGACGTTAGAAGGTGAAAATAAAAACTATAAAAAACCACTCAAAATAAAATAAAACTCATGCTTAAATCGTTAGTGATTAAAATGATATCAACATATAAAACAGCAAGCAAACTATTTTTAAAATAGAGTTAAAAAATATAAATAATCAAATCAAAAGTGTTTCTTATCAAAAGCGCGATCATCGAAGATCATTCGTAAAAAGCTTCGTTCAAGTGATGTGTTGTGTGTGTCTGTGTTCGTGTCTTTGTTTGTGTGTTCGGGTTGAAAACATAATTAAGCATGTTAGATGCACACAGCCGCTGTACGCACACACACACACAAACACACTCACACTAACACAGCCGCATTCAACGCTTTACTCGCCCTTTATAGCTGACATTTTCCAGTTTTCTGTAGCGTTGGCAACACTGTTGTTTATTAAACTACTCGCATTTAATCGCTTTTCTTCTTCACTCTCCTGCTGCAGCTTCGAAATGATGTAAATCTCAAAATTTAAGCAAAAGCATTTAGCGAATGTGTTGTTGTTGTTAAAATAGACGTTAAACTCTGTGTTCAAATCAGCTGCTGAGCTTTTGAGCTCTCTTCTTTCTTGTTTACCCAATTCTTCGATCGATTTGCAAATCTTGCTTCTGTACTCATTCATAGTCAAACATCCGCTCCGAGATTCATAAAGAAATCTTGTAAAATAATGAATTCGGATTTTTAAGAATCTGCTGCATTCCTCTCGGTACAAAAAACCGATCTGCTAACATTTCTGTGTACCTAATAAACGACATGAAAAGATTATTGAAAAATAATCGAAATCTAATAAAATAGTTATTCAAATTAAAAGCCACTTCCCAGGAACAAAGGTCAGAAAAGACGCTAAAAAAGTATGGTTTTAAGAACAGTTATTAAATGAATGAAATGATCAAAGTTAAATCAATTAAATGATAAAATTCATGAACGCTGAACAAAGGAATCAAATACAACAAATACAAAAACAAGAACAGCAACAAGAATAGCAACAAAAACAACAACAAGGAGAGCAACAAAACAACAGCAGCATCATTAAACTGAAGTTGTATCAACTACGGAGCACAAACGTCAAAATTACGTCCAACAAAGTATCGGGAGAAACACAAACTATGCCCGGCTCGGCGGTGTGGTCCGGTAGGTAGCTCTTGCATCTTATATACCAACAATATACCGTCTATTTATCGCGCTATATACGAGTGCAATACACACAAGCAGGTGTACAGTACATGAAACGCCATGCAGAGTTGGCGAACTGAAAAGCATTGAGTAAAACTAAGCTTTGCTCTGTAATCCGAAATAAAATTGATGGAATCTTTTAAGATGATTTCATTTTGATTGTTTAAAGATGTTTGAACATGTTTAAAGACACTTCAAGCATCTTTGAAGACACTTCAAGCATCTTTGAAGACAGTTTGAACATCGCTGCTTTGCTTCGGCTGGCTTGGAATATGTTACAAGTTTTTATCAATCGTAGATTAAAATAAATCAAAGTTATTCAAGTTATGATTTATTATTATGTATTTATTCACATAATGAATATGATTTGCATACTTTTATTTAGACCACGTTTCTTCATTCGCTAAACATCAGTTAGCGATTTTCGGAGACTTCTTTACGTCGAATAAAAGTTCAAATAAAATACTCGTAAAATGCGTGCGATTTTTACGAATTAACTTCACGAATTGATTGCCAACAACAGCAACAGCAACAACAACAACAACAATTAGTACCGTATTTTTGCAAGTGAAAGTTCTTTGGTCGTTTTTTAGTTTACATAAATCCATACAAACATACACACACACACACATACATACATATGAACATATGAACATACATCGTATCTTGTCCATGACATCGTCGAATGCACGACTTAAACAAGCGTTAACGATCGTGCAGGCTCGTGTTGTTGTTGTAGTTGTTGTTATTTTTGTCGTTTTTTTGCTGTTCTTGTCTCTCATTGCGTTTGTGTGTAGTACACTTTTCAAAATCAAGCGTCAGTAACACGGAAGAGAAATGCAGCCAACGTGAAAAGAAAAGATGACCAACTTTTTTCCTTCTTCTCCCGTCTTCTTATTGTTGTTGTAGAAATAAAAAAAAATGAACTCATTACGGAGTTGTGTTGGTGTAGTAAATGATTTCAGAAGAGATGACAGAGTAAAAGGGATAGAGAGGGAGAGAGGGAGGGGGATAGAGAGTTTTGGCGACGTTGTTATGGTAGCAAAAAAGCCCGACTTAAAACAAGTTGCAGTTGGTAGCAGGTGGTTAGTGCAAAAGACAAAACTAAAGACAAAAGAATACCAGGATAATACGAAGGATCAGCATCACATCACTTGAAATGTGAGTTGTCGGCAATATTAATAATATTTCTGTACAAATACGAAAACTTCTAAAAGCATTCAACTTTCTTCATTTGTAAAATTATGTTAAATACAAAATTTTTGACCCTTATGAATACATTCAGCAACAGTTTTCGTGCGATTTGTTTCTCGGCGATTGTCTACAATCGTTTCATGTACGAAGTGCAACCGTTGCAATGAAACTAAACTAAACTAAGTAAATGTTGCTAAACATCACAAACAACAAACATAACCTTTTCGCCGTCAGTGTTTCTATACAAATGCTTCTAAACACTCGCATAAAGACAGATGTTTATATACAAAAGTATGCTCGTTGGACAGAGCTTTTGTCTGCGCTCATTGGCAACATTAGAAAAACACCTCTCTTGAAAATCGGTCTCCGAGAGCATAAGCGCTCTCTGAACTTCTATATGCATATATGTATGTAGTCCATACCTATATTCTTCTAATTTTCATTCCGAATTAAGTTTTCTAATTTTATGTACACATTTCGATTAGTATTTATACATTTCTATACATCTAAGCTCTTGATTAACTTTTCTCATGCAACGCTTTCCTTCTGTTCGTATTTCGCATCACTCTCCTCGCTCCGAATCGTTGTTACCGTTGCACCCGCCATCATCGGAAACAACAACAACAACAACAACAACACGAGCATACCAGCAGTAGTAACGATTTGATGTTGAGTAACTGTGTCATGTTGAATTGCGCTCGTTCGCCTCTCCAGTTCGTGCATCTCTGCCATTCGTTGAACTTCGTAAAGTTTTTCTTCTCGCTCTCTCTGTCTCTCTGTCTCTCCCGTTCTTTGGGCCATTAATTTTGCCGGCCAGTTTGTTTATTTTCCTCGTTTCTCTTTTATTTTATTCATTCCTTTTCTGTGCTTTTTGTGCAACTTTTCATTTCGTTGGCGATTCGAGAGACATTTTAATCTCTCCTTCTCCTGAACCTTCTCGAATGCATTCGCTCACGCTCGTGTCTCGTTTTGGTTCGTAAACACTTGTTTACTCTCTTCGAGGATGTGGAAGGATCTCTAAAATTTGTATAAAATAAATAAATTATAATACATATACTGCTTATATTGCTTCATTCATTGTTTGCATTTTTTATACTATAATTTAATATAATATATTAATTTGTAGTTTATTTAAGTAAACTTTATCATCAAAGCACTTATAACTTATAGTTTTAACCCAAGTTTTACCCAAGAAAATTTCCCGAAAATAGTCTCATGTTGCTGCAACATTAAGTGCAACTTTCAATCTATTTGAACTAAACGTTAATCAGCCACATCCGCCCCCCCCCCCCCACTTTCGCTATAATTTTGTGCCTCTTGAATACACCGTTACACGGAAATCATCTCTTCTTGCATGTGCAAGCTTTTTGCTCAATGATTTCAGAGGAAGCTTTCGCTTTTCTATTTCTATTCAAAGCATTTCTTCTCTCTCTCTCTCTCTCTCTCTCTCCCTCCCAATATCGCTCTTTTGGAGTCTCAGCATACCACAAACCGTTATGCTCCCGGCATGAGTTGTTGTTGCTGCCGATTGCGCCCGCTCCGAATACTCACAGCAGCATAGTTTAGACAAAGAAAAGTTGTTGTTGTAAGAAAAGCAGCAGCGACGTAAGCAACGACTGCGGCGACGATGCCATGAAAAGTGAACTCGTTCAACTTGCTGTCTGTTGCTGTTGGTGTTGCTGTTGCTGCTGCTACTCACATATTTTGTTGTTGGCGCAGTTGAAGCCGGCTGTTCGACGTTCGGTTGTTCTTCTTCTGTCTCACTGACGTAATAGTTTGTCGCAGTTGTTGTTGCTTGTCGTCCGCTGTCGATGTAATGGGCTCGGTAGTGGGTGAGTCGGTGTCGCTGTCGCTGTCGTCATCGCTGTCGCTGCGGCTGAAATTTCTTCGCATTTCTTCCCATTCCGTCGTTCGTTAGACGGCGGCCGTTGACGCTGACGCTGACGGCGACTGAGTGCGAGTTGAATCGCTATGCTGAGTCAACATTTTTTCTAAACGTTTTCATAGTTTGTTGTTATTCGGCGTCGTTGTCGTTGTCGTTGTTGCTGTTGTTGTCGCTGTCGCTGTCGCTGTTGTTGTTGTTAGTTTTTCCTGAGCGCACTCGCTCACTGGGGCTCGTCGTGCGTTCGACGCTCACCGCGCGCCGCTCATCTAATCAGCGCTTCGGCTCGCTGGGGCGACGCTGGGCTCTTGGCAGCTTTCTTTCATTCACTCCTTTCATTTCACTTTGTTCCGTTCGCCTGGACGCACGTTGAGCGCTGACTAAAATCGATCTCAACTCAAAGCATTTGATCCCCAAATTCAATTTGAAGCAGTTGGAATGCTTTTTTCGTGCAGCAGCAGTTGAACTGTGAGTGTGCTCCGCGTCTGGCGGAAATCGAGCTCACCGCGCGCCGCAACTGAACTGAGCAACGTTTTCCTCGTTGCACGGAACGACGTTAGACGCGCCGCTTCCCCCCGGTACGTTTGTGTCTCTGCAGGACGCCGAACTCTCGAATTTCGGTGCATTCCTCCAGCGCGTTCTTCCTCGCAGATGAACATTCAACATTCAAGTCGAAGCAAACTCATTCGACCCCGAAAAGACTGAGCAAACTACTTAAAAGTGTCGACGAAATCAAATCAAATTTTTACAGTGTAGAAACCGAAAGTTAAAGTTTAGTGCAGCGAAAAGTTAACGAATGATTACAGTTTTTGTAAATGTATGCATTTCAGTGTTTAATCGATTTAATAATACAATATAATGCATTGAATATCGTATTAATTCAAATAATTGATTGTGTATAGTTTGTGGATAACCCGATGATAAGATTAAATGAGTAGAAATCATAATAAATCATCTTATAATTATAATAATTCAGAACTACATCAAGGCGACTATTTTGAGTGCCGGTTTCATTAAATGCGCGTCAATTATTAGTAACCAATTAACATAAAATAGAAACTAGATCACAAACAATTTTTACAAATATAACATTTTTCTATAGCAACATAAATATTTTGCTTAAAGCTATCAAATAAGAAGCGCGTAAATTAAGATTTTATACTCGGTTTTATACTCCTGTCGAAGGACGGGAAATCAAATCGCGTCAACCGCAAAATGTGTCTTTTAAACCTCGATTGGGCAGAATCCGATATTGATGATGCTGCTGCCGCTGACTGCTCGCGACACGCTGAACTGCTGAATCGCTGAATCGCTGAATCGCTGAACTGCAGTGAGCCGTGTTTTACGACGTGTTCCAGAACAGGAGTGCGCTCAGGCGCCGAGCAGGAGGAAATCCTCGCACGAAAGGATTTTCGACGAGTCTTGCAAATCTTTAGACTGGCATTTTTTAGGAACTCACTTAATTTTTACACCGGTTTTGCGACGTCTTCGCAACTTTTGATATGCGCTGAGCAACATTTTTGACAAGTATACAGAAACCATACAAACGAAGCGAACTCCGTCCACTGCAAGACTTCAACTGCAGCAACAACAACAACAACAACAACACAACACATTTTTTATTAAACAACAAACGAGTTCGACTCGCGCTGCACGAGCCATTTTTACTCTGCACGCGAGAAGATCCGCAGCAGTGAAGCCACGCATAATAAAAGCGGAAGTAGCATTAGTATAAATATTAGGCGAATGATTTCATTTGCAACACGCCGTTTCGCAGCACACTGAGAAGAATGCCGAGCAGACTGAACCGCTTCTTTGCCGTTTGCTGCCAACATTCTGAGAGACTGATTAAAGTGAATCCAAGTGCATTTGACTAACTTACTACTTTAGCAGGAACCAAGAGGGTAGATTACAGCCATTAGAAGTGCTTTTTAAGGGTTTTAAACAATAGATTTTAATCACACATACATAATAACAGACTCTATTAGAAACTGAATTAAATTTAATGCATTCCACAAACGCCTTCGAACGAAGTTGGACACAAGGACGTGAATAATTGAGTGGGGATTGCGAATAAACAGAAAAATGCGCAGATAAACTAGCTCACTGAACTAATACAATATTCAGCTGTATTTAAGAATCGTACGTTCGGGTTTTATGACTTTCAAGAGACTTGTGAACACTATAAAAATAAAACTCCTCCAGATCAGGCGTAAATCAGCGAGTAGTCTTTATTGCGCCCCATAAAAGTGTATAAAAAATGCTCAAAGGTGGAGCTGATAAGAACCATGACCGACTTTTCTCGACCTGCGTTTGTGCAAGCATCAGTTTAGACAACTGAACGCCGAAACTCCGTCGAAGAAGTGGCAAAATGTTTCAGTTGAGAAAAATTAAAAAACTATTCAGGCGCGTAACAAACGTGCTCAAGGATGTGCAATACTTTATATTCAACCTGCTCAGAGCCAGGCTGTTGAAGAACTACAGGAGAGTGAAGAACACAAGCAACCGCAAGAAGCTCAAACACTAGAAAGAGAGCGCCGGTATTTAGTCCATGTTCTGCCGAGCTACTGGACAGGGAGCTAGAAAGAGAAGAGACAACGCTGAAAATAGAACTAATAACAACGAATGCTTCGAACAAGAACAAGAGACAAGAGTAGCCAAGTGAAGAACTATCGATGAATTGTAAAGGAGTGAGAAAGAGTGTCAATCGCTTTCGGAGTGTTAAAAAATTGATAAAACTTTTTAAAAAAGCAAGTGAAACCCAATGAAACATTAAAAACCAACTCAAACTTAAAAAACATTCAAAAGCACTGATTTATCACACTATATAATATGTACATGGACATGTTGGTATGAATATAAGTGTAATGGGCAAAATTAACTAAATTAACCTCGACTGAAGTGCGCGAAAAGAACAGAAAAAAGCGTTCTAGCTCTATGAATTTCTGCAGCTGCAAGAAATCCATCAATCAAAGTTTTACTACGATTTGCTCGCCATACACTGAGAAGCTCTACACTCGGAACACGAGTCTCGGCCACGAGACGGTTCCGCTGGGACCGGGCCACTCCGGCCACGAGGTCAGCAGTCAAACCATGAGCAACAGCAACGCAGCGAATTCCAATGAATGTCCATAAATCGAGCGGTGGTGAAATTGCTAAAACGGCCAACGAATTTGGCACCAATTCAACGAACAGCGCGAGCCCTACACAAGCTGCTGCAGCAACAACAACCCTCAAAGAAGAACTCTGTGAAAGTGACACTGTTAGAAGCGAAGCAGAGTCCGCCGCAAGTGCAGCCGGTGATGTTGCCGGCGAAAAAGCCGACAGGACGAAGCAGAACGGAAAACATTGCGGCCAGCAGAACAAAACTGATCACTCGGAGTCTTGCGGGCGTGAAGAGCGCCCCAGCATCGACGAGGAGGAAGCATCAGCAGTGGCAACACCGCCGCCAGCCTCACCACCTGGACCACCGGCCATAATCAAGGCGCCACTGAATAAGACTCTGCTCAGAAAGAACACGACAGCAACAGCCACAGCCACAGCCGCAGCTACAAAGCATGCGCTTCTTCCCAGCTGCTCCCATAGCAACATCAGCAGCGACACAAGCAATGCGGCTGGCGCAACAAACCTTCAGACTAGCAACAACGCAACTCAGACATCCCCAGCCTCATCTGCGAGTGCGACATGTTGCAGCTTCAATGCGGCTGAAAGTGCAAGTGTGGGCGGTAGCAGTAGCAGCAGCAGCAGCAGCAATCATGCCGGAAATGTTGCAAATAATGCCGATAATGCCAATCAACCACAAGATACCGATAACAGTGAACTAATCAATAGACAATCGACTTCAACAAAATGTAACAAATGCAATAACAACAATAACATTCACTATAATAATTACAATTGTTATTATAGAAAAAAACCGCGTTTGCCCATTTGCCGTTAGTATTTCCTTTAAGCATATTCACTAGCATTAATAGAGCCTTCTCTCTTTCTTCCCCTGCCTCTTCTGCTCCTTCCTTTTCTTCCTCACCTTCTTCCTCTTCTGTTCCTCATTTTTCACACAGATCGCGTTCAATTTACCTAATTTTCTAGTCCTTGTAAGGAACACCGTAAAAAGAAGAACTGATTTATTGAAATTACTCGCAACATCTAAGACTCAAACCATCCACTGAACCATCCTCCAAAACAAAACAACTGCCTAAGAACACAAATTGGCCAAAATCTCAAAATTCACCACCAAACTGGAAACTCACCACCAATGTTTACACCACACGATCCCACACGAATCGGCATTCCAACGAACTCCTGACGTCTTCCGAAGACTTCGACCACAGACGAATTTTTTCCAAATTTACCCACAAAAATCCTGATTGGCACGAAAACCACGAAAACCACGAAATTTTGGTACTTTTCCAAAACCTGAAAAATTACACTACAAAATTATGACTTCCATAGGTAAATTGTTTGTGTGTTTGTTCACCAGCTTTATATTGTATATGAAGTGCGTATGTACTCGTATTTATCGTATTTATATTTATGTGTATTCTATATTGTGGTTTAATTTGTAGTTTAGTGCTTAAGAGGTGGATGAAGCTAACTTATTGGGTAAGATAAACCAAATTTTTGCAACTGTGGGTTATTCAAATGCTACTGAGACTGAATGCAAGTCACTGACTTGGAATTTCAATGATGTGTCCAGTAGAGAAGGTTTCTATAGCCCACAACTTGAAGCAGTTCGAAGAATCCAAAATTTGGTCTGTTAAAAAAGCCTTCCTTTTAGACTGTGAAAGCGATGCTTTTTAACTCTCACCCGACACTTTATATTTTCTGTCGATTATAAAACCGAAATAATCAAAAGAAGAGAACGATTGGGGGCACAAAGATGGACCACGAAGCTGTATAGTGATCCAGTCCTCATAAATGGTTTATGGATCTGGGTCTGGTTGATCTGTCTGCAGATCGTAATACTGTAAAATTAATGGAACTAAAGTAATCGGAATTCAAGAAGTTAGTATTTCAGTTGAGTGCGTATTTTTATAATTAATTGAATTTGAAGAAAGGACACTTTAAAAGTTTCAGTTACAAAAATCATTCGTAACATGTATAAAAGTAAGATTGGACAGGGACAACACGAAGTACGAGTACTTACATACACGTGTGTGAGTATGTGTGCACTTGTGATCCCCTGTTTGTCTGAATGTCCGTCTGTGTCTGTCATCTTCTGTCTGTCTGAATGTCTAATGCATGAATTGAAAACACTTTTAATTACGATTTCTGCCTCGTTGCTGTGCACTCTTTCATGCGTTAATACACAATATTTCCCTGTCTAAAAATTGCTATCACAGACCATAATAACGACGACAACAACAAAGGCACTGACAGTCGCAGCAGTAGCACAAGCAAAAGCTGCGCAACGTGCTTAATCAACACTACAAAAGCACACGCATGAAAAGAATTCTACGAACCTACGCTGGATGGGTGTGTGTGTGTCTATCATATGCATCATCACACACACACACACACTATATATACAACTAAAGGCATAACGATGTACACATTTGTTTGTATCCGTGCTTTTTATTGTTTAGAATAATCTTGCGCTTGATAATGAAAATAGGTCAAATTTTAAAAATACACAGCAGCAGCCGCAGCAGAAGCAGCAACAATAGAATAACTAAAAACCGAACGCAAAGGAAGCGAAAAACAACACAAACACAAAACAGACTAAAAAACACAAAATAGAAAATAGAAAAACCAAAAAATTATAAAATTAAATACCAAAAAAATTACTTTCAAACATCCACGCATTCATCACTAACAGAAAAAACTTAAGCGTGTTGAGAATAATAAACGGTAACAACAACAAAGTATTCATTTTTATTAAATCTGCCTTCGATGATGTTGACGATGGGCCGGTGTCAGACAGACCATCACGATGCGTGCATCACTCACGCTGATTGACTAATTCGTGGCATGTGACATGGTCCAACCAATCAAGGTGAGTGATGCACGCATTGTTATGATCCGTCTGACACCGGCCATGAATCGTCAGTGGAATCATGACCGTGGAATGGGCTCGAAGTTATCCTGAATCAATCTCAATTCGCATTGTATTCAAATTCGAAGTTATACCCTCCTAAAATTACATCAACATCCAGAAACTTCGGGCCTGGACCTAAGCAGGAGAGGAGGGGCCCGTGTCACACTAGGCCTCTTGAGTCCGGCGCCACTCGTGCAGATTGGTTGATGCGTGGCATCTGACATGGGCCCACCGATCAGCGTTAGTGAGGCCGGCTTCAAGAGGCGTACTGTGACATGGACCAAAGGCATTAGTCAAGAATTAGAGATTCATTCCTTTTTTTTGTTTCATTTTCGCCCCTACCGTCCCACTGTTCGTTAGTGTTATCGATTTCAATTGATTGCAGACGATCATAAGCGAGTATAGGTACTAATATAGTTTTGTTCTTCTTCTCTTTGTTGCTTTTGTTTTTGAATTTCTTTCTTCTTTTCTTCCCCAGTTTAAAAGACAACACAATAGAAATGCGAGTGACTATCGTCGTCGTCGTCGTATTCTTTTTTATTTTTCTACTGAGCTTTTTTCTATTATTTGTTTATAATCTCTTCATTAGCCTACTTTTTAAAGTTTAAGTTTAATTAATGCATTTCCATGGAAATTTTTTTCCAGTTTTCACACAAAAAGCTGCATATGTACATACACATGTATATAAATATATGTATATGTATATGTACATATGGTATATGAAGCTTATAATCTGTTGTCAGAAAAAAGTCAGAATTCTACGCACCTTCGTATAGCCGAGTGTTTGCTTGCGTGTGTGTGGCTGAGTGCGTGTGTGTTGGTGGCAAGTGATAATTAAATTTAGCAGCACTACATGAACACACACACACCAGCGCACATACCCACACATACACACATCAATGCATATCTACGCCGAGCATGATTTATGGTTTTCTACAATTAGGCTATTTTTTAGAGATAAATTTGATTGTTTCTTGCAGTTCTTTCTAGCTGTTGTTGTTGTACTTCGCTATGGCTGTTGTTGTTGTTGCTGTTGTTGTTGTTGTTGTTGGTGCTGCCAACCGAGTTTCGCTCTGAGGTTAGCTGCAACTAAAAAATGGGCGATTGATATCAGAGGTTGTTCACCTTTTTATTGATTGAATTCATGTGGTTCACTTCTATGAACGAATTCCCACTGAACGCTTTTTGTACGCTTCACGCTTCACGCTTCTTTGGAGCAGAGTCGTGCGCCTCAAGCTTGTCAACAACAATACACGAGCTTTTCGACTTCAAATAATAAACTTTGTATAATGAAATATATTTCCAAATAATGAATGTTCAAAAATTTTTTAGAATCAGGAAAAAATGAAAAGTTTTTACTTTAAATACTGATATTTTGAAGTAAAACTTCTCCGTTTCTGTTGAAATACTTAAGTTTAACTAAAGAATAACAAACATCGCAAAGCGATTTCGATCCTAGTTGGTCGTGCATACGATCCTGTATTAAGTAGTCCCCGAAATACCCCTCCAATATATTTTGTTGTTGTAAACGAAGGAGTAGTATCTATCTTGGCTTTGATATTGGTTGAAGTGAGACCTTTCAAATGAAGGTGTTGAATCTCATAACAATTAACGATTCCAATTAACGAGAAAGTAACAACATTTCCTTCGCTCTCGTCGAAGTGGACTCTGCAACTCATCTCAACGTCGTTGGTGCAGCTCAGCTCAAACAAATCGTGACCTACGGCAACTAATTGCGAATTGTGCAAAATTCGCGGAGTAGAACAAATAATTACAATACAACAACAACACACTAAAATGCACTCCTTGGCATTTAGTTCGAAAATAAACTTGACGGAGCAGACTGAATACGAAACAAAAACACGAGGAACAAAATAAACAACGTGTGTGAATGTTAGCGAAAATAATTTCGTAGGCTTGCGATTTGATTGTCATGACAAGTGGAGGGGTTATGGGCGGTCACGTGAGCCCCGATTGCCCTCTACACTCAGTGTGAGTGACTGCAATCGCAAACGAGTCGGCGGTATTTTTTATCGAGGTACTTTAACTTTATTCCAGGCTAACAGCTGTTCTCTATTAATGCCCAGTTACATTGCAATCGCTCGCTCACGTTTCTCTGTCTTCGAAAAATACTCCATTTTCGTGAATTTTATTGCGAACATAAACACGAGCAACAAAAAGCGTCCACAAATCTTGTCATATGAATAAAAATACGCTAAAATTTGGTAAAATGGAAAAAACTATTAACTACAAAACTAACAGTATTTAAATTGTAATGCTGATCAACTCAGTTGTGTGGCAAACGCTGCCAGTGATCAACGGGCCTGGCAACTCGAATGTAGGGTGCTCGACTGCGCTTTGAAGAGCACGAGAGCGCATCGGGCACCAGAGAGCAACTAAATGAGCGTAGAACAAGTGCAAGTGAAGCGTTTGCAATCGCAGAGAGCGAGCTTAATTGAGAGCTTTACATGTGTGCCATTCTAATTGATGGTTTCTTCGGTTGCACTTCGACGCTGGCAATCGAAATGGCGGTGGTGCCCGTAATGATTGTAATCGAGCCCTAAACGCACAGCCCGAAGAGCCAAAAAAAGAGACAAACAGTTAGAGGATGCGTAACATGAGTTAGTGAAAGACAGAAAACATTAAAATAGCATCAAGAGCATATGTCGAAACTTACTTACTGTTCTTTTTCTCATTTATTCTCATTTATTCTCATTTTTTCATTTATTTAGTAATTCTTTTCGAATTGAGGTTGTAAATAAACCATCCAGTGATGCGGTGGAACAATAAATAAGCAACAACAGCAACAAAACTAAGTGAAAATCACCGAAAAGTTTCAAAGAGATTTTTTAATCTCCAACATTAAAAACGAAGCCATTGAAATTTAAGCTTAAAGCAGACTTCCTCTTTGCCAGGTCCTTTCTATTCATGCTGAAAGTCCTTTCATGACAACAACAAACAACAACAACAACAACAGCAACAACAATAATAATAGCAACAACAACAACGGCAGTGGCAAAAACACTATCGCACGCAACTTCAATAAAAACTTTGCCCCACTTTTGCTGAAATCTTCCGCATGTATTAAAAATGCATGCATGTCCATGTGTGTGTGTGTGTGTATGTGTGTGTGTTTGTGTGTGTGTTCAGTCAACTTCGTGCAGCTCCTGCATTCGGCGTAAGTATTCATATATTATGTATCTACAACAGTCACCGGCCCTATCCTCCCCTCCCTCGCAACCCGCAACCCCGCAAACCCGCCAATCCTCCAATGAAATGCCACCATCACTTGTGTTGCACTCGTATAAAAATACATCACAGCGAACAAGCAACCGCATCATGTGCAAAAGTTTCCTTCACCTTTTTGCCGAGCGTTGAACTATTTTGTTGGCTTAATTTAAACGACCCACATTTGACGCCCAACCAACAACAACAAGAACATCAACAACAACAACAACAACAAAAAGAACATGTACTCCAACAACGACAGTAGCAACAACAACAACGACGGTAGCCACAATGACAAACACTGCTGATTGCACTCTGAATGCACGGCAATCCTGCGAAGTGCAGCCACATCGCCGAGACAACAACAACAACAACAACAACAGCACAACAATAGCAACCGAGCAAAATACCCCATCTCTCTCTCTTCCGCACCCCCTCACAACACAACAACAATGGCGTCATATCTACACTGGAAAAAAGTATGAGTGCCCACTAAACAACACCAAAAAAAGAGAGTAACGCAAAAAGTCGTCGAGAAACTAATGCGAACATTTCAAAGGTTCATCGATTGTGGAATTTTTCTCAGTGTAGTCAGTCTGCTGTGGGTGGTGGGCGAGCGGCGCCGTTCGACGACCGACGCTCATCGTTTGTTTCGCGATTCTTTTCAGACTATACTTCTAATCAATATATTTTACTCTAGTTTTTGTTCAGAGAAGTTTTGAAGCTTTTGTTACCATTGTAAGGCCTTGCTTCATGTCTTACCAAAGCGCTCCAGAAAAAAAGAAGGAATTCACAAAAAATGCGAGGTTGAAATTCGATTTAGAACCCGATTTATTCTCGAAATAAAGTAGAATCAATAAAAGTAGAGTCCTTTAAAAGTAAAACTTAACTAAAACCTCAATTAAATGATTATAATTAATACTAAAGTAGATATTTTTGATTTATTTCAGTTGTTTGGAACAGTTTTGCTTGTAATTAAATGAAATAATCTTTATTTACTTACTAAATAACAAAACTTTCCCAATTAGTTAAATGATTCAAATAAATACTCTGAATTCCGTGTGGTTAAAATTTAAATGATTTTGTTTTCATTAACGTATCTTAGGTATAAAAAATAAAGCAAAAACCAAAAAAATATCATCACCAGCTTGAAACCTTGACAATAAGAAAAATCCTA
The DNA here is from genome assembly GCA_943737955.2 of Myopa tessellatipennis. Taxonomy (NCBI): domain Eukaryota; kingdom Metazoa; phylum Arthropoda; class Insecta; order Diptera; family Conopidae; genus Myopa; species Myopa tessellatipennis. The sequence goes on along the minus strand of OX031314.1, from coordinate 15,115,293 downwards.
AAAAAGAACTGCAAAAAATTCAATAAATTAAAATGAACAATAAACAAAAAAGCAAAAAACAAGACAAACATTTTTTTCACTTCCCCATTTTTGAATATTTTTGTTTTTGTCGTTGTTGCCGCCACCGTTTCATTGTGGTTGTGTATTTGTGCAAATTTCATGAACGGAGAGAAGCACGTGTGCACCTCCCTCCCTCCCACCCTCCCTCGGCGTCCACAACTCGTCGTTTTGTGTATATTAAGCAGCAGCAGCATCCGAGGCGACGAGTCGAAACGCGACGCAGCTCATTCACTCACTGCGTCGCCAGCTCCGGCTTCGGCTTCGGCTCAGCCGCAGCTCTGCACCTGTTTTGACCGTATCGAGACGCGTTGACTAGGTTAGTCAGCGCTACTAAAAAACTGGATTTCGGTGGCGTTTCACTCGGGGAACCAAACACACACTTTCGCGAACGAGCCTTGTTGTTGTTCTTTGCAAAACACTTCCGCAAAATGCTTTTGAATTTGCTTTGCCGCATTTAACTACACACTGAATTAACGACTCAGCTTGACAACTCGAAACCAACTCTGACTCTGAGAAGACTCGAGTGGCCCATGGAACTTAGATTTAGTCAAGCAGCAAGATTGCGATTGTTAGCGACTCCAACAAGATTGTGGCCCATGTATTATCGCCCGCTGTAATCGTTACTGGACGTAAACGGGAGGTAAATCTTGGAACATCTCCTAAACGCTCTTCTTCTCTGGGCTTGCAAACGGAACGACAACCGAATAAGCCCCTTAGCCATCACCTGTAGGGTGTACAGGAGGGAAACACTACCAAAAGAATACTTAAAACGTTCTCTTATCTATTTTAACAAAGCACTAGCAAACACTTGAAATTTCGCGCTGAATGAAAGCCAGAACTAATTATTCCGAGTTGAAAAACAAACCATACCAAATATCTTATGAACTCGAACTATTCCAATACTAAATAAAATCCAATTCTAAGTCGTTTCACTGCAGTTGTTAGTGAGCCTTATCTGGGGCATTACACTGGCTTCTTTACGCATCTTTTAAAGGTTTTTTAACCATTATTCAACATTTATTTAGCTATTCATGAATAGAAGAAAACTCATGTATTTAACTATAAATAAACTTGATCCCTTGTGAACTAACTTATAATTACAACTTCGAATAAAATGAGGAGAATTTGAAATAAAAATGTGAGACGTTTGGGGTATATATAAGAGATTGAGACGATTGTATGTATCGCTCGCTCACGTTTTAAGTCATAACTTTCATAATCGAAAGAAGTAAAGATGTTGCATAAGCTGATGAAACTTGGCACCACTTCAAAAGTTATCTCTGTCAGTGTCGAGCCTCGTTTTGCGATTATCACGATTTATCGAACCTTCAGAATTGCAATTTCGACAGATATCAATTGCGAGTGAATAATGGTTTTCTAGTTTATTTCACATGACTATCAAATTCGTCCGATTCGCTTGAAGTCCGTTTCTGCGAAAGAATTCCCACAAATTTGGTCCACAATCACAAGCGTAATTGAGGAAAAAGAAACCATCACGGGTCCAGAAACGCTTAAAGAGCCAGCAAAAAGGAAATTCAACAGAAATAACAGAAAACAAAGCGTAATAATACGAGTACCACGACGCGTCCGACTGTCAATCGTCTTCTAACGCAAATGTTAGCATTTTTTGTTCATTTTGACAGCACGAGTGAAAGTCTTTCTTTCGCACTTTTGCTGCTTTCGCGTTCGAATCTACAAGATGATCTCTTCTTAAACATTCCTCAGTCATTCCTAATTAACAATACACTCCTTTATCAGTAACCGCAAGAAAAAATGGACCCACAGAGTGCCTTCCATAAACAAAAAATATTCGAGTGGTATTTAGAGTGTAGCGTTTCTCGTATTCCGTAGACGATGTTGTGGATCATAGTGAGGGGGATCATCTGTCAAGTCGTCCGGGCGTGCCATGAAAGACCTTTCTAGAGCCAAGCTTCTGCTGAGCTTCAAATGGCACTCGTAGTGAGGCACTGAGTACCGATTGAGGACTGTTTTATGTGAGTCAGCTCACCGTGCAAGCTCTTTAAAATGATTCTAACTGGAGGAGTTGTTTAGTACACTTGCACTATACTCGAAATTCACTTGGAATAAACATTTACATACTTTGAAGCTTGTATTTATCAATACTATGTATGAACTTCCGGATGCTGCACATCATCGAATGACCTCCTTAAAGACCGTTGAGGAACGAGTCGCCCGAAGGACCTTTCAATCCAAGCAACCATCCGCAATCCACAGAACTTGCAGGATCGTTGAACTCTGTTGCTTTTGGTACCTGCACTGAACGCTTGCTTGTCACTGCAGGCGTTGTTTGCAGTCTAAATTTGACACTCTGTGCATATCGTCGTGCGAAAGTGCATCGATCCCACCTTCCGCAGTCCGCCGCTCGGTGCACCCTCAGCTTGACCTCGATTGGATGTCGGATCTACCGTAAAACGTAATTCGATCGCAACAGCAGCAAATGCAGTCCGTCCCTTGAAATTCCTTCTCTGAGCCGCACATTTGGCGCTTTTACTCAACTCTGACTCCGCCGACGGCTGCACTGTGGGCGTGCTCTCAAGCAGCCACACTTGCCTGGCCCATGGCGCCGCAGCCGCAGCCGCAGCCGAAACACAAAACTTTTCTTTTACGAAACCTGTTTTTAAGGTTCTTAAATGGCATTCCTTTCGCAATTGAAATGGAGAACACGCCAAGCAGCACTCGAATTTCGAGCATGGGTTGGGTTATCTTAATAGAGCAGCACCAGAGCTCGATCGCACTTGTTGCCCGAGATCAATGCATCAATGCATCTGAACGTACGTAAGTCGCTAACAGACCAGCTTAGGGTACTTTTAACCGTGGTGCCAATTATTGACGCCTCTCGCGCAATTAGCGGGACATGTTTCGTTGTATGCTAGCTCACACGCACTTTAGACGAGTTCTGACATTCTCTCCTCTCTTTCCGCACAGGAATTATGACACTGAGCCGTGGCCCGTACAGCGAGCTCGATAAAATGAGCCTATTTCAGGACCTAAAGCTGAAACGACGCAAAATCGATTCCAGATGCAGCAGTGATGGCGAGTCGGTAGCCGACACCTCCACCTCGTCGCCGGACCTCCTGACGCCGCTATCTCCGAAAATGTGCGACACGGCACTGGCGCCGATTCCCATCTCAGTGACGCTATCGGCGACGTCATCGATGACCACGACTCCGGGGTGCTCGAATACCCCCAGTTCGGCCAGGCAAATGCAACACTCGCCGCCCCTGCCGCCACAGGCGCCGGTGAGCGCGGCCGCCGCTGTTGCCGCCGCAGCCAAAGTCGCTCTAGCAGCCAGTGCTATGAAAGCCGAGCCACAGCAGCAGCAGCAGCAGCCGAAACACACGGAGAGCCAGTCCTCGAGTAACGCAGTGAGCAACACTGCCGTCTCCACCATAATGTCGCCGCCATCGCCATCCGTTCGCACGCCACCGTCGCCAGATTTGCTGAGCACAAGTCGACTCGCACCTACCGAGGAGCACCGCCCGCTGCCCTCGTTAGCGCCACCGTCTCGAGCCACGCCCACTCCCCCGCACAACAACGGCATCGGCAGCAGCAGCTGCATCACGAGCAACGGCAGCGGTAGCAGCCGCGCCTCGCCCGACTGCATCGACGAGAAGCCGTCGACAACCGCGTCTCAGCTGGCCACGAATGGCCTCCATTCGCGCGGCGAGAGCGATGGCGGAAATGCTGTTGCGGCTGCTTCGGGCGGCGCCCTGAGTGTGATACGTTCTGTAAAGGAGGAGCGCTTTCTGACGTCACCGACGAAGATGCTCACGTATGCACAGCAGCAACAGCTGCAGCAACAGCAACACATGCAGCTGCGCGAGCAACAAATACAACACCACCATCATCAGCTGCAACAACAGCAGCAGCAGCAGCAGCAGCAGCTGCAAAGCCGACAGCCGTCACCCAAAACATTGACGCAGTCGCAGCAACACGTCACCGTTTTGGTGACACCCTCCAGAATAAAGTCTGAACCACAACCACATTCGCCGTATGCCGCCGCGTCGTCCACTTCGGCGCACCTGGCATCTGTACCATCGTCATCATCGTCGTCGTCGTCGTCGTCGTCGTTGGCCGGTCCATCGCACTCCGCGCTGCGGCAGAACTCGCCGCCACAACAGCAGCATCATCCACTGCCGCCACTGCCGATCGTGCAGACACACCATCTGCACCAGCAGCTGACGCAGCCCCAGCACTCACGCAAATCCAGCCCTCCCACGTCGCAGCAGCAGTTGCATCAGCAGCAGCAGCAGCTACTGAGTCATGCTGCGCGCGTTGCAGCCGTTGCCGCAGCCGCTGCAGCGGCAGACAGTGGATTGAGCTCATCATCGACGTCTCCTATGCAGCACCTGACCCAACAGCAGCAGCTTCAACTGCTACAAGCCGCCGCCATGTCGCGACCTACTCACATGTCGCCGAGCTCGATGTCACCCTCATCGCGCGACAGCAGCCGTTCTTCGTCGCAAGTTCATTCATCGCAGTCATCGCAGTCGCCACAACACCACATGCTGCAGCAGCACCAGCATCAGCTGCAGCACCAGCATCAGCTGCAGCAACAGCAGCAAATACAGCAACACATACGAATTAAGAAGGAGCCCGCTTCGCATCCGAACCACGCATCCGCACTGGGGGGCAACGGAGGAGGTGGTCAGCGGCACCTCAATTCCCCGCATCAACAACAAGCGCCGCCCACGCAGTTGCCCCCGCAATCGATGGGCAACATGGCCCAGGCACTGCTGCATCCCAGCGCACTGCAATCGCTTCGGCATCCGACCCGAGATGCGGCCATATTGTTTCGAGTTAAGAACGAAGTCCAACAGGCGGCTGCCAGCAGCCTGCCGCAATTAATGCAACCCGGCGCTGCAGCTGCTGCGGCCGCTGCTGCACAGCGCATGGTCTGGGTGTCGAATACTCGGATCAACGGCGTCAAACCGGAGGTGATTAGCGGCCCGCTTGGCAACCTGCGGCCTGGTGGTCCCGGGCAATCGCCGTCACCGCATCACTCGTCATCATCGTCATCGTCACAGTTATCGCCCCAGCTGCCATCGCAGACTCCGCCCCGCGGAACGCCCACCGTGATAATGGGCGAAAGCTGCGGCGTGCGCACCATGGTTTGGGGCTACGAACCTCCTCCGCCCTCTTCTACAGCGCCACTGGGGTCCCATCAATCGCCATCTGGACAGCTTCAACAGCAGACACAGCAACAGCAGTCGCCGCCAGCGTTGCAGCAGCAGTCGCATCACTCGTCGCACTCTTCCCTGCAGTCGGCTTCATCGCCGTCGGCGGGTTCAGTAACGCCCACGCACACGCCGGGGCCGTCTCCACAGAACAACGAGGAGGCAGCCCAGCTGCTGCTGTCGCTCGGCCAAACGCGCATTCAGGACATTCGGCCCCGTCCGCATCAGTTTCGCACGCCGCATGCGCTCAACATGGAGCGCCTGTGGGCCGGCGACTACTCGCAGCTGCCTCCGGGTCAGCTGCATGCACTGAATCTGAGCGCCCAGCAGCAGCAGCAGTGGGGCGGCTCGAGTGCGGGCGGTGGGCTGAGTCGGTCGCTGGACGCGCCACACGATCCGACAGACGAGGACGAGCAGCCGCTGGTGTGCATGATATGCGAGGATAAAGCGACAGGACTGCATTACGGCATCATCACGTGCGAGGGGTAAGTTTTGTCGCTGATAACATTTGCACGCTCCTCACGGTCCTCACGGTCCTCACGTTTCTCTCCTCTCTCTCCTCCACAGCTGCAAGGGCTTCTTCAAGCGCACCGTGCAAAACCGGCGCGTGTACACATGCGTGGCGGACGGCACGTGCGAAATCACCAAGATACAGCGCAACAGATGCCAGTATTGCCGCTTCAAGAAGTGCATAGAGCAGGGAATGGTACTGCAAGGTCGGTAAAAGCAATCACTAGCGAAGTTTGCACAACTCTTCCGATACTGAAATGTTTCTCTTGTCTCTTGTCTCTTCCTCTACCAAACAACAGCCGTCCGTGAAGACCGCATGCCGGGTGGCCGCAACAGTGGCGCGGTCTACAATCTCTACAAGGTCAAGTATAAGAAACACAAGAAGTCCACTCAGAAACAGCAGCACCAGCAGCAGATGCAGCAGCATCAACAGCAGCACCTGCAACAGCAACCAGCACAGCAGCACGCCGCTCAACATTCGCACCATCAGTCGCCGCATCAACTCTTGTCACCGCAGCATCACTTGCATCAGCAACAATTAGCTGCAACAGCAGCAGCAGTGGCAGCCGCAGCCCAGCATCAACACCAGCAATCGAAGCTGCTGAGCGCCAGCCTAAGCGGCGAACTGAAGCCCATGTTTCTCGGGCCGACGGTTAAGCAAGAACAACACCAGCATCATCACCAGCAACAACAACAACAGCAGCAGCAGCAGCAGCAGCTTCACTCGCCACATCAGCCGCAGCAGCAACACTTGTCACCGCATCATCACGGCTCCCCGCACCACGCGGCGCAGCAGTCGCATCAGAGCGCGCATCCGCCGCACAGCAGCTCGCCGCATCACTTGCACCAACAACAAGCACAGCAATCGCAGCACATGCAACAGTCGCACGAGGCTGCCATTAAACTGCCCTCGCATCTGGTGAACGGCACCATCCTCAAGACTGCTCTCACGAATCCCAGCGAGATCGTGCACTTGCGCCATCGCCTCGACAACGCCGTCAGCTCCTCGAAGGATCGAGCGATCTCGTACGATGATCACTCGCCCGCGATGATTCAGACTCTGATCGACTGCGATGCTATGGAGGACATCGCGACGCTGCCGCACTTCTCGGAGTTCCTCGAGGACAAGTCGGAGATCAGCGAGAAGCTGTGCAACATCGGCGACTCCATCGTGCACAAGCTGGTCTCGTGGACCAAGAAGCTGCCCTTCTACCTGGAGATTCCCGTGGAGATACACACCAAGCTGCTCACGGACAAGTGGCACGAGATACTTATCCTGACAACGGCCGCATATCAGGCGCTGCACGGCAAGAAGGCCGCCTCCTCCAGCTCCTCGTGCACCTCGTCCTGCTCCTCCAGCACCACGTCGGCAGGTTTGACCTCCACGGCTACTTCGACCACTTCACGCCTCGGCACCAGCCTGCAGTCCCCCAGCCGCTCCCACTCGCCATCGTCGAACCATCACCACCATCTTTCGCAGCAACAACCGCCACACAATCATCGCGCCTCACCCTCGCTGCAGCACCAACACCATCACCAACAACACCTCCGCCTCTCGTCGCCACCGCCGGCCCCGCAGCTGCTCAAGGACGACCCGGAGTTCGTGCAGGAGGTCAACGCGCACCTGAGTACCCTGCAGACTTGCCTCACCACGCTGATGGGCCAGCCAATCGCCATGGAGCAGCTGAAGCTGGACGTGGGCCACATGGTCGACAAGATGACGCAGATCACCATCATGTTTCGGCGCATCAAACTGAAGATGGAGGAGTACGTCTGCTTGAAGGTCTACATTTTGCTGAACAAAGGTTAGTATGGGGCGACGGCGGCGTCTGAGTTCGAATACGCTTGACCACTCTTCCACTCTTCCACTCTTTGCAGAAGTCGAATTGGAGAGCATCCAGGAACGCTACGTGCAGGTGCTGCGTACTTTCCTGCAGCATTCCTCGCCGCACAACCCGCAGGCGCGGCTGAGTGAACTCTTGTCGCATATACCAGAGGTAAGTCAAGTCGAACGGGACGAGGCACCACCAGACTGGGACAGAGATAGCTCTAGATTCCGATCTAACCTTCGCATCGAATTATTCCATTATCACTGTGATCCTTCTGTAATTTAAAGAACATTCGGTTTCTTTATCTTTCTTTCCTTTTCGTGCTGAAGAATACTCTTTGCAGGGTTTTATTGCATTTTTAGTTGTTCTTCTTGACAGTCATTAATTCCTTTCCGTTTCTCCTGCCAGATCCAAGCCGCCGCTAGTCTCTTGCTTGAGAGCAAAATGTTCTACGTTCCCTTCGTCCTCAACTCCGCCAGCATAAGGTAGCAAATGCTTGAGCGCGGACTGCTGCCGCATGATGCCAATCCGCTGGCAGTACGATTGCAGAGCCCTACGGCGGCAGCAGCAGCAACATCCAGAACACCAACACCGACGCCAGCGCCAGCGAGGATGGAGGAAGTAGCAACAGCAGCGGTTACAGCGTCATTGGCAACAGCAACATTGTCACAACAGCAGCAGCAGCAGCAGCAGCGATATCGTTTTATAACTGCTCCAACTGTAAAAGTTGAGCGCGATGAGCAGCACTTCTACATGGAACGGCAGGAGGAGGACGAGCATCAGCGGCAGCAGGGGCAGCATTCAGCAGCGCCGACGTCCATATTGAAGACCTCATTGCTGGCTGGCGCAGCAGCAACTCTGGCAACTTTGACAGCAGCAGCAAAAGGAACAGCGACCAGCGACTCAACAGCAGCGACAGCTACGGCGTCCAACTCCTTTAACACTGCCACAAAGAAATCGCATAATACAACTGCAGAGAGTAAAAGACTTCAGCAACAACAACATCACCAACAACAAGTGATTGCTGCTGCTGCTGCCGGCTCACCCCCGCTCGAAACCGAATTTCAGTCCATTCTTCAGACGGCTCTACTGTCCAAGCAAGCTTCTGGCGCGTATGCAGCAACTCCAGCGAATGTACTGAAGACTGCAGTCACGTTGGCGAGTCTGAGCGAAATTGCAACTTCGAGGCAGCAGCAGCAGCAGCAGCACCAGCAACAGCAGCAGCAGCAACAATTGTCACTGCCAACCATGCAGCCACAGCAACTTTCACTGCCACTAAAAATCGCCAACTTTGCGGCGCAGCGGAGAAGCAGCGCAACAGCTACGGAGACAACAACAACAACGACTGGCCACATGTTTTCATCGCCAACAACAAGCACAGCTGCAACCTCTCTACAGCGAAAATCGCCACACGTATTCAATTTAAGCGCACCTCCGAGCACAGCAACAACGTCCGCAACAGCACCGGCCACATCCTCATCGTCATCAACACCACGAACATCAACAACAGCAACAACACCAGCCGGCAACAGCTACGGCAACACCACTAAATACAAGCATAAGTTAAACTGCATTAAGGACAGCTACAAACTGAAAGCAACAGCTAGTTCAAGCAGCAGCAACAGGCTTCAAGCGGCAACCTCCCAAGTTATCGCCACCCAAACAATGAGGCAGCCCCCAGCAGCTGTTGCCAAGACCACAGCCACTGCGACCACACAAACGGAAACGGATGAGCTGCCGGCAGCGGTGGCTGCCACGACGCCAGCACCCACCGCGTACGCCACGTCGTCCACTCCGGAAACACCGTCGACGCAGCTACAAGTGACCGCCACAACGACGAGAAGTGTTGCTTCCGCGCAGCAACCACAACAACCTCAGCAGCAGCAGCGCCCCCACGCGGCCGACGCTGTCACTGTTGTTGTCTTTCAAACAATGTTACCTGATGACTGAATTATTTAAAGAAGCCCCTTCTTTAATTTTACTTACTTTAATTCAAATCTATTAATTAAACTTAAACTAACTTTAGGCTAGTTGAAGTCTTAACGCAAAGTCTACTGCCTGTAAAAATGTAATGTTACAAAGCTTCTGTTGTAGTTATTCTATCCGTATCTAGTTTTTAAGGACTCTCTAAGGACTCTAGTAGTAGGAAGGAAGCCAGACACAGCCGCTGGAAGGAGCTCGAGCTCCCAGGCCCGGCAGACGGCATTTTACAAGCTCAACCCTCCTGAACTAACGCTAGCTGTATAAATTAGCAACTAAATGAATTCATTTGTAAAGAAACATACGTTCACACAAAACGTTCGGCTTAAACGGGCTTCTATCAATACTTTTACTGTTATTATAACCGTTACTATTACACTATGTAATTGAATGTATTTACACTAAATTTTACGCTAAACCATTGTCTTCAATTGATTCTTCAACTGATCGATTAATTAATGTTACTTTAATTGGAAACTAAAAAGTTTCGCCTAATTTTAACAGCATTTTTCCTATATTTTTATGCGTGAACACTTTCGACGACTTCGCTTCACTTACACTTAGTTTAGGCTTAGAGTACACCATTTAATGTATTTGTTGTTGTTTTGCCCTTGTATTGTACCTTTTTTAAATAAAAATAAAACATGTCTTCATTGAAAAATTGTCACTTATCACGTGTTCACCAAGTTGCAAATATTTCATAAATATTATTAATTACTATTATTATTGTACGTATTAAATTTATGCTTACTTTTATTGAACCCTCATCATCATCATCGACATCATCATCACCATAGCACTTGATACGATGGCCAACAGGAAAGAAAACTGAATGAATTGCAATCTAAATTGTAGTTATTTTATTTTGTTCACTCGTGTCACTGATAAAGAAAATTATTGGAATTATAAAAAGATTATGAACTTTAACTGAATTTAAGCTTGCATTGAAAAATTAATTGTAGAAAAGCGAGCAAGTTCAAGAAAACTTCTGAGAGTTTATACTAAAAAGTGTAAAAGGGCAAAAATTAAACAAAATATCTTGTATTTAGAGAAATCATTTCTACTCCTTAATTTATTAGCTGAATATTCAGATGAACTTAAGTAATGATATTCATGTCCAGTTTTGGAATAATTTTGCAATGGCTGCCCTGAAATTAGTGCCCGAAATTCAGTTCAATCTCTGCATATTTTGCTTGTTCAAATTTTGTATGATTTATGGAATTTATGGCATCAAACTTCCTGTCGATCCTTTTTTAATTTAACATCCTTTTTATATTCAAATATTTAGCGCACTATTTATGAATGTCCTCTTTAATTTTAATGCACTACTGAGTGAGTGACACGAGTAACTTAGTTACACTGTTTGGACCAAAACCGACGTTCGAATTTCAGTATTTTTATGCAATTCTATTTTCCGCGGCTGTAACGAGTATCGAGTTGTTGAAAAAAAGCTGATAAGGGTTAATAATAAACTCTACTTTAGTACATTTTTAGTTAACTTCTTCATTTATTCAAGTCTCTTGTGTGTGTTCATGTATGTGTATGTGTATAATTTGGCATTTTAAATAAATGTATTTCTGCAATTATTTTAAAAGTAAACAAAACAAAAATTTTTATTTTCTCCTCATCTGCTGGCAAAGAGTCAACTTCAAAAGGGTTCGAATATCATCGAATATCATATCGAATCATATTTTAAAAGTCCTCTTCGATTTATTCGATTTATTTCTTCGTTCTAGTAACTTGTAAATCAAAAGTTCATTACACGTGTTCATTTATTATGCCGTAGCTGCGATGCATTGCTTTTAGTAAGCTTTTTATTTACTACAGTTTTTAGACAAGCACCTAGAAAAGAAATCATTGTTACGATTATTATTGTAATTATAATTATTATTATTATTTACTTTGCTTCGGCAGGTCGTCAAAGTAATGATTATGAATGTCTCATGTGTGTACATTATATGGATATTATTGCAGACGATTTACGATATATTTTCATATATAATTTCGGTTTTTCTACATACAATAACAAGATTACTATGATTTAGGAATTTTGTGAACTTTCTTCTGAACTTCCTGCTCTGATTTCTCATTTGAATTTGGTTGTAATTCTTTTTTAGCTCCTGAGCTCCTTGTGAACTGCGTGTGAATCCTTTATGAATGAATCGAATCTACTTATTTTTCTTTAGTTCAGCATTTTATAGTTAGTACTCGTAAAAACTTGTCTCCTTTGAATATATTTATAACATTTTCGCAATTGATGTCTTATAGAAGATTCTGCATTTCTGTTTTCCTAAAATTTGTGTTGATATTTTAGTTAAAAACGAATTATGAACTAATATCAAGCGAGCACTCGAACCAACACCGAAAATAATCGCTCTAATCTGATCATTAGTTTATACTCTGGCTCTCTTATCCTCCACTACTTTATTCTTTATATAACTAAATAAAAATTTACTTTTTCTTATTACAAACAACTGGATTCATTTCACTCTTCATTTCAACAAAAATAACTCGTAAGAGTAGATTCATAAGAAAGTGAAACTAGCGCTTGTTTCTTCGGAAGACTTTTAACATAACATAACATGTTTTATATACAACGTAGTTACATATATCGTAAATACATAAATCACAAACATTTGTTTACTATCGCAAAGAAGCACATTCAAAAGTTTCACATAATTAATGCAATAGTTTCTTAAATAATTCTATCGTATTTCTTTTAGAATAAAATTAATATATCTCTTTCTTAGCTCTTCATGTCTTTCTTAAACTTCACTAATCTAACCACGTCACTTCAGTAATCAACTAAACAACTCATTTCATTCCCATCGCTAAGCTTTGCCTGCAAAAAGCTCAAGATATTCATTCATTCATTCATTCATTCATTCTTTCGTACATTCATTCATATTTCGAATGTAAAAACTTAAAAATGTAATCGGTTGATTCTTTTGAGATCGCAAGTCTGACAAAGAAATGCCTTGAAGTGTAAGAAACCAAAATAGAAGTAAAGTAAGCACGGAGCTGAATTAAACAGAGATGCTAAATAAACACAAAAACCACACACACACACACATACAAACAAACGTAACGATAAACATTAAGAAATGCCGCAGTTCGCTCAGAAAAGCAGTGAAGCAGGAGCCAAAAACGTGGCGAGCGTAGTGAAGAATACTGGAAAAAACGCGTATTTTTTACCAAAAAGTCATTTCTAATAAATGTAAGCAAGCCTGAAACATTATAAGGCAGCTTAGTAATAAATGCAACATGTTTTTTATTTGCGAGTTGTTACTTATTTCTGAACGCTTTATTTGCACATTGAGTTCGTTTCACAAACGATGTTTCCTTAAAACATTAAACATTAAAGTAGTTAGCAAAATTAATAGCGAATTTGAAGCTAAAACAAAATCTGAGTTTAACTAAAAATTATTGGTGCTGTTTATAGTGAAACAAGACTAAAAATCAACGGTGTAAATAGTAAAAACGAGCAAAACGAAGCTCGCTGCAAAGTAACACAAGGAACATGTTACACACAAAATACAATATTATTAATAATAACAATGAAAGAGTATGTAGTAATAATAAACCTTAAATACATTAACAATAGTACACTAAAAATACATTTGTATGGACTGAATATAATCCCTAATTAAGTGCTTCAGATTTAATGTAAACTCTTGCATGAAATTAAGAGGTTTAGTGTAACAGAAGTTTAACAGCAGCGCCAGTGGCACGCAGTGGAAACACAGAATAGACGTAATTTTAGTAGCATACTTTTAAGCACTTCAATAAAGAAGCAAACAATAGCAAATGCAAAAAGTACCAAGTGCAAAATATAGCAACTGCAAAACATACGAAAGTCTTTTCAAAAACTGTACATAGAATAATAATGTCCATCTTCAAAACAAGAACAGTCAATAATATCACGAAATCATAAACTCAGCCACTCTACTTTGAATACACGATTCTGGTCAAAGATTCACAATTTTTGCAAGCTGCAAACACCGGCTTTTTTTGAAACATCTTCATTTACAGACTTAAAGAAGAGACATACTCGTACATACATTTGCCATAATTACAAACACACTGAATCATGAATCCATGAGTTGATTTGCAGTTGACAAAAGAGATTATATTGCAAATCATGGGACGGAGATCAGAAATAAATACGTATAACTTTAGGCGAGTGCGGACTGAAACAAATGAATCACTGCTAGGGTGCTTATTGAAAAAGGACAACAAGATTCCAGACGGGTCCCATCGAGGGTCCGTCAGAGTTCTCTGAGAATGAAAAAGAACAAAACACATTTTAAGGCAAAACTTATCTCATAGAATCGATCATTAAACGGATCGCCAAATAGCATCACTTTTATTTCCACTTGAAAGCAATAAACCACAGTTTAAAAGGATTAACACAAACATAAACAGCATATAAACATATTTCAACACATTTACAAGAACTTGCATGCTCACATAAATAAATACTACATGAAAATATAGAATAAAGATTTCCCAGATCTGCGTCACCTGAGGCGGAGATACACAGCAACACACACCGTAGTTAAAGGAACAAAGTCAAAAAAGCAAAAGTACGAGTAGTTGAAGCAAAAACGTAATTTAGGATGCTAAAGTAAAAAATACGCGAAGCAAGACTTAAAAGAAAAACGATTAAAACAGGGGAGAAACTATTATTTGTAGGTTACTACGACGTAAAGCAGAGAGTAGACAGCAACCGAAACAAGCCCACAAATTGTATAGTTGAAGTCCTACACGAATTCCTGGAACGCCCAGATTTCTGTCCGTCTGCCAGAGTCTGTCCCGCTCGCACAGACAGCAGAAGCAGAAGCAGAACATTCACACTAACTGATTTACTAATTTTAGTCAAATGCATTAACTGTTAACTAAGACAGATGGACTAATTTAACCGTGTTTATCTGTTGTCTAGTGAATCGTTGTTCTTACTATTATTAGTACTTATTTCTTAATTTAAGGTTTGTACGAAGTCGATTAACTTTATCACAATCTCGTTAATATTATTCTTATTATATTTCCACTAATTGAATTCAAATGGAAAATGTTATTATATGCTGCAAATTTTAACAGTTTTATCCTATCGAAACCAACAACAAAACAAAACAAAACAAAACAAAACCAAACATTAGCAAATTGAAATAAATCCCAAAGCAAAGGAATGCGTTTTATTGAAAAAATAAGCGAAACCTAAAAGTTTATATATTAAAAGAAAGTGTAACAACAATTGAATTATTATTGAGCAAATTTAAAAGGAAAAACAAACTACATACAATATAGTATATATACACTTTACTATATATAGAAATATATATTTAAACAACATTGAAATGATGATTAATATTATTATTGCGATGGTAAAATAAATAAATGAGTACTGAAAAAATTCAATCTGTCATTTTCACTATTTATTTATTACTTGCAATTATGTGAAGTGTCATTTCAACCTTTTGACCTCACTTCCTGGTCATGTGTGAAGAACCGAATGTTTATTTATAAAACAGTCGAAAACGCCATTTAGTGAAATTCATGTACACAACACACACTCAAATAACTACAATTATAATTTCAAGTTTGCGAATTGCAATCAAAATCATACTAAAAAAAGTTGCTAACACTTTTTCGAAACCAGTTCAAAACGCGGGTTCAAAACACTTGCCTCCGGTTCTCTTCGCCGGCGCCGCTGTAATCCACAGATTCTGCCAGTAAAGTCATTGAATCCGAATCGAAAAATTCCAATTAAAACGATAAATGAAACAGTTACTCGTATAAACATTTATTTGTGCATCACTCAGAAATGATTTTCGGCTTTTCCAGTTACTGGCTTGTTTTTTATTGGCAATTCATTTCAACGGGTTATTTGTGTCTGAATTTAACATTAATGCACTGAATTAAGAAATCAAATTAAATTTCTTTAATAAGCAACCTTTTTCGACGAGTCAAAAGTAAGGTCGGCGCTGAGTTGTTGCGAGAATTTCGCCAGAAGCTCATCTCGTCTTCAGACAGCAGCTTTATAAAGTAGAGCCGATTAGGTTTCACGGCATCAGTCGCTGAACGAAACTCGCAGAGTCGTCAGCAAGTAAATTAATCAAGCAACCTGTGATTTGCAAGTTAATCGCTTTAAGTTAACAAAGAAATGAAATACCTCCTGTGCATCGCGTTCATCCTGGGAATCGTCACAGCAGCACAGGCCGCTGTGGCTCGAGTCAACTTCAGCAACCCATGTAAGGTCAAAACATAAGAATTAATAGATTTCCCCATTTTAAAGTGAGCTCATTTGGATGCATTTTAGAAGATAACAAAAATGTTCATTCTTGTAGTTCTATTAAAAGATTATAAATATTATCATTATAAATGACAGCATTTAATGCATGGATATGTTTAAGTATTTTATGCTCTTAACTCACCTTTCTTCAAATAAATGAATGTCAATGCTTATCTAATCTGGAGCACTAAGTTCACCGAATCATTTTGTTATCTTGAATCACTTCAATCGGAATAAATTTATTTGCTTTCCTTGCAGCTCATCCTGGCCAGTGTGTCCTCGACGCCCACACAATAATGTCCCCCGGCCAGAAGGGGAAAGCGCCCAACAACCCCTGCGCCGGGGTGACATGTATGGAAGGTGGCCGGGCTGAATTCAAAACGTAAGTCGATTCCGAAACACTTCATTGCATTAAATCATGATCATCATTGAAGATTGTTTTCTTATGAAAATACACATATGTACATATGTATATATATATTGTCATTAATTGTTCTTTTCCTCTTCCCCCCCCCCTCCCCCCGCCTCCCACTCCAGCTGCGATGCTGTTGCACCACCTCCTGGCTGCAAGATGCGCGACTTTGTCAACACGAAACGCGACTTTCCAGCGTGTTGCGAGCGATCGTACGACTGCAGCAAGCATTTCTAAGCGTAATCCGCGCCTGCAGAATCTGGATGTGTAGACACTGTTTACTTTAAGTATTTGCTTACGCGTCTCTTTTGAATAATTTAATTTATTTTTTATGTTTAAGTAATTGTAATTGTAATGAAATAGCATCATTAAATAGTTGTGCGAAAAAACTTGTTCACTCTTCTTTAATACGGAAACAGTTAATTTTATTATCGTTGCTGTTTCTGTTGTTGTTTTGTATTTACTCGTAAACTCTGTCACACGACAGGCTGGAATTAATGTCACAGGAAGTTAGCTCCGAAGTGCGTTAAGCAGGTAATTCATACGATAGTTGTTAATACAATTAAACGTTTTTATGGCCCATCATTTAACTGAGACGTCGAAATTCCAGTTTTCGTTTTTGTTTTAACGGAAGCAGATCAGCAAGTAAAGTAACAGCAGAGTATGTTTATTATACAAATTATATTATGTATATACATATGTAATGTAAATAAAGTATACGATTTGCATGCTTTATTAAAAGGTTTTACGTTTCATTGTCAGTGTCACGTACGAAAGTCAACTTTGCCAGGTCGATCTGGACAACGAAGCAAACTTCTTGCTACGTCTCGATGACGCAAGTAAATAGAGTGAAGTGACTTTATTAAAAACTTGATTAGATCTTCATCAAAAAGAAGAACGTTGTAAGATACACTACAATTTTAATGCAATTTTCTATGCATTTTTGTATGAACTTTTCTGTGAATTATTTCAATAAAAATACTGGACTATTTTTCACAAAACCGATTAAATGAATTTTAGTATTAACAGAAGAAAAAAGTAAATTTTTTTATTTATTTGAATTTATTCCTTTCGTGTTCACTTTCTTGATCTCATGATTCCTTAACAAGAAATGGAAAAGAATACAATAAATTTTCGATCCTACGTACATTTCTAAAAAAATGGCATCAGAGAAATTAATTTAAAATATTAAATGTTTAAGTATCATTCACTTTTCAAATTATTATCTACATTTAGTGAAGTTATTTTTTATTTCATTTCAAATATTGAACGCATAATGGCAGAAAATCGGCAGAAAATTTATTTCAATTTAAATTTAATATAGGAGACTAGTTTGTTAAATACACAACTTAAAAGTAAGACGCATAAATTATCTACGCTTAAAATGCAAACAGTTCCTTTGGAAATTGTGGTTCGAATTCAAAGTGGAATGGCGGTTCCTTCTGTGATGTTGAGTCGTCACCATTTATAAAATCTCTAAAAGAAGAAAAAAATTCAAAATTTCGCATTCCTTCCAAAATGCATAATTTTAATGAATCATACTCTTCATTGGCTAGCGTGATGTTAATGCGTCCTGTTGATATTTCGGTGAGACGAATGGATCCAAAGAAGTCAGTGATGGGGACTTTATCTGGGTCGCGTTTGTACAAATCTTTCCGCACACCAACCGTCGATATGCAAACTCGTTTAGGACACACTTGCAACTGCATTAAGAATTGATTAATTAAAACATAAAAAGAACAAAAGCCATACTACGGAACGGAAACCTACAAACTCGCCCATCGTTTTATCACTGTTCGGCTGAACCTTCTCAAGGAACTCCAAAGCATAATACGTGTAGCGATCAATCATGTAGACACCAATCGATGGATCCACGTGATGCTATGAAAAATACCATCAAAATTACGAACAGAGGACAAAATTAAGTATCGCGCTTTTAAATTCTTCGGTTTTGTTGCAATATATCCTAGTGCAGGGCAACAGGTGTACCATTTAAGCGATAGTCTCGTGCAGATATTTACCGATAATGAATCTTCGCCCACCAGACTACTGGCCACCGCCAACACGTTGGGGGAGGTGAACTTCTCATACAAAGATGCGGCCTGGCAGGTGTCCACCATCAGAAACAGCTCATTGTAGCTGTAAGAAAAAGATTCATTAAGACGCTTCAAATATCTTCAACAGAGGAGTTGTGCTACCGCTTCTTCTCCCACATCTGCTCCACAGCATCGGCCAGCTCTTGACTAGTGATCTCCTCGGAATCCTGGAATTTCAAGAAACCATCCCCACCGTGACCTGTTAAATATATCAACACATTGCTGCCGGCATCAGTGAGCAGCTTCTTGGAGCGCGCTGTGCCGTTCTGATTACGTCCAGTTAGCAAGCGCACAAAGTTCTCCACGGTCACCTGAAATGCAGAAAGGAATAATTGCACGTTTCCCAAAATCAGCACTGTTTCTCAGCTCTTTTCAGCTCACTTCGTAGCCTCTGTAATCGACTTCCACATCGTCACCATACACGTTGATGTGCTGATTGGCGTTATTGTAGACTTGACCGGGCCGCGGATTCCGTGGATTACATGCCATGTCATCGGCAATCATTAGGATGATCTGAGAATCGGGTATTCCGAGACGTTTCACAGAGCGGTAGATCGAAAGCACATTCGCAACGTGACGATAGTTGAACCAAAACCGAGATGCATCCACTAGCACCGCCCAGTTGTTTGTGTGGGTTGATCGCTGCACTGATTGCACGTATTTTTGCGGCAACTGAGTCTGTGACGAAAGAATTGAAAAATTATTTAAGCCCCCTCTATATGAATTATACTTGCTTCGTCACACATAACAACAGTTATGGCCATGGCCAAAAGAACATTCATAATGCAATTATTTGAAACCATTTTGCAAGTCTCTTAAATATTTTCGACTTGCGTTACCTAATTTTTGTTTACAATCGTGTGAAACAGATGTGACTAATATAATTTTAAGGGAAGGCTGGTAACACTGTTCCGTTTTGCCTTATCAGAAATGCTGTAAGAAATGAAACACGCAGAGGGTGACAACGAATCATTAACGAATGAAAATAGATTATTTAATAAATTAGTAAAAACCTAGTTATTTTTTTATATAATTTTATTCCCATATTTGTTGTTTTTAACCCGCGGTTACGCTACCGAGCATACTCGGCAAGGGTGCTGTTTTTTCACCACTTACATATACATATGTACGCATAGGGAGTTGGAAAGCGAAGATAACGAATTCTTCAAATATGTACTTCCGAATGTTTGCGAAGCAAATTTGAAGATCTACATGATCCGCTCAAGCCTCAAATTAAAAATTACAATTACCAATTGGCGATGACCTATCACCTCGAAAGAAAGATTGCAGTGTACCTAAGGTAAAACAAAACGATGTTGAAACAATTGATCCGAAGTTAATGCATTCTTTCCTCATAGGTTCTTAGCAAAAGGCAAAGACTACAAGACTGGAAACTCTTTTTTCGCTTTGAATGTGTTGGTGAAATCAGGCTTGGGTGTGTAGATTACAAAAACAAAACGCATGTAAGTTTGACAGTTCGGAAATTTGTTTACAAATTATTTTGAGAGAGGAATGCAACTCTTGTTCTTCTTCATAGCAATAAGCCAGAAATATGATTTTTCAAATACGTAAAACAGACCAAGGAGATAGTTTTAAAAGCAACGCATGCTTCTAGAAATTTACATGAAACCTTTTTTAAGTCCTATAGTTGCACAATATTGAATATTTTGCTTAAGCTAAAATTCATTAAAATTGCTCATTTCACAAATTTAGTCAGCTGTTTTAACCTACCACGCGTATTTTTAGCCGAAAGAGATGCCAACGTATTCAATATGTTTTGTTGAATATTAATCCGTGATTTAGTTTAATATTTACTTATTGTAATTTTAGTTCTTTTGGTCTTTAATTTAAATGAATTTTAATTTAAATGCATGAATTGTGAAGTTATTTTTATTTATCTAATTTTAATTTAAATAAATGAATTATAAATTCATTTTTGTTAACTCATTTTAATTTAAATAAAAGAAAAATTAAAAAACAAATAAAGTTCCTTTACTTTTTAATATTTCCAAACCGCAGGACATCAAAACCGCGATAACTCTTCAATGCACAGTAATTTTTTTATTAATGCTTAGTTTAAAGCCAAACAAATAATAAGTAATAAAGTTGTGTCATTGGTATCCCTGCCACTAACTCACCCCATCGTTTGGTGACGGTGTGGTAACAAACCAAAACGGTTTACCTTTTCAGTTATCATGCTTTATAATAGCCTGTTTTAGCTTGTACAAGTCGACAATTTCACCATAAAATTCACATACACTGTATGTGAACACGCGGACGGACATTTTCTTGAGCTCTCTCACGAAATGAGAGAAATTTCCAGTCTTGTAGTCTTTGGCAACAGGCGATTCATTCCAGACAATTGCATTCATTTATCGTATGGGAACATGGATCGTATGGGGAAAAAAATTAACGGGGATTTAATATAGCCATATTAATTATGAATCAGAGTATAGAAGGAATTCAGTTTTAAACTTCAAATGGAAGACACTGGTCATTAAGAAAGGATTGAACTAAAAAAAAGGAAAAACATTACTTTACGGATCAGAAAAATCATACGAGAACTCATACGGGAGATATAAATATGTATGTTTCTTCAATTTTTATTAACTTGTCACATTTTTTATAAATAAATACAACGATACCGGCGCTATAACTTATTTATATACCGGTGTATATTATTTAAAATTAATATACATATATATAGTACAAAAATAATAGAATGCAAGATTACGCAGATCAGTTTTCAAATTTTTTCTTCTGCGCATCTACGTCACAATAGCAAACTAATGTAGCTGAACTGTCAAATTTGTATACATTTTGCATACAAAATTGTATATTTATAAGTATTTTTTTGTAATACTATCTGTGATATTTTAAAATCAAATTCCATTGTACACTAAAATTTTAAGCACTACACTATTTTATAACGTTTTAAAAAAAAAAAAAAAAAATTAAGAAAAGAAAAAGAAATGTAAAAACAAAAAAAAAAAGAAGAAAAACATTCGACTAAACACAAAAGAAAAAATTTATATTTAAAAAAAAAGAAAAAGGATCCGATCCTATCAAATAATGCCAAGTGCATGCTCGCTACCTTAACATCTTGATTCATATAATACTCACTACTATAATCTATTAAATATTAAATTCTTTATGCAGTTAATGCTGCGCTCGTTTGAAGAGCCACAAAACAACTCTTAGTTGAGGTGGCCCTTTTCATATTACACCGTCGTGCTGGATGCTCGGCGCTTCGACTACATACATACATACAAAATTGTAAACATTGCCGTAAAATTTTATATTTTACATTAATTTCTCGGTTTTAGAAATAATAACGATATACTAGGGATTTCGCGATGTGAAACACAATCTGTGAAATGTATTAATCAATATCTACAGCATAGTTTCAGCAATAGACAACAATGGCAAAGGTATGGCTTTTGATAGAAGCCAGTTCATGTTAAATTACTGATGGATATTTGCTATGTACATACAGTAAGATCCCGCTTAACGCGGGGGATACGTTCCATCAAAGTAGAGCGTAATGCGAAACAGCGCTAAACGAGGATATCTTAACATGTAAATAGTACATAATGGGGTTAGGGAAAGATGGATAGAAAATTGGTTACGTATTGAATTTAATAATTATGTTTTTTAATAAAAATAAAAAGAATATAAACGAATATACTTATAAAAACAAATAAAATTCTAAGTCAGTCAGATCAGCGCTAAACCAAAACAGTGCTAACCGAAAAGCGTTAAGCGGGGTCTTACTGTCATGTGTTCTGCTTTAGGTTCACTGCCAAAGATCTGGACTTTCAACCTCCAACATTATGTCCAACCATTATGTCGGCCAAGATAAAATGATTAGGACAGAAACTACAGTTCCACTTTGAAGCAATTAGTGAATAATTTGGCTTCGGATAATGTTGTTCAGAGTTTGCATTTAAATCTGGCAGCGCAATTACTCCAAAACTTTTTTTCCATCATTCTTGGATGGCGATGTTGGTGCCTTATACTTATTAATATTCGCTTTTTTTTATTTTGGATTTAATAAATAAATATATATTTTCTAAATGTGGTTATAAAAGTAAATTTTATTGACATTCTTAAATAAAATTTAGAATTTACATTTTATATTGAAATTGAAAACTTAAAAATATATAATAATAAATTGACTTATATTAACGTACAATAATTGGAAAACATTTAAATTACAATTGTAAAGAAAATCAGGAGCTATGTAACAGTATTACATAGCTTCCATACATTAAAGATTAATTTTGTAGAAAAAATTACACTGTATCTAGTATTAATGTATGTACCCAGTATGTACCAATTATCTTCGTAATTGCAATGACATCATCAAAGGACTAAGTTTAAACGGCATTAGTATATTACTCGGACTATAGTCACAAAATGAAGACTGCCGAGTTTATTTAATAATGGCTAAACCATAAGGCTTAATTAATCTTACAATTAATTTAATAAATATTATTTATAATATAAGAAAAGTGGTTGTTTTTCCTTTTTTCGTTCTTTTTCCCTTTAATTATATATTTATTTATTATATTTTCATTTATTAATTATTATTGGAGCACATTGTGGGATGTGCAACACATTAGCGCAGCACATTTTACACAGGTGTTTTATATTCTAATATACGGATGGAATTGAATATTTTTGTTTCCTTTTTTTGTGATTTGTATTATTTTAAAATTCGAAATATTATAAATCTCATTTGTTTTAGAAACGAATTTTACTATTTTTTGGTTAAGGATTATAGGATTTGACGTTTACTTCCATTGTCGCAAACCGACTCTTCCTTCCTACGGGAAGGATGGAATTATTATGGATTTAATTGCCTTGAAGATCAATTAAAGAAAAAAATAGTTACATACGAATACAAAAATTATTGCTCTGAAAAGTGAAAACATGAAAAAAGTGCAAAGTATTCTTGTAACCAAATTTTATATCTTTTTTATTACTTTCATTGCCCTGAAAAGGGTACATTTTCCTTTCAACCTTACAGGATGCCGTCGTCTGAGATATCCGAGTCTACAGAATTTTTTTCTGCTCGCATATTTAAAAAACTCTGATAAAACATTCAAATGTTGCTACTGCATTGTCTTTTAAAAATAAACTTCGCCAGATATCCAGGCAAAAAAAGATTTTTTCCGCGTATATTCCAGAAGTGTCGCTTTGACATTCAATTATTAATTATTATTTATTTTTACAATTTATTAATGCAATTTAATATTCAGAAGCTGTTACTTGTTTTAATCGCATTTTTCTCCCTCGCTCCAGCACATTCCACTGCCTGCGATTCGTTTCGTCAATTACGATTTACTGTTGCACGGCGATTATACGGTTATAAACGACGGAAGATCTAGTAAGTTACATGTATATACTTAAGCATTAAAATTGCTTGTAAAAAACATTATTAAATTTTTGCAATTGAATAAATGTATTTAAAAATTATATTTATATTATATAAAGCTTCGAAAGCTTCTCCTTTCTTGGCATAATTTTTTTGCAAATCAATCTTAGTTCAATTTGCTAAAAACTATATAAAATAATAAAATATAATAATAAAAAATTTATGCCAATATTAAGATATGACGCATGTTGCTCAACGGACGCCATTGAAAAAAAAGCGTCGAAAGCTTCTTCTTTCTTGGCATAAATTTGTTGCAAATTTAAAATTCTTAAAATTTTATTTTCAATTCTTACCTGCTTTATTTGATTAGTATAATCCATTATTATTCGCCTATTAAATAAAAAAAGATAATATATTAAAAAATGAAATATTTGAAAACGATAATTGAAATGAAACTTATCTTACGGAAGTAAAAACCAGAGTGTGACCGGAATGTAAAAACTAACACATTGAAAACCAACAATAAAGGTATATTTTCCCACTATAGAATTGTTTTCAATTCCTTTTTTATTCTTTTTATATCCATTTAGTAGCGGAAGGCCAATGTTGCTCTCGTTTATAGTTTTCGAGAAAAACGCAAATTAAAATTTTTATTAATTTTTTTAAGGAAAGTTTTCGTGAAGAATAAAACCAAAATTGGTTTCCGTAACTAAAATATATCATGTTATTGAAAGTAATTTTTCATTTTTACAGAATGCCGTAATCGAAGCAATCAAGAGTTCCAAAACAAACAACTCGAAATAATCCAGAGCTAAGGTTGATATCATCATGAAATTTTGCAGAAATATTCTTTGATTGGGCACGGTCCGCTCACTTCTACCACTATTACTATATATACTGCTATTTATTATTATAGTATATTATTTATACTATTTATTCTGTGGTATAGGTTGCATTGATGCTTCGCAACACAGACTCTCCATATTGGTGAGTGAATACTGAGCAGTAAGTTTTGCAATGTCACGAAATCATCAATGGTTAAATGGTTTTTGCCTATTGACCAGTGAAATAAAAAGCTTCTTACGGGCAACTCGACTGCGAAACCCATTATTTTTTGAAATTTTATATAGTGTCTCTGCAGATTTTCTTGTTAAACATTTCATCAACGTTTTCTGCAATTTTTGGAGCTGTTATTTTTGGATTTTTTGCACAGATTGAACAATAAAGCGCTGCTCCCGTTCCGTAAGTTTGACAAGATGACACATCTAACGGTTTGTTGTTGCAATTTAAGAAATGTGGAGTTGATGTTTTTTATAATTAATAATACGATCCAACTGTATAAGAAATTCAGACTAACAATTTGAAATAATAATAGTTTGTTAAAATTATTATTACATTTATTAATTATTATTTATTAATATTTTAATTAATATAAGAAACGACTATACGATCGATAACAGGTAGCAACTTCAAACACGGTTTTTATATCTTTGCTATCTCCTAAACATTTAGAAATGAGAGAACAAGAGCTTATGTAGAAAAATTTAATTTTGTTTAAAGATGACGTTATACAGTTTGCAATTAAAGTTTTTCGAGTTCCAGGTTTTTCCAGTTCCACTGGTTTTTCCAGTAGACCAAAAATAAGTATAATGCCTTGTCGTGGTCTACGTAAACCAGTAAAAATATCCGGACGCAGCATAGCTAATACAACTTTCTCTTTTATAATGGACTTTGCGTAATCCAAACCAACAATTTCATCCCAATCTAAAAACAAAAAATATAAACCATTATTGATTACCAAATTTTAAAAAAAACCAGAAAGAAAGCTATATTCGGCCTGGCCGAATCTTAGATACCCTACACCTAAAAGTTTTGAAAAAAGTGGTGAAGCTAGGGTGGGGCGGGGGTGGCGGTCCACTCTTTGGCGGCACAATGTCGGGGGCGGCAGTTGTGAAAATCAAGTATTGACTTATTGAATTTTTGGGGCTGCAAGTTGATTAACCGTCCCGGGCTCCATGAGACCTAGTACGCCTCTGTATAAATAGTAGACGTGGTCATTACCTTTTTCAAAACAAAATAACTTAGTTGTTTTATTATTGTGTTCATTTAGACTTTATTTCCGTGGTAATAAACTTGTTTTCATACTACTATAATGTATAAGTAGTGTAAAAGTGGGCGGACCGCGCCCAGTTTTGGTGTTATAATGTTTTATTGGAAAATAAGGTTATATAAGGTTATATATGTATATAAGGTTATATAAAGTATTATTCAGGAAGTTTATATATTTAACATTATAACCATTTAATGGTTGCACAGACTCTCTTTTGCCTGTGTAACCTAAAAGTGGGCGGCCCATATTTGGCATATTAACGGATAATGCTACTCTATACTCAGGAATGAATTTTGTTGTCGTAACTCAAAAACGAACGCTGATATCACATTTCTAATAAAAAGTAGTCATGGTCGTGGACCGATTTTGCCCATTTTCAATACCAACCTGCACACCACAAGAAACAATATATCTGCAAAGTTTCATCACGATATCTTCATTGGTTCTCCTGTGATCATGATTTCAACAGACAGACAGACGGTCGGACATGGCTAAATCGACTCAGGAGGTCACGCTGATCAAGAATATATATACTTTTCTATACCTATCATCTCTATTTCTATGCGTTACACATTTCGAAGTGAATATACCCTTACCTTAAGGTGTAGGGTATAAAAGTTTTAATTGTTATTGAAAAATGCGTTTTCTCCTAAGATCCCAGACTTAACTCTTTGAAAAAAACATACGTCGAAAGCTAAGAGCCTCTACTTTCTTAGTATTGGCATAATTATATGAGTTAATTATATAATATACGTAGCAAAAAATTATTGAATGGAACAAAATAGTACTAAATTCGATATATAGGCTATAACTCCGGAACCATCTTTTTACTTACCTTTTTTAAAATTATCATTATTTTGAATAATTTCTGTTGTAATTATTTCGATTATTTTAGAATGATAAACTTTTTTAAAAGTATGGCTTTTAAAATTTAAATTCTCCATAATTATTTTGCTATGAAAAACAATAAAATTTTTAGACTCAAATATAGTTATTTTTGTTGCTGTTGTTTGCGATCAAGAAATCGTTTATTAATTTTTTATTTCTTTTAAAATTGTGAAAAAAATTTTTAATCACACCCACACACTGGAATTCGATTGAATGATTAATGATGATAATTGCACGAAAGAAGGTGAAATCTTGATCTAAAAACTAATTTGAATGCTTGAATGTTGTCTATTAAAACATTTACCTTCCGAACACTTTCCTAATAAAATCAAAATCTATTTATCTCATTTCCATATGTCGTGAACTATCTATACAGCTCTATCTATCAGGTTATAGGGAAATTTTAAGTTCCTGGGGAAATTAATCTCTTTTCTTTCTTTACACACACATGCAAATATAAATTTTACCGTTAGAAACCGAGTACAGCAAAAAACACACGACGTCAGCTTCGTAATTGTATTGTATCAGGGAAGTAAGGAACATAATGCAGTGTTGATGAATGAAAAGAATGAATGTTTAAAAGGTTGCGAAAATTTGCGAAATTACAAGCAATTGAAAGGCCTAAATTGTAATATATAGATATTTAGTGTTTCTTCTCGAGATTTTTTTTCTTGAGAAATTCACGAGAAAATTATAATGTCACAATTCTCGAGAAATTTCGATGTTTCTCGACAAATATGCAAAAATTATAATTAAGTGAATTTTTTTAATAAAATTTTGTTATTTTGGAAAATTCTTTAATAATAGCCTTTAAATAAAAGCCTTTAATAATAGTAAGTATTTGAGTACTTATTTGTATTTTTTGTTCGCGGACAAAACATACAGCGGTGTGTTTTTCTTGAAGATGCTGTAGACTTTTAAATTTTTACTTTATTTAGATTTTTTTTGTTGCAGAACAATAACATAGAAGGAAATACAAACTGAAATTAGAAGAAATATGTGGTTATAGGAAAAGCTACCTTATAATCTAAGATGGGTATAAATACAGTGGCGTAGCTAGGAGTGCGGGGATGGCAGTCCGGCCGGGGCGGCAGTTTTGGAAATCAAGTCCGCCGCCGGACTTAATGAATTGTAGGAATTTTTGGGGCTGCAAGTTGATTAATCGTCCCGGGCTCCATGAGTCTTAGCTACGCCACTGTATAAATAGTAGGCGTGGTCGTTACCTGTTTTCAAAACAAAATAACTAGCTTAGTAGTTTTAGTATTGTGTTCAAATGTAAACTTTATTTCCGTGGTAATAAACTTGTTTTCATGAGCTGTACTGACTACCATTTAAGACCCTCGTTTGTCTGTGTAACCCAAAAGTGGGCGGATCACGCCCATATTTGGCATATTAACAGATAATAGTACTTTATACCCAAGATTGAAATTTTGTTGTCATAACGCTGATATCCCATTTCGAATAAGGAATAGGGGTAGATAAGAATAATAATATAAGAATATTTCTGCAAACTTTCATTATGATATCTTTACCGGTTCTCCTGTGATCGTGATTTCAATAGACGGACAGACAGACAGACGGGACGGACATGTCTAAATCGACTCAGGAAGTGACGCTGATCAAGAATATATATACTTTTCTATACCTATCGTCTAGAATCTTTTCTATTTCTATGCGTTACACATTTCGTGACAAAGTGAATATACCCTTAACCTTAAGGTGTAGGTTATAAAAAGTGTTGACACCTACGCGATTGTGATTTTAAAAATCTCACCTAAGATCCTGGACTGATCGCGATGAAGAAAACCTGTGTCGAAAGCTAAAAGCATCTACTTCCTTATTATTGGCATAATTATGTGGGTTATTTATAAATTATACAACAAAAATTAAGGAATGGAAAAAAATAGTACAAAAAATCTAAGATTTCGTTTTTCTCCAAAACTGAACGGTTTTCGACAAAAACAATTGAGAATATCGAAAAAATATATATTACTAAAACATAGATGCAAATACTTCCATTCAATCGGTATATATATCCTCTCTATAAGGCTAATAGTTTGGGACTTATCGCTCACCAAAGATTCTGCATTCCCGCACTTCAAACGCCCATATTTTCTTCACGGAAGCCACGCCTCAAAAATATTTTGGGATTCGGTTCGTCGGAAAAACTGTTAATAAAATGTGAAAAAAGGCAAACTAAAAATTTTATATGTAGACTGCAAAGCTTGGAGATTACTGCCCTGTACTGAATTCCAAACTAAGATTTACTAAATATGTTTTCACAAAGCTTAGATTTTTAGTGTCGTAAACATCAAGTAGTAGACTGAAAAACAAATTCAAGATAGGGTTGAATTACAATTCCAGATCAATTACAACACGATTTGTTTATATTGCATGATGCATCAGTTCAATTGCGTTCTTTCGGTTCAGTTTATTCGTTTCTCCCTCGAAAGTTCTTTTTTAAAATAAGATATTCTTTTAGAAGAAAAAAATTTTATTGAATCCTTTTTCAAAATGCTATTATTCGTTATTATAAAATATGCTTATACTTTTTCTAATTCTAAGACTGACTTAAGTCTTTCGAAATTCAGTCTTTAGTCTTTAAAAAGTCAACACTACTATTCAGAAGAAGAAGTTTGAAGAAGAAGTAATTAAAAAAATATTATTTTCAAAGATATTAGTAATTTCTCTTTAATAGGCAAATCTTCTTGTTTCTATGAATTAATTACCCTCATTTGACTATCAAATTTATTACATTTTTTGTATGTACTTTAATAGATATATATAGATAGGCTCAGAGATTTATCTTTTAATAAAAGAACCCGTATTTTATCTCCAATTTATCACGTCTGATTGATACAAGTTTTAAGGATATTTTATTTCGTTATACGCAAGTAACGATTTTGCCAATTTGTCTTATCTGATAAAAAAGGACTACAAAAGTTTCTACTTGAATTATTATGAAACTGCATCCTTTTCTATTGTGTCTCGTAGAACATGAGGACCATAACACACAGCCTCGTCCGCCGCATCCTCTCCTCTCATCAATCACAGGCGCTCGATATCCTGCTAACGACTTCAACTGCTGCTCGAAGAATATCCATTCCATGGCAACGACGAGAGCTGCACATTTTATCCATTGTAATTGACGAGAATTTGTCGCCTTCAAACTATGAAGTAAAAAATATTTTGCACATGTTTTTAGTTCTAGCAGCTACAACAAGAACAACAGCAGCAACAACAAAATGAATGAGCGACTCGCTGTTGTGCCCAGAAAAGTTGTCCTTGTTATGCTTCCAGATGTTCTGCGGTGTTCTGGTCGGGTGCGTCCATCATATTCGCAGCCCCATCACAGATGTATCATTTGGCACTCATGTTCGCCACATTCAAGCAGAATTCTTCTTCTTTCGTGCTTTTTACGCTTGTTGTTGGCTAATTTCTGTGTTTGTTGATGTAGATGATGTTACAAGATATGAAGAACAAAAGAAAATATGAACTCGTTCCGTCTGTGTTCTTTTTGCTTCTGTTTACTTGTTAAAAGTATGAGGCGAAATCTTGTGGCTGCAGTTATTGCAATTTGATTGATATTGAATAAAATCGAAACAATTTCTAAATTGATCTAAAATTGAAACAATGAATATGTTGATGATGGTTCACATGATGATGCAAGGATATTGATTCAAAATAAGATAAAATAAGAAAGCAAGCAGTATTTTCTCCTACCAGGGAAAAAATTCAACCAAACCTAGAACTCATTGCCTCACCTCCTTTCATCTTCATCCCTTCATCCTTCAAGCACTCAATTTTCTTCTTCCTACTTAACTTTGTTTTCATAACCACTTTCACTTAATCGCTCTTGAGAGCGTGTTTTACGTATTCAACCAGCGCTTTGTTTTAGTCGCTTTTCTCCTCCCCCGCCAATCCTTGATTGCCCTGCCGTAATCGTATTCAAGTGTTGGTTCTGGACGAAAAAAAAATCATCGTCATCACAACCAACAACCACAAACAACAACATTAACAAAGAAAAGCACATAAAATCAAATACTTGACCGGAAAAATGCTAGAAATGGAAAATGTGGTACATTATAAATAATTACACGAATTTGTGTTTGTTTATGTGTGCACACACACATTCTTTTCATATGCACACAAAATATGTAGTTGAAAACAACAACAACAAGAATTAAAAGCTCAACAGGACGTTCATGTGACATTGAAAAATACTTAACTGATTTAATACGTATGAAGTAACTTATTACTTGTTACTTTGTATAACACATTCCATTAAGTGGTCCAGGTAATAATGCTGGGAGAATTTTTATTATAGCTGTTTTTTCATTTTTATAAGAAAAACGTTAAAATGATAAAAATCAATTATTTAATTATTCATATTGAATTAATTTATTTAAATTATTTATTTATGTTATTTTTATTTAGTTATTAAATAAAAAATTGCTACTCAATTATTAAAGACTAGAGAAGACTTAACAATTCTTTTTATTTAGTAAAGAACTCTTTTCTTCTTTCCTTTTCTTCGATTCTTGTAGTTTAATAAAACCAATAATTAAACCAATGAAGCTACATTAAAAATAATCACATTCATTATATCCGAATAATCAAGAATTAATGGCTGATAACGGAATGAATACTAATCATGTTGAAAATTAATGTCGCAGTCGTTTAAAATAAAGCTAAAGAAAAATATTAGAGGATCGTGTATACGTTAATAATTGAAAACTTTTATAGAGCTAGCAATGTTAAGGATCTGGCATGTATTTTGACTCTAAGTTTAGGTTTGACATCCATTATAAGTATATTATCTCTAAAGCGAATTCTCAACTGGGGTTTCTAAAAGAAATGTGATAGATTTTTTATATCCTTTCATCTCCAAGATGGATCTACTATTATCTGCCGTTTCTTATGTATTTTAAGTTTAACACATTCAACACATAGTTGAATAAATAAATAAATATATGCTTTCACTTTCGGTTGTAGGGTGTAAATATTTTAAACATATAACAAAATGTTTGTAACATTGTGTAGTTAATCTTTTTCCCATATATTATTTAACATATTCTTACTACATATGATAAAGGATTTCGATTTTTGAGCAGCAAAGGTTTTTGTTTTATAAATTTATAATCCTGCCTCCTTTTTCTGGCAATGGCTGAAGATTGTTGCGCTTTCCCAACCGTCCTTCGCCTCACTCAAGACATACTCGTATGTACAAATACATAGAAACTTCTGAGCCACGACGGACTCAAAAACGTCGTGCAAGAATGAATTATTTTGCCTCACAAATAGACACACGCACAAACTCACATGTTCAGCCCCAATGCACCGACTTTCGACTACGTCAAAATTTACCTTGAAGCTTGCAGCTGTTCGTCAAAAAGACACGATGTGGAGAGGCGGACAGTAAAAATTGCAACAACGAAGGACTATTTACGATTTACTGAAACATTGTTGATGACTGCATACAAATGTTGAGAATGTAGAACGCAACATCTGTGTTGAGGCAACAAAAACCGAACCACTTGTTAGTTCAACGGTTAAACTTTAAGATTTGCAAGTAATGAAGGAAGGAAGAAAGCAAGGAAGAAGGAAGGTGAGAAGACGGATTTTACTAATCGTAAAATAATAAGTAAAAAAATTCAATCAATTGTCTGAATATCTGAATCTAAATATCTGTGTTTAGTACATGAATTAAAAACTGCATTTTAATAAATTCAATTCCAAAGCAATTAAAGTTTTTGCTAGTACTTAAAACATTATTATTACCTAATTTGTTTATTTTTGTTGTATAATTGGCTTTTTTATGCATATTTTGTCAGATCTTTCAGCTGATTTTAGTTGAATCTAGTGAAATATTTGATAATTGCTGCTGATTTGTCAACACATCACGCAGCTATTTTAAGAGTGATTTTAAATTCCACTCATTAAATCCTTTAAGTGTTAACCACAACACCGCCCTCCTACCCCACACCCCGTCCCGCCTACATGTATGAATTCAAATTAAACAAGCGTTCCCTTTCGAAAGAGTCTCCTTTCATTCCATTTTGTCATTTAAATCGTTCACATCGGTGGCCACGACCACATGAACACATTCGCCCCGAAAACCACGAAATCATTTTCAATCCCGAATTAAAACCGTTGGTCCCGTCGGTCCGTCAGTCGATTTAGACTGCTATTTAACAAAATAGGAGTCGGCGAACTCATTTCACATTCATCTTTTTAAACATTTCCTAATTTCCTTAATCAACGGAACGCAATCTTTGGCTGTCATGTGAACACATCTCTTGTTCTTATGTTGTTTTTGTAATTATAACATTTCGTATGCAATGTTTTTCAAGAAATGTTAATAATATACCATAAATTAACATATTTTAATGTTTTCCTGTTGGCTTCTATTATGTTTTCATTTAAATGCATAGGGAAACCAATTTAACAGAATAGAAATCAACAACAACAACAACAAATAACATCGTGCTTCATGTGTTCTTTTGGTTACCTTTATGTAAACTCTGACAACGAAACGAAAGGACGTGAAACGAATGAAAACGAAACGAAAGGATTTTGTTACGGAATGGTTCCATGTTGATAACAGCGCAACAACTCGAAAACATTATCCGTGCTCTGAGAACACAGGAAACTTCATACATTTCAACATAACTGAATAGCGAGCGTTGCCAGTCTTCAAATGATGAATTTCTTAAATTATAGAAAAACAAAGAAAACTCATTCATTATATTTTAATTTAAATTATTATTTTTTTGATTTTAAAAGTGCATATAAATATTTTTTTCATTATAAAGAATGTACATATATAAAAACGTAAACGTATACAAAGTATACATTTGGCAATTCTTTTTTTACAGTTGCGTCTCTCAGCTACTCGACCATAATGTCGATATAAACAGTTTTGCGTCAGCTGTTATGCTCGTCCTTGCTCTTCGCCGCTATTCGAAGGTAATGTTACATCCTCGGTAAGCAGACATTTCTCTTCAAATAAAGCACTTCCACAGTGGCAGCTCCTTTGCAGTTCCTGTTTATCACTTGTCGTTCGCGGACGTTCGAAGTGCGATAAAAAACCGAAACCGAATCCAAAACAAAATCAAAATCAATAGAAATTCAAAGGCGGATGTGAGTGATGGTCAGTGTTTGTGCAGCAATAGTAACAGCAACAATAAAAACAACAACAACAACAACAAAAAAGCAACAAACTTTTTGATTTCAAAGCACATCCGTGGCTTCAGATTTAATTTTAGGTGGCCGGAATTAAAACGTGTTGTCGTCAAATGACCCAAAATTATCCATTATACGGTGGTACAATAAAATGGTCCTTGAAGTCAAAAATGTTATAAAAATCCAACGGTATTAAATGAATTTTATGAAATTTTAAGCAAATTCCATAAAAGCGCCTCTAATCAGGGTCTTTTTTTTTTAAAGGTGATGTTGTAAATTTTGTCATAATTGAGCTTCTAATGATTCATACGAGTAGCTCGAGAGTTTCTCCTTAGGTTCATATTTTAAACTTGCAGCACCTTTGCAGGACCTTCTAGTCATCCTTTGGGACATGATGTTAAAAATCATCCTTTTTATTACCTGCCTGTTAAGCAGATAAACCTGCCCTTAATGATGGACAGAGTGATCCAAATTTTGTCCTGCTTTTTATATGCTCTAAGGTTTTGAAGTATCCGTCCACTCATACTACAAGCTCATTCATTAATCTAATTGGTATCCACAGCACAATGATGTGCTTTTTTTGTGTGTTCCAATTGTGGAGCGCAACGGGTAGAGCAGCGAGTGTTCGAAGAGGGTTTAACTACCTTTATTTGAAAATATATTTTCAGACGCGGCAGCCACCGACTTGTTGTTGCTGTTGAAGCGATGAATAAAATATCGTCCCCTTTGGCCTTGATAACCTTTCACCTGTGCACACAACGATTGAAGCGTCATTGTTTGCTTTCCTGTGCCTTGTTCTTGACGCTCTCGTTGCTGTCACGGTTCGTGGAGCAGGTTCGAGACATGTAATCGTCTATTTAACGCGCGTTTTCGTTACCGTTATGAGTCCTGTGTTATCTGTTGTCTACCACATCGGAGGACGGCAAACATTTGTAGTTGACTGTTTTGCTGTGCTTCCAGGACACGTTCGACACTTCAAATGAGTCAACGAAAAGAGAGCCGTCTAAATCAATTGAAGAGTGTTAAAAGTGTTTAGCAAAATGTAATTAAAAATTAAAACAAAAATATTTGCATAGCAACTTTAAATATCTTACGAAGCTTTTAGGTATATTGTTCAGTATAAATTGTTTAACCAAAAATATGACAAAGCCTTAAAATACTTTTGACGAGATCCAAGAGAATCGGTCAAACATAAGAGTTGCAAATGGGACAAATTGAACACCGCCAAGCAACAGGACCCGCAAGTCGACAGTCACGTCAGTGGAACATTTATTATAATCACTCACTTAATTCTTAGTAAAAAGTGTGGAAAGTGTGAAGAATCGCGAAAAATCGTGACTCCGAAAGCAATGTGCAAGGATACTAAGAAACAAACAAACGACTTGACTAGGTGCACTTTAAGGAGAAGAAAGAGAAATGATCACATGATGGTAGTCGTTAACTAAAATACAAGAAACCACATGAAATTTATATCACCGAGGAAGAAGTGCGAAAGGGAGACGTAAAAAATAGCTCCAGCAACATGACAGAAAACAAGGAGAAGCACTGCGACAGGGACAAGGCCAAGGATAAAGCCAACGACAACGAGAAGCCGCACGAAAAGGATAGAGAAGGAAAGGAACACGACAGGTGAGCGTGTTGTTGCGTTGCTGTTGCTTCGTGCATATGATTTTTACACAATAGCTATAAATAACCAATGTAAATATGTCATATATGCACATTGTACATATGTATGTATTTCATGTACTTGTAAATATGTGGATAAAAATAATAGTAGTTCATATTCATGCCCTCACAAATGGTACTGCACATAAAAGAGAGGGTAATGAAACCGTTTCTGTAACATTGCGTGAATTAGATGGTCGCAGGATACGCAGGATACGGTAACGCATGCAGCCAACTATCTCCATCCAAGCGTGTTGGTGGGTTTGTACAACTGGAAGTCTTGAGTGCGTCAACTCGTATCACATTTCATAAAACTGACTGATTGATTGGCTTCTATGGAGGGTTCAAATAAATTTTCATTGCAATATTCAAATTAAATTTGACAACATGAAATCAATCAGCACCCAAAACATGATTCAATCCAATCGTCGTTTATAAACACGATTTGATCTTATATTCAACTGAAGGTGAATTACATTAAATTGAATAATTAGTAGACTTTAAAATTATTAAAGAATATATTTCATGAAAGACGTCTTAAAACCTTAAATTCGCACTGATGTATATACTACGA
Organism: Myopa tessellatipennis; assembly: GCA_943737955.2. NCBI lineage: Eukaryota > Metazoa > Arthropoda > Insecta > Diptera > Conopidae > Myopa > Myopa tessellatipennis. Next base: position 15,079,114 of record OX031314.1, on the reverse strand, counting down.
GACAGGCAGTATATGTACATATGTATATATTCATATATTCACTCATTCTTAAGAAAAGCATGATTTATGATGTTGTTTGTTTTGCATCGAGGATTTAAAGTCCCATTCTTGTATCGGATAAATGAGAATGATTAAAAATGATTAATCAACCAATGAATCAGAATTAAAATTTACCAAATAATGCTTTTATGTTTTTATGCTTGATTTATGTTTTTAAGGACCACGATGTCCGGTCAACTTAACCGGGACAGTAAAATCGATACATCGACTTTACCAACCGGACTTAAAGTAAAGTTTCCCAAGAAATTGTGACATTTGAGATTGAGTTTACAATAATTAAATTCCTCAAATTAAATTTCATTTCAAAAAGAATATACTTTTAAGTGTGTACGAGTATAAGCACAAAATTATTTTTGTAATTATTTCGAAAGCTCATTTTAATAACCATAAGCAGGAATTTTAAGCAGAATGTTGTTTGTTTGTCGCTCCTTTTTGGCGATCCTTTTTATTTGCTCTACATTTTTTTTTTTTTGTTGCTGTGAATTTATATTAAAATAAGTAAATCGAGTTTAAGTGCGCAACCACACAAACACAACTAAAATTAAAGCGTGTCTGTATGCATGTTTGTGTCTGTGTGTGTATCTTCGAATGTGTGCTGGACGTGTGTCTGCTCGCGTTGGTTGGCTCATCGCACCTGCTACAGTACCTCGACTTTAGAAAATTCAATTCCACATTATAATGAACCGCCCGCCAACGTTTGTCGAATTCAGTGAATTCGTTAAAATGTGCACACTTGAATACGATAGAATAATAATTAAGTATTTGACACTTTTTAAATAAATTGTTAAATTTCAAAGAATTAAATAATTTAGTATAATAATTATAACCCATTCTTCGACATTTTGTATTTCGATTATTTGGTTTAGAAACATCGTATATATGCGATATAATATCATCGAAATCGACACCGCGATGCAGATGTGTGCCTTTCAGAACACACTTAGATACATCTCGGGAGTTTTTTCATAATTTCTGTTATTATCACTATTTTTTAATTTACCATCGCGAACGTCGAGCTGGAACCTAAAAAACGCCTTGCTTATAATGACATGACTTCTCAATTTGTTTGGGCGGCACAGAAACGTTGTCACTGATTCGCGAGTGATGATGTCACGCCAACGAGACACCTTCATTTTGTGTCTTAATTAGCAATAATAATGCTTTAATTCGCCATTAATTATAACAACTTTAAATTGCTGAGCCCGTGCTTATAAAAAAAGCTAAATCATACGTCAAGTATAACGGTTGACTCGTAACAGTTAACTCACCACGGTCCTGCTTGTATCCTGCCGCCAATCCATGCTGTCAACTTAGTTGCTTAAGTGACATGCATAAAACTGAGACTGAGAAAAGAACGCCTCTTCTTCTTCACCCTTAATGGCCGACACCATCTTAAGTTTAGTTTAGTTGCTTCGCTCGCTTGTACACTTGCTCTTCTCTTCTTCTACTTACGTCCATACATTTCTATGGAGTTTCACATTTTATGGAACTGCTTAAAGACTTTGCCACGACTTAGTTTTAAGTGCACTTTTCTATTCTACTTTGCATTAGTCCCAACTTGTGACTCTAAATTCATTATATATTGTATAATGTTAAAAAAATAATTAAATTTAGGCTGTTATTATTTTTGATGAAGAAATGCTTTAAACTTTTGTTCAACAGACTTTTGAATGTTGAATATTTAATACTGAACCGAAAGTTAAGCAACTTAAAGTCAAGTGAAATCAATTCCGAAGGATGGTGAGGGGGTTGGTGCGGTGGCGTAGAATGTTTTAGAGTTTCAAAAATTAATGGAGTGCTTTAAACTGAACTGAGTGGAGTAGATGATTAGATTATCCATAAATAGACCTATTAAGGAGGTTCTTCTAGTATTTATTATTATGATGATCTATTTTTATGTCCTCCGTTAATCCAAACACACTGCGATCGTCTTTTTCCTATCATTGCCCCTGTTCTTCTACAAATTCTAGATGTTTATCTAGTTTTTATTTAGACTTCAGTCAAAAGTTCCGAGTTACTCTCAAAGATACTTAAGTACTTGGGAATGTGAATTAATTTGTATTTACTTGTCGAGGTCAAATATCAAAAGCAATTCGCTTCAAGTCACTTAAGCGCTGTAATAAGTGAGTTAATCGACTTGGCTCTGTGAAGAACTCAACACAACTTATACTCGTTTTTATTTCGCATTTTATTTGCTGTTCTTGTTTTTAATGGCCCATTTAAAATTTAATGATTGCTTCATGAAATTCGATGTCTGCGCGTTGAAATAAAATCACCCGTTTGCATCTGAATGGAATATTATTTAACGTGGCTAGAATCCGATACGCATTCGATGACAACCAAAGCCTGCCTTCGAGGTCCTTTGAATACAGCAACTGAATGTTGAGAACTCAGATAAAAAAATACGTTAATAGCAAAAAAATTCCATCCAACGTTTGACAACAATTTTTTTTTTGGTTGACTTTAGATTTTAGTTTCCAACCAATTTTCCAGTTTTTCATATACATATACATATACATATGTAGGTGTGTGTGCGTCTGTGTGTATTTGTATTTATTTGCATAATGGACTCGACGTTTAACGCTCTGCTGGGTATAATAAAAGAAACTCTTAAATGGAGCCATCAAGAATGCGAAGGGCCCGTGGCCCCGGATTCTGTGCCTGGCTGTGATGAGACGACGTTGTCGACAGCGGGCGTGGGGGGGGAGAGGCAGTCGCACTTACGTTTTTGATGATTTGTTGCGCTCAGTTGAGTTGATGCGCTCGCTGGCAACAAGCAAAAGTTATCAACTCATCCAAAGAAGAATAAAAGAGATGAAAACTATTCGCCGGTTGCTTGCGCTTCTCATCGGTTGCTTGTACAGAAACAGGGACCAATAAAAAGGAGCAGCACGCAAAGAAAGGAACGAAAACTTCTAGAAATTCAGAATAGAAAGCTAATGAAACAACATCAACATACCATCAACAGTAAACTAAACACGATGACCCAACCTGTTGTTAGAACTCTCAAGCATTTTCATATGTTTAAAGAAGTTTTTATTTAAATTGAGCTCCCAAAAAATATTTTCGTTCGTTTATTGTATACAAAGAAAGGGTTCCTGAACGGGGATAAAAAATTGCTCCTGCATTGAAACTTTCTCAAAATCTTTATTCAATTTCTTTAATCATAAATTCACAAGACGGTTGATGTACGAGTATGACAGGAGTATGACATGCCAGTGACACAACGTGTAACACAATAGTTGCTTGTTCCTTTGTCAGTTGAGGGTCACGTGGCATCTACTTAAATTAGACACTCAAGAATTTTGTAGGAAACCAATGAAAGGATCAATCGGAAAGCAAGTCTTGAGCCAATCTCTCGCATTCTTCACAGTCGAAAGGATGGGACCAAGAATACCCAAACTCATAGGAATCTAAATCTAAATCTGTGACATGATGCATACGTGTAAGAATTCTCTATCTGTCTATCTTTCATTTTAAGGCTTCTTAGAGGGAAACTTTAAGCACGGTTTGACGAGTATTGACAAATTTGGGTACAAGAACAAGAAACTTTGCAGCATAAGAACAACAACTGCTCATACTCCTCCGCCATCACCACTAACGGAACCAGAATATTTCTCAATAAATCTTCTAAATGATTTGCGGAATCTTCATGAAACCTGACAAATGATTTCATTCTGGGAATATTAACCAAGATTGAACGAAGAATGAGCGAGTTTGGTAAACTGGCAGCTGTTGTTTTTCTCGATTACTTTCAGTACCCTACACCCGAAAGTGAAAGAGTATATTAAGTTTGTCCTTCCGTTTGAAACGCACAGAAGGAGGCGTGCCGGGTATAGAAGAGTATTGTATTTACTTGATCCATCGTCACCCTCTGAGTCGATTTAGCCCTGTTCGTCTATGCTTTGTTTCCCAGCACTATTTTGGATTGCAAATGGACGAAATCGGTCCAGAGGCTCGCCCACTATTCCACTCTCCTAGGCCTTATATAGGTCTTGTTTTATAAAATTCCTACTACACTACTACAAACACAAATCGTATCAAATATCATCCACGAATACTTCATAACATCCACTCAACATAACATAAATTCCCATGAATGCCCAATGTAAAGCTCCCAGGGGCCTGGTGCGTCCCTGTAGCATTTCCTTCTACGGTTTTCAGTTAAGATCTCTTTTATCAGAGGTCAGGAGGGTGTAGTCACTCGATTAAATCGAAGTTAACATTCCTTCTGGTTAAATATTACAATGGATTTGTGGTCCTGGGAAGCGCGGTGGTAACATGTTAATCTATCAATCTACGCATGTGGGTTTGAGCCGTACCTGGGTATGGGTGTTGTATTTGTTGAACCTTCTCTTTCAGTGGAATGTCTTTAGTACCATACTAATAGATCCGTTCTATGCAGTACATATATCTACATATACAATACATATACATAATCTAATACAAATATAATCTAAACTAAGTTGATACCGGCCACTTTTATTGCCCGGCGTATGGAGGGTATGTCATGTAGTCATGCTGTGATCAAAATAATGATCCAGGAACGTAAAACAATAATTCATGAGCACCCAAAAACTTGAAATATTCTAAATGAAAATATTTACGAGTATAATAGGAGATTTTAAACAGAAACATTTGCTATATTTACGAGTAGTTCCGTTATAAATTCATCCCAGCATGGATTTCCAATTTAGTTAATTAATAAATGGCGGAATGTTCTAAATGTTGGAAACTTTTACTCGCTGCCAGTTATTTGGCAACTCAACTTCAGAGTTTCCGACACTTCGGTTGGAAAAGAGTCGATATCTCCGCCTCTCTCTCTCTTCACTTGCCCAACGACGCCTTTAAAGTTGTGGTGCTAATATAAGTTGTAACGGAACGTCGTGCAGCGAAGGATCATCGAAGGGAGGACCTCATCGGCAACGCGTCCTTGAGAGCACGTGTTATACACACTCTTATGTTGGCGTGTACAGAGTTAAGTTAGTTAAGAAACACATCTGTGCTTAGGATTTGCTGCGAGCAGCTGTAATGACGTCAAAGCGAGAAGTGCTCCAACACAGACACAAAATGAACCGATAAGCTGCAGGTGGCAAGCAGCACTGACGGTGGTTTTAATTGGGGAACGGAAGAGCAACGCCTCGCTCTCTGACGTCATAGCGTGAGAAGCGGAAGTGATGCTGTGAAAGAAATAAGAACAAATCTAGCACAAAACTTTTTTTATTCATTTTATGAATCCATTAAAAGCGGCAACTGTAATCTTTTGAAACGTTCAGTCTGTCAACTCACAATTCCCACTTTAATGCTTAAAAAATGCAAGTATTTAGTCAATTTAATTTGCATTAAGTACAAATAACACTAAAGAATAATTAATAATAAAATAATACAACACATATTAAAGATAATGTTCCACACAAAATCCATGCAAATCCATTCGACTCAAAGAGACACCATCGCAAAATCTCGACTCTTAAAAACAAGCCATTAAATTGAAAGAGCTTCTTAACTGAACAAACAGCGAAAGCTTTTATTGCAAACAGAAAACTTATGCAATTAAATGCGAAATTCAGTTGCTAACTTCAGATATTTATTTCTTCAGCCAATTCTTCTAAAGAGCGTCCTTCGTGGAATCCTTACGAGGTCTCTGTCAATCGTAATTCTTAACCCCATCCATCCACTTCAGCAATATTGAAACATGTCGTCCGAAATGTTGACAGAAAGTCGGAAACTTATTGAAAGTTTTCTATTTATTCTCCTTCCGCGCGTGTTGCGCTTACTGAATTAGAGCACCGGTAACTTTATGGCTGCTCTGCTTCGAGTTGGACAGCACTTTTAATCAGCAAATTTTTATTTAATGTCGCTTTTATTATTTAACTGCATTAAGAGTGTCTAATGGAATAAGAAGCAATCGATTAAAATGCCCGATTCGTCGTCGCTCGTGCTGAATTATTTAGATATTCAAAGACAAATCACAAAACATTGAAATTTACTGATGCACTTATTATGCAACATTTTAGAGTTTATATTGGGTGCTTTTTAGAAGTTAAAAACTCGTTTAAAAGTGATCAAAGTACCAAAGTACTTATAAAGTAGACATAAGAATGAATAAAGCAAATTTTATTGCAATAACGAAAGTCAAAGATGACACACAATAAATACTTTGATACCAACCACGAGAGCGTTTTAGCAGCTAACAGGTTAATCGCGTTCGTTCGCCAGCGTTAAAAGTGCCATCCATCAAATACTTTTGGCGAGCCTCCCGAGAATTTATGGGGCTCGCACACCCGCCAACCGACCTTATGAAGTACTGAACCTCCCATTCGTGGTTTCGAGTTTCGAGTTTTTGCTTCAACGCACAATCCTATCGCTCATATTCCCCCGCGGGGGGAGCGCGTGACTCGTCGGAAATCTGGAATATCATCGTGTTGAGGTTCCCATTCAACCGCTTTTTCGGTTTTTGTGCAGTCGATTTGTGAGTACAATTCTGCACTTAAATTCAAGTAAACTTCTCCTCGTGAAGCAGTCAGCAGAGTATTAAAGACTATAAACTTAAGGAGTTAAATGTTCCTCTATTTTATTTGCTTTTATCCTTAAATTACACATTCTTTTTTTCTTGGATTTCAAGTTTGCGAATTACTGTCATTTGCTTTTTAGCACCGTAACGCAGTTGATTACTTTGCGTTTGATGAAATTAACATTGCGGTAACTGAGTTAAAAAAGGATTTTAGTTGTGCTTTCGGCATTTTAATGTCCCTGATTAACATTTCTATGAAAGTTATAGAATAGCTTTTAAAAAGACATATAAAAAGTTTAATATTAAAAATAAATAAATAATGCAAAGAACTAAATTGTTTATGTTTCTCGTTGCCATGGTTTTTCATAAAATGTAACGTGTTGAATACTTCTCGACTGAAGGAAGCCATTGAAAGCAGAGCAGTAATCAAGAATATGAATCAGAAGAATCATGAAATCAACAAGTAAGGATTGTAAAGGGTCATAACATAAGTTCACTGCGCAACGAGTAACCAATGGATAAGGCAGCTAAAGCGATGGGGATGGGGATGAATTTTACTGAAAAGAAAAAGAAACACAGCAGTTTTATTATAAACGACAATTAATCACAACAAAATACTTGTATATGCATTGGAACAAAAACAATTGCAATGCTTAATGAACCCGAATTACTGACGAGTTCTTTACTCGTTCGTTTATCGTTCGGTTGCTCGTTACTTCGTAGGCTTTTCAAGAGAACAAAGTTTTCAACTCAAGAATAAAATTCTACCAACAAATTACTCAACACTGAATGATGACGTCGCTGCGTGGGGAAGAAATGCTATTGAACTTCACTGGTCGTTGTATTTTTGGCGTGAATGTACAATATTTTTGTACAATATACACGCGAAAGTCGATCTACAAAGTAATAATCTACAAGATCTTGATGAAGCCAGCAAGCTTTCAAGTAATTGAAATTTATTTTGTTAACATAAAAAGTATTCAAGGCGAAGAAAACACAGAAAAGTTGTCAGTGATGAAACTGGGTTGAGTTAACATTAAATGAACTTTAATAAAGTATTGATTTTTGTTAAGCATGCTTACAAATACATTGTTTTGTTAACGAGTCTTATGTCGTTAAATTCTATTATCTGAAAGTCTGGCAACAATTTCTATGCCTTTTGTCCTGAACCTGTTGTGGCAATAAATTAAGTTAACAAAAGAGAAGTTATGATTATGTGTGTGTGTGTGTGTGTGTGTGTGAAATAATATTTGTGGAACATCCTTTCGAGCTCCTCTCAGCGAACTCGTACGTCACTCGTTAACTGTTGATCCTTTGCACACGACTTCAGCCACATGAACACTGAAACATAAGCACATACACACACATACCCACAAATACAAACGCACACAAACACACACATACCCACAAATACAAACGCACACAAACACACACAAAGAACTAAATTCCCAAGGAGAAGCAAACAAATTCCAACATTTCCCTTGTATTCTATTCCTTTTTTTTTGTCGGTATGCGAATGTGATGTGATGTGTCATGTGATGTACGAGAATGAAGAATATTCAATGGAAAGCAAAAACAAAGGAAGGCCCATAATGGCAACAAGAAAAAACAACTCTACCAACCGTCCTTGTTAAAGGAAAGAGAGAGAGGATGTTTATGCTTTTTGCAGTAAATTGAATGGCGTCCCAACTGAACAAACAATCGTTCAGGTTCAGGCCTGGATTACAGGCGTCCGTCCACTCGCACTCTTGTTGACGAACTAAGAGACAGAGAAACACATGCACACTTCCCACAAGAAACCATTTTGTAGCTTGGTGTGTGTACCAATATAAATCATTCTTTTAACTAAACTAAACACTAATCGAAAATAGAAAATAGAATAGGATGGAAAAAATCTAACAAATCATACAAAAAACTGTCAAATTGAGTTTACATGCACATAGTATTATATTGTTTTTAAATTTGTTGCCTTTGGCCTTAATAACCTGCAGCCGCTGCTGTTGCTACGAATGATGAACCGAACCTGTATTTACATTATTATTTGTTTGACAGAACGACAGAATAATTTATATGCTTGAGTATTGAGTTAATTTATGGTTTCCCTTTGTTCTTTGAAATACAATATAGGAAACTATGCGATACAATATACAGGATATAAACGACTCGCTCACGATTCAGGCTTATTAACTGTACATGGACTTAATTTAAGCATAACAGTTGCTCGGATATCCGTAGATGGTGCATCCTTTTTAAACGTACATACATCATCGGAATTTACCCCCCTCATTTTAATATCTGTCAAATCCCCAAATCAGCCAATAATTTTTATGTACAGGCGTCCCTTGAATGCCCCGAATGACATGGCGTCGAATAACAAGGCACCAATTAACCGTTCTATTCGAGGGACGCCTGTATGTAAGTATGTATATCATTCTGTAAGGATGAATCGCCATAAAGCAACAACTCATTCTGACGACAAGCACCGCGTTCGAGGTCACGTCGTGGCATCAACTAAGTGGCCACGTTAAAAGTACTTGATCGATGTTAATTTAATGGAATCTGTTTTCATTCGTCTGTTTCATTCGGGGTTTCGTCTCGTTGTTTGTTTTTCTTTAGCAAAATTTTCCACGAATTTGCTTACATTTCGATGACGAAATACCGGAAAACGGCCGGAAGGAAGACAAACCAAAAAGCCAACATATCAGCTAAGAACTTTGGCTCCAAGCCACAACACGACGTGCCTGACTTCTAAATGGAAAGGGTGCATAATTTAAAAGCCTTTCTATTTAATGTTCTTTAAGGAAATCACTGCTTATTTTACTCCTCTTTCCCTTTCTTAACCGTTTGAAAAACATTTTAAACAATAGAAAGCAGTAGAGAAGCAAAAAGCAATCGAAGAAAGGCGAAGAAGTAGAACAGAAAAGAATTGATTTATTTATTCGTACGTGTAAATAAAGAGAATTGTAGTGGATATTGAATTCGTGAAGGATATCCGTAGTTCGATGACATTATCTCCATTATTCCTATAAAGCAGATTAATATATGTAAATATTTGTACTTATAAGTGTGTGTATATAGGCTTCCATATCTATGTATGTATGTGTATGAATATGCGTGTATGATTATGTGTTTGCACAGATCTGTACACAAACAGTAGCATTTTGCTTTTGATCCTTTCAAATGACAGCGAATCTTCTGTTCTTTAAAATGGAATTCGATTTCGCAGCAACTTCGGGATCCGATTTTATATGAAAGTCGGAAAGATTTCGACTCTGAAGCATGTTTTCCTCATTCGATTAAAGTTTACTGTTCACCATGCTGCATCATGCTGCAAAATAAACTGTATTTTTATACCTACATTATTATACATACTCATACATCATAGTCATAAAATAAAACAGGCAAAAAAAGGAAGAATAAAACTTCCCCCTTTGCCGCCAATCTTCTGAACAACACCGAAGCAAAACACATTGAAATAAAACAACTCTGCACTCGTAGAAATAAAAGGTTCACACAACTCATGGATGTCGTGGCGATGGCGAGCTCCAGATGCAGCCCACGCGGCCAGCCGCCATCCAACGGCGAGGTCGAGCAACTGGGCCCACTCTACAACATCCCCCGCAGGAGTTTCCAAAGCGAGATCCTGCTGCTCGATGTGGATGCGGGAGATTTTGGGCTTTGCAACGACAGGTAAAAAAACAGGTTTCGCACAGGAGACACCGACGGCGAGCAGCGCTCGTAAATGCTATTTAAGCTCTTATTTTTGCATAAAGTGCTTCCTATAAACAAAATGAAAGGGAAAAAAGTAACGAACAACTAGATGTGATGATTTTCACAAAGTATTAATATCAGAGGCGCAACCGATGGGGCTACGATAAAGAAAAAGAAGAAGAAGTTCGAAACTATAGAAGACTAATGAATTTTTTATTAAGTACTATTATTATTATTACATAAAACAATGGAAAAAAGCAACATGACTACGCCTCTGATTAAAATCGTAAATAATTCCCTTCAAGCGTATTTTTCTTTATTTAAACAGGTAGACAATCTTTGATGCACAGAAGAAAATCTGCTCACAACTGACAAAAAACGTAAACTTTATTAAATTTGTTGTAATCTTTGCTTTTCTGACGAAATACTTATTCACCATTCTGTTGAATGATTTATATAATCATCTAACACATCCTTTGTATGTACATCAAAGGAGATTTTTATGTTTGTGGCAAAAACTTGATTTATTCTCGTTCTTCTTTTGCCCACCGAAGCATGGATACCATACAAAGTATTCTCGGAAAAGCCTCACGCTATTCTTTGTGGAGTGGTGTGTTAATTGCTTTTAATTAAAAGCGTTCAAATAGCAATTTCTTGAGCAAAAGTTATGACTTCAAGTGCTTACATGCACATATAATTATAGGCAGCACAACTCATGATTGATGGTGGCCATAAAGACCAATTTTCTGCATCACACATTCTGGACTTGTTTCTTTTAATTTGATCACGTTTTTGTAGGTTAAAACTGCTTAAAAGTGAGTTCATAACTCACGAGTGGAGACTGTAACCTTTTTCAATCGATTTGCCTGCAGTTGAAACTGCAAAAAGTCCTGACATGTGAATAATGAAGACTTTTGAATTAATTGGAATGAATGAATTAATTAAATTCATATTAATACATTTTTAAACATGAATGACGTATGTATCGATCAATAATAGGTCAATTGGTCAATAGACAATATATAGGTCAATAAATTCATAAAGACTTCTAGTATAAGATAAGATGAGATAGGATCTATAATATTATAGAAACATATATTAATAGATATAAGAATATAGCTAAGAATATGCAGAGCTTGCTATCATTTTAAGTTTCCAACTTTCTGATTTCACTACCGGATCTTTAATCCAATCCGTCTCGATTTGATGAGTATTCGGAATAACTAATATACATATTTATCTATAATAACTAATATTATAAGTAGATATACGAGTTATTTTGGGGCACTCGATTCTCAGTTCAACACATTTGTCATTATTTATTCATTATTGTATCCGAAGCATTGGTATCGCTTCACTAATCATGTCAGTTAGACTTTAGTTAATTCTTTGAACTCCCTTCCATAACAAAATGGAATCCCTAAAAACTCTCTCGCTGTCTCTCTCGCATTCTCTGTCCTGAAGAACAATTGCAACCACTCGCCAGGAGCTAATCCTCTTAAGTGTCTTCTTCTTCTTCTCTTATCCGCTTGATTGTGGGCCAGCACTCACAATAATCACTGTATTTTTGTGGTTCACCCAAAGCTTTTTTGTGAGTGTGCAGCGCTCTCGAAAATGCCCACAACAAAATGGTTTAACCTTACAATGAACCTTCTATTAATAACTGAACTCAACTAATATCGCTAACTTCGGTTAAGTATAGGATTTCCTCTTCCCTTTACGATACTTTTTTAATTACGAAACAAAGAGAAAGTAATTCAACTGAATTCATAATACTCGATTCACTTTTCTGAAGTTTTCTAATCATATTAACCTCAATCATAATCCAAATCGTGTCTAATCATAAGAGATCAATTAAATATTCACATAAGTTTGGAATAAATTAAATACTTACATAAGTTAAATCGTACATAAGTTTCATTAAATCATTCTCTTGAAGCTCAGAAAATGTGAGCGCAAATTTTGTGAAAAGCTTCAAGGACAACTTAAGAACATGCAACAGATGCTTCGTACTGTTGTTGTTGTTGTTGTTGTTGTTTGCGCACAAATGCAGCTCTTTCAGTTCGCTTTAATGAGGAAATCGAATAAAACTGAAAGGAACGTGAGTGCTGCTGCTGATGACATACTTGAATGCCGGATATTCGATTGAGCTGGCAAGAGAAGCCAAAGGAACTGGAATAAGCTTCTAATTCTAAATCACAATGAAATCATTACATAGAACATTCTGTTATATAATTTGTATACAGTATGTTTTATGATTATATGACATACACATTTATGTTCTTGGCTCTCTCTCTTTCTTCTTCTTTAAGAGAAAAGTTTTGATAATGCAAGAGCTTCAAATTCGTGAACAATATTCAAGAATTTTAACCTCTTGCTCATTAAATCGTTGCGATTAAATTCTTTCCTAACCGGGGCAAGAAAATAAAACATAGTATCCCGAAAATACAAAGAAACCTGTTGACAAGCTTTCTCTGTTATGTCGCAACTGTAAATCATTTAGTCTCCACAATTAGTTCCAATTAGAAAACCATCTGCTGTCTCTTTCCTTGCGCTTGCTGGCAGTTCAGGGCCGGCGTCGGTGCGAAAGGATGGCGAAGTGGAACCAGTAAATAAATTATTTACTCAATGAAACTGCGCTCTCAGCAGTATGAAGTGATAAAGCGATTAGATGCAATGCGGAGAGGAAAAGAGAGCGTTCAGATTCATCAAGTGACAGTGATTTGATGGCACGACGAAGACCAGCGACGAAACAGCGAAAGCATGAGCAACACCAAGAACCGCAGCAACAACTCAATAGAATGAGTAAAAAGCTTGTATTATACGAGTATAAGAAATAACGGAAGTGTCATGTGACTTATTAGTTTCAGTGAGCGCGTAATAAGTTCTTTCCGAGTCCTGCAAAGGAAAAAGAAGAAGATGGAGAAGGTGAAGGTGGGGAAGGAAGGAACTGCAACGATGTTGTTGTACTTAAAAATCCTAGGAATACACATGAAATAATAGTAACAACAAGTAAACAAGAAGAAAGAAGTCTCTACTGATGGAGAAAAAGAACCGAAGAAAACTGAAAGAAAGAAGAGAAAAAGTAGTCTTCTCATTCTCATCCCTACTCTTCTCGGCCCTGGAAAAAGCATTCCAAAGACATTGGGTAAGCGCTGTCCCGTCATCCCCTCTCAACACGGCCTCTGGCAATGATTCTCTCTAAGATTTATATCTGAAAAGTCCTGAAAGCCCAAGTTTCTACTTTCTTATTCCTGCAAAACGAATCATTTCTTGCTTCATCTCCGAGAGGCTGCACCTTGATTCTCCATCCGACGATGAATCTTGGCCTTAAATCGTTTCACATAAAATGCGAAATCGTTCCTTTGTGTTGATAGTTTTGACCTTGACCTTGGTTCGTACTGATTTGGCAATATAATTTCTCTTGATATTCTATTCTAATCTTCTATTTTCTGATGCTAACGTTGTGTTTGAATTGCTTGGTCCTGTGAGCAAAATGTCTCCGTACCATTTCCGATATAAATGCCAAATGGTTTCTTTTTAAGTTCGTTTACATTTCTTTTTAATATATCGGCAGTTTTATTTTAAATTCAGTTTTCAGTTTTGTGTATTTTTGTAGACTGAAAAGTAGGCCACGCAATTCTTTACAGCCACAAACTTTTATTTAACCCTCCAACCCTGCATTTTACAAACCTGATTTTGAAGCAATTTCACTCTTGGTTGAGGCGTCGTTTAAGCTGCATCTGAAAGGAAAGTTTAATGAAAACGAATGGCAGCATTTATTTGGCACAGAACACGAAGTACTTGGAATCTCCTGGATTCTATGGACACTCCACAGACTCTTCAGCACCGGATGCGGTGTGCAAAAGCCTTACATGGAGCATAGAATGAAATAGAAAAAACAGGCAAAGAGTTTCGTTGAGTTGGAACAGCGCTTGAGAACGCTGTTTGGCGAAGTTGCTTGACGTTTCTCACATTTATAAAAAATTTCCCGACAAAGAAAATCTTCATAAATCTCAGTTTCGCGACTTCCTTCGCCGCACACGCTTGCGTTCTTCTGCGTACTTAACGATGCAATGCAGCATTATTTATTAACATAATTCTTCCTTAATGCAAGTGTCACCACGCGCAATCCAACCCCACCCAAAGCCTCCCGCTGTCCTCCCAGCTGACGTTTTCTATGCATCTCATTTGTGCCCTCGAGGGTTGGCAAAATACTCGGGAATTCCACTCTACTTGTCAAATTATCGTTGGTGGCAAGTGGTTTGTGCTGTAAACCACATGATTGCATTCAAGTAACCGAACCGCATCGCATCGCACCGCACCACAAAATAAAAGTAGACCGGAAGATTTGCATCTGTTGATTGTATTAAAATATTTACGATTCGTTACGAATAACGATGTGATGATGAACGAATGACGACCGTTTGTAGAAGCAATATTTAATGGAAATATTAATGCAACATTTAAACCAGCTGAAAATTCGTTGAAATTTGTAACGAATACTTATCACTATTGTTATTTATACACTTCACTATTGCATTGCATCAGAACTCGCTTCTTCCTGGAAAAACTTTTATCCGTTCGTTGTTTTGATGAGTTTTATTATAACTATGATGCTATTGTAGAGTTTTCATTTTAATTACGAAGTTTTTCAGACGTTGCTAAGAAAACTAAAATGTCTCAAAGCAAACCTTTAGATTATGAGAGAAGTTTAAGTTTGTGCTCTTCAGCCCAGACGTCAGTCAAACTTAGCTTGTAAAAACTTGAAACTTGTAACCGAAGTCGTTTTGTTAACCTTCTAAATTCGTCAAGTGGTGCCAAAGCAATAGTAACAAACATCATATAAAACAGGCGTTCATTCTCAATTATTTTCACTTATTTCATTACTAATATTATTGTTACTTCATTACTTATTTATATTATATTATTAACAGTTGTGGGGATTAATTTAATAAATATTCTGGCTTTTCAACCAGAGTGTGTGAGCCCCCAAAGATTTAAACATTTTCATTTTTATTTGTAAATCCTTTTTGGTTCCTTTAGACGAACCTCTCTTATATTCGCTTATGGAGTGATATATACACCACCAGCTGTGGGTCGTCTGTGTGTCGTCAGTTTATCCGTCGCTAAGAGTATTCCATGTTTTAATTGCTTTTTCCTAGGAATAAATTATCAACTTATTGCGCAAGTGAATTAGAGACAAGAACAACACCAACAAAATAAGCATTCATTTATAATATATAACCGTATTTATAATGCAATAAAATATGTATAATAAATTCGCACATATTTTAACAACGCACAGCAACGATGATTAAAGATGATGCAAGTTTTGATCGCTGTTGTGAATGGATTCATTAATAATAATTTAAAACATTTCTCTCTGCACAGTTTATAAGAATCACTTTACTTTAGGTTTGAGCAACGTCCTTAGAACTTAATTTAGAACTTTGCACTCATTGTTTACTTATTTATACTCAGAGCTCTTAATAAATGATTATTCACGAATTAATGAATACTTTATTTAAAGCTGATTCATTATCGATGAGCAGGGTGCGTCTCTGGACTCATTTACTGCCCTTTTAACGTCGTCTAATGTGTTATTCGTCGTCTTCTTCTTCTTTCATAATCCTTCAAGCAGTCACAAGGACGAAACTTTTGGCACTCAGCGAGTGTACAAGAAAACCTCCCCGAACTGCGTCCTAACCATGTATTTACCATCACGCGAGATTACGTTGGTGGGCAGCAGTTCGTCGGTTCTGCGAGGCATCGTTTTCGTGGATCCCAAAGCAATACAAGGATATCGTGTCTACGCGCAGTTGACTTTGACATTTCGGTAAGTAGTGAGCGCTTAACTTTACTTCATATTTCACTTTAGCACTTAAACTAGAACAATAAAATTTCTATATATTTGAACATTCATCCAACTGATTCCAACCTTTAAACCACTCGATGATAATAACAATATACATATATATATGTATGTGCAAGGATAGCCATTAAATTTAAAAGAAACGATAAATTTTATCCTAATAAATTATACATTCGATTAGTTTAGAATTTTAACCACTTTTGGCTGGTGGACCACTTAATTATTGTTGCTGTTGTACGAATATCGAATAAGATGATAATGGAGAATGTTAACCCTTAGTTGACAATCTAAACACTCCATTGAAATATAGTTCAAGTGGCTTGAAGTGGCTTAAAGTGGCTTGAAGTGCTTTAAAGTTGCTTAAAGTTGTTTAAAGAGGCTTAAAGAGGCTTAAAGTGGCTTGAAGTGGCTTGGAGTGGTTAAAAGTGAGTCTATGTAATCAATTTCGACAAAACGGAGGAATTTATTATGAAAATTCATTAATATTCTTCTCTTCTAAGTAACTTTTAAGCAATTCAAAGTAACCCGTGTAGCAATAACTCTATTTACTTTACTTCTACTGATGACGTCATAAAGACCTTTAATGATCCTGTCCATCATAATTTTGTACTGCAAATCGACTTAATTTTGAAAAATAAAATGGAAAACAGATTCATAGTTCAGTGAAGTTTCTCTTTAAAATCTTTATATTATAAAGTCTATAAATAGTCGTTAATTCAGAAGACTAAACCTCTTAAATAATTGAAGTTGGAAAAGTAGAGAAAAATCACAGAGGAAGGGAGTGTTTTCTGATTTATCTCACTTAACGACAGATAATCAGCGTTCTTTGTAGCTAGTAAATGATTACAATTGATTGAAAGTGAAAAAGTAGTGAATATCTTTCACTTCACATTTCTTCTTTCGCTTTCTTTAAATGAACTTTTAACCCATTTAAATGAACCTCGGAACATTCCTTCGAAATCCTTGCATTTTTTCATTATCATTCCACTGCACGCACCTTAATTGCACTTCCGCTCTGGGAATATTTTCTCATTTCCTGTTTTGCTTTTTTCTGTTTTCTTCTCTTCTTCACACCCACAGCTACGGACGGGAGGACGAGGAGGTCATGGGTCTGCGTTTCTGCAATGAAGCGATTATGTCGCTGCACCAGGTGTGGCCACGGAACGAGGAACCCGCACGCGAATCACTGAGTCCACTTCAGGTAAAGATTTCCATATTACTCAATAGTGCAGAAATCAATTCAAGACGGATCAATTCAATTCAAAAAAAGAGGAGGGGGGCTTTAATATAAAAACCATCAGTATAGAACTATACTAAGCCCATTAAACGCACACACACGCAAAGAGACTCCCGACATAAACTGCTTTGAAACACTCTTAAGAACTCTTAACAATCTTTGAGGCTTCACAATTTCTTGAGTGGTTTTCTTTGCTCCAGGAAAAACTAAGAAAAACACTTAACGTAGAACAGTGCACGGAAAAGTTTAATCTCCAGAAGCCGCCTCTTAAATAAATACACGAAATACGAATACAGTCAATTATCGAAACGCACAAACAACAACACTGCAATCATAACTCATTTGCTGAGCCTCTGTTTGCGTTGCGGCGGAGACTGCAAACTAGTAAATTAAGTTAACTGCTTCTAATTACAGCATATTATTTTTATACCCTACACCCGAAGGTGAGCACTAGTTACGAGTATACTGACTTCGTGTCAACCTTTGTAAGGCACAGCAGGAGGCGTGGCCCTGAGTCGATTCAGCCCTATCCGTCTGCCTTATAATTTTATTTATTTTAATCTATGTCAATACTCGTGGCTCTATTGTATCGTATATGGAATGAAATATTGAATAGAAAATTAATCCAGTCAAATGAAAATAAAGTCACAAAATATTCTGATATTAATAATGCTCACAAAAAACAAAAGCAAGTTAATAAAAGTTATATGTGATAAATGATTGTTTAGCACATCCTCCGTTGCAGCTTGCCATCGAATAACTAAGCTACTTAAAACTTTTACCAGCATGTTCGCAACGCAGAACACTTGAACACTTCCTGTGCTCGACTTGATTATATTTAGTTGACTCGATTAGCTGTAGTTGGTCATGTGGAAATAATTCCAGAGTGTTTTCTCTTATAATTGCAGGATGCTCTGGTCAAACGGTTGGGCGACGGAGCGCATCCTTTTACACTGACTCTAACGCCGCATGCACCACCGAGCGTCCAGTTGGTCCCAGCCAAACGTTACTACGGAGCACCGATTGGAACCAGTTACGACGTACGCTGCTTTATAGGTGAGTCTAAGGAATGCGTAATCGGATGAACAGAGTTGCCAACATCCAAGTATTTTCATAAACAAACTGTGAGTCAAGTTAAGAATTGAGCCCGTATTTTGTAATTTCTCTGAAGGCGTTGTCTAAATTCTTGAACTCGTTCTCTTATAAATTATTTAGAAATGTGTTAAGGGTGCGTGTAGGGTGTAAAAAGTGCGATTATTCGCGTGCAAAAACGGGCTGTTAATGCGTTAATTTTACTTGCAACTGGAAGCCCGACGTACTGCTTGCTGCCCCATGCATAAAACTGAGAATGACGCTGTGTTGCTTTATAAACTTTATGTCCCTAAACACACACACACATAAATACGTCATTTGAGGCAGTGTGGGGGGGCATGCATGACAAAAACAAGCGCAGCCAGCAGCAAAAGCTATGCGTAGAAATTAATGACAATAGCCCCGAAGCCCAAAAAGAAGCAGTTTCAATTCCAAGGGCTTTCAAAAAGACTCAACTGTCCAGTTAAAAGAGAGAAGAAAGAAGGCTCCGATCGGAAGTCTACATTCTCTACACAGAGCCAACAGATGCTTAAGTATGTGTGTGTGGGTGGGTGTACATATGTCAGTATGTCACAGCAGCTGGCACAAAATAAGCACATGGATGGTTTACAAAGGGCAGCCGCCGGATATGCTTTTATTAGAAGAACAACGATTCGAAGTTCCGGTTTCCGTGAAGAAGAAATGGTAACTGAAAATACAAGGAATGGGAAAAGTAGACGTTGCGGAAAACTTAGCATGAAGTCTGAACAAATTACGTTTGGATTGTAGAAATTGGGTTTGGACTTACGAAGAAGAAGGGAAATGGAATAACTCCTCACATCCTTGTTACGCTGCATCCTGTTTCAATAAAATATGACATACTCTTGTGTGACGATACAATTAACATCCTGTTTTATTATTTTGAATCACGTTCTCCCACAGCTGACAAAACAGATGAGAAGTTCCATCGTCGTGCTTCCGTTAAGATGGGCGTTCGGGTCATTTATCGCGCCGATATCCTCCACACGAACGGGCTCGACAACCTGCCCGCCGTCGCTAACAGCAGCCACCATCAGCAGGTGGCATCCCCTCCCTCGACAATGCCGCTCCCCGCCCAGCCGACGACTTGCACTTCAAGCTCGAGCGGTCAGCAAGCGTTCACCTCGAGCAGCATCATTCAGAGCACTCAGCAAACGGTTCAGGAAAGCGCGGTGTCCAATCTGGCATCGTCAGGCGCTGGCGCGTCAGAATCCAGCCCAACAGATGCAACTTCCTCGTCGTGCTCCAAATCACGTAAATCGGAGCGCGGCGAATCCTTCTCGAAGCTGCGTCTTTCGCCGAAGTCCTTCCGCTTCAGCAGTCGCTTCGGTCGCAGCAAAAGCGAGATCGAAAAGTGTCCGAATGATTCGTTCTACAACTACAGCAAGTCCTTTCAAGAGGTAAGTGACCGGGTGAGGGCGAAGAGAGGGCGAGAGACTGTTACCAAATTAGAAGCGACTGTTAATAAAATTAATGAATGCGTGAATCGCAAAATCATGTACAGTCAAGCATACGAGTACCAAACGCAATCTACGCTCGAACAGATTCAGTTGATATGAAACCAACAACAAAAACAACAGTGAACCACACGGACAACTACTCAAACACGATTCCGTTATTTACAGATTGATTCCACCACCATTCGATGAAATTAATTAAGATTCTATTTCTTATTACTGTCCTTTCCGATTGTGATCCACAATCAACAACAACACTACTACTGCTGCCACAACTACACCAACAACTACAACCAATACCACTGAAACTCCTTAAAGTATGACAACCTAAGTGGAGGTCCTCAGGGTTCTGTGGATAAGCCTTTCCTGCTGCAGGACGGACGCGTCGGACTGAGGGCCAGCTTGGACAAGGCGTGGTACACGCACGGCGAAGAGGTGTGTGTAACGGTGAACATTCGAAACGACAGCCGCAAGACGGTGCGCAAGGTCCGGGTAAGTTCGAAGTAGTTCTTCGCCCTGGCGATGACGTTAATGATGACGAGGGCGATAAAAGCAGGCGGCGCCATTTCTGGCCAGTAGAGTGATGAAATCGCGTGTGTGTGTGATTGGATTGATTTAATTGATTATAGGGGGGACCAGAAGGCTTGCTTCCATCGTTTCGGGGGATTTAAGAAAGTTGTTAAGAACTTTACGATTCTAATCATTTTTCTATTTTCGATTACAGTTTTAAATCAGAGTATAGCACAATATTTATACTTCTACACAAAACAGGAAAGGAGAACTTACTTCATTTATTTAAGAATTACTTAACAGCTGAATTTAAAAATAATCGTAATACTTTTAATCGTTACATAAACATAAGTTACATAAACACTGTAATCTTTGACATGTGACCGGTAGCACCTCAACCGGGGTTTAAATATTTAGCAGTTTATTCTACAGAATTTCGACCGCCTGCATTTTAAATTAAATCCTTTTCCATTTACGCCACGTGACCTTCGCCACGAGTTGGGAGCCAACAACGGCAACCACAAAAATCACAAGTGAAGTGGAATTCCTCCGAATAATCTTTTGGCAAAGTAAATTTTTAATGCGCGCTTACTACGGTACACATCTCATCACAGGAGAGACCGAACTCACCGCAAGCGGACAAGCGTAAAAAGGGGCCAACGGTTTATAAAGTATGCAACGCCGAAACCCGCAGAATTAAGCATTTAAACAGACTTGAATTGAGTTACAATGTTAAAAACCTGCTCCTATCTGAGAAATTACAGTTATTGCAATGCAATCATTCGAATAAAGTGTTAAATCAGAGATGAAAAGAAACTATTATTGGTGCTTTTTTATGTTCGTTTCATTGTATGAATTTTCGCAACAGCAATCAACTGAAGACGGGGATAGAAGGGTTTAAAGGAAGGGGTTAAAAACTATCAATCTTAATAAAGAACGCAATTCGCTTTCATGATATCAACGATAACAGTTGATAGTAACGATAACGAAACCAATCTCTAAATGCTTCCCAACCGCTTTTTTATTATCTAACGTCATCTCACGTCATTGTCTAAAGCATTCCGTCTGCATACAAAATTCCATGTTACTTCTTTGAACGCTTCCAATTATGCATTTGTTGTTCTCATGTCACTCTCGCTTTTTGCAGGTCTGCGCCATTCAGCACGTCGACGTCTGCATGTTCAACAACGGAAAGTTCAAAAATGTCGTCGCCGACTCGGACAGCAACTCGTCGGCTGATCGCACTGTTTCCCCCGGCGGCACTCTGAACACCACCATCGTATTGAAGCCACAACGAGGTGAGATCAACTTCGTAATCTTAATTCAAAAAAAGAAAAACTGCACAAAAATGTGTTTCCTCTTCCCTCCGCCAGGACCCACTAAAAACTGGATTGCGCTCGAGGACACGCTGCAGCGCAGCACCGAACCCAACGAAATCACCGGCGCGATTGCCGCCTCTGCCATACGATCCCCTATTCTACTGTCCAGCATCCTGCAGGCAGGCTCCTCCCAATCCAGTCCCGGTTCAGCGGCAACTCACTGTCATCAACAACAGCTGCAACAAAGCCAATCATACCTACACCACGCCCTCCACCTCCAGCAAGGAAGTGGACAACACGCACAACATCACCATCAACAGCATGGCGACGATAGAAACGTATTCGCCATCTACGTTTCGTACTACGTCAAGGTCAAGCTGACACTCAGCGGCATCGGCGGCGAGCTGTCACTCAAACTGCCCTTCGTCCTGGTGCACGTCGACGAGGAGCAGCGCCAGCAGCGCGAACTGATGCTGGCACAGGATGCGACTCATCGATTGGCGCTGGACGATGTGCCGGTGGCTGCAAGAAGGCACCTGTCCGCCGCGCTAAAGAGCACTGTCAGGGGGGATACAATTGCAGATGATATCGAGGAGAACAGCGCCGAGGAAACGCCGCCGCAAACTGCACATTTGGACAGAATAGAATCGATGGATGATGAGAATTTGAATATAAAGCTAACGATACCCATTATAAAGGCAACAGCAACGACAACAACAAAAACGCACTCTAGAATGAACAGCAGCCACAAACGCCGACTCATACGCAGCGAAACTCTGGCCAGGGACGAGGATGATGAGGATGCTATAAACGAGGTCTACTCTAGTAACACACCGACAACAGCAACAACAAGTACAACAACGTCAAGCACCACTTGCAGCTCCTCGTTACATTCAATGAAAAGCGGCACCGAAGTGGAAACGGTGCACTTCGTTCAAATTCACAACGCACTGCCAGAGCAACATATTGAACCGGAAGCGGCCATCCATGCCCCGGAAATAGCCTCTCAGGACTCTTAGCGACGACAGTTGATGGCAAAGGAATCGATTGAATCGCAAACAAATGATTTTAAGGTGTGATCACGTTTAAATAAACAACAAAATCGAAACTGAAGAAGAAGAGAGGAGCAATTAATTGCCCCATCGAAAATAAACACCTTATTAAGGTTAATTAGTATTATTTTACTGTCCATATGAAAAAAAATTTGAAAAAAACTTAAAATAAAATTCAGCTTTGAAAACATGAAACCTAATTAATGATATACGTGTGTATTAGTAAATTTACATAACGTTAAAACATTGTTTAATGTACCTTTTTTTATATTTAAGGATTAGAAAAAATTACAAATTTTGTTAAACTTAAATAAATACATATCGGAAAACGAATTAATGTAGACCTAAAAATATGCAATGCTTTTTCCTGATTTTTTTTTTAAATGTGCTACAATATTATTAAAAATATTATTAAATCCATGCAAATTTACATACATACATCTGTAGATATAATAAAAAAATAATAGAAATATCTTGAAAACAAATATAAATTTTAAAATCTACTAGAAGAAAATATATTTTAATATATTTAAAAAGAAATAGAAGACTTTTACTTGAAGTCTTTAATTAATTCATTACTAAAATGTAATTGTTTCAATTTATAAATGGTTCAAAGAACAAAGAAACCGAAAACTCTAAAACTACGAGTATGTAAACAACCCGATATTTGTAAATTCCAAAATATATTTTAAAACATTACTTGCAAAGTAGTTATATCCAAAATTATATATAATTATATATCGCCCTCTGATTTCATTACTTTAGCAAGCATAATAAAAGTCCAGAAAAAGCATCGCATAAAATCTACTTAAAAAGCAAGCTCAAGAAATTAAATTAGAAGCTAGTTTTTGTAAGGTTCTGCTGGTCAAAGGTTTCAATATCAATTATCATAACATTAAAATAAACCTGGAAAGGAAACTAAAAAGAAAAATAAAACTAAAAATCTGTAGGAAAAAATGTAGGAAATAAACAGAAAATAAAACAAAAAATACTGGAAAATGTCAGCATCGCACCAAAGAACACCGCTTCAAGTTGCCACAACAAACTTATAAGCACTATAAATGGAGTTATGGAAAAATTTACCACCTAGACTAAGTTTTAAAAACAAAAAAAGGCTTTAATATGTACCTTAGAAAGCTGCAAAAATACTAAAATTAAAAACTATTATTAAACTGAGAAAAACCTTAAAAAATATCAAAATAAAAAAGATCCAAAACAAAGCAAAGCATTCAAGGCTCCCAATGATATGTACTTTAAACATTAAACTGCATACTCAGTAAAGAAAATTTATTTTATACGTTTTATAGTGATATCCTCTCTATGAACGCGAGATCCTCGTATGAAGAAACGTAGTACTAATCAACTGATTTACGATACGCAATCAGTTCAGGAAAATATCTTCAGACACAACACCGACTTCTGGCCAAACTTTGTTAGATAAATTAAGTTAATTAGAACTCTTCGGAGCTGGTCTCTGGTCAAAACTATTGGATATTTTAAGAAAAGTAAAGTAAAAAGATGCAGATTACAGACTCTCCTCAATTTGGGAGACCCGCTTTTTAAACTGAGCCAACATCTGCATGTATGTGAGCAGAAATACTCGTAGTCATCTTTACTTTTTACAAAACTTTTACGTTTTACATTTTAGCAAAGTTAATAAAATACTTATAATAGTATATTGTATAAAATTTATATACATATGTGTATGGTATATGGACCTAGATATTTGGTAAATGGTAAGCAACCATTAAAAGAGTAGACTTTACAATACGGAAAATATTGATACCGGGAAAAGTCCATCTCCATCTCTTACAGCCCCCGAAATCCAAATTTACAAAATGATTATTTCGAAATCATACTTCTAAAAGTATTATATATATATATATACATATATTTAAATTTATTTCTTTCTCAGATGATGTTAAAACTCAACACTTATTTGTTTCAAGGTTTCATATGTTAATCAGTGTTTAAATTACGAAAGGATTCATTCTGGTATTTAATATATTAACACTCAATTAAAGGAACAAATTAATTACTTAGATTAATTATAAATCATGATAACCTTTCCACCCATATTCTGTTGTTTATAAATAAATTTGTTATACTTTTCGGTTTATTTTAAGTAATTATTAAAAAGAAATCGTATTAAACTCAGTATTTAAATCAAGAAATTAAATACTGATATATACAGAAGTATTAGAATTAAACGGATTATCAAATTTCAATAAATAAAATGTGTGTACTAATTGAACTGTGTTTGCTTTAAGAATTGAATAAACTCTTCACATCTGTTTACACTTGAATCTAAAGAATAGGTTTACAATAATATCAAGAATAGTACCATTTTCGTAAGAAAAACATAATACGATATGGAAAGAATACTACTAACAAATGCACGAGTAGCTTCAGCTCACGTTAAAGTCCACTTCAAGCGAATTTAAGATACTATAATTGGACTATAAATTGCAAAACGTCTAAGTCCTAATCTCGCAGACCGGTAATGCGGGACTCCTACAACCTTGATAAACTAACCACTACAACCTCTCTTCGAAGTATACCAACCAACCTCGGTTATATTCAAAGCATACCATTTAGGTATGGTTTAGGTCCTTTTTTGTCCGCTACTTCGCAAACATCGTGGTCGTCCGATGTCTACCTTCCATCTCATCACCAGGTCGTTAGTAAATGCGAAAGTGCTCCTAAATCACGAAACCCCCATTCCGACGCCATTCCCCACCCCATCAAAATGACAGCCCGTGCTAATGCTCACTTATACAGAAAAGTGAGTCACAACGCGGTCCACCGTCTCCACCTGCTCCTGACATAACCAGCATACATAATTATCCTCCACTATACCCATCTTATGTAGATGACATCTGAAATTCCCATGGCCTGTTATCAGCAAGGAATTACAAATGTCAAACAACAAGTAATAAGAAAGCTCAAAAAGAATAGATTTTAATGTTGCTTTTATTTCTCATAAATATTGTTGTTGTTTTTGTTATTATAATAACTATTACATAAAGTATACCATACATGCGTATTTTCTGTTCAAATTTACATTTCTAAATTAATATCTCTA
Source organism: Myopa tessellatipennis (assembly GCA_943737955.2). Classification (NCBI taxonomy): domain Eukaryota; kingdom Metazoa; phylum Arthropoda; class Insecta; order Diptera; family Conopidae; genus Myopa; species Myopa tessellatipennis. Next base: position 15,053,184 of record OX031314.1, on the reverse strand, counting down.
AATGTATGCATATATAAATATATACCATATACACATATACTTTAGTTTAAATATCGTCTGTTTTATTCTTCATTGCATTCTACATAAATGTTGATGATATTTGGAAGTTTTGCTTTACATCTTTCGTATTTGTACATAGATTTAAGAACTGCATATACAGTATACTATACACGTTAAATCGAAAATAACTCTTAAATAAAATTTGACAAATCCAAATTTATTAACCATATTCAGTAGTTTCAAAAAAGGCATTCTTGAAGAATTCATACGTTTCTGCGCGCGCGCAAACAGAACTGCAAGAGGCAGGGGAAGGCAAGAACTCGGCGCATTCACGCTGCACGAAGCGCACACATTTGTGTCCAGCCATCATCATAATGATGATGTGCACCTACTTTTGTTGTGTATGCGTCCGCGTGTGTGTATGAATTCGTGGTCCAAATTGAAATCCCGAAATCTTTCATAGTTTAATTGACTCGTTGTTTTCGTAACAACGTTTCAACGCTTTCAGTCAATCACTTTAATTTAAATATAGTTCTCTTTAATACAATCTGTAATTATATGTAACAATCTTCGCTTAATTGGAATACAAGTATATTTATTACTGGGTGGCAAAAGGCACTACCTACTGCTATTCGCTAAGATCAAGGACACAAACTTTAGGTTTTTCAATGTAAAGTAAATATATAGCTTTTTAGTTTTTTTTTCTTTATAAAATGTATGTTTAAAAATATTTGTGTTTATTCCGTAATTAATTTTAATATAATGTAATGCAAATATTGGTGTTACACATTTATTTAAAATTTTTTTCATTTGCTTTTGTTTTCCTTGGCAAAGTCTTCAATTCTAGGGTACTTTACCTAATAAATAATTCCGATTGATTTAGCAAACAGAAGATCAACTATTAGAGAATTTTGCATTGAAATATAAGACTTCATTTATTTAGAGTTTCCATTTAATAAAAACACATGTCTAATAAGTAATGAAGAATTATAAAATCAGTTGAAGACACTTATGTACATACTATAGTTGTTTATTTCTTAGATATTACTATTGAAGATCTTCAATAGATTTGTAAACTTTTGAAGAAAGTCTGGAAGAAACACTGCAATGGAGGAAGAATTGAAGATGTAATACAAACGACAGGATCAAGGTGGTTCCTGGAGACTTCGATCAAGAAAAGAAGGACTCGACAATTAAAAGAAAAATATGTAATATAAAGTGGTTTGCATTATACGTCGGCGTTTACAGAGAAGGATTGAAGGGGCTGCTTCCCGAGCCTCTGAATTTAAATTATAAAGTCGAAGCAAAACGAAACAGAACTGAAAATATGAAATCCTGCCACAAGAAATAAATGAGGACATTACTTTTTTAGGATTTTTAGGAGAACAGAAAATTCTATTTTATTTTAACATATTTGAATACCTGTGTATTTTTTGTAAAGGTTGGTAACAACTTACAATCTTAAAAAAGCACATACATATATACAAGAGAGCACATATGTAAGTACGACAATCTCGTGATTGTTGCCTTATTTATTATATTGTATACGAATTCGTTCGAACTTATTAAATTTAATTCGGGTCACTAGGCGTAGAATTCGGGTCATAATCATTTGCTCGACAACCTGCAAGGCAATGTCGCTAAACATGTCGTCAATGGAAAATTCCTGACGACAAATAGGAATTGTCTTGCAAAACAGCATCGACGACAACGTCATCGACGAAGCTTTGGACTACAGGGATCGCCATTGTCGGAGAATCCACATTTCCATACGTATCTGATGTGAAAAAAAATGATATCGTAACAATATTTTTTCGTAATGAAAAAACAGCATAAGAACTGGAATTTACATCAGACAAAATCAATAAGAAACTGAAGTCAGAATACGTAGCAGATCTCCTTAATAAAGGACTAATAATGCTAGAGTAGAGAAACAATTACAAGATTTACAATATTTAACAACATGCAGGTATCAAGATGAAGACTTTGAAGGATTAACAGCGCCGCAGATGATCAGAGAAAACATCAATAGACCAACATTATCGAAAATTATAAAAAGGACCCTGCTAATAGGAAGCATGATACCGAATACTATCATAAACGCAGTTTTTCTGGTTTCGCATATACAACGAAATACATACACAAAATCAGTATTCACGAGAATAATAAATGCATTACCTGCCACTTTAGAAAATGCACTGCATTTTGAAATCTATGAAATATCATCCAACGAAATCGTAATTTTAAGTTTTCTTTCAATAAAATAAGAAAATCGTAATGATCTGATCCAAATAACGAAACTTGATATAGAAAATATCGCAATCATGTGGCTTCCACCGTTTAAAAGTTTTGTGACACTGTTCTGTGTATCGCTCTAATCTTTGTACACATAAGTATGTTACTCTGTTTCTAAGTAAAAGTCGAAATGATTGATGGCCATATACCATATATAATACGATAGCGGTTTCAGTAACGATACAGTATGCATTATATGCTAACGTACCGCATCATTGTGCGCACAGGATTTACATATTGCGGTATACCGGATACATCACCGATACCGCTACCGATGTGTGTGACTCAAATGGCAAATGGATAAGAACAGTAATTCAATTAGTTTTTCTCATAGCTTTTATGCTACGTGGATTGGTAATTATGTATCTGGAATAACAAAGAAAAACAAATTTGTTATGCAGATTTATGCAATTTTATGCAGTTATTTATCATTGGAATCGGTTTGCTTTTCAAAATATTCTGCGTGATGATCGGATACGCCTTCGCATACGTTTAAACCAATTTACAAATCACTGTTTCCATTTCGATTTTGTTACCTCGAAAATATTCGCCTTGAACGGATGAACCGCTCCTCGGACATCAAAAGGCGTTGATTAATTGAGTTGATACCTGTGTAGAAATGTTATACACGGCTTTTGACAAACGAATATTATATTTTTCGACCACTTGTTTCTGGTGTGTGATATTATCAGTTCGCGGACAACATCGGCTTTTTAGCACAACCGGCACCAAATTTTGGGCAAGCTCTTCAAATTTTTCCGAGAGCAAACGATGATAGCTACGATTAAATCAATTGGCCAGTGGTTTTAGATAGTGCTTCATCGCTAAAGTCAAAGTGAGCTGATGAATGCACTCTTAACCTCTGAGCTAGTATTTAGCTTCTGTTGAAATGTTGCGAAGGAAATGTTGCCCTTAGTTACAAATGTGTAGAACCGTTTTGTGTTATGTATTATTTCGAAATCAACGGCGTTTTTAGTTTTTCTATAGATTTAGCTTTCTTTAGCTGGCTACACTGGTTCTGAGTACGCACATATACCGTCTAGAAATGTCTCACTACCGGATACATAAATAGCAACCCACGTATTTACAATTTTATCGTTAGCTTTATACAATTCCAATAATTTTTATGCTATTTGCGATTATTTTGCAGTTATAATTTTATAATAACAATATGTTTTTGAAAATTGTTGCTTGTTACAATTGTTTGTTTTTTATATTTCACATTTATATCAAACTAATGAATTTAAGACATTTCTTGACAATTGCAAAAACAAACCAATCCATTTATTTTATACACATCTTTTGTAAATGCGCATCTTATATTTAAACGAAAATAATGCAGGGCGATGTTAAGAGTAATTGTTAAAATATTTGAGAAATCTTATTATTAGCATATTTAAAATGATAAAATAATGAAAAAATTATGCTTAAATGATATTGACTGTAATATGAACGTATTTTTCTCATATCGATTGTAACCAAAACGATGAAATTTTTAAACGATTTTACTCATAGATGATTTTTAAAAAACTATGCTACAACATAAAGTTGAATTTTCATTATGTTCAGCAAGCGCTTGTATTCCTTTCTTTCCTCGATTTAAAAAAACATTTATTAGAACTATGTATATAAGTTCGTACTAATTTTAAATTTCACGATTAATATAATTAAGATGCTTTAAAAGCTAAAAAAGGCGGACTTTAGACTGAATTTCAAGTTCTGAAAACCAGTTCAAATTTCGTTTTCATCAGAAGTAGGAGCTTATAAGCATTTGCTATAGTATTTGTCTCAAACAAAATATTAGATGTTGTTCGTGTGTTCAAGCAAAATTGTTGATATTGTTTTCTTATTTCAATGATAATTACATCAACACAAATTCAATTTTTAGTTTCTTTTGTTTGAACTCTAGTATTAAGTTTAAATTCATATTTTCTATCAACAGTTTTACATTGTTGTTGTCTACATAGTTTCAAGTTTTAATAATTGCCTCCATTGTTCACAATTTCTTATTTCGTTTCCGTTTAATCCATGTCGATTTCCTGACGCGCTGTTGCTGTGATTGTGTATTATAATTTATATTATCAAATTTCAATTGAATATAGTAGTGAATTAACTTTTAAGGAAATGGAAGTGGAGTGATATATTATTTCTTCTTATTCGATGCTATTAATGGTGTGTTGCGTTGCGGTGTTGTTGGCCGCGACGTATTCATGCCGCTGTACAGATATTTGGCCTTTTTCTCGGATGGTTTCAGTATCTGCAAATGATCCAAATGCTAAATAAAGAAGAATTACATAATCAAGGATTGGGAAGCTAACCTGGAACGAGCACATGAGCGTATCGTCGACAGTCATCATGCCACCAGCATTGTCGAATTCGCCGCAATAATTGGGGGCTGAGAAAAGCGTTACCAGCTGACGGCGCGCAAAGAACTCGTAGCCATCCTCGACCACCTGCAGAAAAACGACAGTTGAAGCAAAGCTGCCAGCTACTCATTATTTGAATGTACGCTTACCTGATGCGCTCTGCATATCAAGTCCAATTCATGCCGACGCAAAAACTTCGATACCACATCTACACCGAAGGTAAAACTCACGCCACGATCATTTTCGCCCCAACCCTGGACATCCTTATCCGGATCGCTCCACAGCAGGTCACACAGCAGCCCGGTGTCGGGTACGTCTGTGGGTCGCATCAGACGACGAATCTGCTCCATGCCCTGCAGGTCGGGACTGAGGCCGCCGTGACAGCAGAAGATCTTCTCGTCAATAATGGCCGCCACGGGCAGACAGTTGAAACAGTCAGTAAACGTTTTCCAAAGCTTGACATTATAGCGACGTTTGCACTCGTCATAGAAGCCTAGCAGAATAAAATCTCCGAAATAAAACATGATTTCAATTAGCAATCCAATGCAGACAACACTCACCATAGATTCGGTTAATACTCGCGCATTCATGATTTCCGCGCAGCAAGAAGAAGTTTTCCGGGTACTTGATCTTGTATGCCAACAGCAAGCAAATTGTTTCCAGCGATTGCTTGCCTCTATCCACGTAGTCGCCCAAGAAGAGATAGTTTGCTGCCGGCGGAAAGCCGCCGTATTCGAAAAGCCGCAAGAGATCTGTGTACTGGCCGTGGATGTCGCCGCAAATGATCAGAGGTGCTTCGAGTTCCAGCAGAATGGGTTGCTGTAGAAAGATCTCGCGTGACTTCAAACAAAGACCCCGCACCTCAGCCTCAGACATTTGCACCGATTTACCAGTGCGGCAACCACGCACTGAAATAATTGAAAAAAATACGTTCATGTTAAAAATATGGAATACGTAAAAAATTTAGAAGTGTGAAAAGGAATACACAACAATAAAACATTTGAAATTACGCAGCAAAAATAATACTTTTTTAAATACGATTGCTAACAAAATTAACTACAAATTTAAATGAAATAAAGGTAAATTAATGTGTTGTATGTGTTATAATTATGTGATTAGGATCAAAGGCTGATCGACACAGAGGAGCGAAGAAGTGTTCATGTGAGAGAGAATTATTGTATTTATTATTAGAATGAGAATTTTTATTTTGTATATCTATGTTACCTACGACGCCAATATTAAATACAATATGTATATAATAATATATAAAAAAGACTTCCTAAATTCGAATGTTTTCTAATTATAATACTTTACACATTGTATATATTTTATGCTTACTAAGTTAAGAATGTATGAAATCTAGAAATGATCAAATGAGTTTATTTTTCCTTGTGTTTAATTTTTTAATTTTTGCGTTTTCTTTGCGTTTTTCTTTTATTTTAATTAGCAGTCATCCTTCAGATATAGATGTATGTATTCCACTATAGATACTTAAACATCTTTCGACTACAGAACTATACAGAGGTTGTTTTTGACCCGGCGTTTATGCGACAATATTTGCAAAATAAAAAACAACGACAAGGACAGCAAAACAGTCACTCAATTCATTTAAAGAATTATTTATCAATTATTTTTAATTGTCAATTATTCAGTTTATTCAGTAATTTAGTAATTTGACCTCAGGAATTTAGTCACTTTACAGACAGGCACATAAAGAATCAAAAAAATGCATTAATTTCAACTATTTAATAGTTGAAAGCGTGAAATATTGCAGAGCATGCATCCATTAAGTCAACACAACTCAACATTGATCACGTGTTCACCAAGTGGGCGTTTGCAGTGTTCGACGTTATATAAATCTCAATTCTGTACAGTCTACAGAAACAGACGCGGTGGCTGTTTCCGGTGGTGTTTAGTAAGGTACTCAGCTCTTAAAGGACCCATTTACGGTGATGAAAGAGTACCGAAGAAGAGGTAGTAGAAGATGATGACGCAGAAAGAAGATAAGAGCGAGCTCAAGCAAGGATGGAAATGAAAAGCAAAGAAATAGCACTTAAAAAATAAATTCCATTCTCTCAAGAACACTCTGTAATGCTTAATACGGTCGCCCACAGTTTAAAACGAAAACCCCACCCATCTTAGCAATAGAAAGGCAACAATACGAGGGCGTTTTTTACGTAATGTAGAGAAAATGCAGGTTTTCACAAAAATTTGTATGGACATCCAGCTAAAATATCACGAATAATATTACTGCGGCAAATAGTGGATACATATTCGCATAATATTATATACAGATATTTGATCCATATTTTTTTTGAATATCCGTAAATAATATAAAATAATTTAATAAAAATTAATTTCAGTCCTCTTAAAAAAACAAATTATATTACAATATATATTATTTCATTCATGATTCATGAGTTCAGCCACCAAACTTGTCTTCATTCGAATTCTGAAGCACCACTTCGTCAATTCAATGGAAACAAGCACAAGCGTCACTGCGTATACGATATTTATTCCAGTGCGCAGTGTTAATTTACGCAAACGAAACGCCAGGAAGAGGCAACAAGACTGTGCTTTATCTCCACATTTTGTGTTTATTAAAAAATATAAAGGACCCATGAGAACAGGCAGAATGTCTGAAAAGCACACACAAATGAAGCCTCATTTTTTGACCTGGATTCTCTTCATATTCCTGCATGCAGCGTTCAGCGTTTGCTGTTGCTGTTTCTCCTTCTTTACTCCTACTACAACTATTCCTAGTATTTCAAAACGCAAGGAAGCGAATGCTTTACACTTCAGTGCTATGCTTATGCTAATATTATGAAGTGGGAAGACTCAGGATGAGAAGCAGGAAGGAAGCAAAGAGTTTTCATTTTACTGAAGAGCTCCGACGAGGAATGAAAATCAACACAGACACACACAACTCCCCTGAATTCCACTCTACCAGGATTACAATCAAGATATCAAACAAAGAATTATTTCCACATGCATAAGAACATTTAATTATAAAATAGCAAATCCTTTTAAGCAGTAATTTAAAGTACATTAAAGCCTCATCAGTCTTATTTCGACATATTCTTCATATTACTTACAATAATCCCATAAAAATTTTAGAATTGATATCAAACAATTTTATTATTGAATGCTTTTATTATGGAATCATTTTATCATTCGCAATAATTATAAATATGTACTTACGGGTGTCTCCAAAAATGGAAGCACGAACCAAGCGGTTGACCTCAGCGCTCATTTAACAACAACAAATTATTAATTCTACTTAGATCGCAAGAACAACGAACAAATAAAGATCAGTCATCATTTATTCTTGACTCATAATCGTTGTTATCATCGCCGATAAAACATTACCAAGACTATTGACAGAAACACATTTTTGACAGCTGTTTTTTTTTACTGAGATGACGTCGAGAATTAAAAAACATATAATTATTTGTGGAACATTTTATATTCCAAATAAATTCTTAATAAATTTAAAGATTTATGGATAATGTTTTGTTTAAGGTATATATTTGTAGATATGAACTGACGTGAGATTAAATTTAATATTAGAACAAAAAATTCAGTTTCCAACTGCGTCAAATATTTTGAAAAATTCCTTAATTTAGGTAACCAACAACGCTATCAAATTACTCACCCACCCATTCGCACTCCAATGAAAGCATAATTAACAACAACTACTCCATAATAACAGTTACAACAAAATAACGTAATAACTTCATTTTCATTGACCTACTCTAATAATATTATTTAAAATTCGTAAAGCGTCGTAGTTTTCATTGGTTTATAATTAGTCGAAGCGTGATGCATGCAGTTCATTCTTAGGTTGGGTTGGGTTGTGTTGGGAAGGCGAAACTTTGCATTTGAAAGATGAAAAAATATTTGATTACTTTGAAAAAAATACCGAAGAAAACCCAGGAGAAGCCTTCAGAATTTCGATTTCTAAAACATGCGATTCGTGATCAAGAACAGAATAATATCATAAAAACACATTTCAAATTTGTGGAAGTGCTTTTGAAAAGAATGTTGATGAAGTTCTGAAGTTCTCATGATACCTCGATTTAGATTAATGCAATTTCATTACTAATTAAATATAGACAAAAAAATTTACCACAAAAATCAATAGATTTGGTCAGTAAAGGTGGATAACTTTAAGGAACATACATGATAATTTCATATCAAGAGTATTTCAATCAAAGCTTTATGCTTTAATTTATAAATTATTTCTTAAATGTGGTGCAATCTATTAAAAGCATGTATGTAAAGGTATATAGAATTTTAGTTAGGTTTTTTGTCCTATTTTTTATTAAAAACTTTTTCAACTTTTTATACTTAGATGACCGGTATTATATATTCCAAACTAGGCTGGTAAATTCATTATATACCATACATCATATCATGTCCACACAGAGCCGTAATATACGAGAACAGACATTTAAATTTATTACTCGAACTACGCCGATTTGGCGTAATTCCAAAGTTTGTGTTAACTAAACTAAATAACGGCAAAATCCGCATGCTACCGCTTATCTGGCAAAGTATTAAATAACATTTAGGCAGCATGGTCTTAAAAACGGATTGAAAGGGAAATAAATTCAATTTCCAACGTTTAGCTAATAATGTACACTCGGTAGTATTCGAAACTATTCAAAATATATCTAGCTATTTAAAGCATTTTCATTTGCAACTGTTGCTGTTAACTATAAATAAATCAGCTATAAACAATCAACCTGTGTGAATAACGAATGATTTGTTCCGACTGAAATCAAATTAGTTCAGTTCAATTTTTTTATTTTGTTTTGTTACAATTTTTAATAATATTTCTTTTATTTTTTTACCTTTTCTTTATTTTTTCACTTTTATTTATGTTTTCAGTTTATTTATCTTAAAATGAATTAAAACATTTTGTTACTGGGTTCTTTTAAAAATGTTTAAAGTTTATTTAAATTATATACCATATTATTGATTATTACGAGAATAAAAATCTACTTCTCAATTCAGAAAAGAAAATTACTGGAACCTTGATGTTGTTGGGTTGAGATGTTGGGTTTAAGCCACCTATGAATCCTCTGGCCTATTTATTTAGCAGTACGTCTAGGAATAGTGTCCTATGATTCTGAATTGGTTACATTGTCTGTAGAAACTTTTGAGAGATTTTTGCCCTCTGTAGTGTCTACTGAGTTCTGATTTTGAATCAATATTAACTCCAAGAAATTCAGTATTGGCTGGCTTTACTTACTTAAACTTAAAAAAATTGTTGATAGAAAAACATTCCACTTATTAGAGGTGGATATTATTTGTCCTTTCATATTTTCTAAATAAAGTGATTTCATGGAACTTTTGAAGATCAGTAGATATAAAGAAATCAAAGACAATTTTTATATATTTTTAATTATAGCTGTTCTGAGAAAGAACACATTTTCGTATGTATGTATTAAGCTTCATCCATCGCTATACATATACATAGAAATAAAAAAACATGCTCAAAATATCTACGCTGCTCCTGGTTTTCGAACTTAGGGGAGGAAATGAAAAGAATGGATGCTGTATATATTCTACAAGTAAATTCTAAAAGTCTAAATTTAAGTGAACATATAAATAAAATATTAATAAATCGATGGAAATAAAATAAGTAAAAATAATCAATTTAACGTCATTGAGAGAAAAAAAATCGAATAAGGTTGGTTGTTGGAGAGCAATAACTTAGTATGTGTTAATAAAGCATTTACACGCACACACATACGTTTCTCCTTCTCCTTCAAATACAGATTTCAAGTTTAAATTTTAATTTTATTAAGATTTTATCCAAGAACTCATGAAGCGAGGTAAAGCGCACAAACATTTTAATTTCTGAATACTTCTGCCTTGAGTGAAGCGAAGCAAAACCAGAAATATATTTATAGATGAGAATATTTCTAATATATGTATGTACAATATATTCAATCATATGTTTCAAACAGTGGAGTAGATACATAAAATGAAAAACAATAGAGGAAGCGATGCCCTACGATGGCCGACAATTCGTACGTTAAAATAAAACGATTGAATAAACAACAAATGCCAAAAACACAAATCGAAAAAGTATTTAAAAGTGAGCGAGCTAAACTTTTGAAGTGACGATTCATGTCAGAACCACAACGTTGTGTATACCGAATGCCGAATCTCCAGTCTGATTGCCACCTGGAGCACAACATGCTCGCTAGTTTTGACAACCCTCATCATGACAGGCAGAAACCCAACGTTTCAATACATTGTTAAAATATGTCTTTCCTGAGAAAATGTTCATGCATACGTACATTTTATAATAGTTGTACGAGTATTTAAAGTACGACTATGCTGCACTCAATTGTCACGTTTAGTATTTTCATCACCACTTCGTCGTCACGAAATCACGTCCTCATATTAATCTCTAAACGTTGGCTATGGTATTTATGCCAGGTATTCGGGATGTCGATATCAATGTTGAACATTGCAGAGCGAATTCAATGGAAAATGATTTTACGTCTTTGGAAATTGGGACAAAAGACTAACACTAAGAAACACTGTCCTTTGCTCTGGAATAACGTGTAGAAATCCTCTCATCGACCAGTCGTTTAGAATAATATGATGGAGAATGAAAATGCATACACAGTGGATTACATCATTTTAATTTTATATACAGAAACATGAATGTAAGCGTAAAAAGCAATGTTTACAAAATAAAGGACATGAAGGAATAGCTTATTATAGCTTATTATATTTTTATGTACATATGTAAACTTTTTTAACTCAATAAAATCGCAATAAAACGAAACGGCGCAAAAAACACTCACATTTGCTTTTTATTGAAAAATTGTAGAACAGAACGAGAGGAAACGACAAGAAATATTCGCAAGGCCACAGAAAATTTTTCGATTTCAAAGTGCGATGATTTAAAATATTGTCTGTTTATTAAATAATAAACTACCACCACATAAATTAAAAAACTTGTTTTGCAAAAACATTTGTTTAAATATTTACAATAATTTTTAAAATCAGCAGAATAAACTTTTCCTGTATGACGTCATTTCATTTGTTGCAGAGCCAACTCAATGAAACATCGTTTCAAGTGGTGGGTGGTCGGTCGGTCGTCGACCATGTTTTTTTGTTGTGTAAACATTTTCTATTTTTAAATATAAGTGAATCTTTTATTTCAACATTTCATGCACTGATAAGATAAAAACACAAAATTCATGTGTACAACCACAAAATAAAATTAAATTAAGAAACTCTTTTAAAGCAAAGAAAAAAGAAACTCAACAGCGGGGAAAACAATCGCGACAAAGACACGAGACGATGTTTCCCAAGAGACACAAAAAGATGACACATTTTATATTTAAACAAGGTTATTTTAGGGTAATGAGGCAATTCCAAGAATTGGTAAAATTCGGGTAAAAACAATGAACCGTTAATGCAGTAAAAACGTGTGTATTTTATTATTTATCGGAATCTAAACATTGGCAATAATTTTATCCCTACAGCAGACTTTTTTAAACATCTGTCACTTAGTTGTTAGAGATTGTTATAACTTTAAATTTATTTCATTTTAAAAAGGTAAATTATATATAGATATGTATCAAAAATTTTGAGCTTGTGCAAGTCTATCACTAATAAAGGCTGCACATTTTTTTTAATTAAAATTCAAACCCTCCCTTGAAAACCAAGAATGCTCAGACATGGCATACTTCATACCCTACTTGAAACCTAAAACTGAACGTTGAAACAAAAAATATGACACCAAAAAATGTTCAAATTCAAGAGGCAGACAGACTAAACGAAAAACCGAAATCCAAACCAAGCCAAGACAATCAGAACACTTTACTTCTCGCTGAATTCTGCTCCTTGCTACATTCCACTCCTTGCTGCATTCCACCCCTTGCTGCATTATTCTTCTGCTATTTCTACTCTGTTGTGTGCTAATGAAATACTAAAGGTCAAGGAACAAAGCTAAAAGCGTTCAAGCATCAACGTGCACAGCGTCATTCGATGAACATACAGAAAAGAGAACAAAAAAGAATTTGTAGAGTGAAAGGGGAAAGTTTTTTATTAAAAATATTTTTAAAATACACTGAGAAATATAAAATTATGAGTTTATTTCTCCGAGAGTGAAAAATTAAAAGACAAGTGTTGTTAATTCTTTTAAAAGTTATATGCAAAAATACATATAAGTAAATAATACAATATATTTTTAAGAACATCGGCTTTCATAGAGGATCATTTATACTATTGTAAAAAAAAACAGAAATAGTTCTATCCTGGACTTGGTCGAAATAGCCTAAACCTTCTTGACCTCTAATGAAAGATCCGTTAACTGAAAAACTTTACAAGTACCGAATCCTGGAAACTTGAAATTGTGAATTCAAGTTTCTGTGAATGAGAAATTGTGTTGAAATTAGCGAACCACGCCCATTCGTGCATGATAATACAAATGTGTGACTTTAATATGTTCAAAATTACGTAAGACTTTACTGTCATTCTGTCATTCGTTACTGTGTTGCGAAAAACGTAAAATATTTCGTAAGCAGCTTGTGACTAATTGAGTTTCATTGCCAGCCAAGAGAATATATGCGACGGCACTCCTGCACCCCGTTCAAAGTAGCGCAACCAACAAACAGCATTGTATACTTTATGGCACACCAGCCGAGTACGATGCATGGTACTTTGCGATACCATTTGCCACAAGCTGCGCCAAATTGGGGCACATACATACATACATATGTTTTTTTTGTTATTATATGGTATGCTTAGAAATTGATTGGAAAGGCATTCCCTCATACTCACTGCCATTCATTCACGAGCATTCAGAGAAAACACAAGAGATATACTGAGATTCTGCAGCAGGATGTTCACACTCTCGAAAAACTTCTTACAAATTCTAAAGGAGAAACGAAATCAATGAATTAAAAGAATTTCCAAATAAAAGAATTGCGTTGCCAGCTTTATTAACCGCTAATGACTTCCATATACTTGTATAAATTAATGTTTTTCTAGTTGTGTTCTAGACTCACACGAACGGAAACGTCTCGCTTAATCTGATTTTTTTAAATTTCGAACATTTTCACATTTCAGTACTTTACTAAACTTACTGTAGGTCTGAGCGGTTGTAATCAGAGCAGAGAGAGAGAGAGAGAACAAGAGTAATTATATTGTATGCATTCCTCCATAGTCACCCAACCAACAAACCTATTGGCATCCATTATAAACATCTCATTACTCCCAGAACATACTATTGTAACATTGTAAAATGTTATTTTATACTTTTAGTACAGACCCTCCTTTTGATTATATTCAAAATTTCAGTTATAAATGGCTTAAAAAAAATTCTAATAATTAACAATTCATCTCTTGAAATTTGAGACGATAAAAGCTGTTAAAATTGAATAATTCACATAGGTCACATGCAAGCAGAGTGTTTTTACACTCATACTTATTTTATTTACTTATTTTAGGTATTTGAAAAGTAAGCACAATTCCTTACAGTGGAAATCATTACTGAAAGACACTGATGAAGGTGTTGATTGCAGACTAAACTGAAAAGTTTCTTGCTTAGTAGTGTATTTCTATATATATTCTTATTAGTTTTTATTTCGTTTATCGATGACGAACACCACAAATGACTTAACTTAAGGAAAATGGAAATGAGTGCAACAAGAAACGATAAGAATAACAGAATGTAACAACAGCAGAAAAGCACGTTTTACAGGAAGCAGTTCCAAAGGAAAGGTTAGTGTACGAGGGCCGATGTCAGACTAAGCGTCTTGAGGCCGGACTCACTCGTGCTGATTGTTTGATTCGTGGCATGTGACATCGAACCGATTTGTTCGATGCTTTGTACATTTCGCGCAATGTGGAAACATAGACGCAATGAATAAAGTTGTTCGATGAGTTCCTTACATCTGCATTCGTCTATTTTGGATTAACTCTATATTCTTCTTTTTGTCTTGTTCTTCTCTTGTTTGAATAACTTTACTTGGCACTGCAAATTTTAATGATAAAGTTACCAAAAGTTTAACAAAGTGTGAAAACGTAGACACAAAAGCATTTAGTTATTAGTTTCTGTTAATTTGTGCGAGTGATTAAATGGGCGGATGAATCATACAAGCATACACTGTTTTCAAGTATGTGGGGTTGGCTTCCATTTTGTTTTCCACTCTTAACACACACATATGATGTTAAGGCCATTTTGAATTTTTTGGCCTATTTTATGTTTATCCACAACCTGCCGTTAAAAATATACTTTTAATGACAAAGACGTCAGGTACGAGTACATCACCCCCCCAAACGTGTGTAAATTTTAATGTAAAATTAATGACGCACAGAAATAAGATTAATATTTTTACAATCTATGATTTATATTGTACTAACAAAATAGGATTTATGAAGTTCATGAATATTACCGAAAACTGCTATAATTACAGTCTACAATCAGTGTAGGCAGCTGTTCTAATAATCATAAAGTAAACGTATAGACGTTATTATAATCAATTATAATTATTATTCGTACATTTAAATTGTATACTTTTAGGTGTATCACAAAGAGGCTCGGTGGTTATTCAACTTCAAAACTACAATAACAAAATTTAAATTGTTCAAAATTGAATAATTTTATATTGTAAATACAAAAAGTGGAAGAAATATTTTCTTCATTTGCATTTCCCAATTAATCTGCAAGATGATTTCTATAATATTTTATTTTATTTGGATTCATTGATTGGTGCTAGACTGAAGGTAACTGAGTCACAGTGTTGATAGTGAAGAAAGAATTGAGAAAGTCACGTGAAAGAAATCACGAAAGTATAAAAAACAATATTAGAATTAAATTACTTTCAGTCTAAATTTCAGATACTTAAATTGGAAACGAAACTTATTGTTTGATTGGTTTGGATTCATATTATCAAAAGCAAACTGAAATATAGTTATAGTTCATTAAATTCGATTAAATAGCTATGTTGTAATAATATAAGCTCAACTTTGGAAGCTCTTCCACTAAACGCAAATAAAATAAAATGCAGTAAATAAAAATAATAATACTAAAAAACAGTTAAATGGTTATAACCGTAAACATGTTTGAGCCGAATTCTGTCTGCATGCATGTCAAGAAAATATTAGAAAAATAATAAATTATAAGAACCGCTAAGTAAAGCTAGCTAAGTAAAAAAAAACATATAGAAAAGTATATCATGTAACTAAAAATGCAAGAGTAAATATAATATATATGTGTGTACATGAATACATACAACCCTAATGAAGAATAAGCACGTTAAAACGGCGTGTCAATCATGTAAAATAAATTATTTTTTTAATGACTAAGAAAGGCAACCAACCAGATTGGATTTGGCACGTGAAGGTTAAGAAAGGAATTTTCAACATTTCTGTTGACATGTAACACGAGGTGTAAAGATTATTTTAGTTGCAAGTTTTGTACTTTGACTTCGTTCGCAGAAGCTTTACTTCTCTCTCCTGTTCCATTATAAAGTACGCGTAAACCTTCTCACGTTGTATGTGTGTATGTAGTTCTTTGGTTGTGGGAAAGTTCTTCTAAATATATATTATGTATATATATAATAGTATATCGTGTTCTTCTCGAACTTTCGTTGTTTTATATAGTTTTGTAATTTAATAAAAATTGCAAGTTTCTTACGACTTTTTTTTTAAAGTCTCAATGTTGATTACGAGTAGCATCAAATAATAAGCTGGCATAATGACATAAGGGATGAACTTAAAACAAGAAAAATATTTATTAATACTCAATACATAATAACGGTATTTAATCGTGGATAAACAACTTAGGAATCGATGTGTACTCGACTCTAACGAGTTAGTAACGCTATAACGATATACGAATATGTAATTCATGGAATACTTCAAGATGTAATTCAAAAATAGATACACTAAATACTTAAATAAGAACTACATTCATCACACGAGATACGAAAACAACGGGGATAGTATGTGGGAACAGTTGCGTGGTAATCAATGAGAACACTTTAGTGGGACACAAGTTGGAACAACTGATTGGGAACCGAGTGAAAACGGCTTAGCACAACAACAAGCTTCTTGTAGGGCAGAAAACGTTTCTGTTTGACACATTAACGGAACTGTAAACGAAATGTTAAGCGAAGTGTGGAAAGTGGTACAGTACGGTGAAAAGGTCATACAGACTGGCGAACAGTACAGCGCACCTACACAACCTTCTTTAGTACAGGGTTTCAAAAGTTATTAAGTACAATAAGTTAATTGAGGAGATTAAAAAGGAACTGAACATTGAATTTTGTTCTTAAATCTGTTCCATTCTTCTTTTGAATTCCGATTAGGTTTAACCTTTAATTTCTTCATCATATTGACTGTGTCTAAAGAAAGTTCAAAATACCGAATTCGGCAACGAAGAAATCCCGCAATTTTGGTTTGGATTTCTTGGGCTCTTCACGTGGATGATACACTGTGATTTGGTCACCGTCGGCCGATACCAGTGTTTCACTAGGCGGTGATATCGAATACTGCTGCAGCAGCTGCTTTTCATGTTCCTGCATATCGTGTTGTTGTTGTTCTTCGCTAACACTGCTAACACCAGAGCTTTCTGTTTGCTGTTGCTTTTGATCCTTCTCGAACTGCAGCATATGTTGGGCAACCAGCAATTTCCGGGCGTGGTCCTCGGCTTCTTTCTGTTTTTTATAATCTTTTGATTTATGTTTTTGTGTTTCGTTACGTCGATTTTTGTTGATATTTGATTACATTCCGATTTTGGAGAAAAGATAAAATCAATATAGAAATAGAAAATCTCAAAATAAATTCAATCAATAAGTTTGCAACATAAAAATGTTGAAAAAAAACATTAGCAATAAAAAGAAAAACACATGTAAAAAATAAATCTAAAAAAAAACATTCCACACACTCTCATTCCAATTAAAATTAACAACATACGATGATTCTAATAAGAAAAGTTATTATCGACTGAAAGGAATGAAATTCTACAAAAAAAAAATAAAATTCGAAGAGAAGATATTCGAGCCAATGAGATGAGATAACCAAAAGTCGAAGTCATTACTAAGTAATAAGTGAATGAGTGTGGCGAATATATTTAATTTTAATTAAATAATACTTAATTAAATATGAAAGTAAATAATACTTCAATTTATTAAATAAAAATATAAATTTTCAATTGAAGACGAGTATCGAAAATAAGAAAAAGTTCGTCTCCATTCTTTTCTTGTGGAGTAGAGAAGAAATTGAATAAACCTACATATAGAATAGACCTATATTTATATATAGATAAGTTTTAATTGTGTCTTCAAATTAAAATCAGATGGCTCTATATGTAAAATAATCAATATAGAGGTTAAAATCAATGAAACGTTTCTAAGTGAAGAGAAGGACAAAGTGATAAAAATCAATGGAAGAATAATAGTTCAAAACAAAGAATATAAAATAACACTAAAAACAAAATTGAATAACAATTAATGCGTGGAAGTAGCTGAAGAGAACCGAAGCTAGAAGAGCTTAAAAAACGATTAACCGAAATTAAAAAATAGATTCTATTAAAAAGAGGTTTCGTTACATAAAATTAATAAAGAAAACCCAAATGTTCACGTCTAGATTGCTTTATTTATTATTTTATGCACTCTGTTGTTGTCGATGTTGGCTTCAGTGGGCCATTTAATTTCAATTGAATTCAATTAGTGTTTATTAACAGAAAATAAAAGAAACTATAATTAAAAACGGCGACCACGGTATTGGAAACTACGACGAGAGAAAATTTCGCTACGAATTTAAACGACGTTGAATCTGTCGTACTTTTTTCCAGGCTTTTTACTTTCAATGTAAAAACTTAGCATGCTTTAAACTGGATGGTTGGTTTGTTGGTTGGTTGCTTTGTGTCATTTGTGGTGCTCTCTAAAATGTAATTAAACGCTGCGCCCATTCGGCCCACTTTCGGACCGAGGCATCTATCAATTGAAATCCGTTAACCAGCAAAATGTGTGTCAAAAATAAACGCTACAAACAATGGCGAATAAGGGTTCGAGGGGTAATACTTAAATATTAAACTGACTTAAGTATTAAACTGGAATAACAAACAAATAATTGTGTAGGTGTGAATATCTTGTTTATTACTATTGGAGAAAACATTGTTTTGAAATAAACCGAAAGCATAGATTCCTGGAATAAAATGGCTCACATTATTGAACTGATATGAAAACAAAATAAACTTTAAAATCCGTGCCAGCTGAGCGTAAAAAAAGGGCTTATTAAATATAAACAGCTACTTAGATAAAGTAAATATTTATTTAGAGTTTTTTAAAATATGTGTACTCGGAAACTTTTGTTTAGTTAGACAGCTGCAACATTAGCTTGTAATTTCAGCCACGTCTTCTCCCTCTTTTGTTATTTCACTTCCTATTACGTGTAAACAAATTCGTATAATGAATAAACAAAAGAGGAGAACAGCGTGAAATCAATAACAAAATTAAAATCTTATAATATTTCATATTCTAACTATAGATTTTTCCACTGTTTAGATTGCTCCGATTGTTAAGCAAATAACTGTGAGATTTTTAGATTTAATTTCTTAGAAATGTATATAATGTAAGCAATCATATATTTCTTGCATTTATGAAAAGAAGAGAAGGACAAAGGTAAAACAAATGTTGCTATCCTTCAGTGTTAAAAAACAGTGAATACGCAGCAAGCTACTCGTACAATCTACAATGTGAAAAGCGCGACGACGATATACAAAGCACTGCAAAATAGCCGATTGGTTTCTTGATCTTGTTTTTTAAGTTTAAGACAAAAACTCAGATAAGTCAACCATAAGTCAACCATTATTATAATACCTAAAGCTAAACTTACTTCCGTGGCGTGGTCATGATTATTGATGGATTGGGATGCTACGTTTGGATTATTATTAGGCATAATCACGATTACACTCACTAGATAAAAATCATGGTTGTTTGCTCCTGCTTTACTGACCCATAAATATTCCACTCCACAAAAACTTATAAAAAAATTTATCCTAGATCATTTGCAGCATTTTCCAACAACAGACGGGATCTCGATTTTTGATACTGACTCTTCAAAATAACACGTTTTCAGTCTTCAATTTTGGTACAATAATTTGGACATATGTATGTACTCTTACATTTGTACATATGTACATACGTATCATGAATGTAAGTCTGAAGTACGACCGAAAGTCTGACAATTATTGCATTTATTGCATTATTATTGCAACATAATCAAAACATTAACAATCATATTCAATCAAAATCAATTTATATAAATATAAAAATGTTCCAAAAGGTCAGCATAAAGTTGCTATGTAGTTGTAGTAAGCGAGAAGAATCTGGTTAAAGGAAGCCAGAAGTAGCAACTATGTAAAGTGCTTTTAAATCTAAAATGTAATAATTTTTAATGTAACCTGTATGCATTATGACTTTTGTAAGCTTTTGTATAAAGCCGCACATTTATACCTACGGTTTACAAAAGTCAAAATAATGTAAATACTGTTACAATAGCTATTTAACTAATTTATTATTATTATTATTTAAATTTACCGAGATTATTTAAAAAATATGTAATGCAAATCTCTGCACATTAATTACACTGACATAAAATACCAGCAATTTAAAGTTTTCAAAACATGGATGAGCATATACCATGAAAATATTAATAAGTTTTTCTATTTACTAATGATCCTTATATACTTCTATATACGGGTTAAGATCAAATGCAGATCTAAGCATTTTCTACTACTGAGAATTGTAATGGAAAATGATAGACATAAAAATTTCATCATCATGCAAAAGAGAATCACACCAAATAATTTAAAACTCAAACACAAAAACATTTTCAAATCAAAATAAAAACCGAAATTAAAACAGTACTAATTAAGCAATATAGTTTCTATTACTCACTTTCGAGCAAGCGCTGAATCAAGCTGTCAACATTTAGATCGAAAGCCGCCATTGGGAAATTTAGCTGTTGATGTCTCTTCTTATTGGTGACGACGACGGTGTTGACCGTCACTGGTTTTCTTCTATTTTCGAACGTTTAGTGCAGGAATTCTATTTGCAGGATTGAAATTTCCCGACAGGCACACGCGTTTGGAAAACCGAATACACGCACCAGAGGAAGAAGCAGAAGTGGGTGTTTAAACCAAACAAATTTCAATATTTTACAAAAATTGTATGGACTTGTTTAATTTAATGCAGTTGGGGGAAAAGTTTCAAAGATTACGTTGGAATGCACACACTCAAGGACAAGAGAAGAAATGTAAATATTGAACCTTAAAGAGAAACTTTAATTTTGGACGTTCTTTAAAATAAACTAGTCACAGCTGCGAAAAATGATTTTACTTTACTTTTCAGTTATTCCTTGCCAGCCCACTAAAATCACAGTTTGCATTTCACGACAGCTCATTAGAACTTTTACGGTCAGCCACAAGGATCAGGAAAAAATAGAAAATAATGCACTCCACACTGATAGTATTTTCCGTATTTGCTAATTTGTGTGAAGGTTATTTATTACTTTCCACAGAAAAATTCGTTTTCGTTGCTGTCACTCGTTATCACCTCACTAAAATATAAACTCAACCAAACATGGCGACTGCTAAACGAAAACTGGACGAATGGAACCGAACAACGACTAGTTTCAAGTTGTTGTAATTTCAATTGACTGAAGAAAGAAACGAAAGTTTTGAATTGCATTTCGTATTGTTTTTGGACATGCATCACACACAGAGATGCCAATTCATTGACTACGTCTAATTTTCGCGAAAATTTTTTTTATTGAAAAAAATGCGTTTTGATTCTTTTAATTCTATATAAATACACTTTTTTCAATGGGATGTATTTTCACAACCTACACTTATTATTAACTTTGTCACGACATGTAAGATATATAGAAATGAGAAGATAGAAAAGCATATAGTACGTTCTGCGTCTCCAAAGTCATTTTAGCCATGTCCGCCAGTTTGCCCGTGGAAATTTTTGATCAGAATATGACCGGTGGAGATATCGGAAAGAAATTTTGCAGAAATATCTCAAAATTATTAACTAGTAATAAATAATAATAATAAATAATAATAAAAAAAAAATAATAAAAAAATATTCAAGATTCGGCCAGGCCGAATATCTGGTTTTCGTATTTATTCTTACCTATTTAACGTTCATATTAATATTATACCATTATCATATTATTTCAACTATTCGTCGCCCAAAACTCGCTATTATTTAAAGAGTTAATTTATACAGTTGAGATATCTGAATTACTGCTGAATGGAGTTTCCAGGTTGAAAAGAGACAAATATTTGGGTTTTAAGCTATCCGGAGTTGCCACACAATTTTGCCACAATTTAAATTTCTAAGAAAAAAACCCATTCAAAAAATGGTATATCTCTTTCGGGCACTCAATCAATGAAATACCACCGTGAAAAATTTGGATGGAATCAAATTTCAAAAAAAAAACAAGTGATACTTGTGCTTGACTAACCACTAAAAACTACTAAAGTCCTTAAACCGTTTTGTTAATCTAGAGTTAAAAAGCAATTTAGTTTCATTTTTCTCATTAATTTTATTTTAATTTGAGCTTGTCAAAAGATCCTTAAACAATTCCTGTTTAACCAACAACTTTTCAATAAAGCAACTATTTTAATAGTTGTATATCTGTAACGGAAACTTACTGCAACTACCCTTACATACACTGTGCCGCCATGTCGTTGGCATCGATGCCTAACATAGCTAAATCATCCAACTCCTCTTGACGGCGAATCTTCTCACTTTCCGTGGGTGAAGGTGGTGGTTGCGGAATGTCGTCAAGATCGTATACAACCGCTGAGGTTGAATCATCGTTGGTCTCAGGTATAGGTATGTCAGCAGTTGGTATTTCTTCTACAACTTCAAGTACCTTCTTGTTTTTGTCAACCTCCTCCTCTGCGTCAGTATTATTAATAACTTTATCAGTGCCTTTCTTCTCCTCTGCTACTGGCTCCGGTGGTGGAGGCGGCGGCTGAATGGAAGCCAGATCTATATCTAGTGCGTTTTGAGAAGATGCATCTTCTGGTGGTGATGCTGCTTTACTGCCACGCTTGGTGAACACCAATGGTTCGTTCATGCTTACTTGAGAGCCTTCGTCCATGCCTACGGCTGATGTTTCCTCAATGGTTACCATATGAATGCCTTCCCTCGCCAAATCTTCTGCCTGCATTACCGGTTCATCTACTATGATTTGTGTTTCACCTGCAATAAAATCAAATCAACAAACATATAGCAAATATGTAATTTTAAAACATTACCTGTAGAGAGTTTCACTTTCTTTTCGGAGTCGCCTGGCTTTTTATCGCCAGGGAAGATAATATTCAATGCCTCCTCAAAGTCCTTCGGCAGCGGGCCCTTCCGCGGAATCGGTGCGTCCGAGATAGGCTTTGGTACAAATTCTTCACTTTCGATTTCGTCGATGCCGGGTGGCAACATGTCTTTATCATCCTCTGCTTCTGGAGCCGGTGGAGGTGGCGGTGGAGCCTGTCCCATGATGTTAACGAACTGCACCGGGTCCGGCATAAGATCATCATAATCAACCATCATAGAAGCGTCCGGATGGAAGGGAGGTGCGTTTCCGTAGACATCTTCCATCATAGCCATTTGAATCTGTGCGGCAGTTGGTGCCATAGGTCGCACGGCATTCGCATGGGCCATGCTCATGTGCGCAGCGGTAACATCCTCGAAAGCTTCAATTCCATCTTTTGACTCCGTTCCCTCAGCACCGGATGACTGCTTTTTGAAGACAGGCATCTTTCCAATAAATGGCAGCTTTTTGCCCGTATCAGTTGCAGTTTTAGGTTTCGCTGGAGCCTTCTTTACAGCCTCCTTCTTCTCTTTCACTTCGATCTGCTTTTTTTCTTTCTCCTTTTCTGGAACACGTGGTCTAAACTCGGGATGCCGCACAACTGCTTTCTCAATGCGGTTTGTGCTGCCGGAGCGCGAACGTGAACGAGATGAACGTGAACCACGGCGACGACGCTCATAGGAACGACTTCTAATAAATTATGATTGATTAAAAAAAAATAGCATATAATATATCACTCCCATTTACCTTCTTCGCAATGAACGCGAGCGACTTCTCCGTCTGCGGCCACCGTCCCTCCAGCCGCCAGGTGAAAATCGACCACGGCTGCGGCTTCTACTTCGACGCCCACGTCCTCGATATCCGCCACGACCACGTCCACGACTGCGGCTGCGACTACGACTGCGACCGCCTCCACCAAATCGACCGCCAAAACGTGGACTACGACTGCGACTACGACGTCGCTGTTCACTGTCTACACCACGATCTTTGTCATCTCTTCTCGTGCTGATGCGTTCCTTTTCCTTATCAACCGTCTCCAAGGTGGCACGACTACCCGATGTCCTGGTGGTGTTGTGTGCTTCTTCACGGGGTTTATTCTTAAGTTTGCCCTTCAGTTGTTCCAGGAGTTTCTTCTCGCTTTCACTAATAACAGGCTGTACAGTATTCCACTGCGAAATTATGGCATCGTCCTGCTTAGATTCCTCTTCGCTTTGCGGTGGCTTACTGCCCTCCTGCGTCAGAGTCCACTTACCAATCGGACCGCTCGCGTGGGGTTGGACCTCTTCTGATATTTTAATTGAGGGAGGGGGAGGTGCTTTTTCTTCCAATTTTGACTCTTGTTTACGCATAGCTACACGTATGGATGCCCCCGAATTGCTGTTGTTCATATCCTTGGCTGAAGATTTATTGTCTTCGCTTTCCGTTGTCGAATCTTCAGACGACGAAGACGAAGAAGAGACGGCGACCTTCTTACGTTTCTTACTGCGCTTCTTCTTCTTCTTTTCCTTCTTATCCGAGCTTGAAATGGGGAAAGGATAGGAAGCGTTTTAATTTTACACTGTAACTTAAGTCTATCAATCGCCCATCTCTACCCCCGGTAGATCTCTCATATTCTCATTTACACACTTTATATTTTTCGGGTTTAAAATCCACTTACCTTTTCTTCTTCCGTTTCTTGGGTTTCTCGTCATCTTTCTTCGACCTTTTCAAAACATGTTCCGATCCAGTAGTGGAAACTGATGTTATTTGTTGTGGTGGTGGTACCATTCGTTTTGTGTTAATCATTCGCTGACGATCTGCAAGCCAATCGACTTCGAAATGTGGATTTTTTTCCAAAAATGACTAAAAAACGATACGAAAGATATGATTTAAATCATTAGTTTACAGCATACAGGACTCAATTCTGACGGAGCTTACGTTGTATTTATTTGAGTGTTGTTGAGACTTTAAATGCGAGGAAGCACAATGTAGATCGCCCATCCAAGCGTTACATAACTTACAATACCAGGCTGTGGCAGGCACGAAGAAGGTCAAGCCACGAATGGGTGTGCGTCTGGTTGGTGCGTTAGTGTATGCCGGATATTGCTGAAAGTACCAATGCAAGGGAAATAAACATCCAAAGTACTGGCGGAACCTATTTATTAGAGCCTCGTTACTTACATCATTCATCATAATTGCGTGCCATGGCGTCTCTACGCGCTCGCGTTCTAAGTGCTCCTTACTGTGCAAATGATTGAGGTAATCCTTAGCTGTCTTGGGAAACAATTCACACGTCTTGCACCAGTGCATTTCAGGATCGTAAAACACGTAATTAAACTTAGTCTGTTCTTCCGCTCTATAAATAATCACAGAAAACAGTAATAATAAAGACTGAAATAATAATAATAATAATAATGAAAACTGACAATGAAAATTTATGTTGAAATGATCAAAATTATGAAATGATATTTCAATAATGTTTTAAACGAGTGCTCAAATAAGTCATAAGTTCTTTTATTTATATTAATTATTTTGAACTAACTTTTTTAAATCCTCCTTCAATTTGCGCTCCAAGGCGAGGTCTTTTTTATTCGTATCTTTCTGCTTAGATTTCATCGACTCAATTGCTTTATTCTTTAGACGCTCAGGAGAACTATCATCCTCACTTCCGGACGACGATGATGATGACGATGACGATGACGAACTCGAGCTTTCTGATGAACTGTCGGATGTAGATGTCGATTTCGTGGGCTTTTTCTTGCGTACAACAACTTCGGCACCATTCATACTTTTAGGCGGACTCGAACTATTTTCAACATCCTTCTCAAGATTCTCCTCGCCGATAATTCCACTCAGCATATCAATAACATTTTCAATAGTAGTGAGTTTCTTTTGTATTTGACCCTAAAATTGATGTGATAAAAAGTTTATTTAGAATATGACGCTTCAAAGAAGTAATAAAAAATGCATATTTTTAGTTATTTTGCGTAATGAACCCAGCGCTGATTTGATACGAAATGAGGTGTAAAGGGTTGTATCCGTGCAGTGAACGCAGCCTCCAGGGATTATGAGCCTTCCTTCGCAAACCGTGCAGATCCTTCGAGACACGCTGTTCTTGTCCTTCCATCATAGATTTTACATAGACTTTTATACAATACATCGAATCACATAATTTTCGTAAATAACTTATAACTAACTAATAACATTTTTTGAATAGAGTACAAATTATTATACACTTATTTATAAACTAACATCAGCCACACATCTTCAATTCGAGCTCGAGATTGCATCAGCAAGTTGGAAAGTGCATCGTGATCAACTTCGTTTAGCTGTTTTGTTTTATAGTAGAAGATACATGTATCCTTATATAAATTATATGTGTACAATAGTCAAGGACAGGTTCATACGCTGTGAAAAGGTAGTTTTTATTTACTTTCATTAGAAAGGGGTGGAACTTAAACTATTATGCCATAAAATTCATGAACTCAAGTCACAGAGGTCACTATATATTGAGTCGTTACATTGCTTAATTGGTGTGCAAATTTTTTCAAGTCAATAATTGATCTTCACAAAAGCGGATATAAAATTGGATCTTTTTAAACAATTGGAAAGTGCAATCGAGAATTAGCAATTTATTATTTGAGCACTAAATCTTCGTTAAAAGACAAGAAACAACAGCAACAATTCGGTTTAAAAGATTAGTTTAGTTAGTTTGAATGAATAAAAATTGTTCTTTTTGTACTAAAAAATTTGCACTTCAACAGAAACCCAGGCAATTTAAACCAAAACTATGCCGTTTTTAATATTGGTCAATCATACCTGCAACTTCTCGTTCTCATCAATGAACCCTTTGGTTGTTGGTGAAGGAGGTGCATCTCCAGAATTAAGATCCTTTCGTTGTTCCTTTAACATCTTCAACTCTTTTTTTAGTATAGCGGTTTTCTTCAAATAGCTGATGCGTTGTTTCTTCAATTCATCACGTTGGTTTTCAGCTTCTTGAGCTACAGCTGCTAGAACAAACAAGAGTAAGAAAGGCTTTATGAACATCTGTTATGAAGTATAAAATAAATCCACAGAATTCTTTATGAATTTTTATTTACGCTTTTCTCTATTTTTGAGAGAGAGAGGAGTGAAGTTGACCAACCAACCCAGTAACACACGAAGTGTTGTTGTCGCAGGAGTTAATAGAATTATTGCTTAGCAATAATTCTAAATGTTGCTCGAAGAGTTGAGTTGACTTTTGCTTGTTTGGAAAATGTAGCAAAATTTGTTTTAATTTAAATACTTGTTTATTGCACTTGTGCAGTTCATTATGTGGTCAAGCTAGTGGGTGAATAAATACAAGGCGAAGTGGAGGAGAATATATAATGTAGAGTACAAGTCACAACATTAAAATGATCGAATGTTGCATACCATCGTGTACCGGGTTAGGTTCCACGGTTCCCGGAGCAGCATCTGGTAGATTATTTATTTTTGGTGGACCAGTAGGCACCACTACAGGGGGAATTACAACTTGTGGTGGTGCAGCTTGTGGTGCTGGTATTTGCGTTGGTATTTGTGTCGGTGGCGGCTGTTGCATTTGCAAAGCGCCATCAGGAATGGCCTGCGGCATCCAATTAGCTTGAGCATAGTTTTCTGTATTCAGTAGGAAGGAGTTAGTGTTAATATTAATAATAAATGAGTAGGCATCCACCTGTCACACCCCAAGCATTAGTGGGTTGATATGCAAATCCTGGAGCTGGTGGCGGAGCCATTGTATAGTCTGGTTGCACAAAACCTTGTGGTGGCGGCTGTACGAAACCCTGCACACTGTACGCTGCAGTGTATGCGTCCCCATACATGTTTGGCGGCATTACACTGTACTGCGCCGTTGGTGGAGGTTGTGTCATTTGTGGTTGGGCTGGCGGCGAATTTGGCTTCTTTTTCGGTGACCAGCGGCGACCACTGTTGGATCTTCGAGGTGACACTGGGCTACGGGTGCGGCTGCGACCACGGTAACCACGATCACCACGTCCACCGCTGCGCCGATCACGGTCGCGTAGAGGTGAACGTCGTCGATCTGGTGAACGTCGTAAACGTGGATCATACCTTCGTCGGTCGGGAGAAAAGTAGCGACCACGGTTACCACGTGGAGGTGATGGTGAGCGGCGACGTCGTGGCGAAGGTGTACGGCGTCCACGTGTTTGCGAAATCCGCTTTGCCGAAGGTGGACTACCCGATGGCGAGCGTCGACGGCTTGACTTAGAACTGTTAGTCTCACGAGGTGTTTCTTTTTGCCCTTCCTTTGAAGCTTTCTTAGAATCTAATATATATATATATATATATATATATATGATTAATTAAACAAAGTTAGAAGCAGCCCACATCACACATACCATAATCTACTGCATCAGTTTCGACGATACCTGGAGGCACTGCCGGTGGCTTCTCACCGATATCAGCCTCCATTTTGTGGAAAAGCCTTTATGAACTTTTGATTTACTCACACACAAGCTAAGGCCGGCGAGCACTTTAACAATTTTTCTTTCCTAGGACAAGAACTTTGGACTCGTGATTTCAATATAGATATATCGAATATGCACAAAATTGAATTCAAAAATTAGAAATAAAGGATAAACACATATTAATTATGAAATCTCCTGTATTTTATCTACCATTCGCAAGTTAATTAATCAAACGAATTTTCTCCAATACTTTGCCAGCAAATGCGAAATTTCATAAATTTTTTACCGTCATAGTTGCCAGCTCGTGAGTACGAAGTTTTGGGTGTATATAATTGCCATGGGAAAGGAATTTAACAGGGGAATTTTTTCCCATACTTATAGACTAATCACTAAAAATTAACAACGAGGAAAATTACGTGAAAATCGAACATTGGCTTCGCAGTATAACAGTATTTTTAGGACAATTATTTGGTGCCTAAAATTTAAATAAAAATGTTTCACTATTATGATCGCGTAAAAATAGTACTTACGAGTACGTGATTGTGATATTCAAAATGCGTTTTCTCCTAAGATCCTATACTAATCCCGATGAAGGAAACATGTATCGAAAGCTAAGAGCCTCTACTTTCCTGATATTGGCATAATTATGTACGTTACATCATACTTAAAATTAACGAATGAAAAACAAATAGTACTAAAGATCTAAAATTTCCCTTTTCTCCAAAACTCAACATTCTTCGGCAAAATATCATTTACATAACTGACAGATAATTTTATTACCTTTCCAACAATATCATTAATATATAGGTATCTTGTAAAGTTTAGGAGATACAGGCCTGAATTTCCTATAATTCAAAGGACTATAACTCCGGACCAAATATGACAGCAGTAAGAGAGTCAGAGCCGAAAAAAACAACAACAGCAAAACAACAACAAAATTGGTTAGGCCGACAAGCACTTTATTTAATCCAGTGTTTTTCAATTTTTTTTACTATTTTTTCGAAATGCATGAAGTTGGCTATTCAAAATAGAGGGCAGTCTTAAAATTTCCCTATAACCCACATATAGACCTGGGTAAGTGTTAGTTGTATGGCGAAGATCTATATAGATCAATAAAAAAAAAAGGCTATTGCTAGTTGGACGCCATTTCGTTACAAATGCGTACATATTTTTGTTTCAACTAGGGTGTTCTTCTAAACTCCCTTTAGGAGTTTAACTTACCTTAAACTTTTCTCTAAAACTCCCGCACAAAGCTAAGGATCTCTCTACTTTCTTAATACTGAAATAATTATGTGGCTGAATTATATAATTTACGAAGAAAAAATGAAATTTTTGAATTTACATAAAGAAAAATATTATTAATATTACTTGTTGTTGTTGGGGTCTGAGAAAAGAAACTACACCAACAACATTGGAGGTCCATGCATATTGTAAATATGTTCCAAATTTCGGTTAGGGTTCTCGTGCAATATTTTGGTTATGTGGGATTATTCAACTATATGTAAATTATACCTTCCATTTAATTTTGTGTAAATTTATCATTTTGCGAAAGCAGCTGGCAACCGTGTAACTGGTAGCTTCTTCGCCCTTTTTGTTTTTTTCTTTTCCTACTATGGGCCATAAATTTTGAAGAATTTATATTCAAACGCTGTTAACAAGAATGAAAGAAACTTATTTAAAATTATGAATTAATTTTTCAATAAAAATTACAATTATGTATTTCAAAGATTTTCCGCTTCAAAAATACACTAATAGTGCTTGTATCCCCCACCCAGTATCTTTTGAAACGGTTTCACTCAGTTCTTTGGAGAGAGAAATGAGGAAGAAATAGAAAAGTCTGTTAAAATTATCACATTTATACACATAATTGTTATTTTCTATAATCAAATTCTTTATTTATATACTATGTAGTTTTTTTTCTTTTCCACAATTAGAAAGAGAAATATTATTGACATTAAATTTACAACAAATTGGCTAGATTCTTGAACTTTTTTAAATGAAAGGTTTTACAGGAATAAATGTTTGCTTTTTGTTTCTTTCAGGTTGTTTTGTTACCGATTCGAAGGTAATGCTAGTCAGTAACTTAAGTCTATTACAGGTCTATGCAATAAACCATAAATATAAAACATAATTTCGTTTTTTTATCTTTCTTTATAAACTGGATATTGACAATGAAAACATAAAAAATAGAATGCAGTCAAAAACACTTCATTAAGTATTCTAGAAATCTCTTATAATCTAGTTTTACAATGAAAC
Source organism: Myopa tessellatipennis (assembly GCA_943737955.2). Classification (NCBI taxonomy): domain Eukaryota; kingdom Metazoa; phylum Arthropoda; class Insecta; order Diptera; family Conopidae; genus Myopa; species Myopa tessellatipennis. The sequence continues at coordinate 15,022,472 of OX031314.1, read as the reverse complement.
TACAAAGCATTTTATGAGCCGACAATAATGTTGTTGATAGGAATGTGAATCAATTTGACGAAGAAGCCAATAAAGCCCATGATGCAGAAACCAATGGCGGTGGCAATAGCAATCTTTTGGAACTCCTTACGATCGGGCTTGGTGCAACGCTTCACTAAACGGATCGAGTCCTTGGCAAATAAACGTCCAGGTTCACAGAACTTAACAACTTTGTCCATAGCGCAGTGTTGTGGCGGGATGTGTTGCTTGAATGATTACTGAAATTAAACATAATTTTAATAAGTACTCTTGCTATGGAGAAACTTTGTGAATCATTATTAAAGCCAATAGCCAAAGCGGTTCATTTTATGTGGCAACTATTACAAGTGCCCTCTTTCACTTTCTGCTATCGTGGCACAAACCAGGGAACAGAACCGTGGCACAGAAAAGTCAGGAACCAATTTTAACTCCTGACCTTTCGAAAGCAATATAAAATAATCCTGATTCGTGGCTCTTACTATTAAATTAACGTATCAGTTTATTATGGATAAATTTTGTAAAAAACTTCAATTTCTCAATGGGTGTCGAATTATTTGTACACATTTATATTTGACACATTTGTTATGACACTGTAACTTATTATTAAAAGCAATATAAGCATTGCCAATGATCTATATAGCAAGTTAAGTTAGCCTTTATTTATTTTATATAAAAATTACAAACTAAAATTTAAACCACACAAACCTCCTCACCAGAAAATTTTACACGAATGAATGAAACTTTTTTCACGAAGATTCTTCGTGACCTCACTACGGTAAGTCAAGTTGCCTCGCTTGGGTCTCCTTAAACGTAAAGGGGAAATTATGTTTTATCAAGCTGTCGCCGAAGTGGAACTGTGACGTATCAACTTGGTTCGGGTTAAAAACGAACGCAATTCCACGTATCGTATGTCGATAATGTAGTGTTATTCCTTAATATAGCAGCTGCCAGGTATTTTTTACAGAATCTTAGATTACCACAAAAAAATTACCTGATTTCAATTTAATGCCCAATCCGACAAAAATTTCTTTAGCTTTTATTCACGAATTCATAAACTTATTTAACAAGCAAATCGGGGTTACAATAATATTCAACCGCTTACAAGTTAAATAAAATATTGGTTAAATTATAATCGTTTTTCTCCAAAAGTAATGGTTTTTCGACAAAATTTTATTTCACATGAATAAAAGGTATTGTAAGTTCCTTTATAACGGCACCTTCCAATCCGGATATCTTTACTAGTTTAAGAGATATGGTGATAAAAATTTCAATTTTGGCTATAACTCGATAACTATACGAGAGCAAAAAGTTGTTTTTGTAATGAGCACAAAACAAAAACAACAACAAAGTTGGAGTGGTTCCACAACAGTAAAGAAAGCAAATATATTATCAAAATGTCTAAAGTAGTATCTATACATACTGGTAGTTACGATATACCATAAACATTTGGAATTATAAGAATTTTACGCTTCGCGTTCATTTTGTACTTTCATTTCTGCATCTAATTAAAACCTACTGTAAGAATAAATATACTGAAAAGTACCCAATCTTAATATTTTAAATTGGACAGATTCAGATGGAATGCAAAAAATATCCAAAGAGTGAGTAGGAATTACGAATGTCGATCCACCAAAGAGTAGCAATACATTTTATTTATACTCGTATTCCGTTGTAATCGATGGTGAACGATTACTTCGATTTTTGTAAAAATATGACAATTTGAATTACCAGTTTAATGCAATTTTTTTCGTTTCTCCGAATTGTAAATTTGAATATACAAATTTTGCAATATTATAACAATTTAAACTAAAATTATAGCAAAATTGTGAACTTGACGTTCTTAAAAGTGGTAAGAATATAACAGCCACGGCAGAATATTATTACCTGGCACTTTCGTTTTACAAAAAGGACAATTCTTACGCTATTATCCGGAACATATCCCGATGAACTATATAAAAAGAAATTTTAATTGATACCCTAATACACCATTTTCGAGGATGTCAAAAATTACTGCAGCAATCGCAAAAACTTATAATATATCTCGTGTAGTTTAACAGATGTTCGAATTATTCAAATTTTTCCATTTGAAACCGTAACTCCTAAACTAAACGCGATCGTAGTCAAGTTTCAGCATGGTCAAGAAATGACCATTTTTTGTACCTAAGAAGGGTAGCCGCTAAGACAGAAAAAAAATATCGGAGTAAATGGTTAGTTTTTTATTCTTAAAAGTCCATGTAAAGTTCCTGCTTTCAAACATCAGGAGCGTATCTGTGAGCTCCTTTATTAAATACAAATGCAGATAGATGCTTCTGTTGTATCCATAGAATCTATGGCATAGATACATATAACTATTAGTGGAAGTTACGCGGCCAACTATTTTTTGCAAATATACTTTATTAAACTAAAGGTCAAAGATTAAGATAATATTATTGAAATACAGGGTATTGCCGCGCACTCATCTTTACATTTGATTTGACAAAATAACGAAATGTCAAATAAATTGTAAGGCCATAAAAAGGAGGTGCAATACACTCGCTATTACAATTTAATGATTTCATTTATGTATTTATTTCTTTAAGAAGTTGAAACATGATTTATATGTAAACAAATATTTGTGCAAAAATCTGTATATTATTTCTTTGTTTAGTTTTAATATAGAATTATATTATAGATACATACATACATACTTATATATAATTGTGTTTTTATCTATTTGTCTAATTTTATATATTATTTAACTATTATTTAATTCTTATTTTATATATTTTTTCATATGATTATTATAAAACTCCAAGTTTTTAACTTAAATCACGCCGAAAAAGCACACACACTTTTGAACGATTAATTTCAATTAACTATTTAATTTGAATGAAAGATATCACATCTTAAAATATGAGAATAAGTGACTTCCTCAGAAGTTAATATATGAATCATTTACACATATGTATGTATGAATGTACATATTGTACATCTGATGATATCATTTACTTTCATTGTTTACTCAGTGTGCTTTATTAATACTGATTGTTTATTTATTAAATTAACATCATTTAAATGTTTTTGAAAACTGACACTTGAAAACTGAAATTTTGATATGCATACAAACAATTGCTATGATATTTTGCTTTTACATACATTATATCGTATATACTCGACACAAATATACAAATATAACGACCGAATAAAGGGCTGTCACTGCAATCATTGATATGTATATACCAACCATAATAAGCAGGAACCGATCTTTAGTTCTAGAATCTCAAACTTAGCTTTACAATTGGTGTTTTTTTTAAAGAATTCTCTGTCCCAGATATTCGAACTTGAGGGATACGTTTAAAGAAATAATTTATGGAAATTCGGAATATCGAATTAACAGCATTATCATGTATTTTTAAACGCAAACGCAAAGTCAAACGCGACTCGAACGCAGTGCGTTTCAAATGATATGATGGAACTTTTTCGAATAGACTGCGTATGAGTTTTGAGGAGAACACAAACTTTACGTAGCCTTGCAGACTTCCCCTGTTTGCAGAGCACAAAGAGTTACCATGTATGAAGCATTTTTACAAGTATTTTTTAGGAATCCCAATGAATTAGTGCTATAACTGATGTATGGCAACAATTTGTACAACAAAAGCAAATCTGATAACGCGCACACAATGTTTACATACTGATATTGTGTTTATTATCGTTTGCTCTTTATGCGAGAGCGAATATAGCAGCAATATTCCTAGGGCGACTACTAGCGCAGCGTCATAGCGAAGAACAAAATACTGGGATACTCAGAAGAGGTACAATTCGGATCTTTTACTTATCTTTTGGGAAAGTGGCGCCGTGAATAAAAAAAATTGTATGAGCCACTGTTCAGAATCACACCAAACGCGAGCATTTAGCAATCGTCGGGTTTGAGAGACTTTTTCCAGGAAATAGCTCATCCATCATGCCAGAAAAACGTATTGAAGTCTGCAAAGCATGTAAATTACCAACAAAACTGCGTTGCATTTGGTTTCGCGTTTTGATTGCGTTTCAGAGGTTTACAGATGTTCCTATCTCAATTCTTCCAAAAATACGAAAAGCACAAAACAAAACGCGAAATAAACGCAACGCGAAAAGATACATGATAAGGCTGTAAATTGATACTGAAAACTTTTTATGCGGAACAAATTTCTTAGCTCTTCATAAATATTATTAAAATATGGAATCAATGACTTTGATTACTTTATCTTGGGTTAATTACGTATTTATTACTTTCTGCTCAATTCAAGGATCGTTGAATGCTTATTTTTCTACTGGCACCAACGAACTCTGTCTCTTATTATATATAAAGCATATCATAAGAATAATAGAAATAAAGCTCTGCCGGTCGACAATAAAACGGAAATATGTGCTATATATAAACACAAAATACTTATTTAATTAAATACTGAGAAGGAAGCAACAGAAAGAGATAAAATTATACACTTGCACTAGTTGTTTGCGTTTAATGTCGTCGTGTTTATGATTTTCGTAGTCGGTCTGCTTTTTGTTCGTCCATCGTTTCGTTGAAAATTTCATTCTAGAGAATTTAAATTTTAAATCGAGAATTCAGTAGATTTGTAGCAGTGCGGTTGAGAGCTTCGTTTTGTAGAGGTTTTTTCTGGCTTTATTAGTGTCGATTCAAAATAATTTAATTAATCAGAATGAAGCATGTTGCGCTTGTTTCGATAATGATCTTGGCAGTGGTGAACCGTGGAGTTGTTGGATTACAATTTAGAGATTGTGGTAAATATAATAACATGCTAATTCGCCGTGAGAAATTAGAGTAATATGAAAAACCTGTTCATGCATGCAATCTCACATCATTCAAGGTGAAGTTGCATGCAGTTTTTTGCATGTGGAATAACGTCAAACTTGAAAATATATGTATGTATATATATTTAAGTATATATATACATACATACATCGTAGACATTTACATTTGTAAAAAACAAAACCAAATTTTTCTTTAATCTTTTTTAACTTACAACATTTTAATAAACATCACAAAATTTGTTATCTCAATTTAATATTCAAAAACCGGCAGGATTCTACATATACATATGTAGGTACATAACATTTTTATTTACACTATATAGAGACTCGCCTATATAAAGTTTGCCGGCGGAGTAAAAAGTTCACATATTAAAGGTATTGTAGAAAAGAAAGAAAATGACATTGCACACATGAATATAAAGTTGCCTTTTCTTCTTTATTACTGCATGTCAGCAAAACAAGCACAATTTTGTGTTTAAGCAGTTTTATGGAAAAGTGTCCAGGAACGTACAATTGTTTTCTGTCGCATCTGTGGGTTCATGCGGTGCAATAATTCATAAAAGCGAAAGTTAATATAACGGCGATTGTAGTGAATATTTATATGTGTGTGTTAGTTTTCAACTTAGCACTTGACTTTCTTTTAATTTTTTAAACGTATTTTATTATATTCGTATTTACACAACGTGATTCTAAATAAATTTGCGCATATTAAAGTTTATCTTGTCTTTTATGAGTCAAAGTTGCACACACGGTTTTCTTCGTATGATTTGTGACAGTCGTTGATACATGCTAAAACTGTCTAAAACGTTTATTGTACTAATCATCTTTAATCTAAAAACCAGTAAGAAAGCTATATTCGGCCTAGCCGAATCTTAGATACCCTACACCTAAAAGTTTTTAAAAAAGTGCCGAAGCTAGAGTGGAGCGGGGGTGGCGGTCCACTCTGGGCGGGACAATGTCGGGGGCGGCACTTGTGGAAATCAAGTAGGGACTTATTGAATTCTACGCATTTTTGGGGCTACAGTTGATTAACCGTCTCGAGCTCCATGAGACCTAGCTACGCCTCTGTATAAATAGTAGGCGTGGTCATTACCTTTTTCAAAACAAAATAACTATCTTAGTTGTTTTATTATTGTGTTCAAATTTAAACTTTATTTACATGGTAATAAATTTGTTTTCATACTGCTATACGATATCTTCACCGGTTCTCCTGTGATCGTGATTTCAACGGACAGACAGACAGACGGACGGACATGGCTAAATCGACTCAGGAGGTCAGGAACATCTGTAAACCTCTGAAACGCAATCAAAACGCGAAACCAAATGCAAACGCAGATTTGTTGGTAATTTACATGCTTTGCAGACTTCACTACGTTTTTCTGGCATGATGGATGAGCTATTTCCTGGAAAAAGTCTCTCAAACCCGACGATTGCTAAATGCTCGCGTTTGGTGTGATTCTGAACAGTGGCTCATACAATTTTTTTTATTCACGGCGCCACTTTCCCAAAAGATAAGTAAAAGATCCGAATTGTACCTCTTCTGAGTATCCCAGTATTTTGTTCTTCGCTATGACGCTGCGCTAGTAGTCGCCCTAGGAATATTGCTGCTATATTCGCTCTCGCATAAAGAGCAAACGATAATAAACACAATATCAGTATGTAAACATTGTGTGCGCGTTATCAGATTTGCTTTTGTTGTACAAATTGTTGCCATACATCAGTTATAGCACTAATTCATTGGGATTCCTAAAAAATACTTGTAAAAATGCTTCATACATGGTAACTCTTTGTGCTCTGCAAACAGGGGAAGTCTGCAAGGCTACGTAAAGTTTGTGTTCTCCTCAAAACTCATACGCAGTCTATTCGAAAAAGTTCCATCATATCATTTGAAACGCACTGCGTTCGAGTCGCGTTTTAGTTTGCGTTTGCGTTGAAAAATACATGATAAGGCTGTAAAACTTGTTGGCACAGTAAATACCTGTGTACACAATATATACATGACTTACTTAGTATGTATTAATAACGCAATAGTTTGTTCTTTTAGCTATGGCATGGCATATATTTAAAGTCTCGAATGACACCGAACCAATTAACCGTGTTATTCGATGAACGCCTGTACATACATATATTATTTATTTTTTAAATTATATGCTTTAATGTTATTTTTTTATTATTATTTTCTTTATTTATATTTTATATATATATATTTATATTTATTTATATTATATATTATTATAAAAAAACAAATATTCGTTAATTGGTATAGGAAAATGGAAAAGTCATCACTTTCACTATGTTTGTACCTATAACGAGTACCTATGTATATATAACCTATAACCTATAAAACCTATTATAACCTATATAACCTATATTTTCTTATTTCTTTTTGATTTAAAGGTTCCAAAAGTGGTAAATTTACCAAAGTTGCTATCTCTAATTGTGATACAACAAAAAATGAATGCATCCTTAAACGGAACTCAACAGCTTCAATAACAATTGACTTTTCATTAGGTAAAATTTGTATATCGTTGCTTTCATCTAATTTGATTTACATATTTATATCCAATACCTTCTTTCTGCACACAGCTGAGGATGTGACGGCAATAAAAACTGTCGTTCATGGAAAAGTGTTGGGCATTGATATGCCTTTTCACTTGCAAAATCCCGATGCCTGTGAGAATAGCGGGCTCAAATGTCCGTTGGCAAAGGGTGAAACTTATGAATATATGGCATCGCTACCGGTCCTCAAGGCTTATCCAAAAGTCAGTGTTTTAGTCAAGTGGGAACTACAGGATCAAAACGGCGAGGATATTATATGCGTCGAGATCCCGGCTAAAATCCAATAATGCTATATTTTGACACTGTATTAAAATAAAAATTTTACTTTGATAAAAAGGTCACATTGTTTCATTAGTATGCATAGCTTATGTACTGCTGCTTCGATAAAAAAGTATTTGTTAAAATATACAGTACTCATACAGTACTGGGACTTAGGAGGTCCCAAAACAAAACAAGGGAAATAATGTCAATTAGCTGTCAAAAAACAATTGTAGAAAAAATCAAGCAAACAAAAAACATAAATTTGGTCTGATCAATGTCAAACGAAATGCAAACAAGGAGGTGTAAACACTTCAAATGAGTGATTACAAATGCGCATTTGGGGTCGGTGTAAACATAGCATTAGGCTATTAGTTTTACAAGAATTTTGTGTCGTGCCCCGTGCAACCCTGGTCCTAACACTTTTATATTTCGAAATCAGCAAACCTGAAATAATTTTTGACAAGACTCGTTTTTTGGAGGCTTATTTAAAAACTTTATTTTGATTACAACATTCTCATCGTAGCAAAAAATGTCGGATCTTCTTCCACCTGAGCAAAATTTACAGTTTTCGATTCTAGAAAACGAAATGTTAAAATTAAAATATCTCAGAGAGATGAGTGTAGAAATCACTTCGGGCTTTGAGAACCAGGGTAAACTAGAAGAACAGTTGAAGCTTGAAAATCAAACCCTACAACAGCAATCGGAACGAACAGCCGATCAGCTGGAGCAACAGTTGTGGGAGGAATATGAGTGCTGCAAGAATCTTCCAGAACAAGGTAAAGATTCGAAAACTTATTCTTGCACCTTTTTTAAATTAGTTGTACCCACATTTTAGACGACTATAAACTTAAAAGAAAAAATCAAAATGCCACAGAGCAGCTAAAACATTATAGCTATTTACTTGGTTACACACCGTCACTAGACTATGACATGGAAGTGGTTACCGTAAGTAATCGAAAGAACAAAGTTGGTCTAGCTAATAATATAATTATTTCCAGTTGTATTACAAAGAAGAGTGCTTTATAAAGCTTACAATTGATGAGCCCTACGAGCTGTTGCAAATCCATCCAAAGCATCCATCCTTTGAGGCAATTAAACTTAATCTGCATAAAACCAATGACACTCCCGGGTTGCTAGCTACTTTGCGAAAGTTTTTTGATTTCGTTTTGAACCTGAAAAATCGAAACGCTGCGCAGTAAGGCGCATTATTTATAAGTGGTGGCTCTATGAATTTAAATAAGGATTTTTTAATATAAAAACCCTTGGGGCTTAGAGCTGAGTGTTCATTGTATGGATCTGCAAATTTGTTATTAGTTAAAAGGTAAAATTAAAATGTTGAATAAATTTAATGTAGATAAATTACAGAATTTTTTTTTAATTATATTCGTAAATATTTACTCGTATATTAGTTTATTGTACTCGTATATTGTACCATGTACTCGTATATTAGTTTATTTACTAACATTCAACCAGTTTAAATAAAAATTTTTAGATTAATAACTGTGCTTATCAAATATCAATAATTAAGGAATATAAAGATTTTCAATTACCAATATGCGTTTTTTAATAAATAGTTTCCTTGGAAATGCTTTGTGTAAACGAAACGTTTTTATTCAAATAAACTTGGTACAAATGAATTCACTGATCGTAGTATATCCGCAGAATGTTTATTACAATATCTTGAAAAAAATATATATGGTTTTGAATATATGTACTTGTCAACAGTCCAAGTATATTTTTTCTTTCATGTTTTACAATGTTCTTAAACATTGTTAAAATGTAAACATCAGCACTAACGCATAAATAGCCAGTAATGTGTGCATACATAAAAATATAGAATAATTTAATTTAAGCAATTAATATAAAATATATATTTAAAAAAAAAACTTTTCGTAGCGAGCAGCTTTAGATTTTGATCTAAATAGATATCACCACTGTTCGTAAGAAATATTCACTGTAGATAATAAATGAAATTCAATGCGCATAACTTCTCATTCTTAAGTATACTAGCAATAATAATTATTTAAACAACATTTTGTATCCAGTAAAGCGCACCACGTACTCTTCGCAAGCGAACGCGCGCCAGAAAGCTGCAAATCAGCAAGTATTCCACGTAAGTACGACGTCCACCATATTTTAAACTTAGCTTTTCAGTCTGCCATTGCACCGAAGCGTTGGGCGGTCTACCCTCGCACATAACCTTGGTAGACAGTGAAAGTAGCCATTGGAGAATCTTCATAAAAAGTACAATTAGAAGAGATGTATTAAAACTGATTATGCACAAAGAAACCCACCTCTGGGCTATTCGGCATGCCGCCTTCCTTCAACCAGTTCGACGGTGCCCAGAGGAATAATTGCATGATGTTTGCAGCCACGTCTGGACTAACACGCTTGGTCGGATTTGGGTTGAGGATATTGAAAATCAGTTTCTGTACCAAAACGGGGCATTCATTGCCGAGAGGAGGTAAATCACTCTCTTTGTAATTGCTGTTACGCAACGAGAATGTTTCCACGCCGTTTGCTGCGGCCAGACCTCCGCTCGACGAGTAGAAGGGATTCGCAAGTCCGAATATCTCATAGGCAATGGCTCCACACGCCCAGAGATCGGCCTTGGCGTAATTTAATACAGAAAAAGGACCTGGTTGCTTGTTGATGATTTCCGGTGCCATCAAAGCCGCATTGCCGCCCTTATCAATGTCTATAGAGGGGAACGGCACTTGCAAGCCGTGCACCTTGTCTGCCAGGCAGCAGCCGAAATCAGAGAGCACCAGAAAAGGTGTTGGATCATCACTCGTTTCAATTAGAATATTGTCCGACTTGATATCGCGATGCGCGATACCATGGCGATTTATGTGAGCCACTGCTTCGAGTAGTTGAGTCAGTAGTAACAGCTTAGTACGTGTGCTCAACTTAGAGGAGTCAAGCAATTTACGCAAACTGTAATCGTAACGCTTCATCAACAAGTACAGCGACATGTTGCGGCCGTAGCCATGTGGATTAATTCGCTGCGGCTGTGCAATAGGATAAAGAAGATGGCCATCGGGGAAGTTGCCCACCTCATCGCAGAAAAACCCAAACATACACACAATGTTGGGGTGCGGAGGCAACGTGAGTGTATGATCTTGCAGCAATCGCTGCCATTCATCTGATGCCTCATTAATGTATCGCTGTCGCGCAGGGACTGTCTCTTTGTACATGGCACGCAAAATAGAAAGCGCGTTACTTTGGATGTCGTAGTTGAACATCATCTTCAAGGCGAGTGGATAACGTTTAACACTGGCTTTGGTGGTGGCTAAATCCGGCTGTAAATAGGACGAGCAAATGTTACGATTATAGTCTTGCGCAAGAACCTCCAGCAAGGATCACTCACCAATCGTTGCGTTCCGCTGGCAACACCAGAAAAGCCAGAGCTGCTTTCTTTTGCCTGGCTAGAACTGTTCATATAGTTGGGAGCTTGGTATTGCGTATACTGTTGGACAAAATCTGCAGCTGCTGATTTTTGTTGCTGGTATATATTTAAGTTATCTACGGAGCCACCAAAGTTATGAACAAAGCGAGACATGTTCTGAATGGGTGACATCATTTCGGGGTGGAAGGGTTGCTGCTGATAAGAAATGCGCGTTCCCGCATCGACCGGAACAGAAGAATCACTCGTGGATTGATCGTCCTTAAATGCAGCTGCGTATACCACAGCCGCACAACCTTTTGCTATAGGTGGCCCAATATCCAGTTTATTGATATTAAAATCTTGTAGCGTTTCTGAAATGTGATCATGATTCCATGAAGCTTGCAAGCGCCCTGAAGCTTCACGTATCTCCCAACAAACACCCTCGAGTTCGTCTTCTTTGGTCAACACACCAGCACCTGAGGCTAAACTGACGCCTATGAGTGCGAAAAAAGGAGCAGAATCACCATAGAAAAGCTTCTTGGTTGCTCGACTGCGAAGATCCTCAGAATAAGTGGTAGTGCAACGATTTAAGATATTATCGATGAAGAGCTTGCGCGCATGCTGACCGAAGCGAAAGATGCCAGAACGTGGAGCACTATTTGCCGGAGCTGAATACGCTCCAGACTATACGAAGATAGAACACATATTATAATACTCTGTATTAGTTCTTTATTTCGGTCAATAATTTATTATTAAGCAATAATGTGACTTTTAAAGATGCATTAATGGTAAAAGATCATGGAATATATGATGTTGTCATCTAAGCAATACATGATATCATTTTATGTACGCTAGGGAGTTCAAATGTTTGTATTCAAAACAAATTAAAAACTTGAAACACCGTGTATTGTAAATGCGTAACGCATGAGGTTATTAAACCTAAGTCAGTAAATTTCAATTCAGGAAACGTTTTCTGATCTTGTTATTCACTTAATTAAAATGTTTTTAATTTTTGTACTTGAAAATAAAGTTCCATATACAGTATATAGATATATATATATTTACGTCCTTCGCGTATGCATAGGTATGCATACAATCGGAACATATGCACATATATACAAAAGCAGTAAACAAACTTCTTCTAACCTAAGGATTTACTCATACTCACTCTCAAAACACCAGTCGGAATGCGACGTTTTGTTTGATTTTGTTCAAAAATGTTGGTGTGAATGTCTCGTTTCCAGTAACTTTGCAAAAATTGTCGACCATGTTTAGCCAGTCGAGAAGTTAGCAAGCGAAAAGACATCTTACTTCCAGCGTCTAGTTGTTATTGTTGCTAGCAGCTGTTGGCGAGCAAATCGACAGAATGGATCCTAAATTGCGTCTTTAATGGAATTATATATTTTTATTGCTTGAGGTTTATATATCTCAACAAATATTTTCATCCTCACTTTTTGGTGTCTTTTCTTGATTTTTTTCCTTTGATTTCAAGCCCCAGTGCGGGGAAAATTGCTTGGCATTGAAAACAATTAGATAATCTGTCTAATAATAATCGACAGACGCCAAGGCGGATCAACTCCGTGACATACACTGAATAATATTTGTATAATATAAAATTCGTTGATTGGGTTGCTACCTGTTCTCAGCAGTTAAGATTTCTCCAATTCTGCTTTAATATTGCTATATATTTTTTAGACTTTGTTGTTTTGATTGCAAAACTCTGACGACGTTATTTGTTTTGCTACACTGCGTTTAATATTTAATCGACGTTACTCTTTGCTATTTGGTAACTAGTACAAGAATTGGGATATTAAGCGTACAGTTGCCACCTGAAATTAACAGCCTTATAAACGAAAACGACACATAAGAAGAAAAGCAAACGGAATCTTAAACGAAACTATACCGAGGTCACACGACCACTCAATTGAGTGCTGGGAATTGTTGACATTTGTTTATGGCGCATATATTTTATACTATTCTAAAGATAAAAGAACAAGCGTTCCACAACTATAATTTGTTTTATACCTTAATGTGTCCGTTTGGACAATTGTCTTGTTACATTTTTCTACAAATCAATATAACTCCTTCACAGCCATGTTATGGACAAAAATGTGTATTACATAAATGAAAGGTATGTATTAAAAATACCTTTCCAACAGTACAATGCCAGATGCCGGTATTCGGTTCTCAAGAGACATAAGAAAAAAAATTCAAGGATTGTGGACACAATACCGAAGAGAGATACGAGAAATGGAACACAACAGAACCAGTGACTCGCCCAGACTTCACCCAGCACTTCTTGCGACGACGCTTCGCCATCCTAAGCACGAAAGCCAAATTTATGCAAAACATAAATTTTTCCAATATTTCCCAATGGACATGATTATTTAAATTTGTGATTCGCATAAAATTTTGTTATTCGCTTCGGTTATTAATTTAAGGATAAAATCTTCCAAACTTCTTTACTTGTTCGCCGTTTATCCATATATTTGTATTTCTTCTTTTTATTGTCGTTGCTTGATCAAACTACTGTTTGCTAAGTAATATAGGCGTTCTGGACTTCTCTACCAGTTTCGGAAATAGTTCTGGCGAATTAAGCCAAAAAAAATAATTCCGAAATTTGGGGTGCTAACTTCACAAGTTGAAATATGAAAATCGGCCATAAATCTTAAAATATTATTGATAGATATATTGTGTAGTACAATTTTCTATAGAACTATGGGGGTGCTATCCAGAACTCTAAAATTACAGAATTGTAAAAATTTTTTTTTTTAATCTAAAACTGTTTTAAAAAATTTTTCAAATTTTTCAAAAATAGATATATTTTGATACGTATAAATTCCAACGACAGTTCTATAAAAATAAGACTGAAAAGCATGTAAAAGATACGAAAAATATTTACATTTACGAACTGTTATTTCATAGTCGGCCAGAACATGTAACATCGCTTTATTTCTAGTTACATATATTATTTATATATTATATATTTTATTCATATTACTATTGTACTTTATTTGTTTGTGCTTGTGAAGCACATTATGAAATATTTACCACATTTGTGCAGCACATTTCACATATGAATTTTATATTATATTTTGCTAATTTGGTATTTTATACACAGAATTGTCAATGATGTTTTAGCAATTGGATTGGATTGGATTGGTCAAACTTTTTCTGGGTATATGCCTATTTATACTGTACTTACATACTAAACCATATACTAAATATGCACTCATATATATACTAAAAAAACCCACAGTGCCTTTCAGGCGAGGAATTCTGCAATAGTTACCCTTTATAAATTTTTGAAATCCAAAACAAAGTATTAATAAATAATTTATAGTTTGGGCAGTGGCGAAGCCCAATCTGCAGCCTGCCTGTCGTTCAAGTTTTAAAGTAGTTTACGAACAAAAGTTACCACCTCAAATTAATACTATAAACAATGCACTACGTAACGTAAAAAATGGCAACTGAATAATTGTGCATGTTCTTATATATAGTAAATGCTTCAATAAAGATATACAATCTCCCCTTCCTTGATAGAAAATGTATTTTAATACATTTTATTTTGGTAAAATTAAAATTATATCTTAATTGGTCGATGTGCTGTAGTACTAACAATTCTAGAGGCAAGGTTTTAATGGTTAAATTACACTTTTATTTCCACTTTACATAAAATATAGCTAAAATATCACCCTGGTTTCGAATCACTAAAATCTTTAAACATACATATATATCTCAATATTTACAATTTTCCACGATTTAGCTACATATTTTCAAATTTAACTACTCTTCTGGCTTTTTAAAATCAAACAATTTTGGTATAACATCTCCACATTTCGCAGATAATTTAATGTCCGCCAGCTTATCTGCACGGGTCTCTCCGATGTTAACAATAGCCACAGGTAGCTTCAAATCTTTAGTTTGCAAAACCATGCGATACCCTGAAAAAACTAGTAAGCTGGAACCCAAGACCAATAAACCATCGCTGGCGCAGATCATTTCGGCAATTTTATCCAAACGTTTTCTTGGCACACTATCCCCGAAGAATACAATCTTTGGCTTCAAGTGGCCATTACATTGTGGACAAGATGGTACTCTGAAGTTATTTATATAATCTAATGGAATTTCAACATCGCCATCTGGACGCACCATATCGGGTGCCTTACTTAATTCGGGGGGATTTAGTACGTTCAGAACGTCTTGAAATTTATGACGTTCGATGTTATAGTCGCAGGACAGACATCTTACTAGATAACCGCTGCCATGCAACTCAACGATGTTCTTCGCGCCGGCTTTGTGATGCAAGCGATCGACGTTCTGCGTCACAACTCCGAGCAAGCGCTCTTCTCGTTCAAAGCGAGCGAGGGCGTAATGAGTAGCATTGGCTTCCGTAGCGGAAAAACGAGGCCAACCGACGAAATTACGCGCCCAATAACGTTGACGTACAATAGGTGAACTTACGAACTCCGCGTGTTGAACAGGTTTGTGATTGGTGCGTGCATAAAGGCCAACACCTTCCGAGCGATAATCCGGAATACCTAGCAATACATACTAGGTTATTCCAATGCAAGAATTTTGTGTTTGCTGGTTACCAGATTCTGTTGAAATTCCAGCTCCCGTCAGTACCAAAATGTTTGGCTTGGACATCAGAAAATCTTGTAGGAGCTTAACGTCAGTCTCCAAGACTGGATTGTGTTTTGGAACATACTGTTGTGACCACCAGTTGCCAATGCGTACACTTAAAAAATTACTCAAACGCATTTTTCACAATTTCAGATGGATGAAATATTCAAAACAAATTAAGCACATACAGAAGGTTGCCACCTTTTCTAAAAATATGATTATGAATTCTCTTGAAATAGGGCGTTATATTGAGGAAACTTAACGGAAGGCGCCATTTTTGTTGTATTTCCAAAGGAAGATGGAAGAAGAATAAGAAATTAATTGTGTATCAGGTCGCCTGTTTGCACGTACGACAAATGTCCTTTAAGGAACAACATTTTTCAGCTAGTTGTTTACACAGTCTTGAGGGACAATCGGTATTCCTAGTGTCCTCAGAAAAATCTAGGACAAATTGTCGGCGCAGAGACAAATACATATTTTCTCTGTGACTTCATTTTGAATTTTGGCTGGGAAACCACAATTTTGATCCTTGAGGACATTTTTCGCACGTGTACCATAACATCACCATGGCATGTAGTTAGTCAAAAAACTTGGGGTTTCCTATCGTCATAAAATAAATACTATTGACAATTGAGAGTAAGTTTCAATACGTTTTCGAAAAAACTACTATTTCTACTATGTACCAAAAACAACGCAACCCTCTCTTTTGAGTCTCCTGACACTTCATTTTTTCTAAATTTTTTTCCTTCGTCAAGTTGAAAAAGGAGGGCTGGACTAATGTAACATTGGAGTTAGACGTGTGTGTGAGTGCTCAGCTATAGATACGAATCGTTAAAAAATATGCAGAAAAAATGTAAAACTGTTCGCATTTTTCATCACCGTTTGATTTTCCACATTCTCTATGTACCTATCTCGCTATCTCTAATCTACGTCGTTATAAAGGTATATCGTTCTATTCTTCTTTGAAGCAAAATGAAAAAAATGTGGAAAAAATGAAATGTCATAGCAGCTTGAGACAGTGAATTCTCTTGATTCACAACTGCTTCCCTTTAGTCTCTGCAATGTAAACTGAGTCATACAATGACTAACGTCTATTGTGAAGTGTACTGTCAATGGAACTTGAAAAGCCGTCAACCATTTGACAATTTAAATGAAAACCAGCATTCGAATTTCGAACTATAGGGAATGTCAGATTTAATTTCGAAATCCCCTACGCTCAACAGAGCAACGTTCAGATGAATTCAGTCGTGGTTTTTTGTTATTTTGTTGGTGGTGCTCAGCTCTTCTGAAAATAAAATATAAAATTAAATTGTCATTGTAATTTTGCCTCAAAAAAATAAAATTTATCAATTTGCACCTTTTTCAATATTGCGTCGGTAGCATACGTTATTTTCGTAATCTGTCTAGCTGCCTATTGTGTTTTATGTTGCATTTATTCGTGATTTTCTTCGATTAAACTCCGTCCCTAAACTTTGTTGTATTGTTTTTGTTGAATCAGCGTAATTTGGCTGATAACTAAAAATTTAAAAATACTGAAAAAGAGCGGAAGCAGACTTCAATTTAAATAAGAAATTAATTGTGCCACCTTCAAATCTGCTTGGTTAAATAAGTGCATTCAGTATACAAGGATTGAGAGGATATCTCAGGCATTATGTCGGACACAAAAAGCGTAAGTTTTCGTTAAAAACCGGGTTGATATATGATTATTTAAAGTTAGAAAATACATTATAGTCAACGTGTAAAATTAAACTGTCCTTTTACTGTTGTAATTAAGGGCGCGGCAATCGTTGTTACGTGTTCTGTCGTGGGGTTTTGCACCATGTATCTCATCCATTAATCTCTGTTGTCTGTTTTGTTATTTATTGTTGCTTTACAATACACCGACTTTTTACATATTTAAGTAAAAAAAGCTCTAAGTATCCGTCAGTGTAATTTAACCAACTAAAATGCATTAAGTTAAATCGTAGAGAAGAATCGAAAGTTTAATAAAACGGAGTAGTTGGAATGTTGAAATACCTAGAAGCATAATTTTGTTTAAGCCTTCTTAGTTCCTGGTTAATTCGTCTACATTTACACAATTGACCTGAAAATTTACTTGATCAACACTTTTGGAGCAACGTTTAAAAAGTTTAATCAAAGAGGAGAAAACAGGAGTTCAAAGAGCAAAAACATTAAATAACACTCGTCTGCAGTATATTTGTGTGTACATCATATAGATTATATGCGACAGGATTTTCACCATCTGTTTCCATGCATTTCTTGAAAATAATTTACTGAAATTAGTTTTTCGATGACGAATAAGAATCGACGTTGTTTTCTCATTCTTATTATTTGCTTCTTATTTATTTAACAAAAGCTTAAAGAAACGAAAAGAAACATCCTTAATATTTCAATTAAACTCAATTCCAGTGCATTAAGAGAAAAACGCACAAATTGATTGATTGATCCAAACGAATTTAAAAAACGGAGCATATAAAGTAATGCCATAAGGAAGAAAGCTAATAAAAATATGTTAAGTAATCCGTTACATTTAAAATTATGTGAAGATAATGCAAAGTCAAACAGAACAGCTAATTAAAATAAGAACAAAGAAATTACTGGTGTTTTCCTATCTAAGTTTAGATAGTGGATTGAACAAGAAACAGCAGCAAAGAAACAGTAAATAAGAATTGAAGAAAAGTACTTTGCTTATAAAATACATAATATAAGTACAGACTAAAATGCAGTATCTTTTGAACCATGCAGCATATTAATAAACGCCAACCAATATACTGTAATACTTTCACAATGTTTCTGCTCTGCGGGTTTCTTTTTCCATAGATGTTTGAATGAGTGCGTGCCCAGCAATTCAATTAGCACGGAACTCGAAACGAATCAAAAGAAATATCAAGAAGAATGTATGATAAACAACAATTAGTATATCTTTTTTGATTGTATTGAACGTATACATCTTGTAAACATGAATAAGTGTGATTGTATCAAGTAGTTCATTATTAATATTAAGGATTTCTTATGTTGTACATAAAAGTTGCACATCTGCGAATGCACCACTTATAAAAGTTTATAATAAATAAGATTATCATAAATTCTGAACGTATGAAACTTCTTTCTAATGTTTAAATATGTGAATAAATATAAGATTTTTTAATATAATAGTATGGTATTTATATATTATACATATTATGATCTCTGTTTCTAATTCTGAAATTTTCCTTAAACGCGCTTCTGTTCTAATTTGAACTCATATCATTTCATACAAATCTTTTCAATTTCCATAATCCTCATAAAATTCAAGCTTGTCTGGCATTTATAGCAATCACTTCAACTTGTGGCTCACACAAATGAACTCCACAGTTGTGTATAATCTTGCCTTCGTCCAAATGAAATTCTATATCATGAAGCAAAGAATCCATGAAAATCGTCGTGGACGCGCTACGGACTGGCAGCCAGATCGAGGAGTTTTTGTTGTCTATGAAGCATAATTTGCTTAATTAACGTACTAGTGAATCACGTTGTTGCAGCGAAACGAACGATTAGTTTTTTAATAGAAAACACAATTAAATGGATTGTGGCAACACAGATTAGCAAACAGAAGCAGAATGATGTTAGGGATCAGATAATATATAAACAAAAGTTAATTAAATTAACCAGATTAACTTCAAAGCTGGCAAGTTTTTTAAACATTAAGTTAACTTAACCATCCGTCACTAAACTATCAGCAGTTTTAATAGGTAGGCTAGCTCTCTGCTTTAAATACACCATGAATCCTCATTTCACACTTACTGCCTTTTTTCAACTGCTTCCACTGTAACTGCATTAAAACACATTTGTGGAATTCGTCGTCTGCGATTATGCGGTGTCACGTTTCCAGGTTTACCAAGTAACCGCAATGCAAACCATTTAAGTTGTGTCCACTGATGTAACTTTGAACGTCATACATAAACAATGAATCATTTCTTGTTGACTATTGCATATCTTTCTTTATTGTTTCTTTGCAGTTTTCTAGCATTGAAACTCCTGGCTATGTCGGCTTCGCAAACTTGCCAAATCAAGTGCACAGAAAATCGGTGAAGAAGGGTTTTGAATTCACACTCATGGTTGTGGGTGAGTCGGGTCTGGGAAAATCGACGTTAGTCAATAGTTTATTTCTCACTGATTTGTATCCAGAGCGTCTGGTACCAGATGCCATTGGTAGGTAGCCTGAATTTCATTTCTATCTTCTACTTAACTAATTGTTTCCCCCCCCCCCTAAATTTATAGAAAAGCAAAAGCAAACCGTTAAACTAGAAGCATCCACAGTCGAGATCGAAGAACGTGGAGTCAAGCTACGTCTAACTGTGGTAGACACACCAGGCTTCGGCGATGCCATCGACAACTCCGACAGCTTCAGTGCAATCCTCAAATACATCGACGAGCAATACGAACGATATTTGCGGGACGAGAGTGGTCTGAATCGACGCAATATTATTGACAACCGCATCCACTGCTGCTTCTATTTCGTTTCGCCATTCGGACATGGGTAAGCAAGTCGTGTGAATATATTCCGCTTGAGTTGTTCTACTAAAACCTTTTTAATTTGCTCAGCCTGAAGCCACTGGATGTTGAATTCATGAAAAAATTGCACTCTAAAGTTAATATCGTGCCTGTTATTGCAAAAGCCGACTGCCTAACAAAGAAAGAAATCATGCGTCTCAAATGCCGTATACTGCAGGAGATCGAAGAACATGGCATTAAAATATATCCGCTGCCTGATTGTGACTCTGACGAAGACGAGGACTATAAAGAACAGGTTAAACAACTGAAAGAAGCTGTGCCATTTGCAGTTTGCGGTGCCAACACATTGCTGGAGGTGAAGGGTAAAAAAGTGCGTGGTCGTCTTTATCCGTGGGGCGTGGTAGAAGTTGAAAATCCTGAGCACTGTGATTTCATAAAATTACGCACCATGTTAATGTGAGTAACCACCACCATGATAAAGTTAATTATAATTTTCATAAGTAATTTATAAGAACTATAAATTAAACACTCAAAATTTAAATAATGTGTAATATAAATGGTAGAAATGTGTAATATATGTGGTAGAAATGTGTAATATAAATGGTATAAAGACTAAAACGAATGAATAATATCAAATAATTTTCCTTGATCTCAGCACACACATGCAAGACCTGCAGGAAGTCACACAGGAGGTACACTACGAAAACTATCGTTCGGATCGTCTGGCGAAAGGTGTGAAGCCCAAGGAGAACGGCATTAGGATAGAACGTGATTCTGGGCTACCAGCGCAAATCGTAGCGAACAGCGTGTTGGGGGAGAAGGACCGCATTTTGCAAGAGAAGGAAGCCGAGCTAAGGCGCATGCAGGAGATGCTGGCACAGATGCAGGCCAAAATGCAAGCACAGCAATAAATGAGAAAGCAATGATAATATAAACATTCACGCATGCGAATCACAAAAAAATTTACTTAAGAATGTTAATTTACATGTGTGAAAATCTCATTACTATTTTAATATATAAATTTATGAATACTTTATATATATATTTTTGTACCAAGTTTTATAATTTGTGTCTAGTGTAAACAAACAACAAAACATAGAATATGCAAAGTAGAAGCTCTGGCTTTCTCATCCTATACATTTATTACCTATACCGTCGTCATAACTATCTTTAAGCTGTAAAACGCAATCACAATCAAATAAAACGAACTCATTTCGAAGTCCTACATCAGCGCTATAAGCTATTCGTAAACTATTGATACATTTATAAAAAAAAATATTGCTCATACATTAATAAAATGTTGTACCTATTTTGAACCTATATTTCTACAACTTTATCGCTATGTTGAATTGTTTAAAGTATTATTAAAAACTAGTATTGCTTAAATAAAATTCTTAAGCTAAATAGAATCACAACAATATCACATCAAATAAAAGCAACATAAGTTAAATACTTTAGAAGTTATTCTAATTGTTCTTTAATGTAATGTGTTTGTGAGCATTTAAGCATTTATATATTAAAAATCATTAAATTTTCTAAGCTGCAAAAAACTTGAACAGTTTAAAATATAAACGCTATAATATTCAAATGCTGTTGTTTAACTATACTCTCTTCACTTAGACTCCTCATACATCCAATGAATCCCGTACATCGAGTAAATCAATGGAAAAAATCGGAGATGGCTTCGCTCCTACATATCTGATGAAATCTCCTGATCGAAACATAGGCGTAGCTAGGGTGTGGCGAGGGGAGGATTGGTCCGGCTTGGCGGCATAATTTCGGAGGCGGCATTTTTGAAAATACAGTACTGACTTATTGAAGTCTACGAATTTTTGGGGCGGCAAGTTCTGTTATCCCTGAAGTTACTTCTGTTATCCCTTTTCGTAGCGACAACTTTGCTCGTAGCATGAATAAAAAAAGAAATAAACCACACAAATTCAGTGGGCACAGTTGAACTGGAATTAGTCCAATTGCTAGATTCCCAATGGAAGTTTTTATATGTATAATCAAGTGCCTAATAAGTGTACAGTTTAATAATGAATTTATGTAATTTTTGCTATACCGATAGCTTTATACTTAGTTATATTTTGGATACCATCATGTACATTGTCTCCAGCTATCTTAAAAATTTCCGCCAATCAAAATTTGAATTTTACGTCGTAAAATGGCGGGCAAGACCATTTGTTGCCTCTAATTGTCACCAGTGAAAAAACGAAGTTCTAATACACTTTCGGCCCTTTCAATTACTTTTTACCAACAATATTTTTGGTAACTACAATAAATGCAAGCAATTTTTTTTGGTACTTCATAAAAATTTATTTATATATTTCTCCTTATAAAAATTAATAGGAAAAATGATCCTATACTATATGTAGTAGTTCTTTCTTTGTCGTGATATGTACGGCTGCGTGTTACTTTTTATGACACGGTTTCGTAAAATACTTATGTATATTCTTCTTTACCTACATGACATGTGATAAATGCTATAATTTTTTATAATTTCATTGAAATAGATATGAATTTGAATTAGCTTTTAATAAATACAAAAAAAAAAACGATTGCCATTGGCTATAGGTAATTGCTTTTGAAACAGTTTCACTTCTGGGGTCATGAAATCATCGTGGCTAGACGTCAGTTTCTCGTTTGCTGTCAGAAATCCTAAACATGTAATGCCTAAATATGTGTAGAAAATTTACTGATTGTCAGGATGATGGCCAGAGTGAGCGAAAATAAAAACACACGTTCGGCAAACTACGTCTCTCTTCTTTCACTCGATAACTAGCAAAGACTACAAGACTGGAAACTCCTCTTATTTCGTGAGAGAGCTCAAAAAAATGTCCGTCCGCGTGTTCACATACAGTGTATGTGAATTTTATGGTGAAATTGTCGACTAGTTACAAGCTATAACAGGCTATCACAAAGCATGATATCTGAAAAGGTAAACCGTTTTGCTTTGTTACCACACCACCACAAAATGATGGGGTGAGTTAGTGGCAGGGATACCAATGACACAACTTTATTACTAATTATTTTTTTGGTTTTTAAGTAAACATTAATAGAAAAACTACTTTCCATTTATTAGTTCTCGATGTTTTGACGATTTCTAAGCTGTTTGGAAATATTAAAAAGTAATGTAAACTTATTTATTTTTGTATTTTTTCATTTCTCTTTTATTTAAATTAAAATGTGTTAACACAAATAAATTTACAATTCATATATTTAAATTAAAATTATTTAAACATAAACAAATTCTTAATTCATGCATTTAAAATGAAATTCGTTTAAATTAAAGACCAAAAGAACTAAAATCACAATTCAGTAAATATTAAACTAAATCACAGATCAATATTCAACCAAACATGTTGAATACGTTGGCATCCCTTTCGTCTAAAAATACGCGTGGTAGGTTAAAAACAGCTGACTAAATTTGTGAAATGAGTAATTTTTATGAATTTTAACTTCGTTTTACTTGCAAAATATTCAATATTGTGCAATTATAAGACTTAAAAAAGGTTTCATGTACAGTTCTAGAAGCGTGCATTGCTTTTAAAACTGGCCTCTTGGTCTTTTTTACGTATTTGAAAAATCATATTTCTGGCTTATTGCTGTGAAGACGAACAAGAGCTGCATTCCTCTCTCAAAATATTTTGTAAACAAATTCCCGGACTGTCAAAATTCGTTCCCGAACTGTCAAAATTACATGCGTTTTGTTTTTGTAATCTACAACACCCAAGCCTGATTTCACCAACACATTCAAAGCGAAAAAAGAGTTTCCAGTCTTGTAGTCTTTAATAACTAGTTACTTGTGTGCGTGAGAAGAACTGAGAAACACTCTCGATTTTTGCTTCAATTATTCTCTGCACTTGAAATCAGAGTTTAGAGTTTTTCCATTCTTCCTTACGTCTCTTTCGAAAACTGACTGAAACGGTTTCAAAAAACACGTGTAGCCAACCACAATTCTGGTATTGTTTGGTTGACATACGATGCATTGAAGTTGGCCGCGATTCCGCGCTTAACGACCCTGGAACTACGCGAAAGTATAAAATAAATTGAAACAGCTGTTTTTGTGGCCGTTTGCTCGGTATTAAGGTTGAGATTTATCTGGGTGGAAAGTTTCGATGGTATAAAATACGGAGTATCAGAGTTATTAATTTTAAAATAAAAAACTTATTTTGAGTGGCAACTACATTTGTATATACATGTACAAATTTTTTCGAGTAAAATACGTGCAATTAATATATCGGAATAACGTAAAACTAAAGTAGATGACATAATTTAGGCTTGATTTGCGCGAAACCGAAATAAACGAAGACAAGAAAAGCGAAGAACATTGATTAACCTTTTTCTGACATTGAACGAGCCGATTGAGTCGGTCGCTGTGCTGGACAATCAATCAAATAGAGCGTACATAGCATGAATAAATAAATAATAAATAATCAAAAAAAGTGCAAGTGCTTATAAAGTACTAGAAAAATCAGTTTAGAAATAATATTAATGGAAACAAAACTCTTACTTTTTAATTCCTGCAAAACCAGAGTGCATGAAAAAGCAAAATAAAAGTTGTGTAATCAATGGAAACTAAAATCGAATCTAAAAGAAATACGATTTAAATTGCACACAGACTGCATAAAAAAAGTTATTTATTATTTCTTCTGCTTACTGTTCACATATGCACAAGTAGAAATAGTTCAGCATTTGATGCCTTAAAAGAACACATACATACATAAATAATTAAAAAGTGATTCTTGTTTTTGCTAAATTTATAACACGTTTTGCCTACGGTCTATATCGAAAGAGATAACATCACGTTTTTTACTCTTGAGTGGATTGTGCATTGCACGCCTTTAAGAGAGCGTGCATATCTTTGACATTTATTTTCTTTTTGTTGCTGTTTTGTTTGTCTGTCAGTGCCGCGTCGGAAAGTTTTTTCCTAGTCTCGCTTTTCAACTTGTTTCAAGTAGTAATTAATATACAAAATCTACACAAAAGAAGAGGCAGGCATTCCAGCTGAAAGAAATTCATTGAGTTTTCGTCAAAATTCCTCCAGAGCAAATGGCCAAAGACGAAGAAGATGATCTTCTGCCCGACAAGGATGCAGCGAAGGGATTTTATGCTAAATATGAACCAAAGGAGATTTTGGGAAGGTAAGTAAAATATATGAAGTATTCATTGAACTGTATGGAAAAGCTTTATATTTTGTAGTATATAAATCGTATATTTTGAATTTCTATAAAATTATATGGTTAATAATTTATTCATATTGTTTATAATAAATTCTCAAATTTCTTTAGGTTTGCTAATCTTTATCAAAAGGGAAATATGTTATCATTATTATATTTGTTAATATTCATTCACACACATATTAAATGTATGTGTATAATTATCACACTAACTTCTGGAATTAAATATATATGTATATGTATATCATTTGTTATTCATTCGATTACAATCAATTCAATGAGAAATACAAAAGGAATTCAATGAAAGAATAGTATATATTATATATTTAATATAGTTTAATATAGTTTTTGTAAATGGCAAAGCTTTTATAAATTTATGATTTATTTCAATTATTAAAATTATTACTTCAAATTGCTATCGTTGGTTAGTTTAAATTAAACTAATACATTTCTTTAAAAATCAATCATGTTTCACTGAATTTTAAAGAAATTTATAAAATTTTAAATTCAATGAAACTTCATTGATTTTCTTATTTGCTTAATCATAATCATTTATATATTTAAACTTTGTAATTTATTTTAACTGTATACTTTGTAATTTTTAGTTTTATGCCAAATTTAATAATAAATATTGTATTGCACACTTAAAGGCCTAAACTAACCACACAATGCATATGCATGTTACTGACGAAAAGAGAGAAACTAGGAATGCACTGAATAGCATTTGATCACTCATACCAGAGATAATGAGATAGGACACTTCGAATTCGTCGAAAAACACATTGGCATTTTCACTAACACTAGGATAAAAAATTGTGATATTGTGCAAAAAATTTGTACTTTGCTGTAAGAAACTTGTACTTCGTTGCAAAAAATTTGTACTTCGCCGAAAATAAATTTATCCCATGAGCGCATGCAAAATCTGTTTTTCGGGGGTCGTTTATGAAACGTCAAAACAAATAATTAAAAATATTATCCTTTTTATATGTGTAAAATATATATAAAACATAACTCCAAGTTTCGTATAATGGTAATTAATATATGCTTCCATATTTTCAACAGTATTGGTTGTTTATTTCGGATTTTTACTTTGGTATAAAGTAGTCGTTGTGTTAATTTTTCGTTGCAAATGCATAGTTGTACACCTTGTGACAAAAAAAATTACAATTAATAACTCCAGAGTGGTCGCATTTTTATTTTTTCATTTGTTTCCTAATATTTTTGAAAATTATGTAATGTTATACATCGTTGATGCACTTGGGGGGGTCAAACATCCGTTTGCACCTACCATTTTAGGTTTGGGAAACTTCACCACTTTTGTTTATATGTGGTGAAATTTATATTTTAAAAGCCAAGTAGCAGCTTGCATTGTATATTTGCATATTATTTATTGTGTATTTGTATATTATAAATATTGTACTGATGCAATAGGCCTACACGGGAACCAAACACTGCATTTTATAATTATTCATGTTTTATGTACAAACATTTTCAAATATTACCACATAATAATACTAATTTTGTCATTAATTACCACATAACAATTTGTTTTTGCTGTCTCCATGTTTTGTTTATTTAGTAGTGTTTATTATATATGTATTTAAAAAATTCTATATTTATATACCTCCACACAAAATCAACGAAATGCCTGCAAACTCAGATCACGAACTACATATGCATGTACATACTCGTACATATAAAAATGTCATCGAATAATACAGTAATAATGAAAGATGCAGAATTTCAAAAAGAGGGGTGTGTCTGTCTGCCATCTGCACAGAGACACAGAGGCAAAGACAGATTTGATCTGCATGTGCATACATAATAATTTATTGTAAATAAAAACAGCGCACAACTTGAACGGTTATGGGATATAATAAACCCTGTTCCTCTAACATATGCCGTAACAGGTGACGTCAGAGGGGGTCAAGACAGTGTCTCGAACGTACGTGCCTTGATTGCAATGTGGAAAGATTTCCAAGAAACCAACCTGTTGCCAAGAAACCGTTTACAATCATCATACGAGCCCACTTATTATTTCTGTTTGAATTTTTATTAGGTTGAGAATCATTTTAGTAGAAGACTACAATAAAAACATTAAACAAAGTAAACACGTACATTTTTGGCTTACAGATTCTTGAAAAATCATTGCTAAACAATGAAAAAATTTTTATTTTTACTAGATTTTTTATAATTATATAAACAAAGAAATATTGTTTTCTAAACGACTTTATAATTAATTTTATTCTGCTAGTCGATCAATCGTTTTAATGAAATTCTAAATATAAAATCGTATATATATGATCGTACTATAATATGATCGTATATCATCACACTACAAGTATAAAATTTAACCGTTAGAAGAGTTTAGTCAATGAACGCGCTGTTTAATATGTTAATAATTTTACTGGCCCTGTGGTTTCTTTACCATTGAAGCTTTGACCGATTTCAGTTGGATTCTGCTCTTGAAATCAAATAAATAATAAAAAATCGCCACACATGATAGTCTCATTTACGAAATTTACAATCGAATGAATGTCATATTAAGATGATGGTCAGAACCGTTTCACCGAAAATGGTCAGAACCTTTTATTGGATTGTATGCGTAATACTTTTATTTTTATAAAGTTTTGTTATCTTAAGTGGATTTTGGTTTTGTTAATGAGTATCTTTTGTTAATGGGAGCCTTGCTAACAACAGCAACTATGACAATTCATTTCTAAATTCCTTTATTTTGATACAAATTTATTGGTATTTCATTAGTGAAGTTCCCTGAAGGAATACTATATATATAAGGAACAATCAGTTGTAGGTTACGTAGCAAGTAAAGCGAATTCAGTCTGTGAATAGCGATGGCTGTTAAAGAGTAAAGCAAGATTGATTGAAGCCTGAAGGGTCTGCTTCATCCCCCTTGTTATCAGAAACTTGGGAAATTTCCATGAGACTAACTTCTAACTTATCGAAAATCCACCATAAGTTTTGCCTTCATTATAAAACAATGTATAAATACATGCTTATATAATTATATCATACAGAAGCAGATGGCTAGTAAAATTATATCTATTCGTACATATGTATATACATACATATATATGTATGAAGGTATGATTCCTTCCTTTTAGATGAAATTCAAGGCGCGCGGTTGTTTCCCTTAATGCTATACGAGCTGTTTTTTTACCTATTCTACGAGTTTAATTGCCACTCATATTATGTTTGGCCCGGAAATGACAATAGCGTGATATGACCACAAACATTTAGGAATAAAAACAACACTTTAAGGCGCAATATTGTTTTGTTTAAATTTTCATTAAGAATATTAAATGGTGACTTGGTATAAAATTTAGTGCGCAGATGGTATTCTTTGAATATATGGGCAATTGTCAATAGTTTTACAGGTCTCCTTAACCTCTAGTTACCTCTAAATGGCACCAGTGGCATTTTAGCTGACTCCACAAAATAAACACTGCGCACCTGACAGTTCTTTGACCAGCCACAAGTTGTTCCCTTATCCATGAATTTATGGGGAACATTCGCCAGTTCGCATCTTCTCACGATACTCAACGTGGTAAACGGTGAGAAATGAATCAGTGAAATGCAATTTATTACTCGTCGACACTTTATAGTTTTTATAATTGTTTTCGACATGTTCAGATTTGTTTACCTTGTTTTGGTTTTTAATAAATTTATTTTAATTTTTTCAATAATTTAATATTGTCAGTTGTTGTCAGCAAAACAAAAAAAAACAATCGTTGCCTGCTTCGGCTCTGATTACTTCTGATTCCGATTTCATCCATTCATTAGTTGAAGGAGCGCTTGTTTGAAAAGGTTTTTGACATTTGTACTAAAAATGCCTTGTCTGTTTAAAAAGAGTTCAACAGATGGCGCTTTTGAAACAGATGTCAACAGTTGATAAATGAATACAAATTAACGCATTAATGAATATAATTACATGATTATAATTGAATATAACACTTGGAAATGAAACCATTTGGCGTTTAAAGTGAAGGAGTAATCAAATTAGAAAAAACCAAATAACTTCGAAACTAAGTTCAATAAAATTTACATGAAATTATTTGGGTAACTCCTACACCATCTTTACACTATACACTCTTCTTTTTGCCCCCCTGATCAACTTTACCCATAGACCAATATATCTTCTATCGATTGCAGTAATATTTTGCAACATTTCATCACAAATTTAATCTTTTTCTTCCACGAAACTTGAACTGAAGAATAACCTCATAATAATAAAATAATCTGGGCTCTATTTGAATATTTGAACTCCGTTGAGAATGTTTGCTTCTGTTTGTATTGTTTTATGACGCTTTCTACTCGTATTTCAGATAGATTTGAATACGTTATACATTTTTATTTAATAAATAATTAATAATAATAATAGATTTATTAGCATAAATGCGCGTATAATTATTATATGTATAACATACGCCCACAAAAGACAGGATAAAAATGCATGTTTCTAATATTTATTGATTAAAAGCATTATATTATTGATAGAGTTTGTTTTTGATAAACATTTCATTCTCCTTGAGTATAAAGTAAAGAATTAGATGATCTTATGAAGGTTCACTTACTTTTTCCTTTTCGTTGTTTTTACTTTAAATGGCAATGGAAACTTCCAAAGTTAAATTATTATTTGAATTGAATTCAAATAAGATAAGTTTTCGGAGCAAACATTTTTATTATAATGCGAACCAATATAATCTGTTTGCACTACAATCATAGAGTTTTCATTCCACTGCGTGATAAACTGCGAATTTATATGTAGATTTCTTTTAATTAAAGATGGGTGTAAAATGTAAAATTCTAAGCTGGAGTTTGATAGCAATTGAAATCTGCGTTTTTGTTTTTGAATTTAATTTTATTAATATTTAAAATCTGCTTGATCACAGGTTTCTGACCTAATTGTGAGTACAACCGCACCCGCTTCCGATCCCTCCTCCCTACTTTCACCGAATTCTTCAACTTAATCTGATTCCTAGTTTAAAGATTTGTAATATGTTTGCAGAACTAATATTATTATTAATCACAGCTTCCCAACACAATGCGTTGAACCCATTTTTCAAATACAACAACAGCAACAAACGCAATCATCGCTTGCTATTCAAATCTAGTTTTTTTGTTTTATTTTGTACAATGGAGCTATTTGTTATAATCTCCTGATAGGAAATAAATTTACAGATAAGAATTTCAATTTACATTCACAGCTCACAGATTACAGCTTAATTACCAGGGCATGTGGTTGAAATCACGTTCCATCCATCGATATAGAAAACATCAGCTTCAATCGCAGCTCCAACTCAATCATACGTAGAAATCAAGCCTCGACGTTGGCACAGATCGACAGACATCTTGTAGCCATTCAGCCGATCTAGTTCTCAGCATTCACCCACTTTAAGTCTTCTTCTAAAAGTGCAATTATTAGAAAAATAAAACAACAGTAAAATTAAAATATCTCGACACTAAAAACTGAAAACAATAAATAGTGCAGTTTTAAAACAACGATTTTCGCTAACAATGACAAGGTCATGCTTTACATTGTGATGAATAATAATTAATGAATGTGAACAGTAAAAGTAATAAAATGACACGCTATTTTCTTTTGATAATCCATTTGAGTGGACAAAGAAATGATAATAACAACAATAAACAAAGCAAACTTTAGAAGTCTGAACTGGCTAGTTACCATTGCTAAGAGATAGTTAAGAAGATTTGCGGTGTGTTTGATTATGTAACTAGCCTGGCCATAAAAATCACTCCGCACTCAGCTGGTTCGCGTTCATTATGCAAGCTGCAAGGGTTTGAACTGCGCACAAAATTATTAAAACAACTTAGACAATAAATAAAGTTTACAGCTTAGTAAATAAATAAGATTAACTCATTTCTTATTCTTATGAAAAGAATTCAAGACATTTTCTATTCCAAGAATGCTTCCGATTTTCTCAAAGAAGTGCGTCTTTGGAGAACTTTAACTTGTTTGAATTTACTGTGTGTTTCTGTATTTGGATTTGGAACGAAATGAAGCTAGAATTTACTGCTTCAAATCGATTAAAACGTAACAATTTCCATTAATTTTCTTTTAAAGATCGCTTTACTTACAAAGCTATTACTAGCATGTATTAAATTGCAAAATGAAAAAAATAATTATATTCTAGAGGGTGAGAATACAAGCCTTTACTTTGTAATTCTATTCGAACTGTTTGATTGATGTCTAAATATTTTAAGACATTTTTATAGGCTTTAAAACTTAAATTTTATACTTGCGGTATATTTTACCGATTTCTTCTACTCATGTAGATATTGATCGCTTTTATAGAGTTAATATTTCTACTAATTCCTTGTTTCTATTTCCTTAAAACAATATTAAAACAATATTTCCTAAAATAAAGCTCCACAACAAACAAATGTATACACAATCTATGTATATAAATCGAAAAATATAGATTGTACAATAAATGTATTTACATATTTACAAAAACAATACTTATTCTACTGGGAAATGTATGGATCTTTTACAAATATAAATAAAAATAATGGATAATAGAATTTTCTTTCTTATAATTTTCTTTTTAGTGGATATAAAAATATTTCCAAATACATATTTTAAAACTTTTTTTCTTTTTGTATTTGAGAAATGAGTTTTATTATTTAAAATCGTTTAGTTAATTTTACTTGAATTTTTGAAAGAAAATCTTTAAATTTCATTAGAATGCATAATTGTGTACGTACATACATATATAAATAAACCCTTACGAGATACATAACTTGATTCGATAATTTAGTCAATTTTGATTTTAATTAATTTGATTTTAATTTCTGGAATTCAAACAAAAAATTTTTAATTAAATTTTAATTTACACATTCTACACATTTACAAATTAAATTTACACCAAAAGAATACGAATACGAATACGAATACACCAAAAGAATACGAAAAGAATACGAATTTTAGGATTTACAGGTCATTTTTGTCAACAACTTTTTCTTCAATATTTTCATTTGTACTTTTATTTATTTGCAATATTTAAATATGGACCACACAAGAACCTTAATACTCTCTTATACTTAATATTAATACTTAAATTTTTATCTTTAGAATTTCATATCATATTTCATCCAAAAATATCTATATACATACGTTATCGTGAAACTAATTAGAAACGTCATGAAGATGGTGCGAAATTATGTAAGGACTGCGTTATTTTCTCCTAAACAATACAAATCTTTCTGTACTTGGCTGATAAATAATTTTTTATTCTGGTGAAGATGTACCAATTTACATTTTATAAATAACCTTGTTTAATTCAATTTCAATTATTTTCTAGATAGCAAATGAAAGTTAGCTAGTTTTCTGACATACATACCTACTTTACACCCACTTCTCCCACTCTATTGAATTTTATTACAAATCGAACAGATCAGAATAGTATTACACATTAAATTTACTTAACTATATACATATTGGAAGTGCTTTTTTATTTTAATGCTCCATAATACTACCACCTGAACTTTTAATAACCTAACGGAGAAGGGATTTTAGCGCATATTTGTATTTGTGCATTCGTCGTCTTATTCTTGTTATCGAACATGCAGGCGCTTCATGGGACTGTAAAGCTGAGTTAACAAGTGAGACACGCACACACACACACACACACCGACACAATTATATACACGTCTGCATGTATTGCTGGATGTACTTATCAGTTAAAGTGTTGTAAATTCGTGTAAATGTAAATAAAACGCAAAGAGTAAATAACACGTTTAAGTTCCTTTATACTACAGACTAAAGGCCTTGTAACTCAAAGAAATGGTTGTATTATTATAAGTTAATCAAATAAATCGAAATTCACCTTAATATGAACTTGATAATACTGTCAAGATTATTATAATTATAAAAGATTATATATTAAATAATATAATTCATTATAAGTAATATAATTAATAGTTAAATACATTTCGAAGGACCCAAAAACCATTTTGAAAAGGATTTACTATTTAGTAGAAAAAGTAAATAAAAACATGATTTTATTTAATATATGTATATGTATATATAAATATAAATACTTAATAGAATCTACATATGTATGATGCATCCTTATATACACTATACAATCTTATCTATAATTTATTCTATAACTTTTATATATACACAACTCTAATTGTATATTACTACAACTCTATTTATTATTGTTTTTTACAGAGGAATTAGTTCCACGGTGCGGCGATGCATTGAAAAAGAAACTGGCAAAGAATTTGCTGCAAAAATCATAGATTTAGGTGCCACCACTGAGGCTGGTGACACGAATCCACATCATATGCTGGAGTCGACTAGACAAGAAATAACAATACTTAGACAGGTTATGGGTCATCCTTATATAAGTAAGTAATATTCAGACTGATAATACCCTCCTACCGTCCGCCCCCGTCCTCCCCCCACATATAATCTAATCGACAACAACAATTTTCTATGTTCAATAGTTGACCTACAGGATGTCTTCGAATCGGATGCCTTCGTATTTTTAGTCTTCGAATTATGTCCGAAAGGTGAACTTTTTGACTATCTCACATCTGTGGTTACGCTGTCGGAGAAAAAGACACGCACCATCATGCGACAAATCTTCGAAGGAGTCGAGTTTATACACGAGAAAAATATTGTGCATCGTGATTTGAAGCCCGAGAACATTTTATTGGATGAGAATCATAATGTCAAAATAACCGACTTTGGATTTGCCCGTCAGCTGAAAGAGGGTGAAAAACTAGCAGGTAACTTCGAGTAATACAACAGCTATTAACAGGTTTCAGTTCAGATAATTAAAGCTGCATCTTTTGTTTCTACAGATTTATGTGGTACACCCGGTTATTTGGCACCCGAAACACTTAAATGTAATATGTTCGAAGGTTCGCCGGGATACTCGCTAGAAGTGGATATGTAAGTAGATGTATAAATCATTTGCTTGGGATAGTTTCCAAATTGGTATTTCGATATGTTTAATATTGAATTTATTGAATTGTTTTTTTTTTTATTATAGTTGGGCCTGCGGTGTTATTATGTTCACTCTACTAGTCGGCTGTCCGCCCTTCTGGCACCGCAAACAAATGGTAATGCTGCGCAATATCATGGAAGGCAAATACAGTTTTACCTCGCCGGAATGGTCGGATATATCAGGTAAATCCATCTCGTAGAAAACATCAGCTGGTCAGTGACCAATTTTATGCCCATTTGCAGAGGATCCCAAGGATCTAATACGCAAGTGTCTAGTGGTCGATCCTGCGCAGAGAATCACAGTTAAGGAAGTATTAACACATCCGTTCTTCAATCAAATGGTGCGTTACAAAACAGTTAGCTATAGATTCCAAGTCACTATAAATTCTAGATTTTCCGATAAAGAATTCTTGCACCTTCTAGCGCTAGATATAGAAAGTAGTTTTCCTTCATGAATTTCAATAGTTTTTAATCCTAGCGTAGAGAGGCTTCTTATACAAAAATACTTAAGTAAAAATTAATAGTAAAAAAGAATATATAAAACAGTTCTCCGTTTGAGGTTTTATCTTTAGTTTTACTCTAAAAAAAACGGTAGATTTTTCTTATACTTAGTTATATTCGTGTATTGCTTTAGTTTGTAGTATGAATCTTATTAAATTTATTTTACCTTCTCGCTCTCTTTCTCTCGCTCTCGCTCTCTCTCTATTTCTATATCTTATGTGAACCAAACAAACTCCTTTATGTTTTATGAACTACCTGAATTTTAATTTAAAATCACACCTCAAAACACAATAAAATTAAACATTTCATATTCCACTCGCTCAATATACTTGTGTACGTTAATCAAACGTTTACTATTGGATATCTCAAGCTATTCGAGCAAAATATCGATGGACTTAAACGCAGCCTCTCCACCAAATCCAGAAGAATGAGTCGCATCACAGAAATTGCACTGGTAACAAAACGTTTCTGGATAAAAACCTACTGTTTCGATAACATTAAAAGACGAGTGATTGTGATTTTCATCTTCTATTTCTTCATTTTAATTAATTTCGAATTTATTATTTAGTTTAATTTTTCTTATCCTCTGTTTGTTTCTTGTTTTGATTTCTCTTCTTTGTTTCACATCTGGTTTCGTTGATTGCGTTTGTCCCTTGTCCACTTTGAGTTCGTTGCTTTTGTTGTTGTTTTGCGTCATTTTCTAACCTTTTAAAAGTTTTAAACATTTAATTGACTCAAAACGTCAAATATTTCGAAGGAATGTTATAGCCATTATTTACTAAAAGTTGCATGTTTATTGAAACGAAATGCATGCGTTTAATTCAAATATTCTTCAAAAATCCTTTTTCAAAACTTTTTTGGTTGAAGTAAATTCAAATCGTAAAATCAAATATTTATATAAACAATCAGAGTTCGCCAGAGGCTGATTTATGTGCATATGTACATATGTATGTCAAATCAAGTATTTTTATTTATTTTGACATTAAATCTAAGAGGGAAATAATACAGAAGTAGCTGTATTTTTCAGATTTCTTTTAGGAATTCATAAGATCACAAAAATAGGGTTCTTGGTATTTAATGAGATTAACATACATAAATGAGGTTACTAGACGTAGAAATAACAATGTAATATTGTTAAGGGTCTTTAAATTCTTAAAGTAAATTTTAAATTTTAAACAAACTCATACTTAAAATCTTTTATTCGTAGCAGTGTTTTTATTTTTCATACTTTTTATGATTTCATGCTTTTTGAAAAGTTTTCATTATGTTTATACGAGTAAGTGCTTTTTCAGTATTTTACACATATTTGATTAAATTAAACAGAATTAAAATGTCAACATTGATTTTAATAAGATGTTGTATGTAAATAGTAGGTATTCTCTTCTAATCTTTAAATATATACGTATTTAATAATGATTATATAATTAATTATAATTTAATTACATAATTTCTTATTATTAATATACAAGTATAATGCTGATTTATCCTATTTATTTAGGTATATAACAGTAATTACTTTAAGCGTAACTTTTATGACTTGCTGTTCCAACTGTTGAATTTACCGCTGGTGTAGTTTACCATTGAACTCGCATCACTTCCACCAAAGAGTGATTCTTTTACAACCGATATTTGTCGCTATCGCTTTGTTTTGTCTGCACTTCGACAAACCTCGAACAAAACACTTTTCAAAATTGTTCCCATCAACAAAAATTGACCAAATCTCTTATCGATTTCTTTCTACAACATCTTTCATTAAAGTTCTTAAACAATCCTTGCTTCTTCGCTTTTAATTTTCTTGTAGGTTTTACTACCAGAACCTGCGATTGATGGACAGCCGACCACGTATCAGCTTAAGAAGCAAAACATGCGCAGTGGCAGTAACTATTCGCTTAAGCTGTATATAACCAAAGTGTTGTCCCACTCCACTAAATCCACACCCTCCAACAACAACACCACTTCATCCGGTCGCTTTAGTAATCTTAGTGTAAATAATAGCAGCCAAGAAATTTCTGCTGGCACAGGATTTAATTATGCCAGCTGTGCTTACACAGCGCCGTCGAGAGGTTCTCAGAATAATCGCCAGCAACCGCAATACGTGCAGCAAACGCAGCGGCAGCAGCAACAACTAGAGCAGGAACAGTCTATAGTGCAGCAGCCAGATCTAAGTCTAAATAATTGTATTGAAATGACAACCGAACATCAGTATTTGTACGCTCAAAAGGCAGGTTTTACCAAAAGGTTTAGATTGTTTACCTATGATTTCTCTCACTGTGTAACAGGCGACATGACAAGCTTTCGATCCAGCCAGGATCCGAGCTTTGAGTTGTTGTTGTTGTTGTATGAAAGAAATCAAAGTCCATTCGGATATCAAAATGAAGAGTAGCGACACAAACTTTACTTTAGCACAGAGATACGCACGTATCTGCTTTACCACATTTTAACCACGCTTTTGAGTATGTTTGTATGTTCGTACGTATTTCCATACTAAAATATATGAGCTAAAAATGTATGTATTGGTTTAAGTAAGAAATAATCAGTATACAATATAAAGGGTAATTTATTTCGATATGATATACAAACTGGGACAGCGGATAGACACACATACATTCGAACTGTAGATATTTTTTCTTGATACGCTCTTGATCACTGATTATAATGATTAAGAGATGACTAATAACTATACTATACAATTTTTAACACTTGACAAGTCAATTGTATGGTCCAATAAATTTGCACCACAGCAAAAAAAAAACGCTACAAGAAGCGGAAACCAAGCGCACTTTAATATGTCGAGTAACCTTCACGGCACATTGCTTTAAATATAGATTTAGTAATTAAGTAATTCATTATGTATGTATATTTAAGGCTTCATCTTTTTTTCCTAAAGAATGCATGCAAGAGAATCCATTTGAAAAGAATGGATCGAAATAAAACACCGACAAAAAGTTATGGTTATGGTCATCGTCGCAATAAATAACCATCGTCTTTATGGCGACGAAGGTGAAATGCTTAGAATTAGTTATTGGAATATTAAAATGTTTTGTGTTAATTCTTGAACCTTTAAAATTATTTAGAAAGGCTTTCATTTTATTAATATTTCTCGTACAAAATCTCTCAAGGTTGCAAGAGTGTTTCTTAACTAAACTCTTTCTTAGTAATTTTCAACGTATCTTTTAATTCAATTCGATTATTATTGTATTTACCTAAATAGGTAACGGACAAATCCTACATCCCTTCAACTGGTGTTGGATCGAATAAACAAATCGAGAGACGTTTCGGAAAACTATATTCATCTGCGTATATACATAGTTGCAGATACATATATTAAAACTAACATTACATATTATCTAGCTTTATATGCTATTGTATTTAACTAAACTATTTTAAATTATATACTCAAGTAGTTATTAAAGTAATTTGGTTAGTTACTTTGGTTTGTTGCTTGAAATAATTAATAATTGTATGTCTCTTTTGTCGATGTTATTTGTTTTTGTGGGTCTCTTTCTAAGTATGTTTGTAATATTGTTTGTTGTCGGCATGCTTTCATTTAATTTAATTTTATTTCTGATTTCCTAGTACGCATGAATTGCATATTGAATAGATTTCCTATTGCATAGATTTAATAAAATGGTTCTTTTCGTTATCGTTTCATTTCGTAAATCAAATATACTACATATGAATGTATGTGTTCATTGTTTTAAATGCTTGCGTTTACGAAATTAAATTCACAAATATTTTACTAAACTAAATGAGTTGATTTATATGAAGAAATTTTGTATTATTTTCAAATTATAGCTACGCAAACAGAGTCGATTTAATGCACGTAAAAAATTCCTATTCGCCATTTTGGTAATACGTGCCGTTATAAGAATACGTCGCTTACGTTACACCGCCGAACCGCTGCACGTTGAAGAGGCTATACGTGATCCTTACAGGGTGAAGGTGTTGCGTAAGGTTAGTAAAAGATCAAATGTTATAAATTTAATAACATAAATAATATAATAAGTAAATAATTTTGGGATTCCTATGCTTCTTATTATTTTCTTTACAGGTTATCGATGGCTGCGCCTTCAGAGTTTACGGTCACTGGGTCAAAAAGGGCGAAGGACAGAATCGTGCCGCTCTCTTTGAAAATACGCCGAGAACCGAACTTCACACTCTTTACATTAACAATCTGAGCCGATAGTCTTGTGTACGACTTCAACCAACGGGTCCAGAGTATAAAAAGATGGATGCACACACAGACAAGTGTTTAGAGTTAAACTTTACAAGTGTATAGATTGAATTTTTAATTATACATGCATACATATGTACATAGATAATTGTTACTTATGTGGTTAGCAAAAAACGAAATTCTTTGCCTTCATTAGCAAGCCAGAGTTATTCTCCTTTCAGACTGTCCATGCCTTTCCGTATCCCCATCTGCTCAATATCTTTAGCAGTCTTTCATTCACCACTTCTGAGTGTAAAACCTGATTTTCTAACTTTGAACCTTCTTTCTACAATACGAACAACCAAGTCACTTTATAGAATTCTTTAAATGTAAAAAATGTAGCTTTAGTGCTTAAAGGTACTTTATACATTGAAATGCTTTTATTTTCTCGTAATGATTATAATTTTATTAAACGAAACATACTTCATTTCTCCACGAGGTATTCTTTCACTTAGTTTATCAATAAATAGTACGTTAATTAAAGTTGTCTCCTAGCGTAAAGCTTAAGTTATTTATTGAAAACATTAAAATACAAATATTTTAATTAATACATACATACATATCTATCAATTATAAACTGTTCAAATTGTAATTTTTTTAATTTCTAAGCAATTTAAATAAAATCCCAAAACCGTAATTAATAAAGACTTCTTATTAAGTTTTGATAACTATTTTTCGATAGTTTTTAATCAAATCTTGATTTCGGATAGGTAGGCTTCGGACATGGACGGAGTTGCACAACTGCATTAGTCGATGTCATTGAGGATGTGCGATTGAATTGACCCTTGCTACTTTCCATCTATACTAACGACCTGCATAGTGTTTAGTACACAGCAAAATCCACATGTACGCTGATGCAATCCAGATAATATAGCCTATTGCCTATTTGCCTACGCAAACGTAATTTCAACATGAGCACTATTGAATACGTCGATTAACCGAAAAATATTGGCATAATTTTAAATAGTTCTCTACACTGGAACGATCGCATCAATGACGATTGCGTACGCTAAACTTCGTTCCCTTTGGGTTACACATTTCTTCACGCCGTTAAAAATTAGACTTCTGCTGGCTAAGTTATATCTCCTGCCATCTTTGCTATATGGAAGCGAACTGTTTTGCAGTTGTGATTCTTCCTGAAAGGCAAAATAATTACTGCATATAGCAACATTATGCGCTATATTTTCGGTTCAAGCGATTTGATCACGTTTCCATGTTCTCTAACCTAATCTATTGCTATACCGGAGAAATATTAATTTATTACAAGAATACCGCAAATAATACCGCATCACTAGTAAATCTGCGGTTACACGTCAAGTTCGAAAAACTCAATACATTTTTATTATACCCTACACTTTATACCCTATACCTTATTATACTAGATAATAGATAATACTAGGCGTAGATTCTAGTGGTCAAATGTCAAAAATAACAGCTTCAAAAGTGACAGCTACCGAAATAGCGGGCTATTCAAAATTACACCTCTTATTGGAAAACCCTATATTTTGTTTAAACTTTTAAGGAAACGTTGGAATATACCTTGCATTTATTCGAAATTTTGAAAAGTGTCTTTTATTATACTCGTATATATATTACATATCTTATATAGATCTCAAATACATAAAATTATTTTTTGTACCACAGAAAAGAATTTTCTTAAGAATTGCAGAATTCCAGGTTCTTTTATTTAAGAATTTGAAGCTTATTCTTATTTTACAACGATTCCGGTACAGATACTCCCTCATTGACTAGTTCAACGAAAATGCACATCAACAAAACAAATCCAATGCCGAAATTTTGTTTTACTTAATTTTCACTTCCAATCTCGATAGTTACCAAAAATGCTACTACCTAATCTAAAAAACGATATTAAAAGCAAATATTTTATCCAATTTTGCTATGCGCTACGAATTGAAGTTGGCGATGATAGTGTCATCGTCAAATAATTGTGTTAGGCGAAGTGGATTATTTTATGTATTATTTTATATGGAATTTGAAAGTCCATTCTAAAACGTATTGCTAATGAAAGTAAGGAATATTTTCTCACATAATTTTCATTTACCTTGTTTCTTTCAGTTTTTGTTATAGTAATGTTTCTGAATTACATATTTTCAAATAAATTGAACAATTAATGGACGTTGTACAACTCGTGTTTCTTTGATAAAACTTGCGAAGGTTATGAAGACTTTAAGAATAAAGAGAAGACTTTGAACGAAGTTGGAAAGCGAAATAGATGCCGAGAATCTCAAAAGCATGTATAACTTTGCCTCAGCATCGGTTTCAAGTCAGTCCACCTAACTAATGCTTATCGGATAAAAAGAAGTATCGGTAAGAAGAATCTTATCCTCTTCCATTACATTAAAATTCGATTGCCCGTATGATAGGGATTGTCTCATGAAAGCAGCTTCTGCATTTCGTAAGCGAGAGGTTATCTGCAAACGGCACCTCTAACTCGCGACATTAAATCTATAAATTACTCCTCTCTCTACCATGATATTTCCATCTTATTTCTTTTAACAACTGTTTTTTACACAGGTCCATTAATAACGACATCAATTAGTGATCTTAACCTTATAATATAACCTTAAAAGAATTGTATTCTTATGGTTTGAGCGTTAGTGTATGAATAAATGAAATGAAAAATCAATATAATTTTACTTACATCAAATGCAATAAACAAATACACCTGTATGCGCGCAGGTAGGGGCCGGGAGGAGCATATGAAATAATCAAATTTTGTGTCGGGCAATCCTCAATTGGGACCTTTCAGGGCTAAAAGGGCTCAACCCCAGAGCGCAAGCGTTATTCTGTTTATTATAGAAAAAACGTGGTAGAGTCTCTTCTACCTCTTGCGGCTAGAGTTCCTATTAGGCTATATGTATATGGATTCGATACTTTCAAAAACGCGGACACATAGCCATTCCGTGGGTTTCCTTGTGAAGAAGTATTTTAGTAGCCCACCTGCGCTGAATATCCTAGGAGGACCTGGACTCCCTCGTCCCTAAGCCCTCGCTATGCCAGTGTGTATAATAAGTTTTTAATGCACAGAAGTAGACGTGGCAGATGTAGAAAGGCACATATGTTCTTGATCAGCATCATCTCGAATTACATAAGTACGTTTAGCCCTGTGCATCTGTCCGTCTGTCATGCCTTGTTGGTAGCGTAGTTTAAATATGACTATGTACAAAATGTGTAAATGGACCAACCACGCCCATTAATTTGAATATCATTTAATTTTAATTAAATTACTATACAAATATAATTAAGTTAGAAAATCGCCTCATACTATCACAATTACGTAGTAAGTAAGCATTTGTATACCGGGCACACCTATAAAAATATATATAAATTAAACATTATATGAATATTTTCTGCTCTAGGTGAAAATGGTAAAAATTTATAATTTAATGATATAATTTAACAAAGCCCTTGTCCCCCTTTACAAATGAATGACTACATTGCAATATATACAAATGTATACAAATAATTGAGATAACCAAAATAGTGATCACACAACCCCACTTACGGAATTCGTAATCCATTGAAGCTGACTTTTAAACCAAACTTCTCTTCTCCGATGACCGCAGCTACTCGTCTTGGGCAGAGACGTTTAGTAGTCCCCTTTTTTTGTTACCTCGTTGTGGTTTCATTCTTTGATTCTGGAATTTTTCCCGCATTAGAAAGGGGTGCGGAACCAACCCATTCGGCGAATCGAGCCTGAACCACATTAATGTCAGTGGCCCTTGATTTGTATCACCGATTCCAACAAAAACTTATTGCAAAAAAAGTAATAAAAATCTAAAATTTTATTTTTCATATCATAGTAGTATCTTGTTAGGGTCTTGTTGTTAGGGTCAGCGCCAGAAACAACAACAACATTGGTTAGGTCGAGGAGCGCCAGATTTAAGCCAAAAATACAAACGTAATAAGTAAAAAAATAGTGCGGATGACAGCATAAAATGTGGCCCTATTTTGCTAATAAGCAATCAGTTTTAATTTTAAAAAAAATATAAATATGCAAATCGTCGAACTCCCTTGCAATTTTCTCCCATTCATGTTTTTCCGTTGGAAACTGAAAGAAAAAAATTTTAAATTCTCCAACAAATCTATATAGAATAGTAATATATGTAAGTAGAAATCTTTTAAAATTTTTTTCCTTTATAGGCTACTTCAAAAAACAATATTCAAAGGAATGCACTGAACATAATGCAAAAAGCGTCTTCTATTTTGGCGGATCACACAAATCACCCAAATGGCAGAGAGGAAGATTTTTCTCGGTATCTCTGCTCAGAATTTAAAAGAATAAAGACTGAAAGGATATTCAGCAGGTTGAAAATAAGGGTATATTCACTTTGTAACGAAATGTGTAACGCATAGAAATAGAGACGATAGGTATAGAAAAGTATATATGTTCTTGATCAGCATGACCTCCTGAGTCGATTTAGCCATGTCCGTCCGTCTGTCTGTTGAAATCACGATCACAGGAGAACCGGTGAAGATATCGTGATGAAATTTTGCATAAACATTGTTTCTTGTGGTGAGCAGATTGGTATTGAAAATGGGCAAAATCGGTCCACGACCACGCCTATTTTTTATTAAAAATGTGATATCAGCGTTCGTTTTTGAGGTATTACAACAAAATGGGTATAGAGTAGCATTATCCGTTAATATGCCAAATATGGGCGTGATCCGCCCACTTTTAGGTTACACAGGCAAAAGAGGGTTATATTGTTAAATATATAAACTTCCTGAACAAAACTTTAGATAACAACTTGTTTTTCAAAAAAACATTATTACATCAAAACTGGGTGCGGTCCGCCCACTTTTACACTACATATACAGTATAGCAGTATGAAAACAAGTTTATTACCACGGAAATAAAGTTTAAATGAACACAATTATAAAACAACTAAGTTAGTTATTTTGTTTTGAAAAAGGTAATGACCACGCCTACTATTTATACAGAGGCGTAGCTAGGACTCATGGAACCCGGGACGGTTAATCAACTTGCAGCCCCAAAAATTCCTAGAATTCAATAAGTCAATACTTGATTTCCACAACTGCCGCCCAGAGTGGACCGCCACACCCTAGCTTAGGCACTTTTTTCAAAACTTTTAGGTGTAGGGTATCTAAGATTCGGCCAGGCCGAATATAACTTTCTTACTGGTTTAATTTGTACGTTTTTTTTTTAATTTTGAGACTGCAGTTGGGTATATGGGTTTATTCACTGTGTGTTCCCGTTTATAACGAAGATTATGTGTGTTCAATAATGTGATTTTATTATTAATTAAGTTTTTTAATAATGTTTTTTGAAATTGATTTCCTTGTGATTAATAAAATTTGATATAAATAAATTCTTATAACTTACTTTTAAATAATCGGCTTCCATACTTTTGTATATTGCCGCACACACGACCATAATTTCTTCGGACAAGAACTGCCGAGAGAGTTTAGTGTTGTACTCCAAACTTCTGAATGATTTACCTGTTGCCAGAAATCTGAGGGTAACAGCTAGTCTCTCTTCTGGTGGCACTGCGGGTAGCATAACTGTGTCGCGTTTTGCAATTATCGGTCCAATTTTTTGGAGAATTTGCTG
Organism: Myopa tessellatipennis; assembly: GCA_943737955.2. Taxonomy (NCBI): domain Eukaryota; kingdom Metazoa; phylum Arthropoda; class Insecta; order Diptera; family Conopidae; genus Myopa; species Myopa tessellatipennis. The sequence continues at coordinate 14,977,844 of OX031314.1, read as the reverse complement.
AAAACATTTTTCGTCCATCCTTAAATCCATCCCTAAATAATCAAATAATCGTATGTGCCGGGCCCTTAACAACTTTTGAGTGTTTCCATGAGCACTGCGATTCTTCCTCCACTTTACCCAACACGATCAATTCCTTGTGAATTTTCAGCAGCTACGAGATAGCATGCAGCAGCTGTTGCCATCGTCGCAACACAAGCCATTTGTGATTCCTCCATTAATATTTACACTTTTAACAAAATTACACAACTGTTCAACGATTCTCATAGACTGAAAAAGAAAACCAACGTGAAGCAGGTTAGGTCTGGTAGAATAATTACCAGAGATTGAAGGTACGCCGAGATCTATTCAGTAATTTCTACCTGGCAGGCACATATCACACCACAAGAGTGTTGTGCATTTTTTTTTTAAAATAACAAATAACGAATAAAGTTATCTTATTATTCACAAAATTCGAATACAATTTTTTTATTCATTTGATTTTTTTATTCAAATAACTTTATTCCAAATTTTTTATTCGTTACTTGAAAATTTTTAATAAATAAATAAATAAATTTTTTGAAAATTGAATACGACAGATACTCTTATATTGAGATTTCATTACTAAAAAAGAAAAACGCGGATATATTTTGTGAATAATATTATTGAGTAGGTTTTTTTAAATTTGATTTTAGAATCAAAGTCACAGCCATAGATATTTTGTGTGACTGCGGTAAATCCAGCATTGTAGCGTATGAAAAAAGGCGTTCTACTGGAGCCAAAGATGGCAATGTTGTGTTACTTTTAATAAATATTTTTCTTATGGTTGGGTACTTTTTTAAGCACCCTAGTGTTCTGTCTTCATCGGAGATATATTGGAGTACCTAATTAAGAAAATTATATCTCTCATAATACGAATAACGTTATGAAGATTTTTTTTACCTCCAACTCCCAAGTTGCAACAAAACATGCCTCCCCTTGTAAAGATGTGCTTGAGAAAGCAAAATCATCTGAGTCATCCAGATTTTCAGTTTTAGCTACTGTTACAGTTGAAGCCTTATCTGAAGCGACTTCTTTTTCCAACAGGTTCAGCAAACGTAGTTGACTTTGAATCGTGGAAAGTACAGTGCCTTTGCTACCGGCTGCATACATTTCAAATATTCGGAGATGTATTCAAACTCATGCTCCTTAAGAAAATTTTTCATATTCAACTTTTTGGCTAAGTTTGAATATATTTCTCCCAGAGCGTCGAATAGAGAATTCCACAGTGTTTCTCCTGGACGGCTCAAAGATGACCCAACACATCCTTGACAATTTACGCAGATTTGGGCCGTTGTAAAGCTTTCCACAAAAATTTGCATTTTTCCATGCCGAGACTGTGAATTTGCCGAGCTCCAAATTAACCCAGAAATTAAAGTGTGCGCTTTACATCTGCTGATGCACAAAGATTTAAAGTATGGCTACTACATCTGATATGATTCGGAAGTGTAAATATACAGCGATCAGCGATGCGAATATCCGATACATAAATATCTTCTTCTTCGCTGTCTGATGCTAAATCATCGTCATCATTTGAATTGGATCCTTGTTCTCGTGCAATGATGCTCTTGTCGACTCCGAAAGCTTTGAAAACTTTTACGAAATTACTTGCGTTGTCGGTTACTGTTGCCACAACCTTAATTTCAGTGATACCGTATTCGGCATGTATCTCACTTAAAACATCTGAAACTCTGTCAAAGGAATGAGTACCTTTAAATCGCTTACAAGCTAGAGCTGCAATCAGTCGCGATCTAGTGTGCTGTTACACCAAAGAAGCTTCGCCTTTTTGAAGACCATATGTCAGCTGTAGTACAAACATACATGGCTTGGTCCTTAACTTAATCTTATCCTTTATATTTTCGACATGACGGTTATAAAGGCTGTTGATTTCTCGACCAAGTTACCGTCGAGAAAGCACTGTACCTCAGCGACCACTTTCTACAATTTCTTTGAAGTAGAGATTATCTACTACTCTCAAGGGTATTAGTAAATCTATAAAAAATTTCACAATGCGGTCGTTTAAAAGCTGTTGTGCATCTTCTATAGGGTTTTCCAATAAGAGGTGTAATTTTGAATAGCCCGCTATTTCGGTAGCTGTCACTTTTGAAGCTGTAATTTTTTACATTTGATAAGTAGAAACTACACCATTACTAAAAATGGAACGATACACGCTGCAACAACGCATTGAAATTTCAACATATATAACACATACGTGGAATGCACTACACACATGTGCTGCCCATTCCACCATGTGCTACGTAGTATGCTGCCTCATAGAGGCAACAATAAAATTAAGATAATAAATAGGGTTTTCCAATAAGAGGTGTAATTTTGATATTCAAAGAAAAATGCCATTTTTTGAGATAAATTATCGCATGTTTATTTCGTAATAAAGAGGAAGGTATGCCGTTAATAATGAAAAACAACATCACCCAAATGGCCACCAAACTTTTCCCGTAAAAGATGGTTTCGTTGCTTGTGTGGCACGTCGCACTTGTGGCATGTGGCACTCTCGCCGTCTTGTTGAAATTTCAATGCGTTGTTGCTGCGTGTATCGTTCGATTTTGTAGTTGGCATTAGTAATGGCGTAGTTTCTACTTGTCAAATGTCAAAAATAACAGCTTCAAAAGTGACAGCTACCGAAATAGCGGGCTATTCAAAATTACACCTCTTATTGGAGAACCCTATAGATAATCCTCCCTTCGTTCTGTTTTCCTTCGTTAGGAGTTTTATTCGACTGTAGGTTTTCTTTCACTTTGCATTATGATTACGTAATTTCTAAGTCCAACTCACTTCTTGGTTTCCTAAAGAGAATTCTACAGAATTTTCGGATATATTTACATTAAAAGTATTTTTGTGAGCTTGGTAAGATCTCTCCTTGAATTTGGTTGTATCATTTGGAATCCCTCCAATGAATGAAATAACTTTAAATAAAATAACTTATTGCTCTTATATTATATCTGGAGTAGACAGATAAGCAGACTCTATCCCGATTTCTTAAAGCAATCTAAGCTGAACATGGGATCGCGGCCTATGCTTCTCAAATAGTTATCTACATTGTCTACAGACGCAGGGTATTCTAGATAGGGGAAAAGTCTACACTCTGGTATCAAGTGTAGAGAATTTGTGAAACAAAAATCGAGACGGTTTTTCAGTTTCTTTCCTCGCACACAAGTAAGCATTTATCAAACGAAAGAAGAGCAACATATTTTTCCGAACGCGTGTTCATATTTTCTCTCACTCTGGCCAACATTTGGATATTCAGTAAATACCACAAACACATTTATATAGGCACAACCACCGATGGTATTAACATACCAGTAGTGATACGGTTTCAAAACATACCTCGTCTAGCCAAGCTAAATAATTTCACAACTAAATGAAAACGTGGTGAAACATGAAACAGCTGTTCAACAGCATTCAACATACTGAATGACAGAAAACAAGAATAATAATATTCTAGCTCGTTTAGTGTACACGTGAAACCGAATTTTGAAGTGACAGATTCGGAGTGTCATCGATTTGGTCGTCTCTGATGCGGAATCTTGTTTTCTATCAATCTTGATTCTACCCGTGTACAAAAGTTTTGAATGAAAGTAAGCAATGTTCCGAAACATTGTTGTTGGCCTATCGGGCGGTGTAGATAGTGCAGTGGCTGCACATTTATTAAAAGAAAAAGGTATTTTACAGCGATAGGATTTTTATCAATATTATTCTTAACGCAAGTTCTTTTATTAGAATAAATATAACTTATACTGCACATCATGGTTATTATACTTCTAAACAGGATTTAACGTGATGGGTGTTTTCATGCGAAATTGGGATGAATTCGATGAGATTGGTCATTGTTCAAGTGAGCATGACATACGAGATGCGGAATATGCAAGCAAAAAACTTGGTATTGAGCTCCGCCAAGTAAATTATGTGAAAGACTACTGGAACTCAATTTTTACGTAGGTTTCAATGAATGAATGCTTTAGACATCATATTGCTTATTGTTTACTATCTACTATACCTCCAGAAAATTTTTGGAAGACTATGAAAATGGCTTGACACCAAATCCTGACATTCTTTGCAACAAACATATAAAATTTGATTTATTTCATAAATACGCAATAGAACGACTGGGATATGATGCCATTGCAACCGGACACTATGCGCGGTCGTCGTTTGGTACCTTTTTTGAGCTATACCAAGCGAATGAAGGTAAGTTTAGCTGAGTTATCTTACTTTAAGTCAATTTTAATGTTTGGTTATGACTGCTTGTAATATAATTTATTACTTTAGAACCGCTGCTTTTATTACCCAAGGACAACTTTAAAGACCAGACCTTTTTTTTGTCTGGAGTAAGACGCCAAGCACTACGTAGGTCCATGTTTCCTTTGGCTGATTTGTACAAGTCTGAGGTTAAAGATATTGCGCGTAAATGCGGCCTAGAACGTCTGGCCAATAAAAAAGAAAGCACTGGAATTTGTTTCGTTGGAAATCGAAATTTTAAACAATTCATTGAACAGGTATTTGCAAAGCTATTTCCATAGACCATTTATTAAGATACGTCTTTCGAATAGTACATTTACTCCAAACCAGGTAATTTTATCGACATCGACACCGGTGAAATTGTGGGCTCCCATGAGGGCATTCATCAATGGACTCTCGGACAACGTTGCCGCTTACACTCATGCCTGCAACCTTATTATATTGCAAGCAAGGACCCTCAGTCGAATATTATTTATGTTGCAGCTGGCCACGAAAACCCTGCGCTGTATAGTGATCGTATAGAAACTGCAGAAGTCAATTGGCTATGTTCCAATCCCCTTAAATTTTGCGATAAGCTACGGTGTCTATTTCGTTTTCAACATACCAAACCGCTGACAGTTTGCAATGTGTATCGCAGCCAGAAACATGAACACGGCGTTACAGTTGTTTCAATGCAACCAATGCGAGCCTTAACCCCTGGTCAATACGTAGTATTTTACACTAAAACAGAATGCTTGGGATCGGCGCGAATTCTTTCATCCGACAATACGCTTACAATCCAACCCAAAGTGAAAAATTAACTCAATTTATAGATTTTATACCATTGTGGTGTATAAAAAGTGTAAACTTTCATAAAATTTGTATGATGACATTACATTTGGGAAGAAGCACCGCAGGCGAAAAGTTTGTAATTTTTACTTCCAAACACATCCATTTATGCAGTTACTGTGGTCCACCATTATTTTATTTAGGAATACCTTCTGAAAGTGATGGTGTGTACTTAAGTGCCGTATACCAAATTAAAGGTAATGTACCCTTTTAAATTTATGGCATTTATTATATATTATTCACATATTTTTATACCCTTAAGGTTAAGTCTATATTCACGTTATGACAACAAAATTACCATTATGACTATTACTGTGTAGATACAATTCGGATTGTAGGATTATGTGCATAGGATTATCCGTTAATATGCCAAATATGGGCGTGATCCGCTTACTTTTAGGTTGCACAGGCAAACTATATCAATTTTATACATATATATATAAAATATATATTGTTAAATATATAAACTTCCTGAATAAAACTTTACATAACTTATTTTCCAATAAAAAATTATAACAGCAAAACCGAGCCCAGTTTTGGGCGCCAACCCACTTTTTTTTACCACGGAAATAAAGTTTAAATTTGAACACAATAATAAAACTACTAAGCTAGTTATTTTGTTTTGAAAGCAGGTAACGGTCACGCCTATTTATACAGAGGCGTACCTAGGACTCATGGAGCCCGGGACGGTTAATCAACTTGCAGCCCCAAAAATTCCTAGAATTCAATTAGTCAATACTTGATTTCCAAAACTTCCACCCATGACATTGTGTCGGCCGGGCCGGACCGCCACCCCTAGTTTCCAAAAAAAATTTTTCCAAAACTTTTAGGTGTAGGGTTTTTTTTTTACTGGTTACTGGTTATTTCTTTGATTTGTATAATTTCATTAATGCTTTATTTATTATTTTCATTTGTGTATGGGTGACATATGCCTACTGGGGAACCGGGCACCCAAAAGAAAACGGTAACGCACTACAGTGCATACCTCTTAGGTTATGTGGAAATGCAGTCAGTTTCCAGATTCTTTAATAAAACAGAACGTCATACAAATATTGGCAGCGTTTAGTTTCCGTTACCCTTTGCTTTAGCCTTTATTTCCGAGTAAACACACAGCATTAGCCACATGTGCATTTCAACTACTACTGCATCTACTTTTTCGTTTATTTTTTTATGCTTCAGATTAATTGTATTATTTTGTTGTTCGTTTTCTGCATTCCGTAACTTTTTGTGCAACACTTGTGTTATGGACAGGAACAAATACATGACATTGAAGATCGGGAACGTCGTTTTTGTTGTAAACTGAAATAAAACATAACTTAGTTGATGAAGGTATAGCTTATAAAGGTAATTTCAGGAAGTTTTATTTAAGTCAACATTTACGAACATTTGGAAATGAATCAGTTTCTAAGTGACGTTACTGTCTGCCAAAAGAATGTTGTTGAATTGTCCGTTAAAGAGGTTGAATACTCGATTTTGCTGCTTCATTACAGCCGTAATATGCTCAAAAATACCGGAAAATGGAAAGTATAATATTATATATATAAATATGTACACATACTTCATATATACATATGTTTATCTATATACTAGTATATAACCTTTTCTTCGCCAGGAAGTTGTTTTTTAATTATTTCGTAAAAAAAATTGCGAAGCCTTTTTGGACTTTCTCACCTTGCTATTGAAAAATATACACTATTATGAAAAATTATTAATTTTTTAAATTATTAAATTTTTCATAATAAAATCTGACAAATTAATCAGCACAATCTAAGAAAAAAAATATAAATTTCCTCCCAATCGGATTTATTGCAAAAAAATGGCGAAGCCGTTTGGATTTTTGAAATTTGCGGAACATCTGTGAATCAGGTTTCTAAATGATGTGATGTATGTGTAAAGTCTAAAAAAGTCCCGGATATATTTTGCTAACGGACAGACACAGGACACAGGGATTTTATATATATATAGATATGTAAGATGTTACAAAAAGCTAGGAGTACGTTGGGTCGAGGTAAGAAAAAAATGTTATAAATTTAATAACATAAATAATGAGTAAATAATTCTTAGATTCCTATTCTTCTTATTTTCTGTACAGGTTATCGATGGCTGCGCCTTGAGAGTTTAGGGCCCTGGGTCAAAAAGGGCGAAAGACAAAATCTTGCTGCTCTCTTCAAAAAGAGAACCGCCGAGAACCGAGCTTCACACTCTTTGCATAACAATCTGAGCTGATAATCTTGTGCACGACTTCAACCAAAAAAAGGGATGCACACACAGATGCCTCATTATCAAGCCAGTGTTATTCTCCTTTCAGATTCTGCTCTTAAACAGGTGGTTAAATGCTTCTCCCGTAAGAAACATTTTAATTAGTACATGCATACATATCTATTAATTATAAACTTTTAAAACTTCTAAGCAATTTAAATAAAAGCTCAAAACCGTAATTAATAAAGACTTTTTATTAAGTTTGGATAACTATTTTTCGATGTTTTCATTACTGATGCTCGACTTAAGCATTTTATTTTTTTATTTATTTATTTCCATCTACCGATCTTACAGACTATTCCCACGACTTAAAAACGATTAAAAAGAGTAAATAAATTTAACCTAAATTTATCCTCATTGAAATTAATAATATGTGCCTAACTGTTGCATAAGTGTAAACACCTAGCTTTAGGCCCATTATTAGCATTATTAGTCCTATGGACATTTTCAACAAACAGGCGGTTCTGCCTGAGACTCCTAGGAGCGTCATAAAGATGGAAAAGTTTAAACAGATCGATACACTTAATATCCTCTGACAAAATTTTGTAAGCAAAAATCAACGAATGAAGACTGCGTCTATCTTTTAGGGCATCGTTTGCATACATTAGGTAGCTCGACGATTTAAAATGCTGAGGTAAGTCGTTAATGAAAATTAAAAATAGCAGAGGCCCACAATAGGTACCTTGAGGAATGCCTGAGGAGGCATCAATAGCAAAATCAGAGATGACTGTACCGATCTTCACAAAAAGCAATCTATCCATCAGAAAACTTTTAAAAAATGATATTAACGCATCAGACAAACCAAACTTTTGTAGTTTAGATGAAGGAATGAAATGATGTACTCTGTCGAAAGCATTGGAAAAGTCAGTGTATATAACATCTAATTGTTTACCATTTTCCATTGCCTTAACAATGTAGTTGGAAATAAGCAATAAATTTGAACATGTCGATCTGCCCGGTAGAAAACCTTGCTGATAATCAGAGATAATACTTTTTACGTGCTCAAACAATTTATCCTTGATTATATGATCAAATAATTTAGCGATTGTGCATTGCATATTTGTTTAACACTCAAATCTTCCGAACTCATAATTGATAATATTTCGATTGACCATGTTATCCAGACGATTACCTAGTGAATTGGTTTCAAACATAAACTTTTTATCGTGTGTGATAAGAACTGCGATATATTAACGTGGAGTTTTTTGTTCAAACCTGATTATTCTGTATTTTAATGCAAGTGTCCCTTTTTCATCCCAAAAAAAATCTTGGTTTGTTTCAATAATATAATTTTTTATTGAATATTACTTTGTGCACAAGTACTTTGTTCAAATGATTTGTATTCTTTAAGCTATCACTTTAAATATAAAATAATTACTAATTTAACTTAGTATGTATGTACTGCATATATGTACATATGTATATACTTGTATGTATGCGGAAATGTGTGTGTATATAGTTACTATACTTTAAATTAACAATACGAGTTGCAGTTATTGCTCATGCTTTTCTTAGGTATATGGAATCTATATATTTATACTTAATTTTTTATTTGTTTTCTCTTTTTAAAATGTACATCTTATTAAATTACCTGAAAATAACAAACTTTAGCAAGAGATGCGAAGTTGTTGTCGTTTTCAGTAAACTTTAATACCATTGGTGTAGTTACAATAATAACTCATTAAGCATGTAAAAAGAATTGTATATATGTATGTATTTTCACGGGAATGTTAACTAAAGACATTTAATTATCTTTGCAACGAATTCGATTGTTCAAAGCCACTCAAAAACGTTTACGAGTACATATTTTTATTGCACAGATAAAAATATAAAAATATAATAATCATTAAAATATGATAAAATTGAAAACTTAATATAAATAATAAAATAATTTAACTTAGTTTTAATTACATCTACTTTTCCAATTATTACAAAAATTATAGCCTACAACTAATTTACAACACTGCCCACCGATTTTTGCTCTTTATTTGATAACAGTTCCCCCGATATCACAATTACGCTTGCGGATATGTTGGCAGCTTAGCCGTTTCAACCTTGTCGACCACCTTAAACGAGGGGAAGAGTCCCACTTGGTTGGTGCGCACATTCTTCCCCTTCGAATAGCCATCCCAATGATTGCCCGCCACACCCACCAAGTCGCCCATTTGCATGTGTACCTCCTCGTGATTACGCGCCACATGCGACATAACCGCACGTCGATTGTGCGCATTCTGGCCGCCGTAGTAATAAATATCATCCAACGACTTGAAGCAATGGGCCGCATCCGGGTACAGAGTCTGCATGATTTCGTATGCGATGCGACACACTTGTGAGCTAAACGTGCAGACGAGGTAATCGGAAACGGACAACATATGTATGTCGAGGACGATTCCATTCAGCGAGCTGTCCGTGTAGCGAGTTGATACGGCAGCCATGCGAGCTACATCCGGATCGCCGATTATCTCGTACTGTGGGTATTTCTTCCGTGCCTCTTCAATGACACGCGCATCATCCGAGGCGAGGAAAACACGTCGCGGTTGATTGGTCCCATTCGCCTCCAGTGTCAAGTAGTAATCCTCGACGTGCGTCATGTACTCCTCAATACTGTGGTAGGCAGCTTCGGTGCCCACTTTATCAGTCCTGCGCACGTGGACGCTGCAAAGGGCATTAATTTACTTGATATATTAGGACAGTAAATAATAAATTAAGAAACTTTAAGATTAAGAAGAAACTTAATAATAACTATTATTACATGTTTTGCACTTCTGGGCAACCATCAGAAATGTAGAACCAAGCACACTGCCGATATCATCTCCACTACATTTCAAGGCCAACTTGTTTATTTATTGATAGCAACTCACCCCACGATTGGCCGCTTCCAACCCATTTTATCCATGCCGGATTGCAATAAGTCACTCGTGGGCTGTTGAGGCCGCAACAGATACTTTAAGAACTGCCCGACCCACCATACTATAGGGTCACCATGCAGGCGCTGGAGGCGTGGCGCCAAATCCTCTGGTACTGCCAACGGCAAATACGGTGGACGTGGCATAAGGGAATCAATGATGGGCAACACAAGCACCTGTGTGTCGGATTGGCCGGGCCAATTGTTCGCATGAACAGCATCAACATCTGTACAGGTATTCGACACGGGTTGGAAAACTTCTTCCCATCCACCCTTGTGATAACGCCAACCGTGTGATTTAAGTATCATCGTCCTTTCCGTCGCATAGGCGACAATGAAACAGTAAACAACATGATGCAATTGGCAGCCATATCCGCAGCCCTGAAAAATTTAAACAATGGTACAAAGGCTCGAATGAGTTGTTTGGTCAGAGATTTAAATTCAGGATAACATTTGTTTTTACTAAATTTTATCCTGTGTTTTTTCTCACCTTATTTAATTTGCAGACAAGCTTCCGTGCAGAGGTGCAATCCTTAGGATTTTGCAGATAATGCAAACGTCGCTGCACCAAGTCACTTAGTGCGCGAGACTCCTTTTGCCGCCATTGGTCGTACCCGTCCACATGTTGCAGACGCTCAATATCTGTCAGAAGCGAGCGTTTGTGTTCTGCCCCCAGCTGCAGCACTTCGTTGATTTCACGCTTCAAGTCATCCATTTCAGGCGTCAGCTTTTTACTTATCTTGCCCAGTTCGTTACTGAAGAAATTCCACATTTCCTGTGTATTGGAACGAATGCGCCGGCGCATTAGTTCGTACTCCTGACTAGGCTCTTGTATGGAAGATTTGGCTGTGCTGCCCACGACGTCAACATAGTGGGGATCGAGTGCAACCGACAGCTCGTCGCCACCAGCTTCATTCTGTATCTTGTACTCAAGCCTTTCGATTAATTTTTGTGCGGTTTGCTTGTCAATTTGGTCACTGTGCGGAAATGTTTTATAGCATTATCATAAAACTTATACTTTTAAATGTACAACAAATATAAGAAATCAACTAAAAAGTAGATAACCATACTTTTTTTGTTTATGGCGCAGGCAAAGCACAATACAGGATTGTCAAAGAAAATCATGCATGGCTGTTTGAGTAACTGAACAGCTCTGTAAAACTAATGAAACTACGATGAAGCTAAAGTGAATATAATACTCGTATAATGAACTACTTTCAGTTGGATGATTTATGACGCAAAATTGCTTAGTCAATTAAGATTAAATCGGTCGGAAAAGATCGCGTCTATACAGAAATTGGAAAACTAAAAATGTATTTTATTTACAACTAATAAAAAAGAAGTACGGAGCTTCTTTAGTTAATAATTACCAAGTATGTATTACAATTTAAAGGTGTTGAAAATTTAAAACAGAGTATTCTTACTCTGCTGAACTTTGATAAAACTTCATTAATTTATCTTCAACGAACATTATTTGTTCCACAGTATTTATTATTAAATGATTTACGATTGTTGATTTCACGCCTTTTCGTGAATTTTTTGTTCTTTTGCTTACTTTATTGTTTTCGTCAAAATAATAAATCAGCTATTTGAGAACGTAGCTTTACCACGCTAACACGATTTCACAAAAAAGTTTAACGAATTATAATAACTAGCTCGGTGTGAAGACCCTATTACATTATATGTCTTTGAATATTATGCTCAGAAATTTAAAAGGAGTACCTTTTTTAATGATTTTTAAAATTTTTATGAACAAAAAATGTGAAGATTTTAAATATTCTTCGTCTAATTTCTTCAAACACACATATTAAGCGCTCCATTTAAATGGAAATCAGCGGTTAATTAGCATGCAATATTTCTGCGACAATCACACAAATATATGTAACCACCATCTGATGCATTCGAGTGTTTGATTCCCCATGAAGACATGAAGTGAAAACGCATAACGAAGGCGTGTGTTTACACGGCTTTCAATAATTATGCATTCAATTCATAAGTTTGTGTTATGCGCGTACGCAAAGTCTTATACACTTGTGGATGCTTTGTTCGGGGGCTTTTCTTTTGTAATTTAAGAACACCTGAAACGTTAATTTTCCTGAGTTTTGTAGACCTAGTGTCCCAGCGAGGTGCACATAGTCTTGATGCGGACTGGCGGACATAACAAACACAATAGTGTTTCCCACAGCCACACGAATAGTTTTCTGGCGTCCTCGCCGTTTTGGAGAGCTTACTTTTGGGATTACCCTCGTATTATGTATTTTTTGTTTCAATTACCTCAGAAAGTCGTCAATCATTTGCCGCAACTCCTCGTTACGTTGTTTTGAATGTTCCAGCAGTTGCAACGCTTGGTTTATGCGCTTCGCTGTTTGATCCTGTTCCGTGGTAGGTTGCTGAGTACCGAGTTTTGATACGAAAACGTAAACGAAAAAAGCCCAGGCCAGCATGAAGATGATCAACGCTCGTACCCATGAGTTGGACGATGAACCGAAAAATTGTCTTACGAAGGACATTTTCGAATATGGATTCTTGAAACCATGCAAACTAACTGAAAATCATAGGTCGCAATATTTGTCTATTTCTCCCAATAAATTGCGCGTAACATTAACTAACGTCTAGTTAGTGAGCAATTCTCATAAGGAAAACATATTCTCTGATGACTCCTTCAGCTCGAAAATTTGTGTTGAGTTGTGTAATTTAAAGTAGAAAAATTTATTGAATCTCGAAGTGTCCTGGTGTTTATTTGTTCTCGATGTTACGTTGTGTGAAACCAATTAAGTTTCCATTAACTGAAATTATTAACAGAAAAGCAGCAACAATCAAAGTTAAACTAATATTAGAATAAAAGAATTTTACTTATTTGGGTTATTAAGCTTGAGTATTTCTTTGTTCAACGTATAAAACACTACTTTTATTATCATGTTTAATTATAATTATGACTAAATCCAATTCATTTATCTGTTTAAAATGATTGTGGTTAACAAAAGAAATGATGAACTCTATGGACGTTTTGTTTACGTCAACTAAAATAGGAACGACACTATTGTAAAATCTTGAATTAACTCAAACATTGCGTCTATTCAGTTTATAATATATATATCTATGTGTTTACATATATTTATATAGTATATGCACTTGAACTGAAAAAATATGTTTCGTAGGTAAGGTAAAGTGAGTGTAAGTTTTTTTCATTTTTTAATTGTCCTAACTCCGGCGCCGAATACATTTCATAAGAAAGGTGGCAACATCGTACTGATAACAATTGTAATTAGAAAAACCTGAATGAATTATGACGACCCTTACTCCTAGATATTTTAAAATAATCCTTTTGTTTGGCGTTTAATATGCACAGGATTTTATCGCCTTACTCACTTTTTTACACAAAGGTTTACACTTTACAGTAAGTAGCACTTGATCAAGAATACTAACTGAAAGCGTTATTATATTTTGTAAAGAAGTGACAAATTTATTTTATTTAACTATTTTCACGACTTGGTAATATATTTAAATTACTTTTTTTGTATAAATATGGAGAACAAAACTTTACACCAAAACACATTCTGATCCGAACAACACTTAAAATTTACTAAATTCTGTTCTTGCTCCAAAACGAACAAAACCTTCATACAAGTATTGAATGAAGGCCCGTGACCAATAGAGACGTCAGACTTCAACTTCCACCTACTAAACTGTCAAAAAGAGTTCAACGTGTTTTCTTACGAGCCAACGCCCATAAGCAACGCATCCGTCATAGTCGAAGCCCAAATCAAGCAAACTTTAAACTTTTCGACTGCGAAACAAAATAAAGAAATAATTTTATTGTGGTCTTTATAGATGCTCAAGACGTTACCTTGTTTTTCTTATATTATGAATTTGATTTTAGCTTTTTATTTTATATTTTATTTATTTATTTTATATTGAATGAGAAATTAAATTGAAAATTTTTTATTTATATTAAATTGAAAATGAAAATTCTTTCTCGGAGAAATTCCGAAATTGCATTTTTTAATAAATTGTAATATTTTTTGCCTAAATTCTAAAATAGGATTTTAAAACGTACATAATAACATTCGTTTCTTTTAAAAATGATGATATAATTTTGTTTATTACTATTTGTTTTTTACAGTATAATATTTAATAAGAGGTAAAAAATAAACTCTAAAAATAAAACAATTAAGAAATTAACACAATATTATTTTTAATATTGACTAATGTCATCCGTTTAAGTTAAGTTTTCGTAAAGAGCACTCAAAAAAGTCTTTCTTATTTTCACAACATTTCTTTAATTTTCTTATTTTCACAACACTTCAACAATTTTTCACTTGGATTTTCTGCGATTCGAAAAATTTGCTTGTTTTCGATGCACTTTGGTGCAATTCGAAATTTCGATGGACTTTGGTGCAATTCGAAAAATTGCTTGCTTTCGATGGACTTTGGTGCAATTCGAAATTTCGATGTACTTTGGTGCAATTCGAAATTTCGGTGGACTTTGGTGCAATTTGAAAAATTGCTTCAGATGGACTTTGGTGCAATTCGAAAAAATGGTTGAGATATTATAATATTTGCCTCTTTCTTGATATAATTCACTTTCATGATATTTATTTTGTAGTATATACAAGAAGTAAAAATTTTTACTTGCTTTGTATGCAAGCATGTATGTATATTGTACATGTATGTATGTATATTATACATACATGTTGATATTGATGCAATTTCATCACAATTCACAAAATTAGAAATTAAATGAAATTAAATATAATTAATTAAATTAAATAAAATCAAAAACATAATAACATAAATAATACAACATAAAAGAATAAAAAACATAAAAAAAGTTGGGTCAACAGAAAGTTTGTTTCTTTTTTAACAAATCTTATGACCACGATTCTTTTCTCAACGGTGATTGAATTTAAGAAGATTTAAGAATTTCTTGAATTCAGTTAATTTGATTTAATAATACTAATAATAACAAAATAGTAAAAGTTCAAACCAAATAATGTACTTTTCGTTATATGCATTCGTATTTTATATGTATTAATATTATATATGTATTTTATATTATATACGTATATTGTATGTATTAATTTTACTTAAGCATTAAAAACTTGTATTACAATTTATGAAATGTTTTAATACGATTAATTAATCGTGAGTTAATCGGCAGTTTAGGTGGAGTTTCAGCAGCTCTCTACACCAACTTGAGAGAGTTCTACACCGGATTGTAATAAACCAGCTACACCGAAGTTTTGGAACTTAACCGTTTATGACGTCACCGGCTAATTCATTCAAGGAAAATATTAAAAAACTGTCTAAAAAAGCACAATTATGTATTAATTGATTAAGACTGAATAATAACAAGAAATTAAAAGCTTTGATAGTAAGAAAAAAAAATTTATTTATACATACTCTTACACTAACTCAGATCGTTACATCTCTACTTTCTACAAAATAAAATTAACTACAAAAAATTAAAAACGACCTATTTAATAACATATAATAATATACAATAATTAAGTGGATAATAATAATAATAATACATATAAAATTAACTACGTCGAAAAGGTAAAACGAATATAACTTTTCATATTTCTAACGGAATACGTGAAATATTATAAGCAAACTTTACAATGAAAATATCACGAACAAATTTTTACATTCCGAAAACAGGAATTAAAAAAGAAAAGATCCGAAAAATATTTCAAAACTGAGGAAGAAATACTCGTTCCTTTCGCTGTTTTAGTCCTGTATTATTATTATTATTTTCTTAGCACTTTATTTGTAATAAATATTCTATAGAGAAATGTGTAAAATCTACCCATTTTTCAAGCACATTTCCTTCCCTTTTCTTCCCTTCTTTTAGGCAAATCCTTCTTTAGGCTTGTGCTCATGCTTAAAATGTAGACTTAACATGAGCACTGATCCTTTGTATTTGGTGCATCATTGATTAAAGATGTTCGTCCCGGCTGCGATGGTCTGTGCTGAACGCCCGATTCGGAGGCATTCAAATCGAGCCGCGCCTCCTGTATATTTTGATAGATTTTGCGTACGGTTTCGAGAAAATCTTCTTCTACATTCTGACTGGGGAAAATAACAATAAATATTAGCCATTCAATACAGATGAAAGTAAAAAAAAAAACAAATAAGAATAATATATAAGTTTTGTACTCACGTCATAGCGCTTGCTTCCAAAAACATTAAACCGTTCTCGTCAGCAAACTTTTTGGCCTCCTCATAGGTAACCTCTCGGGTACTCTCCAAATCAGATTTGTTACCAATGAGAAAGATTACGATACTGTAGATAATTTTTGTTAATTTAATTGTATAAGTACATGAAGTACTCCTCAAAGAAAATTTCAACCATGGCCTCTTGTATGCTCGCGACATTAAGTTGAGATTCTGTAATTAAGAAATTCCGATCTTCCAACTGTATATTGCTGCAGTTACTACTGAATCACAAAGTACTGAAATATTTTGTTATCAACCGACCATTTCTTTGATTAAACATATCTCAGTGCAAATTCTAGGTAGAGTTAGTTATTTCATTATTACAATAATAATAAAAAAAAAAAAAAGAAAAAGTAATCCATGTTGAAAAGTACCTCTCAACATGTCTCAATTAAATTGTCTTCCAAAAAAACTTCTACGAAACTTTAAGAATTTCAATGTTGGTACCTTTAAAAAATAAACGAACTTTTTAACGAAAAAATTTTGTTCCGTTCAAAATCATTCATCATTTTCAACAATTTTGGAGAGGAAAGTTGTGAAAATCAAAAAATTTAAAAAAAAACCAAGCAAAAAGAAATATTAAAAGAAAAAGAATTAGCGAAAAAGGTAAAGAATTAGAAAAAAAGGAAAGTGAAAAATAAAAAGAAAACCAAACCCAAAAAAAAGGTCCCAGAGAAAAATATAAATATATACATATACCATTATTTGTTGATCATTTTTCAAGATGCAATTATTTAACTTTCTTAATTAACTGAATTCATATAAATTTCAAAATAAAATAGTTTTTATTTTCAACTTTGTATAAATATGTACATATTTATTTTTAGAATTATTATTCCCCCGAGGCCAATAATAGAGGTTTGTCATTTTGGACTTCGAAAATACAGTGCACTCGCGATACACTCGCTAATAATTAAAACCGGGGGTGTTCATAATTAAGAAATTTTTCACTCTTGAGATTGAGGAAAATTATGATGGAAACTTCCTTACCTCAGAAGAAAAGCTTCTCAATATAAAAATCATATCCACTAACTTCGTCACTTTTAATTAAACAAAACGTGTCCACCTTATTGGATGTTCAGCTTATGGTATGTTCCACATACCTCGAGTGCACTGAGTTCTGAAAAATATTAGTAATAAATCGAAATTCTGGAGTGCTTCACTTTTATTCATGTTAGAGCAATTTAAATGGAAATTAATCAATATTATGGAAATGCTTTCATATCCATTTTTAAATGTAAATAGAGTAACGATTTTCCAAGCTATCTAAAAGCATATATAATTCAACTACAAATCGATGAAAAAAATATTCCATTCAGTGTGAAATTAGATAAAGGAATCAAAGGGAGCTTTCAGCTATTTTCTGTACTTCATCAAATAAATGAAAACTTGTTTTGCTTGGTAGTTTATTTTGTAGTAAAATTATATATATTATGTATGCATTATGTTAAAAAGTAGTATACATTATATTACTAATTAAAAATAAAAACGTGTTGTACTTATTATAACTTCGTGTGATACATCGGATTGATTGAAATTAAAATTTATTAGCGAAAATGAAAAAAGTAATAAATATGTAAAGAATTACAAAAACAATTGTGTAAAGTTTAAAAATTCATTAAAAGAAAATAGAATTAAAAATAGACCAGAACTCTAATTTTGTTAATTTTAAAAACTGTATCGAAAAGCAAAAAATCTTAGCAAAATAAACAGGGTCTTTATTAAGCATTTAACTGCACACATGTACTAAAATAAATTGAAAACTAAATTTATTAAAAATTCCGGTTATGAAATCAAACATTATTGATGTCTCTGCATGGTTACAATATTCTCCTAATATATTCAATTAAATTGGGATTAGTTCCTTGGTTTCTACGCGATATTTAATAATGTGAAACGCCTGATCTGTTAAATACACGGTTCTCAATGTATGACAGTTAGAGTTGTGAAATTCTAATGACTTCAATCACTTAGGTTCAGTTAAACATTTTAATTGTGATAATTTGATCACATCATACACATTTCTGATTACGATTGCATAGCTCAAAAATATATATTATTAAAGTAATTGAATAAATTATTATTATTAAGAAAGTACATATCTCCCCCCGCTTCTATTTAGAAGCTCTTAATTCGTAAAAATTGTAGAAATGTTCGAACCCAACACATATTTTCTGTAACCGGATATTTAATCGATTTATTTCAGATATCCGCCATCGTAATCAGTACCTTGATCAAGTGTATTCAAATGATTACAATTCAGAATAAATAGTTAAACAATAAACCATTAATTCATAATCGTGTGAAGTATACGTTTCCCAACTTTTAGCTTAGCTGCTTAATAAAAGGTTTAATGTAATCTAAAATTGATTTTATGTTGGATTTCCTTATGTATCTTAATAATTTCTCGCTTTTATGTGTTTGTTGTTTTTAACCTAATTAAATTGAATGTTTTGCATTTGTTTAAATTTTGCTGTCTTTTCTTTCAGCTGTCTCCTGAGTGGCTCAATTAATCGCTACGTATTTTTTTTAACTCGGGCTGCTGTTCATCCACCCCACCATCGTCGCACTTTAGCACTCGCTTTTGAACAACATCCTCGCTCTTGCTGCTGATGAATGCTCTTGTATTTACGACATCTTCGTCAGTGCCACCATTTAACTTATTAATCGGAGTTGCCGATTTGCTGCTGGAGTCTTCGTCACCCAGCTCACCATCGAGACTATCACCGACTGACGCATGCAACGTACTGTTGCCGTTACCCAACACTGCAACATCAGCAGCACCACCGCTGTTGGGAGCATGTATGGACGCTACCATTCCCATTCCTCCGGCATCTGTGTTTGGTGTGATAGCCACTTCCGGCGTGGGCGCCTCAAGATTGCTTTCGGAATCTGATGCTACCGGAGTGCCATCGTCGGCTGAGGTTGAAGTTGTGGCTGTTGTTTGCGTTGTATTCTCATCGATGAGAGGCTCCTGTGAAGTTGAATCATTTGAAACAAAATTTGAATCGCCATCTTGTAGAATGCCAGCTGCAATTATAACCGCTGAATTGGTGTTGTTCTCATGGTCTGTTTCGGATTCCGTGGCAGTGTTTCGCATGGTAACTAGAAAAGAAAACATTTCAATAGTGAACGATTTCTTCTTTTTTCAAATTACTATACCTGCGCCTTGGCTCTCCTCATCCGCATCGGTTGTGTCACCATCTAGTTCTTTGACTGCGGTACCATTTAACTTGATGCCACCACCCGCACCAGGACCCGGCATTTCGTCCAACAGTTCTGGGCTTAAATCGTTGGCCACATAGTGTGCCCATAGGGCCAACTCTACCCGATGCGGCGTCCACAGTGGTATCTCGCCACCAGCCTCTATGTTCAAGCGTGCCACAGTCGTCTGTATGTGTTGCACAAAATTCAAATACTCCTTGGTCGTGTAATCAATACCCTCGATCTCTGGTATAGCCATTAGGCACTCGTCGGCCATGAATGGCGCCGAATCTGGGGCAGCGGCAGCCAGCAAGGCTGAAGCCATGGTTGTACCCACACCCTTTAGGTTGGAGAGCGCCGTAATGGCTTGCTCTAAGTTAGGCAACTTGCGGAAGGCCTTTTTGGTTTCCTGCATAACGGCACGTGGTGTATTCACTTTTACCAGATACGACAGCTGCGGGTAGAACTTGCCGCGCGATTGCTTCCACTTCATGGTCTGAACTAACTCATCGTACACCATATGAGCGTCTTTTCCTCGTGCCTTTATTAGCTTCGGCAGCTCGTTCTGGTACCATTCGTCTAGGCGTATCAATTCCTGCGGCTTTTTGCCGCGCTTCTCCGCCTTCAGCTTGAGGACCTGCGGATAAAGCTTGAAACAATACTCGAATTGATTGTTACTGCCATTCTCAAAGAAGGAAGCGGTGTCCTTTCCGTCGGTAGTCATTGTATCGGTAATAATACTTGCAACTCCGGATCCAGCTGCTCACTTAGCTTTTCGCGTTGCTGCTTTCGATATATATATGGTATATATATACAAGCGCGTGTATATTTGTTGGTGGTGGAAATTGCTGCTGTTTTATATGTATGCGTGAGTGTTGGTGCCTCTCAATGCTGTGCTGCTGGTAGTGGTGGTTATAAAATGTTTGTTGTTGTTGTAGTTTTTCAGAGCTAGTTTGGAATCCTTTTGTATTTACTTAAGGCTGCTGTGTATTTTTTGCAAATATAAAAATTATTAACAATGCTTGCCTTTACAGCTATCTATCTTTTTTGTTGCAATTGTTCGTCGTTGCTGCTGTAGCTATGTCGAAGCTTGCCTGCCTTTTATCGATGATGGTGATGCCTGTCTACGTTTTCGTTTTATATCACTTATGTCTTGCTCCCTGCAAGAAATTGTTGCTTAAAAATGAATGCAATTAATTTCACCAACTTTAAACACTTCTCCGAGCATATAAAATGTCTCACTGGATTTTATGTATTTATGATTTTTCCGTAATCGTACGACTGAAGTATTCGTTTCAGTCCAACAAATTCAATTTCAAAGCACTCGCACATATTCGTCTACGAACGAAAATCGACAGAATTTTGTCCGTTTCTTCTTTGCTTCGCTTTTTTGTTTCAGCCTTTTTGTACTGGTTTTTTCAATTTACTTTTCGTTGCTTTCATACGGCAGAAGCCACCGACAACGAAACGAGTGCACGACAGTCGTTTACGAAGCCCAACAACAACGGCATCTCTTCGCTTCGATTCACTTCGGATGCAGGGTTGCAGAGTAAAGAAGAAATATTACTTTTTACGCCAGGTCAGTGAATCCGTTAGCTGACAACTTTAATTATTAGATGTTATTTTACTTATTATATATGTTCTTTTATACTATTAAATTATCAGTTCATATTTTTCTTAGAACCGTTAAAAAGGGATTAAAAATCCCTCCATTTTTATCATACAAGATTTTATCGAAACCCAGTTTTCATAAAAATTCATTATTAAGACATGACATACTAAAAAAGTAGGGATTCTTAGCTTTCCTTAGAAGGATTATTAGCTAATCTAATCACTAGTAGTATCCATACCTAATTCCCTAATCTAAGTAGGATCACTACTTTCTTATTATTGGAATAATTACATGTCTTAATATGCATTTTACTTAGATAAAATTCTAAGTTCTAAAAATCTTAGATTGAGTTTTTCTCGAAAACTATAAGGTTTTCGATAAAATCTTATAAAACATAAATGCAGGCTATTTTTAATCACTTTAATTTAATTTTGGGATTGTTGATCGGGTCAGCACAAAAAACAACAGCAGTAAAAAGAACACCACATTTGGGCAAGGTGTACTAAAATCTATTTAAGCCATATTTAGTTTGTATAATCAAACAATTAGGGGCCGTATTTCAAGAGTCATGACGTAGATGATTTCGGTGACTCTTTGTTGTGCTTTTTTCGATTACAAAAACGGACATTACAAAATGTTAATTTCGACGAAAAGAACAAAAGAGTCACCGACATCGTCTTCGTCGTCGAATACGGCCCTAAATAACTTATGCTACGTAATGTATATATATATTATTTGTACAAAATATCACTTTATAAGGGTTAAAATCGTCTTTAAATCTTTTAGCGTCAGTTTAATTAAATCCTTAGCCGTAATATATGTGCAATATATATAATACACGATTTTCGTTTTATAAGTCATTTTTATTTTTCCAAAAGTCCGAAATGGCAACCCTAATAGAAAATATCAACTGCAAAATACTCCTCTTCTTTGAGTTTGCTATACAGAATACTAGTAAATTAGTTCCCCGCACCCCTTGTATTTATCAATTTTTCTTTTTTCCTGATTCCAATATTTGCTTCTTGCTGCTTCGTTATTGTTGCTGTCGCATCTACACGCAAAAATGAAGAACGATGGCAACCGTATATACATCTTTCATATATACATAACTAAGGGTAAATGCATATTTCAAGCCAGGCAAGTTTGAACAGCAACAAACACCAACATATTAAAAATGGTCGAATGACCCTGTTGTTTCTTTCATTCATCAGCTGCCGACAGCTTGCTTTACTTGTACAATTAAAAATCGTTGGATTTTGTATCATCAGAATTGTCTATGCAAAATTGTGAGTCAGTAATATTCCACCAAAAAGAGAAATTTTTATATGTCACAAACATTTTTTCGAATTCTGTACATTACAATTAACTTTGCAACAATTCTATGTCTCTACCAACACCATTTGTTTGAATATTACCCATAAACTACTTCGTAAAAAGAACGACTACTTAAATTCGAAGCGGCAACACTGGTTGGGGTTCACTGAAACTCGACTGGTTCAATAGTTTGGTTCTATGTGTTGGTGAGGACTTCTATTTGAATGACAGTGTTGGCTGTTAAGAGTGTTGTTGCTGTTCTTTTTCGGCTTCTTTTCGGTTACTGCCTGTTATTTCTCAAAGCAGCTTTAGATAGATAGAAAGATATTACATATCTTTGTAATATCACATTCTTTGATTCTTGACGAAAGAAACCCGTTAGGTTTTTAGGGTTTTTTTAGGGTTTTAGGGAAACCCGTACGAGCAGCGAGACCGTAAATTACACATAATTAGACGCATAATTACTAAAAAATTCAGGAACATTACCAATAGTAATGTGTATAACCAAAACATTGCTTTGACATAATAACTACGCTTCTCTGGTAATGCATACTTTCTTCAATTACAGTTCATTGAAAAAACATCAATTACGAAAAGGATGCATTATGGTTTTCCGACTGGATGTGTTCATTCATTGATAGCCCTTATCGGAAGCAGTACAGCTGCGACAATGCTTTGAAACCACTCATCCTTCCGCTTGTGCGTGAAACTCTGTCGTTGTTGTTGATTGTTTTCGTTATAAAGAGTTATAAAAAACGATTATAAAGAATTGAGCTGTTATTTTTGAAAGTGGAATAAGTCCATTTTTTCATGTATCGAGATATTTAAAGGTTTGCGTTTGAATCAATTTAAAAATATTGGCAACCGTTAATCAATCCGAGTGATGTTTTTAACACTACACACCTATTAAATTTTATTATGAAATAATAATTATTGAAAATATTTCAAAAAGTAGGGGATTTTTTAAGCTCCAAATGGACCAAAGCTCCAAATACCACTTTCAAAAATACCTTTTTTGCGATAAGATTTGTGTTGTTATATTTGAAAGTGGAATAAGTCCATTTTTTCATGTATTAGAATATTTAAGGGTTTTCATTTGAATAAATTTAAAAATATTGTCAAAAGTTAATCAATTTGAATGATTTTTTTAACACTTTTTAATTTTGTTATGATGTAATAATAATTAAAATTATCTAATAAATAAACGATATTTTTATCTCCGAATGGACTTGTACCACATTCAAAAATAATCAATTGAATATATGATTATAAATATGGATAGAATGTGTCTATATCTTACTAAAATTACCCTTAACTCATTTTTTTAAAAAAATGGACTTATTCCACTTTCAAAAATAACAGCTCAATTTAAGGCAGAGA
This sequence comes from Myopa tessellatipennis, assembly GCA_943737955.2. Classification (NCBI taxonomy): domain Eukaryota; kingdom Metazoa; phylum Arthropoda; class Insecta; order Diptera; family Conopidae; genus Myopa; species Myopa tessellatipennis. The sequence goes on along the minus strand of OX031314.1, from coordinate 14,953,848 downwards.
GACTAATGCAATTAATACTAATGCTCCGAACAACATATGACATTACACGAAGAGCTCGTGAAAACGAAGAGAACCTTTCTATTATAATAGATCCTCGTAGTGGTGGAAGTAAGTGAAATTGGATTTAATTGGTTTGGCTTCCAATTCAGTTCTGAAGTCATTGGGGTCAATGTAGTGCAGCCACTTGTTCTTTAATTGCCGTAACCATGGTGGCCCAAGAGCAAGGAAGTCGAAATTTTGCCTGCGTTATGAGTGAGCGTGTTAATAACTCCAGCGTATGTTTTCTTAGAAGCAGGTGATGAAGTTGTGGGTAACACTGTACGAATTGAAGCCAGCATCGTAGAGTCGAGGGGTTAGTGGGTCGTCCCAACCGGTGCTATCTAGCCAGGCTTGTTGTATGAGGGTTTTTGCAATGACAATAACCGGAGCTGGCTATCCTACCGAGTCGAATAATTTTGCAATTAGCGATAACCTTTCTCCCTTGGTATAAGAAGGTGTGATGTCAAAGTGTCTCGACTCTATGTTGAAGTGGTCGGTTTTAGCTTTCCTTTGAAGCGTATTTGAAAACATCTGCTGGCATGCGTGTTCTTTTTAGGTTTCTTTTCGCTTGTTATTCCCCTGCATATGTGGGCAAACATGCATCCATATATAGTTCATAAGCTCTTCTTGTTATACAGGGTGTTTCGCATAAGAGGGGTCAAAAGACTAGGGCGTGTAGGATGGGTCGAGTCAAGACAAGACATAGATCCTTCCGGTTTTAAGCATTCTCTCTAGAAATGATTAGACAATTTTATGGTCGGAAAACTTTTTATACTTAATAAGGTATTAAAAAAAAAAAATTGCGAAAAAAAATTTTTTTTCGGAATTTTTATTTCAAATTTTAACTTTGGCATTAATTTTCTTAAAAACTGTTCGACGTAGGAATTTGAAAAGGAAATTAAGAAGAGGACATTTGGCTTGAAAATCAGCAAGCAAAAGTTATCTAGATCTAACCATTATTTTTTAATAATATTTTTCCGATGTTAAGTTGGATTTTTATAAAAATCCCGTCTAAACAGGGGGAAATTGACCCCCCACTCCCATACGATTTTTTTCTTGTATCGATTTCCTACACGCCCTGATCTTCTGTCCCCTCTTATGCGAAACACCCTGTATAAATATGTTCAATATGATCCAGACCCGACTCCTGGCCACTCCATACTTCAACTTCGATGTACTGAACTGCCAAAACGAGTTCAATGAATTTTCTAACGAGTAAACAACTTTAACGGATCCATTCTATGAATGATTGTATGATTTAAAAAAAAATTTGTTCGGTTTCCCTCAGGTTAGTTTTAGTTTTGTAGACAATAGCATAAACTTTCCTCATATGGTACGAATACAATTATATGTCATGATGCATGAGCCATTTAAAAAGTGATGCATTTAAAATTGAAATGATTAAATGATAATGATTTAAATGATAGATTTTAAATCTATACATTTTTTTAAAGATTTGTACTGCTTTTAATTGCTTCAATATTCCCAAGTAACAATTTTAAGCAGTTCCAAGTTCTCCCAACTTGTGTAAAATAAATGAAATATTTAAATGAGAAATATATTATAATAAGAAAGAAAATCCTTCTACATTTTTACTATTATATAATATATTAAATGGTTCTATATTTGAAATATCGTAATAGAATTTAACGTTTTATGTAATTCACAGATGAAAAATTAAGAGAGTAATATATAAAGAGAAATTAAAAAGGTAAATCTATATATATATAAAAATCTCGTGTCACGGTGTTTGTGTTCGAACTCCTCCCAAACGGCTCAGCCGATTTTTATGAAATTTTCCATGTATATTTGGTAGATATGAGAATAGGTCGTAAAGTATATTTTAGAGTATCCAAATCGTTCGTATTTCAAACATTGGAAGTTGGCATGGGAGGAAGTGGGAGAAGTAGGGGTGACATATGTGGGCATTGTAAAAAGGACAGACAGCCAGACATACATACATAGCTCGGCGTGCTGACTGTTGTGAGTGTGGTGCGTAGCTCTCTGCCTTGGGAGACCTTGATATATAAATCAGAAATAATTTACAAGGTAAGGTGGTGCGTGCCTTCTTTGTTCATATACCAATCAGAATTAATATATATGGCAGAGCATCATTTGCCGGGTCAGCTAGTAATATATAAAGAAAAAGTAATAATACATTGAGTATTACCTACTTTTATATATTTATATTTATATTAATTCTTAATGATTATCACCTTAATAATTTTTAATATTTATATATTTCCATTCTTTAAATAGGAAATTACGTATTTAGGATCTCGAGAAATATACTTATTATATTAAATATACTTACTTATTTTCCTACCCAGCTTATCGTCCAACTAATTATTAAGTTGTTAATATTATAGAAGTTCCATTATTTTTGTTTTATTGATTGACAAATCTTAGTATCCTTTTAGACTTTTTAGACACTTTTTTATGCTATTTTTATATCGTTATTACTTTACTTTTGTATACACTTTTGTACAGATTGCAAAATGTATTCTCGTTCGAAGGATGAAGGAATTTTACTATCAGTTTAAATTCGTTAGATGCCGCAATTCACGTAAGGTGATCTGAAAAAATCAATTATTATTGATTAATTATTATAATGCATTTCAGATTTGTATTATAAAGTACAATATTAAATACAGTGATGCAGAGTGACGAGTTTTGAAACAATTTACCTTTGTATGGTGTGAAATCAACATTGAGGCCCTGGGGCTAAGGTTCGAAAAGTTGTTGCTTGTTAGAGTGTAAGAACTAAACATCATAAATAGTTTGATTCGAGGAATGCAAACAATTAGTTACGTACAAAGAGAACAATATCAATACAGTATTTTATGTAGAATTATTTGTGATTAATAGAAACAACTTAAGATATAAGAGAAATTAGTCGAATGGAAGAGGTTATTTTTTGAAGGAGGTAACTTTGTGAGGACTTTAACTTTAAGTAAATTAATCTAAGTCTTCCAGGCGTACTGTATGTGTGCACGGTATTATAGATTTTTTTTCCACGTCACGTGACAAAGCTTTTCGCATATCTACGAAATATTAAAAAAGGCGAAATTAACTTTGGCGAATCTTCCAAATAATGTGAAAAAGCACTCACCGTACGCATCTTCATCATGATCTCCAGAATAATAGCCTAATATAGTACGATATATAATATATCCCAAATTTTTATACATATTAATAGCGACTTCATTGCTTCGCCGCACAAACAAATCTACGAAATACCCACGTTTTCTAGAAGAAGAAGGATGAAGTGAAAACTGATAAAATATATTGAATTGGATTTCCCATAATTTTTATTCCTTATTTAAGAAAACTTTATTAAAATATATATTACATAAAAAAAAATTACTACTGCTTGGCTAAAAATATTTAATAGTAATAAAAAATATAAATGGACTAAGTATTATTGATAATTATGAGTGTTTAAAGACACTTACTTCTCAGAGACATCTTCCAAAAAGTTCATTAAAAGCGCAGCTAATCCCAGCCGTCTATAATCGGGTGACACAGTGAGTGCTGTCACGTGTCCATGCCAATTTTCAAGGTGTCCTTCCACTTTACCCATTACTGCAAAAATCAGATCAGATCTAAATACGCAAATAACTGTCTACATATTGAAGTTATGTACTAGTTATTGAGAGCTACAGTTATCCCATCTATTACCGACACCCTATCTTAAACAGTTCTACATACAAAGAAAAATTTTAAAAAATTGTCTGTGGCGTGGCTTTAGAGCAACATTAAAGTTCATCAAACTAAAAAACGTATCGAATGTACAAAAGTTTTCATTTGATAAATGATTTGTTAAAACTATAACTAACTTTTCAAAATTCGTTTATAAATTTATCAATTCGTTTCTTTAAATATTATAAAAAATTTGCTAAAGTTCTTTTTAAAGTTTAAAAAAGGTGAGTTTGTTAAAATGGTTCCAGTATCTGACTAGATGTCATATTCGAAAAGCCGTTAACAAGGCGTTTAATATATTCGATGCAAAATATGCGTCCGATTATTTTTAAAAAAATTTTAAATTTGGTGTGGCTTTAAAGCAACGCTGGTAAAAGATGAGTTAGAAGATTTATTGCTGATATTATATACTTGCTTACTTTTATTTTATTGAAAAACTACTACAAAAAATTTACTTTATTTAAAATGATGTGTTAAATATATTACACAAAAATGTAAATCTATAATCTTGTGACCTTTATACAAATTTTTTTAGGATAGTTTAGCTGCACTGAAAAAGCCAATTTTTGGACAATTTAGCGAGGTTTAGTTCAAGCTCTCCAATATGGAAATCTAGATATAAATTTCTTCATTCATTTACTATTTCCCACACTATGATCAAAGTATTGAATTAGAACCTCTACAAGGAACTTAATGCTCAAGGATGTTATTTTTGTAGGCTGGATTGAGTTGACACCACCCACCTAACCTGTGTGACAAACGCATAGTCGTTGCTTTTTATTATGTTTTCGCATTAGGCTATTTCCTACTTTCACCACACTTTTCTTAGTTTAATATATTTTAAAACAAGTAAAAACTCAACGTACTATAACCCATAATTTGACCACTTGGAGATTCTGCCAACTGAAAGTATTCTGGCCATCTTGCCAGATACTGAGTATAGAACGATAAACCATAGGTTTCAGTTAGCGGATCAAAGTTCCTATGACAAAAAAAAGAATAAATACAAATTAAAAGAGTTTAAAATGTACTTACACATTGTTAAACTTCAACAGGTCATCACAAGTAAATGGTCTCAACGTTGTCATTCTTAATGGTAAAAATATTCTCCCACACAATTGTTATTGATAAATATGTTGCGAGTGCTGCAGATTTCAGTAATGCTAATTATAATCAGTGTTGTCTGTTTGGGACGATGTGTGGCAGTATAAATGCTAAATAATAGTACTACTTCTTTGAACAGAATAGCACGAGAAGAATATCGAATAAATTCCTAATATTTCTTTGTGAAAACCCTTTATTCATTGACATCATGTAAAATAAAGAATTACGCAATGAATAATAAAGAATTCGATACGTTCGGATAAACTGCAATATAAGTCAGTGTAAAACGGTAGTACTGACTTTAAGAAGAAGTACATGCTGAGTAATAGTACTAAAAAACTACTACCATGGTGTAAACGACAACACTTTCTACGATACAAAAATTGGGACAGTGTCAAAAATTAGAAAAATTACCACAATTCTAAGAAATTTACCTTTAAGATTTGAAATGCTACCATAAATAACGTGGTCAATTTTGCTAAAATTGTGTTTACAATTAAATAATAGGCTTTTTCAAACGGTGTATTGAAATTTCATATATGTATATTAATGTATTTACGAAGTATACAAAAACAAGTTATTTTTTGACGAGTACAACAAAAATCATAAAATTTGCTAAATCTGAATTGACCTTTTTTTATGCAACGGTTGCTACTAGAAATATGTATGTAGGACTAATATATAAATTGATGGTATAATACATATTGGTTTGTATACTACGATTAGGATACGTCACAAAATTAATGTTTTTATTGTTCTTGTAGGTTTGATGCTGATTACAACAACGACTGCTTTTTTCCTCGTATAGTTTTCGAGTTATAGCGCGCCAAAGAACTAAAATTCTTATCACTATATCTCTTAAACTATTAAGGAGATCCGGACAGGATGGGTGCAGTTATAATTCTCCTTATTTCCATTTATATCTAAGTAGTATTTACTTGTACTTATTGTATTGATTTAAGGGTTAGTTATCTTTTTTGTACGGCTTGAAATAAATAAATTAATAAATAATTTTTATGTATATATGTATTTACGAAAGTTAAAAATGCGGAAAAACCATTTCATTAATCGAAAACTTTGCATTAGAAATTCAAAACGAGCATATAAAATATTAATCACTTGAAACCTCCATCTAGCGGCAAAATTGCAGGGAAAAATACTATTAATTAATCATAGCCAGCCGTTGATGAAATAGGAACGTCCGGAATTGGGAGTGAAACTGCTTTTTGCAGTCCCGTCGGTCGGAACAGTGTTCCTGGCGTAGAAAACGCATCGTGTCGATGAAAAGTTGAAATTTTCAAATCTAATTCAGCAGTAAAAAGTTCGCAAAACTTTTAGAAATCGTCGAATGCTCTGCGAATTTTCGCTGAGCAAAATCAACCAGAATTCGCACGGATTGGTCGCTTACCCTACTAAAGCGAGTAATCTAGTCGCTGTGGAATCGTGCGTGCCACCATCCCACTGCGTCCCAGCGATCGGTCAGCTGAAGAACAGTAGAAAAAGTAACATACAATGAAGGATTGGGAAACAGTGAGAATGAAGAAAAAACTGGCAGTGTAAAGAAGTGATAGAAATTGTGTTCGACGTCCGCGTTTTCCGAATGCACTTGGTGCGAATATTATCGCCGTCAAGAGATTGTAACGAAAAAGCGTGCAGAATGTGCAAGGAGTTAGGGAGAATAAACAAGAAAGAATTAACCGATTTGAAGTTGTAATCTATCCAAAACCATTTCAAACATATCAAAAAGAAAATTCAACTGCGCTCGGTACGTCTTCGTCTTCGTGCGTTCGTAAAATTAGCATTCGTCGTTGCCTATTGTCGGTTAGTTTTGATTTTGTAGCTGTTGCATAAATAATAAATTTACAATTTTTATCAAATGCGGAATATTTAAAACAATTGCAGAAGATTTTTCATAACAAAAACATAAGCAATAGCAGAAGCACGCACAACTCCGTCAATTCAATGAGTTTTTGCTGTCTGTTCACCGTTCTCGTCGTTAGAGCGAGGTGAGTTCCGTTTCTCTTTTGTTTTTTGCCCCTCTTTTTTTATTTGATGTTACGGTGTGATGAATATATGAATCATTTCCCCGTGAAGAGTGAACAGAACTATTTTTGAAACATCTCCTCCATTATTTAAGCAGAATAAATATCCACCACGCGCCAACAAGTATATGTGGTGAATTAAGATGATTCCTTGCTTCTGAAATAGAGTTAGCATAATATTGAAAATAAATGAAAATAAAACAACCATAAACTTTCAAATCATATCAGATTTTAATGCCTAAAACCAAAAGAACTCGATGCTCTTTTGTTGTTGAATTAGGAACCTACTTGCACTCGACCGTATACATACCATTTGTTAGACTTCCTGTGATGGTTAATTGATTAATTAAATTTACAGTTAGTAGTACAAATGCAATAATCAAACAAATTAAGAAATGTTGGTTAAATCCTTGAATCTTAAACAATTATTAATTGTATTTTGTTTGATTTTTTCCCACAAGTCTGACAATGGATGTTTTCTACTCTGGTGTGTAAAAGAAAGAAAGCCGTACACAAAATTAAATAAAGAACGAGATATTATTATGTCATTTAAATTCTATTAACACTATTAGTGTAATATTTATTCTGGAAATACTCGTAATAGACAGCATCCTGGCAACCATGAATGATAAATAAAGCAGCACAAGAAAGCCATATTCACCACGCCGAAACGGGTTTGCATTCTCCTCACAACAGAAACTCACCTCTCGACCGGCACGACGACTTTATAGCTTTTATTAAGAAGTCCGCGACTAGTTTCTGCGGGAGCAAATACCATGAAAGTTCTCGTCTCTTTCGATACGTTCGATGTTGAGAACCAAGGAAATGTTTGACATCTGGCAGATGAATCGTTGCAACTGCTTGTTGGTGTTCAACAATAATGCCCAAGATGATTTAAAATCGAATTACAACATCATTCAGGTCAAGTTACGAATGAGCACACTTCCGTTCTTCATGGTTCACAATGTGTTGGTCAGCGTCAGCAAAGGCTTTCGGTTTCAGTGGAACTCGGTCATAATGTGCCGATCTATAACTGAAGTCCGAACATGAGAACTTAATTTTTCTTAAGAACCTAATTTTTCAATGAAAGAAATTATACCACCTCGGAATACACCATAATTTCCACTGTCAATGAGGGAGTATCCTATAATAACATCTCTGTCTTGTATTTCAAGTTGCATGATAATTCTGTTTAGTGCAGATATTTTAAGTTGACAATTTTCAAAATAAACAAACATTTTATGTCCAACAGAAGACAACGTGTAACTTAAGTAAGTAGAGAGACAGCTGTTGACACTTGAGTGAAGACGTTATAGATTACTTTTCATTTACGGAACATTCCATCATACAATACATAATATATTACACATGATGTGATCCTCATTTGAGTATTGTGTTGATTATAGTGATTATACCTCTCGGATTGTTAATTGATATATACATATAATGTTTGAATGTTACTATACTTATCAGTATCCAATCTCAGTTCCAGTGGATGCTCCCTCTTCTGGATGGATAAGCTATATTTAAGATACCCTAATTGTAATTTAATACCAAATACATGCTCTACAATAGTACAAGGCCTTGAGACCTGCTTTTGTACAATTCGTGGATTTTCGAATAAATAAATATTATTATGGATATGTGTATAATATACACTGTACATATATGTATATGCTCGTGCTAGAAATAGACCCAGAACTCAATATGTATGTATTTCCGTATTGCTTTCATCAGTACATGCTCTCGTCAAAACTGTTGATTATAACAGGAGCAACATTTTGTTGTGACGGACAGGCATGTTCCAGGTATACAAGTCCATACCTATCTATGCTTTCATAGCTCTTTTAGTCCATTGCCAGTAGAAGGACCAACATATAATTAATATTGGGTGGATAATCATTTGTCGCAATTACGTATCAAACTTCTTGTTAATTTGCTTAGGTACATATGCCACCGACATTGCATTGAACTGCTTTGTTATTGCTCCGAGTTACGCTGAAGCGAGGAACCACTGCACCTAGATTTAATAAAAACAAACAATGATAGCAGTGCGTTTGGCGTCTGCTTGAACACCTGATGAAATGTGGCCAAATGACTTTCAAAAGAAATTTACAAGTAACAACAGAATAAAAAACAAAAAACATAGTCATATATAGATGTATGAGGATTGCCCACGAAGCGTTCATACTCCGCACCGGTCATGCGAGAACGCTTTATTAATACAATAATAAATGTGCTGCAGCTTTTTGCCGGAATGTTTTTTGTTTTGCGTAGCAAATTCGAATGCTAAATTGTAATAGAGAAAATACATACGTTTATCGTCTCAATGGTTTCGGCTTTATATTCATGTATAAATAGTGAAATGATGTGATGCAAACGATTGCACCCATGGAATGAGTCGGAAAAAGTCACTAGCGGGGCGGAATACAGGATGCTACTCATATACCAAATAATATACAACACAATATAACAAAAAAAATGCAAATACTATACAAATATACATTAAAATGTTGATATATCGAATATAATCTTCTTCAACTAAGCTATTTAATACACAATTAATACATACGAATTAGTACATTGTAATGTGTACTTCGGCAAAACCAATGTAAACTATCCCACCTAACCCGGAATACAAACGATTTGACCTGCATGCATGCATAAAAACTATTTATTATTGAGAGATGAAGTTATCATTAACAACTTCTACTTTAAAGTATTAATAGTTGGTGGTTTAGTAGTAGAATGAGAAGAGGGGGTCCGTTCATACAGATATTCATGTTATGTCCCTAAACTCTTGTAGAGCGAACATTATTTTCCATCTCGGAATTGCTTTCTAATTACTGCATCTAAACTTTGTGATCGGAAAAGAGCGATCAAGTGTTTTAAAAAGCCGCTTATTTTAAGTTTTCCATATTTTGATTACATGGTCATGTCCTGATGTTTCCGAGAATTTTCAACAATTCTTTAATATTGTGAACTGCACGTTTATTGATTGATTTTGGCTTTCGGAATGGAGTTCGTTTTGCCCGAAATAAACTGAAACGCTGTATTCCAAAAATATTATTTCATTGTTTTTACAGTTATCGATAGAAAGCGAAACACATCTGCGAAGTGCTTGTAGTTGCGACGAACATGAAAACATAATTTGTATTTCATAGATACCTGAAGCCATGTTAGTTGCTTAAATTGGCCGCAGCCGAGTTGAAACTGCTACGCCATCGACCTTTCTCTCTCTCCCCTTCGGTAAAGCCATGAGAACACATGTATATTTGGTACAAACACAGACGCAATTATTTGTGTGCCATACTGTTTGTTATTGTAGTTTATTTGTATTGTTGTGTGGTATTTATTCGTCATCGACTGTATGCAGGCAGTCAGAGCCAGAGTCCCCGAGCCCGATGCTTTACGACCGACCGAGCAACCGAACAACGAACCATGCCAAGTACTGCTCCAACTCGTTGTGGTGGTGAAAACCGAATGAGGAATTCGTCGCCGCATAAAATCCGATAGGCACACTCAGATCACAATATACTCTACGTAGTATTGTGTGCGTGCTTCTTCTGGTGCTCTGCTCCGCTGCTATTGCTGTTTATTTATTTTATTTTTCATTTCTCTATTTCTGTTTCACATGTAGATAGCTTGTTCTCCTTTTGGTTAATTTTCTCACATTTTTGCTTTACACATTCTTTCGTGTGTAATAATTCGCTGCCGCTGTATCTGCGCTTTCGTTCGTTCGTTCGTTCGTTCGCTCGTTTTGTTCGTTCATTAGTACGCACAGATTCGTTTTCACTAAATTTGAGCTCAGTAATTTTATTGGCTGAAAAGTAACAGTAACAGTGAAGTTTATTAAATGAATTTTATTAAATGAAAACGCGGCACTAAATAAAGTCAAGCGACTCGAACTGCGTCACTGCGATAGAGATAGTTACGTGCATTTGGCAGCTATACGGCATGGATTTAGACGCGCTCCTGGCCGATGCTTGTGGAGTGTCTGGTTTTCGACAGCAGGCTGCTGGCTGCTCGAATTCTAATTGCTTTTGTTCAACTGATGCGCTCGCCAATTATTTTTGCATTGACGATTTTTCGCCAGCCTCTTCATTGTGTTTTTATGGTATTCTTATTATATTTCTATGATATTTTATAATGTCTGTATTTCGTGACTTTCTGATTTGATTTCATTTGAATCAAGTCTCAATCCAAGGTCATATATGGTATAAACGTACATATATATTCAAATATAAGCACTTAGTTCTAAGATATGTTGCTGTATTCAGAAATGTGTTTGTACTTCTTATAGTACTATATTTCAAACATAAAATCTAAATCAGTACCACGATTTCTCTCCTATTTTAACGCTACGAATTACTACATACTATACACATGTACATCCATAAACATCTAAATTTGTAGATATTCAAGTATATATTGTTTTTTATATGGCACGTTGCTTTTGTAATGAAGTTTTCTCTTTTGTTCTGCAAGTGTTATGTCCAATGTTACTTAAATGACATATGTACATATGTAAATATTGTATCTCGGAGCTCGACTACTTAAAGCACAGATTTAATGGTATACCTCAGATAAAATGGAGATGAATTATTTTATACTATATACTTGAATATGAAGATGTTTTAGAAATTAAACGGAGATGATTATTGTTTAAAAACTGTAAACACTCGTAGATAAGAGAGAAATTAAGTTTACTTCAACGAATTATTAGGGACAAGTAAATAAAATCATTGAGTTCTAAGTCTTGATATATTTTTTGGATTCGTTTAAAATTAAAGAGATTTAGATAGATAGAACTCGATTTTAATATTTTGATTTTAATAAATTTCACGAATAGTATAATATAAAATATAATAATATATCTAGATATATCTCAGCAGAATCAAATCCTAAAAATTGTAGACATTTTTTTACTTGCTCAATACAAATTCGATTGATAGATCATAACTTTCTTAAAATGTTGGTTTAATATTAAAATGCGTTATGCATTGGAACTGTATGGGATATAAATAATAATAATCATCAAAGGTTTTCTTCATCTTAGTCATTGACGGAATAACCTGATGAAGTATTTACTGTTTACACTCACATGTTATCGTTCAATGCTCTTCTTATTTAATACGCCAATGATAAAGACAATAATTGCAACTTCTCCGTCTTTCTAATCAAATAACATTTAAGAAGCAGCAGTAAATTCATGAATTTCCTCTCCTTTAGAGATTCCTCTGACCCGCGAATATATTTACTTTAAGTAATGTTTCGCAACATCTTTCCATTAGTTTGTGTCAACACAGATAATGAGGTCATGTCATGTCATATCGTCACATTTTGTGACTATAACGTCGTCTGTCTTGGCATGACATGACGCCTTTTCAATAATAATCGTATGTAAATATTTGCATTCGCTCTTCTCAATTAATAGACCAAGTTCCAAATTGAGGGTTGCCAACCTTCGCATTGCACACTGAAATTAATCAAAGTATTTAGTTTCCAATTGAGATAAAATAGTTTTAAACCTTATTCAAACCATAATCCGCGAAATACTAAGGCATGAAATAAATTATCTTGAAAAACACGCATTGGCAGCTCTTCTCCTGTCTCTCATCTAGCCTCAATTGTGGCACTCATGCAGATTCTCTGCTTAAAGCCATTTCTGTCTATTCAAAGCATTACCGTCTGCTGCGAATTTGGAGCAAGTGGCGTTAAAAAGGTGCTGGCCGGCGAGTTGAATGACATCTAAATCAAAACATTGCGAGATGCAACAATTGGGTGCGCGTTTGAGGCAGGCTTCAGCGCTCAGTTTGTTCCTATCACCGACTAACTGGCTGGTTGGTTGGCTAGTTTGTCTGTCCTGCCGGCGGTTTTCCTATGTTCGGTGCTCGTTGTTGTTTCTCGTCGTGACACTTCGCGGTGCGTCGTCGTTGTCGTAGGTGCCGAGTGTGATACAAGCGCCGCCGACGGGAATCCCGCTAACAACGCTGCTCTTTTTCGCTTCTTTTACGTTCACTTCGTAGTATGGCATGCTTTCGATAAACAATTTTTTGGCTCTCTCTATTTTTTGGACTTGTTATTTTTAGAGGGCGACTTTCCTAGGGGTTCTTGTAGGGAGTATTTATTTATAGTAACAATTTGTAGAATTGTTATTTAGTTTAAATAAAATTTTGCGAAAAGAAAAAAGCAGATAATTTATTTAAGTTAGATTCCAGACCAGTTTTGGTGTTTCAACAACGAACAAACATATTCTTTAAAGTTATCACCTTCCAAATTAAAGTAAATTTATTTGTAATTATTGTTGTATAAGTATGTGGTATAAAATATAATAATTTTTATCCTCTTTGTTTTGCCCTGCTAATGAACATTATTGCTTGTAATTATGACCCGCAGAGGAATCTAGGACACATAATAAGTTATTAATAAGAGGTATCACCTGCTTTTTTTAAATTCGATACACCTGCACTCAAACTAAATTGAATTTTTAAATATTATTTGCTCTTTGGTAGCAGTTCAACTAATTCGAATCTTATATTATTTACACCATAGCTTTGGAGTCAATTTACACCGAATCTCCAAGTCACAAGTTCAACTGTTTCTGTATTTTCGTCCCTCTTTATCCGTATTACTTTTCTGGTTAGTTGTACGCTGAACGACGTCTTGTTTGCGAATGTGATGGCGGCGACAGTGATTCTACCGCGTTGGTTGCTTTCTGCTGTTGCTGCTGCTGAGAATGAACCAAGCAGACACGACCGACTGACGGGCCAACTGATAGTACTGCGTTGATACAAATTTCATTCATAAAAGTCCATAGAATTAACCTACAGTAACTAGTGAGATAGCGAGAGATATGGCTAGAGAAAGAAGAGAGTGGGTGAGAACAATTGAGAGTGCAAGAGACCGTGAGTAGCGTACAGGTAAATACAAGGGAAAAGTTGGATCGCGAGAGTTGAAGTTAGCTTTGGAATTAGGAAGTTTTTCTTCTACTTGGAGGGAAATAAATGAATGAATGCGAATGGAAATTTCTCTCAGGAAACATTTTGCATTTTTTAAAAAATTATTTATACTAAAATTATTTATTTACTAATCCTTAGAAAATTCTAAACATGCCAAACTTTAAAGCTCTTCCTAATATTTTAACTATTTTAAACAAATCACAATTAAAAAATGCACAAGTAACTCTAAATCTCAATTTTCTTTTATGTCACAGATCGTCGTTTTGTATAATGGAATATCAGTGGAGGAGGCAGTAATTTATTCCTAAATAGTCTTTGTCAATATTCTGCAACGCAAAGCAATGAATGTGACAAATAGCTCACAAGAAGAAGATCAGCATCAACGTCAACATCTAAACCAACATTTAAATCCCAATCCCGCCAGCATAGAAAACGAAGAGGAACCCATCGTTACATCGACATCAAATGACTTGTCACTCTCATCGCCAGTACACGTGCAACAACAGCCACCGCAGCATAACATTGAATCAGTAATAACATCTCCACCGAGAATAACCAGCAGCACTGGTAATGACTGCAGTATATCGCCGCCTTTGCGACAACAGCAACGAGTTCACCCACAACAGGAAGAACTGCAATCAGAGCAACACGAGCCGACAGGAAAGTATAAAATCGACCTAACAGCAGATGGTTCCAGTGAGGATGACTCGAATTTTGACTCACAGAACGAATTTTCAAGTTCAGTATTGACACAGCAACAACAGCGAGGAGTGAATGTTGCTGATGTGGTTATGCCAACAACATCAGCGAACGCAGTAGTGGCGAATAATTCAAATCCAAATTTCAACCCTTGTATTAGATATAAGGATAACCCAGAATTGGTTACTGCAGCAGAACCCGGCGACATGGTTGCACGTAACCTCTCGGCTCCAGCAATTGCCGATTCCGATGCCTGTGGCAACGCTATCGCTGACAACGCCACGCCATCTGAAGCCCCAGTCAGTCATAAAATAATCCTAAAGTTACCGCGACCCTCAACAGCGAAATCAGAATCTCAAATGGATGTGGATCCCACCACGAGCAGTAGCTCCAGCAATAGCAGTAATAACAGCTGCACGCGTAGCGAGGATACGCGGAAAGTGGAGCCCCTAAAAATCAACCTCCATAATACACACGGTACAATGCAGCAGCACAATGTACCGAAAATAACTATTAAGCCGATCATTAAGAAGCCAGCTGAAGAAACAGATGCTTCTTGTTCCTCGTCCGCTGATGATGATCCGCCGATACCTAAGTTGACGATTAAATCCAGCACTACGGCAGTGCAGCACTGCAGTACCTCCTCCGAGCCGCACATTGTGCCTAAGCTAACCATCCGTTCGGCCAGTAGTGAGGAAGGTAGTGGAGCATCTCACTCCGCTTCTATTCTGCCGCGACTCACGATAAAAATGTCTGATCCGCAATCGACATCATCGTCAGCAACACACAATAATGTCTTATCTGCCAACTGTTCCACTGTCGCAGGGAATTTGCTAAAATCGCCTGCTTCAATGATGTCGTCAGCGGGCTCAACACCCTCACCACCGTCGCAACAACCTCCAGAACAAGCGCCTCTGCCCAAGCTCACTATTAAGACATCAATCGATGGCACCAGCAACTCCATACTTTCGCATATATCGCCGGCGTCGCTGTCGAGTTCATCCACATCGTCGTCATCCTCGGCATCTATTGCTACATCGCCATTACCACCCACGCCTTCATCAATCCCTAAGCTAACCATAAAAAACATACCTAAACCGGAGGAATTGGTTGTGCCGAAGCTGACCATAAAAACAAATGCTGCTGGCAACAGCGAATGTGCCTCGACTTCGACTGTAGCGGAGGAAGATCCGACTGCAAGCAAAATACCTAAGCTGACAATTAAAACGGGGCAGGAACATGCAGTCATCATTACACAGCACAGTGCTGCAACGCATTCACAAAGCATACCCAAGCTAACGATAAAGACAAAGTCGTTGGACGTTGTGGAATCTACGTCAGGGTCCAGTCAGGTGGATCACAGTGATGAACCACCTCCGGAAAAAATTCCCAAAATTACTATCAAAACAAATGACACCTTAGATAAAACTACAGATGCGCCTAAGTTTTGCATCAAAACTACGCAATCAACAGAACAGCCGCCACAGCAGCAGCTAACCATTCCTAAGCTCACCATAACTGTCTCTAATATCGACTTCGGTGGAAACGGCGTTGGTATCACGCCTGGAGCAGACCGTGGGCCGCAGTCACCGCTTGTTGTACGTCAATTGCCTGGAACGTCGCGTAAAACGGGAACCAAATCGACATCGCCTGAACGAGTGCCTAAGCTAATGATATCCCGCCAAGATTCCGGACCTTCGAACCCTATGCTAATGGTCTCAAATCACAGCAATGACGCGGCGACAATGGATTCCAAATTTGTGCCCAAGTTGACAATTAAAACCAGTATCTTGCCCGATACTTCCGAATCCAAAGAATCCAAAACGGCTAAGTTTTCCATAAAAACTCTAAAAGCAGTGGGCGAAGAGGAGAAGGTGCCTAAGCTTACAATTAAATCGGTGACAACAGCAACTGCATCCACGGTAGTGCAGCATTCATCAGAGGACAGCGATGAATGCGTCAGCCTCTCTTCGTGTTCGTCACCAGTGCCTCCAGATGAAAAAACCTCCAATACAAAAATCGTTCCCAAGCTTACAATAAAAAACTTAAGTTCACCGCAGCCGACGGTGAAGACTGTGGTGAATAGTACCCTAGAAATAAATATACCGGCTTCAAAAAAGTGCGCAAAAAACATCGTACCAAAAAACGATATAAGTGCCACAGGAAACGAAAGCACCGAAAATGCCGCAGATCTCCCCCACCAACTGATGGAAATTAACGACACTGAAGAAACCGTCGACGAAGCTTTCGCTGTGGTGACTTCAGTTAGCGATGTGATGGCGACGCTACCATCGACTAATGGTGGGGAATCCAATAGCAGTCAGGAGTTTTGCGGATTCAACGATAACACAACAGATTCTAATATTGAAGAGGCAAACTTAAACCCGTTAAACATGGATGAGGAGAAACCACGACGTCATTCCGATGATATGGACATTGATGAGGCGCTGCAGCAACAACACTCTCCTCAAATGTTCAACAACGTCGGGCACTTTAGCAACAGTAACGAAGAGGACTCGTCCGCCGCAACAGTAGATCAGCAATCGGAAATATTGTCACCAAGCTATATATTGGCGCCAATAAAGCATCCTAAACTGGCTCACGTTATTGATACGGTCGATCTGACTTCGTCACCTTCGCCAGGATCGTCGCCAGCTCATTTCAATTATGCTGACACAGATGCGCCAGAAGTGGAGCAACCCAGAGCGAGTGATTTTCTGTTGGAACGTCTGCAACAGCATCGTGAAACCAGTGTTATACAACAGGCAACGACGGCGAATTCGCATAGTATCTTATTAAGCCAGCTTACAAGCCATCCCAATACAGCAGTCTCCGTAGATAATAGAACGGAAAATACAATGCTGCCAGTACTGCAAGCGAAGCCTGATAATTGTATATCCAACAGTGAAAAATATCCGCATTTGACTGAGCGTTTGCTGGCAAACGGTATCGTTCATACAAACCAAACAATGCTTTCAGCGACTAACGCCGTGATGACAACTCCGGCCAATGTTATACTGGACTCTATAGAAATACTAGACACGCCTGACGGTAGTCCGCATTACTCGTTGGATGAAGAACCGGTCAAATTGTCGCATCATATGCACAACATGGGGGCTGGCCAAATGTTGACCCACCAGTTGGACAACTGCAAGGATGTAGATAACCACATCAACAACAACAACATGATGCCTACGACTCATGCGAACCTAAAACGGCACGTGATCCCTACAAGAAATACAGTTCAGGAAGTCAATCACTTGGAACGCGAAAGCTTACAGGTTAGTCGTTTACAATTAAATTTATAAATACTAAAAATTCAACAACTCTTTCCTTGCATCAGATTTCACCAAATAAACTGCGTCGCATCGAGAACGATAGCAGCACTATGGCTACTATAACCATTTTAACAAACGATATTCAGGAGCCAAACACCACAGTTATAACCACCTCACCGACCATGATTCAGAGTAACCATTGTCGAGATGTGAATAATGAGGCCGCAGCATCACCAACGATTTCCGTTGCTTCACAACAAGCACTACCACATCGTTCACGCAAACAGAAGCATGAATACATTCTCAAAGTGCCAGACGAAGAGCAGGATCCCTTGCAGTTAAATTCGCACGATATCGCCGCGGTTGATTGTTCGTCTAACAGCAACTACTTTAATGCAGATGCTACAAAAACAGCAGCAGCAGCTGCAGAATTATCAACACCCACTTTGAAGCGACGTGGGCGTCCACGTAAAGGAAAAACTACGACACCTTTCTCGTCCGCCAGGCAGCATCGTGATACTAATTCACAGAGAGTTAACGAGCAAAACTCGGCCACGCCAGCAGAAGAAGAGAAGAAGGTGGCTAAGTCGCGTTTATCGCGAGTCCAATTGCTGCGTAAGCGTCTAGCTATCGATATGGTTGATACTGAGCAACCACCGCCGATCTTAGATAAGCAGCAGCCCGAGCAACACTCTGAGAAAGAACCGCCTTTTGATATCACACAAGCTGCGAGACGTGATCGCATTCTGCGCACGCCGCTCAGAACATCACGTCTCAGTGCAACACCAAACACTCTTGGCGAGGTCAGGGACAAACGAAACCACGAAATTGGAGCAGATACACGCAAACTTCAGCGGAAAAAATCCATCACAGAGACAAGCATTCTTAACCACCATCATCAGCATTTCGGCGGCGGCTCGAACTCAAGCATGTCCTCTTGCTCAACTAGTTCCCTTAGTTCAACAACAACGGCGACGGCTGTTACGATGGCCGCACAAATCGACCTGACCATGTCTTCCTCGTCCTCGAGCAACGGCAGTAACACAGTCACCACTGTGGAAGCAGGTGGGAATCGTGCTGCCCATTCTATGTTGCCGCCAACAACAATTCTGTCCTCATCCGATCCATTGGCCGATGTAGTCTTCAGGCCAAACGACTTTTCATCCTTAGTTGCGGCTCAGCAGCTACGCTCTCCAATCAGATCGCGGCGAACCAGTGCTGAGGAGGCAAACATGTTGCTGACGCCTACTTTGGCAAGAAGTCGGAAGGGTAGTCGCACGGATTCGCAAGAAGATGACGGCGGGACTGGTGGCAGCGGTGCGGATAACTCAGGTGGTGCGTATATTTTGAAATATCCTCCATTTTGGATTTTATTTGATTAGTGCTTGATTGATACCTAGACGACTCAGCTAGCTCTTGCTCAGCTGTTACACCTGGACGCGGTCGTGGACGTGGACGGGGCCGTAGCAGTGGACGTGGTTCGAATAGCGCACGTGGTGGCACGCGAACAACACGCATCGGGCGTGGAGCAAGTTCTGTGACTAAGGCGATTGCCATGAGTAGACCGCGTTGCGTGGGTGGGCTCAAACACACACCTGACCCAGAACGCATCAAAGGGCTTTTCAGTCCGGTGAGTAGGAACTGTTGCATAATATTACGCTTGTAAATAATGAGGTACATGATTTTATTTTAACAAACAAAAATATTTTGTTTCATCTGAAAATTCGTTACAAGATAATTACATAATTACCACCTAGTCACCTTATTAATAATTAAATCTTCCTAATTAATGGTTAGCTATACCAAACGCCAGTATAAACAAATAATATTTTTGAAGCTTTTCGATTTGCCGAGGAATATATAATTACTTTAGATAGAAATTAAATAATTGCAATTCAAATAAAATATAAATACGCCAATTTACATTCAACTCAACCTTCTTCATCGCAGCAACCGCTTAACGTTTTCATGCCATTATTTCTGACGCTTGTTGTTGTGTGTGAATAACAGCGAAAAACTGGCTCTCCAACACATTTGCATAGCTCGTGTCTCTGGACAGGAGAAAATGATTAATAAATTAAATAATCACTATTCTACTTTGGGTATGGTGAAAACTTTATACACATTACTAACATACAATACGTTCAGACAGCGCAGTCGTCTGACATTTTGACTTGTGTTTGACGTGTCGACCACCACTTAGTTCCACTATTCACCACTTGAGGTTCCCCTTCATTTGTGCAAACTTGTTGAGAAAGTGAAGTGGAGCAAATTGCTCTTTGCATTTGTGCGCTGGGGAATGAAATTTTTGCAGTTGTGTTGCATCGGGTGCCAACTAATGTATAGGGATTTTTCGATTTCTTGCACACATGCTTAACTTTATACTTTAATACCCAGTACTTTTTACTTAACGTAATAATTTTTATATAAATAGTTAGTGAGGCTTGAAATTTCTGCTCGCTTGCTTTGGAAGGGAATTGTTGCAGAGAGTTTTCAGTGAGAGCGGAAATCATAAAGAGAGAGGTTACAAACTGAGGAAAAGAAAATAAATCGACATTGATTGCACGGAAGCTATACACAGTAAAGTCTCGATGGTCTGAACCATTGAACTAAATAATAACTAAGACTCAAAGACTATAATTGTGTACATTTGTTATTAATTTTCAATTTAAGAATAATTTCATTAAATTCAATGCTATCCGCTATATTGGCTACAAGTATAAACTGAAGTTTAGTTTTACAGTCTAACAGATAAATGAAACCTTTACATGTTTATTAAATGCTATAATGCTATAAAAATACTATGCTATACTATTTACTAATACTAATACTATACAGTACTTTAAAAGTACTGCAATCTTATGAAAAAGTATTCTAATCTAAAATCTAAATCTATATAAATCTAAAAATATTTATAAATAAACTATATGAATTAGAAATTATCATGTTATTAATCAAGTGTTATATAGTAAAGAACCTACAAACTTTGAATTTTTCAACAGGCGCCACAGGTGTTTGAAGAAGACACGCGCATGAGTGCGGATTTGAATCAGGTTCTTCAGGTGATAGAATTGACTCAGACCTCAGTGAAGTAAGTTTTTAAAATGTAAAATGTCGGTATACGTGTGATTATTTGATGGAATTTGCTTTGATTTAATCAGCAGACAGTTGGATTTCCTAACGAATGAAGAGTCCCAATCGTCCATCATAAGCACCAACAGCATTTTGGATCCTAATACAGTTGCGGCCGTTCAGAATGGTGCACATCTCCAGAAACGCCCCAAGAAGAAGAAAATGGAAGTCTGTGTTGCTGAAGAGTAGGTTTTGTTGTTGTCTTAATGTGTGAATTTGAATGTGTGAATGTATGAATTTAATGTATGAATTTAAAACATCAGGAGCTACTGAAATTTTGAAAGCACTGAGAATATCAGCCATAATGCTTTAATTTTAATTGATATGTTTGCTTCTTTTTACAGCACCGAGTTTACTGTTGGCTCCATTGCCGAATATGACTGGCCTCCGCCCAAAGGTTGTTGCCCCTCCAAAAATCGTGACACCTTTATGATACAGGAACAGGTTGCGCTGTACCTGGGCATTAAAAGTTTCAAGCGAAAGTATCCCGATTTGCCGCGTAGACAAGTCGATATGGAAGAGCGCAATTGGCTGCAGGAGAAGGGTTTAGTTTCGGAGAAAATGTGCGATCTGGGCATCACTGCGGTGTGGGCCTCAGACATACTCGACATTATGTACACGGATTTTCATGAGAAGTACGAAGAGTACAAGGAGTTTATAAGGCAAAAGCATGTGCGGGAAATCGAGTCGAAACAGAAAGCATTGGGCCTGAATGTGATGGGACGTGGACTGCAGGCGCGCGACCGTGCTATGCTTTCGGCCAGCAAATGGAATTCGTATTTCAACAAGAGGTAAGCCACCGCTTTGAAGAGACGAAAGAATAAGCGTTTTCAATTTCCGTTCACTCCGTCAGTCGCAAAGAAGAACGTCACAAGTGTCTGGACCTACAAACGTTAACTGTTAATTTGCCCTTGCCATGTGATGCTGCTGTCAAAATAACAGTTGACCGTCCGATGATAGACGCAGTTGCCGCCGCTATAGAGGAAGCAGGAATCTCGGAAACACCGCCAACGTTATTGAAGCCTTCTTTTAGTGAAAATCCGTCGTTCCGACCGCTAATCGGTTATCCTTTAGCATTGGTTCCCGGACAATACTGTGAAAAGTATCGGCACTACACACCACTGGAATTAAGGTATGTTTGAATAAACACCGAAGTATCTTTCATAAAACAGGATGACCTTGAATTCACCTAATAATAAAATTACAAATTAAGATCGTATCCTATAAACACGGTGCTCGATGACCCAGGAACTCTGCATGAACGTCTCAATCAAGTGCCCAGCAGTCTTCAAACGGGCTCAGACACGGACACGGAATCAGCAACAGAAACCACCACCGGTACTGTTCCAGCATCACAGTTGAAGGTAGCTTTCGGTACAACGTACTCTAAACGCGTGCCCGTGCGTCGCAGCCGACGCGCTCGAACAAACGCCATCCACAGCACGACGTTGGTTGTGTCGGAGCACGAAAAAACAAAATGTGATACCAAAAATGAAGAGGAAGAGAAGGAGCAACGAAGCAAAAACGATGGCAGTGGTGAAGATAGAGATGCCTCGACTGCTTCGACAACGTCGTCATCGGAGTCTGAAACAAGTTCTAGCGATACAGTAGGTTTTTGATTCCTGTTGAAGAGACACTTTTCCATTTATATATCTGAAATTAAATGTTCATTCCTTATTTAAGGATTCCGAAAGTGATGCAAGCTCTTCCTCAGCAGATTTGGAAGCCTACGCGCAGTGCGGCGTCTGCCAGCGCACGCAGAATAGCAATCTTAAAAATCTGCCGGAAGTATTCTTAAAGTGTTATACTTGTCGGCGAAAAGGTAAGAGTACAGAATGCATTTCTATGCAAGAAGAGCGTTTCCTGATCTTATTCATTTCCAGTGCATCCCAGCTGCATTGAAATGCCACACCGCATGACGATGCGGGCGCGCAACTATAATTGGCAGTGCGTCGGATGTAAATGCTGCATTAAATGCAAACGAAAACAGGATCAGAACAAGATGTTGTTTTGCGAACAGTGCGATCGTGGATTCCATATTTACTGCATCGATGTTAAGACGGTGCCTGAAGGTGGGTTTACATTTGAACTCTGTCATTAACCCTCACATGCTAAATGCATTTCTTTCCTCGAATCAAACAGGTCGTTGGAGTTGCGAGCGCTGCAGTGTATGCATGCGTTGTGGTGCGACTAAACCAGAGGGCTTATCGCAAAGCCAACAAACGCTAGTCTCGCCACCTAATTCGGCCGGCGGCCAGCAGCAGCAGGCTAAACCAGTTAAGCATAAGAAAGTCAAGTGGATTAACGAGTACCGAATAGATCACATAACAAAGTTGCGTGAACACTGCTCTATGCTGTGTGTACCATGTGGACGTGCTAAAACTTCAAACAAACGAAATAATCAGTATGGAGGAGGTGGTGTGGTGACCAATAGCCAGATGTCACCGCCGCCTGCACGATGCACAGTAGCTGGTTTAAGCATCGCATAAAAAGTAATCCTACACAGAGCCTAGTTGCTCGATGTGAAGAGCTGTTCTTCTAAATCTGGGTCAACTCCTGCATCACGAATCCAGCCAGTGCACTTTTTGTTTGTCTTGTTTTATTTTAAGCTTAAAGTTTACTCATTGAAGTATTGAACTATTGAACCAACTTCCTCAGTTTCTGTAGCCCTTTTCCGACGGGCTACATTTCGTATAACCCAGCGATTTCGAGTCCTGCTGTTGTGTAAAAATAAACCAAACTGCCCAGTTAGCTTTTACCGATTGCTCGCCGCACTGTTTAGCTTTGAAGTGTGTAGGTACGTTCGAACTAAATTGTATGATGCACACAACCAGGTACGTGTTGGGTGTGCATTTCAACGCTATGCATTTTAATGTATAGTAAGACTTACTATAAGCTTATATTTTCATAAAAAGTTTTCTTCTCGTCTATATGCGAAACTTTTTTAACTTAAAATATATTTTTTAGAAATGTTTAGAGTTGAAAATTAACAATTTTTTTTTATACATTAATGCAATGAAAAACGCAAACGAATTTAATTAATGGCATAGTTTAGATTCATAAAATATGAACGCAAAATCGGAAGTTGATTGAAGAGTCTTTTAGAGAGACCTTGTAGATTACATGTATAAAATAAACATTTGTTACATGTATAAATACTTATTAAAGTAGCTATAATGGCTGCGACTGAGAGCGAGATGACGAAGAAGATTTGTCATTAAAATAAAGCTTGTCTAGCTTTCATACAATGCAAAGTTCGCGCGATTCATTGCGTTTAATTCTTTCGATACAGCCAACTGTCGCAAATCATCATAGTTATGCCGCATGCAAGACTTGATTAGTGTTGAAGCGAAATCATGTTGTGCAAAGATTAGCAGTTCATTTATCCATAAAATCATTCAACTAAAAGTAAAGTAAGCTGTTAAAATTTCATAATTTTCTTCAGTATAAGTATAAAGTTTTATATATACCATTTTTTATTAAATTTTGTAGAAATAGTGTAGAATAATATAATTTTCAACTGTATTGTAACTAAATAAATTAATTTTCTTTAAGTTTGTCTTAAAAATTACTATTAAGTTCGTAAAGCAAGCTATACTTATTTGTAACCGTGTATTATGAACGAATATATTTAAACAATTTACAATTATTGCAAACTAGAAAGAACAATTATTGCAAATAGTGTTCAAAGGCAGTTTTTTAATTACTTAAGGCATCCACACAAACACCCATCCACACAAACTGTCAATAAAAATGAACCACAAATCATGTTGTTGCTATATGTATTCTTATACAATATTTTCGAATTGTTAAAATTGCGAAGAAGGGTTGAAGTAAATATAACAAAAACAACATTTATTTATTTAAACGATAGAAAACAAAAAATATATATTATTATAAAACTAATAAAGTTATTAAAACTAAATAAGTTAAGCTGTACATTTTATTTAAAAACTTTACATTTAAACGGTTATTATCGAATCAAAAAAACCATAAAAAACGCGAACACTGCGTTCATATTAAAGCCCAATCATATTTAATAAATATTGACCCTAAATGTATGTATGTATGTATTAATTTGACGATTAAAATTTTCTATTTAAACAACAATTTTTCAATTAGTTATTTTTTTGTTGGAAACTATTAACACGTTGCACCAGAGAATCGTGTGCTAGAGAAACTTGAGCAAGTTCATGACCTTCAGAGTAAGTTGTATTATTGTTGCGTTATAACTAAGTTATATTATGTATTAAAGTATTGCGTTGAGCCGCAGTGAGATAAGATAGATATACCATTTTCAGATGGGATGCAAAATTATCATAACTTATCTTGATTTCTTCACTGATTTTGTGCTCAACGCTATAATGTTTATTAGATTGACGAGTATTAAAAGAGGTCAATATATTTCATAATGCGTACGTGAAAGAAGCTCAAGGTTTTTAGTAGGTTTTTGTATGAGTTCTGGAGATTAAGCGAACTATATTATTGTTTACTTAGTTCCTGCTGCTTCAAACACACAAAACTGTACTTTAGACTGCTTCACTTCAGCAGTAGTTAGTATTTCTTGCATTGTAGTTTATATGTACGTGGTGGTTAACTTATTGTAATTAAAACTATATGTGCACTAAGCCATCATTTCCTGTTATGTATTACTTTAAGAATTTGTTGTAATTTGACTTTATTAACTCTGTGTGTAGTTTTATTATAAATTCTAACTATTGTGTCCATTGTATTGTATAAATAAAGATGTTTATTGTGAAAATAACACAGCTAAATAAAAATTCCCTTTAGCCTTTAATGCCACAAGAAAAACGAACTACTGTAAAGGTTTAACTGTCATTTCCCAGCTCTAAATTAAGTAGAATAAGTAGTTTAACCTAATTTAAGCAGGAGGTAATATTTTTCAACTAAGCAAAAGTATCAGATTACGGAAACACTCATCATTGCCTTAAAAAACAGGCAATTATGCGTTTTCGCGCTCATAATCATTTCTTATTTTCACTTCCGCTTTAGTGATGACTCCCCTCTCCCCACCCCCTCGTCTATACAAACAAAGATTAGCAAACTCGATTTTCTTACTTCATTTCTTATGGAACTTTTATTTGCATTACTATTCATTCAAAATATTTACACTTGATAGTAGCACACGACGTCCGTGAAAATCGGTGTGTCGCAATATATATTGCTTCATTATTGTAACACCATAAATATATATAATAAAGTACTACAATATTTATGACGAAATCAATAAAAAAAATTAAAGTAATAATTATTTTTATACAATATATTGTAAATGCAAATAATAAATTGTTTTATTAATTTTGTCCTGAATGAGGTGCATTTAATTTAATAATGCCATTCAATTACCGAATTCGAACTGCGAAAAGAAGGCAATTAATTGTGTAATTGCAGGTGAGAAGGTTGGAATAATAAAACAGGAATAATTGTAATCAATTCCTCGCAAATTAATACTTATTCGATTGATAACCGTACACAAGTATATCCACAGATCTGTGCTCCAAAGAAGATCGCTAAACTTCGTCATGGTAAAAAGAAACAAGTTTTCAACATCACTGATTAAATAAACTCATTCGATGAAGAATTTATGTTTAATCAAAAAAAAAAACTAGCAATGGATAAGGAACTGACAACTGTGAATTTATTTCTTATTTTAATTAAAGACAGGTTAACATTATGTGTGATTACGGCAGATTACAGAGTAATTACGGCAGTTGAAATTATATTTTGACTCGTTATAGGTTCAAACATAGTGCAAATTTTGACATTTCCATAAATAGTTTCATTAATAATAAATTTAAAGATAATAGTTTCAGATTAAATATCTACATAACAGTATTCATAAATTATGCATACGATACACTAGCTGCAACTAATGGATATAAAACAACAAATTTTGTAAATATGTTGAAATGGATCACTTGCTCTAAATATGTTAACATAAAAAAATTACTATGTTTAATTAAAAGTATTAACAACTTGCATTGAGCAACATTTTCTATGTTTCTAAGAACTAACTAAAGAAGTCCAAACCTTACAGTAAACATGTTTGAAATACTTCATTTATTGTTCTCCTGCATATTGTTTCCGAACGACTCTAGAAGCTGCACCAACAAATCAAATCCATTATTCCAATAAATCAGTTTAGCGCGCAACTTTAGCTTGACTTTGTTCTTTTCGAGATTCTTAGCCATGCCAAATCCACTGCGGGCACACGCCAAGTCACTTTCCTTCAGTCGCAACACCGGACAGATGTCATTATTTCCATCTCCAACATAGGTGACCTGTTTATATTTGATACCTAGGCGCAGATCGCGCTCCATAATGAAGTGTTCCAGTATCTTCCCTTTGCACAGATTGGTAGCACTAAGACGACAATCAGTTTGGTGGTGATACGGTTTGATCGTGAGCAAACCATTCGGCTCAAAATCTGCCGGATTTGTGCAGACTTTCTCTATGCAACCGGCCAGTCCGTGTGTTTGTAGCCACTCCCCGATGAAGATGCTGTTAGAGTCGCTGATTATTATCACGTCGCAGTTCTGTTGTCGCAATGTCTTCAGGCACTTCACCATGCCTGGTACCTCGGGAATGCCGCTCACTGTATTGCGAATTTTCTCGGGGCTACAGCCATGTTCATGTAGCAAGCGAAAGACTTCGCTCATATATCTTGTCCAACCGTCCTTCTCGATTATGTCGTCTATATCTTTTGTGATCGCTTCCCTCGGCAACAAATCGCGCAAAACTGTATCCGTGTTCTGCCCTACTACGGTGTAGTCGAAGTCGAAGGCAGCTAAACGGCGTGGCCATTTCTGGCATTCTGATGTTGAAGGTACATCATTAGACATTGTTGCGATTTGTTTTTTATCTGGTACTAATACTTTCGGAATTTTCGATGCCAGCAAGGTGCGCAAACAACTTTTTCTCTCAAAATGAAGTATCTGAAGACTTAAAAGGAAATATTTTAAAATTTATTAATTTCATTTCAAAAGCAAGTTTACATATTCTGAACTGTTGTCAAACAGCTGTTATTTTGGAACTGGAATCCTCGTGAGGCCATTGAAGGTCATTCGTAGCCAAAGAATTGTAAGAGTTGCCAAAGCACCCGCAAAGCTTCCATAATGACATTAAATATTTTTTTGTGGGTTGCTGTTTTGTTGAATACCGCTGTTTTGTCCTAGTGGCTATCTCACCTTTGTTTGATATGGAATTTTATGATGCGTGTGGGTACGGCTGTGGTTTTTGGGGGTGTAGTGGATCTTTTGGAAATGGAAACTGCGTACTAAATACTTTCTTTTTCCTTCTTTTTTGTCTTTGTGGTTTTTTCTCAGTCAACAACATTTCATTTCATTCATTACAACAGTCCATACTTCATGATATTGTAAATTAAAACCATTATGACTGCTTGTTGATGCAATTAGTGTACATTATTATTATATTTTTATTATTATAGTTTATGTTTTGATTGATTACAACACCTTATGAATAAAATTGTCGGATATAATTATTATCATTAACATTCCTGTTCTGTAGTACATTTTATACATGGTCCTGTGACCTTTTTTTGTACAACTATTGTATAAAACAAATAATCGTAAATAAGTAACTAATGGATATGTAAAAAAACATCAAAATAATCACGATCAAACGTTATTTTCTTAAAAAAATATGTGAATAACATATAATAAGTTCCATAAATTTAAAAGGACCGTTTTATTACCTTTCGTTTGGTTTACGGCACTTCAGTACACACGATCAATGGCAGAAGATATTCCTAAACAAAATAATGGTGGACCACAGTAACTGCTGCATAGTTTAGAAAAAGTTTTGTTGAATACGATTTTAAGATAGTGCGTCATTTGCCGTCTCTTTCTGGCTACAGAAGAAACACAAGGAATTCACCACAGCATACAAAACCTACATTTCATTGTTACGTTTTTAGCATGGCTAGACGGGAATTGGTGAAACCATAATTAAGACGGTTTCTCAATTTCTTTTCATGCACACAAGTTAGCATTTATAAAACGAAAGAAGAGCAACGTACTTTGCCGAACGCGTGTTCATATTTTCTCTCACTCTGGCCAATATTTGGATATTCAGTAAATTTTACGCACACATTTAGGTATTACACGTTTACGACTTTTGAAACCAAACGAGAAACAATGGTTTATAGCCAACGATGGTATCAACATTCCAGTAGTGAAACCGTTTCAAAAGATACCACGTCTAGCCATCCCCATTGGCAAATGTTAAAAAAGTGCTCAAGTTCATGTGGGCCACTTTCCAATTGTAGAAATTCATGAAATTAAATGCAGAAAAAATTGCACAACACTTCGGAACAGCCGAAGTGAATGATTTTACTGACTCGCCCAGTAAAATCCACTTGCCGGCCAGTAAATTCCTATAGAAATCGTATGGAGGAGACATCCCCTAAATCATTACTTGCTGGCAAATGCATTCTCTGAGAGAGTGGAAGACCATGAGGGCAAGTCTGCAAGACTGGAAAGTGCTCTCAATTTCGTTGAGCCCATAATAAAGAAATATTTATTTCGTCGGAGACATACATTGGCGCAACGCAGTAATGTTTCTGTTTTGAACACGACACAACAATAAGTTCTCAGTTTTAGGGGTCGACAAAATTGTTGGCTGAAGCTTAAAATAAAGAAATATTTATTGCGATATCTACAAACAAATTCATGTGTACATATGATTAGTAAGTGAATTTTAATTATTTCGTTTTTTATTTTATTTGGTGAGACCATAAATCAGGTGTTATTTTGGCGTATGTGGAGGACGCTGACTCAACTCCGATTTTTTGTTGTTTTTGTTTTTCACGGAGAGTCTTACAACAATATCAGTTTTGCTATCATCTTTTCGGCGTTACAGCCCTTTAAATTTGGAACATTTTAGACCTATATCTCCGAAACAATAAGAGCCACCACATGATGTGAGCATGGTGGGAAAGGTATTCTAATTATTTTCTAATTATGTAAAACAATATTTTGTTGTTTTTATTGTATTAGTGAGAAAATTAAAAAAAAATTAAAATTTTTAATATCTATTTTAAAGTTCATAATTTCATAATATGTAATATTTGTAAAATACAATTAATTGCACACGCATAAAAATAAAAAATTGTTGGTCTTATTTTTTTCCACATGTGTTTCGATACTTTTCAGCTTCAGTTAATTCTTCTATTTAAAAAGTGTTCGGGGAGTGGAAACAATAACATGATTAAAACATTGGATTACATTACATACTTATGACGTGGTCATGAACACCAACTCGAGTAAAAAACTTCAAGATGTAGGTACGTTGACCCGCGAAGATTTCGATGGTGGTCCTGTTAGCTTGGATCAAATTGAGCCGGGAGTATTTTTAGGTGAATAATAAAAACAATTCAGACGAGTTATATATACATAAAATGGCTTTATTCAAAACAAAAATTAATACATAGGAAATCTAACTGCTGCCACAAACAAGGAAACACTAAAATCCTTTAAGATCACACATATTCTGACGTTGGACTCGGTGCCGTTGCCGCAACACATCGTTGAGGCTTCATTTTTGACGACCAAATTTGTGCAGAGTAAGTAAAAATTTTTATGAAATAGTAAAATATTGGAGTGATGGATTAAAGAGATATTCGCTGTGAGGATTTGTATTTAGTATGCATGAAAACCTTTTTATTGAATCTACAATAATCAAAAACCTACATACATATGTACATATATTATATTTTTTATAATTGAATTTTATTGTTTGTAAATTGTTATTTACATATGTACTATAATTGAAATCAAATATAATTGAAATAATTATTAAAGGGAAGCCCAGCAAATGGTATAATCATAACTTTTATAGAACTATGTATGTTCTATATAAAATACATATTCATGTGAACGGTTATAGAGTTCCTTGCCTTGATTGATTGCTTCGTAGTCCTTTGATGATTTCGTTTATCTGCACCCGAGCTTGGAAATCTGATGATTTCATGCAGGAATCAATGCCAAACCTGCAAGCGCAACCTCTTGCTTTGGAGTTTCCAGCTCAGTGCTTCTCCTGCCTTATTGACATGTTTGTTCGCCGTCATCGTAATTGATAAGCTGCGTCGAAGCCTCCACCAAGTGTGGAGGATGGTTAAATTTGTAGATACTTGTGTTGGAGAGCGGGGGAGCAGAGTTTGATATGTGAATACGACATTGTGTAATGTTTAGGCAGATGATGATGCGAAGCCAATGCGTGGATCTCACGTTGATTACTTTCATGTAACTATTAATAAATAATATCAGTGTGTGTGTATTCGCTTCTTGGTGGTTGCACGCTAAAGTGGGTCATTCAGAATTTTGCACAACAAAGTGCGCAAAATACCATCTAAATTTTCTTAAATGAATAGCTACATATATTGAATACATCTCAAATTAAACGCTTTAATCAATATTGCAATTGTGTACTGTTTTTTATTATATCTACATATCCGTATATAATTTTTCCTTAGTTTCGGATATGCCCAAAGAAGATATTCTGCACCACTTGGATCAGTGTGTGGACTTCATAAGCGAGGCGCTAGCGAAGCGAGGAAACGTGCTGGTGCATTGGTAAGAGCAATAAACATTCATGTAAACAAGATGCTGTAGCTGACAAGTAGGCGTTGTGAACACAGTATTGACGCGCTGCGATTCATTATTTATATCGCGAGGACAGTTAAGATGAATTTACATCTAATACACTTTTGAAATAACGACTTAAACTTTCAAATTTGTAGTTATAAATCGCAAAAAAGATTTCTTACAGCAGAAAGTATTTTTAAATTGTATAAAATGCAACTTTTTACAATCATATTATTTAGTATAGTTACTTTGCTTAGTAATGTTTCATTTACTTAATAACGTCTCAGTTATTTCGGTGTCAGCAGAAGTTCTTCGGTGGTAATTGCTTATGTAATGAAACAACACAACCTGGACTATAAACCGGCGTACGAAATAGTAAAAAATAAACGCCGCTTTGTGCAACCAAATCCAGGATTCATTTCCCAACTGCGACTTTATCGTCAAATGGGCTGTAGGATCGATCCACAATATCAGAAATATAAAATTTATCGTTTACGTTTGGCTGGTGAACAGGTCCGAAAAGGTATGAAATGAATTACAGTGACAAGAATATACATCTAGAAATTACAAATATTCTAAAAGTCTAACCAATGTGCAGATATGTGAATAAATTAAACTAATAATTTGAAAAGGCATGAATATTTAATCACTAAATGTATATTTGTCACTAATTGTTGTACTTTTAATAAGAAAATAATCATTGATTATCAATTATTGTGGTAACAGTTCAACTAAACTTAAACGATAGCGTTAAGTATTAAAAGCTTTAAAAGAATGAATTAATGAAGTTCATTTTCGTTTACATACTTTTATATCCGATTAGTATTTTATGTTTAAATCGAACCTACTTTTTTACACACAGCAAAAATACTACCACAAAATTTCAACGATTTGATCAAACCTGATCCGGCTATCACACAGGAGAACCCCGAGCCGATCGTGTATCGTTGTCGCAAATGTCGTCGCGTCGTGGCAACACGATCACACGTTTTGTTGCACGCACGCAAATCAACAACTACAGGTGGAGGTATTTTAAATACGTATGGTGAGAAAAGCACAACAACCACACCACGCCTTATTGATCAAACGGCCGAACAGATGCGCGATACCTCTTTGGACTCTCCACTGGATGGTAATCAGAGTGGAGAGAATAGTGCCGCCACAGAAGCGCCTGAGGTAGAATGCAAGAGTATCCTGTTTGTGGAACCCATCGGCTGGATGAAGCAAGTGCTCAATAGTACGCAAGGACGTTTAAACTGTCCGAAATGTGAACAGAAATTGGGAAACTTCAGTTGGATCAACGGTATTAATTTATCAGCGATTCCTTTCATTTGATTTAAGCCAATATTACACACTTTACAATTTCAGGCTGCCAATGTCCTTGCGGCGAAGTGGTTTCACCAGCTTTCTATTTAATACCATCAAAAGTCGACCTCTCTAAAGCTGTGCAAAATGTTCAAACTACAGTATAAAGATCGGAATTAAATGAAGTAAAGAAATGATTACAGTTTCACCATCCGGTATTTCGAATTCTTAAATGTCAGCTTAATGCTTCCATCGTTTTTCCATAACGAATATTTCGCACTTAATTTCCAAAACAAAAAATCAAAACTTGTACCAGGCGATTATACAGGGTGTTTCGTATACGAGAGGACAAAAGACTAGGGGCTTGGAAATATTTTGGAAAAAGTTTTTTTTGATTGCAATACTACTATAACACAATATCCTATTATTAAACAATTATTATATTATCGTGTTGTTATCGTGTTATTATATTGTCTAAATGTTTTCTAATATTTTACAAAATGTCTAATAAGATTTCATTAATAATAAAAGTAAAAATATAATATATTCCCATGCTTATGGGCTAATTTATTACAGAATGGAGTTGATTGGGAATCAACAGTTATGTTTAACTATGAAACAAAATATTAAGTATGTTTGTTTTGGTTCATTTGACTCTGTTAACTTCTAACCCTAACCAATGAAACACCTCCTTGGCTTGTGTAGATGATCAACAGATCTGCATATAATTAATTATGTATATAGTATATTTATATATGTGGTATATATGTATCGTATATGTATGTATAACTTCTTTATTTCTTTTGTATTTACATATATTTAGTTTTGATCTTAAATGTGCTTAATCTAAAATTGTTTCAAAGGATTTTTAAAATGTTATAAAAGATTTCATATAAAAAGAAATTAATAACTAATTTTTTTTAATGTTATAAAAGATTTCATATATAAAGAAATGAATAACTTTCTCGGCTACGTTTGCTTTTAGCTAAAATATAAAAATAGAGAACTCTCACATCCAGTTTTGATATAAAATTCAATTTTGCTCATTTGGATACAAAAGAGAAAAAACAACGGAAGTATTTTTTTCTAATTCATCTACTGTAATCATTGTTTTAAAGAATCTTACTTTTAAATACTTGCATATATTTTTACAAAATTTTAGTGGTGGAAGATTTAAAAATGTTATCTTCTACGAGCGCAATTTGATCAACAATATAACTGTAACTTTAACCCGGATCGTCCACATGCAACAAAGCAAAAAACAAAAAAATACCAACAACACACACAGCCTAATGATCTCCTTGCCCCTTTCACACTCCAGCATTTCGAATCAGTTCCATCCTTCATCCAAGCACCGTGCCGTGCTCAAAAACGTTCTCATTTTATTCTTCACTTTCTTGCTTACGCGTTGCTACTGTTGCTATGTTTTTGCTTTATTCTTGCTTTGTTTAATGCTTTGTATTTAAATAGTGCTTTTTACAAATTCACAATTTATATCATAAAAATATCTTAAACTTAGTCTTAAGAGAATTTTAATATTTCGACAGTTTGTGCAGTTGGCACCAATGCTGCCGCAACCGCTGGCGGTTAGCAATGTTGTTGAAGTCGCTGAGCGGGCAACGGTGCCGATTATAGTTGTCTCTTCCTTGCATAAATCATCAGCCATCGCGGGTCCTGCTATCGTTTCGGATGCATCAGGTGTCAGCGGCTGTGGCCATTTACGCTGCATCCTTCCGAAACGCATAACACATTGCGTACACTGTTAGTGACAATGCTCCGTCACGTCGACTATGACGGACTTCTTCCAGCAGAACAGGAAGTAGCCGACGGCAGCGCCCAGCACAACCGCAATGCAGAGCCAGACGTTGTACGTCATGAAGATCAACATGAGTAGGAACGAGACCGTCACCTGTATCGCGTGCAGAAAAGTCTGATATAAGTGATTAAGAGAGAGCATCGTGGGGCTGTGTGGAAAGAGAGAGGAAGAAATCGTTAATATTATTCATTGTTTCTGAAAAATTGCTCAAACACAAACAAAATGTAAATGAATTGGATTTGTAAACAGTTGGGAATTGAATCCGATGAATTGAAATGAATGAAAACACGAATACAACCACTCAACAGGAGAAAAGTGATGAATTGAATTTATGATCAACAAAGCGATTTATTTATTATCTATTTATTTGATTTTCTATTAGAAACTGTGAACTGTTGAGACTACAATGATTTTCATTTCTGAATTTTAGTTGACGAATCTATACATCATATTACACATGTGATCACTGAGTTTAATTGCGGACACATTTATATATCTACTCAGATATAAATTGTGTACATACATACTTGTATTTTAATTCACTCTATCATAACACTTGTTAAAAATTGTTGTCTCACTCCGACATTGTTTCGTCTTCGATTTCAAACAGATTATATTATAAACGGGTACAAATTTTGTGAATCTACACACGTGACTGGACCAAGGAATGAAATTACGTAATTTAGATTATTGTTAAGAGCATTTCGTAGACTCTCTCTTCATAGATTTCACTCTTATTTTTAGCATTGTTACCCTTAAACATTTAGTAAATATATTATTCATGTCTATGCTAGTTACTATACAGTTCCAGTTACTTCAACCCGTTTTTCTTTACATCAAAGTGTTTGGTTACAATGATGTGAGTGGGACAAAGGTGTGTGTATGTGTGTGTGTGTGTGGGAAATTATTTAGCATACAGGAGAAGAACATCATTAAGATGATTTTGGAATACTTACGGCTGCTTGTGAATGACTTCGCCAACATATCTAAATCGCGATGAAACATACACAAAGAAAGGAAGCAGAAAAGAGAACACAAATAAGTGAAATGCATGAACTTTGGACGAAAATAATTGCAAGCTGTGTTAAATGAAATCAAATGAATTCTGAATACAAAATAAGAGCCAACATAATTCAACCATTTTCAAGAGCAAGAATGGCAAACACAAAGACACGGTACGAGTAGGACGACTTCAGCGACCGTTGAACTTACTGCACTGGAGACGCACTCGATGTGGGCGCTGCTCTCCGTTGCGCTTCCGGGTTGCCACCCTGCGGTCCCGTCACAGGACGATATTCCAGCAAGTTGTACGTCTTCCAGAAAAGATATTCACGATAGTATTTCAGGCCCTCGTAGAAGACTGCCAGCACAAATATGGCGAACATGGAACCAAGCAGTCCCAATACGCTGTCTATACTCCACCAGGAAAATAGTATCGTTTCGTTGTAGCCAAAGTGGAACTGTAAAAAGTGAATACCGAAATGGACGGTTAAGTACTGTGTCAAAATTGCGAGTGAATTTTGAGTAATGCTCACCGCCATCGACATCATCTGATGCATCATGCTGCCGTGAGATCCTTCAGGGCTCGCGTGGTGCACCGAATGGTGATCGTGCATGCCTGTGCCGTCCTCCAGCGTCATCACGTCCAGCGGCGTAGCTGCTGTAGTACTGATGGCCATAATGTGGTCATGGTCATGCGACCCGTGAGTATCTACATATGTAAGCATTATGATGATTGGTGGATATTGAATAATGGAGAAAACCATATAAAGTACAAGACACAACTACACTTTAGGTCTACTATGTTACGTTTACATTGCGAATCAGGTTAGTTTTTTGTTATCTCGGTTTCGGTTTCTAATCTGTATACGGTAGCAATTAAGTGGTAAGTAACTCAAACAAACCGATGGCGGTTGAATGGTTGAGGTCGAATCGCATCAGCTCATGGCCGATGTCACATTAGGCCTTTTTTACATGTAGTAAGCTCATTATTCGGTGTAAACATTATGCAAACAAATAGACATACCATGATTGTGTATACTATGTTCTGAGTGATCCATTCCGATGTCGAACTAAATAGAATGACGTTATTCCCAAAAAGAAGGCTTGGTTTTTGTAAAGAAAATCTAAAAGTAAAAGAAGAAGTACAACGAAATGAATTACAATATATAAACAGAATATTATTTTCCTTAAAAGGGTTTCATCAAAAACCAAAATAATACTAAAGTGAAACAATTATTAATTTCTAACTTTTTTAAGCGTAAATATCTTTATAGTATATATATACATAGTATACATATGTATGTATATAAATATTCGCATGTAATTTAGATTATTTGCATAAAGTTTTATCTTATTTGGGGAAAATTGCCACACGAAAGAAATATTTAATGTTGTATTAATTGGATTAACGGATTATAAAAAGTAGAAGGACTTCATAAATATTTGCTAAATTAATAGGTTACATAACAATGTCATAATGATGCTTATCAACATGTCGAGCTTTGTTATTGATCTTTGAAATGCTTAATCATTTGCGGGAGGGAGGTGGGTGAGTAGGCGTGCTTATGTTGTTGGTATACTATGATTCTTTTATAGTGACACTTATAAACGTTGTAAATTTAAGAAAAAGTTCATGTTGACCATCATGTTTAATATGTTTGGATTCTTAGACGAAATTTAGTCAAAACGAGTCTTTCAAAATTCTTTCTACGAATTCTTTTATCTGCTTCACAAACTAATCTCAGCCATTTCTATACCTTCACCCTCTTGCTATATTTTATTGCTAGTATAAATTAGTTCGATCCCTTTTTGTGTTCCACTGACTGCAAAACAAAGTGAATAAACAAATCCCATCTCTAATCTTCGAATCATGAATTCTCGGCGATGGTGTTGATGTTGGGGTCGATGGCAACGATTGACCCGGCCCAGCGTAGTAATGTTTCAAATGATTTTCTTAATAATTCTTCACATGTTTTGTACTCCCACTTGTGATGCTAATCAACTTTTATACTTTTTTTTATGGGTTTTACTAAACTTTTTTTAATATAAAAAATCTTCTATACGCACTCTTCGATATTCTACCAGTGCAGGGTATCACGAGTGCATCCAATACAAGTGAAATCAATTCATTTCACCAATTAGATTTAAATTGATTCAATATTGCTGTGGCGACTTTAAATTCAATGAACTCTGTGCATTACAAAGTTGGAACATCTTCACATTCAAAATAGTAGTAATTTAGTCGTATTAGAAGTCGAATTACTAATTTAATTACGTACATAGATAAACATCGTGCTTTTTTAATTGACTTCTTTCCGTATCTTGTGACTTTATACTTTAATTAGTGATTCAGAAGAATTTCAAACGTAGGCCCGTGTTGTTTGTTGAGATTGAGCCTCCTTTTCGAAACTCGGTTTGCTGAAATAATGCATAAAACAAATAAACTATGATGGCAACAACGTTTTTTATATTTTTCCACTGACATTTTTCTCAGTGTGTGTGTGTATATAATAAATTGCAGTATGTGACACCAGTTTTGTGCATTCTAGATGCGCATTCGTACATGTGTTGATAAGTACACGCAACCGATGTAAATTCAATTACCGTCTGAAGAAATACGTTTTGGAGTTGTTTGAAATTAAGCTGTAGATAAATACTGAGAACTAATACTAAAGGAATGCAACACAGCCAGACATACACCATCTGTATACACATATATGCATGCAGTTGTTGCGAAAAGTATCGCTGTACGTTTATCCAGAAGTTTGTTGTTTATTTTCATTTGCGCCACTTTCAAAAGGATGAACGAATTCTTCGTGCAATGAAATGCAATATTTTCACTGAGAATAGCGCCAAACAATGAGCTGAGTGCCTCGGAAACAATATCATTAATCAAATTATAAGTAATTGCATATCGTTTACCAATAAAGTGTTTGTTGCTATTTAATTCACTCGGAATTCAATTAAACTATAATCGAATCGTTGAAAAACATTCACGTATCTTCACCAAATAAGCTGGAATTTCTTAAATACTTCATTTGTTGTTGTAAATGTTTTCTAATACATATATTTTTTCAAATGTTTTTTAATGGTTTCTCATTTGTTGTTGTTTGAGTTTTGTTCATGTCTGTTTTCGCAGAAAAGTACTTAAAAATGTACATTAAATTAAATTAATTCTATTTTCAGATTAATGCAATAAGTTTTACTTTTATAAAGATTAGGGTTTTTATACCGATTCTTTGTAATCACCGACTTTGGAATTCTCAATCGAACAGATATGCGTCGCCGTGTGTGAAAAGCAACTCGACGCAACCAGCGTCAAAACAAAAGTGAGCTTTTTGTTAACCAAACAGCAGCAGCTGTGCAATCGCAAGCATTTCACACACACAGACTCACATAATTTCGAAACTGCAACATATGCAGAAAATTTAACCTGTTCGAGTTGGCTTCGACTCGAAAGATTCGATTTTCAACGAACGCAAAATAAATTCAAATAAGCAGCAAATTGATAAATAGTTAAGGCATTAAAAGTTATGTAAATGAAAGTGAGGCCGCGGCTGGTGTAGCTTTTGTCTGCACTGATCTACTGTAAATTATTTAACCTTTCAATTTTATACTCCATAGCTTATATCGTGATATCGTGACCATTCACCGGAGCTCTAATTTTTTTCTTTTTAAATTCATAATCATTGGATAATTTTTCATATAGTTATGTATACATTTTAACGAATGCTCAGCGTTGTAGTCAGGAGTGGGGCCTTGGGTACAGAAAACTCAAAACACAACATTCGAAGATTAAAAACTAGTAAAGACGTAGCCGAAATACCCTACACCTGTTGCTCTATACTGGTTTTGCCCTTTTTCAATACCACCCTGCACGCCATAACAAAGATGGACCCGTTTATCGATGGCACGTTTTCTAAACATAATCGATTAGTTAACTGGCTCTCAATAACTACTATAATATATAATCTTAGAATATTATCTATCTATATAACAT
Organism: Myopa tessellatipennis; assembly: GCA_943737955.2. Lineage (NCBI taxonomy): Eukaryota > Metazoa > Arthropoda > Insecta > Diptera > Conopidae > Myopa > Myopa tessellatipennis. The sequence continues at coordinate 14,914,142 of OX031314.1, read as the reverse complement.
GAAATTATATTAAATAAAATATGATTATGATGAATATGAATGGCTAACCTACTTCGTGAATTTCGTGTTGCTTCTTTTAAAATCTGCCTCTCGTCGCGTTTATTTAAAATCGTCGAGCGGCCGTTACGAGCTTTGTTATTGACACTATTATATTGTTTGTACTTCCGGATTATATTGTCTACTGTTCTGTGAGGTTTTCTTATATCTGCTGCTATTTGCCGTAAACTTTTACCTTGCTTATGCAGAACAAGAAGTTGTGCTGTTGTTGTGCCTGTAGGTACGAAATGCAGGGTCTTCAAGTACTTTATTGCCCCACTGTACGTGTCGCGGTCTGTGATCACTTTTTAGCAAACTTTAACTGTAGAGCATGAAAAACAAAAAAAAAACTGATCGACATGTTTTTCAAATTAAACAAAATTGAGAGAAGAAATATGCGATACGGTTAAATAACGTTAAATATGGAGAGATTTTTAGCACAGTGGTGAAAACCCATGGCGTTTTTAATAGTTGTCAACGGGTTTATGAACGGTTCTTGTATATATAGTATACATATACAATATATAACGAGTTTTTTATTATTCCTAGTCACAGTTTATACATTTATTCGCATTCGGTGTAGATGCCGAAAAAAGCCAAATAAGTTGCTTAGTTGCAATTCAGAAATATATTGGAGTCAAACTTGACAGCTATAAAAATTTTAAGTATAAGTGTATTTATGCTTGTACGAGTATGTAGAAATTTTTCCATACGAAGCAAAACTGTATTTTATTGCGCACATAAAATTAAAAATAATTTAAATGCGCGAAATTGCATCCGCTATCCACCTTCACCCATTTCGCTGGTGTGTGTATGTCTTTGGTAAGAAAGAAGAGAGTCCGTAGACAACCTTGAGAGGATTGCTTCAGACAACGAAATGACCTGACAAAAAATTACCCTTTATCAACTCGACTTTGACATTTATTGCTCCACGGCAAATGGAATGGCACTCAATTAGGAGTCCAAACTATTTCAACCACCAAACAAAAGGAAAACCAAGAAGAAGAATGCATCCAGCAAGTCATAAAGATAGCGGTACCTATTCTTACGGCAACACGAGGAAGCAAATAATTGCATTTAAAATGGTTGATAAAAGCACCAGCTTAGAACAGAATAGAACCTGAGACAGTAGGCTAGAAAATTTATTACAAATTGAAGCCGGAACAAAACTTCGATGACGTGAAACAAGATGAAGGGACAGACTTAAGACCAGCACCATCAGTTCAGCCGACCATGAAGTCTGAGAGATGTTATATAATTGTTAAAAATGCTTGATAATAGCAATAAATTACTTAAATAGTAAAATTAATGCAAGAAAAGCTTAAACAAAAAACATTACCGAAATAATCGAAATCTTAGTATGTTAATATGTTTATGATTCCTTCGATGATATCCTATTTCTTCTTATGAAATCAATTCTTCGTTGTATGTATTCGAAAGTTAAGTAAAGCTTTGCACATTTCTTTTGTGATTTAAACCACTGTGGTTCGTTTCGATTCGTTGTACCACAGATGAGTTGCATCAACGGATGATACGCCCAATAAATTTTTAATAAAACATTCCAGACATATTTCTTCAGAAAATGCGCGCGCCAACGCGTCTTCCTTTTAGACAAATCTATTAGATGTGTGTATGTACTCGTGTAGTCTATGGGAGTACTTTAGAGGCTTGGAGGGTGAAATATTTGGGGGTCATGGTGATAATAAGAATGTCCTCAAGGTACTCATTCAATTAATTCATGTATAAATTTGGAGTAATTGAAGTATAAAGAACAAAACTTTTTAGAATATTTGGATTTGGGAACATGGACGGAAATTGAACAGGATTTACGTAATTAATATCTTTATAACAGATCAAGTCAGAGTTTTATCAAGGAAAAAACTATATTTTTAGTAGGTTTTATAGTAAGGGTTTCATTCATTTAATTTTATTTAATTTAGATTCAATTCTGATACCAAATCCGATCTGTTCTGAAATTCACTGGAATTTTACTTGTTTATCGTAATCCTTGAATCCACTCTACTGTCCGCCTGAACCACTCTACACTCTACACTCCACACCCACTCTACACTCTACTGAACATCTTGATCTGTGAGTGTGTCGAAATATATTTTATAATACAATATATGTACATATATTATATATATGTATTATATGTATCGTATATTCGATATTAAAATATTTTGTCGATTGTATTTATAATATTTAATTCACAATATTTTCTTATATCAACCAATAGTTTTGTAATTTTAAATAGAAAATTATACAGATATACTACACTATATAGCACAATTAAATACTATGTACACAAACCGCATCTAAAAAGCGTATAGTATGTACAATTTATATGTACTTGTATAAATATCGTATTTGGAATTCGAGAAAGAACAAGATCGAGAAGTATTTTCAAATTCGAAATCTCCTTTTGTTCAGATTAATTGTTTTTTCTTGACTATTCATCTTGAAAGTTGGGTTGATAATATTTATTATGTAGTAAAGGAAAATCTTTTTCTAAAATTGTGAAGATATGCTGCAGACAAAACTGATTTCTAGTTGATGCCGAATTTAAAGTTTCTCTGATAATTAAACACGTGACATAAAATTCGAATGCAATTAGGGAATAAATAAGAAGAATAATAGAATAAAAAAGAGTAAAACTTTCGTAATTCAATGAAATTCAAGTTAACGAAAGGCTTTCATTTAAGGATGTTATGAAAAATGTTTTAAAATAGTAATTAAAACGATTTGTAGTGAAAATTGAATTGATTGGGATCGATGTAATAAGGAATAGAATAGAAATTAAGGGAAAGAAATAATTGAATTGAATTTAAATGGACTTTTTTCAGTCAATTGTGAATGTTAAAATTAATAATAAGTGGTTTATCATTAATGATAAATAGACTAAATAGACCAAATATTTAATGGCTTTAAGAAAAGGGCTTCATTTTTCAAATTTAATTTATTTAACAAATTATTTATTTATTTATTATTATGTATATATTATACTTTATTTAATTATTATTTATACGATTTATTTATTTATTATTATTTATATAACTAATTTAAATATTAATATATTTAAAATCGAGTTTATTTGTAGCTAGATTTTAAATGCAAGTCAAATGTCTTGTTGGAACTCCTTTCCGTTTTTGGTTCACTTACCGTTTTTGTTGTTATTGCCGATTCATCAATATATATTATAGTTTTATAAAATATTTGGACATTAAATTCAAAAGCAACAATTCATTTAAATATGACAATAAGAATTAAAACAATTAAAAATGTAAATGCTCCGCACGACTTCACTCATCAGCGTCAAATAAACTTGGTTGCCACAGCACAGTAGAGTAAAAATTGTTACTAAATACAAGCAGTTGCATTATCAACATTAGATAAGCACAATTCTAAACTGTTTGTTTTCATGTTATGCGTATCAACTTTTTTGCGGTGCACCAGCGTTTTTATCCACTAAAATTTCTTTGTTATTCGTGACAATTATCTACAAAATATATTCAAGCAGAATAAGTGACTGAGATCGATTTGTTAAAGAAATTAAATAATTTAAATATATAATATGTGAAGGATCTAAATCTCAAAAAATAACGGGAAATGTACTTCGTAATTTTAAATTTTCTCAAAAACTAAAAGAATATGGATTGGAGCGGATATTTGGCATTAAAAAACAGTAAGCATATTCAGGGGATTCTTTAGGACTCTGGCTTAGACAAAATCAAGATTGTTCCGACGATAGTTTCTCAGTCACAAATATCTGTTTAATATTATTTATTACTCTATCTTAGCAATTTTTTGTCCTTGCAAAGTGAGCAGAAAAATCTAAAAGCGAAGTCAATACGTGCTCGCTGTAGGTTAACTAAGAAAAATGAAAAACCAAAGATTCGGGAAAGTTATCGCTGGGTCCGTTCACACAAACCGATGCAACTTGCAGCTTGGGTCTAAAGAATAAAAGAAACCCAATCAGATAAACGATGATTCTATTTAAATTTATGTTCAAACATAATTTTTACATTTCGAAAGTTGAGTTCTGGATTTTCTGGACTGAATTCTTCCTCTGTAATGCATATGTACATACCTATGTGAAAAACTATCCAATGGTTACCAATTCAAAAGCATAAAAATTAGAGCTCCGGTGAATGGTAAGTTAAAATCTAATTTGAAAAGTAAGGTTAAGGAGTAGATGTTTGATTTTCAAAAACAGTAAGCAAAAATGATTCGTTATTTTTAAGAAAATTTTTTTCCCATTTTAAGACTCACAAACGCATAAACGGCTGTCAAGTGTAGACTGAGTGTTACAGCGAGGTACTCGTATCTACCATATACATACATATAAAGACGATTGAAGTTTTTCTTAATTTTCTTCCATTTTCTTGATATTGACTTTTTCTTCCTCGATAAATATTTCTTTTATATTGGAAGGTGTTGAATTTGATTCTATCTGATTTGATTCTAACAACTTAAAAAGGGTTACAAAATATGAAAGCTTTGATTGGATTTTATCCCAGTGTATGTGTGGTATCCAAGGAGCAATTTATATAGAATTTTAAATTTATTATTTTGCAATTATTCCCTATGACAGTCTTGTAATTCGGTTTACAAAATGAAGAATTCCCACAGAAAACTTTACCAAACAGAAACATTTGATGAGTGGTGTCTGTTGAGGTTTTAAAAAAACCACATTTTATCAGTTATGAGTTACTGAATTGAGTTGTTAATCAAAAACATAAAAATATAAAACCTTATTTAAGCGAGACATCACAATTTCTCGTGGTTTAAGTTAAATATAACTATGTACACTGGAATTAAAACTAAATAAAAATTTCCAATAGAGCAAAAAAAAATTAAAGAGACACAAGAAAAGAGAGACTATGTGACTTCAATGACATCCGACAATTTATCCATTGTAAAGTATGCACTGGTTAGCCACAGAGACATGCATGTTTTTTGTCAATGTCAACATTGACAGCAATTAAAATAAAAGCAAAAATGAAAATAGCATCAGCAGAGGACAAACGATTACCGAATAAAAGTTAAAACAAAGGTGCAAGGATACTCGAGGTATCTCAACATTTGTGTGTGTTTGGATGAGTGCAGATATCAGGGTCAGGAATACTTCTGCCCACACAAAATAGTTATAAACGCTTTCCACTCCAAGTGAAATACCCAAAAATCAAAACTTTTCCTCCAGTCAACTTTGGTTTTCAAGGTCAAGCAAAAAATCTGTCCGTGAGCTTGACAAAGTTGAAGTTAATGTGCAGATTCCAATCGAACAAGTAGAATAATTAAAATGATTCACACTGTTTAAATTAAACAAAATAATACGGATGCAGAGGTATTCCCACAAACGAGAATTAATGTGAAAATTCCAGAAAAGTGAGTTTTGTTATAACAAATATGAATGACTCTCAGGTAACAAGAGCCTCGAAAGGGGGAATTTTTTGGAACACTTTGTTGAGAAGCGAAAAACTGTTTCTGAGAAAATATTAGTTTTCGAATTTCCAAAGTACATTTTTATTTCTACAATTTTTTACTCTATTATTATTAACGTTCTTCTCAATTATATATTCCAAATTCTGAGCAATAGAAGAGAAGTTATATACGCTTCTATCAGTCTTAAATTCTCTACCAAATAAGGGTGGAGTCCGCTCACTTGTACACTATATTGCCATATGGAATTATTTACTCAAAGAAGCTAATTCAACTGCAGTTGATATACATATTTAGTAAATCATCACTCAAATCATCATTCATAATTCGAATCGAATAGAATCGGTAATAAATTAACAGGTATACACGAGTATATTGAAGTGATCAAGTGAAGTGCTCGTGATCGTGAGAACGGTACACGAATTAGTACGAAATTATTAGAGGTCTTTATTGGAATAACTTGCTAATGTCACAATAGTCGCATATCACCCTGATCTTGAACCATTCGTATCCATCTTTGAAACTCTGATTGAATAGAAATACATCATGCACAATAATGAAGATGCTGTAAAATCGCACTTGATTCGGTTTTTTACTGATACGAACTGAAAGTTCTATGAGCGTAGAATCATGGAGTCGCTGGAAAGATGCAAAAGGTTATCATACAAAACGGGATCAATCCATATTCATTAAATTTCATTAATTGTTAAAGAAATTCTGTTCGAGCTTATGCAATATCTGCGATACGAAGAACATTTATATGTACATCATTTCACTTTTATCCGAATTAAGTATTCGCAGATATCAAAAAGAACGTAGATTTGGCAACTCGCAGAATCGTATGTATTATCTCCTCAGATTCGCCAAGTTGATTCGCAGCATCTAAACGATTCTTTGTCCTTCAAATCTTCGTCTAATCTTCCTCTGAAAACGTGCATAAATAAATAAAACGGGTGTATGTACTTGTAGATATGATGAATCCACCCTAACATCTAATTAAACGTGAGACAATTATTCCACGAATGTATTAAGAATGAGATAATTACTCTCCTTGGAAGTATACATATATATACATTATACATTTTATTAAAGGGTAAAAATTCAAATTTCGCGTGTAACTATATAGGAATGAATATAGGAATGAATTGAAACTTTAAACAATCCTCTTGAAAAGTAAGAAATACTGACTTCAGCTGTTTCGGCTTGTGGCCACAGAGTCGTAAGTCAGAAGCTAAGGCATTCAATTTAACAGCTGGGCTGGGCATTGAAAGAAATAATTATGACCTTTGTATTTTAATTTCGGAGCAATTACATTGACATTCAAATTAAAACAAAAAAAAAATAATTCCTTAATTCTCTGCACGTTATCATTATTAAAGGAAATATTTTATTTGCAATATTAAATAACATAATTCTGCATTTATGCAACTCGAAACTTCTCGGTTTCATAAAGAAGTTTTTCGCATGAAATGAATTCGCTAAGAAAATACTCAAGTACTCAATACATAACAAAATACGTCGGTAGTTGTACATGCCTATGTACGTATTTATCTATGTACGTATATTATTCATACACTCGGAAATGCCATAAAAGCTTAAACCAGTCACAAAGCTTTGACGTTCCACATGGCTCTGCGGCCCGCATCAAATTTTACTTTTACATTTTTGAAAATAGCAACAAGTTTTGTTAGTTGACAAAACATGTTTAACAGGTGAAGATAAAGTTAAAACATTTAACAATTGTTACTAATTAAAAGTAAAGGAAATCAGAAGACAAGATTGCGCTACAAAATGGAGTGCAAAAACCATTCCGTGCTGTAGCTTGTTTATAAACTACACCCAAAATTGAAAAGCTATATTCAATTTAAACTTCGGTGTGTAAATGCAGAATTATGAAAGTACCAGTTATGGGCCTTTGTATTGGTACAACTTCGGGCAAGCCAGATATTTTATCTTCGGCATAGCAATCTTTATGCTTTTTGTTTGCATAACGACTTCAAAAACATTTTTGGTTGTCGATAAAGCACAACCAACTACGTGTCTGATAACGTACTTACATATATCTTGTACGTACGTAGAAAGGAATCAAATTTTATAAAAACCCAATGCCAGAGTAGTGCCACTTTGTCACGTGTAACTCGTTCTTAGATTCTATTTAATCAGTCAGAGTTCTGTCTGTCTGTGGAAATCACGATTGAGAGGAAACCAACCAATGGATATGTGAATGAAAGTGAGCACACATATTATTTTGTTGGAAGCATTATATAGGACTGGAATTTGACGAAATCGGTAGAGGGGCACACCCACTTTTTATATTAAAACTGGAACTATTGGCACATTTAATTCTCGAACATCTCAATTCAATATAAATTATTCACCATAATGTCCAAAAATGGTCGTTATCATCTGCGAATGGGTGTGGTCCTTTCACTTCAGCATAACACAACATTCAATTCATATCATCAATTAAAAGTTCACAGGGGCCTGATGCGATGCACTTTAAAATTTCCTTTAAAAGGTTCTCAGTTAAAGAATCTTTGAACATGACTAACGCGGGTGTAGGGTATTTTAGCTTCGGCTTAGTCGAAGTTAGCACTCTTTATGGCTTTCTATTCTCTTGTGTAAATGCAACTGATTATCTAAGGTTGTCGTATAGTGCATTCACTCAACTGAAAATCGTTTTCAAGTACTTTAAGCAACTAAGTTGCAGGATTCATCACTTACATAACTGTCTACACTTCTATTGAATTACAATGGGCAAAACAGTAATTATATACGAATGTACATATATTCTAAAAACTTATTATTGTCGCTTTTTACATACAAACAATAGAAATACAATACTAAGTATAAAAATATTGTGACTTTAAAGTGTACTCCAAGTAAACAACAGCTACACAGGCAGATTTAAAACAACCGATATGACTGACTGCTGAATCGGTTGATAAGAAATAATAATGAAGAACAAACAAATGGTGCCCTACATGAAGCCAAATCCGTTATTTATCGAATGATAAACAGTGTTAGTTTATAAAAAAAACAACCTTAGCAATTAATATTCTACTAAAGATTAAATAAAGATAAATAAAAGACTAATAAATTAGACTAATATAACAATATCAGGTTTTATTTTCTTGTCTCCATTTAAATACAGAAACAGAAAATTTTCTATTAATTAATTGTTATTCCTACAACATTGGTAAAAATATCAGTATATTATCCGTGTTTCTTTGTATCTTTTGTTTTTCTTCGTATCTTGCGTATTTCCTCAAATATTCGCATTATTATTTATAGTTGGGAACTATTTGAACGGTTCGGTATTCTTATTCGTGTATGTTGGGTTTCTTACTGGACCCGGGGGACTGTATATTACTTTGAAAGATATACTATATCCAGATGAAAAGGACTAAGCCTTGTTTATGAATATAAAACAAATCAATCGTGTCGTTTAGCATAAAATCATGTGAGGAGGAGAAATACTGGTAATATTTTTAATCGTTTCTAACTTTACGATCACTACAACTAAAGTTGGTTTGAGTTGATAACTTTTTGGCCTGAGTAACCTGTTCACTACATGCTAAATAAAGCACATATTTACTTCTCCTTAATAACATCCTACTTACATGCTTACTAAAGCAACTTAGTTTTCCATTTTGCTTTAACTTAAATATTGACTCCATGCTGTGGATAAGTTGAACAATTATATCTTGTTTGGTAAGTTGTACAAATAACCAGGTTATAGATTAGTATTGGTTCATTTGAGGGTTAACGAACTTTGAATGGGCTTTAATTAAAACTTTGAAATAGTTTTTTAGAAGTAGATACTCGTATGTATCTAAAATGTATATTTTCAGCACTTAGCAATTAAAATAAAATTTAAATCTTTTGTTCAATTTTGATTTATAAATAAAGCTTATTTTAAATGTAGTTAATTAATGAAGATATTTGGATTAGTGAATTAAATCCAAGTAATGAGTTAATGTAGATGCTTTAGAGGGAAAGAACCGGAGAATGAAAAGGTCGCATTACATACGATTGTATGTACATACAATATATTAAAAAATGTATATATTATACATACATTGAATTTCAATTTAAAATGTGAGTAAAAACTTATATACATACATATGTATATAGGTGTGTCTTATATTAGGTGGAAATCCCGCTTTTCAAAAAAAATAAACACCTATAAACTTCCAGTGTAAAATCCATGTAGCAAGCAAAAGTTATTGAAGATTGAAAGATTGAAAATATTCGGAATACATACATACATACACACATGCATACATAGACACATGCATACATACATACATACCTAGATACTGTAATATTTAGTTCTAAAACACTTCATGATACTACAAACTACTTTAGACATTAATTCATAAAATTAAATGTTTAAACACAAAATAAAATTGCTTAATATATTTCTATTCTCTGTATAAATGAGATATTGGAGGAATTCGTATTACTTACAGATCGCGGTTCGGAATATATCCCTCAAACGAACAACTTTCCCTCACAAAAAAACGATCCCAAAAGACGAAAATCTCTGTCGATTCATGAGCGATATGTATTTTTTTGAAGTAAGATGAAAAAAGATATTTATCAATGAGGATGGAAATATTGTTATCTTCAGTGAGGGATATAAATTGAGCGATATAAAAAAGAAACGTTTTCCGAACCCTGTTACAGATACATATATATGCACCTATAAAAATTAATTCACATCTGTTTTCTTACAATTTATTTTAAATTAAAGACCAGGTTCAAAAAGTAAATCGAAATAAACTTTTCGAAATGTGTTTAGTCACTCGCTGGTGCGATGAAACAATACGATGAAAGGCAAAGAAAGAAGGTAAAAAAGTATGTATATGAAAGGTGTAGTTAATGCCGAATAATCGAAGATATGAAGGGAAAATTTTAATGAGAAATTGTTCGATTTATCTGCTTAAAAGTTGTACTGTAAAAGTAGCTATTGTATTTAAAACAGATTTTGTTACAATAAACATAAAGGAAAGAAAAAAATGTGCAATAGAAAGTTTCGTTGAGGAAACCCCACGATTTCAGCATTGAATTGAAAGAAAATAACAAGAAGGAGATAAACGACAATATTAGTTTAAAATTAGATTCTCACACAAGGTGGAAAAATCATCACCGTAAAGGTTCTTGTAGTCCACTTGGAATAACCACCACGACCATGCATGCAGTTCCACCATCAAAGTGCCGCTCACTGCACTTGGCTGGCTTTCTGCTGTAAAGTGTTGTTTGGTTTTTTGCTGTTGCTGTTGCTTCAAAGGTGTGCACCAAAACCACATTTGTGCAAATGCAAAGTGAAAGCCAGAGTCGCAATGGCGGGCAACACATTATTGGAACTCTTTGCGAGTATTGTTGTTTTTCAAGGCAAGCCAATTAACGTGATGTCGAATTTAAATTATGATAGGCAAGAGTTTGAAAGAGTAAAAATTTGTAGAAATCTGCACATCGATTGCTCTTAATAATTATTGTATAGCGAAATTTTAAACTCAACTCTGTTTACTTTAAAGCAGCACAGATGGAGTAATCTAAGTTAAATTATGGATAATAACATATAACAGCCGAACATATATTAATCTACACCTTTTTTGAAACGATTGTTTAAGTTTTCCGAATATTCTAATATCTGTGATAATAACCTTTACTATCCGAATCATTACATTATATTGATGATCAACAAAAAGTCCAAAAATTATGTTATAACCATATATGAGTATAGTATATAAGTATGTATTAATTCTATACATACACAAGGATGTAATTATGTATCAACATATCGTAACAGTTAACACGATTTTATACGTTCATTTCGAGTATATACTTTCACTGTTGTAATAGCAAAGAAAACCTTTACAATTATCTAAGATTGTTTTATTTACACTCAAAGGGAGAGGTTACTACATTCATACTCAAAAGAGTGTACGAATAGATGAGTTTCAAATGGTTTCCCCTCCTCAGCCGATTTACCACTTTCTGTCTGCATATTCATGAGTGTAATTCGCGATTATTAGAAAGATTGAAGTTTAAAATAAAATGAGAAAACTAAAATCGGTCATATGTGTGTATATGGTTCAGTATACAGTATCCAGTTTCCATGATATTACAGGCAGCTAAAACCTTCTGTAATTCATTTATTATGTTACAAATAATAATACAAATTAAATAATCAACGGTGTGGTAATGTAACTCTCAACTTGTTGCATGCTTGTATAGAAAGCAGTTGGCCAATGAAGTTAAATATAAACAATTTATCAAAAATTGTGTATCGCAATTGCGATGAATTAAAAAAAGATTTCTCAATATTGTTCACTAATATTTGGCAACAGTAGACAAACAGCAGGAAAATATGAATTCAGCATTTGGCACAGTAAAAGAAAAGTGTTTAGTTAGCAGTTGCATAAAATGTTAAAGCTGCTATGGGCAAATAACAACATACTTCAGTTCAGTGTTGTGGCTCATAAATTATGACTAATGAATTTTCTGATCTTTAGATTTACGTTTGTGATTAGTATATTTAATCGGATAAATGATAAATATGTAGTTGACCATGTACACAAGGTAAGTAAACCTGCCACAAATTACATCACAGATGGATAAGGAATACGAATGAGGGTGGATCAAAATGACATGCCATTGCCTAACAGATAACCATATATAACCAGTATAATTTGTCAAGATTCGAGTAGACGAGATATTAGCTACTTACCCACGTAAAGGGTCGGTTTTGGACAGACCACGAGCAAGTTGGAATAAGCAGCGGCAAGTAATAATTTCTAAGCTTCAAATCCAAAACTTTTCAGCACGAAAAAACCACAACAGAAAAGTATGCAGCATGCAAGAGTAAAACAACAACGTAAATTTGTTTATTTTTTGTAACCTCTCGATGTTTGCATTTCCTTCAATGTCATCACTTATTTAATATCTGATATACATATTTCGCTAAATAATTGTTTAATTTCTTCCTTCCTAGCTTTTTAATTACACCCACCAAACGACCGACACATCATCGCACTATCTCAATTCAATTAACAAATTGACAATAGAAGAAATTACTGATGAAAATTACAGTCTCAATGAAATGACAACCCATTTAGCTGTCAAAATGGCAGGTTTGCGGTTTCCGCCAACGAAAGTACTAAAAGCTTAGACTTAAGAAAAGCCTTGTCTGGAAAATAGCATTTATCGTTTTATACTACTTAAGTTTGTTCTAACGTTTGTAACACACAGACGAAGGCGTGGCCGTTATTGAAACGTAATATATTTACGTTTTTCTTCTTAATCAGCTTGGCTATACGCAGTATCTTTTGAAACGGTTTCACTACTGGTATGTCGATACCAGCGATGGCTAGTCACTGTGGTTTCTCGTTTAGTTTCAAAAGCCGTAAACATGTGATGCCAATGTGTGTGTGAAATTTACTGAATATCAAAATGTTGGCCAGAGTGAGAGAAAATATAAACACACGTTCGCAAACTACGTCGCACTTCTTTCGCTCGTAACTGCTTACTTGTGTGCGTGAAAAGAAACGCAGGTCTATTGTCGTTTCAAAAATTCTCTACACTCGATACCAGGGTGCAGACTTTTCTCTTTCTTCCTCATCTCTTTCTCCAATCAACTGAGTGAAACCGTTTCAAAAGATACTGCGTGTAGCCAAGCGCAATCAGTGTCACTTCTCGAGTCGACTTGTCACTTCACAAGTCGACTGTCTGTTCGTCTATCTTGCTGTGTAAATCACGATTTACAGGAAACTATTGTAATATAAGAATGAAATTAAGCAACATATGTATACTCTTTTGCACTATAGCTGGGCAAAATTAATATTTTTTGATAGCGATTCTCATTGTTAATGTTATTGAAAAATAACAAATTAAAATAACAGGTTCAGTAATTTTTTTCTTCATTACAAGTCTTCATTTTTTAATTTAAGTTTAATTCTAATAAATACATGAACTGTTTAAATTATGGATTAAGATATTCATTATGGATTTGTAATTTTTTTAAGTACATATTAATAATCGATATATGTTTCTTTTTTATTTTATTAACAATATTCTTATTAAATTTTTATAATAAATGTTTTATTGCAATAAACTTCATATTTTTTTATAATTCTCGCTTTAAGGAATTAATAGCACTACCATGAATTTCGATTTCTTGTACTTGAGTTTTTTAATACGCACTTTTCAATATTACGTATTTCTACAAAAATCGCTCACACGGCTTTAAAAATAGGCAACTGTTACTTTTAACGTAAGCAGATGCGGTCGGTACTGTTTCTGCTGTTATTTTTAACTGAACGCAACAATGTATATAAGGCCGTTGTTGTTATTTCTGACAAGGGCTAATTTTAACGTTAGCAGCAAAGACAACAACAGACAAAAATTCAACAATTTGTAAGATTTCTTCATGTTGCATCATTGAATCATATTTCAGGCGTCCCAAAATACTGGTCAGCTGGAGATGGCGTTGAAAACATTTTCCAATGTTGAAAAAATTCGTATTAGGCAAAATATTCATTTCAATGATAATACTGGAAATTTATGTACATGATAGGCTATTCAAAATAAGATAAATTTTTTAAAAATTGCCTTTAATTAAAATCTTCTAATTCTGGAAAATAATTTAGAGGAAGCATAGAGGATCAAACCGGCAAATACCACCCAAGCTATTCGGCAGGACGAAATCGTACAGGGTTTACTAAAACTTTTGGCGAGAAATGTGGTGTCGTCCTGTGTTACAATAGAAACAATCGTTTTAAAAAATTTGACTTACATAAATCAATACAATTTGTTTTTCATCCTTTAAACACATGTTGCATATCTGCGGCAAAAAGATTTCACAATAAACGTACACCAAATGTTTTTTATTATCAAATTGCCTTTTGGAAAAACCAGCAATCACAAAAATCGACATACATATTTGGGTTACGAAGGGCTAATTAACAAATAATAATTGCGATATTGTGTTTATAAATAGCTTTTTTTATTTAGTAACACCTGACCCGGCAAATGATGTTCTGCCATATAAATTATTTCTGATTGGTGCTATGAACAACGAAGGCACGCACCACCTTGCCTTGTAAATTATTTATGTTTATTATTATGTTATTCTGTTTATTAAATTATGTATGTATGTATTTCTGGCTGTCTGTCCGTTTTACAACGCCCACATATGTCACACCTACTTCTCACATTTCCTCCCATGACCACTTTCGCTGTTTGAAATACGAACGAATTGGATACTGTTGATACAAAAATATTAAAATCACGATTAAAAAAGAGGTGGGGGTAGAAGGCTGAAATATATTTTACGACCTATTCTCATATATACCAAATATACATAGAAAAATTCATAAAAATCGACTGAGCCGTTTAGGAGGAGTTCGGACACAAACACCGTGACACGAGATTTTTATATATATAGATAAACATCTTAGAATTGTTTTGACAATAATTATTAAATCACGATTTTTTTAAATACTAAAATATATCGATATCTACTATGAATATATTATGTGGATTCAAAATGAATTTATGTAAAGTATTCCCTAGAACCTAGGTCTGTAGAATACGAATATTTAACTGTTTACCCAGTTTGCATGAAAGTACAATTGTAACTCATATTGTCACTTCTAAGTTGAGACCAGACAGGTAGGGCCATAGCCGACCACCTACAAACTAACCTGGTTCCGCCCACTATGGGAATTCAATTTAAATGAGCAATAACTTGAAACCAAATTTTTTGAGGCTGGCGCCAACCAGACCCCTCAAAGCAAAATCCTTGCTACGCCAATCAGACACAGAATAAAGCGTAAAACCATTTTATTTGAAGTCTTGGCGTGTTTATATTTTCATGAAATATAAACACGCTTTATAAAATTTACAAACTAATTTTTATAGAAATATGGAAATAAACATGAATCCAACCAACCAGCAACGGATTACATTAACATGTTCTAGTGAATTATTCTAGCTTGGCAAGTATATCAGATTCGCGGTACAGAAGATATTCCTTCTTCTCTTTATTGTCATCCAAATCAACCTTGGTGCCACCGTATTCGGGCAATAGTACGCGATCGCCTTCCTTTATAGCAATTGGAATATGAGAGCCGGTTTGCTACAGTAAAAAACAGATGTACAGAAACGAACTTGCTGAAATATTTTAAACTTACTGCATTCCTTGAGCCTGGACCGACAGCGACGACGGTACCATGCAACACTCTACCAACAGATTTTTCTGGAATCAAAATGCCACCCTTGCTTGTGGTCGCAGCCTCTGCGCGTTGCACCAAAATGCGATCCAACATAGGAATAATTCTCTTGACAGCAGCAGACTGCAATGAGAAAAATTTGTAAAACTTGAAAATGAAACCATAATTTGCTTATAAATTTTCCAATATAACTTGTTACACAACACATACAAAACATGTGAAGACAGAGCTTCCCATTACTTTCCTGTCAAATAAAAATTAAAATAAGGTTAGGAAATTAATTTTATGGTACCATTTCAAAGGATACAATTTTTCATACATTTTTGATAAACCGCTGTACAAAAGCGACTTTATATAACATCAAATGTTTGCTTACCATATTTATATAATTTTTTATAAACGGAATCTTATAAATGCAGAGAAATGCTAAAATAATCAGAACCACACGTGCTTGCCGAGACTCGTCCGGTATAAATTGATGAAAATGATTGACTTATAGTGACGGTCCAAATAATTGCGATTAATATCGATAGTGTAGAGAATAATTTAAGGCCACTACACATTACTCAAGGAAGATAGAAAATGAGAAACTGTTAACGTCTTTCAATTTCATATAAATTTCGGGAACACATTTACGATAGAACTGAGCCAATATTGTTTTTGTAGTTTGTTGGTGATGACCCCAACAATAACAACAATTGATACCGGACCCTTTTACATTTTACAGCTAATATCTCTTAGAATATAATAGATATCAGGATCGATGTCAGTACCGTTGTACAGCTATAATTAATATCCTTTATTTTCTTACAATAAATCAAGTAGGGACTTATTGAATTCTAGGCATTTTTGGGGCTACAAGTTGATTAACCGTCCCGGGCTCCATGAGACCTAGCTATGCCTCTGTATAAAGAGTAGGCGTGGTCATTACCTTTTTCAAAACAAAATAAGTAGCTTAGCTGTTGTATAATTCTCTTCATTTAAACTTTATTTCCGTGGTAATAAACTTTTTTTCATACTGCTATACTGTATATGTAGTGTAAAAGTGGGCGGACCGCACCCAGTTTTGATGTAATAATGTTTTTTGTAAAACAAGTTGTTATCTAAAGTTTTATTCAGGATGTTTATATATTTAACAATATAACCCTCTTTGCCTGTGTAACCTAAAAGTGGGCGGATCACGCCCATATTTGGCACATTCACGTATAATGCTACTCTATACCCAGGAATGAATTTTGTTGTAATAGCTCAAAAACGAACGCTGATATCACATTTTTAATAAATAATAGGCGTGGTCGTGGACCGATTTTGCCCATTTTCAATACCAACCTGCTCACCACAAGAAACAATGTTTATGCAAAATTTCATCACGATATCTTCACCGGTTCTCCTGTGATCGTGATTTCAACAGACAGACAGACAGACGGACATGGCTAAATCGACTCAGGAGGTCACGCTGATCAAGAATATATATACTTTTCTATACCTATCGTCTCTATTTCTATGCGTTACACATTTCGTTACGAAGTGAATATACCCTTACCTTTAGGTGTAGGGTATAACTTGATTGGAATGATTCCGCGGTTTAAATGAATGATTTCCCGGTAAGTCCAATCGTATTGTTGTTTTTGTTGTTGTTGTTACTTGTGATGGAGACACCAAAAGCAACAAAAACATCTGTCGCTCTCCCCTACTTTCAAAGTTATAGCCCTTTGAAATTTGAAATTAGTCTCCCTATATCTTCTAAACTATAGAAGATACCCGGTATAGATATATACCGTTAGAAACGTAAGTTAAATACCATTCATTTATGTAAAGTAAAATTTTACCGAAAAATGGATATTTTTGGAGACATTAGCATTTTGTTGCGTAGCCAGTGTCTGACATATTGAGGGTTATAATCAAAAAGCGCGGCCGTAGGCCGAAGGCCGGAGGACGCATATACGCCCTAAAATAAACATAATGACCTCTAGTTCGTCATTTTCCGCACAACTATGTGGGTTAATGACATGTTTAACTTTATTAATGGGGCGGAAATAGTACAAATATTAAAATCGCGTTTTCTCCAAAAATATGCATTTTTCGGTAAAATCTTAATTTACATAAATGAAAGGTATTTAACTTACCTTTCTAACGTTATATATCCATACAGGATATCTTCTATAGTTTAGAAGATATAGTGATAGTAATTTCAAATTTCAAAGGGCTATAACTTTGAAAGTAGGGGAGAGCGACGGACGTTTTTGTTGTCTCCATCACAAGCAACAACAACACCAAAAACAACAATGCGATTGGCCCTACCGTGAAGTCGTTCATCTGTTCCAAATTACGATTTACGTCTAAAAATGTAGATAATTTTTTATAATTATGTGGCAACACATACTTGAATATGTAGTATATGTGTAAAACGAAACATCAAAATCCTTTTTATAAATATTTCGATTACAGGCAGATTGTGAAAGAAGGTGTGTAGGTTTTTAATTAAATATTTATTATTAACACCCATATTTTAACTATACGCTTGTAAATTTAAAATGAAATGACTGGAAAATATATGCTGCTTTGGATTCTCTGCTAATACAAACAAATTCTTGTCCCTAATAGGCACCTTAAAATAAAAACACGTGTGCATCTGGCAAGTGGTAACAGAAGGTAAATTGCTCCATCACAACAGGTGTGAAGACAGAAAAAACCGTCATCATGGGAATGCCGCAAAGACGAAAGAAGATGCATTACGGTGACACTCATCTTCAACGTCGGTGGCGTGTGCGAAACCGCAAGCGTGACCTTGATCAAATCGACAAGGATCTGCTTACGCAGAGCGCAGAACTAATCAACCAAGCCATCGATTTACAAAAGCCTGGATTCGCACAATTCTATTGCGTACACTGCGCCAAATACTTCATCGACGACCATGCAATGCAGTGCCACTTCCGCACAAAGGTACACAAGCGTCGCCTGAAAGCGTTGGAAGCAGAGCCATATAGCATCGAAGAGTCGGAACGTGCCGCAGGTCACGGCAACTACGTACAGGCCAAGAAGAGGGTGATGAAGACGCAACCATCAAAAGCAGAGGTGGCCGCTGGCAAGGTAATCGAGATCGAGGAGAAAGTCGACGACGATGCGAATAAAATGGATCAGCATTAGAATAAAGATGAAAATTAAACGTTAAAGGATTAGCTAATGGAAGCCAACATTGAAATAAACCAAATAGTTTAACATATTGCAATGCTTGTTACAATGTTTGCACATTCTGCTCTGTATTTACACTGAATGTGTTTTATAGTAGAAATATAAATGAAATGCGTGGTGATCTTCAATATCATATGTATTTTTATTTATACCTTTCAAAAATTTATAACAAATTCAGATAAAAGTACGTTCACTTTTAATTTTTGTACACTTTATAAAGGTTTATAATTGATTTATCGCACTAAGTTTTTCACATAAAATTTTTAGAATGTTCTATTAAAAATAGCCACTTTGCTAAAAACTAAGAATTAACTAAGAATTTTGAATAAAATAAATATAAATTATTTCTAAGCAACAAATGTAGAGATCTACAATTAAATTTTGGAGTAAAATATATGAAGATTTCACTGGGTGACAATTTTGTAGAAGCAAAAATTTCATAAAATTGGCATTTAAAATGATTTCACAAAAATTCTTAAAATATATCTAAAATATGCTCATATTGCACAGCAAGATGAATAACAACGGTTCCAAAACAAATGATGCTTTAGAGCTGCTATACCGCTGCAACAAGTTTCAACAAGCTTTTTGAAGATTCTTTTATAAGGTATACAAAAAATGTTTGCTAGCAATTTCATTGCTCAGTCATGCAAAAAATTTTTAAATAATACGAAAAGGGAATTGACGCTAGATTACTACACACACTCGCATTCAAATATATATGTATGTATATATATATTCAGGTATATAAACTCACTCGTACATTATTCCCGGCCAGGCTTCCTTGGCGCGACTTCTTTCGAGATCTCGTTGAAGAACGGATGTTCCAAAGCCTCCTCGGCGGTAATTCGTTTGTGCGGGTTCACTTCGAGTAGTTTGTACAGCAAGTCATAAGCGCTGGCGGGGAAGGGATCGTCGTCTGTGAGTGGTTCAGTTGAATATTGCGTTTCGGCGCAGAGACAGTTAAAGTAGAACTGGTCACAATTCTTGCATACCTCGCAGGTACCGTTAGCACTTTGGTACTTCTTGAGCAGCTCCGGTGAACTAAACTTGCAGCGGTTGCGGAAACGCACGCATAGTTTGCGCAGATCAAGGGGTTTGGTCTTTTGACTAAGCGTTACCAGTCTATCGAGTACAAAAGCAGTCTTGCGGATGATCTTGTCACCGAATATAGTGACCATTTCGGCCAACGCCACGTAGTCGTTGGGGGCCTTGAAGAACGGGTAAACGGAGGAGAGAATCGACAGAAATATTACCCCGGAGGCCCAGACGTCCACAGCGGTTGTCTGGTCGGGATATTTCAGCAACACTTCGGGAGGACGATAGCCGGGCGTTCCTGCGCGTGAAGCGTGGATTTCTCTTTTCACCAGGCAGATGTTGCACACTTGAGGATTGCCGTAGCAGGAGCACTTTGAGGCGTTGGATATGGCGACACTACGATTGGTTGGTTGCGTTGGTTGCAGTGCAACTGAGGAGTTGGTCGGAGCGGCGCTTGTGGGAATAGTGGATGTATCGGAGGGAGACAGAGTGCTGTTGGAGGCGCCATTCTGGCGTGTTTTTTGCGGCAAGCGACTCGGCAATGTGGCACCCAGTATTGCCGACTTTATTTGTCTACAACAAAAGAAAAGCGTTTAGTTTAGACCATGGCAGTCAATTTTAAAAATAGTTATATTTACCTGCTCAGAGGTGTGCTGTACATGCCGAGAGTGTTGGCGGTTGTATTGCTCGTAGTTCCACTACTAGTTTTGGTTGGCGGGGCTGAGATCTCATTCAACTGTTTGAGTGGCATTTTAAATGGCGAACCGCTCATGAGTGCGCAACTATTTACCATCCTGCCAAGTGGCATTGCGCTGGCGGCAGGTACTTGTTGATCTCCGTGCGGTCCAGTGGAACGGAAACGTTTTACGGAGCCACTTACTTCGACAGCACCAACTTGTTTGTCTTCGCCACGCAATGCCTGCGGAGGAGACATATCGTCCTGTTCCCGCGGACGCTTGCCATCTAGCATATTCTGGCCATCAATAGCAGCCATCGATGTCAGTTGCGGCATCTGCTGCGCCAATCCGAAATCCACCAGGAGAAATTGGCGTTTACGACGATTGTAGAGGAAGTTGCTGGGCTTGACGTCGCGGTGAATCACATTGAACTTGTGCACACGTCTTAATGCTATGAACAAATTCTTCATGTAGCATTGGACCTCGGCTAAATCCATTTTATTGAAGAAATCGTGGAAGCGATCGTGCGGCATGTAGGGCATGATAAAGGCGACGGACTCATTGTGCCGGATCGTGCAATTAATGCCGACAACATTCTCAATTCCGCTAAAAATTGAGTCAAATAGATGACGAGCAAAGGATAAAAGTATTATTAATTTTAGTAAGTTAGAGTAGAGTTAAATTGCGTATCAATGAAAAGAATTAAAGTTAGAAAAGGACACGCAATACATCGTTAGAAGGTAATTGTTTCCTACTAAAAGAGATTATTTTATTTATTTGATATCAAAACCAAACACATTCACATTCACCTAACTTGAGGCAAGAAGAGTAAATAAATAAAAGCAACAAGACAGCTAAATTTAGTCGCCCAACGCAATCGTACACAATCAGATAATAAAACTCACAAAGCAGAGTAGAACACTCTGATGACGTCGAAGTATCATGACGTACATGTAACAGTTATTCTTAAATCACTTATAAAGTGACGTCAAAGTCGCTTAATGAGCAAAAAAGCAACGAAAATTCTACGTTTTGTTAAATTTTGTAGAACAGGACGGTAGATTGTGCCGAGTTATGAGTGGGCGGAACGGAGCAGTAAAAGGGCATTTGTTAATCTAAAGACACTTGCCGTCGCTGTAACCTGCTGTAACGACATATTAAATGAAAGATTGAGTAGGCCACATAAAAAATTACGGATTCACACTAATAAATAATTAAATATTGAAGTGAACTGTTGAAATGACTTGAGTTATTGGTTAAAATATTGTTGTTCCTATATATACTACAAGACACAAATAACAAAAATAAATATATATGGTTCCATTTACACGATGTTTACTCACTAAACAATAGCTAATAAAGCCATTGACTTTATTAAAATATCTACAGCATGCATGACAGCGTGCGTGTGTGCATGCTTACGTCTGTAGGAATTAACGTCACAGGAGGAATTTTGAAATTAGCGTTATAAAATGTGAACAAAAGATTCCTGCTGTCAATTATCCATCAATCTTATTTCTATTTTTTCGTTTTCCCATTAGTGGATCAATAATAAGAGTATTCTTTCTTAGTTCGTAGATTCAAGATATAAATGATATACGTAGTATAGTAGTATAGTATAGTAGTAATAGTAGTATAGTATAATAATATAATAAGCATATAATAGTATAATAAGCATATATAAAATAGTAATTCGTAGAATAAAAGCTGTGGCTTTTCACTTACCCCATTTCCACCATGCATTTCAGCTCCTTAATTATACGATCCGGGTGACTAGTTGGAATATGATGCTTTATAGCAAATTTTCTGCGTATATTCTCTGGCAATTCGCGATCTTTCTTCAGTGTCCCCAGGAGGACGGTACTGAAGGTGCCATTGCCAATGCGACTGTGCACATCAAAGATATTTTCAATGTCGGGTATACGTTGACGTAAGTCGTAAATAGCCTCTGTAAGGGAATATTTTTGTTGTTATGTATGCATATTAAAATTTATTTGTTTTTATGATCGAGTTTTAAATGATTAAGTATCCAAGGCAAACTATAATAGGTAATTTCATAGATTATTATACAGCCTTTATTTGGTATTTCCATTAAAAATGTGGTAATCTTTTGAAATTAAGAATATATATAAAATTTTTAGGAAAACTCGAATTTGTTGTTAATTATTAAACTTTAGTTTTGATGCTTGTTTCTAATTTAATAAATTGAATGAAAAACCTTTAAATCTATAAATTTGAAATTCTTTTAAAATTGAAAAATTTTAAATTATATTGGGAAAAAACGAAACGACCCTTCTTTTTAATGTATGGTATTATGGTTAATTTCTGTATATATTTTTATAACTATGTATATACTAAATATAATACAAAATAAAATTTCCGGAAATACCTTCATTTTTGGTCCTCGTTGATATCATATGGTTGCCCATCCCTGCCAGTTGTTCGATAGCAGCGCTAACATATGACTTTGCCTCAGCAACGATGGTTTTATTATTGTGATTGTTGCAGTTGCTTGCTCTATACCTGTTTTTGGTGGTAGTATGATGTGAATGGTACTGCTGATGATGCTGGTGTTTAAGCTTATTGATTGCTGACACCATTGCGTCTGATGTATTTGCTGCGGATATTTCAGGCGTTGGAGAGTCCTTACGGTTGAGTAAAGTTTTGCGCACTTTCTGCTCCATTTTTATACTTTATTTAATAATACTGAATCTTTGGTTGGTTTGGGTGGCAGTGCTGATAGCGACACCAACAGAAACAGGTGCGACTTTAAACTCCACTCTCTTGCTGCTTCCGGAAAAGAACCAAGGTCTGCACGCAATCCTAAACTTGAGTTAAAAAGCAGCCAAATCGAAAGTTTTCTCAAATCGCAGCAACCAGAAAACTTTTCTTCTTCAGATACTTGAATTTGAATTTCTTCACAAATTCTTTGTTGCTGGCACGCGGTTAACTTATATATTTTTTGACAATTTCGTTGCATTCAATTCTTTAAATTTTCACCAAATATTTCCAGAATTCTTTATATTTATTACAAATTTTGCACACTAAATTTTTTGTGTATTCTAATGAAAAAAAATTATCAGAATGTTATGTTTTTTGTTCAAATTAAACTAATGAAATAGGCTGATGATGATAAATAAAAAAAATGAAAAATATGAAAACGAAAAATTTTCGTCTCGCCGTCTACTGTCAAAATACGGAATACTTGATTTGCTCAACACCGAGAGTAAAATGATGACGGTGTTGCGAGTTGCCGTATTCTTGGTGGTGGTGGCAGAGTTGCCACCAACTTAGTTGTTTCAATTATGGTTTAGTGACAGTTTCTCTGAATATATTAATAACTTTGTATCCTGCCCAGTACTTTTATCGTAATGAAATATATAAATTTTTTTCTAAAATGTACGTTACTATTTCTATTTCAATTGAAAAATTTTTTTTTTCAAGTGAAGAATTTTTAATTTTACAATATTGACTGTCATGTCATTAGAAAAGTAAAAAAAAGTTCTACATTATTGACAGTTAACGCACATATTAAAAATTTTTTAATATTTTGCAAACAAATTTGGAGCAGAAAACCCTTTTTGTGTTTTTTCTGCTGATGATAAAACAAACAAACAATATTTTTTTGGTTTTTATTAGCTGTTTTAAGCAACTGCATCTGACTTTTACCGACATCCGGCAACACTGCGTAAGGTAGCAATTTTGTTAAATATTATTTTTGTTTTGCTAGCGTCTTTTGTTATTCTGCATTTGTTGAATACTTCTATTTATGAAAACTTTTAAGTAGCGTGGCTGGCTGATGTCAACAAAGTAGTGTAAACGGAAATAAGGAACACTTGACAAAAAGCTATCGAACTTACTAAAAAAGACAAACAGAAACAATGAATGAATAATGAGTTGAACGAAGTTCATTTAAATATCTTTCTTTAGTTTAAATTTTGCTATTATTTTTATTCGTTTATCTGAATTCGCGGTTCGTTGTTTTTTCGCAATCTGATTGCTCAACACCGACAACGCCAACGCCGACAAAACAACAACAACGTGTTTATGTTTTTCTTGTCGTATTTTGGAGATTTTAAAAATTCGCGAATCTTGTTTTCTATCATTCCTGGATGTAGTATACTTTTGGGCGGCTCTTTTAATTCTACGTTAACGGATAATTTATTTACAGAATTACTGTTATTCAAGTCTCATTTCAGTTGAGTCCAAAAATCGTTATGAGTTTCACAAATTTCGACATTCCGGCACTTCGGAGAAATTTCGAATCAATTCAATTAAAATATAGTTTTTAAAATGTTGCCTCTTTCCAGTTCGACAAGTGCAATAATCCAGCCACCATGATGTAATACAGCAACATCGATCAACAATAACAAAGCCATATCTACTCTGCACTAGTAAGTGCAGCACTACACAAATCTTCTTTGATTTTTCGCACTTTATTCACTGCATTATATTTTACAGAAGGAGGTTAAGGGGTAGAAATTTTGGCTTTCAAATCCAGTATTTAAGAATGATTTATCCTCGTTTTTTTTAATATCTTTTTTCCGATTTGGAGTCGGGTTTTTGGAAAATGGTCGCTACCACCTAAAAGGGGGGCAATTGATCCGCCTACCATACGATTTTTTCTTGTCTCGAGACAACCGACAAGCCGTGGTCTTTTGTCCTCTTTTATGCGAATCACCCTGCGAATACAGTGTAGGACAAAACATATTGGACTAGGTGCTTGCATTGAGTAATTATCGACAAATTTCAAAAGTATCACGATTAACATTACACATACTTTCAGTTTTGAATGATATAATAAAGAAATACATTTGCAAATTATGTAAAATACTGTATGTAGAATGATTTGGCGGCGCTTTCAACTGTAACGGAAAATCAACTACAGTTATTAAGTAGTCGAAGTGTGATCGAAGTTTGTAGAAAACGCACTCTTTTGGTGATACACAGCTGCAGCTGACGAAACCTGGCGATAATGCAAGAAATACTTTCAAATTTCAAGCTGGCGATCGTATTACATGTACATATGTAATGTAAACGTTAAAATATTTAGAAATTTTTATTTCCAAACTACGAACTGAATATTTCATGAATTGATTTCATTTAATTTTCTTTTAAAATACTTCTGGTGTTATGTTAAGCCTACATAATTATTATATGCTACGTAAGTACATATGTATATCATATGTATACATATAATAAAAAAAAATCAAGAAAAAGTATACCGAAATTTACACTGAAAGATCGGAATGCATGCAAAATTGTAATGAATAAAAAGCAATCAATTGTTCACCGTCTGGTAAATGAATACTCAGTATGTGTTTCATCCGAAAATTTACAAAATCTGGCCACCGCTTCAGTGTTGTCCTCATTAAGAGCTAAGATTTTCGCAAACTGCTTCGTTTCCTCTGATTAAGTAAGCTTTAATTCTACTATTTATATTTACTATTTATATTTACTGTTCTCTTCTTCTTAATACGTTAAAGTAAATTAACGTCCATTTCCTTTTAAATGACACTGAGTTTGTGCAATTTGCAAATGATTTCCACAAGAAAAATACTTCTGAAGCGAACAGGAAAACTGGCCACTAGTCACAGTTTTCAAAAGTTTGTACTCGAAACAAGTTTGGTTGCATTTTTTTCAGCTTGGCATGTAGTTTGGATATTTGTCACGTTTAGTTGGAGTTGACAACAACTATAACGTTGTTGCAATTTTTAAAGGAAAATCTTCGCTGCCTCCGAACGGACGGAAACTGCTACACTGTTCGCTGTTGTTGTTGCCTGCTGTACAATATCCAGGCAGACCCTAATTTTGCCGCCTCTTTCCCAGCGGTTAGCCAACCAGGCAACCAGTTTGAGCCACTTTTCCAAAAGTCGTCCTACAACTTTTAACTACTTGGAAGTGATCTGTTTGTTTCTTGGATGCATCTCGGTGGAATGCGGTTATCATTTGCTGATGAGTAAAGACATCGAAAGGTGCAAAAAGATGAAGAAACAGCAGCAGTTTTAGTGGGTAGCAAGGAATACGATAAGAGGAAAAGAGAACGTACTTATAAGGAAGAAGTACGAAGTCGGAATGGAAAGAATGAAAAATTGCTTCGTTTGCTTGGCGGCCCTGCGAGTTTCTTGTTTGTGCTCGAAATTGATTGTATTTCTTTATCGAATTATTTCTAAAATTTACAAGTTTCAACATATATACATACATAGTTTTGTTTAAAAGGAAATGAAGATCATGTTCTAAATTCCAAAACGAAGTGGATGAATTACTGGACTGGACGATTCCGAACAATTCCTTCGTTTAACCGTCGTTGTTTCCGAATGAGGCCAACAACTTGGATGATCCCAATTAATAGAAACACTTGGAACACTAAATAAAAAAGACATGAAGTGGAAAAACTTGATGGGAAAATCGTGACCATCTGCGATTAAAGATCATGACATTCAGAACAACATTCCTCTCTTCTCAGCCGTTAGAATTTGTGGCTCACAAGTCTATTCGCACATAACTGAGAACTCCATTGGCACCGTTTTCAGTAAGCTGCAATCTTAACGCATCATTGAATCCTCAAATCTGTTAGAGGGGCAAAAGAGTTAATCATTAATGGGTTTTCTTTTCGTTCTCCTGCTGTCCTCCTCCTGAAACTCCGACATGGTTGAATGGAGAAGCATCGAAGAAACTGGTTCGTCGTCGTGTACGACACGCGATGCAGATGATGACAAAAATCAAACAATAAATAAATGAATTCCGAAACAAGCCAAGCGCTGAAGTGCGGGAGAACAAAGACGCGAGATGCCTCGTACCCCGCCGGCGCGGTTGGCTTAAACGTCTTGCAGCAAGCCGCGCTCGTGCTTAGTTTCTTTCGGAGCGTTCCAAACCAGTCTTCGTCGTGTACTCTTCGAACGAACAACGTCGTTGAAAAAAGGCTGAGCTCTAGGTTTTAATCACTTTGTTGATACGGAGTTAAACTGATGTGTTGTATTTTTACGGGAAATTCTATTAATTTTTATTGGTCAGAATAAAACAATTGTGAAGAGTATATAAAGTGACATATGTGCATAGATATATACTATATCTATATCTAAATATCTTAAGGTTCCCAGCAAGTACTGTGAGTTCCTCTGCTTGAAGCAGTTATCGCGGTACAAGTTAATACCCGATATCTTCACACCTTCTTGAATTACTTTGGATCGTACTCGTATACGTTGGATTGTTTATTGTTAAATTTTTCAGAAATTTGTTGCCGTTTGATTTCGAATTCAACTGAACTCCTCTGACTTCGATCTCCACTCGTATCCACTCTACACAGAAAACTTAATAAAGGTAATTTTATACCCTTGCATAAAAGTTTGTTCAACCTTGCATATGAATCTTATGCGTAATCTAGATTAAACTATCGACATTCCTGTAAAATAGGTTAAAATAATGGGAAGGGTCGAATTCGAAAAGAAAATAAACCAATCCTTTAAATAAACCAATAAAATGTTGAAGTAATCATCGAATCTTACATCTTATGAAGTTGTAGGATCTTATTAATGCTTGTTTGTGAAGAGAGTGGGCGTGGTAGGCAGCTAGTCACATGCACAAAGTATCGTCATTTATTGTTGAAAGGTTTAGAATAGGATAAATATTATTTAGTTATAAATACAAAAGAAATACAGGTTTTCAAGATAAACATAATATAAATTATAAATTATAAGGTATAGTCAGACAGTAGATATATATATTGTAGATAATATTGCAGTGCTCTGGATGGATTGTCAAAAAAGTTTACAGGCTTCGGACTGAGAAATATACGAGTATAGGTTTTTAAATGAATAAAGATGGTTTTTTTATTGAAAAGATAATAATCCATAATAATTTTCCACAATCTCAATCTCGTAACCGTGAACACCGTAAGATTCTATTGTATTAGTTTATGGTATCTGGAGTGGACTGTAATCCCAAGCATAAGAGTACAGAATATTAACATGAAAAGAATGTTAAAACTCGTATATTTTAAACCCAGGCAATTCATAATACAATATTTCACTACCTTTTTTCGATTTTGGATACGATATTACGAATGGGTTAATTACGATGGGTCAAGAAATGATAAAATGCTACTAATAAACCACTTTAATTTTACTTAATTTTAACATAAAACTTGAATTTGTATTTGAACTGGTTTTTATTGACAACAGGTTGTTTTAATCAGATGTCAACCGTATTGGAAATGTTGAAAATTTGTTAAGTAAATAAAAAATAACAAAAAAAAAGCAACGCATAAACAAACCACACACGATATACTAACCTCTTTTTATTTAAACAAATTAAGGTCAATTAATATGCTCGAATGCGGCGATGAAATATGTATAAAATGTACATAAAATTATTCATACATACATAAATACTTATGTAAGTGATGTACATATGTGAGGTAATAAATAAAGATCTAAAGTTTCACTGAAGAAATAATAATTTTCACTTTAATGATTGCTTATTTTTAAAGGATTTTTCAAATATTTAAATTGTTTTTATAGATTGTAGACAATTATGGAGTATTTATATAGTATAGTAGTATATCCCGATATATGTATATGTACACATGTATGTAGATATGTGTTAAGCAGTTCCTCTAGAAAAATTCTTCAGATATTTCGAGATACCGTGTTTGCTAAAGGGTTCTCTGATTCGTGTTTATACTTTAGCTTCGTGTGATTTCTTATTGATTATTGTTGGAATTGATTATTGTTGGATGAAGCATTCCTCTAAAATTGACACAAACTTTCTAATTTATGGAGTTGTCAAAATGTAGCACAAGAACACGCTTCAACGTGCTCGTATAATCATTTGTATACATACTATATATCACTCCATTACTAAATCATCGCGTAGGCTGCAAGTAATTCTTGTCAACGTTGTGCATTTTATGCATTTTTACATATTTTCAACTTAGATAAACGTACAAACAGAATCTCGCAATGTTTAAGGAATGCAGACACGAAAAAACAGAAAACAAGAGAAAACAGGTACAAAAACAACAAATACGAGGTTGTATAAAAAACAAATCATAAGTGATAAGTTGGGATGAGCTCATCTCACAACAATTTTTACATCTACAACGACTTTTGAGAAGATTTGAATTTAATGCCGATGATTTGAATTTAATGTCTGCCGCTTGAATTAAAAGGCAGCTGAAATACATTTTTTAATACCGACAAGTTAATGAGTATTAAATGGGCAACGTAATGTAATGTACTGTAATGGAAGCTATTTAGTCGATTTTACATCACGTTGCTTCTCAACGTTGACGGCAGCAGATGTGGTGTAAAGTGTTTCTTCTTATGGAGGTTTTCTGTTAACACTTCTGCTCTATTATTACGCTACCTCCTCCCTCCCTCCGCCCTTCCCGCTTTAACAATATTATTTATTCAATACAAATGTCAATAATACATACATATGCATGCATATTGTCTCAAATATGACGGTGTTTATGATCAAGTTGTTGCTTTATACAACGTTTTTAATTTGGCGAGCAGATGCAAAAATGTTACTTTACCAGAAACAATACCTGAATAATTATTTTATTTTTTTTTTTGTGGTTTTGTTATTGGAACTCGAATCTACAAGGTAACGAATCCAAGGCTAAGCAAGGCCTTTCGACCGGTTTCAACACCGGAGGATGATGCTGTTGTCTGGTGTCCTCTTGGCTTTTAATTGTACCCTTTATTAGTGATGCAAAATTCGAGGGACACCGAGACTCATAACTGATATGCATCTAAAAATTCAACTCGCAATCTTAACAACTTTTCCGCTCTTCTCGAGTTGACTTGAAAAGGAAGGCGATTGAATTCGATGTACGATTTCAACACCTTCCTAAATACGAGTAAACTACAATCAATAAATTTAGAACATTGTTAATAATTTCAGAGTCATACTTGCGAAAAACAGCCATTAAAATAACCATAAAATCGTTATAAAATCTGCTACTAAATCAACTGGTTTATAATATGTATTACAGTATTTGAAGAGCACAAATTTTCCAAATGATCCTCGAGGTTTGAGGCTAGTCTTTAGGTTTCGCTTTGCGATAGAAATATGAGCGCATAGCTTTCAAAATGCGTCAAAAAATGTCGATGCAAGCTTAACAAATTCAAACACTTTTTAAACTGCACAAATCAATGCTGTTGACTGTTGTTTTGGCCTGGCTTCGTATTTGCATTGCTTACGTTCGGTTTATTTATTTTTTATACTTAATTTTGTTTCGTTTCGTTTTGTTTTGTTTCACTTATTCGTCAAGGTTTGAAGCTACATTTTTGCTAACTAAGTTGGCTGTAAAAATAATTTTGTGTTCGGCATTTAAAAAGTTGCCAATTATTTGAATGCTTGACTAAAATCGGTGCATAGCGTAGCTAAATAAGAGAAATTTGTTTACGTGACTGGAAACGTGTAGGGTATTTAAAGTACCGAATTCACCATATAAAGAATTCGAATTTGACGTTTTACGGATGTAGTCTGTGTTTCGTTGCCAGTGACGTAGCCAGTGATTAAATGTACTTGTTTTTATAAAATTTAAAACTACAATTACAAACAACAACTCCAACGATAAATAAATTATTACATATATGTACATACATATAGATCAATATAATTGCATATATAATTACGATAAATCAGAGAGAGAGAGAAAATTAAATTAATATAACCGACTGTCTTACGATTTCCTCTTTTTTTGTAGTTTTGCAAAAGCAGCAATTAGTTAATCTCTTTATTCATCATGATGTTCAACTAAATCACATGTCAAAACGTGTTGCTGTTGATTTTGCAGTTTTTAGTGTGATTGCACTTGATAAATTACAATTGTTTTTGCCATTTTAAAGGTATGACTTTTTTACGATTCAATGCTAACTGAAGACACAATGATGACGTCCCTTTCTTCAGATGTCTCTTGCGATTGCCGTCGGGTGCATTAGCCTTTACTGTACCATTCAAGTTGCATTCAACTCAAGTCTTAAAGATGAAAATCTTTTGGCTTGATAACAACAACAACACGAACAGCATCAAAAACAGCCAGAGAGCAAAAAAGAAACAAAAACAAAACAAGGCAAAATAAAAACTACAACTTTTATACTTCCAAGCAAATGCAACGAATTAAATGCAACGTTTCAAGTTCAAAAACAGTGAAAAGCAGGTACATCGAAAGCTTTGTTGTTGTTGTTGTTCTGTGAAGTTGGAGGAGATGAACATAGAGAAGGGGAGGTGAGTTTGAGGACAGTAGGGTTCATAGTAAATAAAGTGAAAAAAATACATTGGGAATTTAAAACATCACCACGAAGGTCGGTCGTCTTTGGTGAGATAACAAAGATAAACACCTCGCTTGTTACATTATTTGTACTAATAAATCGAACTGTTTTATAATCTAACAAGTTATAGAGAAAAATATAACGCATAAAAATCAAAGTATACTAAAGAGGCTTCATTAAAAACAATAGCAACCTCAAACAGTAGCAACAAAAACATCAATAAATTACATTACAACGTTATGGTGTATAGAAGAAGGTTGAAAGTGTTGGAAAACGCTAAAATATGCATCGGGACGTATCTAAGCATATGAAAGAAATTGTATAATCTAGACACCATAATAAAATAAAAAGCACGGGATTTTTAGTTTTTTTTCTTTTTGTTCCACAATTTGACTGCATTTTGATTACTTCATTATTGTTGCTCGTCTTTAGTTTGTTGACTTTCTGATGGGCTCTCTTTTAATTGCGTGTTACATAATGAAGTGATTATTTATGTCTGTGGTTATGAGCGAGTTTTAATGTACTCGACTCTGCTTTATTTATTTATAAACCCGGGCAAACGATCTGCTTAGCATGGTTTCTATGCAACCTTCTTTAATTAACTGTTAAGTATTGTATTTTATTAACATATGTACATAGTTTGTATTGCATTACAGTTGATTGATTTGATTTACATGTTATGGAAAAGCTAAACATTTCTCTGCATTTGCGTGAAAAGCCTTCAGATGAATAATGAACTTTTTATACAACTTTTTTATAATCATAAAGAAATAATAAGCACACAAGTCAATGTCATTGTCAATACAAGTCAATGTAACCTCAGTCGACCTTTAATAGACCTCAATCCTGGATGCGAATCACTTCCATAATAGAGTCGACTTTTATAGACATTCGATGCAAGTCACTCGATTTCTACTAGACATTAATTAATACTTAAAATAGTTAGCGGATCAGAGAGAACCGACCGACTTCACACGCCCCACTTTTACACGCCCCATTCTGCTAATTGCACCTGCAAAACTGTACAACACGGGATGTAATGTCCTCAGTAATATCTTGATTAGAGTTCAGCTTAAAATGGGCCAAGAAGCTGAATTAACCGCAATTGTAATTTAAACAACTGAACAATTTTAATTTTAAAACGCTGTGTTCTCCAGCGGATGCTATAAAGTGTTATTGTTGTTGTTGTTGTTCATAGTATTGTGTCGAATTCCTACACCCATAAATTGCCTGCTAACGAACAAGTGACAGTTGTTTGACTTTGCGAAATGTCAACATGTGTCATGTTACGTTATGCCGTAACACTCAAAATAACTATTGTACATTGTTAAGAATGAATTAAAGATTTCTGACAAACATTCAGCGGCCTATAAAATGATTATTTTAGAAAAACAAGAAAAGAAACACATTGTAGTAGTTTCGGTAAATTTGATGAGTTTAAATTTAGCGTTTATTTAGTTATTGAATTAAAAATTAAAAGTCTACGATATCATTCATTGTAGGATGGAGTGTGAATGGCATCGGGTGCTTCGGGACCCATGAAGAACCCTCTGCTAAACCCGCCCGAGGGTTTTCCTAGACTTCGCATAAACAAAGGTTGCTTGTTGAAAGTTCTAGCAGTGGTAATTGTTCAGCGATATGAGGACATGCTTGGAATTTCGATTTGGCAGTTGAATGCATGTGTTTGTGTGCAGTGCTTGACAATAAGAATAGAGACAAAAACATGAACATTAAGAAATCCCCTTAATGATTGTGTTTCTGAGGAAAATCGCATTCGTGCTCATTCACTCATTCGCTCACACGTTTTGTTAACAATGCAGTTATTGACCTATATTTCGGGTAAACGTAACGTGCGTCGCCTGCATGCCAAGTGCATTAAACAGTCTCCGAAAGCTTTGTTTAGGTGGTTACCACTTAATTTTTGATGGGTCTCAAAGATTAACGACGACTTTTTGAAAGCATGCATTGAAAACGGAATGAATATATACAGTGAAAAAATACACGAAATCATTTGCTTTATTTATTTATATTTAATTTGAAGTTGTAACGTGTTGTCGTTAATCTACGACTTCATATTTCTTAAGCACTTGAAAGCTTTTAGCGTATGTTTATGGTTCCTTTATATCGTTTATCTCTCGAAAGAGTTTGACCTCAATTGGATTTTTCAAGATCCACAAAATCGGTGGGAAAGTGATGCTACTGCACTGAAGATAATTAATTTTCCGAAATAAAGAACAGAACATTAAATGAGGTCTGGTCTGGTCTATACTAAAAGTGAATCCGTTCATGTGGCTACCCAGCTTCTCTTTTCCTAAAACCCAGACCAGCGCAAAGCATTATTCTTGTTTCTCTGACAGTTTTATTGCTTAAGCATCATTTTCTAGAAATATATAAAAAAACAATCTGGATTAGAGAAGAACCTCTTGAGTGAGGCTTAAACATGAGGTTACTTTTACGAGGTTCTTTTGAGTGTACATACTAGAAAGATACATGATTTCAATTGTTGGAGAAACAGATTAATTAGAGTCTCTTCTTGTGAAGCTCTTGAGAGTGATTAATGTCACTTTCTTAATCTAAAGAAATTAACGCCTGCTTCTTCATATGAAAAAGAATACAAACCATTTTAAATTAGTGCTTGATTGGAACGATTTCCGATTGTCTTAAATATAATAATAAAAACTCCGTTGATTTCAATCGTTTAACATTTATTCGCATATCACTTCAGAGAAATCTAAAAATCGAATTTTTTTATTTTAAATGAGCGAACAATTTAAATAAGTGCGGTTATTAAAAAGTGAAAATTTTAATAATCAACAAAAAACATGAAACAAAAATTGCCAGCATTTAAAAAAAACTGCCCACTGTTGGTGGGTAAAATTTTTCTGTTGGTTGGTAAAACTGCAGCAATGCTTCTTCACTAAACGAATACGAGTGCAAATTGTTTTGCTCCACTTTGAATGAGTTAAGTTTCTGCTTCTTCTTCGTATGTGTACTTATTCCAAAATTGTAATTGATTGTTGTTGTTGTTGCTAGTACTCGAAGTAGTCGTGTTGTTTGGTGATAAGCTGCTTCGCTTTCATCGACATTAACTCGAAAAGCGAAGTGAAACTTAGGATGTGTGCCATCTATAAACTCGGCCCCCTTTCCTCTCCGGTAACTGATTCCAAAGAACGTGTTCCAAAAGATCTTATAATCGAGTAATGAGTGTTGTTTCTAAATATGAAGTAATCTAATTATTTAAGCTCTTGTGCAAAAAAACAATATTAATTAATTATCAATTATGTATGTAGAGTTTTCCTTTAGTATCACTTCATGAATATTTTTCTATCATTGACATTCTACTCTCATTTCTTGGATGAGTTTTGTACTCATTTCTACGTGTTTAGGCTAAAAATTTCTATTTTGTTTACTATGCTGATCTACTGATGCTGATTATTTTCCGATGCCTCGTTTAGACGTCGTTTTCTATTTCAGATACGAGTGTATCATCTTTAAATTTCTCTTTATTTGCTTCGACCCAACCTCAATCGTGACTCACGTTGTTTCGAGGTGTTTTCCATCGCTTCTTCTGCTTCTGATCGCCATGTTTTTGTATTCTACATGCGAGTATATTCACAATATCTCTGTATTATATTATAATATTTCTATTGTATTGTATTTTTATGATTAATGGACTTTCGATTTTTGTTCCATTTAATAGTTTATTAATACTCGTATTTCACTTCAATCATGATTTTAAGTTGTATTTTAATTGGGTTAATAGAGTTAATTAGTTCTCCATTTTTTCTTTAATTTTATCGATATTAATTGAGTTTCTTCACGATTTAACTTAATCTTCGATTTCTAATGCATTAAACGTAACCTGTTGTATATATTTTGGAATTATTGAGTTATCTGCGAAACATGATGAAAAACTCAATAAATAAATATAACAACATTTAAATTTAATATAACAGCTTTTTATGAAGTAAGATTAAATAACAACTCTAAAGTAGAAGTTCGAATAAATTAAAAAGTTACGATAAATTGGATTAAAACAATCAATTTTTTTATATACTATATTAAAAACAGAGATCATATTATATATAAATTTTAGAAATTAATTTGTAACGTACACAAAATTCGGTCAAGTCGAACTTTTTGTATTGCAGATTTTATGTTGTTTGCCTTCGTTTTGTTTTTGTTTTGTTTTCCTTTCTGCTGATGTTTAGAAATTTCGTTTGATTGTAAAGATGTAAGAAGACTAAAACACGATTTCACAAATTATTTCTGTAGTTTATTTTTATGAAATACTAAATCTAAATATGTAATAAAAATAGTTACAAAATGGCGGAGTTTACTGTAGCTGTAGCTTATTAAATATACGTACATACGTACTTTTAAAATGTATTCGTTATGCTGCGATTTAAAGGTTTTTGTGTTTGAAGTTTTTGTGCTTTCTTCTTGCCTTTTGTAGTTAAAAAGTGGAATTAAAATTTTTAATTAAGGAATCCTGGTCATCTTGAAGACGTCATTAAGGGCCTCATTTCTTAATAAGGAACAAAACGCTACGTTATGCTTTGTTATGTTCGCCATTTGTTGTTATTTCCTATGCTAGGAAAGCGAGTACACAAAGAATAACGTAGGGTAAGCGCTTCGTTCGTTAATTTATTTATTTGTTAATTTCTTGCTGTTGTTTATATTACTCTGAGTACCGAAATATGTTATATTCGGTCACCGATTCTTCAACAGGCTTCGCATTAATAAAGTAGTTAAAATATAATTTATTCCTTAATTGAATATCAGACAATACGAATTTACCAACAATTTTACAATTTTTTATTTTAAATTGAAACAGGTTGAATTAATTAAATTTACCTTTTGATAAAAATTGTTGAAATACAAATAAAAATTTCGGTTTTCTAAATTATTTAATTATTTTTTTGATATTATTATATTAAACTGCAAAATTTTTAAAAACATCTTCATAATTATTCAATAAACTGCATCTGCTTCTTTATAAGCTTAAATTTATATTTTGTACTCATCAACTTTTGATCAAAATAAAATGCTATCCACTTTATTTAAATTTTATAATTTAACTTGCTCTTAAATTCGTATATCGTATGATTGTTGTAATTAAGTAAAGCATTAATTTTTAATTCGTTTGTATGTTGGTTTTTAGTAATAATTAACTCACAAGTAATTAAAAAACAGATGTAAAGTTCCACTGATGTTTCTTTCCTCCAAGAAACTCTTCATGATTTTCACTTTTCAAAGCCTGAGTGCGAATTCGCCGTCATTCGCCGCTCAGAGTCGGCGAACGCATTCCAAGCAAATTGGACACCGCACGCCAACCAAAATAAGTTGAATCTGAATGACGATGGGCGTAGATGGACGAGGCAGCCAGTGGCTCTTTATG
Organism: Myopa tessellatipennis; assembly: GCA_943737955.2. Lineage (NCBI taxonomy): Eukaryota > Metazoa > Arthropoda > Insecta > Diptera > Conopidae > Myopa > Myopa tessellatipennis. The sequence continues at coordinate 14,876,833 of OX031314.1, read as the reverse complement.
ACCACAGTTTGCGTTGTAAATCCGCATTCACAGGAACACATGGCCATTAAAAGCAAATTATTTTGCAGTAGTCCACAAATAGTTCGGCCATGTTTGGAAATGGAATTTAATTTTTTTTTGTATTTATTCCATTATGATTTCATTTCTGTTTTTGCGGTTTTGACCAATCGGCATTTTGCCAATACTTAATTATCAAGGTGATTTAACCACGGCATAAACAAAGTGTTAACAACTTTTTATTGGTATTGAGAAACGTAGTGCAATTAAAGCCAGAAGGAGTGATACTAATCCAGGGTACCTAATTCTGACATTATATAATAAGTACGTGTGAACATTTATTTGAATTACCGAAATACTTGTTTTCATACGCACTCAAATAAATAATTCTGCTTAACTCACAAGTTAGTAGTTATGTTAGTTAGTATATTTAGTTCTGTGTATATACATAGTATTTTTCCCAGACTATGCTCGTAGAGTAAAGAACACAGCATAGATTAAGTTGCGGAATATTTCCTTACCGGAAATTAACACAAGACAAAGTGGCTTTAGAGGTAATCGTGTTTTAATGAACGCTGTAATCAAGAACGTAATGTGTAAATTGCTGCGATGAATGTTTTTAAAATTTACGATTGATTGGTAACTCTTAATACGAAACGGTAAATGATCTTCAACTTAAATAATGCAATAATCCGCACAATGATAAAAACTAACGCTTTAGGCTAACCGCACACTACAGACTTTTTGTCGGCCGATAGTTTGCTTACATTCTTAATCAGCATGGAGTTATATGGAAGCGCGCACACTACACCGACCCGATATGAGCATATCTCGACACAAACACGAAGGTAAACAAACTATCGTCCGACAAAAAGTCTGTAGTGTGCGCGTACCCTTAGGGTCCCCGCACACTACAGACTTTTTAAAGCCCGATAGTTTGTTTACATTCTTAATGTGCATGGAGTCATATGGAAGCGCGCACACTACACCGACCCGATTTGAGCAGACACAAAAGTTGAATGTGCATCAGCTTTGCGTTCAAACTTTTCTGCGATCAAACGATCGGCCGATAGCTTAATGTGCATGGCAGTCAATGAGAGTGCGCAGACATGCAGATTGTTGGTGAGGCCGACTTGTTTTTGAGAGCGAGTTTACGCGGAATTGTGGCGCGTTTTTGTTTATTCTTCTTTGCTATCGGGGATTTTTATGAATTGTAGAGAATTTTTCGTGTTTTTTTGGGTTGTTGTTTTTGGTGGATTCCTAATAAATAACAAAAGTTTATGCGAAGATTTGAGAAATATCAATCATTATTTGCGCACAACTGCGTAATTAGGAAGTGTTTTGGATAAGTGTCCAAATAATTATATTTGAAATGGAGTTGTCTTTTCCCACTACATCGCTAATTGTGGAATCTTCTATAGAAAAGTTAATAGAGGAAATTGAGAAGAGACCAGCGCTTTACAAGAAAAGTTTAAAAGAATATTCTGATGTAAACCTGAAGAAAATATTGTGGGTTGAAGTGTGTGAAGCAGTTGTTCCCGGTTGGAGTCAGCTTGGTAGCCAAGATAAATTAAAGGTTTCATTTTGCAACCGTTTACTTGTGCTGACAACTACAAACTAATTCAAAACAAAAAATATAAAAACACATATCGAAAATATTCAGTCTACTATCGGGTAGTGTGCGCAGTCAACACCAACCCGACAGTTTAGTACGCATAGTGTGCGCGCCAACAGCCCAATCCGATCAAACTATCCGCCGAGCCAAAGTCTGTAGTGTGCGCTTATAGTTTACTCTACTCTTTAGTAGAATACTCTAAATTATCAGAGCGAATGGCCGATGTCAGACTAAGCTTCTTGAGGCCAAATTCACTCCCGCTTATTGGTGGATTCGTAGCAAGGGACAACTAACCAGAGCGTGTGAGTGCGGCCTCAAGAGGCTTAGTCTAACATCGGCCAATAACATGTAAACAAGAATTTCTTCTAAACAATTTCGAATGGCTTTAAGGATCTCGAATACATTTCTAAAAAAGCCTACATTTTGGCAACTTCTTTTCTGACAACAACTGTCAACAACTAACAAGTGATAAGAACTAACAAGTATAATACCGGTACTACACGGGCTTATAAATGTTAAAATTAGACGGGTCTTGGAATTGTTGATTAGCTTTTTTTGACATCGCAAGCTTTTATTCTCAAATTTAGTGTGATCAGAATGTTGCATTATGCTATGGCCTTATTTGGATCATGAGTTACAAGTATTAAAGTAAAGTACAAGTAAATTAGACGGGTCTTGGAATGTTGATTAGCTTTTTTTGACATCGCAACCGTTTATTCTCAAATTTAGTGTGATCAGAATGTCGCATTATGCTATGGCCACAGTTGGATCATGAGTTACAAGTATGGCAGCACATTTCCGTTTCTGCTGTTGATGTCTCCGCTCTTCTCGTCTTGCTTGTCATTGAAGTATTTTTTGTGTTTTCGCTTTTATTGTGCGTTGCGCACGGCGGAAGTACCCGCAACCATTTAAAGTGTGGCCATCAGCAGTTTCCGTTTTTGAATTCGCATTCTTTCAACGCAATAACAATACCTGATATCGCATGTTTTTCTATCTGTGTATTTAATGTATTCATAAAATTCAGTGAATGCGTTTAATTTGATAATAATTGTTATCATCATCTTTATAGTTATGAATTAATATGATTATGAATATAGATATTATGGTTATAAAATGTTTTTACCTTGCATTTCATATATTTAATAATCTATCGATGATTTTCATCAAACATGCCAAATAAGAAATCAGAAATAAACTGATGGTTTTTTAATAATTGTTATCGTGTTTAATTATTAAAAAGAAGAGATCGAATTAATAAAATAATATGTTAAGACTATGAAACTTTGATAAATTACGAATTCAAATATAACCACATTTAAAGACAAACACCAAAAAGTCAAGAGGATTAATAAATATTGTATGTCTAAATTATTCAGAATCTATGTATGTGTATGTACGTATATGTATATCTGAAAGTTCGAATCTAAAAAGCAGTTAATTTAGAAAGAGAATGAAAAATAACCTTGGAATTAATTAAATTATTTTAAAGTTACGCTTTAATTAATTCAATTTATTAGGTTTTGAAGTTTCGAAACTGAAAAAATCATTCAGCATTAAAGTTTTAAAATCTTGAGTTAATGAAATGAAATAATATGAATGTAATAAGTAATAAAATTAATTTCATAATTCATTGTGTGTGTATTTGTAACCTAGAATTGAATCTCGATCGATTTTCTAAAGTTTCTTAGTTATAATTAAATAAAAGAAAGAGATATAAAAATCACTTTCTCACACAATATTTAGTAATAAAAAATGTGCATTTTTCGAAATGCATTTGTAAGTCTTCCGTTTTTATTATTCAATATTTAATTCAATGGAAAGAATATAAAAAAGGGAACTCTTTTTTACTTCTCTCATCTGCACTACTTCCCGACACTTTGTTCGATCACCCTGTGTGTGTGATTCTCTATGTTCGTTAAGATTCACTTCGTCTGTGGGCTGTACTATGGTCATCACTGTGTGACCATGTATAATGCAAGACTTCGAGCCTTCTTATGAACCCAGCTTGTTTCTGATCATTTCCACACAATCACACGTACTCGTAACATGCGAGTACTCGTCGTTCAATGAAAACAAAAACACGGAGCCAACCAACTTAACCCATGGCGATTTCAACAGTAGTTGTTTCTTTAGCCTCACTGGATGCAGTGTAACATTAAATGAATGGATTTCTTTGATTTCCTTAAAGTGAAAGTACAACGAGTAACGAATTCAATGCGGATAGGTTGCTTTTCCGTATGGTTACCTACTACGTGCTAAACCTTTACTGACCAAATAGGCTTTGAGCGCCCGCTGTATGCACATACATACATACTCGTATATATACATTTGTATATATATAAAACATTACGTTCGCCAGACTTGTTAATGGCTGCGTCTCGTTGCTTAGTGCTGGTGTTTAGTTAGCTCTAAAAAATAATATAGTGTATATTATATTATATAATTCCATAAACCATATAATTTTAGGAAATTCAATCCTTAACTTAATTTTTCTGAATTTTTTTGCAGCTGTTACTTAAAGTTACACTCTTAACTGGGATTTTATTAACGCAATGTTGTTAATGAAAGCATTAATATTGTTAAAGCAATTATGTACTATAGAATTATTTACACACTAATTTTCAGGCAAGATATATATCTCGAAAACTACAAATGTACATAAACTAATATAAGTATAACACCCACATACGTTGTTCTACATATAATTTTATATCTTTCTGTTTCTTTATAAGTTAACTGATTATTCTTTTAACAAACCTACTAAGAATGGCAAATGTATTATATATTAATTCGAATTCGCACTTTGCGAAAATTCTAAATGTTCAACTGTCACCTTCAGTGTTTAAATGCATTGTTTAAAATGTATTTTGCTTCAAACTTCCAGGGATTTCTAGTGAGTAAACTAGAAGAGGATACTTTATTGTGTTAATTAAAGAATTTTTTAAAATAAATGAAAACTACAACATCAGTTATTTAGGTTGATAAGTAGACTTTAAATTGTTGGCACAAAGAAATAACAATTAAGTAAGTCAGCGAACGTAAAGCAAATATTAATTAGTTGCAAACAATAGTTAATTAGAACGTGACCAGTGAGCCAAGTGTTCAACGCGAAAATAAAAGACGCAAAACTTAGTTAATGACGAATAACTAAAAATGTAGTTAATATTGCAATTATTATGAAAACTGGCTTTCGATTTTTATGTGAACACCTCGAGCCATGTTAACGAACAATTTTTCGAATAGTTAAAAATCAAAATTTATTCGATTATAACTCGAATATGGTTGAGACTTAACTATTTGAAGTCATTAATATTTTAAAATTTGATTATTGTTTATTTAAACGTGCTTCTTTTACAGCGATGCCATAATGGAGCCAATGACCGCACTGGTGTTGGCCTTCCAACTTCTGGCACTCTTCTCCATTGCTGGCGCCCTGCTCATCTATCTACTGTGCAAGGTGCGGAGCGCCGAGACACGCCTATCCGAAACGCAGGGCGGCACAGTGTTGGTAACCAGCGCAGACACAGCACTGGGTCTGCAACTGTGCACACATTTGGCCAACAAGGGTTGCCGCGTGTTTGCCGGAATGAAAGAGGCCAACGATTCACTACCAGCCAAACTCCTTTGCGGTTGGGTTAAGATGCGCGAGTGCAGCGAGGAGCCGGTGCCGGGATCCATTATACCGATGCAGTTGGATGTGACACGCGAGGACGTTTTACGGGAGGCCACTGATGCGATGGGAGCGCATCTGAATGCCGGTGAACGTGGTATTGCTGCAGTCATTAATACAAGTGGAAGCATCTATCGTGGCCGTGTCGAAAATCAGGACGTGCAGCAGTGGGAGCACATGTTGAGGACAAACATTTTGGGCTCCCTGCGTGTCGCCAAAGCATTTGTAGCTCTCTTGCGACCAACTCGAGGTCGATTGATTTACTTGGGCACTGGAAATGGAAGCAGCAGCGGTCAGCAGGGATTAGTGGCCTTCAATGCGACGCGCGTCGCGGTCGAGCAGTGTGCCGAAGACCTGAGGAGGGAGTTACAGCCGTACGGCATCAATGTTGTGGCGCTGGATACATGTGATGTGCCGGCCGAGGCTTTATACAAGGCCCCAGTACCACAGAGTAAGTTGGATGTTTCTGTGTTAAGAGATCTAACAGGGTTCTTTATGCTCCTCAGCTATTAATGACGGCGCAGACGCACCCACACAGTACACTGCCGATGTATTGACAGCCAGCGCTCTGCATGTGATCGAACGTGCGCTCTGGGATGCCAGGCCGCAGGAACGCTACCAGTTATCGGTGCCGAATAGCAAATACAATTTCATGTTGCCATGTAGATCATCGTTGCGTTTGACTAGATCAAGTGACGGTATCGTGCAAAGAGTTTAAGTTAAGCAGCGACGAACGTTTAATAGCGACGCGAACAAATTGGGGACACTCCAAGCCAACTTTTTTAACAGCTCTTCTTTGTATATATAAACAGGAAATAACAATCATAATTCGAATTTCTTACTTAAAACCAAATTATGTATATACGAGTAAATCACATTTTTATTATTTGAATTTGAATATATATAAAAAATTGCCAATATTTTATAAACTTTACAAAAATTAAACATACAGACATACATAAGTATGTATGAACATGTGTGTAAAAGCCAAAATTATTTTTTAGTTATACCATGTATTTAAAATATTTGCTTAAAGGAGATTAAACAATTTACAAAATACGATGTAAAGACAAGATGTTTATTTTTTAAAATGTAAATCGTACATTTGTATCTATTTTCAAAAAATAAATCCTTCTTCGAATATATCATTGGATCTGTTCATTACTCTACTTTTTCATTCATATTTCGATATGAAATCATAGCGTAGTACTGAAGCGCTCAATCTGTCGCCAGCAGTGAGACTCGTTTTGTTGGAAGAACGCCCCGGACAATGGAGCAATACATCAGCGCCCGAAATGCTTTGCAAGCGGCTGCTCATCTATGGGAGAAGTAAGTCAAAACATCGTCATTGTATTTGAATTCGGGTTACCTGATTTCCATTGATCGAAGCAAATAACTGACCATTTAAGCTGGTGATTGAAGCTCGCATATACTCCGGTCGTGGGTCCAAAGCAATATCACTGTTCTTAAGCTGAATGCATCAACAATGATAAGCAATTTTAGTCATGCAAAAACATCACCATTTAAGGAGACTTACCGTCACTTGTATGATAGGTAATTCACATTTTTCACGTGCCCAGCCAGCAGCCCAGCGTATTGCTGGCAAAGCAAAGAGATGGAATGTAACAAAAGCAGAAACTGGATTTCCGGGAAGGCCAAAGAAATATTTGTTGTTGTGGGAAGCAAAAGTCATAGGTTTACTAAATTAAATAACGTTAATATTCAGTATTATATTAGGAAGTGTAAAGAATGAATATAAATTACATGAATATTCAAATTTAACTATTTTAAATGTATAAAATAAGTATAAAATATTTACTAATTTTTGTAATTAATACGATAGACTTTGTTTCATATTTATTAATTGATTAATGATCTAATCATTGAAGATTTCTGTTAATTTGTAATCATTTCATCAGATGCTTACCCCGGCTTCATGTTAACGCGTCCAAAATGGATTTTGAAGCGTAATTTCTCTAGAACTGGTTTTATGTAATCTTTGTCACCCATGGAAACGCCGCCGCTGCAGATTATGAAATCAACAGTTTCGAAAAGATCTGCGATGCTGTGCTGCACCGTGTTCAAGCTGTAATTATGCATTACTTTACGTCTTACAAATATTTTGGTTTACTTTACAAACACACTCATCGTTCAAAACTAGTTTGCGGATGCTATTGAAGCCGAAATACTGCAGCAACTCGTCCAACATGGTTGTGTTGGAGTCGTAGATCTTCCCCATTGAATTCGGTTCTTCCGGTGCTAACAGCTCGCTGCCCGTAGATATAATCGCAATCTTAGGTTTGCAAAGAGCTGCTGGCTTTAACTGGCCCACTGAAGCCAATATGGATTTGATGACCACGTCGGAGTGGTCAAGGCTGGGAAAGAGTTTTGTGCCTTGGCGTAAATCGCAACCGATGGGCCTGTATATAAAGAGTAATGTTAGTTATTTGCAGAAGTGGCCGTAAAGTAAAACAACCGTATATCCAAATTTTCCGTAGGACCGACCAATATTTCTACCAGGTCTTCCTCACCATTTTTTTTAATTTTCAATAATTTCGTATCTTCGACTTGGACTACGGAATCTGCGTGACGTGGTACAGGTGCTCCAGTGTTTATTTTAAAACACTCATCCTCTAACATTTCATGGTCATTGATCTGTAATATTGCAATTTCATTGCCTTGTAATATTAAAAATACAGAAGAATTCTGTACGAACCCCATCGCCAGCGGCTATACAGCCCAAAACTTTCTTAGTACCCGAAAAACCACTCGACTTCATCGCATAGCCGTCCTTAATGGACGCACGAAAGGGTGGAATGTTCAGTGGTGCTACAAAATTGGCGAGGAACAGCGAGAGTTCAGGTTTGGGGTTTACAATGCGAAACACAAGTTTCAGAGCTTCTGTAACCGGTATCATGGCGAAGGGTGAGTTGCGGTCATTCCCATCGCCGCTGCCAGTTTTGTGTGGGCAGATATGATTCGTCATCAATTTAGACTCTAATTCTAAAGTCTTTTGTGATTGCACAATCTCGTGGACACTCTTTATGTTCGGTAAATCGTTGGTAATTAATTGAATTGCGTGTGGCAGCAATTCACGTACCGCTTCAAAACACTCAGCTACAGCTTTTTCGCTGCCTGGAAAATTAAGTATGAGTGACTTCCGAGCAATACCACACGTTCCACGTGAGAGTGCTGCAAATTTCGTCTTCTGTAGTGAAGCTAGTGCTATAACCAGAGTCAGCTGAGGACAGTCTTTAGTCACGACTGCTCTTGTAGCTTCTGGTGTAATGTCTCGTGGTCCAAATCCAGTGCCGCCGGTAGTAATGATCACTGCAACCTGTTGATCAATAAAAGAGCTCAAGGTTTGCTGAATGGATTTACACTCATCCGGTACGATAAGATGGTGAATGCGTGGATGAGTAAAGTGGTCACTGATGAGCTCAACAAGTCGTGGACCACTTCTGTCGAGTGTTTTGTCCTTGGTACAAGAGTCACTAACTAAATAATATACAGGAAATCATTATCATTATTGTTCTTATAGGATAAGATGCGAAAGTCCTACCTGTTATAACAGCGAATGTATATTCACTCATAGTTGTTGCTGGTGGTCCAATTGTGATCTTAAAATTATAATATTCAAGAATGATAGAAAAAGAGATTGAGCATGTAAACAAACGAACCAAAAGTGGGTTTCTTCTCCGCACGTACGTAATAGCGTCTTTTTAAAAGCACTGGGAACCAGAGATATCTCTGGTAAAACTGTTGGGACTGAGTTAAGAGAACCGTTTCAAAATGTACCAGTTGCATCAAGTAAAGAAGCAATAATTTACAAAAACAAATGTAAGTATGTATATTTAATTAAACATATTCTTAAAGAACGACTAGTTTTCATTTAGTAAAATATTACTTCTTTTCAATGACTAAAATATAACTTTCCGGCTTACGTTCCTGTCGGTTAATTATAGATTATATTGTACTTGGAAAGTAATCAATCAATGAAAAAAAGGTTACCATAAATCAAGAATTGGATTTTTCTCCAAAACTATAGCGTTTTTAAAAAAATATTGTTTCACATAAATAAGAGATCCCTTATGCCTTTTTAATGCCTTTCCAACGATATAAATAACAAGTAAGTATCTTGTATACTTTAAGAGATATAAAACCGGAATTTCCAAATTTCAAAAGGATTTAATTCCGAAAATATATGAGACCGATCAGAACTGTTGTTTTTGTTGCAATTACCGTATAAAATTACAATAACAAAATCGGAGCGCTCAATTAATATTGAACTGCCTCAACTTTTCTTGATACCACTTAAAGTTTCGCATTTGTATCGTGTGTTTTGACCCTAGTGCTTTATGACGTACATGCGCAAAACGAGACCAATTTTTGTTGTTTACTGCAACCTTCTATTCTATCAACCTTGAAAAATAACTGCAACTCTGTTTTTTTTGTGTCATCCTCTTCCACTATAACAGCTGACTTGCCATAAGTTATGTTTATAATTTGTCAAGATTAAAGTTGAATCCTTACATAAAAAAGATAAATTGTATATAAAAAATGAATTTTCCTACTAAAACCGAACGTTCTAAATGTTGGGAATCGCGTGACCAGTACTGGCAATGCCTTGATGACAATGCGCCGAAACACAGCTCTACTAGCGGTGAAGAAGTTCCCAAAGTTTGCTTAGAGATGCGTAAATTATTCGAGACTTCTTGTCCCAAGCAATGGGTTAAACACTTTGATCGAAAACGTACCTATGAACAATTCAAGGAGAAGATGATGAATGGTATTGACCCATTAGTGGAGAACACCAAGAAAGTATCGTAAGAATTTAGACAATTGAAAGGGTACCAAAAATAGTCAAAGAAGCTGACTAAAGTGCGTTTAATTGCTGGAGTAAATAAATTATTAATATTATTTAATAAAAAATTTGTGTTATAAACTAGCATTTTTGTGGGCCTATTACACTTCCTTTGACGTGTGGTTGCACCGTAGTTTTCTCTTCAGAAAGCATATCGACCGCGATGGAAACAATGTGTTTGCCTGGAATCATTACGTTGCCTAGAAAGCGTGCATCTTTTCCTTCTTCCAAGTATTCGGCACACATAGATAAGACAACATTCGCATCCTTATCGGTGCAGTTGAAGAAACCAACCAGCACACGTCCGTCAGTGATGACGATGCGGAATGTTTTACCCAACCACTGGCTTAGGTGATTGCGTCGCTCACTGGCTCTGTCTGTGTGAGCCACGATCTCATTGGTGTGGGGAACAGGTCGCAGAGGCTAGACGTTTTTGAGTAAATAAACATTACTTTGAGTGGCAGTACTTCATGGAAATAAACCTACATCTATAATTGGATTTCTTTGTTCGCAGATATTGTTTTCTTCCATTTCGCCGCTTTCGTATGTACAAAACATTTCCTACACGAATCTTGGAAAACCACAAAATTAACCTGATAAGAAAAAACCAAAAACATCGTTTGACATTCATAAAAATTACATTCCACAAAATAAACTGTAATTTGCCAGATTACCGATATTGACTTTTAACACGCTGTCAAACAACTATTAAAAAGTCTCAAGATTTTTTGTACCACCACAGTTATTTGAGAATCTAGAGAACGATCCTTTTTTTATGATCCGGCTACGGTGAAAATTGCGAAACAGTACAAAAGTGATTTTATGTGTGGCCAGATTGATTAAAAAAGATTTAAAAAATCAGTGCTTAAAAGGAATAATGGATTAGGATTTACAGCTTAGGATTTTCAAAAAAAATCAAAAAAGCCGTAAAAAAGCCTTGGTCGGTCATTCGTAAGAGTGGGAAGGGTCGCAAGGGAAACTACGATTCGTTTGAGAAAGAAGCGGTGAAGGGACGCAAGGGAGAGAAACTACGATTTAGAAAAAATCACGAATGCCTGCCTGACTTGTACTCATTATTTTAATTATGGTGCTTTTCAAAAATCTGATTTGGTAAAATCTCGATGGGGATTAAATTTATTTTAAATATTTAATTTTATTAAGATTATTGATTTAATATGCTTTTAATATTAACAGGCCTCTACCATACATGCTTTATATAAATTGTATAATATACATTTACAGCAAGGTCGATAGCATTTTGAATCTTCTAAATTTGGATACTTTTTTATCAACCTTGCATTTACAGTCTTTAAATACAAACGGAAATACAATGTTTTGTGTTGACCTAAAAGTTTATTCGATTTAACTAGTCACTAACTAAGTGTGTAGTCACAACATGGTACAGTACCTAGAATTTTAAACAGACGGTCGATATAAAGGCTGTTAAAGTTAGGTTAGTTCGCCTCGTATCCACTGGCGACAGTAAAGTTAGTTTAAATATTTAACATTCTTAAAAGATAGCAATTAACAACAGAAACGAATTGTAAAATATAATGGAGAAACACTGGCAGATTCTATGAAACTGGATTTTAATATAAGAAGCCACTATATACTTATTTATATTTAGGATATCGTAAGAATATATATTTGTACTCTGTTATTCTTAGATATATATGGTCAATGTTATTTTCACATTATTAGAATAACTGCACAAAAATAATTAAAATAATGATTAAAACTTTGCAATTACTAAAATAATTACGGAATGTACAATTCAGTCAAATAAGTATTTGTTAGCTTAAAATTAGAACTGATTTTATATTACAATTTAAAAGCAAAAGAGAGTAAAATTATCAGTTGATGGCCAGCATTTAACCGCAAGAGGATCATTATTGTTGTTTATAATCCCGATGCTATCATCTTAATTTGACTGGATGCAGAAACGGTTCTCCGTGATCAGGTAACAAGTGCTTCACACTACCTACACAAGTCTGCCGCAACGATTTTTCCGGCGACCGCTTCAAACACTCATCGAAGTAGCATTTCTCAACATTATGCAAAAATTCCACAATTAGCTTGGAATCACCGCCATTCGGCCCCACATAGAACTCGCATTCATAGTTCAAGTCCTTCAGATCACGCACACAGCAATCTATAAATTCCGAATTGGCCGAAAACCACGAATTCAAACGCACAAGTGGAACATGCACACGATCACGGAGAATACCTGTCACCCAAGTGTCATCAATCCAAAAGAATGGCGTGCGTTGTGACTCTCGCACCAGGAGCAAGGCGGTGCTAGGATTTGTAATGTACAACCATCCCGAAAGGTAATCTGGGTAAACGTTGGCAACATAGTCCCCTGGCGACACGTACCACTTGTTGGCTGTGATGCGAATCGGTACCTTGTTGTCCAGCACATACCCAGCCAGGAAGTACGACATGTAGCCTTGCACTTCTAATGATTCCAGATAGTTCTTCAGCTGGAATATGTCGAAGACTGTATCATCGTCGATCTTTACGATAAATTTAGCTTTCGTGCAGTCGAGAGCAGACCAGCGCAGACCCATGACATGTTTGTAACTAAGATTGCGGTAGGATTCAATGAAGTTTCCCTGTAGCAAATCCCCGAACTTTTCTTGCTCACTGTTTATTTGTTGCTGAGTAATGAATCGTTCCGTTGGGGGCAGCTCGGCGAGTAGAAAGATGCGTTGGAATCCCAATTCGGAGAGTTTAGACTTCGTTACGGCTTGACGATGTGCCGCTCGGAGCTCATCGTGTCCAGCGTAGGAGGTGACTATGATAGCGGCTAGATAATGTATGAAATTCAAACAATTTTAATTGTAGTTTGGAGTATGGATGCTTTTACCTAAGAATTCTTTGTCGTAGTTGGAACACAGTTTATTGCCGATGGTGTAGTGGAAGCTCGTGAGATTTATGAGCACTTGCATGTTTATTTCTTCGGGTTGCACACGTTCCTGTTGGTCTGCATCGTTGCTTTTTAAATCTGGCAGATGTGTAAGAAATTCATCTCGTATATTTTTGTCCGAGAAAGAATTTACAAAAATTATTAAAACTATTGCAATTGCAATTACAACAGATAAAAGTTTATATGCAATGCGCCCACGCAGTCGCATTTTTGTTGAGAATTAAAGACGCACCCACCTGCAGAAAAATACCTACTACTCGGAGCGGCGAAAATTCACTGTCAACAAAAAAATTTCCCAAACAAAAATTGTACGTTTTATAAAACAGCTGTACATTTACGCCTAAGAGTATGCTACTGCATTGAAAGTGCAAATCGGGCAGGTACTGTTTTCAAATTTTTGCGTTGTTTTGTGTACGAAAATGGATACATTTCAGTTTAAATTAAAAAAATGTTATCTATTTGAGAAAAAATCACAAATTTTTAATGATGTTGAACATTCTATAGAAACTGGAAGCGGATATTGGAAGTGCACGATAAATAAAAATGTTTCACACCATTTCAACATTTAATAGTCATTTTTCATAACCTGAAACTATACAACTGGTTTTAAAAAGCACGAATACTGTCAATTTCACGCGAACAGCTGACTCTGACATTTGAGATCTTTTCAGCACAGAAGTGTCAACACGTGTATTACCATTTCGGGCGTTGGTGGCAGAGATAATGAGATGGGAAACTCTTTTCCCGCCAAAAAATGTGTCAAAATAAAATGAATATTTGCTACACGTATAGTGTACGTGTTTTCACCATACGACGTCATGGTTTTATGACATTTTAAATGACGTTTCGTTTATTTACAGAAAGTTTTTGGAGGAAACGGGCAATAATTTTTGTTTCTTGAATTAAATTTAATTAATAAGCGTATTAAATAAATAGATATTAAAATAAATCGTATATAAATGTGTGTGCGTGGTATGGAAGCAGATCTACGGCAGCGTATCTGCAATCGAATAGCTATCAACATCCCTATTGAAAAGTACTGGAGGAGAATCCGCGTGTGTCCGGGCCTGTGCAAAATACTCTTCACAAATCAGTGAAGTCCAATTATCAGTGACATCAGGCCAGTACAAACAATCCATTGGTACCGTGTAAAGTTGCTGGAAGTTTTGGTAGGACAACTAAAGCCACAATGACAAGCAGAAGTAAATTCAATGCAAAGGTCCACTGCAAGATGTACTGCTACGGTTCCGAAAGAAGAGTTCATTTAATATGGAGTTAGAGTTTTTACTAAAGGAAAATAACAATATAATAGTTCCACATGCATAATTAAAAAATAGCTAATTGTCTGAAATTTGATCAGATTTCATTTAACTACGTATGTCTTTTCCTTCTGTTAGTAATCATTCGGTACATGTGAGTTAAGATTTGAGAAGTAGAAAAAGTGAAACTTACTATAATCTTACAATAATAATTTCAATTACAAAATATTTTTGTAAACTTCTGGACTTTTCATTGATCTGGCTGTTGTCCCGGTCAATTGCTACAAAGTTTGCCCGTTGATTTGCATTCATCATCAACAAATAATGAAGCCTCTTCTCAATCACAAAAGCAACATGGTACACCTTAACAACAAATTCCACCTCAAGATACATGGAGCGGTGGTTCACAACGTATTACAGGATGCAAGGAGCGTTCACAGATATTAACGAAGTATTTTACAGTTTATTAATATAAATACTTAAATAAATAATTAAATTTAAATTAACTAAATTAAGCTAAACTAAATCTAAATTTATAGTGGTCGACCTACTGCAGACGTAGCGATTCGTGGAGTGTTTAATAATGGCGCAGTTCAAGAACTACAACAACAATAACAGCACAAAATGTTCACAACAAGCACAACAACAACAGCAGCAAATAGCACCATGTACCATCAACAACAGCTCTGCAATTCACCATCGCAAATCGCAAAGTCTCAATGCCAACATAATGTCAGCACAAACACCAACACCAGCTCCAAATGCTAGAGAAAGGTGAGGAGTTTGAAAAGACTGAAAGAAATATTCATTAATTTATATTAGCTAAAATAATAAATAATAATGTTTATGATGATCGTATGGTTATCGAAGTAAATACATATTTAAAATACATACAATACAAACAAATTTATATACCTTTTATAATAGATACATGGTACATATAGTAGATACAAGTAGGCTGTTATTGCTTGTGAACACATACATATTCGTATATCGAAATATTTTTCTAATAAAAATTAACTAAAATACATATATAATACCATATTTCATAATAACAATAATTTCTTCTAAATAAATTTTACATAAATTTGTATATAAAAATCTTCAGTGTGTGTCTGACTTCTTTTCTATGAATTTTACATGCAAATTACTAAAACAACACTTACCGTTCAGCCTGGGTGTCTGCATTCGGGAATTTATATAGCCTGGGATCGCCGGAACATCCTTCTTTGCTGCAAAATCTCCTTGCCGGCATTATAAAGTAGAAGTCTTAAAAAATCTGCGAAAAAAGAAGTCAGAATTATTATTTATAGGAAAATATTGTAAAATTGTATCCCGCTTGAATTGAAAAATTCAGTTGAGGTGAAAATTTTTAATGACGTCACGAAACAGCGTTTCTGTTCATATTACCAAAAGAAATTATAAAAGTACTAAGTTGTGTAAAAGGGTAAATAGGAAAAAGTGTACTTAAATAAAATGAAAAATTTGTTAATAACATGAAAAGGAAAGCTTAATTACAATAATGGTTAATAAATTATGCATATATGAACGTACTAGTGTATCTTTCAACTAAAAAAACAACTTTTTGGTTAAATCGTAGTACACTAGCAGCAGTACTTAAGTAGCAAAGTGAGCAAAAAAGTTTGAAGTTTGCAAACCAGAAAACCGAATTTAATAATGAGGTGAATTAAATATGTAGATATGCCAACACCTACTTTCATTTGCCTATATATTTGCACAAATTTAACAATCTATTTGCTTTTAATACTGTGTTGTTTAGGTTATATATTTGTAAATTTTTTTAACAAGCATTTTTGGTAACTATTGAGATTGAAAGTGCAAATTAAGTAAAACAATTATGTTTACAAATTTGTAAAACAAAACAATATACAATATGTGTATTATATCAATTTTCTATAATAATATTCCAGAACTTAAGAAAATTCTTTTCTCAGTAATCAAACCTAATTTGTTGTACTTGAGTTAAATAATAAAAGACATATTTTAAATTTCGATTAAAAGTAATGTTTATTAAAACGTTTGATTAAAAGTTGAACAAAATATTTGCCTTTTCGCACTTAGTTTCGCACAAAATATTTAAATGAAACTAAACACATAATATTTATATGAAAATATGTATATCCTATAGTACATTCAATATACATATAACTTCACCATTCTACATTCCAAATTGCAAATTGAAGTTATTACTCGATTGTAATTATTATTAGATATTATTTGCAAATATCTGACTTTCATAAGCTCATTCATTGATTTGATATAAGCATATTGGCATCTCAAAACAAAAGGTTCTGACAAATGTCAAACGTGGTGTATAAATTAATAAACTGAACAGTTTGTTTGGGTCTGTAAGGAAAAAAATTCAATTGTTTGGGTCTTAAAGGGGTGAGTTTCTGAGCTAAAACGTCATCAATTATCGAGTTTTCACAAATACTACAATACAATTTCACAACTACGAACACACGATTTGACAACCAGAGTTGCATTTTTTAGAAGTTTCCTATCTCATTATCTCTGGTTGGTGGACAAGTGTTGACTTTATCAGTTGTATTTATTTTTTCCTGCATATATTAGTGTTTGTTTTCATTAAAAAAACGTTCTGATTAGACTACATTGTGTACTTAAGCACAAAGGTTTCAGTTAAAATATGGAAAAGCGGCAAAGGAACAATAAACACAAAAGTAACGCAAACAATAAAAATGAGGTCAAAGTCAAACGTCCAACACTGTCGCTGCAGAAACGCAATGAACTAGGCGGTCTGGTCGGTAATCTACTGCAGATTGGTTTTAAACAGGCAAACAGTCCCAAAGAGGAGTGGCAGCAATTTCTTGACATACAAAAAATTCTCGAACGTGTCACTGTGTTGGAATCTGTTTTGAAGCGGAAGTCTACCAATGATACAGCTGCAGCTCGGCTTTCGAACATTGATGCATTCTACAAGTGGGCCACTGAGAATGGCGTTAAGTATGATGGGGTTAAAATTTCGCAATTTCCCGATTATGATTTGGGTCTTGAGGCTACACGCGACATCAAAAAGCACGAGCAGTTGATATGCATACCACGTAAACTTATTCTCTCAGAAGAAAATTTGGACAACGACTTCAACCAGTCTCAATTTGATTCTATGTCAAATCTTAAACTAGCCTACGCGCTGATGTTGGAAACATTGAAGCCACTTAGCTTTTGGAAGCCGTACATAGACTTATTGCCCGATGAGTACAACACCGTGTTGTATTACAGCGTCGAAGACATGGAACAGCTACGCGGTTCCAATGCATTAACTCAGGCCCTGCGGCAATGCAAGTCGATTGCACGTCAGTATGCTTTCATCTATAATATTGCGCAAGGTGCCCCACATGCGGATAAAATATCATCTTTGGGCCAGCATTTCCGAGAGTCATTCAGTTACAATTTGTATCGGTAAGTTTCAGATGGTATTTATAACAAATTCTTTTCTTTCTCTGTAGTGTAGACAAACTATTTAGTGTAATGAATTTAAAGAATAATTATCTTGTATTCGATAATTAAGATTCATATAAAATAAATGTATGTATACTCGTACGTTGTCATTTACAAACAGATCTCACAACATATCATTTGAATGTGTCTTTTAAGTTCCGAATGAATCATCTCTTCTCTTTGCTCTGCAGAAAGAACGCCTGAAAAGGGCAAAGCTTTGATTTATTTTGTGTTAACTTTGTCATTTGTATATAAAACCCATCGTTTAACTGGAAAAGTTTTTATTTAAAAGAATACTCTTTATTGCTATTAATACAGTGTTCTTTATTTATAACTATATTCGTGTAAATTTATAACCTTTTATTATAACAAATCATTTCAAAGTAAAATATAAAATCTTATGAATTTAGGTTAATTTGCAATAAATATTTGCAATATATCGCCAAAAAACTACAAATTGCGTGAAGTTGGCACACACATCAGCATGCAGCAGCGTTGGTTGCCTTCGACAACTTGGTTTTCTACGCCATACTACGCCAAGAGTTTTAATTTCATCTTTATACGAGTATAAGTTAAATACATTTGATTGAATCACAATCAAAAGTAAGATTATTGACAATCTTTATATAAATTTGTTGCTTGTGTTTGTAATAATTTCAAAGATTATTGTCTCTACATCTAGCTTGTGTGTCATGGAAACCCACTAAGAAACTGCTCTTTAGCTGTTAACGTTGTTCACCATTTCAAGGTGTATTTCTATAATTAAAATTTTCCTACATTTAAGTTATAATTCTTCAACCTCCTTTGAAGCTAGACATGTGTTATTATATAAGATAGGATTCAAATTGCAGAACATAATCAGTAGAGTATAAGTATCGTAAATTTGATTCGCAGGATTTGAAATTTATTCGCAGAAATTATTAGTCAAATGATTTTTAAAATTAGGGTATTTCATTTTGAAAGAGACTTGTTTAATATGTGTAACAAAACATAAAAAATTGCAGATTAAAAGAATATTAGAAAATGTTGGTGCTAAAGTTTTGAGCTTATTTGGAGTACATATTCTAAAATTTTATTAGGTTTATAAAAGAGTAATATTTTAAAGGCATTTAATTGAAATACTTGATACAAACTAGAACTATATTATAGTTGTAACTTGCTTTAATCCATGATCCCTCCAAAAAATGTTCCCTTAAACAACAATGTAATAAAAATTGTTTCTTCGGGTCATTTGTCACTTTTTCCGCTGGCTTATTTTGAATGTTGAAATTGCACTGTAGAAATTTTTATAATAACAAGACTAAGAGAGGATTTCGACTCTTTTTATATACTCATATTATATTATCGAGACATTTTTCTACCATCATGGATGTGTATTAAGATTAACTTAAACGTGCCAGGAAACGTGTGAATTACTCATAACGATGTACATAATTTAAAATAAGGAGTTTTAATTTAAATACCAAGATAAACTGAGATTATGACTTTGTAAAACCTCAAAATGATTTCCTCAGAGCATCGTAGAGGTATTCCTGCATTTCCTGTGTATTAGGGTCCATTGTGTTCAGTTTGGCGTTCGAAGAATTTTCTTGCGTGCTTGTCAATGACAAGGTTAGTGATGTGCTCGAACGGGCGAGTGGCAAGCCTCCCGCCTGACCACTCAGTAGTGTGCTTGTACTGCTGACACCCATACCGCCCAAAACGCCGCCCAAGCTGTGACTGCTGCTGCTCCGGAACAAATGTGCAGGCTGATTGTGCTGCTGTTGTGCATGACTTTGCTGCAGCTGCTGATGTTTTTCTGTGATGGACTGCACCATGCTGCTGTCCTCTATGTCATGTGTCCGTAATGACGGCTGACGAGATGTCGACGTGGTGGCCACCATCGGCAACTTTGTTCTCATCGCATTGTAGGTTTTCATGAAGTTCGTCTTGCGTTGCCTGTGTTGCTTCCAGCGGCATACAATGAAGATAACCATAAATGTGGCTAATGATGTGAGCACAATGGCGGCGCTGGCAGCAATGGCCGAACGAATGCCGGCCGGCATGTTCCCGTAAATGCTGTTGCTGTCTTGCTGGTTTGTAATGGAGGCTGCAATAGCTGTCGGACTGCGCTTGAAGCCGTGGCCCGACAACTCCAGATCGACCAAGTCATGCGCCCGTTCTACTTCGTTTTCAATGGCTTCGACGATCTCGACGGGTGCAACACTGAGATTGACGTCATTACTAAGCAGTAGCTCGGGTCCATCTGGCAACTCTTGTGATATACTGCTACTGCTGCTGTCTCCCGAACTGTCAAGTAGAAGTTTGGACTGTGGCAAAAAGAATGGCTGCTGATTGGCAGCGGCCTGTGCTGTGTGCGTAAGTGAGCCTAAATTAAAGGTTCTCCATGGGGGAAAGACACTGAGGGATTTTTCAGATATTTGGGGTTGTGCGTAGGTGGGTCCTAGAAAGAAAAGTTTCATAAGAGAGCAAGATAGAAGTACGAGTATTGATAGATGCATACAAAAGTGATGGTTGGTGTGTGAGAAGTGGGTATGTGAATGAAAGACAGACAAACCAATTACAGAATAGAAATGTAGTAATGTAGAAAATACTTAACTGACTTAAAGCAGCTAAGTAACAGCTTGAAATGTAAAGAAATGATAATCCAATTTGTAAATAAAAGTAAAAAAATGGGAATTTTCATCTGCATTTGTCGTTAAAGAGAAAATCGAAATCGTGAAATAGACTTAATTGATTTCAATACGCTTTGTCTAATTCCCCTCCCCTTCTATGGTTGCAAAATGTTTGGGTTTAATAAAACTTAAACTAGATGCATAACGGTTAATTTTATTTTAAAGAAAACGACTTGACATGTAACTGGTTTGTTCCGGAATTGAATGTATGTATTGAGTTTGAACTTTAATGAAGTTTGTTGTTGTTATGGATGGTGATTCATTCTTTTATCAGCCTTCAACGATTTGTGGCGAGTTCTCTGAGTTGTGCAGACGTTCAGTTGTCTTAACTAAAGGTCTAAATATTGTATGTACGTGCCTGCCTTTAGCTCACCACAAATCGGTGCCTTGCTGTTTATTGGCCAGTTTAAAGTGACCCTCTCGCAGCCGTGCGATAACGTGCTTTACCACGTTCCCGCAAGCGGCGCTCCAAACGATTACGGCTAAACGCACCCTTGTGACTGTCGTTGTTGCTATTCGCAGAACTGCCACTCTCTTTATTCTCATTTCTGTAAATCTCATCCGTGGGCTCGATATCGATGATCGATGTGAAGTAGCTCGAACCCTGCGAGTCCGTCTTGATTTCGTCGGGCTTGACGCTTTTCAGGTTCATTAGGTTAAAATGAGGAAAGTTTTCAAAGGCCGTAACAATGTCCATATCATCCCGGAGAATGACTTTCTTGTCGGGAAAAAACCGCGATCGGTTTTGCACTACCATCGCCAAGTGAAGTTGGCTAGAGCCACGCTTGCGATGTTCAATCAATTCGTCCAGAGTCATGTTGCGCTGCTCCAGTACCTTGAACAATCGGTTGCCTGAACGCCGGTCTTCAATGAGCTCCAGAAGATCGGTGCGATCGTCCACAGGGTCAACATACGGCGGAGCGTCATAGTCGTTTGAAGGATGCGCCGCTTGACGATCGAGACGCGGTGTAACATGCTCGCTTGAGGTGGAGTAAAACACCGATGAGTTGTTGGTGTTGTTGTAGGAGGCGCCTTTGGTGGTGGATTCCTCAAAAAAGTCTTCTAGATCCTCATCTGCGGCGTACGTGACCGCGTTGTCGTCGGTTTCAGTGCTCTTGCGCGGCTGTTCGTCCAAATCTATGATGTTGGTGTTTGGATTTTTTTCGAATCTGGTTTGTATCTTCGCTATAACACTAGATGAAGCTTCGTTCGTGGCAGATGTTGTTGGAACTTTCGTTGTGGTTGGTTTTGGTGCAGAGGTTGTCGTCAGAATTTCGGTATTGTCGTCGTTGTCATCGTCCTCCTCGTCGAAATCGTCCTCTTCGGACTGCTCACTATTGAGTGTAGGCACGGATGGTTTTATTGCTATAGGCGCGGTTGTCGTTGTTGGTGATAAAGGTGGTGACGGTGATGTCACGGCTACGGTGCTTTTAAGCAAGCCCAGTGGTTTAAGCGTTGAACGTTGCAGCAGCGGTTGTCGCTTGCGATAAATCGGTAAACGTTTTGTAGTTGGCGTTGAGCTTGTGGTGGTGCTCGTGCTTGTTGCACGTGTGACCCCTGCTTCTCTGTGTCTGCCGATAGATGCCACTTCGCCGCTGCTTGCAGTAGCGCGCGAGGATGAGCCGAATAGCTTCAACCGCTGCAACATTGGCAGCTTCAGCTTGTTCTTGGCCAGCTTTTGATTATCGCCGACAACTTCGTCACTGCTACTGAGCTCCTTGCTGGTAGCTGCAGTCGTGGTCGTTGTCGTTGATGATATGCGACGCTTTGGCTTCGTCAATCGCCCGCCTGTTTCTTTCTGAGTGTTTTGCGGCAACGTCGCCGCTGTTGTCTGCAGTGCGAGCAACGCAGTTTGCTTGCCCTTCAACAGATCGTCCAGCGACAGATTCTTCTGTTGAAGTATTTCGCTGAGACTCAACCCGCCGGAGTTCTTCAAGATGTTCTTTAGATCCGCCGATTTTCGGCCACCTGTAGCGTTGCCGCGACCTGCAGCATCCAGCGCATCCGTTGTTCCCTGTTCTCTTTTCGCTTGTGCGTAGGGACGCCGATAGGACTTATCGCGGTAGGCGCTCGTCACCTCCGCCACGAATTCCTGCCGCTGCTTGTCGCGAAGTTCGTATAACTTTTGCTCTTTTTCTAGGGCGGCCAGTGGCTCTCGGATGGCGGGCGGTTTCCTTCTTCGTTTGCCCGTTTTTGGTCGCCGATCCTTTTGAGGCTTCTCCGTTGAGGTGGCGGCACCTGTTGATGTGTCAGTGCGTGCTTCTGTGGCTTTGGGAACAACTGTGGATCGAGCGGTTACAATGGAAGTAGTTGTTGCTGCTCTCGCTGTGGAGGTTGCTGCTCTTCCTGGGGCGGTTGTTGCCGCAGTTGAAGTTGATGTAGCTTCTGTCGTCAGTGTGGCAGCAGCTTCCGTGATTATGGGTGCTGTTGCATGGGTTGGGGCTGTCGTCGACGTTGTTGCTGGTGTCGTCGATGGTGGCTCTTTGGTCCTAACGGGGATGGGTGCTCGTATTGCTGCTGCGGTGGGCACGAATTCATTATCGACCAGTCCACGCCAGTAGGGTATGTCTTCGACACTAGACGCGATGTCGCTGCTGCCGCTGCTGTTGTCATCCGCATGCACCGACTGAAGGTGTTTTTGCTTCATCTCTTTAGTCGTTGAGGGTACAAGTTGGCTGTAGAACTCATGAGATGCATTGCTGTTGAATTCCGATGATTCTTCTTCCATCAACTCCGATGAATCACAGTCATCCACAACCAACGAGGCGCTGGTTTGCATCATCTAACAAGAGAAAATCTTTTGGTTAAAAATACAGATTAAAATAAGTTCTATCAATGGTAAATGATTGAATGAGTGATGTATTGATTTCTTTAACAAACCCAGAAAAAGGGAATGTAAAAGAAAAATTCAGTTACTGAGACGCGAGAAAGTAAATGAAACGAATCTCTTAAAAGTATTCTCTGATTTCTAAAATCAATCAATCGATCAATCGTGAATCAATAAATTGAACGCCAGCAGTTCGAACTGTCAACCTGCATTGGCCATAATTTGCTTTGGCCATAAATTTCAAAATATTTAGCCGTTCGCAAAATTTCCCTAAACTCTTGATTTATCGCTGACGCGTAAATTGAATGTCACTAAATAGATTTTCATTTGTTGAATCCTGCTGACGACCGTACGTTTTTCACCAGTCACCGGGTTTTCTACACTCGAATAAAAATATTAGTTAAGAGTAGAAAATGAAAAATATTGCAAGTTCTTCAGTAGATCTGCTTAAAGTGATCACAGAGATGATCAATTGATAAATATTGCATTTTGCTTCAAAGTAAATCATTGAAATAGTTTAAATTTTTTCTTTGAAACCACATTTTTTGGTTTTAGTATAGATTTTAAATTCATTTTTGGCCGGCAAAGTTGCTGGCTGGCTAAAGTGAAGACTTCGTGCTAAGTTTAGTGAAACGATTTCCATCATTCCAATCATTTTATCCGCATGCTGAATGATTTATGGTCAATAGTGATGAAGCTATAACGCTGTTTTTTTTTCCTTTTTATTGTCGATACGATACGACAAAATATAAGAAATTCAAAAGTTTTCGAAATTTGAAACAGCATTAAAAGTGCAACTTTTAAAATTTTCCACATACATATATATTATTAAATTATGTGTTTTTTCTCGGAAATAGTCCATGGAATAGAGACTCTAATTTCATTTACTGTGAATTCGCATTTCATGATCAGTTCAACAATCATTCTATCATCACTGCTTCTGAATTAAAGACCCAACGTCATAAGATCTCCTGTTGTTTGCCACGAATTAGATTTGAGGTCACGTCACTCTGTCAACTGAATGTTAAAATTGATAGCACTTAAAATTTTTATTATTTATTTTCATACTAAAATTTGTTGTTGTAGTCTTTAGTGCCTGAAAACAAGTTTCTCTTAGTTTCATCAACAATGTTACTCAGATTCGTGTCAGTTGGATTAAGCAATATTTAATGCATTACATTCTCTTCTTCGGCTTCCTTCCTTTCCTTTCTATTCCAAAAACAAGATTATTTGTTATGCAGCCTTCTTAAAATGGCGTCGTGAACTTTTTCATCGTTACGGTTACGGTTACGGGTTGCATTTCCGTAGCCTGAGTGGTCTGTGCAAGTAAATATTTAATTTTGTCAACAGTGATAAAAGGATTTCGCAATCTAAGTTAAGCAGTTAGTTTCTTCAGTAAAATTCGGTTCTTAATTCACAATCCAATTAGAGTTCATAGGATAAGAATTCCGTTTTTTTTTTCCTTGTACAAAGGGATTCCTTCAACTGCATTTCACTTGGCTTCTCAAGGACTACTTCTACAATCGTTTTGATTGTTGGTTGTAAAGAGAGAGAGAGAGAGAGGATCCTGTTGAGCCATTGAAAGAAGTTCCGTTGGTGGATTAGTTGACATAATTTCCCAAGCAAACAAATTATAAAGAACTCCTTTTTATTTAAAATTATTTAACCTTATGTTGTTTGTTGTATGAATTTAAACCTTATGTTGTCCATATACTATAATTTCATTTAAGAAACAAGAATTAAAATAAAGATATTTTTTCAAGAATTGAAAATATTTTTTGAATAGTGATATAAAAACACTTTTCTCTGAATTTATAAGAGATTTCTGAACTATTTTCTTTGTTTTTCTATTGAGTTTGATCTTAAATGAGCTTATTTTGTGGGAACTGTTTTAAAAATCATTAATATTTTAAATCAATTCAGAATATTTTATTGAACCTTAAAAAAAAGATACTAAACAAATTTTACTTCAGAAATATTCATGTATTTTTTGTTTAAATCAGATTTAAGAGTGTTTAAGTCTTTAAATAGGTTGAACAGTTTTTTGTCGATTGTTTCTTTCTTTTCGCTATGAGATCCATTCATTGAAAATGGGTGAATATTAAAAAATGCGTCAAAAGTAAAAATGGTGAGAATATATTCGTTTATTCACACAAACATACACACACGCACACACTGGAATATATACACATGTATATCAGGAGAGAAACACATTCTGTACAATCTACCAATAAAAATATCCATCCAAAGTGTGATGGATTTAAAAGCATCGTTTTCCACTATCGCTTCGAGAGAAACGAGAGTAAACAAGTAAAGTGATTGTCTTCGGTCTGCTCGAAGCTTATCATCACCCTACATCGTCATGACCTGATCCGCCTGACCGCACAGAAGCTCGAACTGAGAACAATTTTAATTCAAGGGCTTAAATATACTAGTATACTATAGTATGTATTTTGTCTTTGTAATTATATTTTCTTAACAGAAAGAAAAATTGAAATCATTTTTATTATTTATATTATTTCGTACCTTTTTCTTTGATTCTACAAAATTACCAACTGAATATATCCCGCATTCCAGTGTAGGGTATAGGAAAAAAAGACGAAAAATATTCTCATAAAAGTGAAAAGTGAGATTTTGAAAAATGGCCTTCTGCCTGAGGACTGCATGCAAAAAAAGAGGCGCATATGTATTTTTATTTATTTTCATTTGTTTTTTCTCTTTTTTCCCCCTCCTGTTTCCCACTTCTTTGTTTTCATTGTTTTTTTAATACATCACAAGAGCTGCAGTCATCATCCTAGTAGGTCGGGTGAAGTGTTTTAAAAAAAAGTCGCCTTCCATCGATGACAGGAATTAAGCACTTCATAAGTAAGCTGGTTTGTGCTCAATTTTTCGGTGCTCGACATTACAAAAGTATAAGTTAATTCTTCAGTTTAAACTAGAACACAGAGCTGAAAACACCACAATTCAATGAAAAACAATAAAATTTCTCTCTGGTTTTCAGTTAAGAAGGAACCTTATTAAAACTATAGGGGAATCGTATTAAAGTTTAGAAATCATTTCATAAAGACGATCTTACAAAAGCATTGGGTTTAGTGAGGGAAAGAATATGGATTTCTTAACAAAGTCACGAATTAATAAGATTAACTCTTTGTTCTTTTAAGACAATAAGATTTTCTTCATACAATCAATAAGCTTTCTCTATGAAAAAAATCATTCTTTTTATGTTTTAATAAGATTCATAGTAAAATAGCTCAATAATCTTATTTTTAGGTGGTGCTCGTACTATTTTCCTCTGTGAATCCGGTGACTAAACTATCGCAAGTTGCTGAAAGAGCAAAGCAATCAAAGCGAATGGAATGCAAAATTTTTGTATGTACACCCACACAAGCGCAGCCAAATATGCTCATATTGTATATACGTATACAGATACGGGAACATTCTTTGTTCAGATTGACAGATAAACCGTGAGTGCGATTGAGTCGATTCGGCCACCGCTTGGTGGGTGTGGCGCATGGAAGAGCCTTTGCCAGCAGATGTTGCTCATATTCCTTTCATGTGATTACTTCGTTTCGATTCTGTGTTATGAGCGTCACTTTTTAATACGACGTAACAATATTACGCGTGTGTTCTGCAAAAAGTTCAGGGAAATGAAATTGCAAATGCTAGTTACCCTACCGAACTCACACACACGCAGACACCAACACACACTGACACTGCTCCATACATCGTTATATGCGTTTCTTCCTCACCTCTTCTTCATCTGAACTGATATTCCAGAGGAGTGTTAATAAAGTTCACACTTTAATGAAAAAAGTAACATTTAATATTTGAAATATTAACATCATAACAATAATAACACATCGCCACCCACTTTTAGTTAATCCCGATTTTTGGTTTAGTTCACTGGCTTTCATTTACTTAATTCAATTGTTATTCTTAGTGTTTATTGAAGTGATTCGCTTTATCGCTCGGTTTCTTTCAAGTTTATTAATTATGCTCAACGTAATTAATTAACTGTTGTTTAATTGAGATTTCATCGACGCGATTGAAGTTTGTGTTAATATTTGTTTTTTTACAAGGAAGTCTGTCTTTCTCACGTTCCTCACTCTCGCTTTTTTTCTTTTTTTTCTAAAGTTTGTAATTACTTTTGCGCTTAACAGCACAAATACAAAGCCGCAGTTCAATTTAAAGTTCGGCAACAGCACTCAACAACGTGTTCCTCATTCTGCTGGGAACAACGCGTCGCACTTTCAACAACTCATTGACACACACATGCACACATACACACATCCCAACACCCGATCAAATTCTATTCTTGTTTGCATGCACATCCGCTTAGTTTCCCATCGAAGTGCCAACGAAGCCGGAAAACGGAAAATCAAAAGTTGGATTTTCACGCATTCGATGAGGGTGGCGCTGTAAAAAACAACAACAACGAAATAAAAATGCCATTTGTGCGTTTGTATGTGTGTATGTATGAGTGGGCGAGTGTGGGTATAAAAATAAAACCAACGAAGAAAAACACTAAACTAACGAACCTCGTTGCTAATCACGATCTTTTTTAAAGCAATCAACTTTTTTTTCATTGATTGGGATAATTCGAGGCTGCCATCGACATTCCTTAATGTTCAACACACATACACGTATGTATGTATGTTTGCGTGAATGCATCCCTACAAATCAGTTGAAAGCACAATAATAATTGCTTTATTTGTGTAATTTTATCAACTGAATTGAAATCACGTGAAAATTTTAAACTAATTTATCAGATTATCTTAAGCGGATATTTAATTAAACCGTATATCCGTGTAATTTACGAGTACTTGTGACAGTTTGAACCCTGTTATATACATTCCACTATATAAGAAGCAAACATTTAAACATATATCGATCCTAGATAAGAATATATTCAGTTATTCTGTGTCTATCTGTATACAAAAATCTTTAGTATGTAAAAGTGAGCAACCATTTTTGGTCGGCTTGTTAAACGATTGAGATACTTTCTAAAAATGCGCAATATTAGCTTAAATACATGATATTACGCATTAATAAATTTACCCCAATACTTTAAAGCAATCCTCACTCTTTATTATTTGAAGCATTTGAAGAGCGCCTAAAACTGTTCAACAAACATTTCAATATGCGCATCTAAGATTTTACCAACTTTTCGGAGCCATTTATTTGTTGTATTATTTTAGTCCATAGCGAAAAGTAGCTGAAGCCGTTGATTTCAACAATCTGACCTCAAAAATCGGCTGGTTCATAAAAATATGCACTTTGCCACTGCATCATTTTGTTAGCAGCGCGATTTGACGCGAGAACAGATTCCAAGCAGATTCAAAGGCGATGCTGTCCACGCCAGCTTTCATGCATCAACCGAAATTCTATTCCGAATCGCCTTTTGTTCATATTTGGGGCGACTTAAATATAGGTCAAGCCGGTTAGAATTTTGAGAAATGTGCGGCGTAAAGCAAAGAATGGGGACAGGCCAAGCAAAGGCGAAAGTGGTTGGTTGTGGGAGGGGTGGAGAGGGCAGGGGGAATGCTCATATTTCCAATTCAAGCGCAGTTTAATTGTGCATTAATTTTCATTTCAGATTCATCTGAATCATGAAGTGTGAACAATGAAACCGAGTGACGAAAGCGAGTCGAAGGTTCACGTTTTCGTGGCACCTCAGTAATTGAAGCTCGGTACCGAAATCGGCGAGAGCCGTATTTGAGTTGGGTTGAGTTGCTCGAAGTCATTGTTACGGTTTGCACTTGATTTATCGCACTCTGTCATTCTTCTGGATTCTTCGTTCGTAGCTCTAATTATTTGAAAAGTTGGTTAAGGTGTCTAAGACATTTTAAGAGTATCTTGAAGTTAATAATAATCGTATATTAATCGAAGATTTTCGTGGGAAGGGAAATAAAAGACAATCGTACAAATTTGATCAAAGTTGCGTTTTAATAAACTGAATATTATTAGGTGTTTCCCAAGGTTTATAGAATAGACCTTGGGTGCTTCTATTCTTTCTATTAACCTTGGGTGTTTCCTGCCTCTGTGAAACTGTCAAAATCAGCTGTTACTGTGAACCATTCACAATAGCTTGAGTCTTTGGGGAAACCGACCGAACTACCCTCAATATTTTACTTTGATTTAATTCATTTCTATTAGATTTATTTAGATATGTACATTTTTTAATTTTTCTTTTTTATTTTATATATTATTTAAATATTCATGTACTACTGGTATAGGTTATTCTAATGTACTCCTCTGTCGCTTATTTGCCTTTTGCAGTTGGGCCGTTTCGACCGTCATGACACGCGAGAATATGATACCGCGCCATCCCACGGATCCCGCTATCGCCACCTGGAATGGAGACACCAAGCAGCCCTCGGAATGCATCGCTGCGCTGATACCCTTTTGGGACATGGCGAACCATCGGCACGGTGAAGTTACGTCCTACTTCAACATGGAGACACAACATATGGACAGCGTTGCACAAGCGGACTTCAAGCAGGGTGAACAGATCTTCATTCACTACGGCGATCGCTCGAACGCAGATCTCATGATTCACAACGGGTAAGAAGTATATCGCCGGATGCGAATGCGGTGAGGTATGATTTGTTACTAATGTCATTTGTCATCCTTTTCGGGCAGCTTCGTCAATCCGAGCAACCCCAAAGACAGTGTGGCCATCAAGTTGGGCCTGAGCTCCTCCGATCCGTTGTTCGCGAAACGCGCGCAGCTGCTGGAAATGCTGCAGATCTCTAAATTCGGTGAGCTGCAATTGCTGCCCGCACCAGAGTACATATCGCCGAAGCTGCTGGGATTCGTGCGTGTCTTCAACATGCAACTGGAGCAGCTCGAACACTGGATACAATCGGAGCGTCCCCTGGACTTGCTGCACATCGACTGTGCGCTCGACACCAGCATTGAGTCGAAGTCGTGGCAATTCTTGCAGATTCGTCTCATGCTGTTGCTGCGTATCTTTCCCACCACGCTGGAGGAGGACGAAGCCCAGATGGCGCAACATCGTGAGGGCGAGCTGAAGCTAAGCTATATTGTGGCCATGATTCTCGAGTACCGCATGCTGGAAAAACGCATTCTCCTGAATGCGCTGGACTACGCCAGACAGCGTACCAAAGCTTGAGCGAGTAGGAGGCGTCGTGGTGGATTTCAGCGAGTTGCGCCGCCATTGAAAACGCAGTGGAATCTGCTGACCTGGTGGCTATTGTTTTGTTCAAAACTAAAATTAACCCACTTTTGTTTAAAGTTTCGCTATTATTCGAGCAACGTTTAGCAAAGTGCTTGTAATCAATCTACTTTTACAAACATTTGACGACCGGCTGTAAATGATCACTTATTTTAGTGTAGAAGCGAATGTAAACTTAAATATCTAGTTTTTACTAACATTAATCAACTGTACATTGTTCTCATTGTAATAAAATTTTAAAAAATAAAAGCAATCTTATTTTTTGTTTTAGTTCAAGAATATATTAAAATTTATAACATTTCAACAAAAGGGACATCTTTTTTAGTACAGTGTAAATAAATTATGTGCATAACGAAACGTTTTTGTGTGAAATTTCTGCAGATATATGAACATACTCGTATATGCATCCATGCAAGTCCATAATTAGCAAAATAATTATCAACACGCTCATTTATTATTTATAACTTAATTTAAAGTTAGTCAAAATCTCCCCCTTCTGCCGTTGGGGACCGATAATTCATACATAACATACCCAGCAGAGTTTACAGCAAAAATAAACGAAAGTAATGAAAAATCACTCCTGGGTACATTATTTTGGAATTTCACTGAGCAACATGCATTTGAAGCCATTATATGCAGATGCATGCAAATATCGCATATTTACTTGGCAGGTACTCGTACATACGCTGCGCTTATGCGAACTGACCCCAGCCGAAGCTCACGAGCAACGTTGGTCAGTCAGTCAGTCATTGTGAGCCACCTCAGCCACTCCGACTACCCACCGCCAGCACGGAGTTGAAATGCGGCCGAAATTTGTTACAAAGTTCAGAATCCTTGGATTTATGCGTTTTTTGAACGCTAGGTTCAGCGTGAAGCTGGCGGAGAGACGGGCAGATCACCGAAATTCGTTCGTGAGGATTTACTGCTGAAGTGCAGAGGCGAATGGAATTTAAGTCCGGTGATTTCAACTCTGACGGTTGTCAAGGATAAAATAAACACAATGTGTTTGCATTTTAATGCTCCCGGTTTTTGTCGGCCGAAGTGTCTGTGAATGAGTTTATATTTAATGCGGTGACAACACGACGGCGCTTCCTTGATGTGTTGCTTGTAAACGTTGACCAGTAGACTGGCTATAAATATGGAAATCTTTATTGTTGGATCAATCGCCTGATCATCTTTAATCTTTATTTCCAGTAACTTTGAAAGCACTTTTTTGCATCATGAAATTTCTTGTATCCAGAGTAATTAAATAACAACAATAACTACAACTTTTTTATCGCTTCAAAGGCACACGTTCGAAATAACAACAATGAATTCGCAACAATAGATTGGATAGATACTTGATTGCTATTTAGGTATAGCAGCCAATATAGTGTTAGATCGATACTTCTTTACTGGAACACCTGCGAAATGAGCCACATAAAAACAAGTCATGAAATTTGTTCGGATTTTTTGCCAAACCTTCCAAAGCAGTGCAAGTTTTGCTGTGTTTGAAAGCCGTAAAAAACAAAAGCAATAACAACAACAGCAACAACACCGACAGCACAACAGAATGGAATTGTTTACATTCTTCACATTGTTTTTAAAAAGTATTCCAGCACTAATACACACATAAACACACTCACACATGCTCAAAAACGCTGACAGTTCATGAAGCTTACTTTTCACATTTGAGAAGAGAGTTCATAAAAACGGAAATTTGTGTTTATGGACAGGGAAGATGGCGGGATACCCATTTTCTGACTTCAGGACTTCGTGACTTGTTGTCGGTACAGCAAATAAATTCTTTGTTTGTTCTTTGTTTGTAATTTTTATTCATTTTTGTGCAGTTATATTTTTGCAGAAAAAAGTGGATTTATTAAAACGACGTAAAAATGTAAACGAACTTGCAACAGAGCGTAATACAGAAAGACAAGGAAACACCAGAAAACACAGAAACACAAGACAAGACATGAACACAAAACTTCAAAAATACAAAAATATTTAAAACACAAACACCATCCATCCTCCATTTTGTGCATCACACTGCAGGAAAAGTGGCAACACTTTCCATCTCTGTTGGAGAGCATGTTGCGTCATTGGAGAGAGAAAGAGAGAGAGTGTGACAAACGCAGTGTAGCTACAAGGCATCAAAGTACCAAAAAGAAGATTTAAAGCAGATCACATCAAACGCATTTGTAACAGTGAGGAAAACAACAGCTACAACAAGAACACAGTTGGATTTTTCTTGTTTTTCATGTTCTTTGCAATAATATTATTGCTGCTGTCGACTTTCTTTCAAACATTCTCTTCCAACATTATCGAGAGAAGAGAAGAGGTAACTGTTGAAATGAAACCAGGTGAAGGAAGCATTCTTTTACTTCGAGACAACAGACACATCGACAGGTTTCTATGGTGGAAAGAACAAATGAACAGCAATAAAAAACCATACAACAACAATGAGATCAGCATGCCGATGATTTGACCTGATTTCAATTTTTCTTGAGGCTGCCTCCTGCTGACCTGTATTCCAAGTTGTGTTAGTGTACGTGTCCAAGCATGTGTGTGTGTGTTTACTCATGCGTGTGATTGAGACTTTACACTTGCTTTAGTTGAATGAAGTACGACTGAGTATGGAAAAAGTTTCACTTGCTTCCTCCTGTTTGAACATCCGTGGCGTCTGTCTCTCTCTCTCTCAGTTCGGTTTGTCTGCCTGTGATTTGGAAGGCTGCCTGCTGCGATAGATTGCGATAGATAGATTGCATACTTTTAGGCTGTTGCTTGTTGTGATGCTTGTCATCATCATCCGTTTTATGGAATCACTATAAATTAACCTTTATTTGAATATGTCTGTTTACCTGTCTGTCTGTCGGTCTATTCTGCTGTCTGTGTTGTATACCGAAGCGAATTTCATCTGCATGAGACATTATGTGAGCATCCGAACGCTTCCGACTCAAGATAAGAGCTTCGACAGCGGATCGAAAAATAGCTGAGAAGAAACACACTCTTGATGGAACTGTGAAGTGAATAAAATACAAACACTTCAAAACGTCTTTTTTTTGCTTATGAATGGGCCATTTTTTATTAAAAAGTTATCCATCCAAAGAGAAGATTTTCCATCCAAAATCATTCACGAAACAAGACCGAAATGTTTCCGGAATAAAAAGAATATTGCGTTGGTTTTATTAAATTTTCATTTTAGCACCAGTTGGCAGTGCAGTTTATACGTAATACCGTTTTTATGAGCTCAAGATTCGGTCTCTCGTTGCGTCTCGCTCAGTATCGGGGTATCCTGGTCGTCTTCCGTGTCCAAAACGAACTTCTTAGCCTCTCGATACTTGGCCCCCTCCATTCCAACACTTTAGCATTAAATGTGGCTGAAATGAATTCATTACGTATTTTAATATAACTCCCGCTGCTACTAAAATAATTTTAACCCCGAGATCTTGGCTCACGTTGGCTGTTTTTGTTGCTGGAAGCTTTTTAGCAGGCCTCATTAATTCACTGCGCTTGCACTGCACTCGACTTGAGTTTAGGCTGTCCCGGCATCCATTCTGCTTTGTTAACGCTTGCGGACCGCCCCGTCGAACCCCCAGCGACTGACTGCACTGCTGGGAAGCACAACTGTAAAGTGTGTTGCAGTTGCTTCTGACTGAGACTCTGCGCTTTGTTAACTTGGCCAAAGCACTTCGCACCAGTTTATTTGATGTTTTGCTTCAGTCTCTCTGCCATGGAGAAACTCTTGCAGCAGTTAAGTGCAATTGTTTTGGTCTAAGAAAAGGGAGGGGATGAAGCAGTAGAGGATGGGATGGTTTGGGGAATAAAAACACTGTGTCTTTTACTTGTTCTACTTTAGAACTTAAAAACACACACAAACAACCGGCGCGCCCACACGTTGATTTTTTTTGTTTGGTGTCTGTCTCTCAACCGGCTTCTGGCAGTCGCTCCATGTTTGCTCTGGCTGACTGGCTGTCTACCTGGCTGCGTTGTGTTTATGCAACGTTTTAGTTCATAAACTGTGGATGCGGCAGGACGTAGCAAGGGACGGGGGAGAGGGTGTCACTGACAGCGCCGTTGTTGAAGGGTGAAATGCACTCACTTTGAAAGGGAACAATTTGAATAAAAAACCTGAATGGAAAGCAGAACATCGAGAATTCAGAAAAGCAGAAAACGTGTTGTTGCCTGCTTCTCGTTTCATGTACTTGTTTTTGTTTAACCAAATTAAATAAATGTGCGGTTTTCAAATTTGCGTGTCATTGTTATTTGTTTGTTTGTTTGCTTGCTCAACGATGCTGAGTGTCTTTGAAGCACAACAACTGCATTTTTGCATACAGATTAACTGAGATATCGTTGTGAACATCCTGCGAATAAATAGTAAATCCAAGGCTGGGCTACATTCAAACAAACGGAAGTTGAAATCAGTCGCAATTGTCAAATAGCTGTGGCAGCACTGAGAACCATCTACCGGCGAGGGGAGACACTGGACGAAGAGTTGAGCTGTTTCGCAACTCACTTCACTCGGCTTACGACTTCTGCTTCGGTTTGCCTTCGAGTTGCTGTCACGTTTCTGCTTTGGCTTCTTTCAACTAAGATCATTAACATTATTATTATTTCGTTTAAGTTTTGAATAAAGTAAGTATTACATAATTAACACTAAATATCAATTCAAACAGCATCTTTTCGTGATAATTCAGAGCTTCTGCAGCTTCAGCTGCAACTGCAACTCAAGCAAAATTATGAGAAGCATTTCATTTCACTTACGAGTATCTTTAATTTGGCGAAAATGGTAAGAAACCGAATGAAATCTCCTCTCTTGCAACTGCATGAATACGAATAACATCATGAATCGTTAACACGATAGTCCTTAAATGCAAGAATGCTATCTTCAACAAGTTATGGTTGTATTTTATCATTTGAAATCCATCGGTAGTAAGCGATTCTTAATCGCTGCATCTTTGCATATTTACTATGCAAATTATTGCGCAGAGATTTTCTACTTCGATATCATTTATTTGTGCGTTCGCTTCTGTCCGAATGATAATCGCTAGGATTTTCTCATGCGGATCTGTGACTGAGTTCGGTTCTGATTCTGCTGCTGTGTCTGTGACTTTATCTTTATGTTTTTAACTCGTGAACTGACGATGCTTGCGTTGCTTGCGTTTTTACACGAATTTTCAGTAGGAAGCAGAAAAATAAATAGATAAATAAATAAAATACACTCTCCGGGCCAAATGCAGATGAACAGATTGTTATGATGGCACGCCAGCAGCGAAAATAATAAAAACACTACGAAAAACAACGGACGATGCTGCTGCTGGCGGCGCGTAGTGAAGTTATCAAAATCTGTTTGCGAGGGTGCAATTACAATAACAAAGAACGAGAAGTGCAGCGACAGGCACAACAACAACAAGAAAAACGCCCTCTGTAGACTCCAGCAGAAACCCAACCAGTCGTCTAAAATGCACTGAAATAACGGAGATACTTTTATACCGAACATGGCGTGAATAAGAAAGGGAAGCATAGGGATAGGATAGAATCTCTGCAGTTGGCAACCAGCTGGCTTTAGTCTGTGATCACACTTCGCTAAAATCAGCCTTGGAAATTTACTCCCACAGAGCGTTTGTCGATTTTTCCCCCGAAGGTGATTACACTGGTTCGTGTGACGCTGGCAGAAATTGTGTACTTTTAGTGAACTATAGTGCTTCCATTTGCTATTATTTCATACATTCTGCATACCGTTTTGCCATTTTTATACGTTTTGAAACGTAACTTCTATGCTACACTAACTTGAACAGCCTCTCATGAAAAAGTTTTCATCACTTGCTTGATTTTACTGAAATGTGATCACAGCCTTACGTTTTTTTCCTGTGAGACGTAGAACTCGCCTGCAGTTTGGCAGATAAGCGAAGCAAAGCAAAGCAGAGCAGGGCAACATAATTTTGTTGATTTCTGATTAGACGACGACGACGGTGATGATGATGATGACGTCGGTGATGATGAAACCAACGACAAAGACAAGGAACCGGAAACTGCAAAAGTTTCATGGGAATTTAAAGCTTTTACTGTTATTGTTGTTCTAATCGTTGCTCTAATTCTCAAGCACAATTAGCAATCCTTCTCTGCTCGTGCTAAATTTTATCATATCTCACATTATATCATTAAACTTATACTGCATTAAAAAGCAGCAACTCGTAGAATGCTATTGCAGGAAAAGTTTTGATCAGTTGATTATACGGTTGAATCTTCATGAAAGGAATTCCGTTAAGCGTAGAAACAAACAATTTCAAGGATACCAGCAGGGATTGAAATAAACGCCAACAAAAAACTCCAGAAGAAGTTTGAGATATATAAAATGTATGCTTTAAACTTAACCTAAAATATAGAAATGAAGAAAGGAAGGATAGTTTTATTCTTCATTTTCTGCCTTATCCAGAGTTTAAATATATTCTGATGGACCTTCAAAATGAATGCTTTTCGATGAAAAAACTGAAGAGATCGCAAAACTTTTTTGTTTTTATGGAATTTCATATAATAAAGAATTCGCATCCGTGGTCCAGACAGAAGCCTTCGTTCCGCCCTACCGCCCATTCAACCACCTTCCCTTTCAACATCTCTCGCTCCTCAATGATAACCTTAATCAGTGGATAATGCTACTTGATTGTCTCCTCGTCGCTTTTCTTGTCTATTCTTCTTGTAAGGAGCGTCTGAAGGACACTCAGAAAAACAGAAAGAAGCGCTTTTATGCAATACAAGAGAAAAGAAGGACTGAAATAGAAAACAATTTATTTCAAGACAGAAATATTATCTGAGGAGCGGATAAGAATAGTTAATAAAAGCAACTAGGAAATCGGATTCTTAGTTCGCAATATTTAATCCACGCAATATGAACCTTGTAAATGATGACGTCACTTGTCGGATGCAACACAAAGCGTCTGAGAAAATTTGTTGTTTGCCATTCGAACGGTTATTCGCTATTGAACACTAGAGTGAGTGAATAGACGAGGAAAATAGTTGAGAACAAAGCGAAATAAAAAGAAGTTGCAGAGGAGAGGGAATTGAAACAGCGAATCTTGTTGCTGTTGTTGTTGTTTTTGTTGTTCTGTACTGATCGCCATTTCTTTGCATTTAAACATTTAAAGTGTTTTTGTTTGAGTGGCTTTGAAAAGAAAACCATACAAACTCTCACAGACACAAGCAGAGCCTTGGACACAAACACAGACAAAAAACAAACACAAACACAGCCACAGATGCAAACCACAGACACAGGCACGTACAACGGAAACCACAAATTGTAGAATAGTATATACAATTAAGTTCTGTCTGTGAGCGTGTGCAATTTATTGCAGCTTTTCAATTGAATTTTATAGAAACCCTTTTTTTCATTTTCGGTTTCAATATTTTTGGCAAAATTTGTGGTTTTTGTTGTTAAATTGACTTGAAGTCCTTACAAACACACACAAAAACGTGTATAATAGTATATTACTTGGTGTGAGTGCGTGTATATGTACACACACATGCATATGTTGCGTATACAGACGAACCACATGCGAACAGTTTGTTTGATTATTTTTATTTGAATTTTTATTCTTATTTAGTGTAAATTGATTTTTGTGGTTCTGCGGCTATGAACACAGTTTAAATATTTTTTCATTTAAGGGGGGTTTTTGTTTTGCTTGTGCTTTTTTCCTCACAATCTGAACATGCTTTTGAAGGCGGCAACACAGTTTTCATAGCACCCGCTGTTATTTAATTATTTGTATGGTTTTTTGTTACTGGATTCCTGATTAATATAATAAACAAAAAAAAAAGAACAGAAAAGCGTATCGATAAGGAAAATAACGGTAAAGAAATTACAAAAAAAAAAGGAATATAATATTTATTTGCGGAATAAATTAAAGATTCTGGCTGGAAGATTTATTTTTAAAAGTTATTATTGATTAAACAATCATTATTATCCGATGAAATAAAGCTTAACACAATTTTACAAATTAAAATGAAAAAGGAAAGCAATTATCAAAAATTTTGAAAATAATTACTTATCCTTATAATTCTGAAACATTTACTCTCTCTCTTTGTATCTCAGTTCTCATTTTAGCTCAGAATAAAAACCTTCCGTGAGGAAATCCTCTGTTAACATCATCGCTGGCATCTCGCGAAATCAGGTCGAATTTATCCTGTTTTCGGTCGTCGGACGTCCTCCGCCCACCCTCCTCCCCGCTTCGAATTCATGTTTCATACTCGAGCTTTAAATTTCAAAATATCAATCTTAATTTACTGAGAAAGAAAGAGTGAAAGAAAGTCCACGCGTCGATGAGAACATTTTACAGCAAGCAAACAGAGAGACTCACCGAAAGAGAAAGATAGACAGGGAAAGAGTGAGATAGATAGGTAAAGAGAGTGGCAGAAAGAGAGAGGGAGAGACCGAGAGAGAGACCCATAAAGAAGCGTGGCCAGCTGATCTTCGAAACACAAAATGACACACATGACGTACTCTTACTTCATTTATACGAGTGCCTCTCACAAAAACCACTCACTACGAGTTGAGTAATCTTTGGTGTTCACTTCCGCTTCCTGTGCGGCTGACAAGCGTTCGTAGCAAAGTTCGCAGCGTGTCTCGCTTAAGTAGCAAAACTCGTTGAAAAGTTTTACCTTCAAATGAGAGAAGAGAATCTCGTTGTTGTGGTTTTTTCTTTTCCTTTCTTGGTATTTTTATTGTTTTCGTGCTTGTCGTTGCACGTTCTTTTATTGTTTTTGTTATTATCATTATTGTTGTTGTTGTTATTGTTATTGTTATTGTTATTGTATTCTAACCAAACAATTTCAATTTTCCAACTCAAGTACCAAAGCTACCGAAACTTTGTGAACTTCTCCATAAAATGTTGAAAATAGTATCGCCGACATCAAAGCCATCAGTAAAGAACAGAATAACAACAACAACAACAGAAGCAATAACAACAACAACAAAACAAACGAGTTCACTCTCCTGTCTGACTGACATCTCAGAGACGCTGCTTTCAACGTTAGCAAAGCACGAATACATTAAAATATAGTATACAATATGAAGTCCTTGATTAGCTGCTTTGTTGTCCAGATCAAAAGAAAAGA
This sequence comes from Myopa tessellatipennis, assembly GCA_943737955.2. Classification (NCBI taxonomy): domain Eukaryota; kingdom Metazoa; phylum Arthropoda; class Insecta; order Diptera; family Conopidae; genus Myopa; species Myopa tessellatipennis. Next base: position 14,837,235 of record OX031314.1, on the reverse strand, counting down.
GACGAAAGATATGAAGCGAAGAGAGAAGCGAATTTCATGTCCGCCCTGCTATGGAAGCTGCTAAATGGTGATGCGACCGAATCAAAAAAAGCGAATGCGGTCATTCAAGTAAAAATACTCCAGCAGAAGCACCAGCAGAAACACCAGCAGAAGCACCAGCAGAAACACCAGCAGAAGCACCAGCAGAAACACCAAAAGAAGCACCAACCAGAGACCAAAGCGTTTTTTAATTGGTAGCAACTGAAACGGGAAGCAAAAGCGGAGCTTAGTTTTGAATGTTTTTCTTTTTACCCACAATAAAAGAGCAAAAAACAAGATGGTTTTATTTATACTGTAAATGAAAATCATTATTAACACAAGCAAGGTTTAATTTTCTCCGGTTAACTTGTATTATAATTAGTCTTATTTAAAGAATATTTTATTTTTTATTCGCAGCCTCCGAAAGCAACTGAAATACTCAGCTTTTAATGCAAAATTATTCTGCTTCAAGGCTGTTTTGCGTTCGTTTGTGTGTAGTTGTTTGTGTGTAGTTGTTTGTGTTCAATTGTATGTGGGTTGGCAGTTCAAGGAAGCTAATCAACGGCAACAACAACAACTACAACATTATCACCATGAACAACATCTTAAATAGATTCCGTTTGTTAAAACTTTAATATACACAGAAAATAAGGATCTTCTGTCACCTTTGTAGTTATGGAACAGGGTCAATTAAATGACCAAAAGCTTGGATCCACGGAGTGTTCAATGATTGTATCCCAAGCAACGTCACGGTTTCCGCTTCTCATCCTTCTGCTTCTCCATTCAGAGGGTATCAGAGCTTGCTTAATCGTCGTATCCTAAATAATCCTGTAATATGACTTGTGACTTGAATTTGGTTCACTTGCAAATGACAAGCATACGCCACACCAGAACGAAGGATGTCCAAAATTAATTAAAATAGAATGCATCGCAAGCAACAATAACAATAAAAGCAGCAATAACAATAATAACAACAAGAACTATAATATAATAACAGAAGCAGAGATAACAACATAACACATGATACTTGCTAAAATTAAATGCTACTCAGAGAACGCTTCTTATCAGTTCTCTCAAAGGACACAACATGTCACCGGAACAGGAACGAAGGAGCACATGCACACACACTGCAACCGCCATCTGATTAAGCCAGACAGGTCACCAGGGTACGCTTTACCGTTATGTTTGTGAGATGCCATCAGCGCTTCGTCATTCAAGAGTTGCCCGTTGCGTGTTACGGATCCGAATGAGAAAATGACACTGATTACACGACAGAGGTTTGTTATCCGAAACGAATTACACGAAGTGAAGAATGCAAAAAATGTAGGGACCAGTTACATGAGTTGTGGGTTCATGTCGACACAACAGAGAACATAAGAAATGTTGCACTGATTACACCATGTCACTGATTACAGGAAATGATAGAAAACTTCTCCTTAAGTTGTCAAGGGGCGAAATAAGCAGAATTGTAATTGAAAATAACTGATAGAAAACATGAATAAATGACAGTAGAACTTCAAGCACATCGGAAACAGAAAAGACACCGTCAGCGATAACAACAAAGTGATGATGAGGAAGGCGAAGGAAGGAAGGAAGAACCTGACACTACAGCTGACATTAGTTAGGACAAAATTGTTTAATATCGGTTATTATATCCCCGTTAATTTGTAATTCATCTAATTTTTGTTGAAAATATTGCTCTCTGACCCTCTTTCTCCAAGCAAATCCAAGTATAAATATAAAATATAGCAACTATAAAAATCATAGTGGATTGAATAGTTTTTCAATTTGCAATGTTTTGAAAAAGAACACTGAGTACCACTGAGTACCGTGAACATCATTGAGTATTACTGAGAAAGAATGAATGAATGAAGAATTAGAATGGAATTCATCGCTCAATATAAGCAATGAATCGAAGTAATCGATTTTCCTACTGGGCTCTCTTGTGTATTTGTATGTCGGTGTGTATGTGTTGTGCATATGAGTGTCATTGTAGTGTCGGGATTACGAATACATGAAACGCATTGAAACCATAATGAGTGCTACGCAGCCAGATAAACAAACGGACGTACGTACGGACAAACAGACGGACAAAGAAACCTCATTAGCAACTCAAACGATTTGAATCAATCGTTGTAATCATTGTTACTCTGAACTTTAGAGTCTTAAGAATGTTGCGTGGATTTATGTAAGTAACTTCCATTAATTCATCTACATTACAACTTAAAGATTAGTTAAATCTTAACAAGTAAAGTCCAGACTAGGTTAGTCATAGGACACTCTCTTTTATGTTATTGCATTATACTTTATTTGAATTTCTTTTTTATAGAATTTCGTAAATGATTTCGAAGGATTAATAATCTAACCTGCAAATATTATAACTCAAGGCTATGAAGAATAGTTGTAATATTTTGACAGCTCTGCTTTCATTGCTTTTGTTGCTTGCATTTTTGTTTTTATTGGATTGTTGTTGTTGGTGTGTTGGTTGTGTATGTGTGTACATACATGTGTGTGGGTGTGTGTGTGTATGGACTTGTATGTTTGTGTATGTTGTGCTTAGCTAAAAGCTTTAGAAGCATCAGAAATTCTTATGCTAATTCTTGATGCAAATTAGAAATTCCATATTATTTTCAAGATATCAGGATTTAATTAAATTTTAATACTACGAGCAATTCATTTGCCTTGCTGGCTCCGTCGTTCGTTCGAAATTTCGTAATTTGTGGAATAAGAACAATAATAATAACAATAACAACAGTAATTAAATTCCAGTAGCAGGTAACACGAATAGAATTCAATAAAATTCCTAAATCCCAAATTTAAAGAACATATGCTTCCTTTTCATAGCTTCCTTTAAATATACGGAAGCATAAAAGTGAAATGGAAATCGTTTCCAAGAGAAAACAACGTAAATCTTAAATTAAATCGTTTAATAGCAATGCAAATAAAAGCTTTAAAGATTATTCGAAAGAGGGCAATAAAACTAAACAAGAATCGGGCATATTTTTATGGTAATATTTGGAGTTATTATCATAAAAGGAAAAGAAAAACCCTTAAAATGTGTTCCATTTTTAAAAGCAGCAATAAAGTCACTACAAAGAAGACGAACACAGCGATTTAATTCAATGATAAAATATTCTCATAGTTTCTGTTTGTATACCCAATTTTAATGTAGTAATTCCAACGCAACATTGTTGCTGGCAACCCGGCGATTGCTGCATTTGATGCTGCTGTTACTGTGCAACATTTAAATTGATGAAACTGAAAACTGATGGTTTTTGCTTTTATGAGAGAAACGTAAAAAGTTGTTGACATGAAGGAACAATAGAGTTATGTATTGCTTTATTGCTTCGTTTATTCGTGTGTGTTTTCCCACTATTCATGTGTGTGTGTGTGTGTGTGTTATATTGAACATATTTATACATACATTTGTACGTATTCAACTGGATCATTTATTTTTCCATTTCATTTCATGGTTTCTTTTAAAAGCGATATAATTTTGTTTTTAAAGATTTTTCTTTGGTTTTTTTGTTGTCTAATTTTTTCATTTATATTGATTTTGTTTTTTGTTTCCTTAATCGACAATAAAACTGGCATCGTTGCGCCCTCGAAAAGAACTCAAAATATGGATGGCAGCATTTTAAATTTAATGAGTTTGTTTTGCATTTAGTTGGGCTTAAATGGTGTTAAAGAATTTCTTCGCATTATTATTGCCGTTGTTGTTGTTCTTATTGTTGCCATTGTTGTATTTGTTGTTGTAGCTGCTGCTGTCGTTAACACAGTAAAGCGTAGAAAAGTCAGTCGTTCTTGGAAGCGTTTTTTTTACTCCATCGTGAGGAGTTGAGTACTTATAAACAGCGACAACAGCAAAAACAACAACAAAAACAACAGCGACAACAACAAATAACAGAGAGAGTTGAGTAAAACTTCATTAACATGTAAATTTTTGTTCTTTCTTCTAACAAACTTAGTGGTTGTTGTTGCTTTGCTGGTGCTGCATCTGGCGCAGCAAGCAAACAAGATTTTTAAATGATGTCTTCATATTTTGAAGTACTATTTTGGAAGTGAACAAATTAAGAAGCTTTGTAAAAAGCGTACTGCAAACAGTGGAAACAAAGCAAGGAGGAAAAATAATAGTGAGTAGCTACTTAAATGCAGCATAATTCAGTGGAATTTATAGAGTGCGTGTACGAATGTAATCAAAAATACACAAAAGCGTGCGTTTGTGTGTGTGAGTGTTAGTCTGTGTGTGTGTGTAGTTGATGCTCGTGTCATTATGCAAAACGTTTTTGCTTTACGTTTTAATAGTCTAATTTAAGTGATGCTTTGGCCTAAATGCCACGAGTAGAGTGCTTCGACCGCAGCGTTACCAGATTCACAGTTGGAGGGTTAAAAGTTCTCTCATTACTCACACAATACTTGGGCATGCATTAAAATAAAATATAGTTTATTTCATTTCAAATCTGAAATCGAATTTAAGTAAATTTCAATTTTAGTCCATTTGATGATTACAAGTATTTGCAAAAATGGTTACCAGCCCAGTTATAAATTTCAATCGTCATGCCACAAATTCAAATGTAATTCAATGCGGTGTCGAATCATGTGGCAACACGTGTGCACACTCTTCATGTAACGGCAGCATCTGTTGCCAGCCATAAATAAACGTATCACCGACAGCAGACAACCTAATAAAAGCTTTGAATGTGTTCTTATGTGAAACATAATAAAATGAAGAAGATTTGAATGAAGATGCTTTGGAAGTAAGAAGCTGGTGTGTCAGCAACAGCAACAGTAACAACAACAGCAACAGCAATATGAAGAAGAGCACTTTTAACAACATTCGAACAAAAAAATGGTGGCAACATTTGCCAGAACCAAGAAAATCCTAAACCACCAACAAAAACGATAACAACTATAAGACAACAGCAACAACAACAATGGCATTAAGGACAAAAACGAAGAATTAAAACAATAAAAACATTACGAACAAAAGAGTAAGAGAAACAACAACAACAACAATAGCTGCCAGTGCAGCAGCTACCACCAGCAGAACAACAAAAACAACAGCCACCACATAAACGACAGCGACAAGGACAACAACAACAGTATGAATATGAATAACAGCGCCAAAACTTGTACATCAGCAGTCGACTTGCAACATGGCAACCGGAAGTGAAATTGCTAAGCGGTTAACGTGGCATCGCGAGTGTTTCCGGTGCCAGCTGGATGGATGAATAGATGGAGTCGTTTAAACAGAGCTGCCAACTGTAGAGTGAAAGAAAAATCATATTTGTATATATGTATCCTTATACTTATATATACACACATCCACAGAAGAAAGTATTTGTTAGTAGAAAGATGATTAAGACAAGATTACGTTAGGTTAGGTTAGGTTCGGTTCCGTTTAGATCTCTATTAAGTCCCGCTTAGGTCTCGATTAAGTCCTGGTTAGGTTCAGTTGAGTTCAGCTCGGTTAGGTTTCGCTTAGATTAGGAGATAAAAAATGAATTATTATGATTGCAACTCTTTTTACCGAAAAAAGCAAGTGTTAATAGCTGCCTAGCCCACTGTGCGAGTGATGTTTTTTCCGTATGTTTTTTTTTTAAGTTTTGTTTACATATCAGTTCGATGAAATTCCATTTCCATTTCCATTTTGGCCGCAAATAAGTTCTCTCTTCCCTTCGACCGCATTTACACGGTGCCACACAATTCCAAACGGAATTATTCCCCGGAGTGGCAACCTTTTATTATTGACAGCCTGCCTCCGTACGCGGTTGAATGCAAAAATACTATGTATGTGTGTGTGTATGTGTGTGAGTGCGAAGGTGTGGGTAAGTGTATGTGTACGTGTTTTCGTGTGTATACGAACCCGAATTCAAGCGCGCTTAAATAACGCCGCAGTTCAGATTAAATATTGAGCAAAAACAAACGCCAAATTATGAACGCTGATAACTTGGCTAATTTGGTTATACGAGTTATGGATTTTCTATACCTTGAAGTATGTATGTAAATGTGTATGTACATCGATAGATGCGTATGTATTTTAATTGTGTGAATGTGTGCGTGTCAAAGTGTGCGAGCGCATAAAATACGAGAGCATAATTTGTAGAAATGTTTGTAGGCAGAACAAATTAGAAATGAACACAAATACACGTAGAAACACACTCACAAACATACACACATACATACATACATACATAATTACATTTTTAGGTATATATTGACTTCAAAACAACAAATTGAACATATGAACATTTCCCTCGTTAATTTGAATGACGGACATTTTGTCATTCATCTAAAAAGTGTTTCAAATATTATTTTAAAGTGTTCTAAATTTTCAAACTTTGTTATATCATCATATAATGTAGAATTGTATATGGTAAAATAAGTATATATGCATGGCAGAATAGAACCTATAATATACTATGTGTACTTTAGTACAATATTAATATTTACATTCTCTTGTAATCGCCTTCGAATGGATCTTCAACTTCGAAATGAAAACAAAATTGCAATGAATTGCAATGAATTTTATACTATAATTTAAGAGTTGGCTAAGAATCGACCCGGCTAAGCTTCAAGCGGAGTATGTTGTACCTTTTTATTGAAATCCGCAGCTTCGACGTCACGCACATGTTGCTGTTAAATCTTAATAAATCTTGCAACACAAATGCGACACACGAAAAAACCAATAAACAACCAGCTGAGATGGAATACTAGAAAACTACATACTTCACACATAACTACAAACTCACGTTCGGCAGAGAGGACGAAGAACACCAAAAAGAAGAAGAAGAAAAACAGAAGAATGAGAAGAAGAAAGAAATAACCAACCTACGTACTCGTATAGAAGCAACAATTTCTGATTTGAATGCATTTCACGAGAACACTTTTCCGAAACATTCTGCTACTGTTTGGCTGGGGATGCATGTTTGAGGCACGTTCGGGGTTGCTTCCTTGTTAGTTGCTGTTGTTGTTGTTAGTCTAAAATTTTTGCATACATTTCTCAACGTTCTACTGACTTAGAAAATCGACAGTGAATGCGAATGAATCATGCATGAAAAATGAGCACAATTCATTGAACTCGTAGCAAGTGCTACGGCGAAGATACGAACGACGAGCGGCGACCAAGGCGCACACGGGAAAAGCAAAGATGGAGATGAAGATGAAGAAGAAGATGAAGAAGAGTTTAAGGACGAAGACTCTGAAAACTGCACTGCAGTGGAATGAAATAATTATTGGTCCTTTCTAATAATTATCCTACTTGGGGAAAAGTAGGATAAAAGCTGGGCCAGAATTAAGGACGTCTTCAGATTGTGTGAGGAGAGACGAGAGGAGAAGAGTTGAAGGAACGGAAGGGATGAAGATGCGGGGGGAGGGGCGAAGAGGTGCACAGGGTGCTCATAATCGTGTTCGTGTTCGAGTGGAGGAGTTGGAAACATTTCTGATGAATATTTCTGGTACTCGCAACGGCTGAGTAAGGAAACATGTAGCTTAATTAAGCTGATAGCGAGAAACGAAAAGTTGCATTCTTGTTACTTCTGCTTCTGCTGATGATGCTGCTGCGGATGTCACGAAGTATTCCAAAACCACTGGAGTTGTAGAAAAATTAAAATATTAACCCGGTAGTTACGATGGCAGATAACAAAATCGATGTCAGGCGCTTGACTGCGTGTTGAATTCTTTTCGATGGAGAAAAGCACGTTCTTTCGAGTGTCTAATATACACCGAGTGTGTGTGTGTGTGCAGAAGGAGAGTAAGAACAAGAAATAATATAGAACTACACTTTATATCGCCGTCAAAATAGAAATAAAAAATATCTGACAAAAAATAGAAGATAATCGGGAACGATAAGTATTAAAGACTAGCTAAGGACATTCCAAGGAAGCGCGCTCTTTCCCATTCCAGCTCTTTTCCGTACTCAGAAGACGAAAATTGTTCTGTCTTCTTTATAAAATCCTTAAAAGGAAACAACGGACTCATTCAAATCAATTTAATCAGAGCACGAAAGGATTTAATTAAGCAGCAGGATAAAAGTAATAGTTGCTGAGTAAAAACTGGTTCGAGAGTTCATTCATTGAGAGTTCATTCAGTTGCTGAATGAATGGAGTTCATTTTACTTCGTTTCTTTCAAATTAAGGAACACTCAATCGAATTTATTTGGATTGTGCTTTGAAATTACTTTCTTGCAGTTCGATTCCACAGACATTCAAGATATGACTTCAAATAATATAATAGTTTTGTGAATTCAAAACTGAGACTCGAGTAAGAAATCGTGTTCGAATGAGTGTTGCTTTCTACAACAACAAGTGCAAGTTTAATTAAGCTGAAGTTCAGAAGCCGAATGAATGCAGAATGCGAACGTAGTTTTACGTTGAGTTGTTGTTTTCATTTCTGTTCAGTGCTTCATAAAAGTAGCCTATAACAACATTTAAATTATAAATTCGCAAACAAACAAGATTACTGATTACTTTAACTGAAGCCCTGTTAATGAAATGAAAAGCTCTTTTAAGGTAAATGAAGCTAGAGATGAGGTGAGGGAAGAAGCCCACTAAATGATCACAGTCATCAGCGAAAGTGAACTGAAGTTAACGAGGACAAACGAAGATCGAAAGCACCAACAACGAAAGCAACAATAACAGCATCCGGTTGCATTTATGCATGTTTTCTGCTTCTGTGTCTCTTATCTGCACGTGGCAGGATTAGGATTAATGATGGATTATATAGCTTTTAAAGGATCAACACGCCGAGCAGCAACTGAACAACAACAAAAGTTGAATCTACGCCAACAAAGAAACAACGACAGCAACAGCGCACCGCAAGCGAACAGCAGCACTCGCTGTCGAGTTGCACGCTTTTTAGTGCTCTGATTTCTGCTGTTGCAGCAGATTTGCGCCTAAAAGCATGCAAGATAAAAGATTTTATGACGAACGCTTTGTTTTTTCTATTGTGTTGGTGGGGAAGCTCTTAAAATAGCACGAAACGACAAACTGAACGACTGAAAAAAGGCCAAAATGAAGGACGGTATTTTAAAATGTCTGCCCGGAAATGCCGACGGTTTCCGTTTCTTGTTTAAATTTCCATTGTTTTTTTGTTGCAGTTTAGTTCAGTATACTCCTGTAATATTTTTTTGCAGCACAGAAAATTTCTAAACTCAGCAGATTTTCTAAATCACTCAGCGGCAGAGTTTAGAGATTTTTATGGCAGACAAAAACAATTCTTAACTGTTATATTAAGTGTGTAAAGTGGAATATTTTTTGCCTTCGCTGCAGCGTAGATTAACAGCAACAAAAATCCTTTCAAAACAAACAAAACCGTTTGTTTCACGTTTTTCACGATGTTGCTGCAGGCTGCTTTTGCTGCTCATGTTGCTATTGTTGTTGTTGATGCACTTGACAGGCTGGCTGGCTCAGCATTTAACCATGCTGCATGGTTTAACTTGTTCTGGCCATGTTTCTGTTGCCACGTTCCGCTATTGTTATCCGGCGCACTGCAGCGGTTGTTGCTGCTGATGCTGCTGGGGCTTTTGTTGTTTTTTTAATCTTGTTATTAAGCCACACTTAAGCCGAATGATGGATTCATCTCCCCGCATAATCCGTCAGCTTTTCAACACCAACAAATCGCTGTGCAGTTGTATAAAATTGTTGTTGTTGCTGTTGTCCAATTGTCTTTGTAGTTCTTGTTGTCGTTCTTGTTGTCGTCCTTGTTGTTTCTGTATTTATTGTCGCTTCAGTTGTCCCTGTTTTCCATTGTGTAATATACGCTCTTTGTTTCTGTGGTTATTGTGCTTACTTTTGTTTAGAATTACTTGATACATTAATTGCATTAGTTTTGGATGCAATTCTTGGTCAAGGCCCAATGCTGTTGCTCCGTGGCTGGCGGCCGATTGATGGTCGGTGGCCTGATTATATCGCATGTCAGTAGCAGATTTTGGCTGTAAATCATGAGTGTACACTTAAATTCGGGTTGACATTCACGAATGGAGTGTTTGTAGTTTCAAACATTCATGTTCGGCTTGTGAATAACAGGCCTGCGTTTTTCTTTAATGTTCTTCAATTTTTAAGTGAATTTATTTTTTCTTTTATATGGCATTCTTTGTTCCAGCGTTTTTATTAATACATATTTTATATATACTCGTACATTTCACAATTTCAAAAACATTTGATGGCTTTTGTTTACATACTTCCCTATAAATATTTATTCATTCGTCCTTTTTATGTACATATGTACATGCTCGTATATAAGCAGTCAGAACTCGTTGCACTCTTGCAATTGACATGTCATGCATTATTAAGGACTTTTGTGTTGTTGTTTAATTGACGTTTACCCCAGTTATTCGTATTCGCGCCACACAACAGCAAATGAACTCGGACACATTTTAACACCTGGAAAGTCACTTCTATGCCCCGCTGAGTATTCTCACCGCTTCCACGTTGACCTCCCGCCGCCGGATCATCACATCACTTCAACTTTAAACAACTAACTACGCCCACAAATTTCCCCCCCTTCGCTTCCCTTCGCTTCGCTCTGCACTACAACGCTGAATAAAGTCACATAGAGAAGTGAACAGTTTTGTTTGTTTTCTGCTTCACTTCATTTCACTCCACTCCGTTCACCTTCCCTCTTGTGTTGAGTGGAGATGCTAACTTTTGCTTGGATCATTTTGGCCACAAATGAGTATGGATACCTTGCAAGAGAGAGAGCCTCTCCTCACACCTCCTCCCATCTCCTCCCGACATTGCTCCTGTCCTCTTCCCTTTATTTTGGCTCCTTTTTGTTTCTGCTGTTTTTTTATTTCTTTGTTCGAAATAAATTTTAAAGTTCAATGAGGCAACTCTGCTGAACTCATTAATTGACATTCCTTTCTTCCTATTTAATTTATTGGATGATCCCCGTCCATTGTTATTTTTCATTAGCTTTTCTTCAGAATATTTTCAATTTCGTCATTCGGCCAGAGTTAAACGAAACTTTAAGCAATTACGAGCACGTAATTAAAATCCTTGAAAGTATTTTAATTTTGTTGAATAGGATTTTTCGATAATAGTGATAAATATTTGAATGGCACTTAAATTTTAATCGTATTTCTTTAAGGAATCAAACCCTCGCAAATCACAAATCTATGCTCTGAATGAACTCTAAGAGAAATCTTATCGTTTTTCTTGAACTTTTCTTGAACAAAACAGTCTTCAGTTTATTAAATGATTTGAGGAACATAATGATCCAAATGATATCTAAAGAAAGTATATATAATATATGTATTTAATCATCAAAAGAGTGCTGAGAACATTGGAATTAAATTCCTGTATTTTTCGCTTCAGCTGAGAAGATGTGAATAAAAGTTTCTTAGAGTTAAGTATAGTTTCATAAGTTTCTAAAGGAAAATAAATATAATATTAAAGCTCTGTGAGAGTTACGAGTACAACTCTTCGATTGTGGAATCATTGAATACTTTCATTGTTCGATCTATTTATTTAAATATAACACCGTAGTTTATAAATCTACCAAAGTATGTATTTATGAGTGTTTTTATGTAATTTACTGCTTTCTACTACTTTTACTTCTTACTCGTTGCTACTATTTTGGCCAAATCCTGCCATTCGCTTGCAGATTATTCCAGATGTAAATTACAACTGCAGCTACAACAACAACCTACCAAATGCAAACACTTGCAGCGTAATTCTTCCGCTTCCTTTGATTTCATGACTTTCACAGTGTGAATGAGGAGCACTTGACGGAGCGGGGTTGATGGAGGGGATCGAGGAATGCACTCACAAGTTTGTGAGTTTTTCAGCTTGAGCCAAAAACTAGCTTTTTTGGGAAGAAACAAAAACGCAGCCAGCACTTAAGTGTCGAAATATGTATTTGAAATAAGCCCAAAAAGGCTTGTTGCTGAAGTGGTAGTGGATGAGCGAACCAGGCCTTAAGTGGGGTTGCGGAGGTGCGTTTGTGTATGCGTACTCTACGGACCTCCATTGTTGATCGAGTACTGAAGCGTATGGCGATGAGTTGGCACACTTTCGCACACTTGAAGAACATGTAAAGCAGACCCGGAATGCATGCGAGAAACGCACGACTGTCATCGGGTGTGCGAAATAAATCATGTTATTAATGCTTGAGCAGCAGATAGGAGTGGAAGAAGCAGAGAAAGGAGTAGAAATAAGAGAGTGTAAAAAGAAACAGCGAACGAAGTAGAAAGTAAAATATGCAAGCACAAGGAAAAGAAACGGTAGCATGATGAAAATTACTAGTGTAACTTGTAACCCGGAATAAGTGCTGAATTTGTTTATTTAATTCTGGAGAATCATAAATTTTAAACCGCGTGGATTTAATTTTGAACTCTGATAAGTCTTAAGTTGGTCGTTGTTGGGCGGTGGGTGGTTGAATTGTTGGTTCGTCTACCAGCACCGCACATAAATCATAGGAATCGCTTACCCGGTAAACACAAATGGTCGCATTCACACACTCACGTTCAATTTATAGAAAACATACTCGTTCATCGAATTCGGAACGAGACAATTAATTTTAACAACAAATTTGCCGACTTAACAGACACATGAACATTACATGTCGTAATTGGTTGTATGTGTGTGTGACCATTTATTTGACCAAGTTAATTGCTGCCAATGATTTATTATATATAAAAAGAAAATACTATTTTATATAACCTCACTATAAGTAACAATTTAATTGTCATGATAATTTAATAAAACCACAAATTTAACTGTCACATCAATTAAAGCGTAAATTGTTCCTTTGTTAGTTTGTTTGTTAAATTATTCCAAAGCTTATAAAGTTGTCAGTTTTTCGAAAAGCTTTATATTAGAAAATATTACCACTTTTTCAGCTTGTGAGTTTCGGTTGAAAGGATCCACGTTTTTTAGGGGTTTTTTTTATATTATTTATTCTTTATATTTTGTATTCTTATCTGAATCTTTTAGAACTACTCGTATATTTTTAAGTATTACGAGATCTTTAACACTTATTACGATATTCGTACAATGGAACTTTCAATGGATCATCCTCTATCTCTCTTCTGCCACTCCCCTTCTCTGTTTATCTTTGTTTCCATTCCAATATTCTCTCTGTTTCAAATATTGTGTTTAATATTACGAGATTATATACAATATTTGCAGTCGCAATAAAAATATTTTACGCTTGGATATATTATATCTTTATAATGTGTTAGTGAATAAAAATGAAAAAACAACAGCTGACCGAAAGGCGTGGCACTCCAACAAGTGTGATCGACAACAGCTCCAAGTTGAACTCTTAATGTCACTCGAAATATTTTAATTTTATTTCTCTCTCTCTTCTAAAATTAATTACAGGTTTTTATGTAAAATTTGGTTTGGCTTTTCCAATTAAAACTTCAATATGGCACATAAAAAAAAGATAGTAATTAAATTGTATATTTTAAAGCACGCGTGTTTAAAACAAACTCTCTGTCACTTCGTCGACACGTTGTTGTGTGTTGCCGTCATTGTGTGCGTGTATCGACGCCATTTCAATGTAATCACATCGGGTGCGAATTAAATTTTTTATTTTTTTTTTTTGGTGGCTTTTTTAGCATGGGCGGCTTTAAGCCAACTCACGATGCTGCAAACCACGTTAAATAAACGTGTTTGGCTGCGTCGGAGGTTTTCTCTTTCAGTCCTTTCGGCTGGATTAAAGACTGCCGAAATTATTCATGGTTGCCAAATTAAACGCATTTCAATTCAGTGCCATTCCAATTTAATTAAGCGTGTTCAATTAAATTTAATAAATGGTTTAAATAGCAAACAAAGAGTTGTCGGAAGAGCGCAAGAAGTGTGAATGCGTTTATGTGCGTCTTTATTAAAATATGTTTTTGTTAATATATGAATTTGTTTATACATGCTGATGGCAACTTTTGGTATTTCACATTAAAATCCTTCGTCAATTAAATTTAAACTATGACAAGGATTGAAATAATAGTTGAAGATACTGCAAATATTAAAACAAAGTTTATTTACTTTTGGTTTTATAGAATATAGAAGAAAAGTAGATGGAAACTTTCAGTCGATTCATTTATAGCATTAGTACAAAAAATGTATCATGAATCATAAGCGGACTAAAAAGGCTCAAAGAAAGTCTTGAGTCACAGCTGTTAACGGATTAACACGGATCTCATATTCTCAATATCCGAATGCTTCCAATGGATGTATACGATTTTTCACATGTTAGTCAATAGCCACGCCAATTCTCACATTTCGGATTTCCATGTTCATTTCCGTAAACGCTGCTTTTACTTGTATGAGGATTAACTTTTTTATACGCATCTTCCCTCTCTCAGTCCATGTTATGATGTCCATAAAATGTAGAATCTTTGCAAAAACATCTACAAACGAATTGGTTTCAATTTGGTCTTAAGTATGCAATAAATATCGTTGATTCTTCCGATTGCAACAGTTGAGAAAAATGCTACACGTAAAACAACGACATGAATTCCGGTTCAGCGAATGCTTGGTTTGGGCGTAATTTGGTCATTTTGAAAGCTGTCACGTGACGTAATTGTGCTTGTGACTGTGACAATCACTAAAATAACGGTGACCCTGTCTAACGTATCGCACGACTAAAACGGACACGAAGCGAAGCGACCAATTGAACGACCGACTGACAAACTAAGCGAATGACCGGTAAATTGAGTGGCTGATTGACAGACTGAAGGATTCACTGGACACACTGAATGGTGACACACATTGTTTGCTTAGCTGCATGGTTGAAAAGCGCCTTAATTAGTGACACGCGGTTGTTTGCATTGTGTAAATCGGGAAGGGTGATGTGGGTTGGTGTGAAAGGATCCGGAACCCAGGCATCGTCCTCTAACTCCCTCCCTCCCCCCTCCACACGAACAATAAAAATATTCAATGAAATTAAATTGAAATTCAAGAGTAACTCTAAGTGAAGTTGATTAAATCAGCTATTTTCAGTGAACACATTATATACATATATTGTATAAACAAATCCAATTAGATTAAGACAAGTAAATGAACCCGAAAAACCGAACTCGAAATCTACTTAACTTGGCTGGACCAACATCAGGTGGAAACTCTTGAGGAAATCGCAAAAAAAAACTGCGTACACATTACGATGGTCATTTTTTTTACAACTGCAACAAGAAAGTCACAAAAGTATCCATAATACAAGTCAAAATGTTAGAAAAGTACTTAAAATACAATAAGAATTTCTAGAATAAGAATCGAAACTCACCTGAGTGTGTGTTGGCAACACCGACGACAACAATGGATAAAATTGCTCATGAATTGGAGGGCGTGCATCTTGTTGCTGGTGATGCTGCTGCTGCTGTTGTTGTGGAAGTTGTTGCAGTGTCACTGACATTGGCAAGGTTGTATATTGTTGCAATAGTTGCTCCTGCTGCAGCGATAGTTGCTGTTGTTGTTGCTGTTGTAGTCTTTGGAAATGCTGCTCCTCCAGCTGCTGCTGTTGTTGGCGCTTTTGCTTTTGTTGTTGCTGTTGAAACAGTTGCTCCTGTTGCATTTGTTCTTGTTGCTGCTGTTGCTGTTGCTGTGTCTTCTGCTGTTGCAGCATTGCCAGCATTGGCATTGATAATGTCGTATACTTTTCTTGTTGTTGCTGCTGTTGTATCTTCAGTTGCTGCAGAAGCTGTATTTTTTGTAGTTGCTTTTGCTTCTTCAGCTGCTCCTCCACTTTCTGACGTTGCAAGTGTTCCTCCAGCTGCTGCTGCTTCTTGAGTTGCAGCTCTAGTTGCTGTTGCTGTTCGAGTTGTTGCTGCAATTTGAGCTGTTGTTGCTGCAGCATTAGTTGTTGCTGCTGTGACACTGAAATCGGCACTATACTCTGCAATTGCTTCTGCTGTTCATGTTGTTGTTGCTGCTGCTGCTTGTATTGCTGCTGTAATGCGATTTGCTGTTGCAGTTGCTGCATGTGCTTCTGGTACTCGTACTGCTGTTGCTGTTGCTGCAACATCTTGTACTGCAGTTGCTGATACTTGAACGGCAGCTGCTGGCAGTGCACAAGGCAGCAACTTGTGAACAGCGTCAACAAATGCAGCCAAAACGCGGCGGTAATAAAAAACACAGCGTTGCCAAGTCTATTTTTTATACGAGCAGCCATCTTTTGTTGTTATGTTTGTTTCACTTCTGTTAAACTTTTTCAGTTTTTTTAGCGTTTCGAAATTGTTAGGATTCTTTATTGACGTTGAGTGCGGTTGTGTGTTTGTTGTTGGTGTTGGTTTTCCTGCTATTGCTGCTTGAAACTGCGAAAACTTTGGCTTTTACAATTTTTGCAGCTTTATAACTTCGTCCGTCGAAATGTTTTCGCTTCCTTTAGTTTTGTGAAAATTTAATGATTTCTTTGTGTTGCTAATTTAATCTCGTGTTCTTTGCTATGATTTATAGTTTTTGTTTTATTCAAATTAGCGATTTTCGCCTTCAGTTTTTATTTTGTTCTCATGTTGTTCACTTTGATGGAAATGTTTTCCCTTTCCCAATAGCAGAATAGCAGATTTCCACGATATTTCTTTGTGCATTTTAGAACTCGTAGTACTTGGAAATGCTAAATTAGAATGTACAATAGTTCATTAACTCTGCATGTATTTTAATTTATGGTTAATTGGGACCCAAGTGGTTCGCTTTGATTTCTAATTTTATTGTGATTCACTAGAAAACCGTTAATCGAGTTCGTTTGAAAGTAAAGAAAACTTTGTTTATTCTTTTTATAGCAGATTAAGCCACTTCCTTTATGTTTTTCATAATAATCACTGTAAATGATATCCTAAAAGTGTTAAATGTGATAATTCCTTTTTTAATAGCTTCATTTTTACTTTTCTAATAAAATCCAAAACTTTCAATTATTCTAGAAAATATAATAAAGCATAAAGATTTATAAATAAATAAAATAAAGCATTAGATTTATTTTTATATTATATTAGATTTATATATATTAATATAATAAAGCATTAGATTTATTTTTATATTATATTTATATTATTAATTATTTTTAGATTAATCTATGTATGTGACAGATTTCAGCAACTCTACGAAAATCTCTCCAACTCCAAATAACTTGCATTATTTGCCATTGAAAAAGCTGTTGGAATATATCAAAAATGCACATTTTTATAGGGATAAAAATGCACATTTTTATAGGATGAAAAATAAAACATTTATTATTTTTGAAGTGCTATTCGATTTCATTAGAATTTCAATGAATTTTTGATTGGATTCTAAGCAGATTTATGAAAAGAGTTGTTGAATTTATATGCACAGCGTTTATTTGAAGTTTATTCAACCTGTCAGCAGAGATGCAAACCTTCTGCATATTGTCTACTGAAAGATAGCTCACTCACTTCTCACGACTTTGCTTTGTATTGCATTTAAATGTAATTCGATGCACATACATTTAATTATGAAGATTATGAGACTTATGAGGTATAAAGTTTTGTAAATATTTTTAATGAAGGCTGAGTTAGATAAAAGGCCGGGATTTCTACATAATATCATGTTATTTTTTCTCATGGCATCATTTTCAACATGTAACATCATTTCCTCATTTAAATTTGAGACGGAGAAATAAAAGTACGATCAGTTAATTAAATTCAAACAGAAGAGGAGGACGAAGAGGAAGATGGGGAAGATGAGGAAGATTGAGGAGATACAGAAGTAGAGAACTGTGGAAAACTGAGGATTAACTGAAATCAAGTGCTGAATACTTTGGCGCTTGATAATTGATACAGATTGATGCGATTTGGCCCTATGTTCAAACAAGTAAAACGTTTAAAGACTATTATTAAAGGTTGTAAGATTTAAAGACACATTTCTAAACAAAATTCATAGAAAAATTCTTCTGTAAATTAAAATGGTCCTTCTTTCCTAATTTAATGTTAATTCAAATCCGATGTTGACCAAGATTGCCCGAGTTCACTTTAGAAAAGAGTGTATCTGAGATGTGATAATCACATACTGAAGCTTGGTACTCGTATCCAAAAATAAAGTAAGCTTCGGTTTCTCTTGAGTGATTATACAACTAGTTGAATGATAAAGCTAAGCAGTTTCTTCATTGTTTAGCTTTTCATTTATCGTTTTATATGTCATAAAGTTTTATAGTTATTTATACTTATTTATAGTTAACTCGGTTACTTATACTCTCTGCGTATAACTGGTTGTTATTGCTGTTGCTGTTCTCGTTACTGAACGCCTCCCGAACTGAAGAGATTATCACGAATTGGCATCAAATTCATGCGAAATCCGAACTCAAACATGACACTGATCCAAGTTAAATTGAGTTGTGCATCAATCCGAAGAGTGAAAAACATCTGGCAGTCCTGCGTGCGTGCTAAACACAGGCTCACACAGACACACACACACACACACGCACCTATCCACACACACGCATTCGTCAAAAGCGTTAAACACTTTTTTCAAAAAGCTTGATTGATGTGAACGAAGCCGGAAACAAGCGCAAAACGTAGGAATTAAGAAAAATTTCCATATGAATGCAAACTAAAGAAGGAACACTTTCGGAAAGTTTGCTGAAATCACGCAGCGTTTGAAAGGTTTGCGGGCGACTCAACGGATTCCATGCGATTCAATACAAAAAAAAGCGCAAGTGAAACTCGGCGACGTCGAACGCGTCTGAAATGCAGCAAAACGACGAAACATCATCATCCTAATCATAATCATCATCAACAGTATCAATTGCAACAGCAATAAAAAGCTAACGAGAACGAGAACAACCTCTCTTTATTAACACTCGCTGAGAAATCGAAAGTCTACGATTCTTAACGCTTCCATGATTGAGTTCAAGTGTTTATTTTTATTAGATTTATCTTTATTTCTATTATATTTATTTTTATTTTATTTGGGTTGGCACGCAACTGAAACTGTTAAAGCGTTAAAAGTTTTCAGATTTTAGTGTTTAGTTTTCACGATGCATTCGAATCTCACTCAACGGTCGAATGAACCGTTATTTACTTTAATTAAAATGCTTTAGACATCGTTTTTCGCTTTCAACAATTAATTGAACAGCATCTAAAAAAGTGCACTCGTATTTTGAAAAATGTTAATAATGTTATTATTTTTGCTCATTTTTTTGCTTAACCTCTTTTTTTTGTTTTCCTTTTGTTTAAACTTTGCAACTAACAAATAAACAACAACAAACTTTCTTCCATTGCAACCGTGTGCAAAGCTGTGTTCAGTGATCTCTGTTCAGTGATGCTCGCGATGTTCGGCAGACGAGCGCCACCGAGATAACTGTTGAAAAGTGAAAATCTCTCATTTTCTTTTCGTTTTTGTTGGTGGTTTTCTTTTAATTTCATTTCATGCTAATCTGCGGCTAGATTATTAAATTTCTTAACTTTGCTGCGCTGCGTGTATCGATGGAATTTCGCCATCACATTTCAGTGCACAACGAAACTTATATATAAAGTGCACTTTCATTTTTAACCTCTCTACATAATCAAGATAAAAGAATTTGCATTTGTAAAAGTGAAGCCTTTTCGTGGTGTCCATGAACTCAAACGTGACCGATTCAAGCAATTTTGACCATGAAACACGATGTTTCACAAGCTACGTCGAATCTGTGGTCAATAAACGGGTTTCGACGTGAAATCCACTTAAAATTTGCCGTACATAAGAATCCCATGTGAAGGAGTTCCTTAGTACATCAACTAAGAAATCTAAGAAATCAACATACACTTTAGATTAAAATTTAATTGTTTATTTAAGGGGCTCACTAAAGCCTAAAGCACTAAAATTTAATTTAATTTTAAAATGTAATTTTTTAGTATACGTACATACATTTTATATATTTAATAGTTACCTAAAAAAGAATGGAATTTAATATTGACATAATAAAAAGTTGTGTTATTGTTTACGTCATTCAAAAATGAATTACGTCAAAAGAATGTATTTTTTATTTATTAATTAAATACGGGAAAATGCATTATAATTAATACAGTCATTAATTGAAGCTAACTTTATGCGTACGAAATCATTTTTTCATTGAAAATACTTTATGTAATACTGTGTAATAACATAAAATTAAATTAAATATCTCGTTGGCTTTTATAGCGCAAATTATTGCTGCTTTTAATAAATATTTAATGCAAAGTTGTGCCATTTTGCTTTGTGCACATAATCGCCATCATGTAACAGTTAAAGTTACCGCCACCACCAACTCATCGACTGACTCACTGACTGACTCACTGGCTGCTTTATTATTCCATTGAAAAGGAATAGAGTAAAACACTGTACTCAGGTACTAACAATGTTCTGAATTCTTCAGGCGTAGAGAAAGAAACACAAAGTGTTTGAAATCTTTATGGTGAAATCATGAAGTTCGCCCAACGAGCTCGGGCGGAATTACAATGGCGACATTTAAGTCACGGAACACAACCCGCGGCCCTTAAGTCGGATCCAAGAGAATAATAAACTTAATTGCTTTAATATTTAACAAATAGCAAGAGTGTAGATTTTATAGTCAAATCTGTATCTAAATTTCCACAACAGGAACGAGAGTGTTAAAGTTAAGAAAAGAAGAGCAAAGAGAGTATAATTGAAATCTAAGAGAACATAATTTTTGTAATAAAGCAAATAATAATAAAATACTTTTTTGGAAAAGGAAATTCAAAAATGTTCCTGCGTTACGTTAGATCGTTAGTAACATGATTACATCTTGTACAATCAAGGTTTGAACCTTAACCCCAGAGAGTCCGGGCAACAAATACGTCGTTACAACAATTCTTCGTTGTTATTGTTGTATTCACGAATCTAACAATTAAAATGCAAATCGAAATGTGAACAATAAATCCGAGTTTCTTTGCAAAAAATAATGGAAATAATAAAAAAAGCTAGCAACAACAAACAAAATTACGAGAAGACAAAAAATGTTGCCACAAGCAAAACGTAAAGTGAACGAGAAAAATCATATTCGCGACACAAAAAGTGGCTGCCAACAGCAAAGGAACAAACGGAAGCTGAATCAGATAGATAAGAGGGCGGAAGTGGATGTGGGTGAGGATCTATGTACCTGTGGGTGTGACTGTGGGTGTGGTCGTGGTCATGGGACCATGTTTACAGGCTACACACTCTCATACATAAGCAGAAAGCAATTTAAAGAGAACCAGCAGATCCTTTAACCATTTGACTGCTTAGGTTATGTTGGCAGATAAACACACAGACACTCATACACACATACATTAACAGACACCCATGTAACATGTAACTCGTAGTGCTGCCAGCTTGGTTGCCAGCATTGTTTGATTACTTTATTGCAGCAACAACATGGCGTTGCTAATAAGGACTGTCTTTGGACTTCGTTTTGACAACATATCATGTAGTTCAGC
The DNA here is from genome assembly GCA_943737955.2 of Myopa tessellatipennis. Taxonomy (NCBI): domain Eukaryota; kingdom Metazoa; phylum Arthropoda; class Insecta; order Diptera; family Conopidae; genus Myopa; species Myopa tessellatipennis. The sequence goes on along the minus strand of OX031314.1, from coordinate 14,815,877 downwards.
AAATAGACGCTTACATACCAACGTCTGTGCTGTAAGGAAACTAATACAAATACCAGGTTCACCGAGGAATCAGCACTGTTCACATATACATATACAAATAAGGTACAATATATAAGATAGTACGGATAAATCGTACGTTAAACTAAAGTCTGGATCTACCCGGGTAAGTGTCCCCTTTGAAGCCACCCGGCCGGCCAACCAACCGAGCGCACGACCCAGAAGCACTTCCTGGAGAATACAGCGGATTTGTCTGTGGATTTGTCGGTTAACACGTCAGCCATGTCGACGTCCAAACTCCAAATTTTGCGGCTGTGATTTTTGTTGACTTTCGTGCCAAGTTGTTCATAAAATTCTATTTGTTTTGTATTTCCTGCAAACAAAACTATCTGCTGTCATCCACTGAAGACAACGAGGGTTGTTGTTGTTGCTGAGGTGGAAGCTTAGCGCAGACAAGCCGATTTTGTGACGTACAAATAATTATTTATTGATCACATATGCGATGTACTTGTGTATACATACCATAACTGAAGTAACTAAATAAATACAACAATCGAAGTGAGGATTTCGCCTTGGAAACGTCGACACAATTCTACATACAAACAATGGGCTTGTCTTCAAGGATATTTCAGTTTATTTCAAAGAAAACATTCGGGAAAACTTTCGTGAAGGAACTTGCGATGTGACCGCGAACTACCAATAACCACTTAAACGATCCTGCGGCTAAACTGGACCATCAATTCGCCGCCTTCCGTTTCCTCACTCGAACACGCTTTTGTTTTGTTTTATTCTCCTATTCAGCGTTAGTTTCTATCTTTTACGAGTTTTTATTTCTTTATGCGCGTCTTCAGCTTCTTTTATCCTTTTCCAGGTTTTATTTGTGGGCGTATGCTATTCTATTGTATGCTATTCTTCTTTGTTTGTTCTTTGAATTATTTTGCAATTTCGTATTCTATGATTTATGATTGCCCTTTGGGCCAGCATCCTTTGTACGGATTTCGGACAGTTGAACTCTATCGCAGCCATTCAATCGTAGAGAACTTATCGAAGTTCGACTTTTTATAAATGAAGGTTTCATTTTTGACTGACTTTTTTAGAAAATAAGCAAGTAACTGGAACGATTTAGTGCTTAGTTTAGTAATTTATATAAATCTTATAAAATTGTATAAAATGTTTTTTTTTTTTAAACAATTTCAATATAAAGTGATTTTTGTAATAAGTTATTTTATACTGAATAAACTGAAATAAACTAAACTTTATACTGGAAAATAAAAGGCAGCAATAAAATAATTAGAAACAATTTCCAAAGAATTATCCATTTAGTATTCTTGATTTCGATGGTTTTATATTCATTATTAGTTTTATTAGATTATCAATATTTATTATAAATTATTTTTATTTTAGCTCATTATTCATCATTATTATTCACCATTAGAGTGAGTTTGAACTCTGTCTCAGCAGCAGATGAATTCGGTGTAAAGTCTGCTTTAAAAGTGAACCCTACTTATTTCGAATCCTGTTGACATTAAATTTACACTTCAAACGCTTTAGGCACTTTGCTCCAAAAAATGCTCCCTCTTCACTTCTCTTTTCACTTTCCACGTCAGTTGTCAAAATTCAAACAGAGGTTCACCGTATCGAGTGTTTTTTCCACTTTGTCGTCCTTAACGAAATCAAAAAAACGCGGAGCGGCGCCACGACAGCGACCATCCAACAGGCTGATATTCCTTCGAAGACTCCTCTATCATCGGATGCCCCACCATCGACTTTCGCCTCGTCTTTCACTCCTTTAGTGTCTAACTATTTTCCTTTCCTTGAAATGGAAATTCAACTTTTACATTGTGAATTGTTTCAGAAATCGGCACCGTAAAATAACAAACTTTCGCTTGTTTGATCGAAATAACACAAGACCAAAGCAACCCAGTCGAATAGAAAACGCGGAGAGCCGGCGACTGCAAGCAAGCGAGCGTGTTCAGGTGAATTGTGCTGCACGCGACGAAGTCTGAAACGAAACTGAAGCGACCGCATGGAATCGCAATGAAATTCCTTCAGTTGTTTCAGTTGTGCAGAAATACAAACTTTATTTTGCAGCCTGTCTGCAGAGAATGCAGTCGAGTTTTTCCACTTTTCCGCATGGACCGAAGCCGACTATTTTCACCACGCTGAGCGTGTTTTTCATGGCCAACGACAGACTCTCTCCTGTTTTTCCTTTATTGCGATGTTGTTTTCGCTTTTATGTTGTTGTTGTTGTTGTTGTCGGCGGTTTTCTATTCCTCGCTTTGCTTGGGGTTTTCTGTGTGTTTTCACTTGTGTCCTACCGCAACTTAACACGCGTTGCGAAAGCCATTGAAATGGCTTAATGACGATGTGCGTGCCAAAAGAGCACAGCGATTCCAAGGACTGGCAGCAGCACGAACGACCGAAGCACATGGCGAAAAGGGGGGGTGAGAGGGTGGCCGCGTAACCAAACAAAGCTGACAACCGGCTTTTCTTCAGTGTTTACGATAAGCAGCTCACGTTTCATGATAACAAAATGTAAACATAAATTCTTGTGCGAGGGATAGAGAGAGACAGAGAGAGAGAGAGAGTGAGAGCAAAAGAGAGAAATCGAGAGACGATGGAGGTGGTAGTAATCCTAATAATAATGGAGAATTATTGCGCCAATACTCAACATTAGATTATGAAATCTTAAATTTCGTTTTCATGCAGAATCTTTTAGAATTGAAATAAAGCTTTAGAACATGTAGAAAAATAACCAAAATCCGAATGCTTGTTTTAATATTCAATTATGTTTTCCAATTTTTATTCGTATTATTTATGAACACCAAACAAACTGTCGATTTACACCAGTTCCGTGACTCTTGCAAAACCAGCGCCAGCGCAGCGAATTGCGGCCAGCGACGTAGCCTTGAATTCGTGTTGGTGTTGAGTTACGTTATCACGCGAGTGCAGTTCTGGCCTGTTTGCTGTGCACCAGACACCTCACTTAGGTTATGCTTGTAGTTATGATTAATAGAAATCAGTACTACTGAATCCAAATAAATTATTTTTATTAGTAGAAAACCACAAACAATTCATAAAAGCTCGACTTTTCTTTAATCTAAACAATTTAAGCGGTTGAAAACTTGTACTTTTTGGATTGGAAAATAAATGACACATTTAAGTGTCAAATCTTGACCACATCAACATCGATTTCACAATATCGCTGGCCATTTGTAACGAAAGCAACAACAAGGCAACATCAATTCTAATGACGACAACATGTCATCAATAAAACTTCGCCATTACAGCGAACATCTGCAGCAAAATAAAAGCCAAGAGAAATGGCCAACTACGAGGATTGACGAGCAAAAATATCACATCTCTGTAACATGAAAAATACAAAACAAACACAAACACACACATACACACGTATGCATTATTGATAATGAGACCAACTTTAAAATTAAAGAGAAGTGAAATGAAATTGAAAAAAGAAAATCTACGACGAGTGCGAAAAATGAAATCCAGTTGAGCGAAGGTGAAATTTACAGTGATTACAAAAACAACAATCACAACAGCAACGATGCACACGGAGTATTATCAAGAACAAGAGCAGCAACTTTAACAACAACAACGAAAGGGCAGTAGTTGTCATCGCGAAGGAGGTGTTGAAGTGGCTGGTGTCCACATAAAAGACCAAGTAAAACCAAGTAAAAATGAAGCCAATTAATCCTCGGCTTCTGCGATCGTTTGTGTGGAATCCGGTTATCTGTCAATTTGTTTGTGGAAATCAGAGTAATAAGAAGAGCAATAAAGTAATCGCAATTAAATTTACCAAAAATAATCCAATAGCCTCTTTTGAGCTTGGAAATGGACAACGCATACAAAAGTATGTGAGAAAGCTTAAGCTTTATCCGTTGAAAAGTGTTGATATCGTCATCTGGCGATACGTCGTTGCTCGATTCAAGGAAATGATTAGTTATCTTGACGGGTGGTCCTTGTTGTGGTGCAGCGTGTACAAAACAACAACAACAACAACCAAAGAATAACGTGAATACTTCACCTTGACGTTTATTGAAGATGCAAGCTGTGTGTCTGTGAAAAGAGGTGCCATGTGTCTGCATCTGAGTCTGTCTCTATCTATCGTGTATCTATGGTAGTGTTGACAACTTCATAAACGTCAAATGCCAGAGGTTAATTACAACAACGGTATCAAATTAACTCGTTATGAAAATATTGTGTTCATTTTATTAAAGGTTTCTATATAATATTTAATCTCAATCAATTAATATTGCCATAAATATGAATAAGAATAAATAAAGTAATATGAAGTGAAAAGAATCCGCTGAACTTCTAAACTTCTCCTGGCGTAACGAGTGCTTAATTTGAATTCAATAAAGCAAGCATCATGAGTTGACGATGTATTGAATCCATTCGAATGCTCGTTCATTCATTCATTCATTCATTCCTTCATTTATTCATTCAATAATCGCCCCTTCAAGCACATGGTGTTTGTCGCGTCACTTTCGAGTTGATCCATGTTTAGAGCTTGATTTGATTTTATATCCTTGCGGCGGTAGATGTTTGTATGTATGGGCATGTGTACGTGTGTCTGTGTGGTTGCTTGTGTTTGTGCATCTATGATATTTTGTTGGTTTATTTTTGATACGGTTGCAGAAAGAAATGCATTCAATAAAAAATTCTCCTGAAACAATTTTTGACTATTGAGGGATTTCGGGACTTGTTGCTAGATTCTTTTATCGCTGCTTGGAAAATATTTCATGTTCCTTGCATACTCGGGCAAGTGTTCCTTTGAGTGTGTATGAATTCTGTAGAGAAAAACGTTCAAAAATGTCACTTAGATTTTTATATTTTTGCAGCAAAACAATTTAAAGTACACTTTAAGTATTCACATCAGTACACATCTTTAACATTCAATTAAACCATAAGGATTAAAGCATTTTTCAAAGACTTCATATTAATAAAAATGAATAATAGATTTGAAAATAAATAAACTTCTCTTAAGATCGTAAAAATCATCGTGAAATTATTTGAATTCCACTTCACAGAAGCCCAAAAGTATGCAACGACGAATTTATTAATCACTTCCTTTTTTGCACATTGTTTCGTAGTTTATAGTTACGCCTAAAGATATGCAACTCTGAGTCTGAAAGAAGTGCAGGCATTTTGTTTGTTTTTTAGAATTCATCGAATGGCGGCTGTGATTGTGAAAAAGTCGATTTCGTCGATTCGTTTTTCGAACTCTGAACTTTTAACATGGTAAAATTAGTAATAAATATTAAATGATAAATTTCGTTACAGCGTTTGGAATTAATATACTCCGGCATACATGAATAGTGCTCCTTAATAAGTTTCTTTAATAAGAACCTTAAGTTTTATTTTCATCATTTCTCAAAAGTCATAATTTTTATTGTCGTTTTTTCTCGTAACAAAAATTGATATTTTAGATTATAGAGTATATAAAATAACTTAAATCTACAAAACAATTTTAAACAATTGTTCGATGTGAAAAATACTCGTTGAATTTGCTTGCTGTAGCAAATCGTAGAGCTACAAATTCACGAATTCTCTGTTGATTGCCAAAAACATTCCGCTATTTGTTTGTATAGTTGCTATATTGTTGTTGTTATTGTTGTTGTGCCCTTGTTGTTATTGTTGTTGTGCTGTTGCTACTGTGTTTTTCTGTTGTTGGAACGTATGTAACAAAGTTTTTGTCTGCTTAAAAGTCATAAATTTTGTTATTGGAATTGTTGCGCCGCGCCACGCCAAGCAACTCGTCGTGTAGGGAAAACATGCAATAAAATAAATTGTTTTTCTTTCTCTTGTTCGTGTTCGTGTTCATGTTCTCATTTCAATACATTTTATATATTGCATGAAATCGTGTATATGTATTTATTTTGGGCATGAATTTATTTCCGTATGGTTTTGAAATGTTTTTGTAGTTTTTAAGTTTTAATTAAAACTTTTTACTTCAAATGTTCACAGCAGATCCATGCTCTACGATTATAGCCTTTAATCAGTTGAAAGACATTCCAAAATCTTAGAGAAATATTTATAGCCATTCACACCCATTATACTGGGTGATTTACAGGCTCAATAGTGATAATTTTAGAGAATCCTTTTTTGTTTATGACGTAAATTAGATTTTTGAATGCAATTTCTTGCCTCTCGAAATGTTCACCTTTCCATCTGTGTTGTTGTTGTTGCAGATTCTGCTTCTATGTAACTGCTTCTGCTTCTTCTTCTGTCGTTGCTGTTTTTGCTCCTGTTGTTTCTAATGTCTAACAGAATCCTTAATGTCACAAACTGAACGATAGACAGCATGTGACACGTCATTAGACGAGATTATTTGAAGTGCGATGCTTATGTTGTTACGTTTACGTCACTTACGTCGCTTGCATAACTATAACGTTACTTTTATATAGTGTTCGAGTAGCATTTTGATGAAGTTGTGATCGTTGTTGCTGTGTTTTGCTGACATTGTCAGTAATGTCATCTTGTTATAGTTTCCGTTGTTGGCAACATTATTCCTCAAGGATTTCTTTTAATGGATTTTCTACTGCTTCTTCTTTTTCCTTCTTGGTATTTTGAAAGAAAGCAGGCTTTAAAGCATGACAAACATACAGAAGAGTATCATGGGTGTGTGTATTTAGTATATGTATGTATATATGCAATTATAGTGTGTGCGTGTGTGTGTGTGTGTATATATGAGGCATTTATATAAATCACTTTTAAATAGCTTTAAAGCCATCTTCAATCAGATTACTTGGGAAAACTTGTTATTATTTGGCATAAAACTATTCACTCAGAGACATTCTAACATTTTATGAGCTACAGATACGGACACCATAAAATTTCGCAACTTTTCAACTTAGGATAACTTGAGTATAGATTCCAAATAAGTATTTATACGAAAAGTACCTTTAGGCTGTTGAATGAGAATATCTGTCAAACGCCAATGTTGTTTCTTGATACCGGCATTTATTTCTAACCTACAATAATAGACAATTTTAGATAATGTAGGCGCATACGTTCACTATCAATGTTCAATAAAAAATACCCACCGTAAGTCAAGTGAATTTTTCGCCATCCATCGCTCATCAAAGTGTTCATTACTTTCGTTGCTGTAAAATATATCTACCGTAAATAATTACTCTTTGCTTGTTTCGACCCCCGAAATTCAGCTTCCTTAACGTTCGTCACATTCTCTGAAAGATGACGAAAGATCCCCCCCACCGTCCGAATCCTCGCAAATGGAACACCACTTGACAGAGTTTTCACTTGTTTTCCGTCTCTTTTCAAAACGTGCACATGGATATTTTTGACGTGTTGTTGTCACCCTCAAGCAGGGATCAGAGCAACAAACAGAAGCCCACAACGACACCGAAAACGTGTCGGCGGCGCGTTTGTAGTGTTTAGAATGGATGAGCGCTTGGTTCGTACGACTGTCGCACGCTGTTGGAAACCACAAGCATCCGTTCTGAGGCCCTCTTCGCCCCTTCAGCGTCCTTTAGCACGAATTCTTCCTCGTTCTCGTTCACATTCAATTACCGCAATAGAATTACAACGTGCTCCCTGCGCCAGCTTCGGCAACAACTGCTGTTGTTGTAATTCTATGACACCCATACTCGTACTTCGAGTACAAGTTCAGAAGTGTTTTGTTTTAATTAGTAGCTGGCGATGTTGCTGGTGCTGCTCTTGTAGCTGTTGCTGATGTCGTAGTTGTTGCTGACGATGTTACTGCTGTCTGCAGTGTGGCCAGATTTGCAATTTGTAACGCAGCAGCAGCAATGCAAGTGTTACTTTCGGCAGCGTTATTAACACAATCGCAGGCATCATCATTAGTAACAACAAGAACAACAACAGCGGAATTTAAATCAGCCCCACCTTTTTTAGGATCAACTAACCCACAACCATGAAGCGCAAATGAGTGCCGACATTTCCAAGTGGTTTCGTGGCTGTCGTTTTTTGCCCCAAACGAATTTGGCGAGGATCAAAGTATTGCATCGATTTAATGTAAGGAATTTGGTCGGGAAAACAAATAATCCAAAAAGTTGGTATTACTGATTCAAGGACAATCAAAATAATAGAAGCAAGTCGTAGAAACTCAAAAAATTTTAACAAAATATGATGAGGAAGGAGAAGGATTATTTATTTATTAGGATTAATAAAGTATGCAAATAAAACCATCCGAACCCGTAAATAATTAATTATTTACCTCATTATCTATTATAAGCACCTGATTTAATATCGTCATAAGTATAGAGAGGAATGCAAATAGAAAGAGAGAGAGAGAAAGAGAGAAAGAGAAAAAGCATTTAATCGGATAACAAATATTACAAATAAATATCGTATTTTCAATTGCGTGTACAGTCGCAACATCGCACATTTCTATAATATAAAATACAAATTATATTGTATATGTATTTTATACTGGATATTATTTTATTACACTTACACTGTCTAACATCGAATTACCATTAATTATTTTTTAGGGCAGTAATTTTTTTATATAATTTCTTGGTGTTAATTCATTGATTCTCATGATTGTTTCAAAAATTGCTGCCCGTTCTTTTGTTTTATTTTCACTCTTTTGCAATAAACTGTTTTTAAAACATAAATAACAATATTTGAATAATATTTAATATGTATTTTTTATAATTTTTCACCGCTCTTCATAATTTTTGTATTGCTTCGCATTCAATCATTTGAAATTTATTGACACTCTCAATTAAATGTAGAGCTCGAGTAGTTTAACTCTATGAAGCTCACGAAACAAATGCGACCATAAAAGCAATATATTTAATAATTATTTCATTGTATATTAATGTCGAATCACTTATGTATTTAATTTCAATCCATTTTTTTATAACCGAAATTTTTCAATTGCTCAATATTAAAATTATTTCATTTAATTTAATTTTGCATTTCTGATTAATTTTCACTTATATACTGCAATAAATCGTGCTTTAATTAAAGTTGCAATTTTACGTGAATTTAAATCTAGTCCACGAATCTGTTGCTTCACTCCAGCACAATTTCACGCATTCGTTGCATCAAGAAATCGGAAGGCCAAAAGCAAGAATAGGATACGATTGCAATCCATAAATTTCAATACGTGATACTTTTGCACACATCGCCGCAGATTGTCGCCTGCACTCGGAGCCTGGCCTAATTTTTAGCCAGGAAACTCCCAAATTTTAGATTTCACGTTCCTCAAAACGCTAAGCTAACAGTTTCACCCGCCCTTTTTTTTGGCATCGTCTTTTTTGTTCCTTGGTGGTGAATAATTTAATTTAGAATTTCTTCGTGGTGACAAAACTCACCGGCGCCAGGACGAATTTATGGATGATTTGTGAAATGGACCTGAGCAAGAGTGAAATCGAGTATTTCAGGATCTGTTGTGATGAAGAAGAAGTGTGATGAATGTGCACATTTGCATATATGTGGGCATGACTGTATGTGCATGTTTTTTTAATAACTTTCAAACTCCTTCCATTGAAGCACACGTTTTGCACGCCAGCACACTCCATTGATTGGACACAAAAAAAGAGAACCAAAAATGTTTTTGGACACAATTTAGAATGAGAATTTCTACGATAGTCGAGGAACAATGTTAATAATAGAATCAAACAATTTTTCTTTTCTCCATAATTTCTCTAAAACTTAATTTAACTCTACAACCCATAATATTTCTGGTAAAATATTAAATTTTATTTAACTTTGTTGAAACCCTAAGTTTCTAAGAATCATCTTAAAATATCTAAATATCTATAGCATTTAATATAGCTAAACGATTTTCGTAATTTAATATATTATATCTTCACGAAAAGTTTAACTGAATATTTAACATTTTAGTGTATATTTTGAAAAATATTCGAAAATACCAAAACTAAGCTCATTGTTCAAATTGTCACTGTAATTCTTCAACTTTTTTAGCTTAAAAGAAGAAATAAAATTAACAGACTCAACAACAACTCATTAAAGACATCGTACATCGAATAGTTTGTCATCACGATACTGACAAAGGAAGGGTTCAGACTGGACGGAGGGAGGATGGAACAGACAGAGGGTGAAGCTGAACAATTTAAATAAACAATTTCCTTAATTTAAATGTATAGATATTCTGTTTGAAGTAATATTGGGGTGGTGTCTCAGTTGAATAGATACAATCAGATGGGAAGGAATGATTGGAGAGGGCGGAGAGGGAAGAGGAGGGGACAAATAACTTCCTCGGACTTTCTGTACCATCCTCCCGTCTCACCACCCAAAACGCTTTATAATTCTTATTATTCACCTTTCATTTCATTTTCAATGGATTCCTTTTCTTTGTGGCTATTTTTCAAGACTTCTACTTAAAGCAACTGCAATTAATCGCAAATAAAAATCAAATTAACGGATTCTAATTGCATCTAGACACGATAAAAGTCAACATTTTTAACCAGGAACCCAGAAGATTCTGTTATACACCAAGAAAATTCTACAGGTAACAAAAATTAAGCAAAAGCAAGAGTTGGCTTCCATTCTCCATAAGGCGGAGGGAAGAAAACACCGGCATACCAGCAACAAGAAGAAGAAGAAGCAGGTGATCGACTGAACCCGCAGAGGCTGTATTTACCAGACGCCAAATCGTTTCCCCCCAAGATTATCCTTCCGCTCTTCATGCCGTTTGATTTTTTACCACAGCTTGACCGCCTCGCTTCCCATGCATAATTCACCATCCTCAGACCCCGCCACTACCCTTCACCCACGCTTCACCCGCCCAGTATGTTCCACACAGTCTGCTGCTCTCGTGTCATTTTATGGAGATAATAAATTTTGTAACGGTTATTTGCTAGTGTTGGCACCTGCTCTGCCACATGCAGACCCTCATTCCCCTCAACCACCGCCACCCGGAATACTCAAGTTTTCAGCATTTCCTTTGGCAGTCTTCCGTTCGGATAAACTTACAGCTTCGAAGCAACATGCATGGAGTCATTGTCCGATACACTTAGAAAAACAATTTAAATCATTCATAATCACAACCATAACTACTCCTGTACTATTGTGGCATATTATAAATATTTTTACTTGCTGAAGATAGAAGTGATTAATTCTTCTTTATCCATTATTTAGTAGATGATAAGCATCAGGTCAATCGATGTACTCCGAATTTGTCAGTGTATATCATCGATTTTCACTATGTATATATTGTAGTTAATAAATTGAGAATACCAACCCTCTCCTGAACACTCACTCTCTCGCACCATAAATTTAAACTTAAAGTGAACTTAGTGACTTTTTGGCAATTCCAAGGAGTGCCTTCTTCTCTACCGTCCGGTTCTGTACGGTTCACTTCGTATGCAAACCGATTCATTCATTCATTCATAACTTTTACCCATGATTTGTTTTCGTGTATAGATAGACTCTTCCTCCTTCCAAGAGCACGGCTGTTACATTGCATTATTAGAATTGGCTGTGGAGTGTGGCAGCACTGGTTGGCTATTTCTGGTCCACAGCATTTCCGACACGAGTACATTTTATGTTCATGGTTCACATTCAAGCAATTTAAAGGTTGCGCCTGGATTGATTTTAAGTTCGTCGTGGGTTGAGTCTAAGTTCTCCAACAGTTGATGAAAGCGAATTCGTTGCATATTTCGGCAGGGAGGTTAAATTCGATTGGGTTTTCTTATGGCAACACTATATCAAAATAGTCAATTAACACGGAAATTCAATAATCGTTTAACCACTTTACAATTTATCCTTGGAAGTGTGAAATAAAGGTCCTTAAATAACCGTAAATAAAGTCTTGGTTTTAAAATAAGTATTAAATGGCATTTTACACTGATATACATTCTTCATAAATTACGCTTCGATTTATTAGAATTTTAATTATTCGAATTTTATTTAGCAAAACGCTTTAACATGTGTTTTACTATAATAAATTTTTGCTAAGCTTTCCTTCCCCGTTTTTATCAACGAACAGCTTTTTTTTAGCCGATTAGATTCCTTTATTTCTTTCCTCATATAATCAAACGAATCATTTCCATAGCAATATGACCTCATAATTTATGTTCTCCTTCCCTTTTCCTTTCCTTTCCCCCTTCTCCACCAACATTCATCTGTCGGATATGTGAAATATATTGATTTCTTAAGGCAAACAGCTTAAAGTAAGGCGAAATTAATTAAAACGCTCTTCGACACACGTCGGGCGTACAAATTTATCGAAGTCTCGCTGGGAGATTGAATTTCTGTGGTTTTTGCATTTAAATTCTCCTGAGCTTAGTATAAAAAGTATGAATTGTGTTTGTTGTTGTTGTTTATATTACACCTTCAAGTTATGCTGAGAATTACGTATATTTTTGTGCCATCCGCACAACAACAAATTCAACGATAACAACTACGACAACAACAACAACAACGACACCCACAACAAACCCTTCGGATGGTTTTAAAGAATCGGTTTTGGCATCATGCTTGGAAGAGTGCTTTAATTGAAGGATGTCAGGAAGAGTCTCGCTTGGTTGTCGCAAGGTGAATTTTAAAAGAAACACTGGACGAAAAACACCACATAAAAAAGAAGAAAAACGATAAGATTTTCCTCTGGTTTTCAGTCGAGAAGAAGCCATTAAAACCATAGCTAGAAAATGTGATTTATTGGAATTTTTTTTTTTTAATTATTATTTTGATTTTTTATTAAAATCACGTATTAATATGATTAACTCTTTGTTTTTGAAGACAATAAGATTCTCCTTATAAAGTCATTACGATTTCTCTATGAAAAAAACACATTATTTGTATGTTTTGCTAAGATGTCATAGTAAAATGGCTTCATAAGGAGATTGTATTTTTTTAGGTGGCAGTATTTTTCTCTGTGAAGGGAAACTCACCATCAGAAACTTAATTTAGCATCGAAAGTCATGTTTGATGAATTCTCGCACTTTTTTGTCCGTTTTGTTAATTTATGTGGTTTCCCTCTCTCCCTTCTCCTCTATCACTCATTTTGATTTAAAAAAACACCGTTTTGCACATATTTTTCCAATTTTGCGGATTTTTTGTCTGTTTTTTACTATAACATGCTGAAGCATGTTTCTGTTATGTGTTCCCCTCCAACAATGTTTTTTGCAATTCGGATATTTGTGGGACTGTGTGTATATATTGCAGTATAATATATATAAACAATAGTGTGTGGGTATGTTTGAGCTTGTAGTGAATTGAATTGTTGATATTCAGTAAACTTTACGCTCACTTCTTTAAAAACTGCTCTCATCAGCTTTTCCCCCAACTAAATTTGAGGTTTTAATAAAATAGTGATTTTATTTCGCTCCCTACGAAACTCAGCCAAGTTGATGGTCTTTGAATTAAGCCACGAATTTTCTTGAATAAGCTTTTTCCACTTCAAGTACTCTTGCATGCCTTTTTAAGTCACTGGAAGATAATTCAACAAACTAAAAACACTAATTAGCACTAAAAATAATTAGAGCGCAGTCCAAAAAATGCACAAAACTTCTGCGTCAGTCACGTCATGAATTTTAGATTTTATAAATATTTTTCAACATTTTTTAAAGATTTAAATTTACTCGATTTAAAAATTCGACATTCAGCATTTCTCTTTCTTATATTGCAGTTTTTAGTAAAAACTTTTTGCTAAACAAGTAAATTAACATTTAAATGCTTTTAAATTTATCAGCCATAAAATTCGGTTGGAGTTCCTCACAAATGGAAACCAACGCATAAAAAAGCAAGGAAAAACTCATCAAGTTAAAGAGAGCGGAACCCAGGACCATTAAAAAGCTTAAAACCCGGAACAAATCCGACCTCCTGCCCCGCAGTTACACACACTAAAATCCCTTGAATCCCGAAATGAAAATGGCCACATTAACAACAACAAAAAGCCAACAAGAACAACCTCAACAAATTTGCCATAAAAACATTTTATGTGCCATCATTTCAGCGAAGCACGGAACGCTTTCGGTTGTGTTAACTGTGACGTCAGCAACTGTTAGTTGCAATATCGAAGCGTGGCCATTTTTGTTTTCTTATTCTTTTAGAGATATTACATTGATAGTAGCGCAAAGAATATGAAAGGACACTTAAGATTACATTAAAGATTAGAGTGAAAACTGATGCACAGCTCAACCAGAGACATGAAAGCAGCAAACCAAAAATTATACACATCATTTTAAATAAATTACAAAAAAATGTGTTAAAGTACTTAATTACTTGTAACGCATTCAATTAAATAATTACTGAAATTATTAATTCAAATTATTCATCATTAATTCATATTTTAAAGTTGACTTCAATCCAAAATAATTATATTAATTATCACGTAAATTCATTTGAATGTAGATACGATAAGCTGTTTTTACTATATAGGTTATTATGGAGCCTTTTTAGATCGAAATCGAATCACTACTGCTTTAATGTTAATAATTTGTGATCAAGTTTTATCATTTTGCATCTAGTTTAGTTTTAATATTAACATAAAAGATAACCTCAAACCTAACCGTCAAAATTTTGGCTTTATTTATATTTCTTTATCGAGCCGGTTCTTCGAGAAATAAATAACTAAATTAGTTTAAAGATAAACCGGCGTCTGTGTTTCGTTTGGTTTTTGTATAAATTATTTAATGCTGTTTTATAGGTCAACGACTTCAGCCATTTCGGAGCTCAATGACTCTGAGGTGTGGCCTCAAAAAAGCATGAAAACTGTTTCTTAAATATTGGTCATTTATACATATATACATATAGTATATGTAGCACCCGGCATACTAAAGTGAAGTGAGACAACTTCCATTCAGTTGTTGGTCATTGTTTTGGGTTGTATTGTATGAAGCACTCACTACAGATTAAAATATGGTTGATAAGCTGAGAGATGTATTAAAGAAACCCAAAAAGAGTGTAAACTTCTGCCTGGCGGAGACTCATATACCCTACAGCCGTAGGATACATTTTTAGTAGCAAGAATATATACTTTTCAACAAATGCCACGCCCCCCCTAGTGCGTTTAAACTGAAGAACAAAGTGAATATACTCTTCAGCTGGTGGGTATAAAAAGCATCCTGAATTACAGAAAACTGCACTCTAAAGAATTTTGACATGCATTGAGTCCTCCTCATCAGTTAACATTTATTCACATGTAACTTTTTTAGGGATAATAATAGTTGTTTTCTTAAGATGCTTTTTCGCTAATGTGATACTTCCTTCTATCTGTCTGTCTGTACTTTCTTGTTAATCCATCTTCACCCCATCAGTTCCATTGATTAAGAAGAAGGCTGCGGAAATTATTTAAGATGCGTTTCTGTCTTCAACGAAAGCAAACATCAAGAGCTTTTTGATTCCAGTTTTGCTTTTATTGCGACTCGTTCTCATTTGCAACTCTTGAAGGGAATCGCCAGAATGTCAGCACAGTCAAGTTAGCATCAGTGACACAGTTTTCCCGGCTTGTTTGCGCTAAGAAACGTCGAAGAAGGAGTTTCTGAGTACATAAAGTTAAAAGTTACTTTTATTTTCAAATTCAAAAAATGTGAATACTTTTAAAATCAATTTCTATGCACTTGTTTTCCATCTGTAAGAGTTTTTTAACTTTATTTCAAATTCTGAATGTAAAATCAGTAATTCCTAAACAAGAACTCAGAGTATATGTTTATTATTATTATAAATATTATTAAATAGTTACAAAATAAAAGTACAAATAGTATACAAAAAAAAGTATTTCTTTCACAATTAGTAAATCAGTTAATAAATTTATATAATATAATTATAAACAGTTAATTTATAGTTGTTATTTTTATTATTAACTTTAATTTCTGACCACTGAAAAGTAGTGTTGCACAATCTTAATTTAAAACGAGGCTCGTAAAGTGAAAAGAGTGTAACCCCTACTTTCTGTTTCCTTTTCTTTGTTTAGTTACTTTGTTCCGCTTCTTCCGTTCTCGATTGTGTCCGGAAGCTAAAAAGTTTCCGCTTGCAACCATAAATTTATATACGAGATCCTTATCGTTTTTTTGTTGTACTCTCATGAAAATTTACCACTGCACTCAACGCTCTTAAGATGCTAAAAAGCTAGCAATTTGTAGGTCATCCCAAAGCGCACTAAGAAATGGAGAATCTATTAAAATAAGCATTAAAAATAGTTATAACGCAGCAAAATTAACTCTTTTTAGATCGGCATTGCTCATCGAAATAGTTAGAAAAGAGTTTTGATATAAAAAACATTACAAATTCTGTTCAGTCTCTGGAACGGTCCTGCACGCATCTATTCTAGCATCGCATCATCTACCTAGACGAATTATTTTTTATATTCATTCAATTCAATTTCCAAACACATTAAGATCTGTAAATCTGAGGTAAACGGTGGTTAAAGATACGTTTTACACACTTATGACGCTCCTTTCTGTTGTAGGGTGCAATAATAGCTTAAAGACCCCCCCCCCCCTTCTACTACAATGTTTCAGTTATGGCCATTTTTTGGAGTTGCTTACATTTTTAAGGTCTTAACTTTTCAGACTTACTTTTGTACTGCTTTTTTAGATGCTTTCAACTGAAATACTCGATCTTACAGAACTTCCCCTTCTCCGGTAAGATCGTCATGAATTTCGGCATGAATGTTCTCTCCTATATAACTCAAATGTCACGCCTACATATTACTGATTTTATGTATAAATTTATAGATTCATTTTTTTTAAAATTTATAAATAAAAAAAATTATTTTTTTTTTATTAAATGTATATCAGAAATTATAGCTTCAATATTTTAAAATACAATTTATACTAATTCAATTAAATTAATAAATTAATTCATTAAATAAATAATTAACACGATGTTTATTTTTAATCTTATTTTCAAGGACTTACTAAATGTAAAAAGTAAAAGTAAATTTTAACACTATTTACTTGGTTTTTGACATAGCCTGTTACAACCAATTGTTGCAGCAGAGTAACAATGGAGCTCTTTTGTTGTTGTTCGCTGCCTTTAAGAGAGAGAAAAAGGAAATAGAATCAGCTGTTTTTCGAACGCTAAAAACCACAGCTGTCAACCTGTTGACGCTGTGAGGCGAATTGACACCTTCGAAAATCCTCGACTGATAGTCAATTCGCCGTTCGGCGAATGCAGCTAACGAGTATGTATCATATATGATACATACTCGTTAATGCAGCTTTGCTTTCTTCACAACAACCATTCGCATTCACCTGCGCTGCTTTCATTTCATTCATTTCATTTTTTCAGATTAGTCGTCGACGTCACCAATTCACTCGTTGTTGCTCGGATGTGCTCGAGGTTAAATGAAATTACTTTTATTTGTCGATTCTAAAGTACTTAAAATAACAAACAAAAACCTACGGCGTGACGAAGATAAGAAATATAGAAAGCCATTCCCAAAAGATGAGCCCACACGATGACGACGGCATTGCGATAATGGAACTGTGTGAGAAACCTCGCTCGAAGTGCGGTGAAATTTTTACATGGAACAACGCAGAACTTTTTGCAGTTTGCATGCTATGCGATGAGAAGAACCTTTGTACTTTGTTGGAATTTACGGAACACATGCAAGTTCATCGTCATCGTAGTTGGGAGTGTGCTAATGGGGACGATGCAGTGGAGCCTAAAAGCTCCAAGGCAAATAAGCCTACGATAGAAACGTTTGAGCCACCGAACATCGAACAAAATATGTCTGATAAAGCGGGGAGCGGAAAATTGCACAATACAAATGAAACGGTTGCGAAAGAATTGCTATCAGGAGAAGAGAAAGAAGAGGTGGATGCTGAAATGACGATAAGAGTCGCAAATATGGATGGTGCAGTAGAGGCAGCTGATAAAGAGCAACAACGCATGCGTCGAGATCGAATGTGGCGCATGATAGTCGCTGAAGCCACTGTTGATGAGAAAGAAGATCTGCCTTGCGTTGACGCACTGCTGCCTAATGAAATGCAAATGGTACTGGTTTTTGTGTATTGACAACTTGTTTTAGTTGACTTGTTTTTGTTTATGATTTCGTTAATTGGAGTAATCGTATTTTTAGCAGAGACAAATTAGGGTAGGTCAAGAGTCTCCTCCTTTCGAAGAGGTGCTGATTGAGCATAATGCAGCAACAATAGAAAGGGATCGAGCTTTGAAAAACAAAGAAGCAGAAGCTGGTGATTTGAAAAGCAAGGAAACAATGGAAATCGAATGCAAAAAACGAAATGCGACAACGAAATCTGGCGAAATATTGCGCTTTACAGAAGTAAGTGATTAAATAAATATATTATTTATTTCCTAAATTTTTTGTATTTTTGTCATAATTCCACTTTAAGTTACCTTCGTTGGATAGAAAATTTAACACTGATCAGATGCACCTTCTAATTAAGCTTTATAAAGCCCACCCACGTCTCTGGAACCCATCAAACGAAGAGTTCAGTGAAACTGATTTGTGCCGCGAATCCTGGCAGGAAATCGTTGAAAAATTTAATACAGCTTCCCACAACAACTGTAAAATAAACGATCTTAAAATAAAGATCTCGACTTTATGTCAACATTATCGCGCTGAGAAGCAACGCCTCACTGATGAACAATCATGGAACAATAACAATGCGGAAGAAACTCCCAAATTTCCTTACTTTGAAGCCTTGCGTTTCCTAGATGATCAGGTAAGAAAGAAGAAATATTTTTGCTTCTTAACAGCTTCCATTCGGCAATCTTTTCTTGAAACTTTTAGCCAGATGCTATGGAAAGTCGACGTAACATTTTGCATAATCAAAATTTGAAGATAATCGAGATCTATAAACGGTTTCCCATTCTTTGGCATAGCGCAAACAAACACAAGCAATCACCTGCTGACCAATCCAAAGCATTGGAAAGCGTTAGTGAAGCTCTGAGACGCTGTGGCATTCACTTGTCCAGCAAATCTGTGCAACGGCGTTTACATGCATTGCATAAATGTTATCGCAAGGAAAAGCTTAACTATTTACACTGTTTAATGGAGAATCGAAAATTTCGCACGCATTTTAAGCTCTACGCACAGATGCAGTTCTTACAGAAGCACATCGCTCCATATGAATGCAGTTTGTGTGGCAGGATCTTTGAGAAATTCCATGAGCATACAGAGCACATGCAAACGCATGATCAGAAAGAGGAACAGCAACAGGATCAGCTTCTATCGCAGCAAGCAGATCTTTTGCTAGAGCAGACCGATTTAGAAGGGGTCAGTATAAAATGAATTAAAGCAAAGTGCAATAATTAAATTATGGAGAAAAATAATTAATAGAAAGATGCAGAGGCGCTGAGCTCCAATGAAATCAAGTCGACCGTAGAAGAGCAATCGGATGATCAAATCAAAAATATGGATCAAGCACCTGATGCGAACAAAAAGGTAACAATTTGTACGCAAACATTTCAACTCGAAATGAGCAATACATCAATGCATCAATACAAATTAGCAATGCATCCATGTCGTTTCAATTAACATTACATAGTTTACACCTAGCATTGTACTACAATATATGCTACAATCAGTACATAGTACAATACAATTATTTATTCTTACACTACACACTAAAATTATTTTTTTCAAATTTCGAAATTTCAAAATCTGTGTATTTTGATACTTAATTTAAATAATTAGATCGAAAATAACTCTTTCGAAATATAGTTCTTTATAAAGAACTAACTTTCGCCTTCAAATCTTCTAGTAACTGAAATTAAAATTTTCCTCGTAATTCACGACTTGTTCTTGTCTTTAGAATAATTCTTCTAGTATGCTTGCCACAAATCTTCTTAAAGAGCAGCAAGAGGAACTCTCAATGGATGGATTGGAGGTGGATGTAGGTTTTTCTTAATGAAATATTCATTAACTAAATATTTATAAAATGTACTCACAAAATATTGTTCAGAAATTTCTAGCCACTCTGCTGGAGAGGGAACCGCTTTTGGAAGTCGCTACTAGTATATTTCATAATGCAGATAGCAACCAACCCTATGAAGACGTTGCAGAAAAACGACAAAAGATAGAATATACATCCTCTAATGCCCTTAAGCCTTCTGTAATTATATTAAATCGATTGCTTGATTGTGACAAGATTCATGGACTTTCTCTTTATTAAGCAGGTTGATTCCTTCGATTTGTCTGCCGAATTTAACAATGCTATGAATGCAATATTTAATAAACCATCTCCAGGTCTCTCGTCTGCATCTGCAAAAGCAACGAATCCTTACGAAGTAGCTGCTAATGAAGTTGCTACTACTACAATTCCGTTAAATGAGTCACAAAATCCTGAGAATCCAGGGCAACATATTTCGAGCACTCTGTCGCAAGTCTCGTTCTCTCCACGGAATCAAGATCAAACTTCTCAGTATATTTTGAATTCTTCGCAAGAAATGTCAACTTCAACAACGCTTGAATCGAATACTCCGATTATTTTAAATTATACACAACAAACCTCAGATTCACCATCAGAAAATATGAATACTCAACATAACTTAAATACTCCGCTACAAATTGCAAATTTACCAGATCAAACGTTTAATGCTCAAAAGATTTTAAACTCTGCACAAGAAAATTCAAACTCAGCACCGAAAGCTACTCTGCATGTTATAAATTATACACAACAAATCTCAGATTCGCCACAAAATGTTAATTCATCGCAGCAAATTTTTAATACACAGCCTTTTGCAGCATATACACAACAAACTAAAAGTTCCCCACCACATGTTTTGAATAGTCTGCATGACTTGAACACTGCGCTACAAACTTCGAATTCACCACCACATAAAAGTATATTTAATACTCAGCATATTTTGAATTCAGTGCAACAAACTTCGAATACGCCTAATAATAATACGCTCAATACTCAACCTATTTTCAACTCCATGCAAGAAAACTCGACACCACAAGCCTCGAATTCACAGGAGCAAATTTTGAGGACTCAACACATTTTAAATTCTGTTCATGAAAAATCAAATTCAACACAGCCTCTTCTAAATACTCAGCGCAGTTTAACTGCTACAATACAGGATTCGAACTCAAATCGAATAATTTTGAATACTCAACCTATAGTAAATATTTACCACCAGGAAAGTTTACCATCAGGAAATTCGAATTCCCCGAAACAGATATTGAACTCTCCACAACGTATTTTAAATACTGACCACACTCTAAATCCAACAGAAGAAACCTCAAGTCCACTATTCAACGTTTTGAGCCCTCAGCACATTAACTGTACTCAGAAAATGTTAAATACACCAGAGAATGTATTGAATATTCCGCAACAAAACATGAATTCACCGGAAAGCATTTTGAATACTCAGCATATTTTAAATACTGCACAAGAAACTTCATGCTCACCAAAACAGACTTTAAACGTTAGTCGGTTTCCTACAAATTCCCCAACAAGTGGTTTGAATAGTACAGAGTATTCTATAAATTCTTCTGAAAATACTGTTGATAATGCTTCAGGCATTCTAAATATTCCGTATATTTATTTTGACGCTCACCAGACAGGTACCATAAATACTCAACAATATTCGATGGATTCAATGGTTATTTCTCCAAACGATAACAATATATGTCAGATAATTTTGAGTGCTGAAGATATACAAAATGGCGCTGCACATTTCCCCCACAATATGATTATCCCGCAGGAACCTATTAACATAGTACAGACCATAAGTATTCCGCAGATAACAATGAACATGTCGCAAAATGTTCTCAACTTTCAACAGAATAGTATAAACATTCCAAGCAATTCCTTTAACAATCTAAACATTGCGCACAACGTTCCGTCGCAGGACTTTAACTTCTCGCCGAATAGCCTTAGCATTTTCCAAATGGCGACAAGTGATCAAAACATGTCGCAGGATTTAATGACTGATTCACATAATGCTATAAATAGTTCACAATATGCTGCGATCAATAATCAAATGTGTATAAGCTCACCGGCGGAAGTCAGCAGCCTTACAGAAAACGGCTCGCCAGAAAGTGCAACCATAACAGTGCACAATGAATTAAACAGTATTAAGAACGATTTATTAACCAATCAGATGAATGTACAGAACGTAGACGCAATTAATCCATCCACGGCGAAAGCCACCGCTTCAAAAAAACAGAAAAGAAACAGAAACTTTAAGCTAGATTATAAAACCTTATCTTTAGAACTCAAGAAAACCCGCACACATACCATAAATCACTCAGAGGAGGTGAGTTTACATTCTTTTCGTAGTTGCGATTTATGAATTTTAGATTAACTACATTTGCTCTCTGGTTTTGTGCAGGACACTTTGGACGGTAGTTCACAGGATTCTGGAATGCAGTGTGAACTGTTTACTGACGATTTCAACAATGACAGCAACGATTCCATACCAGTATGTTTACCTTATAAATTCGAAGATATCGTACAGATATTCTTCAATGATTTCGTCATTGAACATATGTATATTTGCTTCTACTTCAGCTGCTTCCCGCTACAAATTCCACTCGTTTGACCGGAGAGCAAACGCACAAATTAATCGCTATATACAAAGAACAGACGTCACTTTGGAACCCCCATCATAAGGATTTTAACTGTAGGGATTCTCGACGCATTGCGTGGAAATCCATAACAGTTGCATTCAATAAACTCTACAAACTCCGATTGCATTGGCAAACAATTTATAAGAAGCTGACTGATTTCGTAAAATACTACAGGAAAGAAAATGATCGGGTAACCAATGAAGACGCAAATTCCAAGTGGTACTACTATCAAGATTTTAAATTCTTAAACCAATATGTAAGTGCAAAGTATTCGGAGTGTCTTTGGTCCAGTTTTCAGGGTGTTATTTATTAATTGTTTATAAAGTAACCATTATTAGTTAGTTACCATTTCATTTGCTTTGTTTAGCTCGATATCACCTCCGACACACACAAGACCATGCAGGAGAAGGAACTAAATTTGAAAATAATCGAAATATATAAAACATATCCACAACTTTGGAATACCCACATGCAAGAGTTCAAGCGACGGTCGCAACGCAGTCGCCACATTGAAGCCATGCACAACAGCTTGCAAGAGGAGGCAAACGTTCAGATTACGCTCGAAAAACTGAAGCGAAAACTACTCGAGTTACGTTGCAGCTATCGCCAGGAGAAGGAAAAGCGGATTGAGTGTGCGAAGAACAACGAGGCATTCGAATCATTTTACGAGTACTACAAACAATTGGACTTTCTAGAGGCTCACATATCGCCGTTCATATGCAAAGTGTGCGGCGAAAGCTTTACGAAGCTTACCGAAATATTGCGTCACTACCGCACCACGAAGCACCAGAAAATATCGAAGAAACGCATTCATCTCAGAAGCAATTCGAATCCAGAGAACGAAATCAGAAATGTCTGTCACATTTGCGGCGCCAAATTCACCATGCGAAACAACCTGATCTACCATCTGAATCGTCATCTTGGCAAACGGACGCACATGTGCAAAATGTGTCCCAAGAGCTTCTACAACTCGACGGCACTGCGAGTGCACGAACGCTCGCACACCAAGGACTATCCTTACGTGTGCGAAGAGTGCGGTCAAGCGTTTGTGAACAACAGCAAATTGAATCAGCACCGGAAACGACATAGAAATCAGCGCGATTTTCTCTGCAACGAATGTGGGAAGGCGTTCTTCACCGCTTTCGAACGCGATAAGCACGCCAAACGGCACCTAAAAATACGCGACCAGATCTGTCCCATCTGCGGCAAGACCTTCGTAGTGGGTAGTTCCATATACACGCACATGGAGTTGCATTCCGAAGTAAAGAAGTACGTCTGCAAAATTTGCGATAAGCGCTTCTCGCAAAACTCAGGTTTGTACAGACACAAGAAGATCCACCAGAGGAAAAATGAAAGAAAGTAGCAGGGGTGGTGAAGGCCACCGAAACACATTTAAATTAACAATTTTAAGCAATCCTATGTTATCAAAACTTATCCACTAAAGTCTTCCAGTAAAATCTTCCACTAAAGTTTTAAACTAAATGCAAAAACAGAGCATTCCGTTTGAAAATTTGTTTGTACAAAAATATAAAAGTACTTAACTGTCCTTTTATGAACTGCATCCATCCATTTAAATAATTAATTAGCTAGACATAAGTAGATCATTTTTTTAACAACAAGAATAATACAAAAACGCTCAATTGTACAAAATATGGAATCTTAGAAATTTGTATAAAATTCTCATTAGAATTGAACTCTTACTTTTACAAAGTAATTGGCAGGGACAATATAATTCTTAAAAAGTATTTTAGCAATAAGTTAGCTAATTAGTGTTTGCATAAATATAAAATTTATTCTTTTCTATTTTATTTACATCATATTGAGTTATGGATCCGATATTATTAATTAAGCTAGACATTAGACAAACCCGGTGTCGGGTTATTTTTCGAATAACTTTTAGTAGCAGTATTGTGCACAAACACACGTTTGAGTCGTAAGGGCTGAAGTGAATATTATAATATAATATCATCGGAGGTAAATCATGTTACCTTTCATCTTTGGAAATTGTTAATATTTAATACTTTTATTTAGCAACTTGAATCTCCCGTCTGCGATAACTTGAAACATTTTAACTATTTAACTTTTGGTAATACTAAACTAACTTTTTATCACCATTGTCCAATTCACTCAAAATATACTCGTATCGAAATTAGTAAATTATTTATAAAAATTTCGTATTATTTTTGATTTCGTACTTATGCTTGTTTTTGTTTACACATTTATTAAAGATTTTTTGTTTGTTAAACCTCTATAACTTATTTAAAATATTTGTATTGAAAACCCTTTATAAGTTATTTATTGTTTGTTTTGATTATGTATTCGAAATTGAAACAATGTACTTACTTCTCAAAAGAAGAACAACATAGCAATGCTCAATATTTTACTCTTTCTGCATTCTTTTTAAGCCTCAATAAACGAACAAAATGTTAAGTATTATCTATGTTTATTCTTAGTATTTTATATTAATCTGTCGATTTGTAAAATGTCTTTTACTACGTGTTTAAGTGTGGTTGTGGAAATCCAGTGGATTTTTTAAATATATTTTATTACATAAGTATATAAATTTGGTCGAGCATTTTTGAACAAAACCAAGTTATTTGTAAAGTCCTGCAATAATTGTTTTAAGTACATTCCATTTACAAACAACTGACGTCCAAGAAATAAATCTCATTTTTAAATTACAAATTATGTTTATTTTTTCTTCTTTTTTGTAAAATTATTAAAAGTAATATACTACAAATGGTATAACTATTAAATAGCAATGCTTAAAAATGTTGTACACTCTATTTTAAAAATCTTTTCTGCTGCCGCAGGCGATATATATCATTAGCTGGCGGTGCAGGTGTTTGCGTTTCTTCATCGCTGTCCTCGCCACCAGGTAACATGCGCCGCCGTTTAATGTTGCCCCCAGCATCGCCGGAGCAGGTGCTGTCATCTACAATCCAGTGAACCGATTTTGCCAAGTCGAATATCTTAACATCGCAGCCATTGTCACCATTTGGCAACGGCGGAGCTGTTGGGAAAGTTAAAGTTCACTTCAAAGCACTGAATATTAAAATGGCATTCCAAACGTACCTTCGGCCAATTGTATGCGATTGAAAATATCAAATAACATCTCGATGGATACGAAGGGACCACGAAATGAAACCGGTGGCGGTAGTGTGGCGCAGAGTGAGGCCAGCGCTGCTGGCTGAGGGAAGGTGCCACCGCCCAGTGGATGCTCCCCCGGATGGGCATTTGATTTGGGCTTGAATGGTATCATTTGCGAGAAGTCTGGACGCGGCAAAGTAATTGTTTGCTCCACATCGGGTTCATCGAGCTTATTAGAAGCGACCGCTGATATTTTGTTCATTGTTATTCCAGAATTCTAAAGGACAAGCATTAAACAGTGTACCAAAATATTTTCTAGCTACTTTACTTTAATTCAAACACGTTCATTTAAATAACGCAATCATTTCAATACTTCAAACATAACTACAAATTATAAACGACTCACTTCAGTGTAGCCAATCGATCTCAATTCAACACTGGAACAAGGATACAAATCGAGAAATTTGTAACGATCAACGAGTTGCGCGGTCTCTTTGCCCTCGTATTCTTTCAGCTGCACCGAAAAATTTCAATGAAATAATTAAAATTCATAAACCACAAACCAAACCGCATACGTTTTCAAGCACTGCACTGCGTCTGCGCTCCACTTTCACAATACTCGACAAGTCACCAATATTTGATTCGAATTCCAGAAAGCGATTCCACACATCCACCGATAAGTTGGGTGGCAGACCACCCGATGATAAAACACGCTCAAAGAGCACACGCGTATTATTATCCTCATTGAGATGTGACAAATAGTCGATGTAGCACATCACATAATCCGGACTCCCGCCGAAGCGCTTCAGACCCAGCTCGAAGATGCGAAAAGCTATATCCTTGTCTTTGGAGCAGTAGTACTCCATGAGTGCCGCTGCGACGAAAACATGATAGCGGGAACGGACGTCTTCACGGGCCTTTTTGAAGACAGCACGAGCTGATTTGATGCCCTCCGCGCGACGTGCGAACTTCATGTACTGTACGAAAGGCTAAACGATATGAAAATAAAGAAGTCACATTAGTATTTCAATTTCTGTTTAAACTTGTTACACAGTTTCTTGCAGAGAAGCAGTTGCCGCCGACTTACAAGAGTTGGATCAATATCTGGTATGGATAACAGCTTGTTGTACATGGCGTGAACCTTGTCGTATTTCATGCGACCCTCTTCGAAGTCAGCGTATGCAAAATAAAGCAGCGCATTTTTGTTCAACACGCCGTTGATGGAACGTTCAAGAATGTTGGCGCACTCATCCCCAAAGATTTTGGCTGCTTGTGTATCCTAAGTGTTAGATAAAATATTAATATGTTATTTAACAAAAAGAAGAATAATCTTATTCATACGATTGTTAGAGTACGCAGTAAAAAGGACGATGTCATTGAAAGCATCATTGAATTTGCACGAAACAGCGGATTTCGAGTTATTTAACATTTTTAATAGAAGGTAGATTCATATTACCCGTAAAAACTATACTCATTCCGCTAATAAGTCCATTTTTAGTGTTTCTTTGTGGTATTCGTACAGTGCAAGTTCAACAATACAGCCAGGCATCTTCATAGGTCTATAAATAAAAGAAACATTTTCAAGGATTTCAAATTTGCGCACAAAAGAGCAGCAATGCGTTTTTTATTTGCTTCATTGTTGTTTTGTTTTCTATTGCAAATTTTTAAATGCAGCTCGACTCCAACTTCCTGAACGCTCTCGCTAACGGTGCTGTGAAATTGTAAAGTAATATTATTAAACATGTTCAACAAATTACGCACTCCTTTCTCGGCCAACACTTTTGCACTTTGATCAAGGAACTGCGCTGCTTGATGCCAAACGGCCGGGTGATGTGTGAGCACCAGCAGACACTGTTCCGTGGCGAACATTACACGACGCGTTATAAGCGCCGTGTCTTCAGTACGCAAAGGATTAGACTTTTCGAATGATATAAACTTTTTCCACAGTTCAACCTGAAAGGCAAAAGCATTGTGTCAAACGAGAGACCTGATTACTGTAGCACAACGAACTTGTTTAATTTCGTCTTTGGAAAGGATGGGCGGGACAGCAGGCAGATTGCGATTTAAGCCTTTGGTGATTATCTCCAACTCTTTACCAACCCGTCGAGCATTCATGTAATCCCTAAATATGAAATTATTATAACGATTGAATTCCAATTATTCAGAGAATGTTTGAAGAAAGAATTTTCCATCCACACAAAGCCGCTTTCGGAATTTTTAGACTTTTTCCCACTTACTTGGATCGTTCCAGACTCATCTTCTCGGATATTATAGGATTGATGTTGTGCTCGAATGCGATATAATCCTTCCATAACGCCTCAATGCCAATAATTGGAGTAATCACTGCTTTTTGAAAAACTCTGCGGACTGCGGTTATTTTCTGATTCTCTGCATAACTGCCGACTGCCTCTACTCCACGCAAGAAATTGATGTAGTCCTGCCATATAGAAAACGAATGCAAGTCCATGCCAATTTTTTCTAAAGCGAAATCGTAAGCTTGTGCCAGCTTTTCTCTGTAAGATATTAAAAGCAAGTAGTAAATTTCTCATTGCTACGTCAGTAAGAACTCACTTGTGGGTGCTTAGACCTGCCTTCGTTTCCTTTACATACGTCAGATAGAGCTTCCACAAATCGATATTAAGTATCTTAACCAACGACCGTTGGAAGAGTTTCTCGACGCGCTCATAATTACGTCCCTTCATTTCCTGCTCAATGAAGATCTTCCAGTATCGCGCCGTTGTTGGGAACACATTCACCAGTGACTCGTATAGTGTGCGGACGTCATTAACAGGTCGAGTTTGTGCTTCTCGTAGAAGCACTGACCACGACTCTATATCGTATGGCCGCAATTCGACTACCTGTTGGGCGCGTACCAATCGCTCATGCCCCCATTCCTGCATAAGTAGAAGAAAATTGTATGTCGGTGCATTACATTAATTTCCACACTTACAATATCAATTTTAATTTGATCGCGCACAGACATTTTTCAATATCCTTACTAAAAGCTAGTTTCAAGAGTTTAAAACTTCTGTGATTGTGCCAAATAATTGTTTAAATTATTATTAGTTTATACAGAAACGCTAACCTTTATTTTTGTAATAGTTTCGCTCGTAATAAAATGATGAAGCGTTATACCAAATTATTAACATTAATAGCAACGCCGACAAACTGTAAAAATTGCAGGAAGGCATCGATGAAAGATTTGACAGGGTGACTTTCAAGCAATAAATGTAGTTTATTAAATAATTAAAATTTTGCCAAAAACACCTTTGCATATAATATGCATGCATGCATATATGCAGAAATTGCTGCAGTTAAAACTTGTGTTCATTTTCTTGACATTTCTGTGCATTATTTATTACTAATTTAACAATCATACAACAACATGCTATAAAGATAACGAAAGATTGGCAGCACTGATTCATTTTTCATTTTACTTATTGAATGCATTGTTGCATATTTTTGTACTTTCACAATGAAAGCATGCTTTAATATTATTTTGATTTTAATTAGAATTGGAAAAATAATCAACAATAATTTAATTATTTTAAAACATTTTGCTTTATTTTGTTAAAACATTTGGTTTTTGTTAATTTCCACTTATTTCTAATACTGGATTTTTCCAACTCCGGTAAATTATAAATGAACTGAAATGAAATGAAATCAATAATAAAATAAATTTTACTTTACTGAAACCTCGATTTTGGTCATTGAAGTAATCATTTTATATTAATTCCTTTTCATTTAAAATTTGCTTTTGTAAAATTAAGATTAATTTTTTTTATTTAAATATCATATGAGGGTTAACACTTGTTAAGGTTGTTAGGTTATAATAACAGAATACGTAATTTGGAAAATAGTTTTTTGATATATTTCTAGCCTTTAGAACGTCTGTTTGTATAAATTAGATTTGCTTTTTATTCGTTCACGTGCCATACCATTTCCGTGAAGTCGCAAACCTGCAAGAACATGAATTCGAAAAAGTCGCCTTTTTAAAGTGTGAGTCTGCCCAACCAGATTTTTACTGGCCGCCAGTTAGATTGCCATTGGTGGGTGTCACATTGGACATCTTGAGGCCTCCTCAGAAAAAGCTGTTTACGTTGCACCCTGTCACACTACAAAAAATTGTAATCGTCCTCAAACTCGTGTACGTGCAAGCGGTTGAGATGTGTTTGTAAGCGCTTTCATTTCAACGAAAGCACGGTACGGAATGATTGATTTGACGTGTCAGTAGCATAAGATATGTTGTACTTTACGTACCCTCTGTCTAATCTACAGTATATTCTACCTGCATGAGTTCGCATTATTCGAATGTAATGTAATGTAATGCAATGTTGTGATGACCTTCAACAATTTTTTACCTGTTCGCCAGCCTAGAAAAAGTTCGCCAGTTGTAAAAATAAACATGTTGTAAAGGTTGATAGAAAGACAGCAAGAGAAATTGCAACCTTTTTATACATCTTGGTTTTTATTTATAATTCTAAGAAATGTATCCTTTCTTTCCAGAATATTCTTTTGGGTCAATTGATCAATATAATAATTTGTTTTAAATAAGAATACGGAATATTTTCATATTTAAAAAATAAGTTTCTAGAGCTTAGTTAAGTTTTCTAAGCTTTGTTTAAGTTTCTAGAATTATTCTAATAATAATTATAATAATAATAATAATTACATAATACAATAAAATTCTAAAAAGAAAACAGTAAAGTAAGAAAAAACATGAAATCAGTTTTTCCATTCCATACATTATTTATTTCTACCGGCATGCATGTTTTCTTAAGCGAAGCCCTTGCTGTGGCTGCTACGCATAACAAAACAGAAATGAGAAGGCAACAGATAAGAAAAATTTTCTGACCGTCCTTCGAGTTTGTATACATGTGTTAGTGTTTGACGCTCGTGAGGCAGCCAAAATTTTAGCGCTAACATTGAGGCGAACGTGGATCGAAAGCTGTTCCACTTTTTGCAATCAACCAATCAGAGCGTGTGAGTCTGGCGCATAGATGCCCAGTCTGACACCCACCATTGAAATCGTATAGACTAGTTTTTCCCCCCTAAAAAGTTGTGGATGGCAAGCAGCATTTGTGCTTACTCGAATTTCGAAAATAAAATTATCACTCATCCGTCATCGAAATTGAAGGGAACATCAAAAAAGATGTCGCGTAAATTATCATTGTCTGTTTTTCTTGTTAAAATGTTACTAGAATAATAAAATGTTATTGAAAGTTTAGTTTTAACGTTGCTAATCAATACAAAAACATCGCAAGCAACTACAACGTTATACCATTCGCTCAAATCAAGTGAAATTGTTGCATTGTGTAGATAAAGAAATTTTGTGCGACTCTTTTTTTTGCGAATGAAAGAGTTCAAGTTGTGAATTCCGCGAAGTTTTCCTTCGACTTAGAATTCTTTAGACTGGCAAATTTCATTTAAGGTGAAGGTAACAACTTGGCATACAGAAAACGTCACCACCCCCCCCTTCAAAGTTCATTAACCTAGCAAATTTTGGTAGTTTTATCGGCTTGGAGTGTTAACTTTTATATTGTGTTCGCCCCACCTCACCTTACCCGTACTCTATACGTTCTTATACGTCATCCTCACGTTGTCAACGTTCCAGCCGACCCGCAGCTGACCACCATACAATTCAGCCCACATACCGAGAGACGTTGGTTTAGAACAGAACGAACAGCCTCAACATATCGTTTTTATTAATAAAAACACATTACAAAAGAATTGACTTATCAGTGCTGGGATTGTGTGTCCCCGCCACAGTAAGAACAGTCGAATTCAGACTTGGAAGTCACTTGCGGAAGCGTGTTAATAAATAAAAGATCTTATATACATTAATAAAAATTAAGTTAAATGGCTCGCGGCTTCGACCATCTTTTTAAGCTGCTTATTATCGGTGACAGTGGTGAGTGAGAGTATTAAATGTCTAATAAATTCATTTGTGGGAATTCAATTCACTACGTATTGGTCTTGCATGCCATTTTAATAGTTCTGATACAGAGTTTTTATATTATCTACATATAATCAAACAACTAATGGGAATCTAGGAACACTTTGATTGCCTCAGTAGATCGAATACTTGAATAACTTATCTTTAAATGTCCCCGTCAAGCGTTAAAATTAACTCATCCAAAAAAATGATAAGGCAAAACATCCACAAACTATACAGAAAACATTTTTTGCAGACATTTGCAGAAATCAGTTTATTTATTTTTTTTAAGTAGAACTACAAAAGGCAACAACTTATTGATGCTGCAATAGCTTGACTACAATATATAATCAGATAGTAGAAAAGGAATAAAAAACCAAAGATAACGCAATGGGTAAATTTGTATTTATTAGTAAAATTATAAATTTTACTAATTACAGGGAAGTTTTCGCTCCCTGACTTTCCTATCAGCTTTTGCCATTGATCGCAGTCCTCTCATGGCATTTGCACCAGCACCCGATAAAGTTATATTTATCGCAGATTTTGCATATATCCAAAGTTGTGGCATTCGAATGTTTATCGTTCACAACGTTTTGCTTTTTTAGAATTCATATATTTGAACTAGTAGAGCGAAGTCTACAAGCGTAAGTACTAATGATTATTCAGTTTTAAATTGGTTTTTTTTTTGTAGAAATCAGTCTCGTTGGATTATAACATGATATGCAACACTTGTTTACTTGAACAATTTCATGTTGTGTAGCCATATCTGTAATACTCATGTAAATCTATTTCTTCAATTTAATAAAGTAAAATATGATTAAAGTGATTGCCCCAGTTCTTTAAAACAGACTCAAAGCAACAATGATGCTTTTATAGTTAGGAATTTATATTTTGATGCATCTTATTTCCAAGTATATTAAATCCGTACAGATGGGCCGATTAAAGTGGTTTTTTTCCTTTATTTTTATTCTATGCTTATAAGTTATGAACATTTAGTCACTTGTGTCTGACGGGTGGAAAAATTCACGTATAGCTGCTAAAAATTAGTTAAAATTCTAATCCAGCGCAGAGCCAAATAAAGGCTCTGCACTATACCTTGTTATAGCATTGTTGAATATGCATTTTTATTTGCATTTGATTTGCTGATCATCTCATCATTGCGATTCTCATCGCTACAGGTGTTGGTAAGTCCTCACTGCTAATCCGTTTCTCCGATGACACATTTTCTGGAAGTTACATCACAACCATCGGAGTGGATTTTAAAATACGCACCGTGGTTATAGATGGATTGCGCGTTAAACTACAAATATGGGACACTGCTGGTCAGGAACGTTTTCGAACCATCACAAGCACCTACTACAGAGGCACTCACGGAGTAATAATTGTGTACGATGTAACAAACGGCGATTCATTTGCAAATGTTCGTAGATGGCTTGATGAGATACAAAACAATTGTGATGTAGTAAATAAAGTATTAGGTAAGCGAAAACTAATGTAAAGTATATTATTAGTATATATAAATGCAATAACGTCTGATGCATTTGAAGATATAAAATTTTTCAAAATTTGGAGGGTTCTATTGAATCAAATAAAACTTCCTGAAATTCCTTTTATAAAATAGGTGATGTACATTTTTTTCTTGTTTCAGTTGGCAACAAAAACGACGATCCCGATCGCAAGGTTGTCGTCACTGAGGACGCACAGCGGTTTGCACGGCAAATGGACATTGAACTATACGAGACCTCCGCCAAAGACAACATCAATGTCGAGGAAATGTTCCTGTCCATAACACGACAAGTGCTGCAGCAAAAGTTACGGAATGCACAAAACGAACAACAGAAGGATACAATTAATCTTAAGCATCAGAAAAATAAACGAAAAAGTAAATGTTGTAGTTGAAATGCAAATGTGGCAAATGTTGTGTGCGTTTACTCGGAAATAAAGGCTAAAGCAAGGGGTAACAGACACTAAAACAATAAATAAATAAAAGCATGAAAGGAAAATAACACCACAGGAAGCGCTGCCAATATTTGGTTTTGTTGTAATATAAAATAAATGTACAGCTATGGGTGCAAATTTAGATAATTTCAGCTTCATTCATTAACATATTCTTCTGAAATAGAGATTATAAAAACTCAGAACATGAACGCACAGTGGAAATTATGAGTTGTTTACATTTAAAAAAAAAAAAATTAAAATCATAAATACATACATTAATTTTAAAACGGTTGTGTCAGAGTATTTTACATAATTCATTATCATTGTGCCGTTTATCATACTTTTCCTTTCCACTCATATAACTAAAGCTATGAAAAAGAATTTGCTGACTTTCCTGTTAACTGCAACTTTCGCGGTATATTTTCAGAACTTTACATCGCAATATAAATGCTTTTTAAACAAACTTTAAAATATTGTATATAAAAGTTACTTTTTAACCACTTTTACACAAACGATTTTGCAGAAAATTCCGTTTTTATATTACATTTTTTAATATTTCAATAAAGAAGGGAATTATTCCTTGGATGTAAAAAAACCCCACGAACAAATTGAAATGGCGAAACCTCCCTGCAAATATACATTTAAAACTTAATTTTGTGTTATATATGCTCGTGCTTATTGAAGAAAAAAGCATATAAATGTTGATATGTATAATTCCAATGATTCTTCTTCCATAAAGTGCAACATATCAAAAAACACCTTTTTCCCGAAGCTACTCGTACAAAAATGTCAAATGACAAATAAACTCACTTCCGGGAGTAGTTTCCAAAATGTATTGCAAGAATCTAAAGTGTAAATTGTAATATAATAAATTTTCAAAATAAATCATGCAGAGGAAATTTTAAGAATCAAAATAATAGTTATGATTTCTGTAATAGATTTATGACAGTGATACACTCTCGAAAAAATCAAATAAATAAATTAGTTATCGCTGACCATTATAAATATTCAATTAACTCAAATATTGGTAAAAATGCATTCTATAATCTTTAAGTCTTAACTTTACCATCTTTAAGTCAATCATCGTCTTAAAATTAAATAAAACTATGAGTGCTTTTGTTTTACTTCAAATCAATTATATTGAGATTGACATTAGTTAAATTTGGTATCCAGTTGCAGAAATTGTCATTGGTTTTGATGGCAGCGATAAGTTGAGCGATGTTACAATAATATGACAACGACATGACAGCAACAGCATGACAAACGAAAAGTAAAATTCTAAAGGGGGAAAACTATAAATCACACAAAGCAAAACGAGAATGTCTTACCAAATCTAAATTACAATATAAAATATTCATATTTTTTAGGCGAACATACATAATATATAAAACTTGCATATGATTACATATGAAGAGGACATTTTATGACAACAAATCTAAATATATTAA
This sequence comes from Myopa tessellatipennis, assembly GCA_943737955.2. Lineage (NCBI taxonomy): Eukaryota > Metazoa > Arthropoda > Insecta > Diptera > Conopidae > Myopa > Myopa tessellatipennis. Next base: position 14,780,998 of record OX031314.1, on the reverse strand, counting down.
AAAAAAAGTAACAATAATTATGTGCAAACTATTATTAAATTAACTAAATGTGTATGCATAGATTTAATCATGCCAATATAATGTGTTTCTTAAAAATACAAATCTTGGACTCTAATATAATTTATTCTCGATTTGTATTTGTAAGTCTTTATAGGTATATAAATAGATCTAGCAACCAGAAAGTAGTATTCAGTTTAAGTAACTTAAGTTACTAAAAATATTATATTATATACAAACATATATCATGTTCAAATTTAACGATTTAATCAAAATTTATTGAACGCATGTTTTTCATGACCTTTAAATGTGTGTATACATATTAAAATGTATTTATAATTAAATTTATACAATGTCACTGATTCCAAATCCATGAAGTAGAAAATATCTTCTGTGCAATTATAAATATATTACTTTGTTTTGTAAAATAATTACTTTCAGAACCGAATCTGTCAGATATAAAACTCAGAAAATTATTCTGGCTAGATAAAAACTGTATGAGTATATTCCAAATTGTATCAATGAGTGGAGAGTTAATTGAGTAAAAGAAATATTGTCATCTGTTCTCTTTGAATATTTCCATGAAAAACGATTTAAGTATAGTTTATTTTAATCATATTGATATCTATCCTAAGAAATGCTATTAACTTTCCAAAATTAAAGTATTACATATTAGTAATTTTACACATACATATTTATACAGCTTATGTTGACTTTCTGTTTTTCTTTTCTTTGGTTTAATTCTTGTTAAAATTTCAACTCTGAGTAATATGAACTTTTCTGGCTCTCATATCCTTGCTAAGTAGCTTGTTTAAGGTTTTAAAAAAATGTATATTTTATACGCAGCGACAGTTGACAAAACAATCATCGTATGTGTTTCTATCGTTGATTAAAAAACAAATATTAAAAAAATCTCCAGTATTTTCCAAATAATAGCTTATTCCAACTCCATTTTCCTTCAAAATTTAGCAAATTTATTTAGTTTATTGATATTTTTGAATATTACGCTTGTTTTGTTTGTAAAGTTCTGAATGTTGTTGAATTACACTTGGATTTGCTTCGACATTAAAATGTAAATAAGATTTTTTAATGTTTTTTCGTTCGTTATAAACATTTTTTATATACTTTCTGTAACTTCATCGAAAACGAAGGAAACAGATTACGGCGCTTGTCGACGTAACCAATTTTTTGTTATTGTTATTTCTTGCGCTGATATCAACAACAAGAACAATTTTTACTGCTCTCATCTAGTTCCGGAGATAATTTTATTTGCCTTTTGATTTTGTTGGAAAGGCAAACGAATTACCTTTCATTTGTGTTAAATAATATTTTGTCGAAAACGGCGCTTGTCGACGTAACCAATTTTTTGTTATTGTTATTTCTTGCGCTGATATCAACAACAAGAACAATTTTTACTGCTCTCATCTAGTTCCGGAGATAATTTTATTTGCCTTTTGATTTTGTTGGAAAGGCAAACGAATTACCTTTCATTTGTGTTAAATAATATTTTGTCGAAAACCGTTCATTTTGGGAAAAAATTTAGTACTATTTTTTTCCATTCATTAATTTTCTACAATGTGTGATTAACCGACATATTTATCCCAATAAGATAGTAGAGTCTCTTAGCTTTCGACGCATGTGTTTTTCATTAGGATCAGTGAAAGATCTTAATAGAAAACGCATTTTTTAACCCTACGGTCCATAAACGGGTACCCGGGTAACAATTTGAACTTTAAAGTGCTGCTGTTCCTATAATATTGTAGATATCAACATGAAACTCCGGATCATCAGACATTTCGGCTAAACTTAGAGACTAGAAAATTTATCAAATTTGGTTAAATATATTAACCAAAAAACGAGTTTAATGTTTTTGCAAACAGGGGTCCATGACCAGGACCTCTTATATTTCAAAGAAAAACCGTTTGTTTTATTTTTATTATTAGTTTCCTCGGTTTTTTATAAAAAGTTAGGAATTTATTGTGAAGGAACAGTACATTACGTTTTATTCAAAGTATTTTCCATCATTTGCCACTACTTTTCCCCATCTTTCTGGCAACATTCGGATACCCCGTCGAAAAAACTCTTCATCTTTTGACGCTATCCACAAATCTACCCAATTTTTGGTGTCTTCATATAATGTGAAGCGCTGCTCAGACAGACCATGTGCCATCGACCGGAACAGGTGATAATCAGAAGGGGCTAAGTCTGGTGAATACGGCGGGTGGGGTAAAACTTCCCAGTTGAGTGTTTCCAAGTATGTTTTTACCGGCGCCGCAACATGTGGACGAGCATTATCGTGTAAAAGAATAATTTTGTCGTGTCTGGAGTAGAAATGGGCGCGTTTTTCCTTAAGTGCCCGACTCAATCTCATCAATTGTGTTCGGTAGAGAGCTCCAGTAATGGTTTCGCTTGGTTTGAGCAATTCATTGTATTTCTTTTCTTTCATTGTTGTTCTTTGTCCTTCACGTCAAACTCACCGTTCTTAAACTTTTGAAACCATTCCTGACAACTTCTCTCACTTAAAGCAGCTTCACCATATGCTTCTAGAAGCAATCGATGCGCCTCAGCTGCAGATTTTATCAAATTAAAGAAGTAAATCAAAAGTTCCCGCAAATGATGCTTATTCGGCACAAAACTTGGCATTTTTGCAGGAAAAAAATTACGTGATGCTGATACGGAATCACTAGTACTTTAAGGTTATGGTGTTGCCGGATGACGAAACTTGGGATATTACGTTTTACATCTGACAATTTCTCCATAACCTTCTGGTGGGGCCATCTTTTGACAAACCGCGGAAACTTATTTGTACACCTAATATTTTGTTTCATAATGTTTATTGATGTGTAAAATATGAAATGTAATTGTTTCTTAGTTGAATTATTTATATTTTATTTATTTGAACTTATTTCTAATATTTGATGTCTTATGTTGAGTCATTGTTGAAACATGGACAACATTTCGATATTGTTTTATGTTGATCGCAAACTGGTTTCTTGCAAACACTGCAGACTTTTCTCGTCTTTCTTCTCCTTTTATCTGGCAAAGAAGCGCACAAATAACAGCTTCCTGTTATTGGCTTCCTGCCATCAGTAGAAGCGGCCGTAGAAGTAGATGGTTGCTCGGTATAGGTTACCGTCTCCACTGGTCTACCCAAAAAACTCTCAATTGCTGTTTTGGTGGAAAAGTGGGGCGTTACTTGGCGATTGGTTACTCTTTCTTCTATTATTGGCGCACACAAATCTTCAGCAAGTTTACGCAAAAAGCGTTTTCTCCGTGTTGTTTGATATGGAACAGTTGTGTTATTCTCATAAAATATAGTGTATGCCGTGAAAGCACTAACATCGAGCATATTGTACAAAAACGACAAAGGCCACCTTTTTTGTGTGTCTCTGTGTGGTATACTCCTGAAGCGTCTGGTCCATAACATCCACGCCACCTTTCGTTTTGTTATAAAAATTGATGATTTCTGGTTTGCCATTTTCTTCTACACTTGCATCATCATGTATAGTCGACAACATTATTACGGAATTTGTTTTCCTCTGTTTGTATGTAACCATAGTCACCTTCTCGTAGAAACCAAATTTGCTTGTCCCAATGGTCCACCTCTTATCGTCTTTAATTTCTGTTGGTATATAGGTTTTGTTTCCACTTAATAAGGAAGAAAACCGTGGGTACTTGGCAAAATTTTTATTTGCACGCAAGTACATCTTATTTGGACCCACTATCCGAAAATAGTCCGTTAGCCCAAAAGAATTCGGTAGATTCTGATTCTCCGACGACGAAGTTCTATGAAGTGTGAGAAAACTTTTAAACTTTGCCCTTTTCAGGGCAACCAATTTCATTATAAAGGAGAGATAAAAGAAATTTAAATTGTTAATAAAAATTAAACATATGCCGTTACGTCTTTTGTAATTGAGATAAATGGCGTGAACATTTTTTTGAAAAATCGTACGATTTTTCATTTTTGCAAAAATAGTACGTTTTACATAGGTCATTGCGTTTTTTAAAATCAAACTTTTCCTAAACTCCTGCACCAATCCTGGTGAAATAAAGTTCCTAAGAAAGCTAAGGATCGATAGTTTCATAAAAGAAATAGCTTCATAAATGAAAGCTATTTTAAATACCTGTGTCATGAACCATACACCAACCAGATATCTGATATAGTTTAGGTTTAGATTTAAGATATAGCTCCAAACTTCAAATTTCAAAGGGCTATAACTCCGAAACTAGGCAACAGCTGAAAAACCCGTTGGAGTCTCCGTGCAAAATAACAAAACCGTAACAACAACAAAAACATTGAGCTCCTGTGGCTAAAGTAGATTTAAGCCGCTTCCAAGTACTATGGAAATATATTTATCCAATCTGCAGATTATATGGCCATCGATAATTAATGTAACATTGTTTCTTAATTGGATTTTAGGATTTTGGGTTTTTGTTATTTGCGGGAATGACAAAGTGAGTGAAAGGTGACTTTAATTAGATCAGACTGACAGAACGCCAAAATAATAGAATACATTCTATTCTTTTTCTATTATTTTTGTTTACGCTATGTCGGGCGACGTAATAGTTTTTCAGCGTTGTATACACAGGTTCTTATGGAGCATGTCAGACAGAGAATTGCTTTCATATTCATTGGTGGGTGTCACACTTGACATCTTGAGGCCACCTCAGAAAAAGTTGTTTACGTTGCACGCTGTCACACTATAAAAAATTGTGCGCGTCCTCTAATAGCCTGTTTCCATTAAATGGATTTTAGTGGATTTCGTTAGATCCGGATTTCAAAATGAAATCTACCCGTAATCCAATCTTTTCTTCATTGAAATTGTTGTTGTGAAATCTCATTAAATCCATTGCTGTCTTTAGATTTCATGGTATTCATCTCTGGTTTGAATTTCGAAATTATGCGTTACTTAGTCTTGTCTCTTTCTACAGACAATGTGATAGAAAGAGTTAAGTATTGTGCATAAAACATCTTGTCAAAGTGTCAAATAATTACTTCTGCAAATTAGTTCGACGACGTAAGTATACTATGTTTATCAAATTATTTAAACTTTTTAACTAATAACTTTAATTTCAGATGAGCAAGCCAAGAGTGAATTGGTCCGAGGAGGCGGAAAATGTATTTCTGGATATGTGGGCAGAGAACATAGATGGCCTTCGCGGGGCCCGTAAGAATGTCCACATATTCAGGGAGATGGCAGCGGAGATGGAAAGACATGGGTATGGCTTTACCGCGGATGAAATAAACACAAAAATTAAGAATTTGACAATGAAATATAGGTAATTAATTGCATCTAATTCAACATTAAATTGTATGTAATCATGTAGTTTTATTCCTTTCATAGGAAAACAAAAAACTTGATGGGCGCCTCGGGTGGTGCACCTCCTAGTTGGTCACATTTCAGGAGAGTGCACCAAATCATTGGCAGTTTTCCGGTCCACAACCTTATAGTAGAGGAGTCCGTGGAGGAAATTTGTGAGTATATAACATATATAACATTTTTTTATTCTTTTTATATATTTACTGTATATATTTTTCTATGTTGATAATATACATTTTCAGTTGGCGCCAATCATAGTATTCCTGAATCGCCATCATCTTCTCATTCTCCGTCGGCTAGACCATATCCATTGTCGTTGACAAGACCATCGCCATCTTCGTTGCCATCTCCATTGTCGTCCCCATTGGCATCGGCAGCACCATCTCCATTGCCGTCTCCATTACCATCGGTAGCACTATCGCCGTCTCCATCTCCGACGTCTTCTGGAAAAAAATTGGAACGCATTTTTAAATTTTGCGATGATGCGGATAAAGCGCTAAGCGAAGCTTTAGAAAATCAGCAAATAAACCAAGAGGAAATGATGAAAATGAATAAAATAATGTTGGAGATAGAAGAAAGAAAATTGGAAACACTGGAAAGGATTGGTGAAGATTCTCAAAGAATGATAGATTTTGTTATAAACTCAGTGAAAAAATAATATGTACGTAAAAAAATAATGTAAAAACGTAATTTTTGTTAAATAATGTAAACGTTGGACATTCAATATTTTACCAAAATATGAACACAAGGCCTCCCTATACATATCAGCAGTTTGTCTTTCATTGGCTATATTTTTGCGATATTGTGGTGGATTTCTTCTTTCTCTTCTTTGCTCTTCTTGCAGCCAAGAAGAAGGTACTTGCTCATTTTCTTCTATTAAAAAATTGTGTAAAATACAACAGGCCTTGATGACCGCATTTGCATTTTCAATTTTATTGTCGATGCCTTTGCTAACTCGACGAAATCTAAAATGTTTAAGAGATTTTTGTTATTATCAACAACACGTATCGCAATTTGTGATTACCTGGCTTTGATGTGGCCAAACGCATTCTCGATTACTCTGCGCACCTTCGATAAATTGTAATTGAAGGTACGTCGTGATTCACTGTTCTCGATGCTGAATGGAAATGGTTTCATCAATGTTGGCGAAAACCTAAAGGCAGAATCAGCAATAATAAATACGCCAACATTGACTCCATTTATCATTCGGCCCTTTTCTTTGAGAACAGTTGAATTCTGTAGCTCACGCTTGAGTATCGATTTCTCATAAATCTGCGAGTCATTTCACCTTCCTGGACTGCCAACGTTAATGTAAAGAAATCTATACCTACATACAAAATTATAATTTACGTAACGTAATCATACACACACGATGCTATGATACTTTGATACATACTTTGCATCTACTAGAGCCAGGAGAACTGTGGAATACCATCCCTTATAGTTATAATAATCCACAGCATCGTTTCGCTTAGGACGGACTTCAATGTGGCAACCATCTGGAAAGAATATTTATTTTAATTTTTGAAAGACATAAGATTGTTACTATTAAATGCATACCAATAGCTCCAATGCATTGCGGGAATCCAAGCTGCGTAAACCCCCTGAGGCATTCTTCCACCCTTTCGCTTGTAAATGGCATATAATTCAATTTTTGAAAATTTTTACAATTTTCAAGCAAGGAAATATAAATTTGGACACAAGTATGAATAAATTTTAGTTTATGCATTTTTCTTTATTAAATAGCAATATGTAAACTAAACTTTTTTGAAAGGAAATTGTTTTGATGGCCGATTGTCACTGAAATCCAGATTTGTGAATGGAAACACTTGATCAGCTGATTGATGTTCGAAATCCAAATCCACTGAAATCCATTTAATGGAAACAGGCTTTAACTCGTGTACGTGCAAGCGGTTGAGATCTGTTTGTAAGCGCTTTCATTTCAACGAAAGCACTGTACGGAGTGATCGATTTGACGTGTCAGTAGCAGCAGCAATGTTGTCGTTTATGTACTGTGTGTCTACCTACTGTATATTGCATTTATGACGTTGCATTATTCCAAATTTTTTAATTGTATCTTCCACTATTTCTTGTAATGAAATTCACCTGTTTTTTACCCTTTCGGTAGTATCCTTTTTTTCAGGAATTTCCAAGTTGTAAAAATGAAGATGTTGAAAGGGTTGACAGAAAGAGAGCAAGAGGAATTGCAACCTTTTTCTGTATCTTGTTTTTTAATTATACTTCTAAGAAATGTATCCTTACCAGTATCTTTTAGGAATTGATAAATATTTTTATTAATTTTTCTTAAATAAGAATGCGGACTATTTTCATATTTCAGAATATGTAAATTGCTAGTAATAATAATAGAAATTACATAATATAATGAAATTCTAAACGCAAACAGTAATGTACGCAAACAGTCAATCAACCAATTGCATAGGAAATCAACCAATCAGAGCGTGAGTTAAGATGCTTAGTGTTACACCCGACAATCATTCACATTACACAATACTAGTATACAATTCCGTACCATTTTTCATCGCACTACTCGGCTTGAATATCAACGCCGCGAAAGTAAAATCTCTGTCTAACCTGCTCCATAAGCATTAAACACAATCGGAGCAACAGGATACAAGACATTTTCTACTATCAAATTTACATGTTTGTATTAACAATCCAGTTTGTATCTTGTCTCCGGACTATTTCTAATTTTGACAGCAACAAAATTATTCTTGTTCTTCGGTTTGTTTGATACAGTCCGTCATGTAAAATTTGACAATTTGCATGGTGGGGTGTCACACTAGGCATCTTAACGCCAATTTAGTAAAAATTTACTTCGTTGGCTGTGATTGCTTATTATTTTTCGTGCTTTGAACAAAATGTTTAGCGTTTGTTAATAATTTAAGTAGAATTTCCTCTAATTCTTTAATTGTTTGCATTGTTTATCACTTTTGATATTCGTAATGCCTGCAAAAATCGCAAATCGGTATGAAATACTACGCATAGTTCTGATACTATTTTTGACAGCTTGCTGGCAAACTGATTGCAATGTAACATACCAGCAAATAAAAAATTGTTGAGAGAGTAAAATATTCCAATTTGCAGCAATCAAAAAATTGCAATGTAACATGGCACTTGGATGGAATTGGTTGCAGAAATAAAGAGTTGCTTTGCGAAATTATTTTCACCCAAAATTACTTTTTCTGGTAAAAGTTCTGGGATCTTTTTTACTCCAAAATGTGCTTACTTTTTTATTACGCCACACAAGAACACCGTTTTGATTGAAATTTGGAGGTGTCGACGGCAAATTTTTTTATTGCGGGTTCCGTAGTCATCGGCTCTCTTTCTCTCACGGATGAACTTGGCGTTGACAGTTTTGTACAGAAAACAAAAACAAAGAACAAAATGAAACAATCAAAAAATTGCAATGTAAGGCCCATATTACATTGCAAACAGTTGTTCGATCAAACAGTCCAAAAAAATGAACTATTTTACTCTCCCGTCAAATCTGTTTGCTTGCTATGTTACATTGCAAACACAAACAGTCAAACACTTTCCGTAGTATATATACATAATTAGAGTTGCTTTGTGCAATTATTAGCACGCAGTCCTCCTTTTTCCGGTATAAGTTCAGCTTTTTCACTCCAAAACATGCATACTTTTTTATTACACAACACAACAACTCTGTTCTGTTTGTAGTTTGCACGCATCGCCTGCAAACAGAGTATTTGCTGTGCCAACAGTTCATCCGTTTTCATTCTCTCACGGATGAACTGAGAGTGGACAGCTTTATACAGAAAACAAAAACAATGTGACTGTTTGATCGAACAACTGTTTGCAATGTAAGGCCCATATTACATTGCAAACAGTTGTTCGATGAAACAGTCCAAAGCAATGAACTATTTTACTCTCCCGTCAAATCTGTTTGCTTACTATGTTACATTGCAAACACAAACAGTCAAACACTTTCCGTAGTATATATACATAATTAGAGTTGCTTTGTGCAATTATTTTCACGTAATCCTCCTTTTTCCAGCATAAGTGCAGCTTTTTCACTCCAAAACATGCATACTTTTTTATTACACCACACAACAACTCTGTTCTGTTTGTAGTTTGCACGCATCGCCTGCAAACAGAGTATTTGCTGTGCCAACAGTTCATCCGTTTTCATTCTCTCACGGATGAACTGAGAGTTGACAGCTTTATACAGAAAACAATAACAATGTGACTGTTTGATCGAACAATTGTTTGCAATGTAATATGGGCCTAATATGGGCCTAACATGCACTAAGTACCTGTGTAATACAACGCTGAAAAGTTGTCGCGTCGCCCGGCCTAGCATATATACGCGTTCTGTCTGACGTCTCCATAAAGCCAGTAAGGTTGAAGGATTTTAGTAGTGATGTTCGGTTGTTGTGATTTTTAGGAAAGTCACATTTCTTTCGCTCATTTTCATTTTTTACAGAAAAATACTAAGTGATTCGTATCCTCAATGGTGTTGCACAGGTTACATAAGTTGTGACCTTTTATTTAATGTTATTTCTTTCTTTCCATTGCTCTATGAGAAGATGTAAATTTTTCTGCAAGCTTCGTTGATTGCATAGGAAATGGTGATAGGACAGCCACAACTAGTTGCGTGAGTTATGTTTTATGTCTCGTAAAGGAAATAAAACGCTTTAGTTCTTATTTTAGCTTATTAAATTTATTATGTCTTTTTACTTCGGAGGAACAACTGTGACTGACTTTTAATCTTTCTTAAAATTACTTACTCGAAGTTCTGATGGATTCCAGATCATGCATTTCAAACATTCATTCCCTGCAAGACAGCTACCAAGTAATTAACCGGTTAATTATATGGTAGCATTACCCGACGTCTCGGGTAAAGTTTCTATTAGTTTCTTAAGATCATCTGGAAAAATCTACCCGAAACTTTTGTGTACGTGTGATCTTGCATCCTTTTCTTTCACATATGTTCACTCCATATGTGTAAGTGTATAGTGCGCTCTTTCGCACTATTAGCTTTCTGGTATCGCTACCGCTTAATTAACCAGTTAATTACCTGGTTGCTATACCCTATCATTCGGATATCGCTACCGGTAAATGAACTGGTTAATTACCCGGTAGCGATACCAGTTTAATACCACCATTTCAAATATTAATAAATATAAACTACTGATTAATATAACTTTTTTTTATTATATAAATTATAAAACTATAGCTATTTAAAACTATATAAAAACGTAAATTAATATACGACAGGAGCTCATCGGTGATAACCTGCTTAACGACGTTAACGTTTGTTAACAATTGTTGCTGATTGCGCCACCACGAGAGTGTTCGCGTTCACTTCTAGTCACCGTGATAGAAAACAGCGATTCCTAAACTCTTACTAAGCGAGTCGTACGCTTCTCGTACGTTGTTCGTTTAAGGTCTACTCGGATTTCTCTTTTCTTCGCATTGCTTCATGGTTTCACATTTTTACATAAAGTATTTAATTAAAAAAATATGATTAAAAGAATAGATTTACAAAACAAAAAAAATGGGAAATAAAACATGTTTTCAGGAGTAGCATTTCTATTAGCGGATGAGAGTGACTCGGAACCAATATACCCTGAGACACCATAACAGAATTTTGAGGAATTCTTCGAATATGTTGGAATAAATATACATAAATATACATAAATGGATGTATATGGATTTATTTACACTTTCCAAAAACATTTCAGATTCATTAACAACTTTAGAATGAATAAGGCCTGCTTCATGAAGCTGTCAGATAAAGTAGCGCCACGGCTAAAACCAATATCGATAATGCCATTGCTAAAATTAGGTTAATTTTTACGTTTTCTGGCGGGCGGAAGCTACTAGAGAGGAGTAGGGAATGAATTCTGGCGACTATGTCGCAAGGGCGAGTGTCCAAGAACATTGCTGAACTCTTGGACATTTTCGAAAAGTATTTTCTTGGACTGCGGACCAAGAATGTGAAACGAAGGAAATATGGTTTTTCGAGAAATATGGAATTCATGGTGTCGTTGGATCACCAGGAAATAATGTCACCAGGAAATGAGCTGAAACATTTGTACTACAACAGAAAAGGTTTTTATAGTACGAATGTGATGATGGTTATTAATATTGTATATTTTAAAGTATTATATATATTGTATTTACATGTTTGTTCTATTGCACATTTGTGATTTCGACATGGTGATTCGTTTTATCGACGCAAGATATCCTGGCGCAAACCATTATTCGTTTGTATGGAGGATGAGTTCTGTTGAGGAATATTTCAGAAGGAAATATAATTCCGGAAAACGTAAAACTTGGCTCTTGGGTAAGATTCTTCAGTAATTCACATTAAAGTTATATGTTACATTATACAATTTTAACTTTAGGAGATCCTATCCTATCCTAGAGTTTATCCTTTTTATTCCTCAATTTATCTTACGGAGATAATAACCAAAATGAGTTTCGTGTGAATCTGTAAAAGATTCACGTTTTATTCTCTACGATTCTATTCTACGATTCAGTTTTACGATAAATTTCAATACAATATCTTCAATACAAATACTATACCTTCTATCATATTCCTTTTACATATATATAAATAAAAATATTATATATATATTTAAATATAATACATTATAATTTAATTTCTTTTGTAAATAATGGTTACAAATTTAATATTCAAAGTATTGTCCATCGCTAGCTATAACTTTTTCCCATATTTCTAGCTATTCACAAATACCCTTTCTGAAAAATTCTCCCGGCTTCTCCGCTATCCACGAATCGATAACATTTTTTACTTCTTCATAATTGGAGAAGTGCTGGTCAGCTAGGCCATGTTGCATTGATCGAAAGAGATAGTAATCGGATGGCGCAATGTCTGGACTAGGGGCGGGTGGGGTAGGACATCCCATTTGAGCTTTACAAGGTATGTTTTGACGAGTGCAGTGCTCGGCTCAAACGCTTCAATTGTCGTCGGCAGACATCCCTTGTGATCGTTTCATTCGGTTGCAACAGCTCATAATAGATCACACCCAGCTGGTCCCACCAAATACGCAACATAACCTTCAGGCCATGAATATTTTGAACGGCCGTCGATGATGATGCATGGCCGGGGTATCCATACGTTGCTCGACGTTTTGGATTATCGTAATGGACCCACTTTTCATCGCCAGTTACAATTCGATGTAAAACCTTTTTTTTTTGTGCCGTTGAGGCAGTTGGTCACACGTGAAAAATCGGCGTTCGACGTCTCTTGGCTTCAATTCATACGGCACCCAATGGCCTACTTTCCGGATCATTTCCATTGCTTTTAGACGATCGGAAATGGTTTGTTGAGCGACGCCATTGATTTTACAAGTTCTTCTTGCGTTTGGGATGGATCTTGGTCAAGCAATGTCTCCAATTCATGATCTTCAAACTTTTTTGGCTGTCCGGGCCGTTCATCGTCCTCCAAGTCAAAATTGCCACTTTTAAACCGTGCATACCACTTCTGGCACGTAGTAGAGCATGCAGACCATACACTTCCACCAAAATACGATGACTTTCGGCAGCCTTTTTCTTCATATTGAAGTAATGAAGAAGAAACTATATGACAGTAGCTTTCTAATACATATTTGGTAAGGTGAATCACTGGAATAAAAGTCAAGTTACGCCATCTGTTAGAAAACCGCACGAATTAATCGGTACCCCTATTATTACTAAACTTAAATGAACATTAAAAAAATAAAAAAAAATGTTCAGTTTCATAAGTTAGATGAATTCAGTTGTGTTTTGTTTATAATATGCACTTTAACTATGTAACATGCAAAAAGGAAAAAAAAATGTCTCATGCATTCAAAATAAATTAAATTATTATAACGAGAGGAGAGCGTCTGCCGCATCCTTCCATTTCTGATGGTTTACCAATTCCTCCAGCGATATAGCTATTCGCGCCAACAGACCATTATGCTCTCTTATTCCATTCTCAGCTACTGTGGCATGCTTTGTTTGAATATCCAACTGCTGCTGGAGCAACGCTACGACATCGCTGGAGGCTTCTTTTTCTTGATGCAGATTCAGGAATTCCACTGGTCGAAGCTGCATCCGTTCCGCTGAACAAAGCTGCAGCAGTTCCGCCCGACGAAGCTGCTGCAGCTCCGGTGGATGAAGCCCCACCAGCTTCAAGATCCGGAGAGACATCTCGATCCCAATCTGTAACGGCTGCAAGAAAATTTATCATAAAGTGCTTGCAATTGCAAACAAATACTTGCCAGTGCTTTCATACGGAAGCCCAAACTGAATTCCGCTGGGCAATATGCTACTCTCTAAATGTAGTATTTGCACTGTTTCCTGCTCCTGCGGAGTAAGGTGTTTAGCGTAGAATGGCCCGCCCCCCCCGTGCTTCTCAATTCGGCTGCGTTTTCCGGTAACTTCTTTTTAGGCCGACTCTTGATGTCAGTCCAAACATAACAATTGCAAAAATTATTTATTATTTTTTACGTATGCATATGAACACAAATGAAACTTACCTTTTTCCACGCGGTAAACCTCACTGGCGGACCATTCGCATTGAGGATCTCTCCCAATAATCCTCTACCACTCTATCCGTGGATACTCGGTTTGATCCAAACACCGGAACACCTTTCGCCATATCGGGGCGTTTTCCATTTTCCGCAGGACCAGGCTAAACTGGTTGTTGTTGGTAATTATTAAAAAAATAAAAATTAACTAATTTCACAAAATAAAATTTATTCTGATTACCTTTTCTTATTGGAATCCATTATATATTTTTTTCATAATAGTTTTATAATATAAACACGAAACACGTTTTTCTATGAGCTTGCACTAATTTCACTTCATAGAATGGAGTAACGACAGCTTTTGAGCAGTCGTTCCATATGACAGTTGGAATCATTACTCCATTGATGAAATAACAATTGCGAATACCTCTAACGAACGATAACTCGTAAAAGTACTCGTAGAAAGTGTTGTTGTGATTTTATCGAACGAACGACTCGTTGGTTGAGAACAAATTGAGAATAACAAAGTAACGACATAGCGAAAAACACAAAACAGAATGGAAAATAATCACGTCGTTCGTTGCAGGGTTCGTAATCGCTCGCTCTCGAGCGCTTTTTCCGCTCAAAAGAGCGTTTGTTTTCGAGAGCAGGAGCGACAGATAAAATTTTCAGCGAGGTTTTTAGGTTGACCTGTCAATTGTAAATGGCACTTCGCTGATAAAACGTACCTTGTGTATGAAGAGTATGTGTTATATGCGTAAAGTATACATACATATATACTTATGTACATATATTGTATTATTAATTACCTGTCTATTCGTGGAAACGGTAGCTACATCCACATGAAAAACGAAGACAATAAGTAGCAATAAAACCATTACCCCTTTTTAGCGATTCTTTGAAATTTAGCAATTTAGCCCTAATTCTTCACCAGACCTTATAAAAAAATGTTCAGAGTGTTAAAAAAAAAGAAATATTTGACAAAGTTTTTTTTATTGCCTTTGACTTGCTTTAATTATGTATAAATTAGCTGACCCGACGAACTTCGTACCACCTAAATATAATATCTGAATTGAAAAATTTTAATACGATCATGACTTTATTAAATTAAATACAATGCATCTTAACTCACAACGCCGATTAATTTCATCATCAGAATTTCCAAGGAAACAAATTTGTGATCAGTATTCACGGCGGGTAACAATGCTATAAAATCAAACACAATTTCTTGAGCTTGTGTAATGTGTTTCTTAGTTGAAGTTTTTTCGTAAATCTGTAATTTTTGCATTCAAAAAAGAACTTACCTCAAACGTAGGAACTGCTATACTTTTGTATGTTGTCCAAGAAATGCTTCAATCGAGTATCTTCCCCAGAAAGCAATGATGCCAATGGCTCTGGTGGCGGTGTTAATTTTACGTTTCCGATTGCACATCATATTCCTGGTGGTTCCTGTCGGAACCTCGAAGAATTGCAATATTGACAAACAGTGCTCATTGTACCGAAGTTGGCCATATCCGCTGCGTAATCGACTGTTGGATCCTACCTGAATGCCAAACGTTCGTTAATGATTGTGTCGGCTGGCCGTCTTTTTTGTCGACGTTCAAAATTATTTCGAGCGTTAGCTTGTACTGATCGAGTCGTACTTGATTGAATACGTTGTTCCGGAGTCATAATCGATCGCCCTTGCGAAATTCTTACACGATTTCCTTCCAAAACGGTGTCTGCGTTCTTCATCTTTCTCATTCACACGGTGGTTACTTGTTCGAGCTGAGTTACGTGTATGTATTTGCTTTATATGCATTATTATATGTACAATTGCCCAAATGCTTAATCAGCTATTTAGCTTGCAATTAGCCTGAGGACGGAAAAGGGTATCTGGTCAAATTAACTGCAACACTAGCAAATAGTGCTAAAGTGTCTGTCCTTGAAGTCTGGGGTGAATGACTATGTCATAACTTCTCCCCCTTATGGTAGAGCGAAGGCCACAGAGATTTTGATGAGTATGGAGCGATTTCTGGACCCTGTACGATGTACCTGAAGATCTCCTTCTTTTTTGCTATGATGAATGTTGCTGTGATAAAGATGGACATTAGTACTATAGCGGTGTAAGTGATTATTTGATTGTTGAATGTTATGTCGTTGGTTTGAAGAAGCATCATTTCTTGTTGAATGCTTTGTAGTTTTAGCTTTTCTAGTGATAGAACGTCTTTCGTAGAATTCGTGGTGATACTCGGGTCAGGTAATGGTATCATATATGTTTGATCCCAGTATTCGGTTAATGTGTCTTCATAACTAATGCCGTTAATTTGTATGCTGCAATCTCTTAACTGGATTAATTGGGTTCCTTTAGTTATGAAGGATGTGTTGTCACACGTTGACTTTACTAGTGTTTCTAAACATTGTTGCTGTGTTCTATTTGTACGATGTCTTGTTTCTTCCCAACGTCATTCATGGGGCAATTTGCTTTTTCTTTGTTCATCAATTTTACAACGCATTGTGACTGGTCTGTAGATTCTTGTTATTGTGCGGCTCCGCATAGATACGTGTTTTCGATTTTGGGACAGATTTCAGAAAAATATTGGATCTTTTGCTCATTGTATATAATATATGGCTTAATATAAATTTCTAAGGTTTCTGCTGCTTAGGGTATGCCACCATAGCCACTTGATTGGAGTTTTAGCCGCGACAATCAGTACGACAATTGTGTAGCGATACATAATGTCCGTTATTTTGTCGTCGACGCGGCCGCGATGTTGTATTTATACTTACTCCGCTTTCTGCCAGCGTCGGCAGAAAGGAAAGCAGCGCCGATACGACACCGGCGAACGTCCACGACAAGCGCTTGTTTATTCGACGCCGACACCGGGTAGGTAATCGTCTAGCCGGCGGAATGTAAACAGTGGCGACAGCAAAGTGCACGCTCAGCATTGCAGTATCGTTTACAGCAATGAAGCGGTTGTTTGTTTGCTTTGGTTCGTCGATTGCTCGACCAGCCAAGTAGCGTAAACTCACTTCAAAGTGGAGTGCAACAAAGTGTCGCGTCGTTAAGGATCCGATATCCGAACGACTCCACCTAATTTAAGTTTAATGATCGGACGTGTGTGGTATGTATGATCGCTCGTAAGCGAACACACATACACACACGTGCACGCCACAGTTATTTCAAAAATTTCTTGTAATTCTGAAAGTCTTAATATAGTGTTGTGTATCTCGGGGTGGTCCTTTATTAAGCAAGCCTTTTAACATTAAACACTTTGTAGTTCGATTTTTATTGTTTTATTCAACACTTTTGTCTATACTTAATTTTATCAATTATATCTCTCTTACAATCACTTTTAGCGACACTATTAATTATCTTAATCTAACACTAACTTTCCCGCGACTTTCCACGCGTTTCTCGAGACGACCTCCTCGCTTGGTTATAAGTTTTCGACTCCCGTTCGAATCTTTTTCTGGTTTTCACTCTGGCTTAGTCGACGCACCCGTCGACCGCACCAAAGTGGTTCGGTGTTGGCGCGTGTCGCAATTTCCATTCTTTCGCAATTTTTGTATTGCGAAATATCAATATCGGCAGAATTAAATCGTTCCCAATTTAATTCTTCCGCGTTTGGTTTTGGATTATTTTTATTATTTCTTTAAACCAAGCGTTTTATGGTCACAGCAAAGAGCTATGATTTTTATGGTTTGGAAACTCGCTACCGAGCGCTAGCTTCCACGATCCATACCAATGCAAACGCTCTGGTTGCTCCACCTAATTTAAGTTTAATGATCGGACGTGTGTGGTATGTATGATCGCTCGTAAGCGAACACACATACACACACGTGCACGCCACAGTTATTTCAAAAATTTCTTGTAATTCTGAAAGTCTTAATATAGTATGTATGTATCTCGGGGTGGTCCTTTATTAAGCAAGCCTTTTAACATTAAACACTTTGTAGTTCGATTTTTATTGTTTTATTCAACACTTTTGTCTATACTTAATTTTATCAATTATATCTCTCTTACAATCACTTTTAGCGACACTATTAATTATCTTAATCTAACACTAACTTTTCCGCGACTTTCCACGCGTTTCTCGAGACGACCTCCTCGCTTGGTTATAAGTTTTCGACTCCCGTTCGAATCTTTTTCTGGTTTTCACTCTGGCTTAGTCGACGCACCCGTCGACCGCACCAAAGTGGGTCGGTGTTGGCGCGTGTCGCAATTTCCATTCTTTCGCAATTTTTGTATTGCGAAATATCAATATCGGCAGAATTAAATCGTTCCCAATTTAATTCTTCCGCGTTTGGTTTTGGATTATTTTTATTATTTCTTTAAACCAAGCGTTTTATGGTCACAGCAAAGAGCTATGATTTTTATGGTTTGGAAACTCGCTACCGAGCGCTAGGTTCCACGATCCATACCAATGCAAACGCTCTGGTTGCTGACTCGACTCGCCAAAGCTTGAGTAAAGCTTTTGGCTACCAAGAAAAGTGCGGTGGTTGCTGGTTTGGCTTTCAAAAATATAAAATAGAAAGCTTTATATAGGAAATAGGAAATTGCGATCGCGACATACAACAATAGATTTAGAAATTATACTTAATTTAGCAAGTGTAACTGTTTCTGCAATTCCGCTTAAATGATTCGTAACCAGATCAATATTGTAATTGATTTGATTAATGTATTGTTGTTCTTGTATTGTGTCTTCAATGTCTTTAATTTTATTAGCATTTTTATTAATGAAATTTTCAATTTTTTCCGGTTCTTTATTTATGTGTTCAGTAATGTTTGTAATTCTTTCCGATAATTTATGATTGTACATGGCATGACTGTTAACAATAGAGCTAATATTTGTTGTTCTTTCTTTTATATTTTCAATTTGTTTGTTATTTCCTTTCTAATTTATTTCATTTTAGTTTCGATATTGCAATGCTGTTCATTGTCGATCCGTATTTTACGAATTTTTGTAGGGTACTGTAAGTATTTAATATGTTTTTTCCATATGTTTCTAAGTCTATTACGTGAAGGTTGTTTCTATGGGTTAGTATTTGGTTTGCTATGCCCAGGAAGTATGGAAGGATTGCTTGATTATTATTAAGGTTTTGAATTTGGATGGGCTGGGATGTGATTGAGGATATTCTGAAAATCAGCCCAAGAATCAGTATTGGTCCCATCTGGAGTTTGAGTTCGTCTGTTTTTTAAGGATTAATATCCACATATCTGTATACCGGCTCTAACTTTGATATTCAGTCAAATTTAGTTCTGTGTAGTTGTATGCCATCGCTACACAAAAACGCCTTAGTAATTTAAATATTTGTTCAGTTGTATGCCTCCGCTGTACAAATTATTATTATTTTAATATAACAGATGATTCAACGGGAAGCCGACTGCGCCACTTATGTTATTCCTCCACGAATCCGATAAAAAATAAAGATTTTGACCTGGCTGCAACTGCCAGGAATACCAAACACGACGGTTTTGTTTGGTAACTGATTTATTACTAACTTCAAAAGTTCACATTCATTAATATAATATAATAAAGAATAATCTAGGAATTAATAACTAATATGTATTTGCTTTATATGCACAATTGCCCAAATCCTTAGTCAGCTATTTGGCTTGCAATTGATGTTGTCGCGAGACGGGCTCGAAATTAATAATCCTCTAAAACGATTCTGCTAATAATAGTAGCGGAGGTGAAGAGAATGTCTGGGGAGAGATTTATTTCTATGTGGAGAAATCAATACATGTTGATATTTAAATATTATATAAATCTTAAATATACGCTTACCGCAGTCTGGGTCTCGTCTTACATGCTCACGATAACTGATCTTTCTTAAATTTGCGTATACCTACACATAACGAAGGCTTAACGGCATGAACAAATGACGAGGACTGCGGTGAGCAGAGCACAGGGTAGTTCTTAAACATGGATCATTCACACCCCGTCCCCCGTGAATCGAGAGATTCACTATCAACTAGCTCTAGGATCTGGGTACTGGTCGGTGTAGAATACTGACGGCTGTTTTAACCTCTGCTCGTCTGGCTACGCCGTCTGCTCCGTTGTAGACCTTCAGCACCACATCGCGGCAGTACTGTCGGCGCGGCATATTCGGGTCACAAATGAACACAACTTCGCCTACTTGAATCGGACGTGTCCGCGTAATTGACGCGCGACTCGCCACTGCTTTCTCAAAGCGCAAATCTTCTCTGTGGACTCGCTCACCACCGGTGTCTGCGCCGTGTTACTGCTTCCTAGTATAAAGTGGTTAGGGGTGAGCGGTTCCTCTTGGTTCTTCTCGATTGGCATATGCGTTAACGGTCGTGAATTTACAATACGCTCAGCTTTTATTACCAAACTGTTCAAAACGTACTCTCGCGGAGTCACTTCTTTCAATGTAGTTCACAGTATCCTTTTTACGCTCTGTACTAAGCGCTCCCACACACCTCCTTCCGAAGGGTTATTCGGACAATTGAACATCTAATCAATTCCTTTCTTAGACAACTCGTTCTGAACGCATTCGTTGTCGAATACTTCGCTGAATCGATTCGCCTCTTTATCGGCACCTACAAAATTCTTGCCGTTGTCGGATCGGATCCTAACCGGCACGCCGCGACTATTAATGAAATTCCTTAGAGCCAAGATGAAAGCGTCCGTGGACATATCATGAGCGACCTCCAGATGAATCGCCCGAACCGTGAGACCAAAGACAATATAATACAAAGATGTCTCACTCGGTACGTTGAAAAATATAAACAAAATTTTGTTCTGATCTGATAGCTTTTGTGCTTTTGAGAAAGAGCTTTCAATTTTGTTGAGAGGCAAGGCACATTCTCTCTCACCTTTTACATGGGTGCATAAATATATAATTCGCGCTCAAAACACAATGAACACAAGCGGTGCGAGAGGGAAGCGAATGTTTGTTTTTGTAAAATAAATTTTTAGAGTTTGTACGAATGAATACCGTACAAGGATACCGATCGCCCGACAACAACAACTACATATATGAATGACGACAAACAGCGTTCTTTACCGAACCAGAAACAGAATTTTTGTATTATTATTTTCACTGATGTTTTAGCTGTTGATGAGCTCAGTGCGTTTTCCTTGTGATTATTGATATTTTTATTCCGCTTTTTGTGACTTGATTGATTTAGACTTTGTCTACTATTTTTGATACTGATTTTGGTTTTTTATTTGCAAAATTTGGCAATTTATTTATTATTTATATTATAATTGGTAATTTGATTCTAAATTCTGAACATTTTTATTCATATTTCTCTCCGTTTAAAAATGACTGGAAAAATAGTTCGCAAATGCGGCTCCATATGCTGCTTATTGCATTAGATCAAAACGACAGTTTCCTGACACGCGATTATTCAAATTTCTTGACTATAATTCGCCTTTATTTGAGCAATGGGTGAATAAATGTAAACTATCTGAAGAATTTGTTAGTAATTCTTCTAAGTTATATTTATGCGAAAAACATTTTTCTCCAAATTTAATTGGGAAAAGATTGTTAACCCTATTCCTGCCAAGCTCTTCCACTGACGTAAACTGCCAAGGTGTGACTTATAGTCACATCAAATATTAAAATCACATCTCTTCATTTGGTATATTATATGTATTTCTATTCTTTCTTAACATTATTCAAAACATTTTATTGACTACTAATCATATAATGTAAAAATATTTCTATTTATAGAAATACTATTTACACTTTTTAAAGTTGCCTGACCGCAAGCGGAGCAAATAATTGTTTTCCTAGAATGCTCTTGGCATACATTTCGTCCGCATGTATTACAGGATTGTTTCGAAGCATGTCCTTTTCGAGATGGGCAATGGATGCATCATCAACGAACATGAGTTGGCGTCGGAGGTACTGCAATTGGACTAACCACACTTATTGATGCAATTTGCAAGGCGTCTTTTATAGCGGAGGTGTTTGTTTTCTTCAGACCCCTTAGGCTTACTCGCTTTATATTCAGCATGACTTATTCCAACGTCAAATTAATCGCAGCCATTCCACTTGCTTCAATCAATTTATAGAAGTGCGCAACTGGCCACCTTTGAGTTTTTCGTTTTACGGCGTGACACATTTGATCGAATATATATTCGATCCCCCCTCTTGTTGAGTTATAATAATTATAATATTATTTATTTATTGTCGTTATTTTTATCAATGTCAAACTCATAATGCATTGTGAAAAGCAACACCACGGCCTTATTTCTGTGTGGTACACAACTCACTAACGTCATGGTCTTTCGGAAACCGAACAGATTACTGTTGACTTCTCGACATGGAAATTTGAAGATCTGTTAGGAACCTCCTTTTCTAAGTATAGAATTCCATGCAGTGGGTAACTGGTTAGACTGTCGAAAATGCACCATTTTTTCATACCATACTTATCAGGTTTTGATGGTATGTATTACCGGAAGGAAACTCTGCCCCTAAATGCCACTAATTGTTCGTCGATTGTTAGGTTTTCCCAGGCATGTAGTACTTCTTAAAATTTTTTTTTACCATATTCCACAAATCCAGAAAAGGTGCAAATTTGTCTTCGGATCTCCGAAAGGATCTTGTTGATTTGTCATCAAATCGCAAATATCGCGATAAAGCAACAAATTGGTTTTTCGACATACAAGCACGAAAGAGTACTCAACCAAATATTGGATCCCAAAATTAGGCCTCGTTTTTGCCTTCCTGCTTTTAACAATAAGCCAATATAACAACGAGTTTCTATAGCATCTGTTGGCTTCCAGGACTGACCTACATGCTCAATTGCATTCACGTTAGTATGTTTGACTATCAAATTTATAGCATCTTCATTGAAGAATAAAGCAAATGCAAATGTTTTTACATGCAAAGCTTTTACTTAAGACCTTAACGAAATATCTATATATAAAACTATATGTATGTACATATATGCGTCACATAAAAAGTTTATGAAATACATTTTTATATGGTGTGATTGGAAGTCACATCTCCGCAGTTTACGCAATATTATGTATTATTTAATAAGAGAATTTAACTAAATAAAATATCAAAAGAATTTTTATGATTTTTTAATTAAAATAATACAGATAAAAAAATACATTACGCTCTTCAAGTCAAAATAGGTGGAATTTGGAAATTAGAGCCATTTCAGCATAAAGTGTGATCCAAAGTCACAGCA
Organism: Myopa tessellatipennis; assembly: GCA_943737955.2. NCBI lineage: Eukaryota > Metazoa > Arthropoda > Insecta > Diptera > Conopidae > Myopa > Myopa tessellatipennis. The sequence goes on along the minus strand of OX031314.1, from coordinate 14,758,019 downwards.
TGACAGGAATAGGGTTAAAACAAAAAAAAAAAAAATCATAAAATGCCAAATTTCAAATACTGAATCATGAATAAATGTCATTTAAATTTGAAGATTTGATCTTTTAATTGTTTGTTTCTACTGATATAGGGCCTCTAAAAGTTTGTTATGCCACCACCCTTTGTTGTTATAATTAAAATAAGATGTTCTACATTCTGGTGGCAACTGCATTGATTCTTTACACTCATTTGTAAAGCAAACGCGCTCTCTTTTGTGCTCACTTTCTTGCAAGTTGCAGCTCTTACTTCCACAACCTGATCTCTCGCTCTCACAAAATGTTAATTTTATTCTCTTAAAGCTTCAGATTTTATTTAATTTTATTTTATTTATTTTAATAAAATAAAATTTTAAACTTAATAGTTTAATTTTGGTTTCTAACGTAAACGTTAACACTACTGTGTTCAAAAACTTTTAAAATTTTAAAAAACTTGGCGAGTTGACTCAACTAAATCGGTGTTTAACACAAAAAATAATAACTGTGAGGTCACAAAAATAATTAAGAATCAAGCGGTTCAAAAAAGCTCCGAAGATACCTACATATCGTAGGTAGATAAAAGATACCTACACATAACGAAGGCTTAACGGCATGAACGATTGACGAGGACTGGGGTGAGCAGAACATCGGGTAGTTCTTAAACATTATGCATCATTCACAATTGATAAGCCTGAGAACGGAAAAGGGTATCCGGTCAAAATAACTGCATCGCTAGCAAATAGTGCTGAGGTATCTGCCCTAGAATGTCTGGGGTGAATGACTATGTCATAACTCGTGTTAGTGATAGAGGAAAATACTGTGATTCTGTGTGCGACTCGGATAGTCTGGTTTTACTGGGTTGTATATTGGAAATACATAATAAGTAATTTTTTTTTTTATTTTTTATATGTGACACTTTTAACGTCTAGAGCGCCTTTTTGATTGGCCGCTCTTTCCATCATATGGCCATCAATAATTGTCGAAACAAGGTTTCTAGCTAGCCTGCATTTTTGCATCCTTTTATGAATTTGAGGAAGAGGTGTAAATTGGGCTCTGCGAAGGAATTTATCTTTTCATTAAAGTCAGTTTCTTATAGCTTTTTTCAAATTGTTCTTCGCACTGATTAGATTTATGACCTCAGTGAATGCTTTTGTTCTGTTGTACTTTTTTTGTGCTGCGGTTTTTAATCGAAACAGTTTACTTATGTCCTCGTTCCACCACCTTTTTAGAGCTATTCTCTCATTGTCTGTGATTCAAAAATTTATGGGAAATTATATCAAAGACTTTCGAAATATCAGAATAAATCACTACATCAACTTGGTAATGTTCCTCAAAGGCTTTAATACAATAGTTATTAAAAACACTAAGATTAGTAGTGGTCGACCGACCAGGTGCAAACCCATGTTGGTGCTCGGAAAGAAGAGATTTAACAGAAAAATATATTTTTTGTTTAATCATTTTTTCAAAACTTTTAGATATATATGATAATTTAGATATAGGTCTATAATACTCAATCAAGTGTCTGTTTCCAGACTTATAAATAGGTAAAATGTGCGAAATTTTCCATCTATTAATAAAATGTCCAGATGTAAGAAATAAATTAAAAATACAAAGAGGATGTGAGGTTGAAGTAACACAATCTTTCAAAATACGAGAACTTAGGCCATCAATATCAGTACGATAAGAAGACTTGCAACGATAGAAGGAAATGCAACTTAAAATATCATCTGTACCTAATAATAATTTGCCGAAATCTACCGATAGACCAACAAATTTGGATCAGTATTACAATTACCTAGATCAAAATTTGATAGGAAATATTCAGCAAATAAATTAACAGAGTCTTGAATACTAAAAGAATTTTTGTCACCTAACGACAATAAAGTCGGAATGTCCGTAGAACCTTTTTTGATTTTTATATAATTCCAAAACGATTTTGGGTTTGATATTACTCTCAATATTCGGAATATATTGTTTCTATTCTATTTGTATTCTAATCTATTAAAAAAATTGAATTTCCGTGAATGAAACATTGACTTTTCTTTAAATTCCAAATTATTAATAATTTTAAATTTATTTAAGAATTTATTATGGAGATTTTTTAAATCCCTTAGGGCCAGTTTTTCAGTGCTCGGTTATCGTCGTTTCTCAGTTAACCTTCGTTTAAACGACACATTGTGTTTTTTAGTGCTCGTTTAAACGGAGGTTAACCGGCCAATATTGCTCAGTTAAACTCAGGTTAAACTCAGGTAAATTTATCTTTTTAATAGATAAAGAAACAGCTGTTTCTTTGACGTACAGAATTATAAATTGTTTATAAACAGATTACGAAAAAGTGAATTCGTGTGCTTTAATTTTTCCATTTCCATACATTTCTGTTACACAAAAAATTAGTTCCATATCCAGTGATAAAAGTGATGCTGAAATTTACGACATAATATGAATATATATGAAATATATATATATATATATATATATATATATATATATATGAAATATATATATATATATATATATATATATATATATATATATATATATAATATATATATATATAATATATATATATATATATAATATATATATGAAATACCTGAATATATATGAAAATACCTTCCATAACATTGTCATCGTCGTATGTTGATGGCAAGCCGAGGAATTCCTCCGTTTGTCCGATTCCTATAACCACGGAATCGACCTCTGTCACAGCCGAAGTTGACGCTTTGCCACCAGCAGTGGCAAACATATTTTGCCTGTCGGTGGCCAAGTTCTTTTTTGCAATTTGTTTTACGTTGTCGTATTTCGTCCTCAGCGATTTCATACACCTGTAGGGTCCTACAAACTAAGTTAATTTTAAATATTTCATTTTATGTTTATATTTAAATACCTGTAGAATTTGCATTGAATTCCTTTTTCACTATTTTCCAAGTGGCTTCTTTTTCTTCAATGCTCGCCCTGTCCGTGCGTTTGCACTCCAACTTTTCCTTGTGTATTTTCACACACTCTAACAGAAATTTTATTTCTGCTGATGAAAAATTTATATTTCGCTTAATCGTGGTCATATTTTATTGTTTATTGAATTTTTATTCTTATTTTGCTTATTTGCGCCAGAACAGCTGTTCTCTTTGTAAAAATTAATATATTGACAAGTGCTGCCAAAAAAGGTTTAGGTATACGCTAAATATTCATTGAATTTAGATAAATTCTGTATGAAATATAGATAAGATACGTTTAACATAGATAAGTTAAACTCGCACTGTAAAACTCAAATCTCAGTTAACCTTTGTTTGGCGTTTAACTAATCTCCGTTTAAACGAGCACTGAAAAACTGGGCCTTATACCATGGCTCTTAATAGAAACACCTTAGTTGAGTATTTGTAAGATACTGATTTTATTCTCTTTATTTTTGTTTGGGTTTATATACAAATTTTCTTATCTAAAGTTCTTATATGCTAAGTAGTAAGTATAAATGAATTAAACGTGATACAACAAAAAAAGGACCTTTAGGATATGTTTTTTCTAATCTAATTAAAGTCAAGTTTGGTTTTTTTAGGCGCTTGCTCGAGCAAGCCTTTTATTTACAATATTTAATAAGCGTAGTATTAGGTCGCGGGAGTAGCTGCATCTATCTTCTTGAGCGGTCAAGAAAACTCTGAATCTTAAGGCCATGGCAGCATATCCCAAAGGGTATGCCACCATAGCCACTTGAGCAACGCTTTTACCGCGACGTAGCAGAGGGCTACGATAATCAGAACAACAATTGTATAGCGATACATGCCGTCCGTTACTTTGTCGTCGACGCGGCCGCGATGTCGTATTTATACTTACTCCGCATTCTGCCAGCGACGGCAGAAAGGAAAGCAGCGCCAACACGACACCGGCGAACGTCCACGACAAGCGCATGTTTATTCGCCGCCAGCAGCGGGTAGCTAATCCGTCTAGCCGGCGGAATGTAAACAGTGGCGACGGCAAAGTGCACGCTCAGCATTGCTGTATCGTTTACAGCAATGAAGCGGTTGTTTGTTTGCCTTGGCTTATCGATCGCTCGACCAGCCAACTAGCGTAAACTTATTTCGAAGTGGAGTGCAACAAAGTGTCGCGTCGTTAAGGATCCGATATCCGAACGACTCCACCTACTTAAAGTTTAATGCTCGACCGTGTCGGTATGTATGATCGCTCGTCAGCGAACACACACACGCACACGTGCACGCCACAGTACTCCCCCCTTAGCGACGGCGTCGCGATACAAAGAAAGTGCACATCGTAGTGCATTGCTTAAACTATTGTCGTCAGGATATGCATATCGTCGTTTTTTGCTTAGGATTACTTACTATACTATCTATAATACACTTAGGAAAATACGCTATATTAATTTCTACAATACGATCAGGAATCCGCGCTGCTGCGGAGCCTGACGGGAACGCGGACTCGTCTGCCGCTTCTCGTCACCGTCTGGCGTGACGGTTGTCGGGTAATCGCTGGTTGGGGTGCTGGCGTCGTCTTGGGTGGCCGACCTCGTGGTCTGCCCGTTGGACGTCGTTGGGTCGAGGTGGAGAAGGATATTAGGTAGGAGGTAAGAAGAATATTATTATTTTATAAGATTTTTAAATTTTAAAACTTGCTAGTTTTACTTTTGGTAACGTAAACGTTATTGCTATTAGCTTAGAGAATCTCAAAATAGAAATTGCTTGGCGAATTACAACTTTAATCGATCTATGATCACTTCAACAAACGACTTTAAGTATATAAGCCTGGCTGAGGTGCTGGTGCTGTCATCTTCTGTGGCTGCTTCCGTGGTCGCTCCAACCGAGTCGCTGGTTGGGTGTCGTCGGGTAAGAAGGCTGCTTTGAGGCGGTCGACCGACACTTTAGCCGTCTTGTCGCCCACTTGAAGCTCGTACACCTTCTCTGTTCTGCGCAGGATCTTGTACGGTAAATATTATTATTTTATAAGATTTTTAAATTTTAAAACTTGCTAGTTTTACTTTTGGTAACGTAAACGTTATTGCTATTAGCTTAGAGAATCTCAAAATAGAAATTGCTTGGCGAATTACAACTTTAATCGATCTATGATCACTTCAACAAACGACTTTAAGTATATAAGCCTGGCTGAGGTGCTGGTGCTGTCATCTTCTGTGGCTGCTTCCGTGGTCGCTCCAACCGAGTCGCTGGTTGGGTGTCGTCGGGTAAGAAGGCTGCTTTGAGGCGGTCGACCGACACTTTAGCCGTCTTGTCGCCCACTTGAAGCTCGTACACCTTCTCTGTTCTGCGCAGGATCTTGTACGGCCCGTCGTAGCGAGGTTGCAGCGGGCGCTGGACCTTGTCGATACGCACGAAGAGGTGCGTGCATGTTGCAAGGTCGCGCTGCAGGAACACACGTGTGTTGTCGTGATGGCTGGTTTGCGTCGGCGATACCTTGCTCATCAGTCGACGCAAGTCTCTGATGAACTCGCTCTCATTGGCTTGGACCGGCGATGGTGCCAATAGTTCTCCGGGGAGCTTCAGATTCGTACCGTAGACCATTTCTGCTGGGCTGGCGTCGATGTCCTCTTTTATTGTAGTTCGCAAGCCGAGGAGCACTAATGGCAGCACTCCGCACCAGTCGTCGTCTTCGTAGCAGGTAATTGCTGCCTTCAAGGTTCGGTGCCATCGCTCGATGAGTCCGTTCGCTTGTGGGTGGTAAGGCGTAGTGCGAAAATGCTGGATTCCTAGCAGCTTATTCAGTTGCCTGAATACGTCAGATTCGAACTGACGACCGAGATCTGTTGTAATGCGCACTGGTATCCCGAAGCGTGCCATCCAGCCGGAGATCAGGCTCGTTGCGACGGTCTCTGCGGTCATGTTGGGCAGCGGAAAGGCTTCCGGCCATCTCGTAAATCGATCGATGATGGTCAAGCAATACTTGTTGTCCCGTGACGTGGGCAGGGGGCCGATGTTGATGTGCTCGAACCTCTCGCTCGGTTTATCGTAAAACTCGACTGCTGCTCGGTTGTGTCGACCCACTTTGCTGCGTTGGCACCGCCCCCACCGCGTAGTCCGAAGCGTCGACGTTAAGTGCGAGCTCGGCGTCTGGTGCCGGGTGATAAAGCAGCGTTGCTTTAGCCAGATCTGCCTTGCACTTCTCGAACGCGGTCGCTGCGTCCGTCGACCAGTTTAGCGGCGTTGTGTCCTTCTTTTTGTTTCCGCACATTAGGTCTTGCAACGCCATCTGATTGGCGACTGCGTGCGGGATGAATCGCCTGTAGAAATTAATCATCCCCAGGAACCTCTTGAGCCCGTGAGCCACCGTTGGACGTTTGAAATTAAGGATCGCCTCCACCTTGGATTGTTGTGGCTGGATACCGTCCCTCGTCACGGTGTGTCCCAGAAAACGGACCTGTGGCTTGCCGAGATCGCATTTCGCTGCGTTGATGGCGAGACCGTGCTCTCTGAGGAGCTGGAAAATTCGGCGCAGATGCCGCTCGTGCTCCTTGGTGTCTTTTGATGCTACGCAGATGTCGTCAATGTAGACGAACGCGTAGTCTGTTTCATTTACCAGAACGGAGTTTATGTGACGTTGGAACGTTTGCGCTGCGTTGCGCAAGCCGAACGTCATAAACTTAAACTGGAAAAGTCCGAACGGCGTGGCGATCGCCGACTTAGGAATGTCTACCGGTTCGATCGGTAACTGATGGTATGCCCGTTGCAAGTCGATCGTCGAAAAAATGGTCTTGCCGTGCAGTATATGGGTGAAGTCCTGTATGAACGGTATCGGATAACGATCCGGTACCGTAATCGCGTTCAGGGCGCGGTAGTCGCCGCACGGGCGCCAAGAACCAACGGACTTTTTTACCATGTGTAGCGGACTGGACCAGCTGCTGTCGGAAGGCTCGCAGATTCCCTGCTCGGTCAGGAAACGAAATTCGTTCATTGCGGCCTTCAACTTGTCGGGCGCCAATCGTCGCGGTCGAGCGCGTACTGGTGGACCCTTCGTCAGGATGTGATGTGTGATATATATATATATATATATATATAATATATATATATATATATATATATATATATAATATATATATATATATATAATATATATATGAAATACCTGAATATATATGAAAATACCTTCCATAACATTGTCATCGTCGTATGTTGATGGCAAGCCGAGGAATTCCTCCGTTTGTCCGATTCCTATAACCACGGAATCGACCTCTGTCACAGCCGAAGTTGACGCTTTGCCACCAGCAGTGGCAAACATATTTTGCCTGTCGGTGGCCAAGTTCTTTTTTGCAATTTGTTTTACGTTGTCGTATTTCGTCCTCAGCGATTTCATACACCTGTAGAGTCCTACAAACTAAGTTAATTTTAAATATTTCATTTTATGTTTATATTTAAATACCTGTAGAATTTGCATTGAATTCCTTTTCCACTATTTTCCAAGTGGCTTCTTTTTCTTCAATGCTCGCCCTGTCCGTGCGTTTGCACTCCAACTTTTCCTTGTGTATTTTCACACACTCTAACAGCTTAGAGAATCTCAAAATAGAAATTGCTTGGCGAATTACAACTTTAATCGATCTATGATCACTTCAACAAACGACTTTAAGTATATAAGCCTGGCTGAGGTGCTGGTGCTGTCATCTTCTGTGGCTGCTTCCGTGGTCGCTCCAACCGAGTCGCTGGTTGGGTGTCGTCGGGTAAGAAGGCTGCTTTGAGGCGGTCGACCGACACTTTAGCCGTCTTGTCGCCCACTTGAAGCTCGTACACCTTCTCTGTTCTGCGCAGGATCTTGTACGGTAAATATTATTATTTTATAAGATTTTTAAATTTTAAAACTTGCTAGTTTTACTTTTGGTAACGTAAACGTTATTGCTATTAGCTTAGAGAATCTCAAAATAGAAATTGCTTGGCGAATTACAACTTTAATCGATCTATGATCACTTCAACAAACGACTTTAAGTATATAAGCCTGGCTGAGGTGCTGGTGCTGTCATCTTCTGTGGCTGCTTCCGTGGTCGCTCCAACCGAGTCGCTGGTTGGGTGTCGTCGGGTAAGAAGGCTGCTTTGAGGCGGTCGACCGACACTTTAGCCGTCTTGTCGCCCACTTGAAGCTCGTACACCTCTGTTCTGCGCAGGATCTTGTACGGCCCGTCGTAGCGAGGTTGCAGCGGGCGCTGGACCTTGTCGATACGCACGAAGAGGTGCGTGCATGTTGCAAGGTCGCGCTGCAGGAACACACGTGTGTTGTCGTGATGGCTGGTTTGCGTCGGCGATACCTTGCTCATCAGTCGACGCAAGTCTCTGATGAACTCGCTCTCATTGGCTTGGACCGGCGATGGTGCCAATAGTTCTCCGGGGAGCTTCAGATTCGTACCGTAGACCATTTCTGCTGGGCTGGCGTCGATGTCCTCTTTTATTGTAGTTCGCAAGCCGAGGAGCACTAATGGCAGCACTCCGCACCAGTCGTCGTCTTCGTAGCAGGTAATTGCTGCCTTCAAGGTTCGGTGCCATCGCTCGATGAGTCCGTTCGCTTGTGGGTGGTAAGGCGTAGTGCGAAAATGCTGGATTCCTAGCAGCTTATTCAGTTGCCTGAATACGTCAGATTCGAACTGACGACCGAGATCTGTTGTAATGCGCACTGGTATCCCGAAGCGTGCCATCCAGCCGGAGATCAGGCTCGTTGCGACGGTCTCTGCGGTCATGTTGGGCAGCGGAAAGGCTTCCGGCCATCTCGTAAATCGATCGATGATGGTCAAGCAATACTTGTTGTCCCGTGACGTGGGCAGGGGGCCGATGTTGATGTGCTCGAACCTCTCGCTCGGTTTATCGTAAAACTCGACTGCTGCTCGGTTGTGTCGACCCACTTTGCTGCGTTGGCACTGGATGCACGAGCGGACGAACTGCTTCACGTCCTTGGCCACCATTGGCCAAACGAATCTTTCTCGGACTAGGTTGAGCGTCGCGTTGGCGCCGGCGTGCGCTATGCCATGTAGCTTGGCTATAACGCGCCTTCGTAATGATGCTGGGACCAGTGGTCGTATCCTGTTGTGGCCGGTGTCGCACAGGATCGTCTTCTTGCTGTCTGCCAGCGCGAGCGGCTTAATGACCAAGGCTGTTTGGTCCGCTGTCTGCTCTTTCAGTTGTTGGATCTCGGGATCCCGTGCCTGCTCGTCGGCCATCTCGCCGAAGTCAATGAATTTGTTCGCTGCGTCCAGTCGCTGGACGCGTGACAGCGTGTCTGCTACTTCATTCGATTTACCCGGGACATGACGTATGTCCGTGGTAAACTGGCCCACGTAGTCGAGGTGGCGCGCCTGTCGCGGCGAAGCTCGCTCCGAGTTCTGCTGAAAGGCAAAGGTAAGTGGCTTATGATCAGTGAAAATGGCGAAGTCGCGACCTTCCACCATATGCTTAAAAAATTGGACCGCCTGGTACATCGCTACCAGTTCACGATCGTACGTGCTGTACTTTTTTTGCGCGTCGGTCAGCTTCTTAGAATAAAATCCTAGCGGTTGAGGCTCGCCGTTGACCATTTGATGAAGGACCGCCCCCACCGCGTAGTCCGAAGCGTCGACGTTAAGTGCGAGCTCGGCGTCTGGTGCCGGGTGATAAAGCAGCGTTGCTTTAGCCAGATCTGCCTTGCACTTCTCGAACGCGGTCGCTGCGTCCGTCGACCAGTTTAGCGGCGTTGTGTCCTTCTTTTTGTTTCCGCACATTAGGTCTTGCAACGCCATCTGATTGGCGACTGCGTGCGGGATGAATCGCCTGTAGAAATTAATCATCCCCAGGAACCTCTTGAGCCCGTGAGCCACCGTTGGACGTTTGAAATTAAGGATCGCCTCTACCTTGGATTGTTGTGGCTGGATACCGTCCCTCGTCACGGTGTGTCCCAGAAAACGGACCTGTGGCTTGCCGAGATCGCATTTCGCTGCGTTGATGGCGAGACCGTGCTCTCTGAGGAGCTGGAAAATTCGGCGCAGATGCCGCTCGTGCTCCTTGGTGTCTTTTGATGCTACGCAGATGTCGTCAATGTAGACGAACGCGTAGTCTGTTTCATTTACCAGAACGGAGTTTATGTGACGTTGGAACGTTTGCGCTGCGTTGCGCAAGCCGAACGTCATAAACTTAAACTGGAAAAGTCCGAACGGCGTGGCGATCGCCGACTTAGGAATGTCTACCGGTTCGATCGGTAACTGATGGTATGCCCGTTGCAAGTCGATCGTCGAAAAAATGGTCTTGCCGTGCAGTATATGGGTGAAGTCCTGTATGAACGGTATCGGATAACGATCCGGTACCGTAATCGCGTTCAGGGCGCGGTAGTCGCCGCACGGGCGCCAAGAACCATCGGACTTTTTTACCATGTGTAGCGGACTGGACCAGCTGCTGTCGGAAGGCTCGCAGATTCCCTGCTCGGTCAGGAAACGAAATTCGTTCATTGCGGCCTTCAACTTGTCGGGCGCCAATCGTCGCGGTCGAGCGCGTACTGGTGGACCCTTCGTCAGGATGTGATGTGTGATATATATATATATATATATATATAATATATATATATATATATATATATATAATATATATATATATATATAATATATATATGAAATACCTGAATATATATGAAAATACCTTCCATAACATTGTCATCGTCGTATGTTGATGGCAAGCCGAGGAATTCCTCCGTTTGTCCGATTCCTATAACCACGGAATCGACCTCTGTCACAGCCGAAGTTGACGCTTTGCCACCAGCAGTGGCAAATATATTTTGCCTGTCGGTGGCCAAGTTCTTTTTTGCAATTTGTTTTACGTTGTCGTATTTCGTCCTCAGCGATTTCATACACCTGTAGAGTCCTACAAACTAAGTTAATTTTAAATATTTCATTTTATGTTTATATTTAAATACCTGTAGAATTTGCATTGAATTCCTTTTCCACTATTTTCCAAGTGGCTTCTTTTTCTTCAATGCTCGCCCTGTCCGTGCGTTTGCACTCCAACTTTTCCTTGTGTATTTTCACACACTCTAACAGAAATTTTATTTCTGCTGATGAAAAATTTATATTTCGCTTAATCGTGGTCATATTTTATTGTTTATTGAATTTTTATTCTTATTTTGCTTATTTGCGCCAGAACAGCTGTTCTCTTTGTAAAAATTAATATATTGACAAGTGCTGCCAAAAAAGGTTTAGGTATACGCTAAATATTCATTGAATTTAGATAAATTCTGTATGAAATATAGATAAGATACGTTTAACATAGATAAGTTAAACTCGCACTGTAAAACTCAAATCTCAGTTAACCTTTGTTTGGCGTTTAACTAATCTCCGTTTAAACGAGCACTGAAAAACTGGGCCTTATACCATGGCTCTTAATAGAAACACCTTAGTTGAGTATTTGTAAGATACTGATTTTATTCTCTTTATTTTTGTTTGGGTTTATATACAAATTTTCTTATCTAAAGTTCTTATATGCTAAGTAGTAAGTATAAATGAATTAAACGTGATACAACAAAAAAAGGACCTTTAGGATATGTTTTTTCTAATCTAATTAAAGTCAAGTTTGGTTTTTTTAGGCGCTTGCTCGAGCAAGCCTTTTATTTACAATATTTAATAAGCGTAGTATTAGGTCGCGGGAGTAGCTGCATCTATCTTCTTGAGCGGTCAAGAAAACTCTGAATCTTAAGGCCATGGCAGCATATCCCAAAGGGTATGCCACCATAGCCACTTGAGCAACGCTTTTACCGCGACGTAGCAGAGGGCTACGATAATCAGAACAACAATTGTATAGCGATACATGCCGTCCGTTACTTTGTCGTCGACGCGGCCGCGATGTCGTATTTATACTTACTCCGCATTCTGCCAGCGACGGCAGAAAGGAAAGCAGCGCCAACACGACACCGGCGAACGTCCACGACAAGCGCATGTTTATTCGCCGCCAGCAGCGGATAGCTAATCCGTCTAGCCGGCGGAATGTAAACAGTGGCGACGGCAAAGTGCACGCTCAGCATTGCTGTATCGTTTACAGCAATGAAGCGGTTGTTTGTTTGCCTTGGCTTATCGATCGCTCGACCAGCCAAGTAGCGTAAACTTATTTCGAAGTGGAGTGCAACAAAGTGTCGCGTCGTTAAGGATCCGATATCCGAACGACTCCACCTACTTAAAGTTTAATGCTCGACCGTGTCGGTATGTATGATCGCTCGTCAGCGAACACACACACGCACACGTGCACGCCACAGACCCTTTGGACGATAAGAAGGTATGCTCGAAGCGATGATAAGGAATACACAAAGATAAGACGTTGCGTGGGAAAGTCGAATAACTTATCTTCACTGTTCGTTGCAGTGTTCCTTCTCCGAATCTTATCTGTGTACATATGTTTGAACATTCTGCCGGCCAAATTACGCGGCCGGGGGTGAGTAGTCTATGTGTATCCTATTTGGAGCTGAAAAACATTTATATCTTAAGTAAATGGATACTAATATTACTATTATTATTATGACTAAAATTATGGAAAGATGACCGCTTTTTGTGTGCAGTTTGAGCTCTTTAAGATGCTGTGTTAGATGATCGATCTGCTCGCTGTTGTTGATCATCATTGTATCCAACGGTTTTATATCGGAATTCGATATAAAGCTGATGTTCTTCACCCATGCTGATGCTTGAATCGCGATTCCCTTTGTTGATTTATATCTTCTGTAGGACGTCAATGAAATACCATCATACATCCAGGTTTGAGCTCTAGAATGCCCTGAGGAGGAATTTCCAGCCAAACTGCTCTTACCTAATTTGCAACTGATGCTGATTTCCACCTGTTCAAAAACCTTAAAGATCCAGTGGATCTTGCTGGATAGTGGAGTCCAGGTACTTGCCCGATTCACCTCCTTGAATTGTTTCAGCGCAGCAATCTCGCAAGCTCGCCCTATTGCCGGCTTCCAAGGCCAATTCATGCTGCAGACGAATCGATCCTCTGTTGTCCTTTCACATTCGCTTAACTGATATTCTGTCATCAGCGTGTATAAGCTGCTTTCGGTCTTGAAAGCGATATATTCGGTGCGTATTATTGGCTTGACGATCCGGCCTTCTTTCTCAATTGGTAGCGGTGTCAACCTGTAAATCCCGGCTGATACCTTATTCAATAACGGTATCTCAGCGCTTATAACCAGGCGCCGATCCATCACAATACCTTTCGCCTTCATTGAGCTGTAAACACTCTTTAGATCGGTACCCGAAAGTGCACCGGGGAGTACAAGATCCTCAGGAATACTCTTTTTAATATCCAGGATGGCATTTTGTAACTGTCCTGGAGTTAGAAGCTGCCGATTTATGTGCCCATGGTTGATGTCAATAAGAAGGTTGATCACTGATGTTTGTATCTTGTCACACTCATTATTATTATTGTGATGACATCACTTGAAATAATAACGCGATCTTTTCTTCATCTACTTTCCTGTTGATTTCGTCATAAAACAGATTAAGGTGATCGGATATCTTTTGAAAATTCGTGTTAACTTCGCTTGTCGTTTTTTTAGTATGTTGACCGTTGAATCCAGAACTGAAGTTTGTTGCTTTATCAAATGCTCTAGGTTTAACTTATTCTCAAAGATATTTAGCATGTTTACTTCCATCTCCGTTCTGTCGTCTGCATCCATTATTCCGAAAGGGATGTGATATAAAGATCCCACAAATTCGAACGGTGCTCTCTTCTTTCGCTCTTTCCTTATGAGCAAGTCATTATTTTGCTTCAATGTGTAATATTGCTTTGTTCCCAGATTTCTATTTACGAATTGTTTTGAATTATTAAAATTTTCGTTTATATTTTGATTATTAAAATTTCTATTTCTATATTGTATAGAATTGCCAAACCGAGCATTCGGATTCCACGCCCTATCATTATTTAGGAATTATCCCGAATTTTTAAAATGTTCATTAAAATTTAAGTTATTAAAATTTCTATTTTTATATTGAAAAGAATCATTAAAATTTCAATTTGGATTCCAAGTATGTTTTGTTTCTGTAATGTTCAATTTGCTTGGTGTTTCTAATAGAACCGAGTGAGCTGAACAGCATTTCTCGACGGCAACTTCGTCATCATTTGGTATCATCGTTGCTAAGTCGACTTTTTTCCTACAGCATTTTTATTGTACTATAAATATGTAAGTTAAATTAAATGAATGTTTAAGTTTTAAAGAAAATTTCTTTATTTAATTTATTTTCGCTGGACAATTGCCAGCTTACTTGACTAAGGGTCACAGAAGACTGTTTTCAAAATATGCTTAGCTTAATCTTATTACCTAGCGCTGCGCTGCTACACCCTGGATTTAAATTTCCAGCGCGTGTTACGTTAACTCCTCCCTCCTTAAGCATGATTGTCCTCGATCATTTAAAAATATGGCAGGTCATTGACACTTCAACTTTTTGGTTGATGGTAAGCTTTTTCCTCTGCTATTGCGGTCGGTGCTATCTGTATTTCTTTAAATGTAATCTTCTCTGTCGTTTTCTTCCATACTTTTAACCAGATGATCATTGTGAGAAAGATGCTGCCTAGTATAACGAAGGATATTGTATTGCGTTTGCTGTCTGTCTGCCATGCCGAGATGAATCTTGTGTTCTTTATACATATGTAGATCCTTGAGTGCCTCCAGCGAAAGCAAATTTATTCGGTTCTTCTCCGATGGTGTGGATTGCATTATCGCGGGCGCTGTTTCTAATATTGTTGTCTCTAGATTGCTGTAAAACTGCTGGTTTATTTTGATTGTAATATTGGTAAATTTTACCAGATAAGTGCCGTTGATTCTATGTTGAGATGTTTCCGTTTCTATTGTTCCATTGTAGTCGTTAATTAGTAGCATGCCTGGTTGAATTTCTTCGACTGTTCGTATATGATGACCATTACTGATAGTACAGGATGAGATTAAGCTATTTATTAGATTTGGAATGAAGGTATCATTACTTAAATCTACTAATTGATTTCTCTTACATATTCTAAAAATGTTATATTGTTGACAATTATCTATAATTCCATAGAATTTATTTTTATGTTTTAACAATTCTTTATATTTTAATTCGATCATTTCATTGTTCTTTTTACCTGTTTAATTAATAATCTTGTATAAGTTTCTTTTGAAGTGAAACATAGTGAGAACGTTTACTTTTGCGAATTCTAAAGCTTCGTCTTCTGAAGCTCCTTTCCTTAATTTAATAACCTAGAATTTACTATTCCGTTCTTTGCCCATTCTATGGCGTATCTTATATTAACTAATTCTTCTTTAACACGTCTTAACCTATACTAAATACAGCTTATAGCTATTTCATAATTTACGTTTCCATTTTTTCTTATAACATTGTTATTTCATTTGTAATTTTTGTTAAATTATTTATCCTTCATTGAATGCTTGATTAATTACTACTTGCTTATTACTATTATTATTTAATTCGGTTATATTATTATTTATCATTTCCAAATCATCATGGTCGGGGCTGGCGGCTATGTATTTTCATGCAGTACCGATGATGTTTATTGCTCTATTGGCTTTACTGTTTTTAATGGGAGTAAAGGATTCTAGGATTTCGAGGGATTGTTGAATTTCGTTGATTAGAAGTGGGAAATAGACATTACTTCTGTGTATGTTCTGATTGGTGTATGTCGGTTTTCCAAAAAATCACTATGCCTCTACGTCTATGATGAGTATGAGCTGGTTCCGTCTACGATTTTGGCTTGTCCGTTTGTTGTAGTTATCATGTGAGTTGTATGATCCAGTATCTGTATTTGAGATTTAGTAGCGTAAATGAGTGGCCTGAAAAATAAGTTTTAGCTTTTAATACGTGTTTCTCTTTTACTGTTTCTCGTTTGTAACGCTGCGTCAGTTTTGTACCATGTCGCTTATTTATTCTGAGGTATATGATGTCTCCTTCTTTGTAGTTTCTTATTTGGTTTCTGTTCTTGTTATGCGTTTCTATGATTTTTTAATACTTTTTGCTACCATTTGCATACCTTTAGCTTCTACTTAAGAATTTATAATAGTTTTTGACTATAAAATATTGAAAACCGTTGTGTTACACTTTACTTCATGGTACTACCGTGATTGTAAGCGAAAAAATCCGGAAAGTTTAGAGGAAATACAAATAATAAACTCGCTACAAACTATACATAATTGTTACAAAATAAAATTTAACCCAACCTTACCCACTCCTATTTATGTATTTTAAGCAATAATAATTTAAAATAAACTTTATAATCGATATTAATTGATTCGCTGAAACAATGAATAGTTTTGCAGTACTTGGCGTTAATGTTATATTTTATGTCAGTTTAGCAAAAAAATATACGAGTTGCTGAAGAACTCAAATTTTACTACTGTTGTTCTTGTTTCTTATGCTAACTCCAACAACACCAATAATATAAATATAAATATTTTTTCACTAATATGCAACTCTGTTTTCTGGTGTCCCCAGAAATTTCGAGGGACATGTTCATTTCATGTTCATCGATGTTCATTTGTATACAATCCATAGTTCATCTTACTGTTTAGTTGTGAAAACAACAACAAATGGTGTCCCCAGGGGACACGTGTCCCACGTGTAAACACGGCATAAGGCGCCGATCCCAGTGAACCCGACCTCACAAAATACTTCGATGGGTTTTTTATTCGTAGATGCTTCTATCTAGTAATTCGTTAAAGGAGTCATGTATGTTGTCCGGTTTAAGGCATCCAAGTTGTTCTGACAATGTAAAATGAAAGCTTTCTACCTGACCGTTGACAAAGCTGCTATTCGGTGGTCTTTTAAAGACTTTTATACCTAAATGATCTTTAATTATAAATAAAATAGTTCTGGAATTAAGGGATTTCTCGTTATCTATTACAATAGTTTGTGGAATGCCAAAGGCGGAAAGTAGTTTTCTTAAAAGTTCTTTGATCTTCTTGATGTCAGGGTTCGGAAATGCTCGCTCGCACTCGCGAGCAGGAGCGACAAAAAAATATTTTCGGCGCTCCTGCTCGCTCCAAAGAGCATTTTTTTCAGGAGCGCGATCGAGCAGGAGCGGCAAAACAAAATTTTCAGCGCTCCTGCTCGCTCCAAAGAGCATTTATTTTCAGGAGCTCGAGCGAGCAGGAGCGGCAAAAAAAAAAAATTGTCAGCGCTCCTGCTCGCTCCAAAGAGCATTTTTTTTCAGGAGCGCGAGCGAGCGAGAAATATACATATATATGTATTTTTTTTATATATACATATGTATATTATTATTGTATTAAATTAGCAATTATTAGTATATAATTTATCAACTGTGTAAATGATTACACCTTGAATACTCTTTTAGTACTGATTTTATTTCTAAAATTCCTCGGTTTTTATACATTTTTCTTATCTTAGTTTACATTGTATTACATCTACATTACATTTATCTTAGAACCATTAATTGCTCCCTTTTTCTTATCTTCTAGTCGTTAATAATAAAAGAGTCCTAAATACATAAATTATCCTAATAATAGTTGCATATCAGCTATTCAGAAACGACCTTCTCTTGTAGTTGTCGCTCTGCGTTGATAAGACCGCTCGTATAGTGTCGTCATGGTGTGATGATAAGACCGCTCGTATAGTGTCGTCATGGAGTGATGATAAGACCACTCGTATAGTGTATTCCTGGTGCGATGATAAGACTAGCCGCTTGCTTCTTGAAAACAAACCAATGTTCATCTTTGAACATTCTACCGGGGACTAATGAGGAGCAGGGGGACAAAAATCGATACTTATTGTTTTACTGTTACTACAGCATTTTGTTTTTATATACATAATAAGTAATATAACCAATATTAACACAATAAGCAACAAGGATGTGTGTCCGCTCATTGTGTGAAATTTTAGACTCTTTAATTCCACGTGTGCTTCCTTCAGAATGCCAAGATGTGTCTTTAGATGATTGATATCCAAGCTGTTGTTCAACACCATCGTCTGCGGTAGTTTTACATTGATTTCGTTGATGGAACTAAAGTCGCTTATCCATGATATTGCTTTGCTTGCAATGTTGATTCGAGAGGCATATTGCTGGACCGATTTCAAAGTAATACCATCAAGAATAGTTGTACATTCAGGGTGCAACTCTAAAACTCCTTGTAAAGGAAGATTAATCCAATTTTGTTTCTTAACACCACAATCCACGTACAGTAACTTGTTATGAAATATTTTGAAGACCCATTGATTGTTCGACAGCTCCTTCCAATAGCTCTGCTGTTTTTACTCTTATTTGTGCCGTTGCTAGTAGCACTGTTGACGCCTTCTCTTGTCCGGTTACCATATTTATGCTTTTTTCCGGATTTTTTTCCTCCTTCTTAAATTCCTCAATTTGAGGAAGAGTATGATGATTTTTTCCACATTTTTTGCAGTTCTCCATACTGTTTATACATTTTATATCGAATTTATGGTTCATGCATCGATACCATAATTTATTCTTTTTTATAAAATTTCTTCTCTCAATGATTGTGGTTGATTGAAACTTTCTGCAATTGACCAGCTCATGACCGATTAATTTGCAATAATCGCAACTCTTCTGCGCTATATGGAATGCGCTCGGTTGTTTCTGGTTAGTTTTAAAATTGTTGCCTTGTTTTTTACCTGTATATGCTTCTAATGCTTGGTATTGCTGTTCCAGGAAAAGAAGTACGTCTTCAAGTGTTTGGATCTCCTTAGTTTTCTTCACACTTTGCTCATAAATACGCAGCCCATCTCTGTCTAATTTTCGGACGATTATCCTTGCGATAAATGGTTCTGCGTCGTCAATCTTGATATTAAGGCCTTTCAATGCTTGAACACATTCATTTGTTGTATCCAATAATTGTTTTACACTGAAGGCCGACTCAGTTTTTACCATCGGATGATCCAAAATCTTATCTACATGTGTGGTAAATAGTAATCTTATGTTTTCATACCTTGCTGTTAATATATTCCATGCAGCTTCATAATTGGCATCTGTCACCTTTAAATGTTGAATAAGCCTTCCAGCTTCACCTCTAATGTAATTTTTTAGGCGATACATTTTTTCTGCATTCGACAAATTTTGCTGACTATGCACTAAATTCTTAAATAAATCGTGAAATGATGGCCATTCAGCTATGTTCCCGAAGAAAATTGGAATTTTTATGTCTTCCAATTTTAATTGATTTTTATATTTTGCTTCCGTTCCTGAAAGTGCCACCATTACCATCTTTAGTACGACCCTGTATTCCTTGTTTATTTCTAAATTTTCATCTTCAATTATCTCGTTCTGAGTTTAATTTCCACTTTCTTCTAATAATTTTTCGTAACTTTCTTTTATTTTCTCTATTTGTTCTTCCAACGCAGTTTTTGTAACAATCAGTTCCGCTTTTTGGCCGTTGTTTACTTCTGATAGAGCTTCATCCATTAATTCATGTAGATAATATTTATATTTTTGAATTTTTTTGAATATTGGTTTACTAGTGCAGTTGTCTCCTATTGGATTCATAACTTTTCCTCTAGTTTTCTCATTTTCCTTTGCTATTCTGCTTGACTTAGTGTAGCTTTCGACTTCCACTTTCTTTTCTAGTTTTTTGCAAGCCTCTTCAATGATTATTTCCATTGCTTCGAAATAATGTTTTCAAAGTATGGTTCCTCTGTAATTCCTTTAGCCAATAGTTTGCTATGATTAGCCTCTAGTTGAAGCTTAATCCGTTCCAAGCGTTTCTTCATTTCTTCCACTTGCCTTGACCGGATTCTATCTTCAAAAATTTTATCCCTTATGGATATAGCTTCTTCACCAAGCTCCTTCTTCTTCTCCAGAATTTGTTGCTGTTCCTTCGGCATTTTACTCGGTATTATTATTATTTTTTTAAAATAATTTTATTTTGCACTTTTTACTATCCGATGTCTAAGCCTCGGATACGCTTTTTCACTTACCGATGTTTTAGCCTCGGATACGCTTTTCACTTTCCGATGTTTTAACCTCGGATACGCTTTTTCACTTTCCGATGTTTTAGCCTCGGATACGCTTTTGTTATTTTTTTTTTTTTATATATATATATATTCCTGAGCCTCTTACCACTGGTGGGGGAAAGCAACGGAAAATATTTTATTTTTTTATATATAATTTTCCTCGCCCTTTTAGCGATTTTATAAAAATTATATTTTTGGCTAGTTCAAAATTCTCAGAGTCTCTTACCACTGGTGGAGGAAAACTCTGAGATTGCTTCGAAGGACCAAATATAAATGATTACACCTTGAATACTCTTTTAGTACTGATTTCATTTCTAAAATTCTTCGGTTTTTATACATTTTTCTTATCGTAGTTTACATTGTATTACATCCACATTACATTTATCTTAGAACCATTAATTGATCCCTTTTTCTTATCTTCTAGTCGTTAATAATAAAAGAGTCCTAAATACATAAATTATCCTAATAATAGTTGCATATCAGCTATTCAGAAACGACCCTCTCTTGTAGTTGTCGCTCTGCGTTGATAAGACCGCTCGTATATTGTCGTCATGGTGTGATGATAAGACCGCTCGTATAGTGTCGTCATGGTGTGATGATAAGACCACTCGTATAGTGTATTCCTGGTGCGATGATAAGACTAGCCGCTTGCTTCTTGAAAACAAACCAATGTTCATCTTTGAACAACTGTATATGTATATAATTGTGCATGTTTTGTATAATAAATTATTGTTTGTAAAAATATATCATATATGTATACTCGTACATATATTATAATAAAATTATATATATAATTTTTAAGTAATCAAATAAAATCAGAGACGAACACTAAAGTATAATTTTGCTTATAATTTAACTAATAACTATGTGTGTCGTCATCACTAGGGTTTTCTGTTACTCAGTACGCTTATATATTTTGTGCGGGGGGTTTTTTCTATAAATTATATTATTATACATTTAATTAGATGTATTACATTCGTTGTATTGATTTAGAATATACACTCACCACAGTTTGCTTCCCTGCTGGCTGGCTGACGACTAAACTTTATACTCGAATTGAACATACGAAACTAAAAATTATACACATACTCGTACATATACGCAGTCACAGCAAAGAGAGCGAACCATGGCGGGTGCGTTCACAATAATAAGATCTCGTTCACACCGATCAGCGACAATGTGTATATACATATATGTATGTACATATATTATAGCTTTATTATGTATGTACATATATTATAGCTTTATTTACCACATAATTATACCTTTTTCCACTCAAACTTAGATTTTACAGGTGGTCCAGTAACATGTAATTCCTTTTCTACCGTAGTCCAAAATTTTCCAACCTTCTCCTTGGTCCGTTTGGTGTATACAGAGGCAATATCTGGATACCATTATTCCATTAAATTAACCAATTTTTTAAATTGGTTTCGATTTGTCCTTTAAAAGAGGTCAATTAAAAAACTGCAAGTTTTAAAATTTCGGCCTGTTTTTTCAACTGATAATTTTTACACTTACATGTTGTCACTTCAAAATTCCGCGTGATAAAAACGGCAGAAAAATATACAGAAATTCCCTAAAAAATTTCCGTAAAAAAATTGTTCGCGTTAGGTAGATTTTCTGCGGAATTTTTTTACGCCTTTCGATAAAAAAGTGACGAATTCGCATTTGTCAAGTTGTACTTTCATGTTCGCATTTTCAAGTGTAGTTAATATGGTGTTAATGTTGTTTGTGTGTGTATGTTCGTCTTTATGGAATACAATTATGTCATTTATGTACACGTAACATATTTTTCCAATATGTTCACGGAGAATGTCGTCAAGAGTTCTTTGTATATTTACGCAGCTATTTTTAAAATTGTGCATCTCTTTAATTTATAATACAATGAATAAAGCAACCATATACCTCCGGACCAACCATATACCCACCCGTTTTGGGCCATACCCTCCGCCATCTCCCTATATATGTGGACATTTTTGCGGAGTCCACGCAGGCCGTAATGTTTTCCTGCCACAGGTCCAGCAACATATTTTCCGCCCCCATCGACCACAAAGTTCGCTTTGATGATTTCTGTATCTGAAATAGTTAAATTTTTGTCATTTATTAGATATTATACTTATTTAAAAAAACATATTACTTACGACATAAAATGCTTACATTTGTTTTGACATTTGGCAGAATAGTTTGGTGGCACTTTCTCTTTATCTCTTTCTAACTTATTGGTACTAGAAAAGGACAAACATAGGTTGTCTGTAATTCCGAAATTCGAAACAGCTGCAAACTAAAAATTCAGTAAAAAAACCGAAAGCATTTGAGTTTAGCGCTGGAGTCGCAACAACAATTTCAACGGAGTTAAAACAGTTTACAAGTAGTTTTAGGGCTTAAAACAGTTTATTCCAAAAACCTGGAAAAACCATTTTATGGTAACACATAACATATTATGTTCAAAACATTTATCAAACCAATGGACAGTATTTTTTTGCACTTTTCTATTATTATTTTCTTTATACCAAGAGTTTGTGGGTTATTTTCCAAAATGTTACAAAAAACTTGAATGTGAAGTTTGCTTGTTTTTAAAAACTCATTGGAAGGCGCAATTAGGTTACCAAAATCCCGCAATGAACTGTAGTTCTTGTGCAAGATAAAAAGTTCGCTAGGGGCAGATAAAACTTCATTTTCTTTTCGTACTTCTCTTTCACAATCACCACAGTTAATCTTTGGTACATTTTAAAGGCAACATAGATAATAAAATATAGCAACGATTCAATATTTATATTTGAAGAAGTGTTAAAAGTGTCATTCAAAATACATTTCTCGAAAAAAATATAATCATTATTGTTTTCTTCAACAAATTTTACATCTTTCAAATGTTCCGAAAAAAATTTAATATATTCATGTGACTGACTGTTTTGTTCTATTGCACTTTTATACGGATTTTTAGAATAAAGGGACCCACTATTTAAACAATCGAATATTTTGTCAATGTTTTCGACAAAACTAATGTTTCGACAAGTTTGGATAAACTCTGTTCTTCATTGCTCCGTTTAAGTCCTACTGAGTCAGTAACTGCACAGTTCGACTGAAAACATGTGTAGCTAGTTTTACCTTAATTTTCTCGAATGAGCTGCCTAGTAAGCTTAGGACACATTTTCGTCCCCAAACTTTCCAAATTCCATTTCCCAGAACTCCTGAATTACTTTGAAACTTATTCTTCCGTCTGGCGTGTTAAGATCACATTTAAGTCATCCGTTTCGAAGAGATTTTTCGAAGAGAGATCTGGCGAAACTCTAAATTCTGAAAATCACTTTCTGTTTATGGAGCCTTGATCGCAGGTCAAGATCCTAACTGTGATTCCAATGATATCAAGAATTTTTTAATTCTCGTAAATAATTTTGTATTAGAATAGAATAGATTCTAATAGAATCAATTCTATTCTCTAAACTAAAATTTACCATGCCTTTTTTATACTCTTTCTTTAATTTTTAAAATTTTGTTAGAATATTGTAGTAATTTTTTCTATAATTATATTTATTTTATATATATTTATTATTTATAAATAAAATATTATATATTTTATATTTTCATATTATATATTTTATTTTTCTATAATTATATTTTTTTTATTTTTTTTCCTCTGAATTTCTTAAATTCTTTTAAAAATTTTTACCCTCGTGCCAAGTACTCTCTTGTTAGTTATTCTGTATTTAATGAGTATTCTTTGTACTTTGATGATCGGTATTGGAGATTGGATATTTAGGGCAATCGGGAATTCCACCGGAATTCCACTTTTAATTCCTTTTCTACCGTAGTCCAAAATTTTCCAACCTTTTGGTGCGCTGTTAGTTTGCTTTAGTTTCTTTTTATTAGTTTTCTTATAAAAAATATATATGCGACCTATGCAACTTACCTTGAGGTGTTTCAATCTTTCGCGAGCTACTGCAAGGCAGAATTGAATGATGAAAACCCTTCATTAAAATTGAAGTTATTACAATTTTTATTTTTATATTCAAAAGAATCATTAAAATTTCTATTCGTTAGGAATTTGCGTTAGGAATTTGTGATTGATAACCTGGATAACGAACATTATTATTATTAAGATGTTTATTTCGTTGTGAGAAATTGTTATAATTGGTTTTCGGATTATGAGAATTTATTCCGGATATATTTACGGTATTAAATTTTATATATTTTTTAACACGAATCAATTAAACACAATGAGGATCAGTTAACCACTAACTTTCGTCTCCAGGAGTTCTTTTATTTATAGTTTTTGTAACCTACGTAATACATGATAAAACGCATCCTAAATAAAATGTAAAAAAGGATGACTATTCTTATCTATCTTGTAGTCATTTTCCACAGAATGTTCTTATCTTTGTGGTAATTTTCTACAGATTTCCAATTCCAATAATCTACGTCTTTGGGGCGAATCAAAGGCACTAGATTTCTTTTTACTTTGTTTAAAGTGGCTTTAATTACTTGATAATTTTAAAGCTTATTAATACATTCACAGGAAAATATGTGGTGTAGCTTGTGAGTTGCGTCCGGCGTGGTTCACGATTGGCAGCCAAGCGCCGGCTCCAATCCTACCACCAAGGCTGGAGCCGAAGAGCTCGCAGTCAAGCTTTAAAGCTTGCCTCTCCTGAGCGGCCGAAGTCCGCGCTCTGAGAGGACACGGCTTCGGACGATCAGGAGAGGCAGCCTGGCGAGCGGTTTGCTTTGGCGTAAACACTACGCTTAAGTACAGTTTTTACAAAACTTAACACTCCCCGCGTTGAGATCCTTATGGTTCCAATATAATTAAATACAAATAGCTAAATTACAATTCCATTAATGTTAAACTCAAAAACAAACTCAATTAATATTATATATCATTGGAATATAAACTATAGCTAACTATAGCTTGTTTTTGTTTTGTAGGAACAAATCTACTTTAGCCCATTTGCCCCGAATTTTTCATAGATCCGGATAGCGACTCGAAGTTCTTCCAAATTACCTTATTCTGTTTTCTCATAAAGCTTTCGATAATATCCTGGATTGATGACTGATTTTGCAATAGCTTCAATAGATATTCTTCGTTCGTGTGTCCCTGCATAATTTTCAAATTTTTTGCATTTGCAAAGCAAAGTATGCATAGCATTTAGAGCAAGAAAGTATTTAAAGTATTTATTTCTAATAAAAAACGTACAATTATAAAATATCATGAACAAACAAGAGTTCTTTAGCTTACCGCAGTCTATATACTCGCAGTCGAAATAATCGATCAAATCTGCGTACAACATTATATTCCAGGATGTTCGAATTAATTCAAATTAATTTTTATGAAGTTGTTGGTTGCTTCAGTATTTTACGTTTAGCATAACTTGATTTTGTACACGTTATATAATAGTTAAAAAAAACTATAATAGATTTACTTACCCATATTCATTTGCAAATCGTTTTCAAAGCAATTGACATTAAAATTATCCTCACAGATGCCTGCATGTTTGGCTTTGAATTCTTTTTTCGCTGGCAAAAAATCCGACAAAACCGAACATCTGATGGAAAGTTGAAAACACTCTTACAACTAACTTTTCCTTTAACCTTATTGCGAAATTTCACTGAGCAATTACTGGTATTAATTCACAAACATTTCCATCAAAAATTAGGTTGCAGCGACAAAACCCGCTCTCTTTGTTGATGTTTTTTATTCTCACTTTGAGATAAAGTATAGAGTAAGAATAACAAGAAACTAAGGGCCAGTTTTTCAGTGCTCGGTTATCGTCGTTTCTCAGTTAACCTTCGTTTAAACGACACATTGTGTTTTTCAGTGCTCGTTTAAACGGAGGTTAACCGGCCAATATTGCTCAGTTAAACTCCGGTAAATTTATCTTTTTAATAGATAAAGAAACAGCTGTTTCTTGTAAATTGTTATAAATTTTAAGATGTTCTATTTCCAATTTTTTAATCTTTAAATCACTTTCTAATTTTAAAAATTCAAGTTCCACTTTCGCTTTTTCCAACTTAATCGCCGCCAGCTGAGACCACTTGTCGCCCGTCTTTTGTTTCTTTATTACAAGTTGAGGATGTTTTTTTCTCTTCAGCATTGCCGCCGTGTATCGCTCCCACTTGCTTTCTGCAAAATCTGGAATTGAAATTAAACTGTAATGAACTCGCAATGATCGCAAAAATATTACCATGAAAAACGGTTCCATCAGCACTACCCTTCGCGACGTCGCATTGAACAGCTTCACCAATTTGGATGCCTGCAGAATATTGACAAGTGCTGCCAAAAAAGGTTTAGGTATACGCTAAATATTCACTGAATTTAGATAAATTCTGTATGAAATATAGATAAGATACGTTTAACATAGATGAGTTAAACTCGCACTGTAAAACTCAAATCTCAGTTAACTTAATATTGTATATCAACCAAAACCATCATATTTACAATTACAAAAAATGTCTTTTCCTCATATATTTAAATGAAATATATAAAAAATAACAAATAGATCTCTATAATGTTAACAACCATTATAGGCAAACTAGCAAGTAAAAAATATTTGGTCTTAAACATATTACATTTTTTAACATAACAACTATAAATCAAATATAAATTTATACAAACTAAATAAACAAGACTAACAATTTGAATTATTTTATAAGGTGAGAAATGAGGCTTAAAATAGTGTCTACCAATCCCGTTGAAATTTTATAACAGTTTTTTTATTTTTTATTTTTTTATATTTTATTTTATAATAACTTTTGTTTGCCGTTTAACTAATCTCCGTTTAAACGAGCACTGAAAAACTGAGCCTAAGTCAGCTAAAGCTACTCATTCGGCAATATATTCTCACTTTGTATGTATGCAGTGCTTGGCATGTTTGTGTGTATTTATTTTCATGCATTGAAGATGTATCAGCATTTCTTGAGATTTTAATGATTTTCAAGCAGGAGTACAATAGGAGGTTTGGCTTAGACAGATTGAGTGAATTTGGTGATATGTACAGCAAACGTATGGATAAACAGTTGGTCAGTAGAGGAGTTCGGAGAAGGATAATTTAAGACAGATTGAGTGAATTTGGTGATATGTACAGCAAACGTATGGATAAACAGTTGGTCAGTAGAGGAGTTCGGAGAAGGATAATTCAAGATTCAAGATTTATTAATTCACAATGTTTTGCATTACAAATTTTTGCATATGTCTGCGAAGCCACGAAGGCTTATCTGCAGACGATGATATTTTTACATCCTTCTAGTACATCCTTCTAATTGTTGAGGTAAATTGGGGTGTCCATTATTTGAGTTTAGTGTTCTAATTTTTTTTAAGACATAGTTTTGGCTGTGCTAAAGTATTCGACAGTGTGATGAAGAACCCTAAGCTGTAATTCCATGCCGTATATATGATGCTGCAAGAGCATAATAAGCTAGTCTAACTACTTTCTCATCACAGCAGTTTTGAAGGTGGTGGACCATGTATGCAGTCTTGCGTAGTTTAATTTTAACATGATCCACATGTTCTTTCCATTTCAGATTATGGTCCACTATAACACCAAGATATTTGTGTTTTGTAATCTGCGTAAGTCAAAGTTAAGGAACTTTCAAGCCGTTTCAGTAAATCGTTTGTATATAGTATTAATAGAAGTGATCCAAGTTTTGAACCTTGTGGAACACCATGCATTACATGTACTTCCTCGCCGACTGTAACTGCTTAATAGTTCTCTGTAACTTCCTTTCTTAATTCCCGACAACATTTCGCGCAATTGTGCTTTGGAAGTATTTTGTAGGAGACATAACCAATAAAATATCTTATAGAAACTAGCTTTAAGCTCATCTCTTTTCGAGTACAGAAGTTGTCTTCCAAAAAGTAGTCGGAATACATATCGCTATTAAAATTCATATTATTAATTTGTATGTCATTGTCATCATAATCTTCAATTTTAAAACTGAATGTGAACTTCGTATTCCAATGTATGTTTACATTTAAAGTGTTTCGGTTGAAATTATATACAGATGCAGTTGGTATGGCGGTCGATGACAAAAAATCCATGTGTTGGAAGAATTTCCACGAAGTAAGAAAATCGATGTTTTCTATGCCAGCTCCACTCTTCTGAGCCGTGAATATCTTCTGCTTTTCTGTAACATGATAGCTTCTTCAATTATTTCATTTTCGTATAATTTCATCGAAAATTACAAACAGTTTACGACAGAATTATTAAAGAGGCAGCTTACTTACTATATTCATAAAGGATAATCGATGGAAATGCTGCGTTTAATTCGTCGCACAATGCCAACCAAAATTGTTGCTTTCTGCATTTATTTTTATAATTTGGGTGACGAAAATTCCTTCGTTAATGAAAACGCTGTCCTTTTCTTACAAACTATTGCTATACTGTCCACACTATTCTCAAATTAAGTAACAAAAATTGTCAGATACAAAATAATTAAAAATTGAGCTCCAATTAGAGAACTTAAGCATGAATACACATACTTTCGAATCCGTCAATTAAACCTAATTTTTAATTTACCTTAATTCCCGTCTGATTGCCATTTCATCCATTAAGGGAACCATGGTATTTTCATTATTTTCCTTTAATTTTACACACTTTCTAATGGATTCGAAGGCGGAATTTTTAATCCCAGGTTGAATTAAATTAATGGGCGCCCATCGATTTAAAGTGCTAATATGCGGCAGGTTTAGATTGAGCCGGTTTCTTAGAAAGGAAAATGTAGACTGGGAAATATAAAATATATTTTGGGCCAAATATTTTACTTCGACCCAGTATCCCTTCGTTGGAGTGCTTATTAACAATTTTCAAAAGGTTTTTGACTCCTGACTAATATTTCCCAAATAATCAATGTAATTTTGCAAATCTTTTCTTTTGTACTCTTTTTTAAAGTTGGCCGTCTTTTAAGTCGCAATTTTTCTTTATAATACTTTAGTCTTTTTAACAAAGCGCTGATCATCTTTTTATAAATGTTTGGATTCGATATCCTAATTGTAAAAGAAATGCAGTAATTTTTGTTTTTTAACCGCGTCGGTTAAGTATTTAATATTTAACTATTATTAAACTTAAAGAAGTACTACATTCAGATTTTACTAAGAGTCAAGTTGGAGGAGCGACCGTGTCGTATCGAGCGAGCGTTCGGATAACTCTAACTTTTTAAAGCTGGAAGGCATAAAAAAGGTATCAGAAGGTATGCCACCATAGCAAGTTGATTATATACTTCGCGGCGGCGTAGCAGACGGCTGTAATAATTGATGTATGTATTGTAGCTGGATTTAATATTAGTTTCAAAAGTAATTTTGTTAAAGATATTAGGATGATTGACTATCAGTTTCATAATTTTTTCGCGGTGAGGTAGGAGTGTCCTTCCGAGGGTGGAAGTGTGGGGGCAAGAGCATAGATGATATTGGAGGAGTTCATGAAGGTCAGACCAAAACATCACCTGAGGAGGGTGTTTTGGAATGAAGCTATTTTCCTGGAAATGTAAGCCGTGTTTGTATTACGCAATGGAGAAGCGGGCATATTCTATTTCAAGAACACAGCTTTTAAGGAGGTATATAGCAAGACCGCCTTTAAGCCGCCTTTGACAGTGGTGATAAATTTTACCACGTTTAACGCTTTCTGGGTGTTCAAAAGCGTTTGCCTAAAAATTTGAAAGTTTTAACATTTTCGAGTTGATAGCACTAGCCAACAAATTAATATTTTTTTTTTTTGTAACGGGCTGTTTGACAATATATTCTAAAATATTTTGGTCCGCTGATTCCAAAAATGATAAAATAAAAATTAAACGAGCCGTTTTCGAGATAATCGCTTTTGAAAATTTTGGCGACGTTACGTAAACATCGCTGACGTTCGTCAACAAACACAAACACAGTGGGCGCCACAGTGTTTATGTTGAAATAATGAAATCCTTAAAACATTGTTTTTTTCCTCAGGAGGAATATTTATTTTGTTTTTGTATTATATTTTCGTCATTTAAATTGCAACAAAATACATTAACATTGGTTTTTCGGTTGGAAACTTGCAACACTGTAAAATCGGGAATTCTAAACAATTGCAAAATTTTAAGTTGTATTTATTAAGTGCCTTTTTTTTAGTGAATGTATAATGTTTAAATCTGGATTCTTTACTGCTACTGGTGTCACCTCAAGTAGCCGTAATATCTGCATGAACTTGTGCCACCTTCATTTTGGTGCGTGATTTGAAATCTCTCCATATCTAAATATAATTGTAACATACATATGTAAGTAAGTGCACATGTCACACAACGTAAACTTATTACTTTTTTAATTCTGTTGCTGATTGCGCTACAACGAGAGTTGTGTTGAAATTAATTCCGTTTATTAATTATATGACTTAAACAATATGAATAGATTTAGAGATAGATACATTGACAAGTTTTTGATATTTTTACACGACGCACGACTATTAAAAAGAAAGAAAGAATTTGTTTCGTGTTTTCTTCGACTCTCGTGTTCGGCAGCTAGCAACGCAATGTCGTGATCGGCAGCTAGCAACGCAATGTCGTGATCTAGCTGAGTATACATATTTCATTCTGTTTCGTAGCGTTGCCACCCATCTCTCACACATTCATTTAAGCTACTAACGGGACCGTTGTAGTTTAACACGTCGCAAATTCGCTCCCATGCCTCTTCACCCTGTTGGATCCAAAAACGGGCTAGCTAATTCTGGAATTATTCCATCTCCCACGCTAAAACTTCAAATTGTCGCGATGTCGTAAATTGTACGCTATATCTTAAGAATTAATAAAATATTTAAAAAAAATTGTTGTAATTATTTATTATTTGCTTAAAAACTTTATTGTTTTACCTTTTCTTTGTTGTCTCCATTTGTTTATCCATATTCACAATTCTGTATTGTGTATTGTTAATTTTCAAGCATCCCAAAAAAATGTCGGAAAACAACAATTTTTTACCACAGCTGTATAAATAGAAAAGAAACAAAGTAGAAAGGAAAAATTGTTCCTCGCGAAATATTATACCATTTGCTCTTAAAGGTACGGTCAAACAGAACGCGACAATAATCTCCGACCGGCGCAGATTATCGCGAAGGCAGTCAAACAGAGCGCTACACAACTTGTACATTTACACATGTTTTTGATTTGATTTTATTTTATTGTTTATTGGAGCAACTTAAACGCCGAACTTACTACAAAGAATATGCCATTCCCATAATGGACACTGCGCGCTGGAAAATGCAATCCTACTCCGAAATTTCTTCGATAATAAATAAAAGATTATAATGCAATGCAAAAGATTTAAATGGAAATATACAATTTTATTAATTGAAAATAAATGTTTTTCTTAAATCTATTTACAACATTTTTTTCTTATTTATTTTTATAATAGTTATAATTCATATATTCTTTTCTATATCCATAAATATATCTTATTTTTTTCTTATTATTTTATTATTTTTCTTATTATATCTTATTTAAAATATCTTCATCTTGATTTAATTCCTGCTTTAAATCTATACGATAATGTCCCCAGGCATATGTGTGTACACCATCATTTCTAATAAAACGCTTATCGTCTAGGGGGCTTAAGGATATCTTATGTACTAATTGCGTATAAATTTGGTGGAGCTTAGATCTAAATATAAACATTTCTCCATAAATAATTTTCTTATTAACTAGACAATCTTTATAATCTCTTATACTTACCGGTCTATTCTGCTTGTGAACCACTTAGCAAAATATACTCACCACAAAAACAAACACAAAGGAAACTAGTTAAGTACTTAACAGCTCTTAATATTGGAATTATAATGATTTTTTTGAAAGCTCTTTCATTCACTATTTGCTAATGACAGAAAACGTCTTGACAAGTCATTATAAAGCAAAATTTCATAGCAAGCTGTGGTGGTGTGTCATTCTTCTGTAAAAATTAAGCAAATTTTGTACAAAAAATACTTGTTGGGCATTATGGAAGAATTTTTGTTATTACTTTTAAGTGAAGAAAATGAAAATAAAGAAAAACATGAAAGACGAAGATATTTACGACATTTACGCGATGATGGCGACCCGTTTTCTTTGAGCGACGATGTGTTCATCCAGCATTATCGCTTAAAAAAACATTTGTGTATCCAAATAATTGATGAATTGCGTCCATATGATACACAAAAATCCTCATTGCCCTT
Source organism: Myopa tessellatipennis (assembly GCA_943737955.2). Classification (NCBI taxonomy): domain Eukaryota; kingdom Metazoa; phylum Arthropoda; class Insecta; order Diptera; family Conopidae; genus Myopa; species Myopa tessellatipennis. The sequence goes on along the minus strand of OX031314.1, from coordinate 14,725,957 downwards.
TGTGGCGAGGTTTTTAGCCGCACTATATTTTTTCGGGCATGGATCGTACCAAAAACGCGTGGGATCCAACTGCATGCTGCCTATGAGCCAAGCTTCGGTCTCCCGCAGTATTTATGCGATAACAAAGTTGATAATATTAGTAAAGGGAAAGGAAATAAAGTTGCCAATATCATTGGAGGAGAAAATGGCTGTGAAATCAGGGTACAAATAACAATATAAAAATTTGATTTGTTAAATTAAATTTGTTCCTTACAGATTTTTTTCCAATTTTGGAATTAAAGGAACTGTGGGTGCAATAGATTGCACCCATATTAATATCGTGGCTCCATCTTCAAGCACTGAAGCTCCTCTGAATCTGTACATGAACCGAAAGGGAAATTACAGTGTCAATGTAGAAGCGGTAGGTTTATAGTTCCTAATAAATTCCCGAATAAAAATTGACATTTTTTTTAAAGATTTGTGATCACCGGTTAATTTTCACATCGATAAATGCAAAGTATCCAGGTTCATGCCACGACTCTGGTATATGGACTACTTCGCCAGTGCGTGCGCATATGATGCAGAACCATGACGTCCGGCGAGACACATGGTTATTAGGTGATCAAGGCTATCCTCTGGAGCCTTGGCTTCTTACACCTCTATGTGCGCCTCAGAGAGTAAAGGAGATAAAATATAATAAGCTGCACGGTAGAAGCAGAAACGTGATAGAAAGGGCATTTGGTGTCTTAAAGTCGCGCTTTAGATGCTTGTCGAAGCACAGAGTCCTACATTATAACCACAAGAGGACTGCCAACATTGTATATGCTTGTGCAATTTTGCACAATATACTAATAAAAAACGGCGAAATCCCAGCTATCAATGAAGAGGAGGTTATTGCAGATTTAAATGATGCGGAAACTACACATCAGGGCAGCAATTTAAGAGAAGGGGAGATCATTCGAAGAAGATATATATCAACGCTATGATATTTTCTATCTATTTTCTATCAACCAACGGTTTTCAAAGTCTCTGTAAACCCTCTTTTTTGAATTAATAAATTAATAAGGCATTTTACAGGCATTCTTCGCTTTCAAATAACACCAACCTCATGCTGATATCTCTCTTGGTTTTCGAGATATCCCAACATTTAGAAATTTTGAGGCCTATAACTGCTAAACTAAGCGAAACCGACCCAAATTTTTATTTAAAAGAAAAAAAATAATTTAAAATTAATTAATTTTAATTTAATTTATTTAAAAAGTTTTTTAGATCCGTTAGCGCACTTGCTACCGCTACCATACTATTGCTCAAATTTTGCAGAGCAGTAGCAGTAGCAAGCTGCGCTTGAATTGATCTTTCTTCATTGGCATCCCTTCTCTCGATGCTCGAAAGGACGGTGTCAATTACGTTCTGGGGTATTCTTGCACTCGTCCTAGGGACTGGCGATAAAGCTTCTCCAGCACCCACCAGCGGCGACGATAATCCATTACCAACCACCGCTGTTGAAACTGGTGAGGAACCAACTGTAGCCGGCGAAACTTCTGCAACAATTTCTGTATCCAACAGGTCAGCCATCGAGACTGAAACTTCTCCAACAGAGATTTCAGTCACGCTTTCTGGGGTTATCGGTCGAAACGCGGAAGAATTTTTGAAGTTCTGCACAATATATTAGAAAAAAATATAAATAAATTTAAATGTAAAGCAACACATATATAATAAATTTATATTACCTCTATCCCCAATGCCTCAATTCCGGTTAGTCCGTCCACAGCCGCAGTGCCGAAGGTGCTTAGAGCACGCTCCTCGAGCGGAGTCAAAACTCTGCTGCTGCTGGCTCCTCCACTAGTTAGCATTAGGTCGGCCTTTTTTTTACGGGCACGGCCGCGCAACTGCGACTTCCACACCGCCAAGTTCTGTAAAATGCTTAAGTGAATAAGTCACGTACAAATTTCATATTATATATTTACCTCTTTCCATTTGGCCGCAGTTCTTGTTGGCCCTCTAAGAGCATTTAATTTTGCAGTCAACTCCCGCCATAAATCTTGGAGCACCGCCGGAGAACTGGGGTTATTTTTTCCAGTTCGCATTTCCGGATGCTTGCGGCAAAAGTCCACATAAAATGACAGCTGCTCCTCAGTGCACCGTTGACATTTTTGCTTGCTATAGTAGTTTTATTTTATTTTTAAGGGAAATAAATGGATATCAAACAAAAATACTTACGTTTCAATATTTTCCATTTTTTAATTTCATATGAAATGACAGCTGTATCGTGTGGCGCATATTTCACCACATGTGGTGAAATTTTATAGCTTTTGTATAGTGAATGCTTTTGCAGAATACGAAAATTTACTAAGGTTCACAACTTTATAAACAAGAACTCCTTAACAAATAGTTAAGTGGTTCACAGCCAGAATAGACCGGTTAACTTATTTATAACCATATTTTTAACACCTTATGCCTTTTTATTTTCCCCATAACCAATAACATCAATTGAATACATTTTCGAACGCAAGCCAACAAATTCTTTCATAATTTTTCCTTTGTTTTCGTCTTTTATCATACCGAGTACTTTACTATTTCTCTGATGTATCGAACTTTGAGTCGATATCATCCCGAATATCAGCATAAAAATCTTCACATCGAATGGAATAAATAAAAGAATCAGTGTCCATATAATTTAGCACTAGATTTGTTGTAAATCTTGGCTTCATGTAGTTGTAATGGAAGTCATACATTTTCCACTTTGAAAACTCAAGAACTGCGAAACCTAAATATATAGGTTTGTTATAAACAGAGCGAGCTCTAGACATTTGTATAGCACCATATCTTCTGTAAACTGGGTACAGCTGTGGAAGTTTGGTTTGGCTATTAGTGCTCGGGCTCCTAACCGCCTTCCCCTACTTTCCCAAGGGTTACTATTTTGACATCTTTACACTTAACTACATTTTCCATAGTCTTTTCATACACCGCATTGTTTAGCAGTTTGAAAAAGTATTCATTGCTAAACTGCGATGATGGGTATTCAAATCAATATACTGTTTTAACCAACAAGACTGCTTAAATTTTAACACTATATATTTTCTTTAGCAACATACCATTTTCTATACATTGCTGAAGATTTCTATAATGAATGACATAGCGAGTTTTGTTGGTTAAGTCAATGATTAGTTTAATAGATTTGGAATTTGGGGGTTTTTTATTTTCAGCGCAAAAAGGTAAATCGTTGTGAAGATCGTGCAGATTTTCCGGATATGTTAAATCTACTTCAAGGATATATCCAACAGGAGAATTCATTGAAATTGACTCTACATCAAAATTATCAGTATCTGATAGCCACTCAAAACCTCCACAAGGAAGACATTGTGACATTGCCCAGCCATATAAATTGTTGGCATCCAAATACATTAAATATTCTAATGGTTCATTACAATTATAATCGTCCATATATTTATTATTGGCTTTGGAATGCCTTGTATTACATTGGACAATGCCTCCCCTAATACTCTTCTGGATGAACAAGTACATGTCTATATCTGTAAACAATTCAAGTTCAATTTGTGTAGTTTTAAGCATCGCATCCCAAGATAAGCCTGGGGCAGTGTAATATTGGCAAGGATCAAGTTTATAAATTTTTTGACACACTTTTCTAAAATTTTCGAAAATGTCAGTCAAGATTAATACATCTGTTTTCAGATATAGAAGCATGTATTCTTCAAGTGTTTGACATTTAAACTGTTGACATACTTTAACCGCGTGTTTATAATCCTCAGTAGAACAAGTCTTATTTGTCAAATGATTGAAAATTTCATCCTGAGTAGGAGGAGAGGTTTTCTTCAGACAATCGAACGAGTTGATGTATTCGTATGGGAATACACCTTTTCTTGTTAGTAGCGTAAATTCATCGTCTTTTGGATACTCTTGGCGAATAGTTTTGAAATCAGATACTGATAAGTTTCTAGCTAAATCATTCAAGTTAGCGGCCATAAATCGAAAGGAATTCAAGAACCTTATTTCAATGCTTTTCTTTTCACTTACTTGTATACGTTTGGAAAGGGATACATACAATTCCTTATTTAAGGGTATAACATTAATATCAACCTCGAAAGCGTTCAATTCTTTAACAAAGAGATGACAGTCATAGCCAGAAAAATTATGAAAGAACACCGGCACAAACTTTGCAATTTGAAATTTTAAATTACACTCATTATGTGCCGGACCTCTATATTCGCCAGTAAGATGGCAATGGTCTGCCACTCTATCAGCCCCCAATTCTTTATTGCAAATATGACAGTTTTTGCTTTGGAATTGGTGCTTTAGCTGTTGAGGATTTAAAAAGGGCATAAGTTTCGTTTTACTTAAATAGTTATTATAAATATCTACAATATCCCTAACTAAATATTCTATGAACTTTGCGGCAGCATCCTCCCCTGAATATACAACAAATTTACTAAGGCTATGTTTAAAAGTACAATGTATATTATAACTAAAAGCTGCCGGCATGTGTTAACTTATTACTAATGGAGTCATCTAATCTACTTAATACGCATTCAAATCTGCGTACACTACAAATGGCACATCTAAACTACGTTCAAAATTTTTAAAATTAATGACGGCTTTTTCCAGCGGTGGCATCTCCGTGACAACTTTATTGCACACCAGTTTATGTTGTTGAAGAGTAGTCTCGTTGTGAGAGTACTGCAGGCAATTGTTGCATAAAAATATTTGTCTGCGATGGCTCGTACTTCGTTGCTTTATTAATCTGGAAATTAAAAGAAAAATATGTAATTAGATTATTTATTACATACTAACATATTAAAATTTAAAGATTTAATATACTATGTGATATGAAATTTGAACAATAATTACCTTGAAATAGATTTAATCCACACGTAATGTGAAAGCTCCAAGTCTTGGATAAGAAGCATGTTGATGTGGTGTAGTTTTTCAACATGAGTGCTATAAAATGGTTCTATTATAGCCCCAAGCTCTTCATCAAATCCAAAGACATTTACACTTATATTATTATTTTTCCGTTCAAATTCTGAAATCTCTGTGAGTGGTAGAGGAAATGTTAATCACTCAAAATTAACAACAATTCCGTTTGGTAGTGTTATTATATTGGACGCTATATTTTCAATGTTGTAGTTCTGTGGTCTTTCTGGATGGTAGTCGGTATGACTCAGAGCAGCAATGATTGCCCACTTGAAGCAGTATTCGTCATCGTTTTTAATATTAATGCATGCTTTCTTCTTATCCAAGACTTTCGGTAGAGGCAGATAGGACGAACCTTTTATTGGCCTGTACTGGTTAATATTTATTTCCAGGTGACATATTTTGGCGAGAGCCCAGCCACTGTCTCATTCCTGGAACTCTGTCAGTTTAGTTAAAAAGCTTTCAAATTTTTGGTCTAGAATCTGGTCTAGCTGGTTTGGTAACTGAACTATCCTCATTTTTGTTTGAAATGATTTTATTTCAACTATGGGCTTGTCGTCAGTTGTTTTGGTGAATTCGCAGAACAACTCCAAATTAAATTTAAACGCCAAATGCTTTTCGAGGCTGTTAATTAGCTCTAGCATTATGTCAGGTTTTCCTTTCTGGAAGAATGCTTCTGCGATGAGAGTACTTTCATCCTTATTTTCGTAGATGAGAGACTATTCTCTCGTTGAAAGTATCTCTTATATATTTTAACTTGTTACCGCTTGCCGGAACACAACATTTTCGCTTTTGCGCGTTTGTTCTAATGTGATAAGCCCAGTTTTTCAATTCAATATGTTGTTGACATCCTGAGCAATATGACGCAGTTCGTTGTAGGATATTTACCTCCGTCGAGCTACCAGATCCTCCATTTTTATGAGACTTATTTTTATGCTCTTCTAATTTATATTGTCTATCAAATGTTGCTTGACAGTTCTTACATTTAAACACCAAATTCTCATGCTTGACTCTTACGTGGCGAACTAAGTTACGTTTTGCTGTGAAACAAGCCGCACATTTTTCACATATGAATTGTATGTTTATTGGTTTTTTCTAAATATAATCGACAACCAAAAAAGCAGTTTTAATAAATTCCACGAATTCAGTAGTATATTTAAGTTACACACATAAATTTTTTTAATTTTTACACGACACTGTCTTTATCTTTTTTTTTTGCTCTTGTTTGACTTGTTTCTGCTTGTTTTTCTTTAAGTACTGATTTAAAGTGCTATATTTAAGTTTTTAATTTTATTTTTTTTTATTCGGGAAAAATGAGCAACTTCATTTATTAGAACACTTTTCTTTTAACTGTTGTTAAATTTGTTAATATTTTAATCTGTTTTTTTTTACATACTATATTTAATTTTTTCACTTTACTTTTTTTTCAGAAAATGATCAAGTTTTCTTTTGCTACTTTTTACAACTGCAACTTTTAGAACACTTTTCTTTTATTGAAAATTCGATCTTTACGCTTTGGCGACACTTTTACAATTGACTCTGTATTCTTGCTGGAGCTAATTTTATGCTCATGGATGTTTGTTTACATTATGATTCTGTGTAAAAAACAAAAATTTCTAAAAGTCCGTTGAGATAAAGAAAAAGAACAACAACAACGACATAGCAAAACTACTACCCAGCCATTCGCATCCATTCAAAGTTCAATATGCAAACAAATTCGTACATGTTCTAAATGACCAGTTGCGTTTGTTTACATTATGATTCTGTGCAAAAACAAAAATTTCCCGAGATTGAAATACTTGCATATACACTGTGTGTGGTCGCGAGGTAATCGAACACTTGAAATGCTCAGAATTGATTTACTAAATCTACAACAACAACAACCACATAGCAAAATTAAGAAAAGCAATTAAATGAGAGCAATAAAAAAGAAATAAAAGTTCCAACAACAAAGAGTACACCCCAAACGCAAACAAAGACAACAATCTCAAGTACCACAAACGATACACAAGCGGGCAGAGATCAAGGCAGAGGAACACACCACACTCGCAACAGTCAGCACGCCGTATACCGCCGTATATATGTATATCTGTCAGTCGGTCTATATGTATGTATGTCCGTCTGTCCGTTTTTACACGCCCACTTTGTCACGCCCATTTGTACACGCCCACTTTGCCACGTCCACTTTGACACGCCCATTTTTGTCACGCCCCTTTTGCCATGCCTGCTTATTCACGCCCACTTTGCCGCGCCCCATTGCCACGCCCACTTTGCCATGCCCACTTATTAACGCCCACTTTTACACGCCCTTATTGTCACGCCCACGTTGCCACGCCCATTTCCTCCCCTTCCTCTCCCTCCCTCCCCCTCCCGGTATCCGTCCGTATTTATATCGCTTTCTCACTCCCTCCCACACAACCGTATAGCGCCATCGCACTCTAACACACGCAAAGCATAGCTCTCAAATTTCAGTTGTCCCAGAAGGTACATATACCTAATACTTGACCCTATTAAAGATTGCGTGCCAGTGCCATCTGAATTTGTAGCCAGTTCTCTTTGCGAAACCATATTCGAAGGGCTCTCATCTTCACACCCTAAGAAGGAGAGATTCTCGCCTGTAGTTTCGCCCTCATGTGATATGTTTGTCTCTGTATCGCGTAGTTCTAGCGTATAGTCCAAATTTAAGGCGAAAGTATCCATCTCTTAAATTTTTCCATTTAGCCCTCACCGAATCAGCTAAATTAAAAATAAATTACTACATTAATAATATAAGTATACTATGTAACGAACTTTCGGCCGGGATAATCTCAGCGGCCTCCAGGGTTCAAATTACAAGACTCGGATTCGGTTGTATTTTATTTTTTATTTGTTTATTTATTCAATTGTGTTCACTTATTAATTGGTATACTTCCCTAGTTGCAGCGAACTGTGAAGTTTTGGCTCCGGTACGCCGGTTACTGGGCATACGCCGATTACGAACAGCAAATTCGGTTCACTGTAGGATTTAATTAAACACCTTACTTAACGTTCGTTGTTGCACTGATTGATCGCTCCTTGGATTTCACTATGCCTCCTGGCTGACTGATCCGTGTGGTTTCTTGATGTTCGGTGTTCACTAACTGATCGCCTGATCTAACTGGACTCCTTCGCGTATGCGATGTTCACTGACGGATCGTTGTGTTGAACTTGATACCCGTGGCGTACTCGCTGTTCGCTGACTGATCTTTGTGTGTTTAACTTGGTGCGCGTGGAGTGCTCGTTGCTCACTCTGATCGACTGATCTAACTTGACTGCCGCGCGTATGCGATGTTCACTGCGAGCATGGATGTTCCCGTTGTTTCTCGATGTTCTGTTTGTGTTGCGCTTAGTTCGCAAACATGTTCCCGTTGTTCTTCGCTGCTCTGTTTGTGCTGCGCTTAGCTCGAAAACATGTTCCCGTTGTTCTGTTTGTGTTGCGCTTAGTTCGCAAACATGTTCCCGTTGTTCTTCGCTGCTCTGTTTGTGTTGCGTTTAGATCGTGCAGCGCTGAAAACGACACGAGAAGCGCTTGTTTACTCGACGCCGGCCGCGAGTAGTTAATCCGTAAATCCGTAATCATTGCTGTTTCGTTTACAGCAATGAAGCGGTTGTTTATTTGCTTTGGCTCGTCGATTGTTCGACCAGACAAATAGCGTCAGCTAGCTTCACAGTGGAGTACAACAAAGTGTCTCATCGATAAGTATCCGATCGGACGATTCCACTTAAATCTATAATATTATTATATCCAAAATAATATAATATTATTATATTATTATTTTGTTCGCCGTTATATTTCATGGATATCCGTTGATCTTTAAAATTTTTCAAATAGTGTTTTATATCTTCAATGATTGATGAAGCAAGACCCCTATAATATTGAATTTCATCTTTTTTAATATTGGGTGTATTAGTCATCCTGAAAATTGGTGGAGTGAATAAATAAGTTGTGGCTGAGGTTTACTTGAAGGTCGTTTTAATAATTTCCCTTTCAGCTTTAGGGTTATTATTCTTGTCTTGTCGTCTTTTCCGGGATGAACATCTGTAATTTTTCCTAGTGGCCATCTTGTAGGTGAGGTATTTTCTTGTTTTATTATTACCACTTGTCCAACCTTTATGTTTTCTTGCGGCTTTTTCCATTTGTTCCGCTGCCGAATCTCTTAATTTTTTTAATAACCTTCCATCTATCTAGTGAACTAATGTTGGTATCGGTGGTTGCTTCAGGGTATTCGAGGATTGGCTGTCCAATGAAAAAGTGGCCTGGTGTTAAAACATCTATTTCTTCGATGACATTTGCGGTCATTGCACATAATGGTCTTGAGTTTAGCACTGATTCTATTTGAGCTAATAGTGTTGCAATCTCCTCGAATGTCAACATCGTTTCTCCAATTACTTGTTTTATATGATGTTTACCTGATTTTAATCCGGCTTCCCATATTCCTCCCATGTGAGGAGCTCCCGGCGGTGTAAATTGCCATTGAATGCTTTCGTCTGCTAGTTACGGGACGATGGAAGCATTATTCCTTAGTGCTTTCTTAAATTACTATACTAAATCTACAACAACAACAACCACATAGCAAAATTAAGAAAAGAAATTAAATGAGAGCAATAAAAAAGAAATAAAAGTTCCAACAACAAAGAGTACACCCCAAACGCAAACAAAGACAACAATCTCAAGTACCACAAACGATACACAAGTGGGCAGAGATCAAGGCAGAGGAACACACCACACTCGCAACAGTCAGCACGCCGAGCTATGTATGTCTGTCAGTCGGTCTATATGTATGTATGTCCGTCTGTCCGTTTTTACACGCCCACTTTGTCACGCCCATTTGTACACGCCCATTTGTACACGCCCATTTGTACACGCCCATTTGTACACGCCCACTTTGCCACGCCCACTTTGACACGCCCCTTTTGCCATGCCCGCTTATTCACGCCCACTTTGCCGCGCCCCATTTCTACGCCCACTTTGCCATGCTCACTTATTAACGCCCACTTTTACACGCCCTTATTGTCACGCCCACGTTGCCACGCCCATTTCCTCCCCTTCCTCTCCCTCCCTCCCCTCCCGGTATCCGTCCGTATTTATATCGCTTTCTCACTCCCTCCCACACAACCGTATAGCGCCATCTCACTCTAACACACGCAAAGCATAGCTCTCAAATTTCAGTTGTCCCAGAAGGTACATATACCTACTACTTGACCCTATTAAAGATTGCGTGCCAGTGCCATCTAAATTTGTAGCAAGTTCTCCTTGTGAAACCATATTCGAAGGACTCCCATCTTTAAACCCTAAGAAGGAGAGATTCTCGCCTGTAGTTTTGTCCTCATGTGATATGTTTGTCTCTGTATCGCATAGTTCTAGCGTACAGTCCAAATTTGAGGCGAAAGTATCCATCTCTTAAATTTTTCCATTTAGCCTTCACCGAATCAACTAAATTAAAAATAAATTACTAGATTAATATAACTATACTATAGCATATAATAATAATAAAACTTACCACTGGAATCTCTCTTTATTTTTTTAATTACCTTCCATCTATCTAGTGAACTATTGTTGGTATCGGTGGTTGCTTCAGGATATTTGAGGATTGGCTGTTCAATGAAAAAGTGGCCTGGTGTTAAAAAATCTATTTCTTCGATGACATTTGCGGTCATTGCACATAATGGTCTTGAGTTCAGCACTGATTCTATTTGAGCTAATAGTGTTGCAATCTCCTCGAATGTCAACATCGTTTCTCCAATTACTTGTTTTATATGATGTTTACCTGATTTTACTCCGGCTTCCCATATTCCTCCCATGTGAGGAGCTCCCAGCGGTATAAAATGCCATTGAATGCTTTCGTCTGCTAGTATCGGTGCGATGGAAGCATTATTCCTTAGTGCTTTCTTAAATTCCAAGTCCAGTTTTTCTTTAGCTCCTATAAAATTGGTTCCGTTGTCGGAATATAAGTGGCTACTCTTACCTCTTCTTGCAAAAAATCTTCTCTACGCTGCAAAAAATGCCACTGACGTAAGGTCGCTCACGGCCTCCAGATGAATAGCCTTTTTTGCCAAGCATACGAATACTGAAATATACCTTTCCTGTATGTGTGAATGGGTGTGATATTGTTATCCTTGGTCCTGAGAGTTTTTCCATTACTTGTGAGATGTGCTCGGAACAATACCGGATACACCTTGGGCATGATCGGACGTATTTCTTCAGTGAATTTTTCATCCCAATAATCCAATATTTGCGCCTTATTAATGCCTCCATTAAAATTGCCTCCATTGCAATTGATTTTATTTCAGGCGCATCTATTTCCCATGCTACGGCCTTTATTGTTGCAAAATAGAGTTGACAAATATTTTCAAATTCTGCATCTATCGAACTTGTATCTCCGTCTCAGTCTATTCTTGTATAGGCGTTATCAATCGTTCTGAATCTTTTTGCTAGTGTCTCTTTAATTACGGTAAGCTCTGAGCATGACGAATTTTTTTAATCAATTAGGATTGTGCTAAGAAGATGCTCCATATTTTTTCTTCTTGTTGACAGTTGTCTACGCGTATTAGCCTTTTGCTGCGTCTTTGCTGCGTCGTCTTCCTTGGACGGGATGGATTCACCGATTTGTTTAATCAGTATTATCTTCTTTACTGCCCCTTGGTCCGATGTAACATCTATTGATTCTGGCGATGAGAAACTTCCTATTTCTTCCATCGTTTTCATGGTTCTTTGATAGATTTCTTCTATTGCACTGAAGTAGTCCTTGTTGAAGTAGTCGGCATCTGTTATTCCCGCTGCCAGTAGGTTTTGATGATGTTTTTGGAAAGACATAACATACCATAACATTCTTATGTGGTTCATCTTTTTATCTCTGGTAGCCTTACGAAGATTTCCTTCCTGACATTTGTCTATAGGCAGACGATTTCTTCTCCTAACTGCTTCTGTTTCTCGTACAATTTTTGTCGATCCGACATGATTTCTGGTTCCTGTCCTTATAGATTTCTACGAGAATCCTTACGATATACACTCGTTGCACTTACTGGTGTCTAAGCCCCAGATACCCTTACACTTGTTGTACTTACTGGTGTCTAAGCCATATAACGAAAAATATATATTAACTTAGGGCCAGTTTTTCAGTGCTCGGTTATCGTCGTTTCTCTGTTAACCTTCGTTTAAACGACACATTGTGTTTTTCAGTGCTCGTTTTATTGTTTATTATTATAACAGCTGTTCTCTTTGTAAAAATTAAAATATTGACAAGTGCTGCCAAAAAAGGTTTAGGTATACGCTAAATATTCACTGAATTTAGATAAATTCTGTATGAAATATAGCAAAGATACGTTTAACATAGATAAGTTAAACTCGCACTGTATAACTCAAATCTCAGTTAACTTTTGTTTGGCGTTTAACTAATCTCCGTTTAAACGCCGTTTAAACGAGCACTGAAAAACTGGGCCTTAATGTTAAACAACTTCTGAGTTGTTTAGTCTCTTTCCACTAATGGGAAAAAATACAGAAGATTTTTTTTTCGAACCTCTTACCTCTGATGGGGTAAGTATGGGGTAAGATGGGGTAGTTCGAAGTATTTTGTTAATAATTCCACTCTATTTAAGAGGTTTTGGAATTTTTAATTTAACAATTTTTATAATTTTTAATTTGGTTGGTTCAAAGTGCTCAGAATCTCTTACCACTGGTGGGGGAAAATTCTGAGTGTCGGTTCGAAGACCAAAATGTAAATGAAAACACTTCAGTTGAATTTCGAAGAGAAGCTGACTTTATTTTACTAAAACATCTTCTTATATAGTCTTAGTCTAAGGAGGTATTATCTATATTTAGCCTACGTTGGGAAGATAACAATTGAACCCTTACTCTGCAATGGGAAACTATTATTCTTAATTTTTGGGTCTCACGCAGGAGTGTGTTTGGAGTTGCTATGCCCAGCTTATCATTGCGGACTGTCTCTTGTCTATAATGGACTGTATTTTAGGGATATTAGTGTTGTGTTTTATTTACATTTTCTTGTGTTCATATTTGAACAATAACTTTTGGACCTTGATTCGAGAATGCAAAGGACTTTGCTCTTAAGCAATTTTTCGAACTTCCGGGAGGAAATGTTAGTGAAAGTGTCAAATTATTGAATCTTATTCCCTTAGTGTTTAATTAAATTGTGTTTTGCAACGATTGCAACTAAATGTTAATGCAGGTGTCTGGTAAACAGAGCACATTAACTTACATACATATGTATCAAATTTTTTGTACATATCTACTTTTTTTTTAGTGAATATTAGCTTATAATTAAAACCATAAACTAACAAAAAAATAAAGCAAGAGCGACAAAGGCCTTCAACTTAAATAATAATATTACGAGTTATCTTCTGATACACTGAAAAATATTTGATATTAAGTGGTTAACCTTTAACAAAGAAAATAAATGGGTAATTTCAATGGACAAAAATAATAATACAGATAATAATAGTCAAAGAAAGTATTTACGAAGTTTATCCTTAGTAATTATCCTTTAGTTTATCTTTATCCTACACATCGTAGGCTTAGATTAAATTATAAGTTTCGAAACATTTGAGGAAATCAAAATTTTTTTAAAAATTTTCTTTGTTTGGGTTAGAGAGTAGGGACAATACTGCCGAATATTGTAGATCTGAAGTTTTTAAAATGGGGGCAATAGTTGAGGATATGGGAAGATAGTTAATAGTTATTATAGTGTTATAGTGTTGTTTAATAGTTATTATAGTGTTCGCGTTGCAATATTAACAAAAAGGATATGAAAAATAATGCGTGGCCAAATGTCAGTCATTCAAATTTTATTAAGACTCTTCTAGGAATGTGGTCGGTCTGTATAGACGTGAAGATATTCCAAAGTTGAAGTTTGTCATGATTAATTTGTTGATACCAGATAAATAGAAATGTGATGTGAGGTTAAATAGAAATAAACAAAAGCACAAAAATGTACATATGTCTTTAATTAATGAAATGGTATTGGATAGTTTGTTGTAACCTATAAGAAAAAGCATGAGAGAAAGGGAGACCCTTGTCTCCCTCTCTAGAAAGAGGAAGAACTTGAAAAAAGAAACGTAAAATTTTATTTTTCGATTGCACATAAAACTTTTTACATAATTGATAATTTTGGGGCTTATTTTCAATTCGACCAACTGATATATAACCGTGGGAATGCTGATTTTGTCAAAGGCCTTAGAAAAGTCTAATGAGACTATAGAGACCGGTTTTGCCGAAAGAGATTTTGTGATCAGGTAGTCTAGGTAAACTAGGACATCAGACACTGACTTACCTCTTTTAAAACCAAATTGATTGTCATGGATTAGTTTTTTACTAGTAACAAACAGTCATAATCTATTTGCAATGACCTTGTCCAATACCTTAGAGCATGGGTTAAATGAAATTGGTCGGTAAGAATTTATTATACTTTTGTGTGAGTGTGGTTTGATAATAGGGATAAATAAACTGATTTTGTTAGTTTGTGGAATAAAGGTATTGAAAATTGTGTTATAATTTTGTAAAATGCGTTGTTTAACCGGATGCGTAAGGTTTTTTATCATCGGGTAAGGTATTCGGTCTAAGCCCGGCGTTTGGCCTTTAAGTTTCCTTGGAGCTATTGCTAGTTCTTTATACTTAATATTATGTTCTATTTTAAGAGCTTTTTAATAGTGTTTTGGTAGGAATAAGAAGTCAAAAAAAGTCAATTTATAGTTCCTATTCAAACTTAATATTTTTCTTTTCTTAGTTTAACACTGTTGGGCTTAATAGTTCTGGAGGGGAAACGAACATGAACCGATTCTTTTGCTGTCCTGAAATAGTTTCCTGAAACGTCTCCGGAACTATTTAGTAACCATTACATCTTACTTCGGTTTATTCATAAAAAAATTAATAAGACTTTACTTTTCTCAATTCCTGATGAAATCTTTATTAAAAAAATCATATTAATTTAACAAAGCAAAAGAAAAACAAAAATAGGTGTTACATGAACTACTTACTTTTATACAGATTTTGTTTAATAGGAAGATATTTGTTTAAATCATAATTGTAAAAATTGTCGCCTAGAAATGATTTTTTTAACTTTCATACAAATTTAATTATTTTTAACAAATTTGTATTAAAATTTAACGTTGTGTTACTTATGTGAACTTGTTGCATGTGAAAGCAATTAATTCGTATGTATTTGTTCTGTACTCCCGCTCACTCAGCAGACATGGCAACATTTCGGACATGATATCATTTCACACATATTTGCAAACATCTCCGGCACTATATCGTTCAGAGGATCTATTTCGTTCCGAGGATCTTTCGTTCCGAGGAACTATTTAGTCTCAAGAACATTTTCTTGTTCGTTCCCTCATTCCAATAAATGGGAATTATCAACATACATGTGTTTTATCATAAAAGAAGGAAAAGAGGTGACTACACATGTTGCATTAAGTACCAGGACCGTTTCTTTCTTTTGTATATTGTGAAATAGGAACTATTCTCTAATTTAACAATGACTAAGTTGAAATATTGTTTTTAAGACCTTTCCACAGTTTGTCTTTATCTGCTTTTAAGTTCTGCCAAGTTGTATTCCACAATGGGAGCTTGTATTTTGTTGCTTTAGTGGTATTTGTCGGGATGGAGGTGTTTGCAGATTGTAAGATGATTCTGTGCAGGTTTGTTGATTCTTTGTTCAGGTTATCACTAATTGGGCGAGCATTATGGTACTCTGTAGCTAAATTTTCACAGTCGTCACAATTGGCCTTGTTTAGAAGGTAACCAGGCCTAAATTTATGATTTTAATGGGTTGTAGAAGGGAAAAGGAATACAATAATAGGGAAATGATCACTATTGAGAGCATGGTCCTCGATTTTTGATTGTTGTTAACTTCAAACATATTTTATGATTTTAATTCAGCTAGAATTTAATGTTCTGGTATGTCTCTTAAATCTATTTAGTAAATAACATCTTTGGAGCAGTTAAGGGCCGCGTGTTCTGATATGTCAACTTTGAATTTATAGCTGTTTGCGTTATTAGTTTCGTAGCTTGCAGATGGTCTTTTGTTTTAATTAATATGGTACCATTGCGAGTTTTCCTACACAATTTTTTTTTATTAAAAATGGAGAGATTTTAAATATGTAGGTCATCAGAACTGTTAACTCTCGACATCACTAAGAACTTTGGGCAAATAAATATCCTATTTGTTGAAATGCACTGGAAGTATATTTAATCATATCCTTCTGAAAATTTAATTGCTTCCTTTCAACGAAATCGGCATCAGTTCTCAATTGCGATGACGCAGTACAGAAGGTGACATTGTCAATCCTTTGCCCTCTGATAATATTTGTTGCAACCTGTAAAGCTCGGCCCAACGGGTCACCATTTCGGGTTCCACGTTGGTTCTTAATCGAACAAAAAAGCCAAGTTGATCCACTGTTCAGGGTTAGCTTGACTCGGCCAGACCCTGCTCAGGGAAAATGGGGGGGGGGGGGGGGGTTGAAAAGCCGTGAACAGTGTATAACGCCTGCGTTACGAGAACAAAAACATTAAATTGAGTCAAGACTAGAAAAGAAAATATATACAAACATGATAGGAATAGAGTAAGGACCAAACATCAAGAGTCCCGAGGGCAATCGGACGAACGTTCTGAATCATGTCGCGCTGCGAGGAGTTTGGGGGGGCGGAGCGAAGATGAAGGTTGCCCCGCCTACCCGTGCCCACCCAACCTTGCTGGCAGTCGAAGTCTGTTGAGTTGCCAGCCCATACTGACGCCGCTTAGGAGTCCGGGTCGGCTGGCAACTCAACAGACTTCGACTGCAAGTTTATTTTCTTGATAACATTTTGTTAATTGTTAGCGATGCTTTCTTTTTTTTTTTTTTGATGACCACGATGATTTTACGAAGCCAATTGTCTTTTCAAAATTCACTCTTCACCGCCATTACAAGAACCACCCGAGTTTTGTTAACGTGCCTGTGCTCGCGTCAAGAATCAAAAACCAACAGAAGAACGATTCTTCTCGTCGCCGACCTACATCAACTGCAGCGAACATAACACGCGGTCTCGTTATTATCGCCGTCTCTCTCGCTCTCTCCCTACGAATGCTAAGCGAAGCGGGTCCCGTAATATGGCACGATACAGCCTACATTTGCACACGACACTAACTTGGTCTCGCGTCGAGTTCGAAAGTTAGTTAACTCGAGGTGGTGGTGTTCACCAAGTCGCCGGTTTGGGAGAAACCGACCTCACAAACCTATTGGGGCCTATGATTCCACATATGAAAGATCTTGAGTGTCGCATATGAATGCCCTTAAATCTACGTCAAATTTTCAGTTATGCAGAAATTTCATTTCTGCAATTAAATCGTGTGAATATGTGTGTATATTATAGGACTTATTCTTTATAAGATTAATTTCCAATCAGAAATAAGTCAATTTGCCTAATATTAACCACTCTTTAATTATTGGCCATAAGCTTTCCGAACTACTCTTATATAATAGCAGGTCATCCACACCAATATCTAGAACCATTTTCTCGTAATCCCACGTGTAAATAAGTAGCTGGTGATACAGTTCTTATATCAATCTGTAACCGTTTTCTTTTCAGAAGTTCTGCAAGAGTAGTCGTACATTTAAACTTTCTAAGTTTAATATCTTTGTAGGTTTATATTTGCGTTTGTTAAGAATAACTTAAACTAAATATATGTAGTTTTATAATAAAAATTCACAGAAAACGCCGATAAAATTGTTTTAGCAACTATTCTTCTACACAATTTTTTAATGTTGAAGAGGGACAGTCATTACTTTCGTCCAGAGTTGATTGATACAAAGTTGTTGAGATTACAAAGGCGAATTCAACGCAGAGGAATTTTGATTTGGAGTTCCGACGATTAGGGACATACCGATTGGTTGGACTCGAACTGCGTTTGATAATGTTTGATGCTTATAAGGTTGTTGAATTCTGTATTACTTCGTATGTGAATATGCGTAAGAAGAGTTAATCGATCGAGCACTCGGTTGCCAGATAAAGTGTGAAAGAAAGAATCGATCAATTTTTTGCGTACAGCGGGCAATGAGAAGAACGATGCAAGAGAAGAACGATTCGTCTTCGTTTTGTTCTTTCACAATAACAAAACACGCACAGCCGTCCGTCCGCCGAACAATCAGATTTGCTTTCAATTTTACATTTTATGGCTTTTGAATGAAATTTTGCTTTTTCTAGCTTCGTTCTGCTACTGTTTCAGTGTCTAAGCTTTGTAAAGCGCTGGCACGATCTATGTTCCGAACATAGCGTTTGACTCGAACCAATCCGGGTAGCTGGTATTTGTTTGGTCAATGCACGCCGCTATTATCATCTTTTATGCGATGGCAGCTTTTGTCGAATACTGTTTTAAATATTTCAAAGTGTTGCAGACATATGTGAAACAATTTTTGAGATGGATTTTTTAAAAATAGCTGGGTATCGCTAAAATTTTTTGTGATAATGAAAGATTCAGACTTGCAAAAAAAATTATCCAATTTAACCAATTCTTCTTCGCACACGTCACATTGAATTCTGCTGCCCAATTTTGCTTTCAATCCAAAACCAACGAAATACCGACCAACTTCAGTTTCTATAGTAGTGAGTTGTGCAAAATCCTCACTAGCCGCATGAAATGGATCATCGTTTTCGTCATGTGTATTAATAGGAATCGTATCCCAGTTTTCAGAAATTCTTGAAATGTCAGACGGTTCAAAATTCCAATCCAGCATAAGGTCCTCATCATCGTCACAATTCTTATTGCGGCAATGGTAGTTATGCGTTAACAATTTCATTGACACTATCCTTGCAGTAAGATATTGTACTTCCCTTACTGATGGATCAACACAACTTCCTAGGATAGATCTTAAAATCGAAAAATAGTTTTCAAGAGAATCTTGATTAAACCTTCCCAACATCACAAAGGAAATGGCTGGATTTTCAAAGAGATCATTAACCAAAGCTATCATTGATTTTAAAGTGAATATCAAGCCACTAATACAAGTTTGGTCTATTGCCTGGAAGTTTTAAAGTTTCTAAATACGATATGAATGCCTTAATTTTGTAGATTTTTTCACAATTTCTTGTCACAGGGCGCTTGTTTGGATTTTTGTTTGAGAAGCTTTTTGAGTTGCAGTAATCAAAGCCGTCATTACAATTTTTAATAAAATTTACTGTTGCTTCGGCATTTCTTTGATTTTCTTGCTTTGTTAGCATGTTATTTTCTTTGCAATATTTAATGCACGCAGCCACTGAAGCACTTAACGTTTGTACTGCTAAAGCAACACGCATTTTATCAAATAGTTTCGGATAAATATGGTTATCTTTTATTTTTGGCATCATCCGTATATTATTCATTTTATCAATACCGTATGCCTCTTTAAGGACCTCCCAACTAACGACACCCATTTCCTTAATAATATCGGTGCTTAGAAGGGTGTTGCGCAAACTCTTAAAAAGGTGACAATAATCATACATAATGTATATTTTATGCCCAAGATAATTATAAAAGGGACGACTGAATTTATGCGTCAGAGACTTGAAGCAGGCCACGTTTGGGCTACCCTGATCTGCTACAATAGCTCGTACAATAAAACCCGACTCCAAAATGGACAGGACTACATTTAGCAACGTAGTTCTAAGATTGTCAGCTACGAATGAAAAAAAGGAAAATATAATATTAAAATTAAATAAATTGTGCTTATTGGCATAAGTTTTGTTTTATTAGTAAAATACTAGATGAATAAAACTTCAACTCACTCTTCATTACTCCATTTATGCAGTAAAAACTATGGACGAGCTTATAATTTTCAGTCAACCCCTTTACCATGAAAACCAACATCTTGTTGGCCTAAGTCCTTTCTCGGTAACCCTTACCGTGGTCAACAAAGCCGTCAATTTGGTCCAACATATCGTTGTACTCCAATTCCTTCCGTAGAATTATTTCATCCATAAGCAAAACGCAATTCTTTGGTTGCGGAGTCATCTTTGCTGACAGCTTTTGAAAGTGATGGAACATATCATCATTGCAACCAGGCACTACAATTTTGACAGGAAAAGCGGTTTTCTTCAATCTAACTGTTCCCACATTTGCTTGATTAAAATGTTTTCACAGATGAAGCGGCGCTTTTCCGAAGGATCCAACCCACAAGCTTCGGTCCAAGCTTTTCGCTGCTCTACATCTTTCGGGAAGGAGAAAATGCTACATCTGTCAGAATTGGATTTGCATCCATGTATACAGCATTGTCTGATCTTTTCATCTGTTCGAAATAAAGTCGGAAGAAAAATTTCATCCTGTTCGTCGTGTCCTTTTTAAAAAAATAGAGTAAACAACTTGTTATCCATAAATTTGCGACTTTAAGATGCTCAAATAAAAACATAGCAATTGTTGTCTTCGTGTTTTCAGGCTTTGAATGCTTTGAGTTAAAATTGGTTTAAATTTTCTTACCTAGATTTAGTGTGGGCACTGCTCCTTCTTTCAATTTTTTTGAACCATAGCAAGAAGGATCAAAATGTTTCTCACATACCCTGGCAGAAGATGTCACAGCAGTGGGTTGTATTTTTATATTATTGCACCACATTTTATATAAAACTTCACATTTTGGAAATTTGTGCAGTCGATTTTCAGCACGACAATTTTTAATAATGCATTTCAAATTTCCCATAACTTTATTGAACATTTAATATCGTATAATTTGGTAACTGAATATAATTTAAAACACACTGAAATGTGTGTACTTTATCGCACTTAAAAACAAAGTAAAATTTATTTCTAAAAATCTTTTATCTTAAACCAAAAAATTTCATGAGCAAAATTAACCGTTAACAGAATCACCGTTATAGACGCAAATATATCATACAATGCAAATACAAATATACTTACAGTAGACCCTCGGTATAACGAAAAATATATTGTCAGAGCTTTTCTTTAACCTATTTTCGGTATTATTCGTTTTATTTCGTAAATAAATTAATATAATGTAAGACATGTAATAAAAAAATACTTTTTCCGAAATATTTCCAATAATTTTCCTACCATTTCCTACCTATTCGTATACCGCATAAAATAATTTGATATGTCGATTAAAATAAATATATCTTCTGCTTATCCAAATTCTTCAACAGCACGCAGCGAAGCTAGAAAAAGCAAAAATTTCATTCAAAAGCCATAAAATGCAAAATTGAAAACAAATTTGTTTGCTTGGTGGACGGACGGCTGTACATGATTTGTTATTGTGAAAGAACAAAACGAAGACGAATCGTTCTTCTCTTGCACCGTTTTTCTCAACGCCGCTGTACACAAAAAATTGATCGATTCTTTCTTTCACACTTTATCTGGCAACCGAGTGCTCGATCGATTAACTCTTCTTACGCATATTCACATACGAAGTCATACAGAATTCAACAACCTTATAAGCATCAAACATTATCAAACGCAGTTCGAGTCCAACCAATCGGTATGTCCCTAATCGTCGGAACTCCAAATCAAAATTCCTCTGCGTTGCTTTTCGGTTAAGAGACACACTGAAAGACTTCCTAAGTTATTTTTAATATTTCTTAACCATGTTTATTTTTTCAGTAAAATAAAATATGGCTACATTCAAGGCAAGTCCGGTGTGATTGTTTTTATTTTTGTTGTTGCTGCTGTTATTGTTGTTGTTGTAGCTACCCACGAAAACAAACCCCGCCCCTCGCCCCGCCCCTGTTTAGGAGTTATGAGCCTTCAAAGTTTGAAGCTTTTATGTCCTATATCTCCATAATCCCGGCGCATATAGGAACGATATATACATCGTTGGAAAGGTAATTTTAATATCTTTAATTTATCGTTTTGGAGATTTTATTGAAAAGCTTTTAGTTTCCCCGCAAATCGCATTTATTATTTTTACTACTATTTTTTATAGTATTTATTAATTTTTTCCAAATAAAGTTCTTCAGAACCCTGTATAAACGTTTGCAGTTTAACAAAGTAGAGTTAAGAAGCTATTTCCTGGTGTTTTTTTTATTGAAATCGGTTCACTAATTCGGGAGAAAACGAACATAAAAATTTGCGAAAACTACGTTTTTCTAATGATTATACTCTTGATAAAAATAACCACTCTGTCAAATGCTAAGATACCTCAACAAGAAATGTTAAATTTTGTTGTTGTTGTTTTTGTTGTTGAAATGAGCAATTTTTATAAAAAAAATCGCGCGATTTTTTTTAAAAAAATTGCTCATTTCAACAACAAAAACAACAACAACAAAATTTTTCGCCTGCGGCGCCAATTTTCAAACAAAACAATTTAGTTTTATATGTTTTCTCTTTTTTTATTTACATATAAGGTTATGTAAATTAATATATAAATTATATGTTTTCTGTTTTTTTTATTTACATATAAGGTTATGTAAATTAATATATAAATTAATTATAAGGTAAAAATATTTACATTACTTATAATATATATTACATATAAGGTTATGTAAATTAATATATAAATTAATTATAAGGTAAAAATATTTACATTACTTATAAGGTATTATATATTTACTAAAGTTTCATATGTTTCATGTATGATTTTATGTATGATTATGATTTACATATCATGGCTATTCTACCGAATTTTTTTCGGCTGACGAACTATATAATTTGCCAGCATATTTGAAAAATTCGGATACCGGATCCTTTTTTTGCAATTTGCATTGCCTCAGGAACATAAATTTTGCAATGTACCCCTTGAAAAATGCTTTTTTCCGGGAATACACTGGGAGGGAACACTTTACATGTCGCCATAACCCCTCAATGGTGTTGGTATGGGCGCCAGACACTGGGTCCTTGAAGTTTTTTGAATGGTTCACAGTCAAATGTTTATAGCCCATTTTTGATAAACACATGTACGCCTTCAAAATACAAAACAAAATAACAAAACATTCAAAAAAAGAATAAATGAATAATTTACCGGCCAGCAATCGGAAATAATTTCCGTTCCGGGCTTAATGCTGCGTTGGATCAAAGGAATTAGATCATTCTTTGATCGGCCCTCAACCGCAACAAGGTGACAGCGATTAGTGCCCCTTTCCACAACTCCGAAAACCCACTGGTAATTGACTCTGTGGCCCAAGTGGTACTTCCGTTTCCCAAATTGACTCTCGTCAATTTCAACCACCACTCCGGGACCACCTAGTGGTTCCTTAAGCTCCGTGGCGAAAATAGCCACTTCGCGATGGAAAGAAGCCCAATCCACCGCTGTTTGAGAGCTTATACCGATCTGAAAATAAAAGTATATGAACAAACAAATACAATTTCCATTGAAAATACAATACCTCTTTCCTTAAGAATGACCTGGGGACATTCTCTATCCATAAATACGTGAATCTCATTATTTGGTAAAGCGAGAGATTCGACCGCTCGAAGAAGGTTCCATGCCGTAGTGAAAGTTCGCTATTGCAAAAAACTTTCTTCTTATGGTTGTTTTTATATGGCTTTGAACAACCCCAACAAAAGCCATCTCTTGTCCTCGGGCGTTTACGTAAAACGTAAAAGTGCCCATTTGGGCAATTTAAAACGTTGTCTTCGGATATAAGACATAGAGCTTGGAGCGCTCTTATAGTTTCCACTGTAATTTGACTATTTTTCCCATTGGGAAACACTTCACTCAAAATATTCATATTTCACTGGTAAACGCTTCAAATTAACTCCACGAATAACGGTTAACGGTTTGAACAACATGGTTGAAAAAGTCGTACGACAAAAAAATTCATACAAAAAGTACTCACACAACATTGACAAAGAATTGTCCCTTTTTTGAGAAAGAACGTTATTTACCGAAATAGTGAACCGATTTCAATAAAAAAAACACCTGTAAATAGCTTCTTAACTCTACTTTATTAAAATGCAAACGTTTATACAGGTTTCTGAAGAACTTTATTTGGAAAAAATTAATAAATACTATAAAAAATAGTAGTAAAAATAATAAATACGATTTGCGGGGAAACTAAAAGCTTTTCAATAAAATCTCTAAAACGATAAATTAAAGATATTAAAATTACCTTTCCAACGATGTATATATCGTTCCTATATGCGCCGGGATTATGGAGATATAGGACATAAAAGCTTCAAACTTTGAAGGCTCATAACTTCTAAACGGGGGCTAGGCGAGGGGCGGGGTTTGTTTTCGTGGGCACCTACAACAACAACAACAACAACAACAAAAAACAATCACACCGGACCTGGGTAGATCTTGTCCTAAAATATGTTATATAAAAAAAGGGAAAAATAAAGCTAAATAAAAACTTAAGTATATGTTGGAGATATCTCGTGGTTTTCCTTTTCGTTTTCCACCATCTTGTTAATACAGTCTGAGCGCAGTCTGTTCGTCGGCTTCGCTATCCACTCGAGCAACCTTATCGGTTCTACTACTCGTTCTTCACTGAACTCATCATACTTTTCTGTTTTTTTGATATCTTTTCTTATTGTATTGCGCTGCCGACGACCACACTCGGTAGAGTTTATACTCTCCCTCGCTGGGTACAATACCAAACGCGTTCAGAAAGAGTTCACTTCGGGCTCGCTATTTATCTATCCGACACAGCCTTCCTGACTACACACGTCCTCGGGTGTGTATACCATATAACGAGAAACACAATGAAACTTCGACACATTCTATTCGGCTTATATTTGACAATACAGTTTTTTTAATTCTACATTAAACGGTAACGATAATAATCAGTGATCCCATTATGGTGTTTATTTCCTGAAGACAGCTCCCGCTAACCAGCACAGTCATGTGATCGACTCAAAACACACCTCATTGACCTTTTAATCTCAATGTTTGATCTCTCATACAACCATTAACGTCTATTTCAACGCCTTCACTACTATTGACGTCTCTTTCAACGCCTTCTCTTCCATCGACGTCTATTTCAACGCCGTCACTTCTATTGACGTCTCTTTCAACGCCTTCTCTCAACCATCAATATTTTCGCCAATGACATCCAACTCCGCCGGAACCCGTCTTTCTGGCATCTTTTCCTAACTGCTCATGCGAATAATTATATTTTATAACAATGATTTTTTTGACAATGATTTCAATTCGTATCTGTCGCTATACGTATGTACATATGTATGTCGTATTTACAACAGTCGAATCTGCTATTTGTTGTATAGTATGTTAATTTTTTCTATGTAATATTTCCAAATTCTTGCTACCACAATAAGGCTTATTATTGCATACAAGATCAAGTTTACTATTGATTCGTATTGATTTTCTTCTTCCAGTAGTTGAATATCCTGTGTGTTGTTTATGTGTAGTTCCTTGATCATTTGAAGGGAGAGTTCTTCTTGAAAGGTTTCTCTGTGTGGGTTCTGTTGTAATATAGCTGGTAGAGGATTTGCTACAGACTCGTCTATTGATGAGAAGCTTTGCTGTTCTATTGTAATTCTGACGTTGTGGTATTTAATTAGGTATGTTCCCGTAAGATTTAGCGTCTCGTTGGTTATTTGTGTGGTTCCGTTAAATTAGTTGAGCATTACTAATCCTGGATTGATTTCGTCTATAGTTGGTATGTGTTGGTTGTTGCTTTGTTGACATGATGATGTTGGCTTTTTGATAGGCATTAGTTTTTGCTTATATTGATAATGTCCTTATCTCTACACATTATAAATCTATTGTGATTCTTGCATTTACTAATTGCATCTAAAAATTTGTAAATCACATTTTAAAATGTTTTCATAAGGGCGGGTTGCTTGACTTCGCCAGACCGTGGGAAAAAGGGGGGAGGGGTTTGAGAACCCTTGAACTGTATGTTACCCCGCGTTACAAAAAAAAACATGTAAGGAGTTAAGACTTAATGGAAATGGAGGGATACGAATCATCCAGATCGCACCGAAATACACACACACGAAATAAGAGAACAAGGATGACAAGACCTCGTGAGTCCCATGGACGAATCGGACGGACGTCCTGACCTAGGTCGCGCTCCGAGGAGTTGGGGGCGGAGCGAAGATGAAGGTTGCCCCGCCTAACCGTGCCCACCCAACCTAGCTGGCAGTCGAAGACTGTTTATTTGCCAGCCCATCACTGAAGCCGCTTCGGAGTCCGGGTCGGCGACGCTTACTTACCTATGGAGGTTTTTAAACCATCTTCAATACCATCGGTAAAGTCACAGTTAACCTTAAACAAACTTTTGATTTTATTTAAATAAATAAACAAAAAAATTTTATTTGAATATAAAAAGAATTTAAGGAATTGTAATATTATCTAGTTCGGCAGTTATCAACCGAGTTATTTTCTTGGGCTTCAGTTATACAATTTATCGAAACCATATATTTACTTATAGTAAAAAAAATAGTATTCCAATCTAGTTCGGCAGTTATCAAGCGCAATATTTTTCATAGACTTCAGTTAAATATTTATTTTTTCTTGTTTTTCAACTTTACTGAAATCCAATCTTCGATATTTCACTTTATTTTAGTTAGTTTAATTGACTTTACTAAGTTTAATATTATTCTATGGTACTCATTAAGACCATGGTGTTTTAAGATATGGTAGTTTAATTTTACGTAGTTTTAAGAAATCTTATTTTGAATTATTAATTAATTATTATCATTATTTATTAATAATTTTATTAAATTACTTTGTTGTTTGTTTTTTGATTTTATATTATATTTTAACTTGTCTATGATTAGTATAGATCATGTTTTAATTTGTCTATCTGTATTATATTATATATTAAGATATTTAATTTTTAATTTGTTGTATTGAAACCTAGGTTCTTTTAATTTAGATTTAGTTCAGTTTTGTTTTTTTACTTTAAGTTAACTAATCTGCTGTCTGGTTTATTGTTATGTCCAGATCGAAGTTTCATATATTTAGAAAAACACAAAAAAAAATATTTGCATGGTATTACTAGGTTAGCCGCTATTTGCGACCCAACCTTTGTCTTAACTTCTATTATTGGTGCACGTTGTTAAAATTCCAAGTATGGAATTTAAATTAAAGTTTATTTGCACGTGTTTATTACTTAGTTTAAGGGTGTAACATAATATATAAGATTCGTTCTCAAAATTCCAAATTTCCGTTTTCAAAAGACAAAGTTTTTGTCATTTTAATAATAAAGGTTTAGTTGATAACTTATTTAACCGTAAACTAAATGTAGGGTAACTTTAAGGTATGTGAAAACCAAGGGTTGCTCGTAAAATACCCACTTTAAAATTGCATTCGACTTATATCTCCACAACTTTTAATTCAGAGATATTTGTGTGCATTACCCACGGAGTTTCAGAGTATATAAACTAACAATACGATACTTGGTTGTTCATTTACAACATTCACAATTTCAATATTCAAAAGACAAAGATTTTTCATTTTAATCACATAGGACTAGTTGCTAATTTAGTTAACCGTACCCTAAATGTTGGGTAGCTTTACGCTATGTGGACAGCCAAAGTTTGCTCGTAACTACTCACATAAAAACATCATTCAACCTATATCTCCTTTAAATAGTGAGATAGTTGCTTGGGTTATCACCCGAATTTGAGTGGATATAAATTAAAATTAAAAACAATATGATACTTGATTTGCTAGTCGGGAACGCGTCTTGGAATTGTAGAGTGTATGCTGCTACTTCTTGTCTACTTCTCGTCTAGGCTCGGCTTCCACTTCAGCTCTCACCTGATGTTTTAAATAATCAATTCACTCCTACTTAATTTTTAAAGCAGGTGAACATCAAGGTGGCTGGACTTTAATGCAGATGAGCATCCATCTTGCTCCATCAATGCAGTCGATCGGTAAGATTGAGTAAATTTTAATTATGATGATTTCCCATGAGGATGAGGTACAGGGGTTGTTGATCGATGATGAGTAGCTTGATTTTGCTTTGCCCTTAGTTAATCTCTCTGTTCATAAAACGCGATTATCGACTACCATTTTGTTGCGCATTTAGCAATGGTTACAAATTCGTACACACTTTTAATTTATACATTGGATACGTAGTCGCTGTCACGTTGTCATTGTTACTACGATTTAACTATGCACTTGGGATGGCTTGCTATGTACACTATCATATACACGGGATCCGGAACTATTCGTTGCAAGCTTTTTTACAATTTCAGAATTTGATAAAATAAATGAGTTTACGATTCCGGCTTTCGCCCAAAGGAGTGCATATTCAATGTGAATTAATTCTTCTTTCAAAACATCTAATTTATATTTGAGATTTATTGCTACTTCATTATTGAAAGTATCTTTAGTTCTGACAATTTTTAATAGTTCATTAGTGGCATTAGCTAATTGATTAACTTTTTCAATAGATAACTAATTTATAATTACTTGGTTTTTATTGTTTTGCAATACATTATTTATTTTCTCATTTATGTATTATTTTTAAAACGGAATGGTCAGGACACCCTGCGATCCATTTCCAAGCGAGCCTAAAACGTCTAGTGATCTTTTTTG
Organism: Myopa tessellatipennis; assembly: GCA_943737955.2. NCBI lineage: Eukaryota > Metazoa > Arthropoda > Insecta > Diptera > Conopidae > Myopa > Myopa tessellatipennis. The sequence goes on along the minus strand of OX031314.1, from coordinate 14,697,601 downwards.
TAATTTTTTATTATGCTTTAGTCGATCTAAATGATTTATGATAGTGGATATTTAACGGGAGACTATCGTAAGAAAGAATGATTGTATTTTAAAGTCCGTTGAATGTCTTCTTCAATGGTTTTTAAGGCATTTTGGTATTGAAGCATATCGATGACGTGTATGAGTTTAAAGTCACCGTCCTTTCTTTTTGCGGGTCCCATGTCTATTTGTAATATTTAACCGGGATATTTAGGTATAGAGGTTTCGTTAAGTGTTACGGGTTTAGCAACCTAATTGGGACGGTGTTTTAATTTAAAATTTTTCAATTCCTCAATAATGGAATCTGAATCGGAGCCTGACATTTGTGACTAATGTGTAATTGAGACAAATAATAACATTAATAGGATACTACTGTGAGTATACTCTCTTCTATCTTACATTAAATATAATAAAATGGATATCATTTTCTTAAAATAGTTTGTAGGATACTTGTGAGTTGTGCCTGCAGTTTCGGCTTGTAGTTCTTTTTGCTTGTAGACTTCGTTCTTCGTAGTTTTATTAATTATTTCGCTAGTTGCTTCATTACATTTTTTATTCGCCTAATTAATTCAGTTAATTTAATTATTAACTTAAGATCTTACGTATTAAAAGTTTCACTTATTTCACTACGCAAGCGGCTAGGACATTAGCCCTTCCCGTTTTCCATAGATACTAAGGGGCCTCGTTTCTTGCTTTAATATTTATTACTTTGAGTGTGTAACGAACAGGGTAATTACTCAAAAAAAAATTCAATGGCTCCGCTGCTGAGGGTGGCTCAGCTCTTCCGGCCATGCTCAGGGAAAGTGGGGGGGTTCTTGAACCCCAACAGCGGAAAGGAACCCCTGTTACAAACAAACAGAACAGAGCTAAGGCTTACTTAGGCTAAACAGCCATTCAAAACAGACGAGCAAAATAAATTATAAAATCACCCGGCGGACGGACATGGAAGACTAGGGGGCAGTCGCGAGGGTCTTGAGAGAGGTCGGAGGAGGGGGGGGGAGGATTAGGTGGAAGTCTCCATCCCCCTTCTGTACCCACCCAACCTGGCCGGTATCAGAAATGTGATGTTCCGGCCCCAAACTTTGTGTCACTTGGCGGTGCAAGACCGATTACTAAATACTTACTCCATCATCGCATAAATTTATTATTCCGGTGCTAAGCACCTTCATAATTGAGTATATGATAATAACGGATTTTCTTAACCTAATTTACAATACTTATATTCTAATGTTACCGTTGCCTTTTTTATTGTTGTTGTGTTGTCGTCTGTTCTGCTAATGCCTCTGCTACCATCTCTGTTCCTATTTTCGTGGGAGCTGCAAAGTCAGCAGTTTGAAGTTATTTCGTTTGGTTTGCTGGGAATATTTTTCGGACGTGGTATACAGAATGCAATTTAACACCTGTTTCGTGCAGGAATGTTAAATGTGGATTGCGTTAACTTATAGGCAATATTTTAAAATATAAAGTAGATAATGGAATAATATTTTATAATATAAGTAGATAATGGAATAATATTTTATAATATGAAGTAAATTGAATAATGCAATAATATCTTTTAATATAAAGGGAAAATTCACATCAACTTTGTCACAAAGACAAACAACGATAATTTTTTTGCGTGTAGCAAAATCAAAGAAGCGCATACAGTATTGTACGACCGAAAAGAAGTGGTCGGTTATGGTTAAAGTTGGCTTATTCATCTTTAAAATGAACATTATTTTATTTTTATTTTAATAAAATAAAATTTTTTTAAAACTTAATAGTTTGTATTTGTTTGTAACGTGTACGTTAAAACTTAGAGTTTTCTGAACTTTTAAAATTCAAAAACTTAGCGAGTTGTAGTCCTAGGAGCCCTAGGAAGTCAGAGCGATGGAGGAGTTTTTTTGCGAAGTGCTTTCGGTCGAGAAATATTGAATGCCAAGCTCATTGTTCCGCCGGATCGCTCTTTGCCAGGTTTATCGCAGACGTTTCCGCACTATTTCGTTGCCGACAGTGCATTTCCTTTACGACCAAATATAATGCGGCCCTTCCCTGGCCGGAATTTGCCACAGGACAAGCAATTTTTCAACAAAACTTTATCCAGGGCACGCGTACATATTGAGTATGCTTTTGGTGTTCTATCCCCCATACATGCGGATCCGGAAAATGTGGATAAAATTATTTTAGCTACGGTCGTATTGCACAACTTTTTGATGCTTAAACGTGACAATCATTATTATACAATCATTATCATTATAGGAAGAAATAAGTATTTTATCACTTCCGGATCGGTCTTGTTCCAAAAATATTAGAATTTCCTTGCGTAATTCAAGAGCCGCTCTAGACCTCCGCAAGGAATTCTTTAAATTTACGATGGGTCAATGCGTTATGACCACATCTAATTTTATTTATAATTTTTATGGAAATTTTCATCGTATTTGTAATATTAAGATGTTTCGCAAATAACGCTGGTTGGTGTATCACGCAGTGAAACACCGGTACATTAATATTAATTTTATTCAAAAAACCTAAAAAGCCTTTCTTGTCAGTCATTACTTTGGCACCGTCAGTGCACACGGCACTTAGCTTCGTTTTGTTTCCGCAAGAAAAGACTTTTGTATCCACGGCTTCCCATAAAGTTTTGCCATTTAATCTTCGTGTATTTGAACATTTTTCTGTATAGATTTTATGTAAAGTTGCGAGTTGGCTTATATTACTTATGTCGGTGCTTTCGTCCAAGCATATTGAAAAAAATAAGCATTCTTGCAATCTTTTTTGTATACAATATGTATATGTATTGGTAAGATTCAATTATGTATGGAACAAAATATCGGCCAAATGGCAGCCGCGACCTCGGCGGCACACCTCCATCCGATGGTCCAAATTTTCGATAACTCTGATGCATAATTGAGGTTCTATGCCGTTAATGTGCCGAATTATCTCATCCTTTAGCCCTCGAATTGTTGCTTATATTGCTGTTGTTATATTATTGTTGTTTATATGCGTACTTTTTATTTCTGCACATCGAGTCAAAGTCTGTTTTGACAAAGGGATTTTATCCACAATTTCGGCCAACTCTTTTCCCTTTTCATTAAAACATTTGAGAGTTTCTACAAACATGTCTCTAAAAAAACTACCATCTGTCGATGGCCGACTCTTTTTTCCCAATGCCAAAGCAACTACATAAGAAGCCTTTTCCAACTGTCGCTTTTCTGAATCTATTTCTAGTTCAGATTTTGAAACATATTTTTAATAACAGACTTTAACTTAACTATTAATTGTGCCCTTTCGTCATTAATAATCTTATCATAATCTAAATGGCACGTCCTATAGTGTCTCTTTACAAAAAATTTAGATGCGCGTCCCACCTTTTTATTGCAAATCATGCATTGCGGTTCGCCTAGAAAATTTTCAAAGAAAAAAATATGCGTACCTCTGGTGTGGCCAGCACTGCTTTAGACCATCAATAACGGAAGGAATGCAACGTAGATTGGCAGAGTTAAAATAGGGCAGCAACTCAAATTTTAAAAAATCGGTGTATGTTATAGTTTTTTGTTGTCGTTGTATAGAAAGCATTGGAGGTCATTATTGGTTTCATAGGTTTTCAGTTTCTCCGTAAGGGACATTAAACATTGTTTTCTTTTCTGAAGATGTTTCCGCGAAAAAACTATAATAATATTATTATCTTCTTGCTTACCGTTAAACTTAAAGGATATCCGGTATTCTTTCAAATTTTCCAATTCTTGATGAAGCCAAACCACTATAATATTGAATTTAATTTTTTTTGTTGTCGTATAATTCAAGTACCGTGCAAATCGAGGAATTGATTGTATGTATGTATAACATTTTTTTACATAGCTACTTATACAAAATTCAAAAATGTTCCACCTTATCATAAGGAGATATACACATATAAGTAAATCTTCAAACCTAACATTTTCAAGTTAAAATACTAACAAGTTTAAATTGACTTCTATTAGAAATTTAAAGTAAAAGACATTTCGTAAAATTAATATTAATAGTACACGGTATAAATAAGTAGCTGTTTCGTTTTAAATAAACAGTCATTACTATTACATTTGCAATTATTATAGTAATAAATGCACATGTAATAATATGCATGAAGAGTTAGTTCATGCATAGCCATAAAATACGCACCTGCACCATATACACACACGCATAGGTCATTAAGACAACACGATAGCAAAATAAATTATAACTGTAGTTTAAATAACAATAATAATGTATTACAAAACAAACTGCAAAAACTCTGAGAATATAGCGATTAACGCAATCACAATAAGAACAAAGTAACGTATGTAAAACTAGCAAAAACAGAATGCAATGTCAGCATGTTTAGCAAAAATAATACTATATGATACATAACAGAAAAAAGGTGCAGGTGAACGACTTGTAAATAAGCGAAAAACGTTAAAATAACGTTAAAATAAGAAAAACATAATGAAAATATTGGTATGTATGCACGTCTGTATAACAACAATGCAGACATACATATGTAACTACATACATATATGTATGTTATAAATGTATAATTATGAAATAATTTATAGAACTAAGATAAAAGTATTTACATACCAAATATAAAAGTAATAATAGCAAATAGTGTAAGCAATCCAACAGCAATGAGATATTTAAGTAATATAAGAATAAACAAAATAATTATACTATAGATATAAGTATTAGTAGTGTATAATAAAAACTTGTACTAAAATGTTAAAAAAAAGAATAACAAAAAAAAGAAAAACAAGAAATGAAAAGAAGAAACGAGAAAGAGAATTAAAAAAACAAAACAAAGATAAAGAATAATAAGAGATAACATAAGAAAGCAAACGAAAAGAAGATAAAAAAAAACACAAAAAAGTAGAACCAGCAGTCACCGCTATGATCATCAGCGACTGTAGCAGTACCAGCATCAGCATAATCAGCAGCATCAGTAGCAGCGACTATGGTAAATATTTCATTGGCAGACTAGGTTTCATATCCACTAGTTGAGGATAAAACCGAAAAAACCACAGCACCACAAGTAAAGGTAGGCAGTAACGGTGTAAGGCATTCACAGCCAAGCTGTTATAAGTTTTGCAAAAGAACAGCGAAAACGCCCAACAATATTAATAGACAGACACTACAAAGCCAAAATATGACATTTATACCCAGGGTATACCAGCTCGAGTAAGCACCAGAAATAGAGTTCACTCGTTATGCTGCATTACTGCTGCTTTGTCAGGCGATAACCCCGAAGACTCCAGGTCAACTAAATGACTAATGGATCTTGCGGCAATTAAAATAACTTTGATGAACCCATTTTTAAGTCAAAGATATATTCAGGATAGTTTACCTATCGAAGCAATATTACGAAGAAATGTATGCGCAACAGTAACTTAAAGCCACAGCCAACTTAAACAGCAAAAGAGCCAGAAGCTATTGCCGCACCATTACAAGCAAGTGTAAACGAGGTCGCCACTACTACATCCCACCATAGCCAAGTACACCGGGGAGAAAACAGAAGGCAGCACTTACAACAGCAGACAACGAGCGGAGGAACGAGAAATAGATTTTAGGTACATTTAAGAAATTATTATAATAATATTAAAAATGTAATGCAAATGCACCGCTAGATGTAGATTGTAAGTAAATCCAGAAGCATTGTAAAAGGAAACACAGAAACCTTGCAAACGGGAAAAAACGATACCGTAAGATACTATACGATACGATACTAAACCATAGTAGTAATAAGATATACTTTGTACAGTTAAATAATCTAGGAAAGTTATTTTAAAAAAAAAAGTTGAAATTATTATCACTTTTAATATTAAAATTTTATCTTTTGGATTTAAACAGGGTGTTAACAATAAGATAAAAACGAGTTAAAAACTAATAAATAAACGTTACGATCATAAAATAAAGAGATACTAATTAATACCGAGGCTTTTGATTTTGCAAGTTATACACCTACACCCCGAAGAACATAACAGGATAATTATATGTGTTAATTATGCATTTTATTAAGAAACAAATGAATGAATTCGAAAAAAGTAGTAAAAATCTTAAATTACTTTTTTCTCAAAAACCATATGGTTTTCGATAAAATGTTATATAACCTAAATGATATTTATAATATACTATACCTGTATAATGGTATAGGATATTTACTATAGTTAAGAGAGTTCATTTGTTTACAAATGAGAAAAAGGCAGACAAAATGTCATTTGTTTACAAAATAATTATTCCGATCTGCGATATCTTTTTGCCCAAAATATGAAATAATGAATAAATTACCATTAATTTTATTGTAATTAATATACTCTTTCATTTCATTTATTATAAATTTCACAATAAAATTTCTTTTTCCATATTAACTATTATTTCCATATTAACCATATTTTTCATCATATCATATTTGCATTTATATCATCCACGTTCATCACAAACATTCTCCCGGCACAGTTTCCCACCCTCACATCTTTGAATGAAATTTTGAATTTAATTGCCTGTATTTCCTAAACTATAGAAGATAATATTATATAATAATATACTATGGGCACCTTTTGCAATTTTCGCATTATTTGAAAATTTCCAATTTTTAGTACTATTGTTTCCATTCATTTATTTTTTTTTAATTAAAATGTTTAATTAACCCACATAATTATCACAATACTATGAAAGTTGAGACCTTTAGCTTTCTAATACCACGTTTACACCGACGATAAATGGCTCATTACGCCCAAAAGCCAGAAATGAGAAGCCAAATGATGTCATTTCCCATACAAATTGCCAAATCACTCATCGAAATCATCTCATTTTGGCGAAATGAGATCCAAACGAGTTGTAAAATAATATTTCGAATCAGCCTGTCGTAGGGAAAAATAAAATCCCAAAACAAAACAAGGGAAATGGAAGGGAAATAATGTCAATTAGCTGTCAAAAAATAATTGTAAAAAAAATCAAGCAAACAAAAAACATAAGTTTGGTCTGATCAATGTCAAACGAAATGCAAGCAAGGCGGTGTAAACACTTTTCAAATGAGTGATTACAAATGCGCATTTGGAGTCGGTGTAAACATAGCATATGCTTAGCTTTTAGCTTTTGCCTCAGGATCGGTGCAGGAGTTTAGGAGAAAAATAATCATAAAACTCAAAATAACGTAAGTACAAAACGCTTTCCTGAGTATTGCAGTGCTTCCACGTAAGTACAAAAATTATATCTTGAATATTCCGGATATCTGTTATAGATTCAGAGATATCGGCAGTTAAATTTCAAAGGGCTATAACTTCGGCCTTAATTGAGCACGGCGCAATTGGTGTTGTTGTTGGGGCCACATGTTTGATGCAAATATAAGCCCCTTAATAATTTCAGTACGGTATCCGGTATACCGCATACCGCAATGGTATGTATAATTCTAACAAAAAAAAAAGATTAATTCGGCGTTTGGTTGTTTTTTAAGATTTTAAATAGTTTCATAGTTTTTATTTGTCGCACAAATTTAAGCATCCAATACTTGGTTATTATAAATAAATTTAATAATAATAATTAAATATTTAATAGTAAACATTTTAAGAATGGTAAAAGTAAATTACATTAAGAAGTTTGTTAATTAATTAAATAAATATGCGAAACTTTAAGCGGAAACATGGCAGTTTAGTTTTAAAATTAGTCATTAACATATCGAACATTCGTTATTTGAACTAGTATATTTTGCCACTGGAAAGTTGCGCGCTTGTCGACATGAGACCAAAGCATCCCCCGTGTAACCTTGGGGACATTTGCACACAGCCAAATGCGCCTTGGGCTCACAAGTGGCCCCGGACGCACACTTGCCAATGCACGGATTCACGCACTGATAGTTTATACAAGCTCTGTTGTCGGGACATTCGTTGTTACTCAGACACTCACCCTAAACAGCAAAAATTATTTAAATAAAATCGTTTCACAACGTACGTAAAAGCAAGATATTCGGCGTACCCTAGAGCAATGTGTCAACGGGTTGCCGGTGTGTCCTGGTAAGCAATTGCAAACGGGGCGTTCGCGGCCCGTGTTATCGTGCCCAGGTATGCAAATCGCATTGCTGCCGCAAGGATTAGGTTCGCATAGATCCTCTGACAGCCACGTCACCCAGTTAAAGATAAATATGAATACATATATAAAGAAGTACTAAAAATAAATGTTTACCTTTTGTAAAAGGGCGACACCGCACGAACGGATCACCCGTCATGTCTCTTGGACAACTGCAGACTGGCGTCAAGCCACGTAAATTACAGTCGGCACCGACGCCACATGCACCGTCACATGTGTTCTTACAGATACCATAGAAGCAAGCGGGTCTGCTAGCTGGACAATCGACATCGCCGTAGCACTCGGGGCGACACTCTGTGTAAGGGCTGCCAATATAACCTTTCGGACAGTCGCATACTGCACGATGCGCACTGACGCTGTTGCAAGAAGCTCCAGTTCCGCATTGATTGCAAGCAGGCACACATTTAAAGTTGCTGCACATGTCGCGTGCTGTGCAGTCGCCATCATGGTCGCACTCGTGTCGACAGCCACTTAACGGATTTCCCTAGAATTCAATTACAGTATTTTATACGATTATTGATTACTCAGCGCAATCAGTAGTAAGTACCACAAAACCATGAAGACATGAACAGGTCGGAACGGCATTAATAATTTCACATTTGGTGTTAGTACCGCATGGGCTGGGGTGACATTGTTCCTCTGGAAAAGAAAAATAAAACCAACAGAGAAATTAGAAACTCAATTACATTGCAAGCAAAATAGCAATATTTAAGGAAAACCCTGTTGCGATTCTTTATATAAAGTTTATACATCTTGTTTTATAATTTGTGTTTATATTAATATTGGGTCTGGGAAAAAGTTCGTGACGTTTTTCCCAGTTTTTTTTTTTACTGGCAACAGTGATCGCAGTGATACCACTGAACTCTTATTGGAAAGATGACAATTCGGCCGTTACAGTCGATGCGTAAAAACGATTGGTGCAGTGGTGGGAAAGTTGTTTACATTTGAAAATGGAGAAAAATAATGAAAAATTGCGCTATATTTCGCATTATTATAACGGCAAAGGGAAAAACGTTGCGCTTTATCAAAATTTGCTGCGCGGAAATGGTTCGCTCGCTTTCGTTCTGGCAATTTTAATATGAAAGATGATTATTGATAATGATGATTTCCCATCACTGCGAAAGCTGATAAAATTCTTGAAAAAGTCCAGCAAGATAAGCATATCAGCAGTGTCAATTTTGGTATGGAGCTAGACATTGACCACAAAATTGTTTTAAACCATCTACTCAAGGCTGGTTACCAAAAGAAGCTTGATATGTGTTCCTCATGAGTTTATCGAGAAAAACATGATAGAGAGTATTAATATCTGCGATGTGTGACCCCTCAAAAATTGCGAGAGTTTAATTGGGAAATCCACTATATAGTCCAGACATACATAGCACCCTCAGATTACCACTTGTTCCGATCTCTGCAAAACTCTCTGAATGGAATTAGCTGCTTTCAAAAGGAGCCTGTGAAAAATATTTGATTCAGTTTTCAGGCAGAAAACACAGAAGTTCTTCACCGATGGCATCATGGCTCTTCCCGAAAAATGGCAAAACATTGTAGATAATAATGGATCATATTTGGTTTAAATAAATTAATTTTCAGACTAAGAAAACCAGTTCAGTTGTACTACAAAAAACACCACGGACTTTTTCCCAGACCCATTATATGTATACATATGTATAATATTTTATAAATATCATGAACCACCGAAATTAAAAATGTGCTTAATTAAAGCATAAACAAGTTAATAACTACCATAAAAATAAAAAAAAGCTTCAAATAGCAAAAAAACCATAAAATTAAGTGATAAACAATAATAAGCCACTGTTTTGTTTACACACAGATAATTATAATCATTTTCATTAGTGCAAATTTTAACATCGCGCTATGACATCTTCACAGACAGCCATTTATAGTTTATTCACGATTTCTAAATTTCTTAATAATCAATAACCTACCTTAATATTAACCTTAACAATCATAAAGCATAGCTACATATATACATATGTATATAAATAAATATATGATAACAACGAAAATAAGCACGTGAAAATTGCAGCTGCATGAGTGTTTATATTTGCGACTGAACTTGAACTAACTAGTCTAATGATATCCCGACAACTTGAACTTGAAGTTTTTTGTTGTTTACACTTTTCTACATTTGTGAATGTCATCAATATTTTATTAATTTTTCTTTATTAAATTTACTTCATTTAGAAATCACGAACGCCACTTATTGTAAACTCTGAATTCTTTAATAACTAATTTATCAATTACTAACCTCAGTTTTAAATTCACCGCCAACGCGGAGATTGTAAAAACTGTTCTGAGATACATTTAATTGTTACCTCATTTTTTTGCATGCCCATAAAAGACTTGTCCCAAGGAACAGGAGGCGTTTGTTTGTTGTTGAAACACAACTAACGCCCAAACACTATCTTATAGATACATATGTACGTACATACGTAATGAAACCTCCGCAACTTGGCTACAATACGCAGTTGAAGCAGAAGAATACAAATGCGACTTTTGCATTTATTATTTCATAAAAGTTGCTGCTAATTTGTATTGAATTGAATGGTCAAAATTTGCCTTTTGAGAGTCTGACTTAAGAAATGAAAATATGACAATGTTTTACACTATCGAAGAAATTTCAAGTCTTGAAAGCAAACACTGAATAGTTTAAATTTGATCAGAGTTAACGTTAAAACTTACCTGGATCACGTAGTCTACAAGATGTAAATGGATCACCTGCATAACCTGCAGGGCAGCTGCAAACGGCAACATGATTTCTTGGCTAAAATAAAGCGACCTAATTTTTGTTGTGTGCAAACCTTTGAAATTCATCCATAGCTCACCTCACAGTTGGCGCCAACACCACAAGCACCCACACAAGGATTAACACAACGACCGTCTTTACACTGTAAGTCGCCACGGCAGTCAACATTGTCTAAGCACTCTCCTCGAACACATTGGGTCAAAGGGTCGCCACTGTGTCCCGGTGGGCAGGAGCAAACAGGACGGCCGCCCGCCGACTCCCGACACAGAGCATTTAGGCCACAAGGATTCCCATGACAACCATTATTTACGACTGTTTAGCAGAAGAGAATTACTTTGGTTTTTGTAATCAAATAAGGATTACACAATGAAACATTAGTCACCATTATTACCTTGCAAATGAGAGTTCGTCCGATCTTGGTAGACAATCCTCTGGGAACTCTCCGAGCAAGTTAGACAACGTTTCTCTAGTTTTTTTCCTTGGACAGTGGAGCAAATTGCAACCAGCAGAACGACTCCAAATATAAGACTAGTTTGCATAAGCAACTGTAAAGTGCAAAGTTAGAAAAGGATTTCTTATGCTTAATAAATAATGAAATAGTTATATAAAAGTAATAATATAACGATAGTTATTGTTATTCAAAATAAAATCAGATTATAGGGAAGTCAAATTTCAGTTCGAGGTTCTATATTTTGCAAGAATTTTAATTTAGTTTGTTTATAATAAAACTCACAAGTTTTGGTTGTTTTCCCATATGATAACCCACCTCACAATAATCAATTAAGTATTTATAAGTCGCATCTATTTTCAACAAGCAGCTAAAAGTAACTAAAATGAATTTGTTAACAGTGTTATTTACTGTAATTCGTAATACACAGATTTCGGCCCACTCGTGAAAGCTTAAATGTTTTTGTGTTCCAATAAGGAGAGGTCTTGTATTTTTTTATAGTCCAGTTTAAGCCGTGACTAATACTCTATTTACTTACAATGCTGTCATTAATTAAAGTGTCACATACAAAGGTACAGGTAATGAGAGGTTCCAAGGGGTTAAGATAATAACTCAAATTGTACGTATAGAAATTACAAATACGGACATAAACTAATATAGGAGTACATTAAGAATTAAATAAGTTGACAAAATTAAATTTCTGAAAATTGTAACGAAAAGAATGAGACCAAACCATAGAATTAAATTCGAAACCGGAATGAAATTAAACAACAAATATACGAACTCAATCCAAATTAAATTTAAACTATATGCGTCATTTGAAGAGCAAAGCTAAACTTGATCGTACAACGTGAATGAATGAAGCCTATTTTCTTAACATTTTGGATTTTAAAGTAGCTTCCGTTAAAGATCAGTGCTACGAAAGAAGATGAAATAAAGTGAATTATTTAAGAAACGCGATATAAGCTGAAATTCAAGTTCGATCATTTGCAATGGCCTTCGCTGTTTATTACAATGGCATAAATATACATATGTATATGTACGTATATACATATACGTTATTTATGTATTCCCGAAAAAAAATTCAGTAGACGTAAAAATTAATTTTATTATTTCATTAAATGAGAATATGTAAAAATAAATTGGAAACAACGTTTTATACTCATTGCATATTTAAGAAAGAAACGAAATTTCAAACTCACTCAGGAACTTATTTCTTAAATTAATGAAATTTACTTCAAATCTGAACCACTAACATAAAAAATTCATTTTAAAAAACGCACTTTTGCTTCTAAAGACCCTTTGAATTAATCTTTAATACTGACTTTTACTAAAATTACTTCACCGGTTAATAGAAATATCCGTCGTGTTCATTAGTATTAACCTCCGATTTCACTCTACATCATCAATTGATCGAAGTTGCTTTTTACTTAATCGATTGTCCATCTGTTCTAACTGTTGTTCAATTACTTGCTTAATTAATCATATATTAATTAGTCACTATTTCCGTACTTTTTTAGTCGTTATAAGTAACTAGTAAAAGCTTTAAGAAATATTTTGTCATATCTTAAAGCTGGATGTTTTATTTGCCATCGCTAAACTCACCATATTTTTAAATTTATTATATTGCACCACTTATTTAAATTTTTTTAACTTTTCAAAGAGCGAGTCAAGCAGCAAACAGGTTGGAAATGAATCAATTGACGAAGCCGACTGATCAATTCTTGACATGGACAGGCGCTTTTTATATCGATTCTCAAAAATCAGCGCGTTAATTGTGGTGATAAAAATAAAGTTGAAAATCTTTATATTGTATAAAAAAGTTCGTAACAATGACTTTTTCCAAAGAAGAGCAAACGTGTTTATTATACATTCAGCAAAGAAGAAACGCGATCATCACTTAGTTTAGGTAATCATAACTGTGGGCGTCTTAACGTTCATACGCTTGTTGGAGCGTTTACTTCAATTATTAGTATTATTGGTTTATTATAGCAAATCTATTTGTTGTATTCAACTTAATAAATAAGAATTTTTATTTAATATTCTGCAATATTTATTTAATAATTATCAATACATGATACAGAAGCTTCATTGTTTTTGCTGAGGCGTCCATTAAGGAGCGAATTTCTATAGAAGTACAAATCTGTACAAATCTGCGATAAAATTAAATGAGTTTTTATTCCAATGAGTTCTCAAAATGGAGAATATTCGAATAATGTGGCAAAATGTAAAAAGCAACATTTTTGTTTCAAATTGATTAAAACTAATGACAATGAAGACAAATTAAATACCGATAGTGAATTATAAACAATATATTTTTAAGAGAAAAGGCAGTTTTAGTTCTTTATTTTTATATTAGCTACTCCTTGCCTATTATCATTAAATTTCTGTATCTAATTTATAAACATAATTGTGATGTTAATTTTTTAAAATTCAGCTGAAAGATTTACCATTACGATATAAGTATGTGTTTAAAAAATACAACATTTTTTATTTAGTTATTTTCCATCGTAAGATTTAAGCATTAACATTATGAAACTTTGACTTTTTTAAAGTGTTAAAAATATATATACATTACCACATTTATATATAACATTGCCTCATATTATTATTATTTTTAATAATATTACACCTCTTTTATAAATATTCTATATTAGAAAGTTTTAAAATGTGTTTACTTCAAAATTAATCAATAAATTTGTTTTTAACAAAAAATCACTATAGAAATTCAAAATAATATTTAACATATTAATAAACATTTCTAGAACTCACATAAGTAATGATCTTAAAAGGTATGTTATACAATAAAATTCAGGTTTACAATTATTATCATAATTAAATGTAACTGTGAAGATTTTAGACAACAATAAGTCACAAAAAACCAATCGCTAGTACCCAATTTTTTATTCAATTTGAAATGTTGGGTTGTTTGGTGCTTTTGTCGCTTTTAACTTTTTTAAATTATTGATTAAAATTCTTAAAATTCTGAAACTTGTTGCGATTGTGACCCAGCAAAAACCATATTAGCAGGAATTAATGGTATTAGAAACACAACTACAAATTTACGATTTTCTATATTGATTCTATATTTTTAATAATTATTATCATCAGAATCTATTAAAATATGTAATGACACAATACGAAAAGTATTAAATAAATGAAATTTTAATGTAAAAGCAAACAGAAAAAATATTTACACCTAGAAAGCTAACAAAACAATTAAAACCAGTTTTGAGCAACACAAAATAAAGCCAAACAAAAAAGAATTTAGTTTAGAAAACTATAGAATAACTAACACACGCACGCATCTCAATACACACTGATTAATAAGATCTTAACGCCTCATAAATGCCTACTAATCAGAAACAGAATCACACATATACAAATACAATGTATATTATACATACATGCTCATCAAATTAACTTGGCTTACGCTTTGTCAGCGTATTAAACTTTAACTTATAATTGTTACTTTTGAGAACTGTATTAGCGGATGATGCATTTGTAGCAGTTACAGTTGGCCGTGATATTCTACCAACACGTAGGTTGGACACGACATTCTGTTGCTGTAGCTGCTGCGGCATCATCTTACGTACTCCGTTATCGCCCCTGATGTTGACGATTATATCCTTTTCTTTCTGCTGCTGAACTATGATCTTATTTAATTTTTGATTGATCGCATGTGGCACGTGTGGGTTTAGCAGTTTGCGTTGTTCGCACAGCGTGATCGCGTCTCTGTCGACCGTGTATAGTCTGTGATCTAGCTTTTGCAGTGACGTTGACAGGACATTGTGTATTTCTTTGGAACTGGGGACTCCATTAGATTGCGCAATGCCTACACTGCGTTTCGCTGGACTCCGAACGTCGGTGTTAGCTTGTGTGGGGCAGGAGGAAGTGGCAGAGGAAGACGCATGCAAACGCTTTAAAACTGAAATTTGTTGCTGTAGCATTTGGGAGGTGGAAGTTGGCTCGCTCCCAGACAGGCAAGGGTTGGTCGGCACGCTAATTGTGGTATCTTGCAATCTAGTTTGTGATTCCTTGCTACTGCATCTGATTATTGAAGATTGGGGGAAACATGTCACATTTTGGCCACTTAATTTCAAAACACTTGGCCGCTCCTGCTGTATAGATGTGGACGCATCGCTGATGCATTCCTCAACATTATTGTCCTCATCCATACTACTCGCTGGTGATAGTGACACGCTTCTGGGACTCTGCTGATTCACTAGTAGTTTTTTCGCTGCTGTCACATTAACAATGTTTACAGATTTTGTTATTGAATGTTTAACCGAGGCCCGCTCCGGAGGCACCAAAGCCATGGGCGGAGTTTTTGTGTATCGTGTTTGTTCAAAAGAAGATGCACTACTACAATTTACATCCGTTTCATCCGGTTTGTGAAGATTCTCTATAAGACAAAGCACAATTTTTTCCAACTGTTGTGGATTCTGTGATGCAGGCACATCGACCATGGATGAGGAGGGAATTTTTACATTGATTATAGTAGAAAATTTGTTTTTCATCTCTTGAACTTTCCGCTTGCCTTCCTTTTCGTCCAGCAGGGTGTTGATGCAAACAAATGAATGCACTTTGTTGGTGTTTTTGTCAATCTCCATATATCCTTTGGTTTGCAGATAAATAAAATTCCCATTGCGGGAAAGCAGCCGATAGCAACTTTCACCATAGTCGCTGTTGCAATCATACATTTGCCGCAAAGCCACAATAACCCAGCGAACATCATCCTGGTGCATAAACGAGAAGGGGCTTAAATTGGTAACCTAGAAAGTAAATAGAAAAATTATGTTGAAATCAAATAAAGTTTAAATATCGATAAGACAAATCTTGTTCAAGCAATATTTTCTTAAAATAAGCAAGGAACACTTAATTACATGTACAAATACTTAAAATACATCATACCTCATCCTTCATATAACCGGCCACAAGGCCAATCCTTTGATCACAATCAATTATTCGGCCGTCAATGAGGTGGCGTGTTTTATATTCCAGTTTATTAGTCAATGAAAAGTTTTCAAGAACTTTTGGAGGTCTTATTATACGTCCCATTGCAACGAACACAATATCATTGCCACTTATGCCATGTAGTGCTGCCTGCGCAATGGCGTCATGCTGCAGATGTTGTCCTCGTGCTCGTCTGATTAGCTGGGAGACAATCGGATAGTTACCGTTTGAAGAAGTGCAATCACTGCGTCTAAAACAGCCATCGATTTTGACGATTTCATAACTGCGTGCAGACTCTGCTCTTGTGCCTGCGCGCGCCAATCGCACTGTGAAGCAGCGCCTATCTTCCCGCAATCGCTCATCTATGTGAGCTTGATGTGCCAAAGTGTGTGGACTTGGTGATCTCAGGCAATCGTCGAGGTCTTTTTGCTCGTCACAGTCATCGCCTGATTGCTCATCGTCCAATGTCGATGTCATGCTATGCTCAAAGTAGTCTTCGTGTGCAAGTCGGAATAGGGTTTCCAGATTGTTTGGTATCAATTGCTGTTTTAACAGTGCATGATCTTCGGGATGCGTAATATGCTGCAAACTCTGCCCATACAAATCGCACTGACAGTGACCGAGAAGATGCTCTACACTGGGAGATATCAGCACAATTTGTCCATGGCAAGTGAGGGTGATAAAAAAGCTGTCCAGCAGCTGCATCAAAGTGTCCGACAACGGCAAGTGACTCTTTGAATCCGTGCCCGAAGTGATGCCGTTCTTCTTCGAAGACTTTCCAAAAACATAACGAAGTCGCAAACCATGCGCAGCGAAACGCAGCACCGCAGTCTTGTCTAAGCGCCTAGAGGACTCTGCCACATGTGGCACCATAGTCGATAATTCGTGTATGCTCGCATTTAGTTTATCACGCCGATGTTTTTCAGCAAGATTACGCGCCTCACGACCGCTGCTGCTGGTAGCTGCCGACGATGCCTCTGCATCAAAGCCGGAAGAACTGCTGCTATTCATCTTTATGCTTTTTTTAGCGTCTTCTTTTCCTTTCACACTTTTCTATTTCTCTTATAATTTTCATCTGCTCAAAATGTGCTCTGATGGAAATCACTGGCCATACCTATGGGATTTCAAGGTCTTCGCGATGATAGTAGTAGTTTTTGCACTTGTCAATTTTTCCGAATAATGATCTCCTTTCGTTTATTTGGTAACGTGTGTATGTATGACTTCTACGTTGATGATTTCTTGCCAAAGTTGTCGATCTAACCGAAAAAATATTCATTCACCTTTTTCCGCCACTATTGGTTTTGTTTTTGTTTATTATCATTAGTTTTTTATATGCATAAAAGTGAATTACTATTTTGCTTTTAATCAAATCACAAGTTTTCAGCTCTAATTTGTTTTGTTATGTAGTTGTGTCAAAATTAATAAGAGGTGCGTTCAATGAAACTTTTAATGCTATGGATGAAGTAAATTCAAGTTAAAACTTTGCGAAATTTAAGAAATAAAAATGTTCTTTAACACCACCAATGCACATTTTGATAATTTATTTTTGCATTTTTATTTATACACAGAAAAATGAATGGATAAAATAATATGACGAAAAGTAATAAAATCTCTACAAAAATTCAATAATGAATTTTTTTAGCCCTTACCTTTTTTTAATAGGATACTACACAAATAGAATTCAAAAGAGTGTTGTGGATTTAAAAATGCGTTTTCTCCTAAGATCCTGCATTTATCCTCATGAATAAAATATGTGTAGCAAGCTAATACGGGTAGACTATCCGTCAACTTTTTAGTATTGGGATAATTATAGTGATTCATTATACATTTTACTTAGTAAAAAATAGATATATAGAATAAAATGGTACTAATAATATAAAATTTTATTTTTATCCAAAAGTCGGCAGTTTTCTATAAAATGTTTTTTCATATTAACGAAGAATACCTTTCCAAATTTACCAATAACATAGAGGTATTTCGTAAAGCGAAGGAGATATAGCCGTGAATTTCAAATTTCAAGGGGTTTTAACTCTGGAACCAAACATTAGCGACCAAAATTGTCAGCAGCAAGAACAACATTCGAGATTGCGTTCAACGCCTTATTTAAGCTATATTTTCAATCGTTAAAAATTAAGAATTCGAAAGTCGCCTTCTCGAAGTTCTCAAAAAACTGACGTCTTCGAGTCGAACTTTGTAGAGTTTAATTAAAATCAAGGACTGTGTTAAAAATATGTTTATTGTTAAGTAAGGATAGATCTAAATAATTAGCCAAGTTAAAAATTTAATAATTATGACTCAAAGTTATATAAAACGACGGTGGTGCATTTATTGCAACTAAACTAAAATATCAACACTTGCAATAAGTGAAAGTGCGGTAAACATGCATTATGGAGGCCAGAGTTTTCAGCTTCAGGAGTGACCAAGCTTTTAAAACCAAGGAATATATGAAAGAGCAAAGTTTTGAACAGTGTTATTGAACTTAATTACTAGATTATGTCGCGGGTAACGGCTGAACCTAGCTCACCGGTGGAAAAAGTTTGGAAACCAGAACGTAAGTATTTTTGAGAAATAAGAGGAATTTGGAGGAACAGAATTTATTGATTTTAACAAATTAGTGTACAAAATACAACTGGACGCTCCAACTCCGAAACCACTGCAGCGTACCAAACACCTCTCATTTACACCCAGTTTTTATGGTGTTGAATATCATGGAGAAATGGGTCACCTGCAAGCAGAAGAGCTACTACATGAACATCCTGACGGCGCTTACCTTATACGTAAAAGTCCAAAATCACAGGACTACTACACGCTGAGTGTTCGTTTCAACCACAAAACGAAGCATTACAAAATCTATTATAAACCTTCAAAAGGCTACTTTTTGCGAGAGCAATCAAAACACTATGACAGCATTTTCGATCTAGTCGCCGATGGCCTGGTGAACTTTTACATGCAGTTGCACGCTGCGCCTATCATTCAAGAGATAAATCAACAGACACGCAACTGCTATCAGCAAAGTCCATATATGACACTGAATCGCCGAAAACTGCGTGCACTTTCTAATGAGATGCGTAATTCTATTAAGTCGGAATGCTATGCTGCTGCCGAGGTCAAGCATGGCATCAGAGGAGAAATCGGAAAGAAAAATACTCTAGATAACAATAATTATAATTGTAGCAGTGGAAAGTCCACAATACTACCGTTCTCAAATAGCGTCATTCCAACCGGCGCCACCGCAACGGACGATGCTGACATACTGCCAGTTATTTACGAGAAGTCACACACATTCAAAGTACACAACTTTAAAGGTCTTAACTGGTGTGAATTTTGTGCTAACTTCCTGTGGGGGTTCACAGCACAGGGTGTCAAGTGTGAGGCATGCGGTTTCATGGCCCACTTCAAATGCTCTGAATTAGTTCCAGCCAAGTGCGTGCCAGATCTAAAGCGTATACGGGGTGTATTCGGCACTGATTTAACTACCATGGTGCAGCTGTATCAATGCTCTATTCCGTTTGTAGTACGACGATGTGTTGAAGAAGTCGAAGCTCGTGGCATGCTACAGGAGGGAATCTATCGCGTCTCTGGGTTTGCAGACGAAATCGAAGCATTAAAACTAGCTTTAGATCGTGATGGTGAAAAGACTGATATGTCCGAGCTGGCCTATGGCAATATTAATGTCATCGCAGGCACATTGAAATTGTACCTGCGATTGCTACCAGTGCCGTTGATTACATTTCAAGCGTACCCAGGATTTATGCAAGCCACAAGTTAGTATAATTTATTTGAAATACTTTATTTGATTTATATACTATATGCTTTCAAATCAGGATACTCAAACGCTGCTGAACAAGTAGTAATCAATATGCACGAAGCAGTTAAAAAGTTGCCTCTAGCGCATTACAGATGTCTAAAGTTCATGATTTCCCACTTAAAAAAGTATCGTAATATTAAAAAGTAATTACATATAGTAATCTCTTAATATATTGCTTATTTTAGAGTTGCTTCCCATTATGCTGCCAACAAAATGAATGAACACAACTTGGCCACCGTATTCGCTCCCACACTAATAGCAACACCACAACATATGACAAACTTGACTGAAGAAATATTTATGTTATCCTCGCTCATAGTCAATTGTGAATCAATATTTGATTAGTACGAGTACCACGCACTGAAGATGTCATTTAGTATCAAGGTAGAAGTTCATTGATTTAATGTTACTGTTTATAGAAACCAACGTCTTGCCAACCAGTCTGATACATAACCGCAATCATTTACCGAATGTGTTTTGAAATTTAAAATCCGTAAACATTTCATAATGTAACCAATAGGTACAAAACTATTCGCTATTAAGTTTTTTAAGCGAATGAACAAATTCCAGATCAAGTTACATATTACTATTATTAGTTGTTGCACAAGTGTTACTCGTCTTGATTTCAACAGCGTATTTTGTGTCATCACATTTTATATGTTTCCTTGAAAGTTTTAAGAAACCCTTCGAATATTTCCTTCTCAAATTCTAATTTCACCAAAAAGTTGTTCATTGCCTTTCAAAGATAATGAATTTGTTGGTTTATGAATTAAATTAAATTACTACGAATTTATAATTTGGATTAGTATATTATTTAAGAAAATACAGTTTAGAAGAATCTTCTAAAAATTTATACATTTTGTACACAATTAATTACATTAAATAGGCCTTAATAAAGTTATTTTGAACATAATCAAGGTTGTAGATGTGAGCATTTAACAATTACAATTACTTTTGCGGGTTTGGTTTTATGCATTTCTTTATAACAATATTGCTTTTATTAAATTTTCTTTACAAGTATTTGTTTTTATTAAATTCGAAAATAGTTCTACAATAAAAAAATTTAAAACCGATAAAATATGAATTTAAAACATATAATTAACAGGTAGTTTAACTTAATAAGGAATAAAAGATGGATTTAAAAACATAAAAATAGGAAATATTCTAACTTGCATGGAAAATAAAATTCTTTGCCTGGAAGAAATGTTTCTTATTTATGCTTGTTAGAAAGGTACGAAGAGCCGAACCGGATTGCAGCCACTTAATTATAACTAATGTGTATTATTGTTCTACGATTCAAAGTAAAAAGTTCTACAAAAAATACGGTGTAGTATTTTGTTGTGGTATAACTCGATCAGTTTCGGGAACAGCATTAAAAACACTCGTCAAGCGATCTTTGGCTGTACTAAACTTTAATATTGCTGCTACGTTGCCGCAGCGATAGCAATAGTTTGGTGCTGACCAAACTGTAACCAACTTTTCGTCGAACATGTATTTTATGCCCTCGTTGACCAACTGATGTGCACGACAAATAAGTTCTAAATTGTTTATGGCCATAAAGTCTTTGGTGACAACCTCTCCGAAAAGCCAACCAGCACCACGTGGACTTTGTCCCCTTTATACAGAAAGTAAGAAAATGTTTGAAAAGAGCTTTATATTTAATAATCATATAAAGTTACCATAAATCCATGTATTCGGGATCGGACCAAACTAAATCACAGAATGCACCTTTATATGGTATTTCACCGTTGCGATCGATTGTGCGTATTTGATCGAGAGTTATTATTTCTGGACTAAGACCGCCATGAACACAGAGCACTTCTTCGTCGATGATCTAAAAGAATATCAACGAAAATCATGATGAACTAGAAAAACTAGCTGTGCCAAATAGAAAATGAGTAGTGTTACCGAATTAGAAACATCTTGTTAAGACCAACAAACCTTCCTAACGAACAAACCGTCCTACGTAACACTGCAAATATGAAGGACGATTTGGAAATATTTGTTTTATAATTCACAAAAATTTCAAGTATATATAAGCAACCTTTAAAATTCTTGTATAATAACATGTTTCTCTATAAGGTAACATGTTTGTTTATAAGGAGCATTGTTTTATAAGTTAGGCGGACAATGATTTTAGAAAGTAACCCTATGAGACAATTAAGTAAAACTTACCGCCGCAATTGTCAGCAAATCAAATACTTTGCAGCAATACTTCCAGGCATTCGCATTCCCATACTTGCTGAAACACTCATCATAGAATCCGTAAACTTTTGTTATTTGTCGAGACTCGTGGTTACCACGAAGAAGAGTGATGCGGTCCGGATAACGCGCCTAAAAACAAAGACAGTAATATATGGAGTTTACAAAGATCTTCAATAACAAGAACGTGCACCTTCAATGTCAGCAGCCGTGTTAACGTTTCCAAACTGTAGTAACCTCGGTCCACGAAATCGCCCATAAAAATATAATTTGTTTCAGGTATAGGGCCACCAGTTCGAAAGAGCTCTTCCAAATCGTAAAACTTGGAAAGTGAATAAATTTATTAATTTCAAATGATCTTGGTTCTTTTGAAGAGCGACAAACCTGCCCATGTATATCTCCACAAACATGTATTGGAGTGCTGACAGGTTGAATATTGGATTCTTCCAAGAGAATTTCACAAACTATGTCACAGAGATTCTTTAAATCATTTTCAGGTAGATATTTGCAATCTTTAACCACATCTATCCACTTATCCAAATCAGTCATTCTCAAAAATGTAGCACTTTACACCAGAGATAATACTTATTGACAAGGGGAATATCAAATCGATTTTGATATTTTACTAAGTTCGAACTAAGTGACAGCCAAAACGCGTGGCCAGATCGAACTCGACGCTATTTTCGAAGATGTCGTCTTTGCTTGCCGAATTTATAGTTTCATGGGATTTCAATATAATATTATTTAAACAATTAATTTATTTTATTTCTGCAATTTCATTATGGTATTATGAATATATATTTGGTTACTGTGGTACCGCTAAGTACTGTGGAAATTTCCTTAAACCTATGACAAAAAACGTGCGCTTTGTCCTCTCATGTGTACTTCGCCGCAGTATAGTATTATAGGTTTGGGAAACTTCACCACCTTTGTTTATATATGGTGAAATTTATATTTTAAAAGCCAATGGCCTTGGCTATACACAGTATCTTTTGATATGGTTTCAGTTTATGGAGAGATTAGGAAGAAAGATAAAAGTCTACAATCTGGTATGGAGTTGCATGCAAACTTGTTGCATGTTCGATCGCGAAATTATCAACCTTATTTACGCAATTATCAAGGTGGCTTACACACAAATGTATTTTAGTACGAAGTGATGTCAGTTTTGTTTGATCAAACAATCCTGCAAAAATAAACAAATTTTTGCCCGGTAATAACCCGAAAACCAGACAATCCCATAATTTTTAATTTTGTTGGTAAAAAAACAAATAATTAGGCAAAGTGTGCTAAAGCAATTTTATTTATTTTTATATGATTTGTATGTAGATAACCGTATTTTAGAAATTGTTTGCATTTTAATGTTGCTTAAAAACTAATCGTTTTGAGCCTGTGAAATAAATTGGCTTGGTTGGGAATATTTTCGAACCCATTCATTAGGATGAACCTTTTTTTTATGTTTATGCAAATTTGCATGAGATTTAAATGTTTGCGGGCAGAAAGTACATGTATACAGAGCTTGACCAGTATGTGTTGCCAGATGTTCCTAAAAGATAATGAAATAATATTAAAGATTAGAAAATATTGGGAAAGTATACACCTCCAATGTAAGTATTCTTTTAAATTCTTTTTCGCATAGCGAACATTTGTGCAGTTTCGCAGGATGATGATAGCGTACGTGGCTGTTCAATGTTTGTCGTGTCGGTTTCACAACGCCACATTTACTACAAACGAATTCTTTTCCGGAATTCTCATCACGGTGTTTGTACATGTGTTTATACAGGCTGCGATCGTCCTTTAGCCACCTGCCGCAAACTTTACACTCAGCTTCAGGACGTACGGTGGCTTGATGCAGGACTTCAGAATGCTTCTGGAAACTTTGATTACTTTTGAAATGTTTTCCGCAAATATCACAGATCACTTTAAACGTGGTAAAGTGTACTCTCTTTTGATGTTGCTTCATTTCATTAACTGAGCGGTACCTAGAAAATTAAATTATAACACATTTATTAATACATTAACTAGGTTTTAAATGAATATTTACAATATGAAAATTGGGAAGATACCGAGAGAATTATGCAATATTTAAATATTACTAAGTTTTACCCTTTCTGACAAACTTCGCATTTGTGCTTCTTTTCGACTTGCTGGTGCGTATTTAAATGGTAATCCAATATATATTGCTTCGCAAATTTCTTGGCACAAAAACTGCATTGGAATGTCAATGCTTCTTCCGGCGGATGATAATTGTGTATGTGATTTTGGTATGAATTACGATTGGCAAGAACTTTATCGCACTCTTTGCATCTATGAAATGCGAAAATTAAAGTAATCAGCAATGAAACAAGATTGATTGGGAAACATACTTAAATAATTCAGGGTTATTATGTTGCTTGAGATGATCCACATACGGCGTTCGCTTAGTATAACGATTGTTACAGCACATCATGTAGCCGTTACATTTATGCTCCATGCGAAAATGTAATTTCAACTCTGCGAAATTTTCAAGAACTTTTTTGCATATACAACAACTTAGTGTGGCATGTTCTGCAATAAAAGCATCATGTTCCATCATCGTTGCACTGGTATTGTATGTAATCTTTGGTTTTGTTCCTTTACGCACTTTTTTGTCGAAACGTTGTCCTCTATCCAAACGGAGTCTGCAACTTCTCTTATAACCATTTGAACATACTTTTCGTTGGTTGCAATTTCTCTGCACTCGTTTAGATGCTTGTTCAACTGTTTTAAAAACTAAACAGTGGTTTCAGATTCAAATTAACGCACAAAGTAATTAATTAATTTACCGTCTCCTACAGATTCCCTTTTCATTATCGTCCCACCATTTCCAGAGCTATCTGTAGCAACAGTCACAAGTTCTTGAACTTTGAATGACGGTTGCTCATTAATTATTCCATCTATATGTGGATCAGATGACAGTATGTTCTCTATATCTTCCTGGAGTGTGGTTTTCTTCGGTTTGCTGGCTTCATCATTATCGATGCATCCGGTATTTTCGCAGTATTTCATTAGATTATGTTGCTTTTCCTCAATAAGTAGGCAGAATTTATAAAACTCATCTAAATGGGTGCAACAGGATTTGCAAATTTTGTTGGAAACAACGTCATTTACGAGTATCTGCAAGTAAAAAGTAGAAGTATGTTGTAACTCTAAAATATTTCCCTTACTTCAATATTGAAAAATTTGGTTATTTTTTTTGCAACCAAAGAATCATCTCTAAGGTTGTAGTCTTCAAAAATTGGCACAAAATCAATTAGTTCACTTAGGCACAAGCGACATATCATTTTTTACTGACTACTGAAGTATTCACTTTTATTTATTATTAATTGCTATAAATGTTTATAATTTTACAAACGTCAAATCTTAGAATTTAAAGTGGGGAATTCAGTCGAATCTGTTTCTGAAATTATTAGATGTTATTTGTGTTCTACGTTACCTTTTAAGATAACGTCACTAGTTGTGGTACCTAAATAAGAGCGTCGTGCGTTTCGTTGCTGTCAAAATTAAATTGGAACACGCAGTTTTATGGAGTGGCTGAAATAAGTAACGCACTGACGGAGAGCACTTCGAATATCTAATTTCGGTATGCGCTACGAAGTGAAGTTGGTTGCAAATGTTAAAAAAATGCTCATGTTCGTGTGAATGTTTAAAAACTTTTTATCAGAACATATGTTGACGCATCCCTGTTATTTCGGTTAGCGCACCATCGTTTTTAAGAAGCAGTGATAAACGCAACGCAAGACGCAATAATTTAGGTACCACAGTATGGCGTAAATTTGAAACGTCAAAAGAAAAAATCGTTCGAGAACCTATTATTACGTACTGAACTTATCGAACGTTTACAATCGTTTCGTCTATTGCTCAAAATTCTATGCAAGCAAACGAAAACATTTCTCATACAAAACATCAAACAAGAACAGCTGATGATGAGTAGATTGTTTCCGAATGTTTCGTTCAAATTCGATTAGTTACGTATACTCATTTTGGGCAGTCCTTCACAATTCTTATTTTAAGGACGTATTCATACTCATTCGTTACGTCTGCATTTGTCTATTTTGGTTGAGACTTACTTTTGTAAGACAATCGTGAAAGAATTTCCAAAATGAGTGTAACTGATCAAATTTGCACGAAACATTCTGACGAAAGTAGGTTTCCGTAAGATCCAGAGATTAAGGCCCAACCATGCAATGCATATGCATGTTAAGTTTTGGGAGAGACTTCAACGAAAAGCAAGCCATTCATTCCATGCATCAGTAGATCGATCAAGCATTGCATGAAATCGAAAGCAATTAAAACGGCTGTTATCCTGGTCCAGAAAAACATCACATATATTTTCTTCTGCTTGCAAGGGTTGTCCAGCCTCACAAGAAAAGTTAAGAATCGCTGAGTACGCGTCCCCGAAACTGAAGAAATTATTTAATGTTGCATAAAACTAATTAAAGTCGTTAAAGGGGGTCATGTAGTATTATTTTTATAACTTTAGTAGTTTTCTGGGACTTTTTTTTAATAGGAAAACTCTGAATAAAAATAATATTTTAGGTTGCAAAAATTAAAGTTGCATATTCGTATGGAGGTGGTAAATCTTTTTCCGTTGCTTATTACGGAAAGTACGATCCAGACCGAATATTCTTATTCAAGCTATGCAAGAAGAGAGTACGAACTTGACGAAAGCGTGCGGCAGAGATAACAAGAATGGAAACTTAGAACAAAACAGCTGTTCAAAAAAACAGCCGCGCGTTGTTTCTATAAATTTTCTATGCAAACATAAACAAACCTTTGTTTATGCTTTTGGCGGGTGAGTTTCGAATACTCGACTGAAAACGATGAGTTTCAAAACAAATGTTACAAAAACAAATTTAATTGAACGGTTGCATGTCGAAAATGTAAAAATGTGCCATATAGTTGCTAGTAGAAAAGTGGTTATAATCCCCGTTTCCCGCTTTTTAAGCTGTCATTCACAAATATTTATATTAATATTGTTTTAAAACGTCGTATTACAGAACTTATGCCTGCGGATGTAAAGCAATGGACATTTTTATGCTTTTGCATATATAGTAAAATTTGATTTACTATAAAATTTTTTAATAGAAATATTTTCGAACCTGATTTCAGAAATAAGATTTTGCGCATAACACATAAATAAATAAAAAGAGTTTGTTGTAAATATATTGTGATTTGCTTCCACTTGCGACTTGCATTCTTCCCCTTTATCTATTTCTATAAAATCATTACCCGGTGGTCTGCATGAAGTAAGGTTTTGCATGTATTACATAACATTTACTTATTTTTTATTTTAGTATTAACTAGTAGTTAATATTAGTAATTAGTATTAATAAATTTAGTGTGTTTTGTAGTTGCAGTTGCAAGTGCACGGGTGATATAGGCCGATAATTTTTTAAATTATTAAATTTTTCATAATAAAATCTGATAAATTAATCAGCACAATCTAGGAAAAAAAAATACAAATTTCCTCCCAATCCGATTTTTTGCAAAAGAATGACGAAGTCGTTTGGATTTTTGAAATTTTTCTCATCAACATTAGATGCCCAGAAACATCTGTGAAAAATTTCAGGCTTCTAAGAGATGTGGAAGTCCAAAAAAAGTCCCGCAAATATTTTGCTAACAGAAACGCACACGGATTTTATATATATAGATTATAATATTTGAACTAAATTTAAAAATATTTTAATCAAATTTCTACAATCACATAAAAATACCCACAGAAATATATTTATGCCCACATTTTTCACTTTGTCTACTTATGGTGGCAACCGCTTGCAAAAAGTGTTGGTAAATAATATCGTCAAAAGATAAAGCGCCACTTGCTATCTCTTCTTGCCTTGAACACAATTGGACGAACAAAACACTAAACACATTTGTCTCTGTATCTTTTGCTTAGAACACGCACACAATTGGGCCTCGCGCACAAGAAACAAAATCTGTCATTTCTCTCAATTCTCTTGTGCAAACAATTTGAATATATACAGAAGCAGAAGAAGAGCTTGTGCACAAAAGCTGTCAAAATAGAAATAGAGCTATCTCACGGACATGCGTTTCTTTATCTAAACACTAATGTTCGTAGATAACTCATTTTTTTCTTGAATCCCATAAGAGCCTGTGTAAATTTGACAGTTGATTTTGTGTTTAGTGTTTTGTTCGTCCTATTGTGTTCATGGCATTAATCTCTGCCCTAGAATTCGCCGCTTCAAAATTCGGTTTGACTTCTATTTTTTATTCTCTGTTGAATTCATGTATGTACACTATACGTGAGCGCTACCATATTGTTATTCTTGTTTGCTGTCATTCAGTATGTTGAAGAAATCAGCTGTTTCATCACGGTTTCATTTATTATTGAAATTATTGTTTCCAATTGTTTACAATATGTATAACCCTGATAAAACCTGACAAACTGATTAAATAAGCCTAATTAAGCTGATTAAAGCAACAGAAGATATTTGAAATGAAAATTATTTGAGGCCTGTAATGCACGAACCCAAGGTATGGCAAGACAGTCTAATTTTAATAAGAACATAAATAAGTTCTCATTTTACGCAGATTATGAAGACATGACAGGAGAATCAATAGATGGTAAAACTACTGCAGATAATTCAAAATTATTGCTGTAACTTCAATACAAAGTAATGCAAACATCTGGATTAAAAACTGACTATTTGTTTGCTTCATATTTAATTCAGAACCCCAAGCACGACTTCTCGAACAAGAAGCGAATTCAGTGTTTAGTTGGAAAAGATAGTTGTAGTGTTCTCTGTCCCTGTCAGTGATCTAGATATTTGCCTGATAAGCTGGTTCAAATACGGTCGCTGGCACTGATAATTTCAATATTATTTACAATGCAATGGTTATTTCTAGTCCAAGAGCTGCCATTTGGGAACTCAATTTTTGAGTGACATATTACACATATATTGAGAGTGTTTGACGAAATCTCGTCACTAACTGCCAAGTCATCATTTAAGTGGGTCTGTCTCGCTGCATTTTTATTTTGGCTACACCCGAAAAAAAATCAATTCATATCACGCAAGCAAAAGAGACCAATGCTTCGTATTTCACCGAATCCATTTCTCTCAGTGCTGAGAGAAAATATGCCCAATACACTCAAAATTTAATAGTGAGCGTTTGGAATTCACTGGTCTAAACCTGTGAACTGACTGCCAGAATGAACCGTCAAAACGAGGTTTGTTTTCGCTTATGTATTTAGATATTTGTACTCAAGATCCCGAAAATATGTTTAACTATATTTATTTCATCACAATGGTTATTTCAAGTGAACAATTTTTCACTATTAATTTAATGTCGACGATTTCCTCCACCTCCAGCCAAAATAGTAGCAATTCTAATGAAGATATTTAAAGTGTCCATGTAAATTGAAAGGCACCTGTAAATAGTTACGTTGTACATTTATCTTTAGTTAAACAAATATTTAATAACACATACGCATTGACAGGATCATATGGTGCAGCAACATATTGGGGATAGGTCTCAGCTAAGCGTACGATACGTTGGGTGTCATATAAAAGGAAGCCGCTGAATAAGATAAGCCCTCCATACAACGACATCGAAGACAGGCCTTAAAAATGCGATTTAAGAAAATGAAACATTTTCCAACTGCTATGATATGATATATCTGATTGTGATACCTGCACCCAAAACTGTGGTGGGGGGCAGCCACATTGAAGCCAGCGAAGCTGCAAAAACCAAGCCTAGACCTATAGCAAGCGGTCCACCCATGTATAAGAATTTATCACTTGGTGCACAAACAGCTACTGTTGACAATCCACCAACAATGCCAGAGGTGTACAAAGCAGCCCGTGTCAATATTGGACCACCTAAGAAACATAGGGGAGCTACTACTGCACCTATTACAGCGCAGTGTAAAGCCCAAGCTAATTGCTTGGCCCCAATACCGGGTGTATACTGAATTGACTGAGTGACGGCTCCGGTGCCTATCATTACTGCAAAAGTACCAAGTAACGACTGCAAATATAAAATTGTTTTGAAGTTTTATATTATAAATTTCAATATTATACATTACGTTAAACAAATCCAGTTTCACTTACCATCCAACCATTACGGGTTACCAGAGATAACAAACGTGGTGAACGAAACACTGCCAATGAACTGGCGGCTGTTATAGCGATCGATGCACCGAAATATCCATATGTGCTATGAATCCGATCCCTCACATGTTGTGGCCACATCCTGTTGTTATTTAGTCATATTAATGATTTTAATATTCGCTATAAGGACATCATTTATATTACATGGAATTATTGTATATATTTGTATCACTTCCAAGTCCTAAGCCATAAAAGCATAGAGCCCCAAGGCCAATGGCTGCAGCACCTGCCGCAGCTCCTTTTCCCATTGAATATGCTATTAATTTCAAAATCATATATTTAGTCAGTATGAAAATTAGTGTAATAGTGAAACCCTTTTGATTTACCATTGGGCGATGCTGGGGCCATTAGTTTTTCTTTTAAAGTGGGACTTCGGCTAACCTCGGTGCGAGAGTAGGGATCCCGAGGTTCTCGAGCATATCTGCGTAAAATACTTCTTTGGATGTCTGCCAACTTTGGTGTAAAAAGTGTTTTCTTTGCGATTGAACTCTGCATTGGAGCTCCAATGCGTGTTGGCAATGTTAATGCCAGGCGCAACATTTTCGTTTGTGATGAAATACGAAAATTGACAAATCTATAGAAGAAAATTTCAAACCAAAGTTGTTAGAAATAAAACCAAGAATTTTATATAATATAGCAATGTTTTACGTACATTTTTTTAACTTGAAAACAGAATTTAGAAAAATATATATTTTAGAATTTTCTAGTGCCTTCTGTCTTATGTGCGTGCAAATAGCTATGATGCAAGTACTTAGTGGTTAGCAAGTATTAGGGTTGTTTATATATTATCGTTGCTAGGTGAAACATAATTAGCTTGGCTAGAAGCGTTTGCTTTTTTCACTACTGGTTCCTCAAAATAATCGTGGCTACACGTAGTTTTTCGTTTGCTATCAGAAATCGTAAATATGTGTGTGTGAAAGTTACTGAATGTCCGTCTGAATTTACTGAAACAGTCTTGATTTTTGCTTCAATCGTTCTCTATACTCAAAACCATGGTGCAGACTTTTTCCTCTTTTGCTCACCTCTCTCCCCCACAAACTGAATGAAAAAGTTTCAAAAGCAAGCGCAATATGGTGATTTTTAGGAAAAATTATTAAACATAAACGTTAAATGCAGTAAGAAAACCCTATATGCATTTTTGAAGACAAATTAAAAATTTTCAATTTAAAATTATTGGAACAGATTTACATCCGTACAAAATACCTAATTTTGTTGTTGTTTTACAAGCTAATTAGAACAACAACTGCTAGAAAAATATGCCTAGAAAAATAAGAAACTCTGCTTGAAATTTAAATTGAAATGTTTTAAATTTAAATGTTTATCGATAAAATATTATTTTATATAAATCATAGACAATTTGACCTTTCCAATGATATCAATAACATGGAGATATCTCATATAGTTAAGAAGATACTGACACGAAAATTCAGGAGGCTATATCTCTGAAACCGAAAGAGAGCCCTAAAATGTCATTGTTGTTGTAATTACCACATAAAACAACAACACAATTGTGCATTTTTTATGGATGTAAATTTAAGCCAAATTATTAAAAACTAATCTATAAAAAAATGACGCAATGAGTGCAAATCGCTTAAATTTGAGACATTTACGTCGGTTCTCATAAATTCTCATGGAATATTCAAGAAATTATTATTGTACTTACATAGATGCACTGCAATATTAGAGTTGTTGCAAAATCTGTTATGAACTTTTAGTACAAAAATTATTTTTTACCTTCCCTAAAAAAATAATCTCGAACTATGTTACGTGACTCCGTGTACCTTCCGATCTCGCATGGTCAGCGCCGCTAGCTCAGTCCACATCCGGCGTGATTCTTAACCCTCCATGCCACATCAGGAGTTAATAACAATAATGCGGTTCCGTTCAAACGAATCCAGATTGATTTAAACCTAACACACACATACCACACCAGTGCTCATTAGCACCGCAGTCGACTTCAGGCTTCGCTCCGGCGTTCGCCCCTCGAATCATTAACTGATCTCATCCTCCTCCCTTGTTCCAAATTAGATAGAACTCAGCACATTTTCGAAAACATTATAAACGGTGTTTATTAATTATCTCATACGTGTACATCTAACTTATCTTAGGTGTTTATCAACAGACTTGCCTGTAGCTTAACTTAGTAGTAGAAGAAATATCACTTTTACCCAGAATACAAGATTTTAAATTATTAGAAATATACATACATACAAACATTCGTGAATTTTATTATCAAATATTTTATTTCTTTTGTGTCGAGATCATCTCAGTTTGGGAGTGGAATTTGTTAGGCAGTCGTTATTTATTCTCTATTCTTTTTGCTTTTGTTCAATATTTTACGTATTCAATTTTTTTGTGTTTTTTATTTTTCAGGTCGTTAAACGCATTTCACTTAGGCCTACGAACCCACCCGGAAGAGCTCTCCTGGAAGGGACGACACTTTAGATTAGGACGCAAAGTATTTTAATTTACAACTCCGGCTACCTCTTTTTCCGCCCCCTTACAGGCAATGTATGAAAACTTCACAAAACTAAATTTTTGTATTTTTACTCATCTGGTTGTACCAAAAAATTCATAAATTTCTTTTTTTTTACCTACACTAAATCACCAAATAATCATCTACAGAAAATTTAAACAAAAATATCTTAACATAAATATTTTAACAAAAATATAAAACGTATTTCTAATTGAAACATAAAACATATAAAGCATAAAATATCGGTTTTAAACCTTTTCTCTTCTTTTTTTTTTCTATTTCGCCATTAATTGTACTATTTATTTTAATTTCTTGTATATATACATATATATCTCTAATCGTTGTTTTTTTTTTTGTTTCAGGGTTCTACGACCGTTTACATGTGTATAGAAGAATCTAATGTTCGAGCCATTACATTTTGCCCTTTTCATTAATTGATTACTTTACAAGAACCATAAATTCAATGCAAATGAAATAAATTTATAAGATCAACAATTCATACGGGCACAATAAAAATACATTTGCAAGAACATCTTGCGACTTATCTGGTTTTATTTCCCAGGTCTTGACTACAATCTCGGTGTAGCATATTTTTTTTTTTTTTGGTCCCTTCGGACTTTCCTGCTTCAATTCTTCAATGGCTCGTTCACTTGTTTCTTTCCTGGTGACTCTGGTCAGGATTCCTACCCCTTTTTGGTTCCGGTATGTTTTAATCTTCCACTGTATTTTCTTGAGCACTATCAATATACTTAAAATTACTTTTGACTTAAATTTTATTTGTGGTGGACTTGTGCGTCCGTACCGAACCACTTCTACTTTGCTAATCCCCTTCAAACTTTTCTGTTTTAGTATGGAACCTTGACCAGTTTCCGCTGTTTCTGTGCCCGACCTTGAACTCTGAGTAGAACCAGCTTTACTGTTCTTTACATTTCTCTTCCCTCTTCAGCCCAAAAAAAAATTCTTAAATTTCTTAAAAATTCTATCGTTTCTACCGTTAATTTCTTCAACTTTTCTTTTTCTTTCTTTCTTATTTAAAAGAAACTATAGGGATGTTGCCAATAGATGGCTCCACGCTTTACATAAAAGAATCCACGGATGGCAGTCTGACAGCAGGCGAGTTCACAATAGGGGGAGTCTAGACGTTTGACAAAAAGTTGGTAAGTCAGTTCTACGTAATACAAGCATTGAGATTTTGCTTTCCTAATTCTTTCTTTGTTTTCGGGCCAAATTCCTTGCAGCAATATATCCGATATACTTTTCATATTCATACATATTTTTCTTTTCGGTCGGATACAAGGAACATTCTGTTGCCCAGCTTTTTATCTGCGATAACTTTAAGAATTTTTCAACGTCGTCGTTGCCGAGGGACCGCGAAATTTTAGGGGAAAGCTACGTTTGGGACACATCTGTGCAAAGTTCTCATGGCTATTTATAAAACGATGACCTTTTTATATACTTTTTGTATTTATTACAAACACTACTTCTTAAGTTCTTAAAGTAACCCGAAAATCATAAGATTTTTGTTAAAAAGATGTTTGTAATTTCAATCTATATTACAATTATATCATTTAATTTAATTACTCTTTAAGTAAAGTTTGAAGAAATTCTAAGCATGTTATTTTCCTATGATTTTCTTCTTGCGAAGTGATTACAGCATTTTGCAATGACGGCTGTAAAAGCCGGAAGTCGAAAGAGTACAGAACGAACAAAGAGCGAGTCCGAACAAACATCATGCTGGTTTTCAGTTGTCCGAGATGTAAAATTTGAAAAATTTTTCTTCAATAGTTGTGCTTCTTTTTGTATTATGAAGAATGGTGCAAAAATTCTAATGGATTAGAATGGTCGCGAATATTTTCTTGAATTCGATGGAGATTAATTAAACTGCCTTTTCTAGCGTCATGGTCAAAAGTAGATCAAAACTTGATTACGTCTTTTTCACAAAATTTACACAAAAAATGAAAACGCAATCATCGGTTTGCTTGAAATGGCAAAATGTTTAGGTTAAAAAATATTCATACACAGGCAATGATGAAACGACTCAACTGAAAACATATGTAATACCACAAAACCATACGTAATATGCACAAAAAGTTCAGTTGAGTTGAGTAGACCACTCAACTTGAGTTTTGATACATGATAGATACATTAATAAATATATGTAATATGACTTAAAACTATATTATGAACTTAAAACTATGGCAAAAATTTTGCTACACTGGGCTTCCAGCACGTTAATGAACACAATACTCTTCCGAATTAGTAGTGATCATCTACAACTGTCCCACCACTGACTGTGGTGCCATGCGATTTCATGTGTCCACTAAGGCCAGCATACTGTGCAAAGTCTTTTTTACATATTCTGCAAACATATTTCTTTTTCTCGGCATGTATTTGTTTATGCTGACGCAAGTATTTTGAGCTGGTGAACGCCTTGCCACAGATGTTGCAGACCTTGTCACGAACATTTAAATGGGCCTTCATATGTTCCGTTAGTTTGTTATTCTCGTAGAAAGCTTTCGCACAAATTGTGCATGTATGACTTGGACGTTTTTGGTGGCGACGCATATGCGCATCAAAAAATGACCAAGTCCGAAACGACTGGCCACACACTTCACAGAAATATGGTTTCTCTCCCGTATGATAACGCGTGTGCACATTCACATCTGTTGTAGTAGCGAAACGTTTGCCACAAACCTCACATTCAAAGGGATAATCGCGTGTATGACGACGCACATGCACTGTGCAGTTTCCTACCTTCATAAAACCTCGGTTACAAATCGGACATACGAATGGCATCGACCCATCGTGTTTCGATTTATGTATTCTGTATTGGTCGGCACCATTAAATGTTTCTTCACAGAATTCGCACTTGAATGGGCCGACGTTTTCAGCCAAAAAAGAGATGTGTTCAAAATACTTGGATGATGGTTCAAATTCTTTTTGCATGCGGTTACATTCTAACTTGCGGTGTTTTTCTTGAGTGCATGCATAACGTATACGATAAAGCTTCTTCAATAGTTCATCCTGCGTTAGGTTTAGTTTCATTTGTGTTTTAATTTTTAGAATCATATCCTCGATCGCCTCCATACGCTGCGCTTTAAAACGAAATCCAATGTGTTGCATATCCCAGAGGCAAGGAAAACTTTTGTATATATCGATTAATTGCATATTTTGTTCATCTGTTAAGTTAGGCAACGGCAATGCTGGTTTTTCATTAGCCAATGCTTTGGTACCCTATAAGTAATCAATAAAATTGGGAAAATGTAAAATTAGAAATACAGGAAAAGTACTCACGCGCTTGTTACGGGGTTTATATGTTATGGTTTGATTCAGGAATGCAAGCTTATCAAAGTAAATTGATGAAGCGGAATGAACACCTTCTTTAGCCATGGCGAAATTCCGATTTTGTAATTCACTTCGAAATTTATAACGAATTTTTTTGATTCGTTCACTAACAGCTTTTGAACTTATCGATATATTCAATTTTCGCTTGATGGCTTGTCCTATTCTTTTAAAAGCGTCCTCACGCTTTTTTCTATTCTTTGCGTTCGGGTCACTTGGATTCCAGAGTATAGAATTTTTCTCATATCCAGCAATAAGCGCAAGCAACAAATCTTTATTGCTAGTTGTATCATTCCCAGTTATATCATCATCTTCATCGGTCTGCTTAAGATCACAGAGTAAAAAAAAGTGTATTTATTTTTAGAAACTTCAACTTCAGAAAATCAATTATATTAATAACTTACATCAGTCTCCATCTCTGAATCCGACTCAGAATGCATCAAGTCGGTGTTAAGGTCATTATTTTTCTAGAAATTTATGATTTTGACAATTAGCTTAGCTATCTTTACACTTTGTCTCTAAATTCTTACTTCCTCAAAGACTTTATCCAATTCACTATATATACTCCCTTCTTCGTTTGCTTTTTGAAAACTTTCTAGTTCTTCCTCAGGCCGGTCTTCTTCCTGGACTGTGCAATTAGGTACCACATCGGAATTAACACTCATGGGGGATTCCAATAGCGGATCTCCTCCGTACATCGGCGAGGTTTCATAGTTCTAGTGGTATAAATGAATGATTAAGTTTTGTATTAGCTTTGAAGAAATTTGTTTCACTTCTGGTTTGTGAAGGTTGACACCATCTGGTTGTTGCAATTTAATTCCGCAGAAGAGATTATTTGTTTTTTCAAGCGCATATTCTTCCTCTGTACAATCTTTGTCGGTATACAAAGAATCTTGATGATTTTCTTCAATGTGTGAAGCAAATGCTTCGAGCTGTGAGCAAACGGTTGTACAGAATATACATGTGAGTTCGAAAACTTTCCTCCCAACTTCTACGGACGTTGTTATTTCACCGCATTTATAAAAATTTCTAGCAAAATTTTCCATAGTACAATAAACGTATACAAACAGTAAACATGATATTATGAACTGCAGAAAAATACGAATGTAATGTCACTGTCAGAAGAATAATAAATCAGAACATAACAATTTACTGTGTAAACACAATGCGTAGCGGCAGCGGCAGGAGTTTCGATGTGAAGAAATTGTTTTTTTAGTCGCTTTCTGAGAGCGTGGTTACACTTATGAATGTTGTCGGATTTTCAGAAAACGTGTGCAATATTTAAGAAAGTGTTTTGTACTTACATTATTTTATGGTTCATAATGCTTTTTCTTCTAGAAAGCTCATTAACAATATATAACTATAATGGCTAAGGGTTTCTACTTTCTCAAAGTTCAGAAAATGATATTGGCTAATTATAGATTTTTCTGTGGGAAAAATCCATAAATGGCAGAA
Source organism: Myopa tessellatipennis (assembly GCA_943737955.2). NCBI lineage: Eukaryota > Metazoa > Arthropoda > Insecta > Diptera > Conopidae > Myopa > Myopa tessellatipennis. Next base: position 14,659,909 of record OX031314.1, on the reverse strand, counting down.
CAAAATAATAAAATTGTAAAACACCCCAACATCCATGTAGCCATCCTATTCGAATATCTTTAATAGTTTAGGAGATATAGTGTACAAATTTAATTTTCGACGGGCTATAACTCGGTAATTGTACGAGAACAGAAAAAGGTTTTGATGTTGTTGTAATATGCATAAAAACTGGAACAACAAATTGTCCTACGTTAAAGTTGTTCCTAAGTTGTTGTATATAGCATCAAAAAGTACAGCAAAATTGCCCTGTTGTATAGTTCTTCCCAAACTTTATCTATTATTACTAAATATTAATATTTTAAATAATAGGCATATCAAATATGTAAGCGTATAAAAAATAGCATATAGATAAAACACCATAAATCGTTGCTAGCTTTGGTTGCTATCTGCCTGCACGTTTTCAGATTAATTTTGTGCCGTTTTTCTGTATCGGCGAGGTTGGCTACATTATAAAAAAGGGAAATCTTACAATTTCCTCATAATGTGTATAGATATCTGGTTGTGTCCTGGGTAAGTGTCATGGATTAACCACAACCATAGCGGCCAGCTACAAGATACAAGCTGCATTTGTCAAAATTGCCTTGGCCCTTATGGGAAACAAGAAAAAAAACATTGATTTCCAGTCGCCGCTACGTATCTGTGGTTAGCTGCTACGCATCTTGCGGTTAGCCGCTAGCTTCACGCCGCTTGCAGTCGATCGAATTCTAATTTCTCTGGCGTCGGGGGTATTCTTCTTTTATGTTTGTTTACGTTTTTTGACAGTCATATATTAACAGATTTGCGTTTTGACATTTGCTGCTGGCTTCTCGCCGCTATCACTGGAAGACAGTTATAAGGTGTTTACATAAAATGGTTTTTCCAGGTTTTTGGAATAAACTGTTTTAAGTCCCAAAACCACTCGTAAACAGTTTTAACTCCCGTGAAATTGTTGTTGCTATTCCAGCGCTAAATCAAAATGCGTTTGGTTTTTAGCGTCAGTTTTTAGTTTGCAAGTCTGTTTCGAAGTTCGGAATTGCAGACACACTATCTTTCTCCTTTTCTAGTGCCAATAAGTTAGAAAGAGATAAAGAGAAGGGCCACCAAACTATTCTGCCAAATGTCAAAAGAAATTTAAGCGTTTCATGTCGTAAGTAATATGTTTATTTAAATAAGTATAATATGTAATAAATGACAAAAAATTAACTATTTCAAATGCAGAAATCAACAAACAGTTGCATCTCTTCTTCTGCAGATTTTTAAGATATGCGCACAATCTTTGAAAAGATCCTCTGCTCATGCGGAATTTTTCCTTAAAGAAATCATCACTATTTCTCTTGAAGTCCACTTCCCAAAATGTACTACTGCGGGGCTATAATTAGGAATCTTAAGCTTGACCACAATAAATTAATACTGTTGAATATTTACCACAATCCACAAGGTCCTATTTATAGACATCAGCGCTATTCGCAGAGCCTTCACCAAGGCATACTTCTTATGTAAATGAAAATAAGTCTGATTTACGATGTACGACTTTTCACTTTCCGAATTCTGTAAACTTGCGAATTTCGTCACCATAGCAAAATACATTTCAACAATTTTGAATATTATTGTTATTTTATTCATTGTATTGTAAATTAAAGCGAGGCAAAATTTTAAAAATAGTTGCGTAAATAAACAAACACAAAACAACAGCTGTTTATTTCTTCTTTTCGGTTTGACAGCCCGGACCGGATTATGTATGTAAACACTAGATCAGCTGATCGATTTTCGAACACCTTAACCGGATTAAATATTTTTATGTAAACAGGCTATTACATTTGTAGCAGGACGCTATGGTTGTGGTTAAAGCTTAACGATTAGTGTCAGTTGTATCGTCGTGGGTTCGGTTGGTTTACAAAAGACAACAACAAAATGGAAAAAACAAAAACAAATCCAAATGCCTAGAAAGAGAAAGGTATAGAGCACAGCGTGTTTTTTCTTTCTTTCGCATTGATAGTTACGGGAAATAAGAAAACCATTTACAAAGTGTCAGTTGTATTCATTGCGAAGTTTCTTTCAGAGATAATCTCTGGTTTCTTTGAGGGAACAAAAGCAGCTATTCCCGATTTATGATAATAGTTTACAGTTAAACTATTAATTTTTAATTCTAGTTGAAGCTTCATATTTGTAATATATGCCGGTTTATTGTTGCTGTGTAAAGGGTTGTCAAAACACTAGCGACAGGTCGTCTAGCAAAGGAATATTTTACGATGGTAACTACGTATGTGTACCACCGAATCCAGAGAGGCGCAAAGTGTGGAATCATTTAACTGCCTCCAATACGGATGTCAAGAAATATGTATGTTCAGAACATTTTACGGATGATGACTGGCATGTGGCTTTTTCCAAGCGTAAATTAAAACCGGACGCGCTACCTTCACGTAAACTACCGTCATTAAAGCCCAAGAATAAAGAGCTAATGGGCGATCGGGTACGGAAATTACCGTCATTGAAGTCCAAGGATAAAGAAGTAATGGACGAACGGGCACGGAAACTTTTATTAGCTGATACTTTAACAGAATATGAAAAGTAAATATTAATCTAATTTATACAGCAATAGATTCAAACAAAAATATAATGGATATTATTATATGATAGTAGGCTATCAATTACAAATATAAGTAGAAGAGAGAAATATCAAATCAACCCAATATCCACGTGCAGCCGTTTTGTACTTTTTATACCTTACAACGGAAGGTAAAACGGCATACATATTAAGATTGTCCTTCCTCTACTCACAGTAGATAGCGTGGCAGATTTTAAAAAGTATATACCTATATTCTTGATCAGCGTCATCCGAGTCGATTTAGCCCTGTCAATCGGAACAGGGAACATCATTCCAACCGTTCGGGAGAAAATGTTTAGAGACATCTGAATGAAATTTAGCACTCTTATTTTTGGTTGCGTAGCGCTATTTGGGACTGTAAATTGGTGAAATCTGTTAATAGACAAGCCCTCCTTATATACAATAACTGAAGGTATATTTTTATTAAACAATGCATTAAAGTAATGGCAATGGACGAAATCTAACTGTTATCTTGCGTAATATTATATGTAGAACACAATAAGATACGTTGTTTTTATAAATAACTTACAATATTTATATTGGTATTTGTATTTTTTTATGTAAATTATCGCAAAATAGTTGAGTAATAATGTAATTTTTAACTTATCCTCAGAAACAATTCATTACAAAATAATCATAACAAGGAGTTAAGTGTGGACCCACTGACTTTAATAAATTCTTCTGCAAATGATGAAAAAATGAGTTGCGATGATGATAATGAATGCGTTTCCGAAGTGGAAAAACCAGGCAAAGAGTAATTTACACTATATTAGTTACTATGAACTATAAGTATAAAAGTATACGCTGTGATTTTTATTATTTATAGACGCCCTAGGAATTACATTTATCAACCACAGAAATGTGCTGAAGTTACGGTGGACGTTAATGATTTAACATTTGCAGTGAACTGTTCCCACTGCGTAGGAATTTTTCTAGATTTATCCACTTTTGTGAACCATATTAAAACAAAACACACAAGTTTGCTGAAAATTCACACCGATAATCCACTGGATGACATTAACGAAGAAACAGATCCACCGAATATGGCATATGAGGAGACTTTAATAGTGAGTAACTAGTTTAACACTAGACGGGCAAACTGTTTAAATATATTTTCAACTTATGTTAATAATTAACTCCTTAAATAACAATTAACACCTCAAACCACGTACCCTTGTATATGAATATCTGCACATTCTATGAGTGCTGACATAGTTTCGTTTATGCAGGAGAATAGAAAAGACACAAATATATTTGTTAAAGAAGCTGTAACAGCAGAATCTTATACACCTACGAAGGAGTCCCATGAAGATGCTATATATACCAGTGATTCGGACTCTAGTTGTTCAGCGGAAAGTACTGATATAGATTTCCAAACAGTAGATGTGAGTTTTAAATATTCGGTATATAAATAAAAGATCCTAATCACTAAATCATGTTTAACTAGAGTAATGAATATATCGAAATTCAATGTGATAACCAACCGTTAGTAACACAAGTGATCTACTTATTGAAACAAAATCCTATAATATGGAACACCGCACATCCACAATATAAAAATTATAAGAAACGCAAAACAGCTGTTCGTGAACTGATCAATTCGTTAAGAAAGTTGTTTCCCGATTTGCCATTCACATACAATAATGTTAGCACGCTAATAAATCGATTGCTCATTTACTACGAAAATGATGTCAAACAAATTCAGGATGCCAAGGAAAAGAAACGAAAATATGAACCGCTTTTATGGTGCTATAAAGAGTTGTATTTTCTAGGCGACTTCGAAGATCCATTGACATGCATAAGTTCACAGGTAACCTTTTAAAAACTAATAAAATGATATTTGTAATACATAATAGGAATAGGTTACAATTTAATACAAGATAAAAACAAATTATTTGTTTATCACAGGCACAGGGGACAAATGTTGATAAAGAACATAATAAGAGCGTCTCCACCACTCCAAAATATAAGCCTATTGGGGAAACAGCGGTACACGAGTGCGAACATTGTCAGAAGCAATTTTCCAAAGCATACAAACTCAAACGCCATATGCGTTTGCATTCTGACGAGCGACCGTATGTTTGTTCCATATGTGGCAACGGATTTCGAAGTTATTCAACATGGTTTCGCCACGAACGAGCACATATGAAAAACAAACCTTTTAAATGTAAGGAATGCGAACGTTCCTACTATACTGCCGGCATGCTGCGTACACATCAGAAATCTCATTTGAACATACGTGATAAAATCTGCGATATCTGTGGCAAGTCATTTACAAGTTCAAAATATTTGAATCGACATCGCGAAGTTCACGTAGATGAGCCAAAACATACATGTTCATGTTGTGGAAAGAAATTCAAACAATATTCGAATATGTGGGCGCACAGGAAACGTTGTATCGAGCTGCACACAGTCGAAAAAGTCGAAATAAACATTGAGACGGATGATATGAGCTTTATGCCTCAAATAACAGAGGATTAAAGTAGAGTCATGACAATGGAAATTGTGAAAGTTAAATTTGAATTTTAAATTTAAAAAATAAAGGGATACTTTACTCAAAATGAATGTATTTCAAAAAATGATTGTTGTGGATATATTATTTTATTTACTTTTACGCAATTTACTGAAACAATTCAGCGATTTGTATTGCTTGAATGAAATGTGAGGACGTTAACCTAATTTAACAATTCGATATAATATTCAGTTTTTTCCTCGATACAATTCTAGCCTAATAATAATTATTTAAAAAATTATCAACATTAACTTCAATTAAGATCAACACAAATAACAAAGAATAAAAATATGTATTAAGCTCATTTCCATAGCTCACGGAAGAATTATTCGTAGAATAAGCATTTTTCACATTTCGGGAAATCGATTGTACCGCAGCCACTAAAAATAAATATTTTATCAATAACTTTATTTCAGTAATGATACAATTGCATTGCTTTTGATATCTAAAATATGAAAGAAGATAACGATTAAGGCATTACTTCTTCCGAGTTTCGAGCAGCGTGTTTTTTTGAAAATAAATTCATTAGTGTTAAAAATTTCCGGAATTAGAGAATGATCACGATCCTCTTCGCCGTTAACGCATTTTCTTATTTTAGAGATGCATACTTACAACAAGGTAATGCACGTGCTGCATATAAAGCTACCACAATTTACACAAGAGCAACCACAGAATTCACACAAATTCACATTGCAGTTGACGCATGGAACATCAATAAAAGCTTCCCGTTCGCAACATTTGGCTTGTCTTTTTTTTAACAATAAATCTGTGGGCTTTTAAATTTAATATAGATCACGGAAAGGCAACTTGTGTTTTTTTACTTAACTTACTTTCTCATGGTAAAGCAAATCGATCTCTCCATCTCCAGACAATATCAGTAATTTTGTTAGATCCTTCTTTTCATCTAGAGGTATTTGGGCTGTGGCATTTTTAGCACCTTTGAACAACAAGTCGATTGTTTTAGCTAAACTTGGAAAAGTGGTTAAAGTAAAACTTGCAGTGCTTGGTAGTTAATGCGATTACCATGTACTTTCTTCATTTTATTTACATCCCGAGAATCGAGGAGATGTTGATTGACGTGAATTTTACTTTGCAAGCAAAAAGGAGGATCTGAAGATCGATCTCGTTTGCGACGTATTATTTCCATTTTTTTAAAATAGGATAATATAGCCAGCTAAGTTTTAGATTTAGATTTGTACCGCTACATTAAAATTTATGTTTCTGAAATAAACAACTTTTCGCGAGTTGCCACTTAATCCGACAAACACCAAGTTCTAACAAATGAATTTGTGATCATAAACAGCGTATCAAACATAAAGAATTCTAAGATAGGGTTTTAATTACCAAATTTTGTACAACAAATTGTGTAAATTTTCTAATTCTGGTACTCTGTACTATGGCAAATCGTTATCCCTATGCCATTCAGAAGTTGGGAGCAGTTTAGGAGAATCTTTTAAAAATTGATACATTTTGTACGCAATCAATTACATTAAATAGGCCTTAATAAAGTTATTTTCAACATAATCAAGTTTGTAGTTGTGAGCATTTAAGAATTCCAATTAATTTTGGGGGTTTGGTTTTATGCATTTCTTTAGAACAATATTGCTTTTATTAATGAATTATTATTTCTTTACTAGAATTTATGTTTTTATTAAATTCGAATATACTTTAACAGTAAAAAAATTTTAAACCGATAAAAGATTAATTTAGAAACATATAATTAACAGATAGTTTAACTTAATTAGTAATAAGATGGATTTAAAAACATAAAACTAGGAAATACTCTAACTTGCATGGAAAATAAAATTCATTGATGATGTTCCCGTAGATTTGCCTTTAAACTTTTAAAGTCACAAGTAAATTCAGTGCTCAAAAAACTTTTTCTTAATTCCAATTAGTAAAATTCTGACGTTTCACGGTGTAAATTGGAATTTCCATTCTTGTTGTTTTTATAGGCGTGAATGGCGAAGTAATTTTTGTTATTCGTGTAAATACTATTTATTTATTTGTTGTGCTTCTTTCTTCAAATGAAAAACGGAAATTTCTTTCCAAGAAAGAGTGACAAGTAAATTTTCATATCGTTGCAGTTACATGGCCTTGCATACCCACTATGAAGGAAGATGGACAATAGGAAGCGTTCAAGATTAGAGGTGGTGGCAGCAAGCACTGCGCGTAACAAACAAACAAACAGTTTAGCGACTCCATTGTCCTCGCTGACGAGTCAGAGGTAAAGGATGTCTGGTTATTTATTTTGGTATTTTGCATAATTTATTGTTGTAGTTTCTTCTTGAGTAGCGGTACCAATGACATCGGTACATCCACCAATAATGTACTACTCACTATATGTGGAGATCAGTCGGACGAATCGCAAGAGTTTATGTGTCTGGACGAGTCATTGGCGCACATCAAGAAGGAAGAGGAGAATATAGGCGGCCTGGAGTATAGCTTCGTTAATCCACTTCGTACTTCAATTGATGGGGGTATGGCGACTGCCAACAGCCGTGCCAACAACACAATGCTGCCGACGACCGTGCAATTGCCCAGTGGCTGTGATATTTATTTGGTCAAAGAGTACGTCGAGCAAGAATCTACGCCATTTCCTGCAGCTGGGAGTTCTGCGGGCTTCAAGTTGGAGACAGGCGCTCATTTTACTAGTGCAAACGGAGGGGCCAAGCAATTTGTACGCTGCAATGCTCCCCAGCTGATGACGAAACCTGCTGGCACCGCGCACACAAGTGGTAGTGGGAACGCCGCTTATGCTACGGACACGAATAATAAACACAGCTATATTTTGGAAACATATAAAAAGGTTTTGAGATTCAGGTGGTTGGTTTCATTTGATTTACATTTCATTCATCTCACTTGCAGCGTGATGATAAGCGCCGCGCTACACATAACGAGGTAGAGCGAAGGCGCCGTGATAAGATTAATAGTTGGATATTTAAGCTTAAGGAAATGTTGCCCGATATGTCGTCGAACCAGACCAATACGTGCAACTCCAATAACAACGCTCTTGTTGCAGCTGTCACCTCACCAACAACTACAAGAGCTGCACATGAGCGTAGCAATGGTCATTATAGTCGCACTCCGCCCAACGATTCCAAATCGCAGATACTCATCAAGGCATGTGAATATATTAGAACGATGCAGGAAGAACTCAAAAGGTTTGGAACACAGTTTGGAAGAAATCAATACAAAATCGATAAATCAAAACTTGCAAAATTCTTTTAAATTTGAAAAAATAGTATATACATAAGTTAGATATGAAAATTAACTTTAAATTTCAGTTCGTTGTTTGTGTTCGTTTTCTAAACAATAATTATTTTGTAGCCTTCGCGAGTGCCTTTCGGAGAATGAAAACCTACGTGTGAGTAATCAACGCCTGCAAACTGAGTTGGATAAATTGAAGCAGAATGGAACCGATCAAAATCTCATCCAAAACCGACACCATAACCAAAATGTAAGCAGCCACGGAAATAGCAACAGCTCAATCATCAGCAGCAACAATAACAGCAATAGTTTGAATGTAACATTAAACACCCTCAATAATAATAGCTTCAAATTCCCGGCATCCTCACCTGTACCTACAGCAGCAGCGTACACTAAACGAGAACTAATTATAAGAGACTACGTTGATTAAGCATGAAACGGATTTGTTTTTACAGGGACGGTAAGAAAAAAATCGCTTATTTATTGTAAGTTATCTAAAGTTAAGTTATTTCAGCTTAATTAACTCAACTGCTTAAAGTATAATATCACAAAATCGTTTGCAGTTTTCTAATTATATCTCTAAAACTTCGAAAAACAAACGAAACAAATGTTCATCTATCGAAATCAAAATAATGTGTAATTTAAAAATTTTTGAATATGTATTCATTCTTACTACATATAAAATCTATCAGTTTCACATTTAAAAATTAAATCATTAATTAAAAAAAAAATTAAATAAATTAAACAATATAAATATAATAAAAACACATAAATTTGCTCTTCCTATTCTCATCAACTATCAAACTCAAAGCAACTGCTTAATTAATTAAATTTTATTAAGTAAAGTTATAAAATTTAGAACTAAAGAATTTTGAAAGTACGTACATAGTTATTGTTAAAGTAAATGAAATTAAAATATAAAAACTAGAAAAAACCCAGACTATAAGTGAGCATAAAGTGCAAAAGTTAAGCAACACACGTTAAACAATAAACAATAAAAACTAATTAGTGAAATTTATTATCATATACAATATATTAATGAGAGAAATATTGAAATTTTTTAGTCACGTTTTGATTGTTAATAATGTTGAAAGAAAGAATTTATTACTATTATATTAAATAATAATAATTAATAGATTGAAGTTGTTTTTATATAAAAACAAAAAAATATAAATAAAATATTATATGTTAAATAATAATAATTACTAGATTGAAGTTGTTTTTATATCAAAACAAAAAAAATGTAGAACATATTATAAAATGTTATATGTTAAAACTTTTTAAATTAAAAATAATAAATCACTTAGAAGAAATTTAAAATTTTTTTATATTTTTCTTACATTAGTACTACGCATTTGTTATATTTATCTCCTACAAGATATTTATGAACAGGAAAAGTGTAAAAGTGCACAGTGTTGATAACTTTATAGTTGAATTCAGTGGGCGGATTACGCCAATCTTTTGTGGGCCGATTTGCAAATCCACCCTTTCAACTGGGACGAGCTTTACCGCAAACCAACGCGTGATGTGGAGAAGCTGGATTCGAAGATTCAGTCTTCCATAGGAGAGAAAAGCGGTTTGCGCACTTTAAAAGTAGCCTCGATTTTGATTGTTATCAAAATTTTAATAGTTTTGACGATGATTTTAAGAATAAAACCAACGATAACACGAAAAACATCAACATCAGGAATAACAAATAACAAGGACAATAAGGACACGAACAACAACAACAAATCACCACAGACGTTTGAATTTTTGCACACATCTCGCAAAAAATCCTAACTCCGTATCCAATCCTAACGCGTGCTTACTACTATAACTCACTATACTATAATGCTTTTGACAATATTTTTAAATTTATTCAAATTAAAACCCTTAAATATTCTAATACATGAAAAAATGGACTTATTCCACTTTCAAATATAACAACACAAATCTTATCGCAAAAAAGTTATATATGAAAGTGGTATAAGTCCATTTGGAGCTTAAAAAATCCTCTATTTTTTGAAATATTTTCAATAATTATTATTTCATAATAAAATTTAATAGGTGTGTAGTGTTAAAAACGTCACTCGGATTGATTAACGGTTGCCAATATTTTTAAATTGATTCAAACGCAAACCTTTAAATATCTCGATACATGAAAAAATGGACTTATTCCACTTTCAAAAATAACAGCTCATATCATACCTGGGATTATGCGTTTAAAAAGGGCTACTATTATGCCCCCACTATTAAGGAATAACTAAATAAGAATTAATTTTGTAACGGACCTGGCGCCGATGGGTACGAGTATGGGTACCCGGCTAAGAAAGTTCCCTTTGGATGAAGCATTAGATGTGTAGACTCATATATTTTGCCAAATGAATAAATCCACCCGTAAGGAGGAGTGCTTAAACTGAGAAAAATTTAGAATTTTTCCGCATGGGATAATTTTTAGTCACCGCCAGAAACAATAATTGGTTCTAGTTTTACTAAAGGAACATTTTCAATTTAAATTTAACAACATACAAAAGTTTTTTAAACATATGTACTTCTTCAAAGACATGTATTTTTTGTTTTCAATTTTTATTTTATTAAATTTAAATTAAATTAATTAAATGTATGTATGTATTTATCTGTGTATATATGTAGGTAGGAGTATATGTTTATATATAATACGTTACAAAATATTATAAACAACAAATGTTTCCATGTTCTGATGGTTTTTTGTTTGCTTTTTGACATATACCCAAAAATATATGTGTAAGTATACACATATATATCGTATAAAGTTATTTATATAATTATTATTATTAATTAATTCAAGAAATTCTGTTAAATACTCGCAAATGCAAGCAGCACTCGACTTAAATGCATTGCAGACTTAGAAGATGGCTGCAAACCAAAAAGCGAATGCAGCAAAATACAAACATTATAAGTATTATTATTCCCATTTAACTTTATTTCCGGGTATTTTAAGTTTTTCATAGGAATCTAATTTATTCTAATGTATTGAAATGTTTTTATTATTGCATATTATATACATAATATTGTATATTTAAAATTCTTTTCAAGTTGTCTTTAGAAATCTGAAAATAAAGTTGAATCCATAAATGTTATTTCAAATATTTTATTTTAAATACTTGGCTACCGGGTCTTCTTTGAAACTGGCATCTATGGTAGGTTAAATTTAGGATTATGGTAGGTCACTACAACGAAAGTTTAAAAGGATTCTTAAGGATTAGTTGAATTTATTGACATTGATATTGGATTTTAATATTTTAATTTGCTTTTCTTAATATTCAATTATTTGTGTTGTAATATTTCATTTGTTAATGTTGAAAATATATTAAGAAAGAAGACAAAAGAAGATGTAATGTTAATTTTAAATGAAAACAGTTCTTTCTTCAAACAAATCTAGAATTTGCAGCTTACTTCCACAAACGAAGTAAATTCGAAGCTTTGAATTTCCTGTTATTCTGTTATTATTTAGAGTAGAATATTAAATAATTTTGCTTTTGTTTTGCAACTTGAATGAAGTGTTTCAATCTTTTCCATTTCTGCGATTCCTTTTATATTCATATTTTTGTTTGTTATATTAATATAATTATTATTTATATTATTATTATTACGTATATTATTATTATTATTTAAATTATTATTATTAAAATTATTATTATTACATTTTTATTACAATAATAGATATTATTATTATCACTGTTATTGCTACTGTTGTTATGATAATGATTTTTGAATAAAATTATTTAATTACTTTCATATTATTATTTTTCTTATTATAATTCTTATTAAAACTATGTTCAATAAACAAAATTAACTATGAATAAGAAATGAATTTAAACAGAAACAGAAGAATATTAAAAGAAACAGAAACTAATATTAAAAGCAGAAAGAAAGACTAAAAAACGCGTACAGAAAATTTATACGATTGCTCTTGTTTGAATGAAACGAAACTCATAAAACGCACAGAGGCTTTGGTTTTGAGGCGTAGGGGGGGCTTTAAGAATAATTTATTACGAAAGGACAACAATAAATTGGATACTGAGGACTAGTGTTCTTCTTCTTCTTCATCGTCCTCTTTTGGCAGCTCACAAAAAAAAAACACAACAGCAACAGCGATACAACTAAACAATTAAATAATAATAATAATACATATATTTATATGTGTATGTATTTACAAATGAAATTGTTTAAACATGAATTTTAAAAAATAAATGCGATTTAAAATTAAATTTTAATGCAAACAATTTCAAAATCTTTTATAAATTATTTCCTGGCTATTGCGAAATTTTTTTTTTTTGCTTTTAAGCAATGCAATAAAAAACAATGTATATTATATATGTATGTATGTATGTATATATGTATATATCGAGCCTTTCAACAACAGCGTTAAAATTTCAAATTTATTGTAACTAAAAATTGTTGAAGCGAGGAATTAATTGAATGCCAAGTTATTAATTAAGAAAGATCGAATATCAATTCGTTCAACTGCGTTACAAAAAGTTATCATGTGTATAATAAATGCATAGGATTTCTAAATTCAAAACACTTCATGCCGACGAACTTTCCAGATTATGTCGAGTTAAATTTGCCAAAACAACTGCTTGACTGACGACTGCAGCAATCAAAATCTGCCAATCTTATTGAAAGACTCTTTTCATAATTTTTAATACTATTCCGTTTTTCATATACTTAACATGAATACAATTGATTTGTTGAAAAAATTTTATACACATATGTAATTTTAATTTAGATTGTTTTAGAAACAAAATAATTAAATACTATAAAATTACAGTTCATTGAATATTATTAGTGATACGATAATTTTACCAGTAGCAATAATTAAATAGCGCATTAAATTAAATACAAAGCAAATGAAAAGAAATTCAAGTTTGAGGTTACTTTTTGTTTCAATAACATTTGAAAACATACAACAAATTTAATGTTGTTTTTATTGTAATTCAAAAACTCCTTTTGTATTTAATTTGTTGTTTTCATCGTGCTAGATTTTTATATGTTTAGAAAATATTTTCAAAAGTAAATAATAATAATTAATATAAATATTAAGCGATATAACTTAAAGTGACATTTTCATGTTTTTTCCTTCATTACGTACGATAAAATGTGTGGGGATTTTAAATCTTTTGGAATTTTGTTGTTGTTGGAAATTTGTAATCGTAATTTAATTAATATTTATTTAAAATAGAAATCGATGAGTACATTTCGCATGAGCTTCTGTTCCTCTTTAACGCCCTCTCTCTCTTTCACTCTCTCTCTATATTTCTCGCCCTTTAGCGGTTTAATAGAGCAGATCGGTTTCTTGTGCACCTTCGCTATATGCAATCGTGAGATCATCGTTCGCGGGTTTTAAATATTGCAGACTTTCAGGCTCATCGCTGGCGCTGTTGCCGGCGGTTGTTGGTTCAGAGTCGCCGTCGTCTCCTCCACCAACACATCGACTACCATTTAATGCGACTGTTGGCGATCCATTTGTTTTTGTTGTGTTGGCGGTGGCAGGGCTTGCGGCGGTTGAATGTTGAGATGAGAGGCCGTTACCGTTCGGTGCACGTGTTACGCCCAGCTGAAATAAATTATCGATCGGCGCCTTAACCGGGGTATAGAAGCCCAACGGAGCTGAACCTGGGAATGAGTGAAAAATTCAGAATTTTAGTTTAAATTAAAAAATGTCTAATGTTTTGTATAAAATGTAAATAATAAAAATAAATATTTAATAAATGTTCATAAGTGTAAAATTATTTAATTTCATTATCAAAATTTACAGAGTAGGCAAAGCGTTTAACGGCGATCAAAGTTAAGGGGTTTAGTTGGTGGAGAGGAGAGGTCTTGGACTGTCTAACTCACCATGGTATTCCGTTTCTCATTAGTTGTCAACGGCTGTACACATTGTATTATATATAAAATTCATACAAAGTTTAAAAAATAGAAAAAACGGATGGACTTTTAAATGTAAATTTAAAATTTAATATAAGTTGACATCTAATGAATCAAATCAAATTTATTTCATTTTATTAAATCCAAATCAAATGAAATAAGTTAATTTAAGAATTGCATATAATAAGTACTGAAATTGCTGATCCGTATTATTAATATTTAATGAATAAGTTAGAGGAAGACTGGGAGATAAGTATATAGGTAAGTATTTATAAACAGATAGATAGAGAGGGAGAAAGACAGATACATAGTATATACAACAGATTCCTTAAGCTACGAGTAGTAAGCGAGTAAGTAAGCGATGCTACAATAATTGCTTAAAAAGATATTAAAATTAGTTACCTCAACATTAATACACAAACACGCACACGCACGCACTGAAACCACACACACTCTTAATCAAACACCAGCAGCGGTTGATGGCTACATTGTGGTGGTGATGACGATGGTGATGATGGTGGCGCCGGTGGTGGTTGTGATGGCGTTTGTTGATGGTGGTGGTGGTGGCGGTGATACTATATTTTGATACTTCTACTTGGAAAAGGTTTTCTAATGCAACGAGATGGTTTTTTTTTTGTTTTCTGTTTGTTATTCATTTCTAATAATTTGGCGATTACTTTGGATTTGTATTTGGTAGTTGATATTTTGGTTATTATTTAAAGTGTTAATATATTTGTTTTTATTTTCATTTGGAAATGATTTATTTGCTTCTGATTTTATTTTAGCAACAGTTCAATAATAACTACAGAAGACGATTTATTGTTTTTCTGCTTAATTATTTTAATATGAATAAAATTTGGCATTTTCAGTTGTTGTGTTTATTGCTGTTGTTGTTGTTCTTTTACAAACGCAACACTACATCACACTTTGGTTATGCTACATTTGGTGGTCACTTTTGTTTTCATTATCGTTTATTTTCAGTAACGTTTCATTGTTTAATTCATTTAGTTTCTGCTTAAAAAGGTGACAAAAAAGAAGAAGAGGAATTTTAGCTCAAGGCCTATCAAAGTAAAAGCTGTTGTTAATTGCACCTGCAACCATTTTGATTTCTGTTGTTTAATACATGTCATTTGTGGTAAGTGACGTTAATAAATAGTATAATTTCTGTTGATGTTGATGTTGTCGTAAATTAGGCGCACAACCAAACACGCTGCACTACTGAGTGCAATTTTATTGGTTTCTAATTACATCTGTAAAAAGAAATGCAAATATTTAGCATAGCAATATATCAGTAATAAAATTGAAGAAATGTTCAACGTATCCTCTTTTTTGTTTCGATTTTATATTGCAATTGTTAGTGTACAATAATATCAATGATAGAGTAAATGAATAATAAAGAAAAGTTGATGTAATTAATTAGAAAGAACGAAACATTTTTTGGAAAGTGAGTGAGTACAAAATGAACAATGAAGAAAATGCTTTCTTTTGGTGGTGGTGGTGCCAGGTACAAATTATTAATAAAAAATAATTTAATTATAATAATTAATTAAGTATACTAAAAAATGTATTTAAAGGACAACTTGTTTGTTATCACATGACAAAAGCAACAAATGTTGTTAATACATATTTTACACTCGCCGTTTTTATAACAAAACAACAACAGTAGGGTGGGTGTCCTGGGTAAAATTGGGTGGATTCACAACAAATACCGATTTATTTAAATGATTATTTCGAATCAATTGGAATTCACTGTTTTAAATTTAAAACGGCTTTTTAAACTAGCATATGAATGTATTTGAATGTTTCTAGAGATGATTAGTAAAAGACTTTAGGTGATTCAAATCATAAATTGATGATGGTTTAGTTATCATGGCAACAGTCAGTTACCGACTTTAATAGTGTTCAATGGAAGTTAGAACTAAATTTATTCATCTGTTACCAAATGTTACCTTGCACCATTTCCAATGCATCCTAAAAAAGTAGGCGATCACGTTTTATTATCAGCGAGTACTAAAGCAGTAGATGATAACAATCAACAATTCATACTATTTACGTATTTACTACTATTTATAACACAAACACAGGCTACGTATATATCTATCTACTACCATATTTAGCACCATGTGGTTAAGAGAGAGTGCACAAAGAGAAAAGGAACGATTTATTTACTTTTACAAACACTCAAACATAATACAAGGTGTTTCCGGGAATGCGAGTGCGTAGCAGACCATTTGTCGGCAGAGCGAAGGGGGAGGAGGAGAAGATAACAGGCCTAAAGTTGGCGGCGGTGGTGGTGGTGGTGGTAGTTGCGGTTGCGGTGACAGTGTTGGCATTGGTGGAGCTCAAACTAGAATTGGTGATCGTGCGATAAGACGGGGCAAGCAGATTGGCAGCAGCTGGTGCAGTGGAAGAAGTATGAGTACTCCCATGAGTACTTATTTTAGGAGCATCAGCAGCAGCAGCAGCAGTAGGAGTAGAAAGTGCACTAGAGAAAGTAGTAGTAGTAGTAGTAGTAGTAGAAACAGAAATAGTAGTAGCAGTGGCGGTGTTTGATGTGGCTGCAGATGTCTTTGGTTTGGTAGAATGGCCATTAGCAATGCGTGATGGTTGTTGGTTTTTAGTTTGTGTTTGTTGTTGTTGTTGCTGTTGCTGTTGCTCTGCTATTTGAGCATCTTTGTTACCAAAGCAAGCGAAAGAAGAAGAACGTCGTTTAGTTGCATTCGAACCAGGCGAAATGTTGTTGTTGTTATTGTTCGTTGATGTGTTTATTACTGCCTTACTTTTGCTGTTATTGCTATTATAGTAGTTACTTGGTAGTTTGATGTTGTTGATGATGATGTTGTTGTTGTTGTTGTGAAACTCATTGCTACGCGATCGTTGTACAAAACGTTGATTTTGTGATGCTTCCAAATCGTTTTTTAAAAAACATGCATACTCAGGTTTATTCAGAACCGATGGAGTCCTACGGTTATTCGGTTTCAACAGATTGGTGACGGGTATTTTTGTTGTTGTTGTTGTTGTGCTTGGTGGAGTTGGTGTTGTATCTTCTTCTCCTTCTTCTTGTTGTTTGTTATGCAAGACAACGGATTTGTTTATTTTGAGTATAGTTTTAGGCGGTTTTGACTCATGTTTATTTGCTGGAGATAGAAACGTGTTGTTGTTGTTGTTGCTTTGTTGTATTACTATTGCCTTTCCTTTGGCTGCTGTGTTACCTGCTACTCGTCTGACAGCCTGATTTGTTGCTGGCTTTGCGTTATTTAGATTGTGTTTCATTGGCAGTGGAAGGTTCGTTGGTCGCTGTGGTTGTTTTTCCATTCTTTGCAGAGTCGTCGTCGAATCGGTTATTTTTGCTGGTTGCTTTTGTGGCGCTTGAACTGGTTCTGCTGGCTGTTGTTGTTCTTGTGGTTGGGGCTGTAATATCGTACCCTTCGCTAAGTTTGGGTAATCTGTAAAAGGTGTTCATTTGTTCATTTTATTAAGACAACAACAACTGAGTTAGCGCATTTGAGAAACGCATTTCAGGTTGCATGTGAAACCAGAAAAGAATGACGAGCGGGCTGTGCGGAGACGGGGGCGGTGGGCGAAAGGAAGTGCTCTGAAGTATATATGTATGTATTTTGGTGTTGTTTTTGGCCTTTGGTGTACCTACAATGCTTTTCTGTTGAATTCGCGTTTCTTGTTTTAAAGACAGCCTGAGAAAAGTTGGACTTTTTGTAACTTTCCTGGCGCATTTAAAGAAATTGCAATAAATAAAACAGAAACCCCTTTCGATTTGACGGAAATTACCGATAATTAGCAGAATTTATTGCGGCTTAAAAGAATTATGCATGTATGTCGTTATTTAAGTAAAATTTATGAATTAATTTAGTTCATTTTGTTGCCAATTTGTTTAAGATTGTTGTTATTAGTTTTATTGGTTAACTGTTATAATAGTTACAATAGTTCAAAAAAGAAACTATTAAGTATTTATTATTTATTGTCATTCATTGAATTTTATTAGAAATAAGGAAGTTTTATGAAACATTTTTCACTACAACACATTGATTGATCAACATTGATTTTATTATTTGGTTTTTAACTTAAGCAAATGTAATTTTAATGTAATTTGCTGAAGTTTCCAGATCTGTCGTCAAAATCGGTCAGCTTGATCATGAGCTAGTTGTTGTGTATTCATAGCTTTTTACTATAGATACATATGTATACTGTTCGTATAGTTGAGGTCCCGATCTGTTAAAGGCCTTGTCAAGAACAGAGGATAGACTAAGATGTATATAGGTAAAAATACAATAGGTCTGATCTGAATCCAGGTGGATTAAAGTGATTTTAAGGGCTGCCAAATGATGGGGAAGCTATGACGACGATTAGCTGAGACCGACCAATGACGATTGATGTCTTGTGAGGAGTTTGGTATTTGAGAAGTCTGTAGTGGGTTCACTAAGTCATCTCTTCAACTGGAGTTTTGCATTTTTATCCGTACCAGAAGAAGAAACGATGTCAAATCAGACAAACGTCAGGATTATTTCCAGCCGATTATTCCCTAACCCTGCCGAAGTAACTGATGTATTGTTTAATGTTGTATCTGATCAAATTTTAGAGTAATATTAATGATATAATATTTATATACAACAAAACTTTTCTAGCCAAATGTTATGTTTTGTGTGCCTTTTTTAATGGTTGTTTTCAATGACTTTCGGGACACATGAACTTATAGTGTCGTTATGAAAGTAGATACAGGGTACGGGGAGGAGGGGCCTTGACTGACCTGATCAATTTGAAAAGTTTTCGAAATGGTGTCGCTAAAAATTTCCCGAATTCCCTGTATCTTTTGAATCTACAACACTTGAGATGGTCGAAACACGCGAAACGTTTTGCGATATCATCATAAAAATCTTCTGAAAGTAAGCAATTTTTAGTTAAATAAAGATGGATGATAAACGGTTCAGGGACACCCTCTGGGAAATGAAAGAAGGTTGCTTGTTTTTTTTTTTAGTGTATTAACAAACAGTTGACAGTTTATAATATTCAAATCTAAAATTAAAATATTGTGCTTTTCAGTTTCAGCAAGTAATTGAAAAAAATTCGGGAATATTTATAATTAAACATCGATCGGTTGAAACGTGCTTGGTGGGCGTGGTTGTGTGTGAAAAAAACAGTATATAGAATGCAAACGTATGTGTGTTAGTGAGAACGCTTAAAAGGTAAAATATGAATACGTTTTAAAGAACTAAAAGAACGACAGTAAACGTTGTAGAGAAAAGTGAAGAGAGCGACAAAGACAAAAAGAGACAGAGACAGCGAAAACAGAAACTACAAACACTTAAGTAAATAATAACAGAAACTTTAACGTAAAATACAAGTACAAGTGTTAAAATGTTAAATTATTGTTGTTGTTGATGATGGTTTTTTGGAATTTTTTTATTTGAAGAGATACAAAACATACCAAGTGGCAAACTTCCCAGCATCTTTGCTGTTGGCGATGAGTTGTTTGTTGCTGGTGCTGGTCCTGTTACCGTCATTGCAGGGGTTGGCAACGGTATTATTTCATCCACCGCCACGTGGTAATGATGCTTTGGTGAGGCTGTCGTTGTTACTGTTGAAGTAGAGGTGGTTATCGCCGGCTCCAAAACTAAACTTTCGTAAGCGTTCGAAAAATATTCGTTGGCATAACGATCGGTCATTGAATCGTCAACGATTAACGACGCTTCCGATGGATATTCAAACGTCGATGTAAGCGTATCATTAAACTGAACGCGACACTGTAAAATATAAGATAAGCAAAGTATAAGCAAAGAATTGAACAAAGTCAACGAACCTCAAACTGTAAACTTTAATTTTATGCGTGACAATGCTTATATAATAGACTACTTGAATTATATTTTGGAAAATACCGTTTGTCTCAAAAAATTGCCAACGGCCACTGAAATTGCATCATATTGCATTGAACGCTAAACAACGCATGTTGAATTTTAATTTGGATAAAAAAACATAAATTAACTACTCCTTAAACAAGAAACTATTGAAAACTTTAAGTAGCAGAGTAAAAGTAAAAGTCCATAGGAAAGATAAAAAACGTGTTTGATATTAAAATCCGACCACGCACAAGCTTGTAAATTATTCATAGAAGCATTATGGTGATGATCACAACGACGACGACTCGAAGTAACTAATTATTGTGCATTCGTTAAAAACCTCAACAAATAAATAATAAAGGAAATAAAAATTATGATTGAAAGGAAAGTGAAAAAAGTCTTTCTTTATAAATGAGAGTAGTTAAGCTGATTGGCAGAAAGTAGCGTCAAGTACACCATTGAATCATTATTGGAGTCGTACGTCCAAAGGACTAGGGTAAGATATTTATTAAATATTTATTTAGAGGACGGGACACTCTTCAGTTCAACATTCATGAGGTTGAGAAGGAGAGAGTGCCTTGGTTCACCGACAAGGTCTCCTCATGTGGTACCTTTGTTTAAGACTATTCTCTTTCAGTCTTTAAAATGGATTCAATTGAATATCGTAAACTAGGTGGTTAGATAATAAAAGCTAAAGGAAATTACAAGACGTTATGGTTATTATTATTTTTCTTATTTTCATGTGGAAGAGATCATTGAGTACATTACTGATTTGCACACTTTACTATATCCTCTACTATAAAAATTGTTCCCTTCCACGAATTCTTTTTTTCTTATAATTCGTTTAGCTTATACTCTTCTGTAGCTTTAATTTGATATAATATGTATGCAATTCGTTTTGGCTAGAGTTGTAATTACGTGACCTGCTATACAGTTTTTTTAATCATTTTCATTGTATTCGTCGAACTATTTATCAGCACTGGTGCTCGCTTCATTGACTGGTGGGTACACAGGCGACTTCTGATGGAAATTAAATTTTTCCTTTCTTGATTAAAGCTCACATTTAGCAGTTAATATAAATAAATATATAAACGAACTTCTAAATAAGGAATTTAGTTGTGTCGTCGAATTTTACTATCTGTTTTGTTTATTTATTATTTATGTTCATATGTATAATAGATAATATGTGTATATAAAGACATAAATAACTGTATGAGCCAGATTTCCTACTCTCTGATGGCTTATTTGCTTAAAATATTCAATTGATGATAAATATGATAGCCTGCATATTAAAGAAAAACTGTTATATGCAGATGATTTTAACATTTCAGAAATATATTCGTCGTAACGGAAGAATTTACATACATATGTCTATTCTGTGAAATTGGAAACGTTTTAAATTTAAAAAATCTGAATTTATAAAATCTTCTGAACGCTACTTTTATAATTGCAATAAATTTGTGATGAGTAATCAATCTTTTTATAAATAGAAATTAATATAAGATGAGTAAATTGAATTAATGAGATTAGTTTGATAAAGGGTAGATGCTAGCTTAGGTACTTCTCTTCGGCCTGGACGAAGCTCAAACCATGTATACGTTTTGGCTAGTTTTAACTGTGAGTATATAAAATTTAATAATATATAATGATATAGTATATGTATTATAAGAGATACAATAATAAGTATTTTCGTCTAATTAATACGTCAGCAAAAAGTTTGGAGACAGCTGGCGTATACATCAGATAATGATTTTGTTTTTCCTTCTTTGTATAGCTTTATAGAGTTAGTTGTAATTGCGATCTTATAAACTTGGAGGCACTGTAGTGAATAAATTTCGGTTCATTGAACTTGATTTCTATCATTAAGTATATTGTGTACTATTTTTAATTCTCATATGGTTTAGTGACTAGTATATCAGTAAAGACGAATTGATTGTGACCTATAATGAACGTCAGTAGCTGTTATAAATACGTACCGTGGCTTCTTTGGATTTCTGGCGAATACTTGACTTTCCATCGATCACAATATTAGCATTTTCAAACTCAACATCACACGGTGATGGTGGACACAATGAGAAATCATCATAATCTGAATCCGTTGATGTTTCCAGAGAGAGATCGCCGAGTAAAACAAAACCAGACTCGTTAGGCTGAAAAAAGAGATAAAGCAATAAAGAAAAATTATTTTATTATTATTATTTTTCGACTCGTATGAACTCGCATTAAAGAAGTCGAGGTCTTGATTAAAGAATAATGAATGCGTCTCAAGGCCAACGCTTGGTACACCCACTGGTTTAAATTTAAACTCGACATGAAACATGAAAATATTTTTTTGGTACATATGCTTCGTTGACTCTGATCGACAGCAATAACCAACTCCAACAACAACAAAGACAGCTGTAGCAACAAATGACAGCTGTGCGTTGTATAGCAGCCAAGAGTAAGTACTCACTTCACTGAATGGAGTTAAAATTTCTTGGTTGCGTCAACAACGAGAACAAAAACAAACGCAGCAACATGTGGCGGTGGCGGCATTCGGTGACCTTTATGAAGAGTTTCTGATCTTGCAAATACTGCCGCTGCTTGCCAGCCTGTCTGCGCTTTGTTTGTGTACCACTCTACCAAGATGGTGGTAGTGGTAGATGAGACAAGAAGAAGTAAATAGAATTTGATCAATATGCAAAGACTACCGAACAGAATTGCGTACTTCAACAACAAATCTGATATCATATCTGCTGTCAACCGCGCAGAGCCCGCCGCATAACGATCACAAACTGCTGCTTTGATGGTGATCTTGTTGTCACTCCACTTTTGCGGTTAGCTTTATTTATCCATATGAGTAGACTCGGTCGTGAGTTCATACATGGGACTTTTTTCATGTGTGGGTGATCTAATTTACTCGTAATTCTAGCTTTATTTATTGCTAGTTATTTGCCTTGTCTTTTCAAGTGCAACAATTGTTTTTTGCAAACAACATACATACAGCTGGTGTCTATATATATTAGATAACAATATAGTTCGATCAGTTTTCTACTCAGTATTGTACACAGTTTGATCTGTATAAAAATGTTGGTTTCGAACTGCTGTTCATAATACGTTCAGTGTGCCTAGCTTTAAATATGGCGGATATGAGTTTATAAAATCCAATAAAAAATAACAATAAAGCTTGTAAAAAAAAGAATCTATTGTTCTTATTAAAACTGATTTGACAGATTTCAAACGAATGAAATTTATACAAAAACAAGAGAAAAAAATCTGTTTAGAGGTCGCCAACCTTTTTGGAATGAGCACAATGAGTTGAATAGATAGAATTCCAGAAAAATATTGTGACAAATGTATATCTTTTCAAATCAATAATTCAGAATGTGCGAGTATACCGTAGATATATAGTATTTGAATAGTTCCCTTACAAGAAAAACATACATATGTTGAAAGTTCAACGTGAGAAGAAAAGAAGTCGAGAAGAATAATGTAGAGATAAAAAGAGTAGATACTCAATGAGATATCTTTAGAAGAGTGAAAATGAAAAGAAAAGGAGTATAAATTAAGGAGCTGCCATAAGTATGAGTGATCATTTTTGGATCCGTCCGGTTGATCCGGACAATTGAAGCGGTCAAATTAAGGTTAAAAGATAGTCGGATTATATGAGGTGATAAAACAGGCCATAAAAAGGAAATAACTTTGTTAATCGGCATTCGTTTGAAGTGATTAAGTGATGATAAGGTGATGATATTTGCGAGAAGATTTATTACCAAAAAGTCTTTGTTATTATTAAGCATTACATTTGAAACACGAAAACAATTTAAAGAAATAAGCAAAATTTTATAAATATATATGTATAAGCATTATTTTAACGAGCCTACAATCGGTTTATTGATTTTTAAGTCATGCTGTTGATCGTTTCCAATGATTTCTTAAAATGTCCAAAATATATACATATATCGAACCATTTTAAAACTTTAACCTCACCTTAATATTTGCCTACAATCGACTGTCAACTGAACTAACTGTTTTTATAGTTTGTTGTAGTTTTTATTGTTAACGCATTGCATGCGATTTCGTTGAACATTATGAAAAGCAATAAAAAATAAAATTAAAGCAATTAATTATGAAAGAATACAGAAAACTTGCATGCGAACTGATTCTTTCGACATGGTAAGGAACGTATTTTAGTGAAGTTGCTTATATAGGTTGTTGGTTTGTTGGATGGTTGGTAGAATGGTTGTATGGTTGGTTGATTGGTTAAATGGTTGGTTGGTTGGTGTTTGTTTGCATGAGATAAAGCCAGGCTTTGCAGACAACGAGCTGTTGTTGTTTCCACAGTTACAATGACATTTTTTTAGTAACTAGCATTTGCAGGAATTACCTGAAAATCACTGCGGTTTTGGACAAAACATACTCGAAAGTTATAAATATTATAAATTATAATCCGTTACTGAAACAAATTAGAAATTTCAGAATAAAATATCGGGGGGAAATAACAAAAAAAGTCCTAAAACTACAGTTTTTGCTTTATTATAGAAGATAACGGAAGATTTATAAATGTAGATAATTATTTATTTGTGACTAATGAATAGATACTCTTTTAGAACACATTTGAAATGGAAACGGAGATTAGAGAATAGATTCTCCAATAAAATAAATCCAATATATCATTGAATTTTAAATAATCGAATATTTTTATAGGAAACGATTAACAATCCTTTTTATATAAATTGTTTTTTTTTTAAACAAAAACGATCATATAAACTACCAGAAAGTGCGCTATATTGGACTTGGCCGCTTCGACTATATTATTGAAGTTATGTATATGTTTGTGTTATATGCTTACTTCAAAACCGTCTTGCACGATTTCAAAAAAAGGTATAAAAACTGTGTGTAACTCGACCGCTATCGGCCATTTGCAAATAAACAGCGCAACCCAACAAATTATATACTCATATGTGGTCATATATCCCTATTCGTTTCCTGTCAATCCTGATTTACAAGACAGACAGAAGGACGGTCAGACAGGGATAAATCGACTCAAGCTACCTTTTCACTTTCGGGTAGGGTATTATACCAAAATAAGAGTAGTGAATTTCTTAAGCTATCGTTGCGTAAACATTTCCAATGCAATTTCTGAAACCCATAAAAAAGAAGAGCCATGATATAATTTTAAAACAAATACAAACAATTGTTTGACGTGATATTTTAAAAAACATCCATCGAAAATGGAATAAAAAAATGAATTAAATTTAATTAAAAAGTGCGTGAAAAAATAAAGTTTTTGATCCTAAATAAATCCTAATAGGAAATGAAAAAAATATCTATTAGAAACGTAAACAGTAAACCATAAGGAAAAATAAATAAATATATAATAAAATAAAGAAATAATAAACCAACCGAAGATTATTAAAGAAAAAGCATCAGACAAAAAAAAAATAGTTTTGCAAAACACAAAAAAATTCAAAATACATAAATAAATAAATATTATTTAGCGAAGCGTAACGAGTGCAATTTTTTCCGCGATGTTAGTTTTTATTTACTCAATTTGTTCAATTTGCTGCGTACGACCGAAACTCTTTAAAAAGAAAAATTTAAAGAAATATTTATTGTATATTATTAAGAAACTATTAAATAAACCACTGGAAAAACACATGAAGCTCAGCGGAAGGAAAGCGGCAAAAGCAAAAGTGAGTAAAACATAGAAAAAACAATAAATACATATGTATACAAAAAAAATATGTGTTGGAAGAGGCAAGGGGAGTAGCGAAAGAAAGAGGAAGGAAGGAAAAAGATAGGTAAATAAAATTGCGTTATGGTTTTATAGTTGCTATTGCTGTTGTTGTTATTGTTGGTGCGCCAATTACAATTAATTAAAAAAATAGCAACAACGAACAATTGTTTTCGTTTTACATCTATTTGTCAGATTGAGTTATGGTATGAAACGAGTAATGAAAGTACTTTTCTATTATATTCCTGTTGTTTTTTTTATTCAAAAATTAGTTACTACCTATTTTTTTATTGCTGCTTTTGGGCTTTTTAATGTGCGTTTTTAATATGTGAATTTTATTGCTTTTTGAACGAAAACATGGAAGTGAAACAACCTTTACAAATCTTTTGGTTTTTCATACTTAATATTTTTTCACATTTCAAGAATATGTAGTGAACAGATTCATTTATTTAATTTATATTATCATTTAATTAGCTTTGTTTTAGTACAATAATTATTAAAACTTTTTGCCACTTTTTAAAGCAGCTTTCATTCATTTAACATAAATTGTGTTGTAATTTAGGGGATCCCCAATTTATTTTCTTCTCTTTCCCTTTTCTCTGCTAATGTTTGCCATCTGCGGGCCAATTTCTGTCATCTCTGTGTCCGCATTTGTATTAACTTCATTTCGTGTTTAATGTGAAAAGGATAATGTCAGTGAAAAAACCGAAGTTAAGTTACCAAATTAACTTTAAAAGATAAGGCAGACATTTTGGGGTACCGTTTGAAGAGCTCACGATTTGTGAAAGTTTTTCTTTTGAATTCTGGAGGAAAAATTAATTAGTGTTAGCCTTTTATTGATTTCAACAATTTCAACAATAACATTTATGTTATTAAATGAATGAAAATAGTTTTTTTCTAGATTTCTTTCTGTGGTACGCTAATGAAGTTTTCATAATAATTTTCCACAATCTCACACGTGAACAATCATAACCGTGAACACCTTGGTTTTTATTAGGTCACGGCATCGTGAGTGCACTGTATATTACAAATGGATTTATAGAATTGTATATGCATATACATATGTATATACCCGTAAATATATATAATGAGCAATTTTCAAGATCTTCTTGCAGTAGAGTTACATCTGGGAATTTTGGCACCTAGTCGAAAATCTTCTGCAGATGGTCGAGATGATGGTGCGTTTTAAAAAAATCCGGCCCAAATGGTATAAAGAGAGATGGTATGGAGAGTTCAATTCAATTCATCCAATTTTGTTCAATTCACCAAGCATTTAGATAAGTTTTTTAAGTTATTCGTGCTTTATAATTAAAGCAGATTGCGACACGTAATTGGAAACGATTATTTAAATCAGTGCTTTTCTGTAATTTTTTGTCTGGTGTTGACATTTGTTGGCAATTACTTAGTTAAATTAATATTTAATTACACTAAAAACTGATTTTTAAATAAGCTTTTGATGGGAAGAGCTAAGAGTCGCACTCCAAGGACGAGCTAGGAAATTGTGAAATTGTGGAACTTCGGATAGATGGTTTGGCATATAGCGCAAAAGCACAACAGGTAAAGTGTTTTAAAAAAATGGTTTTCTGCGCCTTACATCATGCAAAAAAAAGTGGAACCGTTGCTAATGTTGCCCGAACGAAGCGGCCGAGGAAGACATCAGAGCTTATAGATCGCATGACAGATCATCAGGTACAAAGCAGACCCAAGTAAGAGTTCTGCTGACATCCAACGCGAAATGTTTTCCATAGTGAATATCATAGATATCGATATATTCAACTGAACGCCGTTTGGATGAAGATGGGCGGCATGGAAGAGCAGAATATTTGGCAATTGAGTGTGAAATCCCGAGGTACAAAATTAATCGATTTACACATGAACAATCGATCTTTTGGCACTAAGTTCAACAATCGTGTTAGGCGATTTGACCATTTTGTGGGGTGGTGTTAGACTCGTACATATGTATGTGCATATACGCAATTTAATTATACAAATAATTTCTTCAAAAATGCTGTAATATATGTACATATTTTTAACTGTAGGTAGGTCAATGTTTTCATTTTAATGAGGTCACAAGAGCATTTGAACAACAAAGTTCAAATCTGCAGAGTTGCACGATGAAGCAACTGTTTAGAAATTGTTTTTTTGTTGTTATACGAGAAGAAGAGAAAAAAGAAGAAAAAAATAAATAGCAACCAATGTTTTGTGCTTAGAAAGCAAAAGAGTGGGGAAAAAACCAAAATAACGAAGAAACTAGACCAAAGTGGAAAGAGTAGAGGATGAAACAAAAGAAAAGACTTTTCACTTTAAAAACTGCAAAATAGCAACAACAATAACGTCTACATTAGCCATAACAATTACAACAACAAAATATCAGATTTTTTGTTAAAATTTTTTAAGATGATTGTCACAATTCTATAAGCATTCAAAGGCGAAAAAATATAATACATATAAAAATTTTTGAGTTCTCAAAGAATAAAAACTGTATACAAAATAAATAAACAAATTAGTAATTTAGATTTAGTTTAGTTAGATGACTGAATTTAATGTTGTTCTATTCATACAAATGCTGTTATAAATGAAATATTCTTGTGTTCCCATTAAAATGAGTAAATTAGTAACAAACATATTTGTTTAAATACGAGTAGTTATAGTTTGTTATTCTTGCTTCTATTTAAATAAGAATGAAAACCTTGAGCTACAACAATTTAGTTCAAGCGAGGTGGAGAAAATGCGACAAATACAAACACTTTACATATGTATACTAAATAATTAATTCGTTCTGTGGCTTTGCAGGTCGTCCCGCAATAAAAGTAACAGCTACAAAAATCTAGTCGCCAAAGCAAAAGTAGATTTGTATGTCCATCCGAGCATATGTATGTAGTGTATCCATCAACAACCCGGTTTCAATTGCCACCACAACAACAACAACAAGTTTAGTTGCTGTTGTTGTTGGTGGTGTTGTCTGTTTGACGGCTCGCTGACTTGAGCGGCTCACTTTTTCGTTTGTTTGCAGAATAGACACAATCTGCACAAAAATGTATGTTGTACAAAGATTAGTTAAACATATTCGACAAAAATCAAAACCAGCTGGCTAATTTTTAATGCAGCTCAGGAAATCTGCGATGCTGCCGGATGGTGTTAACAACCTCAAATGAATGTTTGCTTTATATTCAGTGATCAGCAACGGATACTGCGATCGACCTTGTCACACTTGATGTTTGTTTTTATTCTTTTTGTTGTTGTTTAATAATGCAAAATCGTTTCTCAGTGAGTGGCAACTAGTACAGAATTCAGAGAGATGTTTTGATATTTTTCCAGTAATTAAGTCTGATTCATCAACACTGTAGTTATTAATGAATGTTTGATTTGTTAAATATTGTGTCTACAAATATTATTGTTCAATCATTGTAATTTTTGCAACTGAACTAAAACAAGTTAAACTTGAAACTTTAAAACATTCTGATTTCAATATTACGAGTAAAGAAGATACATAGACGAGTTTATTGTACAATAAACTAAAATATAACTGTTTACTTAACATATCAAATTAAATCAAATAAACAATAAAACAAATGACTTCAAACAATTAACTTTGATGATTTTTTCTATAAACTGCCAGCGTTATTGAATAAAGTAAAGTAAAAACAAACGATTAAATGATGCCCATCATCGTTATCATCATGATTACTATCATGCGAAATTATCTCATCTCCGGACATGTCACGGAAACAGTTTTTCTGTTGATTTGTCGCCTATATTTGTATGGGGTTGCAGTCTGTAAATAAGTATTTATGTTGGAAAAACTACAATAAATATAACAACACAACGACGACCACGAGATGGGGAAAAAGAATGCATGGAATCTAAACTTCTAAACTCGCACATCAGAAATTACGTTGAGCCGGAAATTCAGTACGGATTCAAAGTTAGGGAGAGCAGAATTGCACGCTGATTTGCGTGAGAGCGTAACATTTCCTCAATTGGAGTTGAACTGAAATATTAAATGAGGCACCAAAAAGAAGAGAACCAAGCGAACGCAGAAAAAAAGTTTCGTTTTAATTATAATAAGAAGGAGAAAGAAAGAGTATAGCTATCTCCTTGTAGCGATTTTCTA
This sequence comes from Myopa tessellatipennis, assembly GCA_943737955.2. NCBI lineage: Eukaryota > Metazoa > Arthropoda > Insecta > Diptera > Conopidae > Myopa > Myopa tessellatipennis. Next base: position 14,630,032 of record OX031314.1, on the reverse strand, counting down.
AATATCAAAATAAAAATTTGAAATAAAGCAAAACTTTTCAAAGATCGTTGCTGTCACTTTGTACATTACAAGTTGCATTTGTTTTGTCCAGCAAGATTTTGAGTTTTTTCTTAAAAATGTTAATAAAATCCAATCAATCAAACTTTGAATAGAAGAAGGGTTGAACGTGCCTTATGAACGTAAGCGTATAAGCTAGTTATTAAACCTTTTTAATCGTTTTTTTCCAAAAAAATTAGCGACTGCGGAACCTTTTTCACATACATTTTAGTTGCATAAGTTTTGTCCACCATTGTATGCATAAAATATAAATGTATAAAAATATAAATAATAATAATGTACGTATTTGAAACGATAACGAAACAAACTCGAACTTCGATAAGAAAAGCAGGAAAAAATTATTTGTCATACAGCAAGTAAAATTAGTTTTAAACGCTATAAAAGATAAACAGAATTATAACGAAACAGAAATACAACACGTTGAAAATACAAATCAATGATGAAACTAACAAGAAAAATACAATTAAATATATACATTATATACAATACATATGTAGATATCATATACATTATATATGTACATAATTCATTATATAAAATCAGTAAAACAGCACAAACACAGAATGCATGAATGCGTGTAACGAGTACGAGGACTGATATAAAGGTAAATCGATGTGTATTGAGTGTAAATACGGTTATTTACAGTCATATGCTGTTTAATTTATAAAAAATCTTTTTGTATAGAGAAATAAAAATTTGTAAAAAAACAAGAAAAAAAAAACATGTAAGTAAAATTAATTGAAGAAAATAAAGGAACGGAAAAATAAAAGAAAGCTTGCAAAAAGATCTATAAAAAATCTCACTAAAAATAAAAGGAATGGATGAATAAAATGCACAGGAAATTAAAAGAAATATAAGAAGAAAAGAGAATTATGTATGTGTTATGAGAAAAGGGAAGAGGATAAAATTTGAGAGAATTAAAAAAACCAAACAATTTTATTTAAGAAAGAATAAGAAATTTACTCAATAAGAAGGCAAGAAAAACTGAACAAAGAATAAAATTGCACTCTGAAAAAGCTGACTCTCGGATTAAAACACGGGAGGCATTAAAAAGTCGTATAACCAGATAATGAAATACAAATGAAGTACAAAGAAATAAAAGCTGAAAGAATGCAACGATATAAAAATAAGACACACAGAGAGAGACAGAGACAGAGATAAGAATGCATGTTTAGAGAGAAAAATAAAATGCTGCTTCTGAAGATTAGACGGGATTTTAGAAGTAAAAGTATCACGTTGTTGGGAAACAGATTCTCCTCTCCTGCTCAGAGTAGCTCTATAAAAGAATTGATTAGATTTGAAGTAGAAATTAAAGTCCAATAAATAGAGAAATATAGAAAAAGAAAATACATCTGAAGAAAATTTGTACAAAGCAATGAAAACCAATGATACGATAAACAACTAATCAACTAAATGAACGAACGAATGACCGAAGAATAAACGAACGATTGAGAATATTGTTGTTGAACTTAATAAAGAAAATACGGCAATGAAGAGGAGAATGAAGATAGGAATGAAACATAAACTACCCGAGAGTGTTGAAAAAAAGGCACCAGAAATAATCAAGAATGAATGATGAATGGATGAAATTAAGGAATGTTTGACTGAGACTGAATGCAACAATAACATAAACAACTCTATTAAATTGCAATCATTTTTATGAAATAAGTACAGCGCACTGTGTAAGGAAGAAGTTAAAACTGAAGTAGTGAATTCTTTTAAAAAATATTAAATTTTAATTTAGTTGTTAGGAAACGATTATACCTGTAAACAACAAATAAAGGTGGGGTTGTGTTTTAATACGTGCTTTTTTTGTTTTTTATACAACACTAATAACATTTCTGCAATTTTTATGTTGTTACCATTGTTGTTGTCATACCGTTTTTAGTAGATTTAGGAGTAATAAAATCCTATAAGAAAATAAAAAGTTACGTTGCAGTAAATGACGAAGTTGCTGCAAGACAGCGACGTCAGCAGAATTGCAGAAATTGCAACTTACTCGAAAATTGCAAAAAAAATGTACAAATAAATAAGTCATTTAATCTTGCCTGCACAATTTGTACTTTAGATTTTGAGAGTCAAAAAAACACAAATACTCGTACATACATATGTACATAATACTGACTATTCTTGGAATTGTAGTTCTATGATGTTATTTAAGACTAACCACAAGTAACAATTAGAGCCCCAGAAGAAAATTTGCCCTTGTGACGGAATACAAGTGTTTCTCTGACTTCAGCTCAAATTCGGAGTGTATAATTATAAAGCAATAATATTAAAAAGCAGTTCAAAAGTTATAAACTAGTTTTTTCGAATTTCCATTTATTGGTGTGAGCGGAACAAGAACAGAGCGCAACTTCTATTTGTGTTGCGTACAACAAACATTTGTGTTGGTGTGTTTTATGACCTTTGTTTTAAAAAATCGTTTGTGAATTAAATGCAAAAGTAAAAGAAAAAAAATTAAGGTTTTAACATTCAAGAAGCTAACAGAATTCTGATGAACGGCAAGAAACAAAAGAAAAGCAACAAAAACAATAAAATAAAAAAGAAACCACAAGAACAAAAAACAGAAATAATAATGTTCAACAGGAAAGTAAAGAAATAATACAGTACATAAAGTATTGAATTGTATTGAAACCAAACTTGTTTGTTGCTGTTTTTTATATTTCTTTTATACCTTGCAACTCTGAAGTAAAACAATTGCTGATGATGTTTTGCTTTTGTTTGTCCATTTTATCAGTTTTATAATAATGAAAAAGCAATAGGAGTTGATTTTGATTTGAAGTAAAACTTTTATAGAGTTTTGATTTTGAAATACATTTTGTTTTAAAGGTAAGGTGAGTAAAAATTATATAAAAAGTTACTTTTTCAATACGAGTATAAAATAAACAGGTTGAGAGAGGAGAAGCGAAATATATACAGCGATATACATACATACATATAAACGATACAGGGATAAAAAAAGATTTCAAGAAGAAGAAGAGGAATGAGTTATGAGCAGAAGAAAAGATTGAACAAGAAAAGAAAACTAGCGAAAGAGCATAAAAGCACAGTTAAATGTAACTGTTATTTAGTTTTGACAGAGTCAAACAATGAAAGAGAGAGAGAGCGAGGGCGGAGGGAGAGATCAGGTAAGAAGAAATTTATTAGGTTTCGAAATTGATGAAGAGGTGAGGAGGTAAAGAGAGAGAGAGAGAGAGAGTCGGTCTCACAAAGAAACTGGATTTCCTTTACTAGGAATATTTCCAGTTTTGATCAACTAACAAACTTCCTCTCTCTCGTTTTGTCTCCTTCTCTTTCATTCCCTGTGCTTAAAGGAATGTTTCTACTGCAACTCGTTGGACAACTTTTAGAATTTTTCTGACCTTCAGGTACTTTTTCGAATAATCAATAATACAATGAATTTTCACTAACAAAACAAAAAACTAAAATATTGTAGATTTTATACATTAAAAGTAGAATATTTTTCAATTCAATCTAAAACAAACTACCTGTACTGCCTTAACTATTATGTCAGTGAAATTAAAAAGAAATTAGAAAAACAGGAAGTAAAAACTTGCTTGTATTTGATTTTTGTCTCCGATTTGTAATGTAGTATTAAAGTTTAATGATTAAACTGTCAAGTTTGCATTTCTTTGTGTTTCTTATTTATGGATTTGTATGCATGTACGTTTTACAGTTTCTGCAGTTCAGACACGTTTGTGCAACGAAAAGGTTTGTAAATATAGCGTCACTGGACACTTTTGATTGCACTTGAGTCATATCTGCCGATTTTTGTTAGGATCACGTTTATATATGTTTGTGCATTTCTCGTCAATTAGTGAATAATATTGCCAAGGTAAACGAAAGTCTAGAAATTTGATTACTTGCACCATATATCGGATGAATGACGTAATTTATTTCAACACAGACATTGTTGCAATTGGGGCAATTTAACGACAAATATACCGTTACATCGGCATTTTGTTTATTTCTGCATGAGTTGCATTTGTTTTGTCTAGCAAGATTTTGAGTTTTTTCTTAAAAACTTTAATAAAATCTAATCAACCAAACTTTTAGTGGAAAAAATGTTCTGCCTTATGAACGTAAGCATATAAGCTAGTTATAAAACCCTTTTAATCGTTTTTTTTTTCAAAAAAGTTAGCAAATGCGGATCCATTTTCTCATACACCATTTTAGTTGCATATGTTTTGTCCACTAAAGTATTAACCTGTAAGACCCGATTCAGTACAGATGGTTAGAATCATACGATTATGTATTTGAACTTAGAACTCATTTGACAAATGATACATCAGTTTAGATTTAGGTCGGTTATACGATCTTAATACTGGTGACTAAGCGTTTTAAAATAATTCGGTTTCAGGGAAAAAAGTTTTTTTACTTAATCGGAGAACTGATAAAAATTAAGGTCGTAATGCTAAGAAACTTCAACTGCCAACAATGGAACAATGGAAAAGTTGACTCAACCATTTAAAGAAGAGATAAGATAAAAATCAACAAAAGAAATGTTGAAAGAGGAGGATGAAAAAGAATAAATTAAATTAATATATTCTATAAGAAGGTGTAAAGAGAGAGAGACAAAGAGAAAGTGAGTTTTTCATATCCGAACAAGTTAAAGAACATTAAAATTCTATACACGTTCACAGATTTTTAAGGACGGCTCCACACAACGCCCCCCCCCCCCCCCCATACCAGTTCCTCATAATCATCTTGACATCTTCACAACATAGTCTTGGTTCTCTGTTCTCACTTGCATCGAAACAAACACGCACACAAATTAACAAATCTTATGGTAGTCTTCAGATTTTTCTCAGTTCGTTTTTTTAATTCTCAAGTACCCCCGCCCAACCGTAGATCAAGAGTTGATCCTTCCTCTGCCCTCAACGTCTACTCACCTTCGGTAATTCACGTTTTCTGCGTATAACTACGCCGTCGTTCTCAATATAATCCGGCACCTCTTTCCGATTGGAGAAGTTGAAGACCATCGTGTTATTTTCGGCTACGGCGGCCGGCGGCTGGCGTTTCTTTTTTGTCTGCAGCGCCCAGAGGGGGCTGCTATTGTGTTGGATCGTGGCGGCAGCATCCAGTTCGCTTAAACCGGAAGCTTTGTTGTTGCTGCTGCTGCCTCCGGTGACTATCACGGTGTCAAGACTAGTTGTTGTTGCTGCTGCGGGTGGTGTGGATGCGGATGCAGCTACAGTGTACGGCGAAGATGGAGCAACAGCAGCTGTAGCCGTTTTCTTCATCTCATTAATGCGATTCTTTTCGATTTCGCGACTGGTGAGCACTGGCGGTTGGTGTGTGTGTGCGTGTGTGTTGGTGGTGGCGAAGTGAGTGTTGGTATGGCTGCTGGTGTACAGGGCTGGCTGTTGGTTGTGCTTCAGTGTGTCCATGAGTTGTTGCGGATTGTTGCCGTTTGCCGTTTGCGACTTTGCTGTGGCGAAGGACTCGTTGCTGGAATTGATGCTGGCCGAGGAGGATGTGGAGTTGCTGGTGCAGAGCTGGTGCAAGGGTCGAATGATGCCAATTTGTTTGCCTGTTGCCGTAATTGTGGTGGGCGCTTCAGTTGTTATTGCTGCTGATGGCTTCTGACTGCCCGCGAACTTAAATTGCTGACTCGTGCCTGCTTTAGCGATATTTTCGAGCGCCGTTTTCGAGACACGCTTAGTCGTTAGACCGCATTCGTCGTCGCTAAGATCGCTACTAGCGGTGCCAGTTCCTGCTTTAACACTTTCGGCCTCAACACAACGGCGATCGTCATCGTCGTCGATGTGCTCGTTTGTGTTTTTATCGTTGTCGGTGCTGCTGCCATCGCCGTCGTTGCTTTTATTTTTGTAGCTGCGCGTGTCGTTGCCGTTGTTGTTACTGCTGCTGTTATTTTTATCCGCTTTATCCAGAAGCGTCGCTGCGTCACCACCTACTAAGTCGAATGCGCCAAATTGAACAGAACTTTCAGTGCCGCCGTCTGTTAGTTGCTGTTGATTTGGCTTTGTTTGGGATTCCTTGGCAATGACGTTCGGACTGCCTTGTTTTGCCGTTTTGTCAGTGTCGAGGCGCAGCTTTTCGAGCTTTTTCGCAAGCGCAGTTACTGGTGAATCGACCGCAACGTTGACGCCACTAAGAGCTGTTTCGCATTGAAATTTTTTGTTGTTGTTGTGGCGCGGTATAATATCCGGCGAATTCGCTGATAAACTGACGAGGCTCGTTGTTGCCGCAACTCGTGAAGGCGGCGTAAAATCCATGATAACCACTGGCAGCTTTTGTTTTGGGGTTGAAGTCTCCGCACCGGTGGGTTGAAAACCGCTTATGGGACTAGCAATATTTGCCACTGCTGTTGTTGTTGTTGTTAACGTTGCAACTGATGCAGCGGTACTTGTTTTACGACCAATGGGACTGTCAATTAAATCAACAGTTGCCACTACTGGTATTTTCACGGCAGCCTTCTTCGTAGGACTCCGTGGTGGAGCTGACGGCTTTGGGAATATGATCGGGGGCTTCTGCTCTTTAATGATGGAACGATAGTTGGCTACCTTATTGGCCACTTCGCCGATCCCCTGCGTTCGATTTAAGCCGCGACTACGTCTGTTCGCCGTGGCTTCGAATTTCTTTAGCGTCTGCTTTACGAGATCGGGAGGAGGCAGTTCAGTGTCGTCAATGATCGAGGTTAGTCGACGAGGTGGCATAGTATCTGTCCCGAGCACAAGACGTTCACGTGCATTATTTATTTTATCCTCAATGGTGACATTAACGATGCCGCTGCGATTGGACGACGAAGACGGCGGCAGCGGTATCTTGGACGGATCCAAGCTGCTGCGATTATAGACGAAATTCCATGGCGATTTTTCACAGAGCAAAGCTTCGACGGAACGCGCGCGTTTCAGGGAATCATTGCCGCGTTTCACGTGACGCGAACGGATGTTATTGTCGACGGGGGTAGCGTCGTTGTTCTGCGATTGAGACATGCGATTGTGCGCATTGGCGGCCGTAGCGTATTTCTGAAAAGTGGCAGTCTTCTTGATGACATTCTGCTGCTGCTGCTCGTGCGTGCGCAGTATGCCACCACCCCCAGCTGGACGCGGCGGCAGATTTTCTTGATCCTCACTATAGTCGCCGACTCCTTCCAGCTGGTTGTCGTCTTCGTCGTCATCCTCGTCCTCATCTGCATGCTTGTGCTGGTCATCGCGATCGAGCAAATTGTTCAAACTGGTTGCGCGCCGTAAAGTGTCCAAAGCATGACGCTGCTTCTCCATGGACTCACGAAGCGCTAAGCTCAGGTAGCGGCAGCGCAGCTTTGACACGATGCCGGGGCCGTAGCTGAGATCTTCGCTGGGATCAAATTCTGACGAATTGTCGGTAGCGGACGAAGGAGGTCGCTGTTGTTGGCGTCCACACGTTGTTGTGGCTGGATTGGCTGTGCCGCCGATGATGTGGTGATTCGTGCTCGTCTTCTTCATTTCTTGTACGGCAACCATCTTTTTTTTCCCTGCCGGTGTAGCGGTGGTTTTCGTCGTGTGGTTGCTGTTGGCGGGAGAAGCGGCTGTGCTGCAAGTTACTCCGTAAGTGGCTGATGGACTTTGTTCCTGTGCAACGGCAGCGGCAGCTCTGTGCTTTAAATATTTCGCTGTTATTCCACTAGCAGCCGCAGCTTGGTTTTTAATGAATTGATTGCTTTGTAATTTTGTGGATATTTTGTTCGATTTGTCAAATTTCTCGATGTCCAGCACTTTTTTGTTGGTTGCGGTTGTTTGTATTGTTGTTGTTGTAGGCGACAACAACGCACAATTAACGGACGCTGTCGTTACCGTAAACGACGACCTGTCGCTCTCGTTACTCGAATATGACTGAAAAATCGGCGATCCAGTAGCATTGGGAGTAAGCCCAGTTGTGCCTGAAGTTGTTGTTGCTATGGCTGTAGTTGATTTTTCAACAACGTTTCTTGGTGGTGGTGGTTGTGTTAATATAGGTGTGGATGATGATGACGAATACGTTCCACATTTATTTATTGTGAGTGTGTGTTTCTTATGGACCTCTGTTGCTGTTGTTGTTGAGGTTGAGGTTTCCTCTACCACCTCTTTTTGTATGATTACTGCTACTGCTGCTTCTTGCATGTTTTGGTCTCTTTCTGTTGGCACTTCTTTTTCGACTCTGCTTTTATTAGTTGTGTTGTGTTGTTGCTGTTTTATTTGCTCTTGCATTGTGGATGTTGGGGAACTCAAACTTGTTAAACGAGAAGTCGACGAAGAGGACGACGACGACGCTGTTGCAAAAGAGTTCGTGCAAGAATCTGGTTCTTTGACGTAAAGCAGCTTTGTTGGTGCCACGAATAATGATCTTTGCTTTGGTATTGGGGCTGTGTTTGCTGTGGTTGATGGTCCAACAATATTGTTGGGATCCATGCTGTTGCTGCTAACCTGCGGCGTTGAATGACCTCCAATAAATGGTTCTGCTGTTTCCTCTTTTGTTGTTGGTGGTGAAATTACTGGATCAACATCATCCTCATTATATTGCTGTTGTTGTAAGTTTATATTTGTATTTGTGGAAGCCGGCGTTTTTATGGCATTGATTGCTGATGTTGTTGTGGTGGTTTTTGTGGCAGTTCTCTGTTGTTGCAACTGATGTTCTTCAGCTGTTAGATGTTGTTGTCTTTGCTGGTGCAGCTGTGGTGCCATCGCAGTTGTGGTTGTTCTTGTTACAAACTCTTCTTCTTCTACTTCGGGTTGTTGTTGACTAGTGATGTTTGTTGTTGTTTTTGTTGCATTCCTGCATACTTTGGCTGTGTATTGCGTTGATTTTAATATAAAATCTTTAGTCGGCGAATGCAAACCATCTGCAAATAATTAAAAAGAGATCAAGAGATGTTTTGTAGAAATGTTTGCAGAATGAATTATGTTCTTCTTCTTCTTATTTTTAATACAAAATCAGATATTTCTAGAGTCTTAAAATCAATTGTAAAGTTGATCTGATTCAAGAACAGAAAAGAAAAGTAGAAGCACACTCCGTGAATGATGATGACTCAGTTATTCAGTAAGTAAGTTTGTGCTGCTTTTAAGGGTGCAACGTGCGAATGCGAGAAAAGGGTGAAGTGGGAAACCAACTAACCTCCATTAATTAAACATTCCAATTAAATGTATGTATGTATGTTTCTCTTAAAATTTCTTTCGCTTTTCAGAGTTCACTTATATGGACTTTAAAAAGATCCCAATATTAAAATTCAAATCAATATACATACTATAAAAGTAACCAATAAAAGTTATACACTCTGATGTATGTACATCATTAAAATCTCTCAACTTAAAGAGTTGCAAAAGAAAAATGTACACAGTGACTAACTAGTCACTAGTTACACGTTACTCATAAACATGTTGTGTATTCCGCAATTCCTTCATACAGCTGTTTACAACTGAGCAGTAGCGAGAGCAGCCGCAATCAGCGTTGTAAGAACAGAGAAAAAACTCCTTCAGACGGAACAGACGGACAAAAAACAATGTAAACATAAAAACCAGAGAAAGAAGAGGGTGAGATTTACCACCAACAGCAAGAGCGAGAGAAGAGTAACAAGGAAACGAAGTAAACAACGAACAATTACGAAATATGTTCATATACTATAAGTACATGTACAATATTATATTCTTTAAGATGAACTTGAATTAATGTATTGTTGTTATGTACTGCTTTGTTATTGCAATGTCGTTGTTGTTATGGTTATTATTATTATTATTGTTGTAGGAATGTAATATGTACTTTTGTTGCATTTGTTAGTTGATTGGTTTGATAGGCGAAGTTGAGTCACAGCGTCATAGTACAGTAACAACAACTCAACGCAAGTGAACGGTTACAAAATAAATGGAACGAAACAAAATACACCACAACTAATAATAATATTGAACACTTTGGATACTCTTGATAAAATGACAACCACAATAATAACTCTATTATTACAACAAATGCACCCCGGTAGGAAAATTCGAAGAAACACTTATAACTATGCTAGTCATCATGAAAAACTATGTGCTCAGTAAACTTGTAAAATAAGCAAGATAACCATTTATTAATTCATTATCTTTTGTTAATTTTAAGATATAATATTGTTGCTTTAAGGCTAGTGTCACACTTGGCATCACGATGCGGGCATCACACACGGCATTTGTTTGGCACATTTGCTTGGGCTAATACAACTACTCAACTATACAAGGTTAAGATTTCCTGCAAGGATACATCTGTGCAACAAAAGTTGAACAACAAAAAAGGGTTGTGTTTGTGGTTGACAGGTTAGTGTTGCCAATAACGCCGCTTTAACAAACAAAAGAACCACAACTGAAATAGTTTATTTGAACCGATTTGAGTAATTTGAAAATTGATGAGAATTGGCTATAAACAGAAGGTAATAATAAGTAACTAACTAGAGTTTCTATTTAAACTTTTATAAATTCATTTAGTAGTTCAATCAAATGTGTTTCTCTTCTTTTTTCGTCTCTTTCCTGTTCTTATGTCTTTTCTTTTTTCTTGTTTACTCATAGATAACAATTCAAATGAATGAATTCCAGATAAGTGCCAGAATAAGCACCAGTTTTTAAAGTTAAACAATCAACTATCATAAAAGAGAATGATAAATAAATAATAAAAGTAGAATAAGTAGTAGAAGCTAGATACGTAACACTGCTTTACTATTCGAGTATAGTTGAATTTATTGTTAAATTGATTACTTAGTTATATGAACTGATATTTACTTTTTTGTACTTTACAAACGGTCGGTTTAATTCGATCGATTTAACAATTGAAATTATTATTATACATGATAATAATCACATAATCTAATCAGCTGCTTATCTTTCGAGAGAATCAAAATGGTGCTTGAACTGAATCATTTTTCAAGTATTTCAAGTTCAACATTATAAAGAATCTCCGTACCGTTATACCCTACATAAATGGGATTATATGGGAGGTATGGGATGTGAAATGAGCGAAATCGGTCGAGATGCAAGCCACTTTTTATACTAAAACTGTAGGAACCTTTCTTTGAAACCTTGTAACACAGCATTAAATGATCAGGTTATTTAGATTTTTTTTCGTGTTTAGCAACATATGTTGATAAACAATGTTTATATACTGGGACGTAGTACCTGGATATCCTTAGAAAATAATCCAAAAAAGATTCCAATTTTGTAAACTTGTAAATATTGTAACTTCAAGGTTAATTGTTAGAAACCAACTTTAGTCTTAATTAGAAACAAGCTAATGAAGGAACCAGTTCACATGAATGATTCGCATCGCTGGTGAACTCCTGAGCGTTTTTTCTGATTCTCACCGATCGTGAAGAAAAAGTTATCGAGTGAAATAATTATTTTCTTATCGCTTTTAATATTTCTTTACAGAATATGGAAAAAGTACATTATATAGGAAAAAGTACATTAGTTCCAGAGTCACAAATAAAAGAACTTCCTTCACATCACTTCAGATCACAAATAAATAAGAAAAATCAATTTCTAAGCGTAACTTAACATTATTTAAAAAATCATTTTATTAAAAAGCAATTCGTTTCAATTAATATCTCCCGTTGGTTATTTGAAGCGTTCAGCAGATGCGAGGTTAAAAAATGACTAAACAGAAAAAACGAAAAAAGCGAACTAACAAGAGACCTCAAAGAAGCTACTAACTAACCAAAATTAATAATACACAAAAAAAAATTCAAAGCAAAATAAACTAATTTTGGCAAAAATAACAAGTTTGGAAATGGTAAAAGTAAGTAAAAAAAATCAAGATAAACCTTAACGTTAAAGAACAATGATACACTTATATACATTCATACAAATATGTAGATGAGTGTATCATATCTTCACATTCATATGAACGTATGTAGTTATCTACTCTTAGGACTGACGACACCCTGTATTTACGGTTGGGAGTGCAATAAAGTTGAGTAGGCAGGTGAGTATAATTGTGTCAGCCACAGAAGAGGAAGAGTCAGTAGCCGACAACAGACCAATAGAGGAAACGTGAAGAAAGAGCAAAAGGCGAAGAACACACAAATATAGCAAAAGCTATATACGAAAAAATCTAATGGCTTCATGATGATGATAACAAAACCTTAAGAAATTAAAACAGACAGACCGAAAACAAAACATTATTAAGATATGCAGATAGAGTTGCCAACCATTCTTAGTTAGTCAAAGTTTTATGTGATGATTCTATGATGAATAATGATGATATGAGTAAAAATGATCTTAATAATTTTTGTAAACATTTTGTCACTTGATTTAACAAATATAATAGAAAAAAGTAGTTTCGTAATTTGACTCTATTCAGTGTATATAAGAACAGGACAGTGGTCAGTTGTTATATAAACGAGAGCATATGCATCTGTTCATATGAAAATAAACGCGGTACATGTATAGATGTATATTGTATGTTTTGTAACTTGTAAAGGAAGTTTAAGTCTAAGTGTAGTTAAAACTAATTTAAGATGTACGAGTTGTTGATAGACAAATCATCAAATAGATTGCATACAAATGACATCATTGGTGTTCATTAATAAAAAATAAAAACCGCCCACCTACAAATTTCAGCACCCAGAGAGCACCAAAGCAATAAATATCAGAGGGAATACAGAAAGAAAAAGAAGATAAAAAAAACAAAACTCAAGACGATTCAATTGCAAAACTGGAAAGAAAACACTAAATGAAATACAATGCATGAAAACAAGACACACTTTCAGACGAATTTCTTGTACTTTCAACTAAGAGTAACGTACGTATTACGCAACACCTAAACTTGTAGTGACAGCGACAGCAACATCAACTACAACAACAACACCTTGTAAGGGGGGAGACGGGATCGCACCTGTCTGGCTGTTTTATAGCCTCTCTTTGTATCTGGATTAAAGACCTGATGATTGGAAGGGGTGGGGTGGGTTACCTGTGTCAAAACGTTGGACTGGCTGGAAGTGTAACACTTGAAAAACGTGTGACTAGAGATGAGCAATTATTGATTTTCGATTAGACTTGTATAGGAAATGCTATTCGATTAGATGATCAGTAATATCACATTGATTAATTGAATTACGAGACAAATATACAATTGCAATTATTTTAAGCCTCTAACAAACGAATTCCTTAAACATTTTGTAAGAGTTAGTAATCTGATAACCTCTTCGGAATGCACTAAATTGTTGCGGTCTCTGACATTTACACATACAAACACCTTCTGCCTCTTTATTTATACGATTGAATAATTGTACTTTTCATATCCAAGTTTGTTACAAAGCGAAGCGAAATACCAAAAATCAATAACGACTTGCATGATATTTTAATTATTCACACGTTGGTCTTGCTCAAGTTTTTGATCTGTAAAAACGGAGTCGCACGTCGGTCACATCGACCTGGAGAAAAAGTAAAATAAATAAATAGATGAATGAATAGTTTTCGTACTCGTTTTTTTAACGTCTATTTTATGTACACGAAATTAAATGGTTTTGAATGGTTATCAGAAAAACAGGCGCCTCCAATGGAAAGGAAGGGTTGAATAGGAACAACAACAAAAATGTCAACAACAGCACATATAATAGTCATGTATAACAACTAAAACTTGTCGCTTTGAAACGGCTTAAAGCGCGACGTTGGTGGCCTGGAAATAATGTCTGGGTGTTCATGTGACCAAATTGGTTGATGCCCTCGCCCTGCTCTGTTAAAATTAGCAAACGGAAAGCAATCGATATCGATAACGCAAGCACTAAAGAAAGAGCTACATTTAAAGGGCTTAAATGTTGACAGGTTGATATTATTTCAATCTCTAAAAATTAATTTATTAATATTGATTTTTGGTTTTATTATTTATATTTATTTGGTAAAATTTAACATTTCTCTGGTCACAGAAAAAATTAAAACAATTATTGAATTAAATTATTATTATTTTTCCATATTCAAAATAAAATTTAAATAAGTTTTCATAGCAGTAGATGGGTTTTGTTCAAACCTCAATATAGAAAAAGCTATAAAAGACAGCAGCTGCAGAAAAAATTTAGCGATTTGCAGGGAAACAGTATTTTTACCAATTTCAAGCAGAATTTTTAAATTTTGTAAGTGCAATCCAGCAGCATTGTGCAATTTTTTCTTAATTTCTTAATTGCAAGTTGCAGCAGACATTTTTATGGACGAAAGCTTACGGTTTGAGTCCCTACTAATACAGATTCATTTACAAAATGTGATTTTATTATCCAATCACACCAAAACACTGTATTATTTGCCTGAGTATTCAAAGTAATTTTAGTTTACCGCTCCGTGGTGGGTTAAATAAAGATAAGATAAGACCCTAAAAGTATGCCACAGAAGTATGTTTTTTCTCATGATTCGTTCTTTTTTGAGAACCGCTGTGAAAATCTCATGGAAGTTTTTTTGCGATCCAGATAAATTGGCGTGCCTAAAAGTATATCAATACATTGTGTACATTTTATTTAACACTGCGTCGCTGATACTGACAAAAATTCTAAATCTAATTTTTGGAAGAATTAATTTTAATTTATAATTATTAAAAACATCTTTAATTGTAGTAAAATAAAAGCTTTGATGGAAAAAAGGTCGGTACAATCATTATATTGAAAAAAGAAAAAACTGCATCCGGATTTAAGGTGTCTAAATATGGTATATCGCTACTTTTATAAAGTAATCGTACTTTAATCGGGTGACTTAATGACAAAACCATTGCTAGGCGTCAAATTCAAATGATAGTCTCTTCATACCGTGAAATCTGCAGTGACCCTGTGAGAACCAGCAAAGATCAGCATAGTAAAAGACCAACATCACAGAACCAACTAGAATTTATTAGACTGGGACTGATTAACTGAAGTATGACAATGTTTGTTGCGACTAAACAAAACAAGAATTTTTTTTGAAAATCGGTGTGGAGTGAACATGATCGATATATCTCTTGTATAGTATATCTATGGAATACAAAAAGGAAGACTAATGGAGAATTTGTTGAAAAAATGTTAAATAATAATGTTAATAATAATGTTAAATAATAATTTCAAATCAATTTATTTATTTTTTAGTAGTTATCAAAAACATTTCTTTAAGTACGCTAAACATTATTTTTTATTCGACTACGATTATTACTCGTAGTAATGTTTTCAATTTACGTTTAATATTGATATTTAAAAAGAAAACTGTAAATCAGCAAAATAATTATTTACAACAACAACAATGAAAACATCCGAAATTGTCAATTAAACAAAATTTAATGTTGGGGGAATTTAATAGAAAATCAATTTTATTGACTTCGTTCTTGCATTTATTTATATACTTTTAGTTTATTTTATTTATTTTCGCAAAATCAGCTTTAAACAACTCAATTAAAATATAACAAAAAATTACTTAAAACGATATGCAACAGTTTTTTAAGTTATTCAAGTTACATTGGCATCAGAAGGAGAGACAGACGTGTAAATAATGAAGTTTTGTTTTGTTTTCATAAACGACGATCATATTTCCAGTTAAATACTACAAAAATAAATTCTTGTCCTTCTTTTTCACATCAACTAATATCCCTTAAGACACGACCACACCCTGTATGGATTCTATGATGAGCTTCTGCAATGTAGAAGCTTCAGAAGTTAACATATGTACATACAAGTATGTATTTGTATTCGGGACGGCAATTTTGGTGACCGGGGAATAGCGAGAGATAGAGAAAAGGACGAACTACAAAAGAGAAAAACAGTGCTTAAGGATTGTCACAATCTACAAGTCGGTCATGACCTACAAACAAGAGACCTGGGAGCGAAATAATGTGAGGTGAAAAGTACAATATTATTGTAGTATTTATATAGATTTTTTTCTTTTCTAAGAAAACTTTTCGATATTTTGCACATAAATGCAATTTATTTGTTTTTATTTGTTTTAGCAAAAATATGTGAAGAATATTATTAAATAGATATAAATATGATCACCAGTTGATGGGACCCAGTAAATCTTTAAAATAGTAAATAAGTACGTAGGATAGATTAAAATTAGGATGAGAGTATAGCGAATTAATAGTTAAAAGTATTTAAACAAATAAACTGTTGTATATTTTAAAAATGTTATACTGAAAATTTTAAAAATGTAATGAATGAAAACGAATCCTAATCGAAATTGAAAAGGAAATTTGTAAACAAGACAAAAGAATCTTAAAACTACCAACATTTACAAGAATAGAAGAAAATTTAGTAATAAGAAAAGAAGTCTTATTTAGTACATACATAGTACTGGATTTATATAGTACAGGGATTTATTAATTCAGAGAGGCGAAGCTGAAATACACTCTGCACCCTCGAAACCTCTGATAAATGATTCTTTAATTGAGAACATTTAGAACAAAATGCCAATGTAGGCCTCTGATGACTTTAAATTGGGAAGTTATATTATGTTGAAGTATGCGCACTTCGCCTATTCGTGGGCGAAAATATAGTATAGCACTACGTGCATTATTGGATTTAGTTTGTCTTTGTAGAAGTTCCATAACAATTTTATACAAAGAAATGGGGGCATGGAGTAGAATAGTGGGCGGATAATATTAATACTATGTGTACACATGTTAACTTTCGTCTTTCCAACTAATTAAACGGAAATCTTTGTAGAATTTATTATGCAAAATTGGGCGGACTTGGGAGGATACCTAACAGAGTGACGTAATTGACATTATAAGTATGAATCTCAAACTTTGTATGGAATAATGGAATAATGTCTTCAGCTTAAGATTATCTATCTTCTCCAGTTTAAGTACAAACACTGGAATTAAAATATATTCTATTAGATTATATTTCACAAATATATTCTATTAGATTATATTTCACTGTTTCACATATTTAATTTTTGTTTCCAAAATATGATTGAAATCGCAAATTCCTTAAATTTATATTTTATTTATAACTATTTTATTATTTGCTTAAGCAATCAAACCATGTGTCAATTGATGATGAACTACATATATGTATATACATATGTTTCATAGAATGATTGATAAAGAAAACATTACTGAATGAAACAATATTTTTGTTGTCTTTGTCACACGATATTCGATGAAAAGTAATACGAGTGAATTATGTAGGGAAGAATCTGCAAAAAACACTTGTCGATCGTGATAAACGAGAATAAAAACAACCAAAAAAATAAACAAACAATGAACACAAATTTTTGTGATTTTACTAAAAAATATAACTTTTAAGAAAATTGTTGAATTGTTCTATTGCACGAAAATTGTATGCAGTTTAATTTTATTAACAGTTTTAGTTCTGAGTGCCTCTCAGTCTTTATTTGTATTATTAATTTTACACATTTTTTTAACTACCACGATTATACGTAGGGTGAAGAAATGCTAATTAATTTAAAAAAAAATTTAAAAGACTGTTTATAGTTAAGAAAACTATAAAAACAAAAAGATAATTAAACAACAAGGGAAACAAAGATAAAAGTTTGAACAACAGCGAAAATATTGCAAAGTGCAATTTTTTTTAAAAATGTGATAAGAGATGTGATAATGTCATAAAAAGAGAAAAAAAGAACGGAAATTTGATAAAAAGGAAAGAACAAAGTACTCAGAAATAGCAGCAAATATGTTTTTCATAGCAGTGAATTGTTCAAACAGTAGTTAGTTCGAATGTAAGAGATACTCGTGTTTTAATATTACGCAGTTAGAAGAAAAACAAGAACAAAAACTCTTTCGACTGATAACTCAAAGAAGAGAACTGATTTGGATTAACAAAGCCGTTAAAGTAAGCTCCGAATTACAATTAAAATGTACATATGCCTTTGTTTAGCTGTCAGTAAGTAGGATTTAATTAAAAACCTGAGTTAATCTTAACTAAATGGGTCTTAACTCTTCGGTCCGTTTCCTAAAGATTGCTCCAGCTATTATGAATGGTTCAAATTCACAGCTGATTTTGACGGTTTTAGAGCGGATAAACATCTGCTAATACTATTCCGTTAATATCGCTTTGAGTTTCATACCAAACGGAGGAGTAGCTTGCAGAATTATTGGGATAGCTCAACCAGCCGTTTCTATACGCTTGTGAGCCATTTCAATTATTCAAGGACAAGGAAATTGGGTGCCTTACGAACTGCAACCGAGAGACGTTGAAATGCGATTGTCACTTGCGAACAGCTGATTCAAAGAGAAAAAAAAATAGATGTTTTGCATCGGAGATAAGAAGTGGATACTTTACGATAACCCCAAGAAGAAATAATAGTACGCTTAGCCCGGTCAATCATCAAAATTGAATAAAAACTGAAAACTAAACTAAAATAGAACATTTTGTACTGTTTAGTGTTTAGTTTTAATTTGATGAAAACCTCAATTAACTTAGAATTTCCATAAAAAGTGCACCTATTATTTTATAGAAAAACACACCAATTATAATTAGTCTAAATTATTAGGGTTTTTTATAAGCATACGACTCAAATATTTAAATTCCACCGTAATTTGGTTATTTATTCCAAAATATTATTGTTATTAAAAACATTTTTTAAAAAAGAATTTACGGCCTTTAAAACAATTGAAATTAATGAAAAATTTGGATAAATAAAAATACTCACAACTACAGTGGTTCAAGAAATAGGAAAAATACTATATTTTTGGCCTCTTTAAATTTTAAAATATTCTTTTTCTAGACTTTATTCAAATCTAAAAAATGTTCTATTTTATTAAGCTTTTTGCTTGGAAATCGACTCTTCTTACTTCAAAAGATGTAACTCTCTCTAAAACAAAAAATAAATAAAACAACCGCGGATAACCGTGAAAATGCAAGAGAGAGAGAGTTCATTAGATTTTTTAATTGCATTTGCTGTCAATCAGTCTCAGTCTTAAAATATTTGCCTTCCACAGAAGAGAGCAGCGCCTCAATGATTTTGCAACCCGCCCGAATTCCAGCCTAATTGAATTTGCTCACCTGTTTCATGGCTAGCAGCAAAAGCTGCAGTACCACCAAAACCGAAACGGTGCTGCTGCGGCGATGGTAACGGTGAGAGCGGGCCTCCGTATCCCCCCGCACCAACAACATTGCTACGGGCTGCATTCG
Source organism: Myopa tessellatipennis (assembly GCA_943737955.2). Taxonomy (NCBI): domain Eukaryota; kingdom Metazoa; phylum Arthropoda; class Insecta; order Diptera; family Conopidae; genus Myopa; species Myopa tessellatipennis. The sequence goes on along the minus strand of OX031314.1, from coordinate 14,610,930 downwards.
TCTTGCGACGCTGTATCAAATCTTTCTTCCACTGCGGCATTTCAGGCAGAAACGAAGCGGAAGATGGCGACATGGAGGTGGCTGAACCGCTGGGCGATAAAGTGGCGGATGTTGGTGTGGTTGGACTCGCCAACTGCAACTGCATGGATGGTTCTCTTAAGCTGCCATGTAGCTGTTGTTGCAGCTGCGGTTTATCTGAACCGGCCAGATTGATGCTCGTTGGACGCTCGCTTGGAACTGCAAGCTTTGGGATGTCCGCTTCAGCCACCAAGTCCAGGGACAATGAAGCTGCCGCCATGTCGTATGCTGGACTGCTTGGCTGGTCGACAGCTTCCTTCGATAACGGGGACGTTTACTGTACGCGTAAATTAAAATCTGTTTTCTGAATTCAGCAATTTTTGGTTAAAACACTACTTTAAATGCCGCTGAATGCTGTCTGAACTGTTGTTGGCCGTAGCGCTGACTGTGCGGCGGTGGATGGCTTACTGATTGACTGACTCTTGTTTTCCGGCTGCCAGGTGTGAGTACAGAGTGAGCGAGCCGCTCTGTTGCTTGAGTTTGGATTACGGTGTTTTTCGCGTGACGTCGGACGTCGGGTATCGGTGTGGTGGCAACAGCAGGTAGTGTTGTTGGCCAAGTTAGTCGATCGGTTGGCTGGTTGATGGCAACTCGCAGTCGTTGTTGCTATCTTGCTGGCGGTTGTTGTAGTTGCCAATGTTGTTGTTGCTGTTTTCGTATTTATCGTTAATTGGATTTGAAATTTTTGTGTTATTTAATTTTCTGCTTTAAACTGCTGTTTTTCAACATACATTGTAATTTTATGCTTTTCCATGGTGTATATTGAGTTGATGTGTATTTGTCACAATTTTCCACCTTTTCTTCCGTCGTTGTGGATTTTGGAATGTTGTTATATTATTTATTTCAGACTTCCTTTCGCTCTGTTTTATTTGCTATTTCTCTGATTTTCTTTTTAATCTTTTGCAATTTTTCACTAAATTTTACATTTTTCCATGCTTCCGAAAATGCTGAAAAACGTAAATTTATGAAAATCACGAATAGACGACCACAGCAACCCTTTGATGCAAATTATTGTTACAAGATGTAATAATAAGCAGAATTCAATTAGTTCTACAAAATAGTTTCCATTTCTAAATAATAAACCGATTTAGTTTTATTATGCGCAAAATTTGCAAAATTAGAATTAGTGGAGCTTTATAAATAACATTAATACAAAAATTTAAAAGTAACAATTTTTGAACAATATTTTAAAATTTTGCTCAATATTCGAGTGAACATTTTATAGCATTCTTATGGAAATAATTTTTTGGAAAATATTTTATAATACATTTTTGGCATATTTAGTATAGTTAACTTCCATTACTGTCTATTAAAAATTTATAGCATAAATTGATTGAATATTATAATATAATTTGAATGTCAGACTTGATCAAAATTTGGATATTCACTTTTTATAGTGTTTTCCTTCCATTTACAATCTTTCACTAGTTTTAGTTTTCACCGTTTTCTTATGTTTTGATGGATTATTACCAGTTTCTAATTTCGTGCAGATAACGCGTTATACTCATAAATAACTATCATAAATCAGAAAATCATGGCTTTTGGCGAATTTTTCATTTGATTTTGTCTGTATTTTAGCAGAATCTTTATTTAGAAGACTTGCATTTTTAACTGAACTATCTTTTTAATTTAAAGTTTGTGTTTTTTATTCACGGCAAAATAGTGCTTTCATTAAATAATAAACGGTAAATTCCTCACATTCTCATAAAAATACCAGCAACCTAACAACAACAACAAAGCACAAGCATTGATTTTATCCGCACTTGTGCAGTCATTGCAGGGTGCTCATGGCTCGATGATGGGTTTCCTTGGGGGCAAAAAGCCGCTCCGATCTGCTGTGGTGTCTCGTCCTGGTTGGAATTGAAAAAAATGCTTAGTTTCTTAGAAAATCAAACACTAATTTTAAATTCACTGAATAAATTCTTATTTGCTGTGTGTTTTCTTTGAAATTTAATTATTTGAAAAATTTTAGGTATTCCTTTTTCAATCGCACCTGAACACTCAATACACAAAACCAGACAAACACAATTGAAATGGAAAATCCAAAATTGTTTTCCACTCCAGCTCTACCTTATGCACTGCTTTCGCGTCTTTATTGACGCTTTTGTGTATGTATGTATAAGAAACAGAGTAAAAAGGATGGGAATGAATATACAAAATACACAAAACCTAAAGAATAACGGAGGAAAAAACTAGAGAAAACGAATTTGACAGTTCGCAAACAAATCCAAAAACCAATAAAAGTTGATTTAACATCGTAAAAATTACTACTTTCTTTATAATTAAAAAATATTTATGGTATATATTATAATTAGTAAATTATAACTATTATAAAATTCAATTTATATTAAAATAAATCTTAGCTTCAGAGTGGCCAACTCACTTAAAAAGTGGTAAACCTTTATTGACAGCCCGAATACGACGAAAAACAACATGAAATGTGGAACAAATTTAAAATAAGCATGGAGCTCAAATGATGTTGTTATTATTTTGTTCTAGATTGTTGGCGCTGACCCCAACAACAACAACATTTAAATTTGAAATTTAAGCGCCGATATCTCTTAAAGTATAAGAGATATCCTTACTTATATTTCAAAGTGAGTTTCCTCCGAAACTCCTACACCGTTTCTAGTGAAATAAGTTTACATATAAAGCTAATGTTCTCAACTTTCTTAAAACAGACTTAATTTTTTAGCTTTATTATATATTTTACTAACGCGGTATGTTGATACCATCGGATAACTGGTATGTGGATACCATCGGATACCGTGGTTTCTCGTTTGGTTTAAAAAATCGTAACATGTGATCCCTAAATGTGTGTGAAATTTACTGAATATCCAAATGTTGGCAAGAATGAGAGAAAATAGAAAACGCGTTTGGTAAACTATGTTGCCTTCTTTCGTTTTATAATAGCTTATAACAGGAACTGAGGATCAGTCTCATTTTTTGCTTCAGTCATTCTCTACACCTGAAACCAGAGTGTAGGCTTTTTCCTTTCTTCCTCATCTCAATTTCCTCGCTTTAAGACAAAGACACGGTTTCTAAAGCAAACACGTCTAGCCAAGCGCTATGATTGTGAAATTGAATTTATTGGCAGAGGTTGACCACTCAAAACGTCGCTGTCAATCGTTGTTGAATTTTTTCGTGACTGTCGTTGGTGTGGTTGATTTGAACATTTTTCTTCTTCATTTATTTTCTGTGTGTTGTACGGACTGCGACGACTTTGAAGTAGTGGAGTGGAAGAAAAAATAAATATTTTTTGTATTGATAATTCAGTTAAATTTGCAAAAATTTTCGGTTGAAAATCGAGTGCACAATAATGTCCAGTTCGATAGAAACAATTGGACACAAACTGCAATCGCTGGAGGAGCGATTACAGGCTGCAAACGAATCACATGATCGGATGGTTTATTCCCAAAATCTACCTGCACCCGCCGCGACAGCAGCAACAGCAGCGAATGCTCGTCCGACACCCCGCCTGCCAAGTAAGTTGTTTCTGAAAATTCCACAAACATTTGTTAGAATCTTTATAATTTTCATGCCATTTATACACGTAAAGTCAAAAATTCCCAGTCCAGCTCTGCTTGTTGAACCAAAGATAAGACTTCTTAATTCGTCTGCAAGAGAAGGCTGATGTAGTTGTTTTTTATTGCTTTTATTTTCATTTGTCTGCTGACGTTTGACGTTGACTGCGAAGTCAACTTCAAATTGGATTTTTTGCATGCTTGTATTGCTGTTGGTGTTGATGTTTACTTTGCCAAACGTTGCGGAGACGGAGCGATGGTTGGGTAATTTTGGTATTTCCGGAGGAATGCCTTTCGGGAAAGCATAACATGCGAATGCTAAATGAACGGATGGAAGGATGATGAGCGGCTGGATGTGAGAGAAGCGGAACGAATTAAATTATATTTTATATAAATTGGTTAAAATGATTTGATTGTTTGCAATATGAATGAATATCAGTTGACGAGACCTGAATTCATGTCGTGTTTGTTTTTCTTGTTATTCGAGTAGCAGCAAAACCTCCAGCGACAGTTTCAAATCTGCTGAAGTCGTTATAAGGACGGACGGAAAATCTTTATACATGAAACTAAAGGCTAATTTATCGATTTTTATACATTCTTATGTTGTTAAATTCCTTGTTTTGTGTCCAGACAAATGTTCTGTTTTTTGTTTTATTCTGTTTTTGTAATAAAAATGCTTTAAATTTTGTGGACATATTTTCCAAATGATAGCTATAGAATTTAGTAAAAATTTAAATAAATAAATAAATAAGATAATAAAAATCGCTCATATTCTTTTCTTTTCAGTGGAAACCACACCAAATCGTCCGCGTAAAATGTTTTTACCCGTGATATCTTCAGCGCCGGCAGCTGAAACTGAAACCGATAAGAAACTAAAAAAAATAATGAAACAAACTGGTATTCTCACTATTGATGGTAAGCAATATCACACCGATATTAAAGATCTGGAACACTTGGGCGATCTGGGAAACGGAACCAGCGGGAATGTGGTGAAAATGCGGCACGTGCCGAGCACTACAATTATTGCTGTAAAACAGATGCGACGCACAGGCAACACGGAGGAGAACAAACGCATTCTAATGGATTTGGATGTTGTGCTCAAATCACATGACTGCCAATACATCGTCCAATGCTTGGGCTGTTTTGTACGCGACCCTGACGTGTGGATCTGCATGGAGCTGATGTCAATGTGTTTTGATAAACTGCTTAAGCTCTCAAAGAAACCAGTTCCTGAGGATATTTTAGGCAAAGTTACGGTGGCGGTACGTGTTCATGTCCCTTTATTATTACAATTTATGTACTCAATCTTCATTTTAATACTTTAATTTTAATACTAGACGGTGAAAGCGCTCTCGTACCTAAAAGAGAAACATGGCGTCATTCATCGCGATGTTAAGCCATCGAATATATTGATTGATGAGCGTGGCAATATAAAGCTTTGTGATTTCGGGATCAGCGGCCGTCTGGTAGACTCGAAGGCGAACACCAGATCCGCTGGTTGTGCGGCTTACATGGCGGTAATAATAGAAAGGAAATGGAATCAATTTTAAATGGAAATAGAATAATTTTTTTGAGTTAATTTCTTTCTATTTTTCATAATTTTTGTAGCCTGAACGCATCGATCCGAAGAAACCGAAATACGACATACGTGCTGATGTCTGGTCTCTGGGTATAACGCTGGTCGAGCTGGCTACCGCAAGGTCTCCCTATGAAGGCTGCAACACCGACTTCGAAGTGCTCACAAAAGTCTTGGACTCCGATCCGCCGAGTTTGCCGCTCGATTGTGGCTTTCATTTTAGTCAAGAGTTTCATGACTTCGTTACCAAGTGGTTGGTGAACTGTTTCACTTTTACTTCCTTCTCTATCGCTTGCTTCTCTGAATAGAATGCACTTTTATTCATTCTTTTTCACTTTATTTCATTTAATAGCCTAACGAAAAATCATCAACATCGTCCTAAATATCCCGAGTTGCTGGAGCAACCTTTTATTAAATATTATGAAATCGTTAACGTTGATATACCGAAATGGTTCAAATCAGTGGTGGAGATGGCAGGCATTAAAACGCATCACAGGTAAAGCTTCGCAAATAACTAGATATGTATGTATTTTTGCATTTCCGAGTTGCTCAGAGATCTTAGTTTGCAATAGAAACTTAGACGAGGTAGGATTGGTTTTTGTTTTGGTTTTGTTTTCATATCGATTTGATTGCGGTGAAAGTTTTGTTGGAATTTTCTTAATAAAATTTGCATTAGAATCAAACAAGCTAATTCTTTGATTTTTTGCATTTGCCTGTTTAAAACTCTTCTACTCATGAATTAAAAACAAACATTATTTTAATATTAACTTTTGTTTTACTACAATATTAAACCACGTAACTTTTTAATCCTTTGCAAAACTTTGTTGTTGAATTTGATTTGAAGATACATTTTTAATATAACTTTAATAATATATATATACTAATTATATATCCCATAAAACTAGAATATCCTATTAAATAATTGTTTACAAAGAGAAACAAAAACAAACTGCGCTGGTTTTTGAATATCAAAACATACCCTTGTTTCCGTTTGTTTTCTAAAAGGATTTCTGTAATTGAATTCGTTCTCCCCGCCCATTTATCACATCGTGCTGCCCTGTCCCCGCCCTCTCCCGTTCAGAACTCAAACAATAGCGCGCTGTCTTGATTTGTGTCCCTTATTAATGCTTAATTGGCTGATTGATTTGTCGATGAAATGTTAATTGATTTATTCGTTAAACATATTTAATTTTTATAAATTTTTTTCGTAGGTTACTTAATTCCTAATCTTTTACCCCCACAAATCATACTCTCCCAATCCAGTAAGTATAATTTTTGATTTAATTATTTTGTTTGTTTGTTTGTTATGCTGATTGTTTGTTTGATTGTTTTTATTCTGTTGGAATCTTGCGTTTTTATGCTTTTTTCTTGCGTTTAGCGCTAACTAATCTGCACTTAGACTTCATACTAGTAAATTAACAGCAAATCTCATCGGTACCACATCATTAACACCAAACAATTGTTATTTAATAAAAAGTTAACTATATTCACCCCCCAACAATTCATTGCTACAAACAATTTCTGCTTAGTCGCTTTTAGACATTAGTTTATTAGTGCTTTTTTCTGTTCTTAGCTTGAGAAAATAATCTCGAGTCTTAAATTTTATAATTGAATCACATTTCATGATTCATCATTAGTAGGAATGAGTTTTTAGGTGATTACGAACTAATCATTCATACAAATCATTTGAACAAATCATTCAAAACCAGAAAAACAAAAATATAAATTATAAGAAGTTATTAAAAAATGAAATCAACAGAAAATAGAAAATATAACAGAAAACAGAACAGAACTAAATATTATAATCTATATGTAAAATAAAAGTGTTGAATATTCACAATTAATTAAGAAATATTTTTAAAAAAATAAAAGGCTTGTATATATAAATCTAAATCAATAAACATTCCATTAATCATTCAATTCTATCATTTCACCTTAAAAATGTTTTAAAAGCTGACAATTTATGAAGTAATAAATTACTACATAAAGATAAAATAACTGATAAAATAACTGGACTGATAATGAAAAATAAGATAATAAATACATTTAAATAAACAAACATTTAAAATAAGTTAATAAATATATTTAATTATAGCTTAATTAATTATTATAGAATTTTAAATTCTGGAGTAAACTATTATAATATGCGTACAATAATAATATTAATGGAAGTGGTTCAGAAGCCATATCTTGGCAAGCTTTATTTATATCCTTGAGCGAGTGGAGGACCCCGCGAACTCTTTTCTTAATTTGTATACACTACAATAATCACTTAAATATTTTCAGTTTCATCCTTACATCTTTTTTCGTCCCCTTTTTACGTTCCATTTCGACTTCACCTGCCTGCACTCATTAACATTCATACGATGCATTGTCCCCAAATACAGACAGCATTAATATATTACATCTATATGGTATACATATATATGTATAATATGTGTATATATACTGCGATGGGCTTGAAATAAAAGTGAAGAAAGTCGCTTGGTTCCTTTTTCAAAAATCAATTAATAAAATAATGTGATTAAATCAATTATCAACAAGTAACAATTTGAATCTCAAATCACTTCTTACTTCAGTTTAATTTCCAACTCTTAAATTAATTTAGTTTGATAAAATATAAAAAAATAAATATCTATACACACAAACATATCTATTCTTATATCAATATTTCATTTCAACAAAATATGATAAGTTCTTATTTGTTTGTTGCTACAACTGCTGTCATGTATAGGTCCTTCTTTCTCTTTCATTTGTATTGACAAAATATCGTTCGTGCATTTTTTTGCCTTTTTTCTGTTCATATTTCAGAACTCTTTTGATGTCAACCGCATTCGATTCGAAAGCATCGAAATTCAATAAATACACAATAAATACGATTTCGACAGCAACAACAAAAACAACAGCAACCACAGCGACAACATCAACAACAACAACGGCAACTCCATCTACAAATAATTCAATAGCTACATTAAATGCGAAAACAACTCAAATTCCAAGCTATCAAACGACGAGCAATTATAATCGCTTACATAAACCGCTTGCAGAGCAATTTTACGAAGCGGATGAAGTGCCACAGCAACATGAGTACTATAATCCTCAGCGTCATCATCATCATGATCATAATCATAGTCATGAGTATCACCATCAGCACCATTATCACAAGCAACAACAACAACAATCGCATTTACCTCTACCTGTAGCTATTAATTATAACACATCGAGTAATTTTCATATACCAGTCATCCAAAGTAACACCAGCACCTTAGCGAATAACGGTGGACTTGGTGGATCTGGTGGCAGCAGCAGTGCGAGCAGTTCCAGTCCACATTCACCACCCAGCACCCAATTTCATCTGCAGCACATAAACGAACCGAACGTGGTGGCCGATATAAGTAAACTATACAAGAAGAGCGCTGCCTCTTCGGCTTCTGTATCCACCAACGCATCGGTTTCCTGTTCCTCGTCCTCGCCGTTTGTTCAGCGTAAATACAATAACGGCTGTTCTTCATACAAGTATGGCGAAAGTCCTAAAAAGGATTCATCGATGTTTGGTAGCATAGGTGAGTTGGTTGGTAAAAATGTACAAACGCAATAATGAATATTATTAAAATCTAATAACAACACAAATTAACAAATTATTAAAGAAAAATAATCCTAAGTTAACATGAAACATGAAATGTATGTATATATTGTTGTATTGTATTATCACTTTATCGCAGGTCAATCGATAATACGAAATTTAACAACATCACCCTTTAGCCAAAAGAAGCACGGTGTTGGTACAACAATGACAAAACAACAACAAAAAATTGATGCTCACTGGCGGATGCCGCCAACAAACACTCAGGATGTAGCTGTAGCTTACGATATATTCGATGCTTCGGCTCCAAGGACGCTGGCTATGACTACAAGTAAAATTGCAAAGCAACAACAATCACCCATCTTTGGTAGAAACCGGTTTCAAAGTACAACATCGGCTGTCACAACACAACAACAACAAATTCCTAAAAATAATAAAATTGAAACAAATACAACAAATACGCAGCAGCATGTTCAAGGCAATCAAAGTCCAATTGGTAAGAAACTTCTTATTCAATTGTGTTATTTTTCTTATAATTAAAAAACTCTTCCTCATCTTTAGTGCTTCAGCGTTTCTATCATCAACAGAATCAACTGCGGGAGCGTGAAATGGAACGACAACAGCAGCAGCCACACCATCATCATCTTTCATTCCAGCAACATTCAACAGATGTTACTACAACAAATCCTTTCCTCAGCAGCTACATACAACCTCCCAGCCATTTGTCGCACATACCAATCGCATCGATTGCCTCCTCAGCGTCTAGTCAATCCTCTTCCACGCAATCCTCAAATAATTCACAAAATGCCAGCGCCTATGAATCCAGCAACAGCTATCATCAGCATCAGCAAAAGCCGCGCTCACTATCGCCACAAACAACAGTAACAGCAGCCTTTGGCTTGGCTGCTGATGAAGTTGTTGCTACTGGTTTGCGTAGTCTTCAGTATCAGCCGCTGCCGCAACAGTTTTTACCTTTAAAAAATAGTTTAAGACACACCGCAAGTCTAAGTCAGCAACGCACTCCGCCAGCTTCAACCACACCTGAAGAAGAGTACTCAAACGCTTTTGCTGCTCGCATCGCTAGTGGTTGCGGTGGTAGTGGCAAGCATGGTAAGCTAAGCAATCGACGAGAGTTGCAGGCCGCAGCAACTTCGTCGAATTTAAGTGGGAGCAGCAGCGGAATCGGTTCCGGCAGTGGAATTGGCGCTTCCAAGGAAAACAGCTTTATGGAACATCATGGTAAGCAAAACAGAAGAGTTCTCAATTTAAAATTTAAAATCTTTATTAATTTAAATATATTTTCTAATTCTTTTAAACTGTAGTTTTTAATACTGTTGAATTTACCTTCAGAATAATACTAAAGGCACTACATTTTCATTCTACATTCTTTACATGCTTTCCACGCCTTTGCTTTGTCTTGCTCCTATTTTCTTATATTCGTATCACGCTAATTTTACTGATTTCATGCACACCACTCTTGCAACAACAACCAACCGTAACGCACCAACTCACATCATCACTCACATCGACATTTGCACTGATTCATATCACCTCACTTCACTTCACTTTCCTCTTCACAAACTCTGGACTTTGCAAACTTGCACTTTCGCACTTCTGCATCCGCTCTCAGGCTGGTTTAATTCACTTGCAGGTGCAGTGAAACGTCAGCTTGCAACATATACTAAATTTCAATTGAATTCCGCAGCTACTGCGATGGCCAGCAACGGCACCGACAGCAGCAAAACAGCCCGTTCAGGGTTGCCTTTTTATCGCACTATCTCAGCGGGTGGCAGCAACAGTACCTCACCCACGGACGCTTCGCCAAAAAGGGTTACCAATTTTCTCGACAAAGACAGCTGCTGTCCGCCTGCCACTTCATCCACACCCACTCTGTTTAAACGTTTGGGCGTCGGTGTCGGCGCTGGGTCTGCGTCCAGTTCTGCCGGCAACCATGTCCTCGCTGGGATTGATCGCCGTCATCGCAGCCCTGATCCTCCACCACGTTACAATCGTGGTCAATCGCCTCTTCTGCTGCGCAAAAACCTGCTCGAATTAAGCGGTGGACAGCCACCTGGATCCCCACTCTTGCAACACAGACGGTGAGTGTTTCTATAATCTCTTGAGAGTTTTATTTTTTTAAAATTATTTTCTACTGTCGCTCTTCACAGATATGTTACAGCATCACCTCCACTGCCACCACCGCGACGCGGTTCCGAAAGTGTGCCCGGCTCACCGCAGCACTTCCGCACACGCATTCACTACACACCAGAACCACAACGACGAATATATCGCACAATAGATCAATGAGTAGCACTTCAAATTATGATCATGTGATATTGGTATGGATTCGATGGTGACGACGGCGATGATGAGGACGGGAACATAGAGGAGAGAGGCGGGAAGAGAACTGGCAAGCCGGCCGCAGGAAAAAAAGCTGTTGGGCAGGATCTGCATGATGAGCTGCGTGCCATATCGGCGGGCAACAGCGGCGAGCAACAAAGTAAAAAGCAGTAACACTCCTCACAGGACTCACAAGTTTTTGCGCTTGCGCAAAATATATCAATGTGTGAGAAAAGCAATAAGCGACGACAATGACAGTGACAATGACGACGATAATCTAGATTAAAATCTAATTTTTACGTTTCATTTATCAGTTGTTTCTTTATGATAACGACTTCAAGGGTTTCATGTATACGCGAAGGCGTATCTTGGTAATAATATTGTGTAAAGTGCTTTACTACACTTAGTATATTGGTAAAGAAAAAGAAAACCATACAAAGCTAGTAAATCTTTTCACCCCAACACAAAAACAACTCAAATTAAGCATTATTTAAACCTAAAAAAAGCCGTTAACTCGACGCACAGAATTCAAGTAAACAAAAACTGAAAATTATATAAATCGTCAAATACAAAAGAAATATAAGTTGTGATTTCTAATGGGGCTTGTTGAGGAAATGAGATGGATAAAGCTTACAAATTAAAGGTCAGCTTAAAAAGATTTAAGTTTAGTTTTCGAAATTATCTGGTGAATAGCTAGAGAATTCAATACTTTATTATTAAATTTACACACAGCTTAAATAATGATGTATTACAACAGATTTATTTTGAGCTATGCAACCGAATTTTAGTATATTAAATATAGCATGCTTCTGCTGAAGCAGGAGCATATTATAGCTAATAATACAATAGTAATTGATTGACACATTAACTCTTTCTGTATGAATTCCTTCATTTCCAGTCCGTACAAAGATATCATTTGATGTACCTAATATTTGAACACACACTTGTAGATATTCGGAAGCCCCCTAAATGACTAAAACCTTCCAGATTAGGGACGATATAAAAAAAAAGAATGTATAAAGTCTACAAAGAGACATTTTTATAATAAAACTTTTGCGACATTCATACCTTTGAAAACAGAGACTTAAAAACATGACACTCATTAGAATTCACAACATTTTAGCGTAGTTCTTTCAATTTCTGTTGTGTTGCGTTCTATTTTAAGTGTTCCGCTGTCACCTCGGCTGTGGCTTAAGTTTAAAGTAAGCGTTTATATATTTCGTTGTATTTAAATTAAATCTTGGAATTAATAACTCGGGACAACAACGACAATCAATTTAAGAGAGAAAAAGGAAACTTCATGGTTACGACTACAATCTTAAAAGTATAAAGTAGGGAACATGTTTGTATCGCAGTATAGTGTCTGTTTAGAAGAACAAGGGACGTCATATACACATGTAATTTGTTCCACATTCATCAAGATAAGGTGGCTTTACCATTCGTAATCACTTTAGTAGAAGAAAGAGGTCGTAAAAGAAATGGATAAGGATCGGATAAGAAGCGAACAAGGACATTATTGATTAAATGTTTATTAACTAACAATGTTCATTGATTCGATGATGTTCGTTCGCCGGCCCAAGTACGATATATCCGCCCTGTTCTCAGCAAAGTAGCTGCTTTATATACAATAGTTTCCCTATAATTGATCGAATTAAACTTGTATCCATATCGAAAAGTTTCTCTTTCTCTCTTCGCCCCCCCAATCGTCGGTTGGTCGTCTTTTATTGTAAAAAGAAACAAAGAAATAGATAAAACAATTTGTTTATTAAAAAAGACTATATTAAAATATAAACGTGTAAAAAACTGAACTATTAAACAAACTATAAAATTCGAATAATAATGAAAATATTCATAATGAGCGGCGTTTGAATTTGAAAATAGTTTAGTATTTGCCATTTAAAAAATTTTCACACCTACCTATTTATATAAACCAACTATAATCTAAATATATAGTAAATGATATGTTATCGATTTTTAATCTGGACAGAAACTGGAGTAAACTGCTTAATGTTTTTACATAGAAATATTTTAGAGCGTACAGTTTTTCTCGGCCATTTTAACTGACAATTTTAATGCCTTCAAAGTACTCAGAGTTGAAAAAATTTCTCTCCCGTTTTAAATTATTTTAAAAAATGTTGTGCAATATATGTAAACTAGAAAAGAACGTTGAAAAGAAATAGAAAAGATTTTATTTTATGAAAAATCAAGACATTTTAACAAAAATTACAACAGGCTAAAAAACATCAACGTTTTTTTAAAATTTTATTTTGTCTCGACAAACATTTTAGAATTACAAAGTAACAAGTTAGATTTATTTGATTGTTACATTTCGTTTTGTGGGCTTACTTTTTTAATGACAGTATTTTTTTATTTACCATATATAAGAAAATTTTTATTGACAATTTCAGAAAGAAGAATTGCTTCATTGTATTGAACATCGATTTATAAACACTGTATACATGTATATTTATAAAAAACAACCTTTTGCAAATATAATGATTCAATTATTGTCTACTTCCTTTCCTATTTTTGCATCGAGCATGAAAGCATTTACCAAAATTTCAATAAATTATATTATGAATTATAAAATTGTAAATTAATTCTTGTTTTTGTGTTAATTTTTTTCGTTTTCTCTTCGTTTCACATAAAATTCGATAAAAATATATTCGTAATTTTAAAACGGAAAACGAAAGATTTGCATACTGAAAACGAAAAAAAATAAGACACAAATAAATTTGTTTAAATTTAAAAATATTATAGTGATTATAAAATAAAATTAAAAGTCGTAAAAATTTAATTATGCTGTTGAGAATGTTATGTTAGTTATTCGAAGCGCTATACAAATAAAAAGAAACTTAAATTAAGTATAAATTGAAAAAAAACAATACATATAATCAAACTTTATACAAACTATTTAAAAACATATACATTAAAATGCTTTTATTGTAGAAACTACTGTAGAAATGTTATCGAAAAATCGATAAAACTTCAAATTTTTCCCTAAATTTTATAAAAATCTGATTTAATATCTGTACTAATTTATGTACTAATTCTTTTCCGTTAAAAAATATAAATACATGTTATAAAATAGTAACAACAACAATAATAGCAACAGAAACCTTTGATGTATTTGCTCTCTCTACTCTGTTTGTCTCTCTCTCACTCTGTTTGTCTCTCTGGATCTGTCACTCTCATTATACATACGCTCTTTAATTCCAAAAATTGAAAAAAACTTAACCTTTAGTTTTAAAAGCTAGTTTAATTTATATTTTAAGGCTTGTATAAATAATAATAAATTATTAACTGTAAAACAATAGAATTCACTAAAAGCGAAACGGTGTTTTTTAGAAAAGCTCCAAATTATTCAATTACTATTACTATTATAATTATTAATATTATTCTAGTTACGTACCTTGCAATCTTAAACTTAAACTGAAACTATAATATATAAATTATAAACTCTGTTTCTGCATTATAATTACTATTGTATCTCGTTTTTTGTTTTAGATTATGTTAAAATAACAGTAGAATTCAAAGAAAAATCAGAAAACACCAAACAAATAAACAACCAACAACAAAAAATAAACAAAATATATAAAGAAATGACAAAAACAATAAAGATAAACATTTCAGAAAAACGAACTGGACTTTGTTTTTGTTAAATTGTAATGAATTTTTAATATTTTACAGCAGCTGAAATTGAACATGTGAATAGATCTCGATAGCATATATAGTGTATATTGGTGGGCTCAATTTTTCAAACAATTAATAAAATTACAGCAGTAGAATAGAGATGATGGAAAATTTAATGATACCGTATGCTAAAGAAAATATGCCTCTCCGTTGGGTCTATCAACAGGACAATGATCTAAGCATGATTCTAAGTCGGTCATCGGATAGTATAGAAAACTTATGGGTATGCTTAAAGACGAGGTTGACCGAATAATCCAAAAAAGTGAACTTAATAATAAAAATGATCTTCATACGAAGGTGAAGGTTTAATTGTTGACAACTTCATGTTTATATATTTCAAATTTTGATTAACTAGTTTCTCTGGTACGTTTTGCATGAAATAGGTGAGTGTATTACTAATCAGTAAAGAATATAATCTCGATAGCCTCTGGATTTTAGTCAAAGATCTTTTAGTTCCAGTAATAATGTCAATAAAATTAAATTCAATTAACGAATTCTTTTGTCATCACACCGCCGCACACAATAACTTAAAGTCTATATTTGGTTTTTTCTTCTTTAATTTATATATCAATCATTAAATTAGTTTTACTGATAAAATTTCTCAAAGAAAAACCAAATGAATTCTGTTGTTGTTGTTGGAATGTCCACGTTTCGTTATCTTTGTGGTGGTCATAAATTAAGACATCATAATAGCGATGTTCTGTGACCTCTTCATGTCCTTTAATCTCGGAGTGAATGCACTTTCTCTGAACAGTCGCCTTTCAGTTAAAATGACAACGTATCACATTCGGCTTATTAAAAATTCAAAACAAGGAAACTCGAACCTTTACGCTTCCACTAAGAATTCTAAGCAGCACTCTATAAAAGCAATTCTAAAGAAGTGTAGAAATGTCAACGACTTGAGAAAAAAGCGAAAAAAGACGCACTGGAAAGCTTTTCCTTTTCATATGTTAAGTAGTCAGTCAGTCTTTTCAATGCGTGGGCTGTGGTTTTTTCCCGGTTGAGTTACTTTTGCGATTAATTAATTAATAATCAGAATGCGGGAGATACACCCTGCGTAGTGGAGAACCTATAGACGGCAATACTAAATACTGTACTATACTATTAATACTAAAAATGTTATTTTAACGTTTTTATTGGTTGTGCCACTGTACTAAGCTGCACAACACGAATCCTGCGCATTTTCCACACGCCTTCAGGAAAACCAACTCAAAAAATAGCTGCTCTTTTTTCGTTTCCGTGAGATCTCTCGTAGTACGAGTAGCATTGAACGGCGTTAATGAAACACAGAAAAGAATGTTGTATGTGTCTGTATGTTTGTACATACGCGCATCCTGCGAAACGGAACAACAACACGACGGCGGAAGGATGAGCAGCAAATTGAAAGGAGCAGAATATTGAAGTATTGAGCAGGACTAAGAGCGAAAGTAGACAGGAGAGCACAAAATGACTATTTATACGCGAAGCGCACTCAGTCGAGACTCACATTCGACTTCCTTACATTAAAGAAATAAGTACTGCGACGTAAAATCAAAGTAATCAGTCTATCAGTGAAACATACAAATTATAAGCATCTCAAGAATTCAGCACAAAATAGGAAAAATCAAATTACGGACCACAATTAAAAGTTTCCCTCTTTTACTTAGAAAACTTTCAAAGCAAATCTAGCAAATATTGTATTTAAGTCAAATTAATAATAGAGAAAATAAGAAAATAGTTAGTAAGGAGAGAGAAAAAAGTTCAAAGTAAAAATCAAAAGTTGTGCTAATCTACGGTGCTTTAAGAATATATACAAATGTGTTTGTCAAACAAAGCATTCAAATCAGTTAACTTTTGCAGTTGTTCAGTTTATTAGTAAAAAAATTTAATTGGCCAAAAAAAATTTTATAGGTTAGCATCATATCATGAACGGTTATCAAAATTATTGTGAGCTGGAGAAGTCGGTGAGTCCAGTGAGAAAAAAATGGGCTCAGGATAAATTTTTAAAAACAAATAAATATATACTCTTAATAACATTTTTCAAAAAATTTCCTTAAAAATTTAAGTTGAAAAAAAAAAAATTTATTTTGCATATTACAAACTTTAAAGGTTTACTTCCTTTTTTAATTGAAATATTAAATTTCTATTTTATTAATTTTGTTGATAAATTAGTATTTTTTGGTCCTTTTTTATATCTATTTTTTATTGAAAATTAAACTGTAAAAATTGTAATTCATTCATTTTAAACTGTTTTATTATTGGTACTATTTTACTAAAAAATAATTTAGGCCTCGTGTTAAAATAAGAAAAATAAATTTGAAATACAAAAATAATTAAATTATTGTAATTAAACTTCCCGGTTTAATAAATTGATTAAAATTAACTTTTCTTTTTCGAAAAGAGTTCTCAGAAGTGTTGTTAAAAACTATACAATAAATTCGTACGTGAAATGAAATTAAATTATGAATGAAAATTTCCCGAAGTCATTGAAATTCCATTAAATCGGCGAATAGGAATTGTTTCTGTTTTCTATTCTAAAGCTTTTTATTTTATTATTTGCTTGACCTATTTTACGTTTCTCTGTCTCGCTCTCTCCTCTTTCTGTCCCTCTTTATCATTCTGTGTTTTTGAATTTCTCCTGTTCTTCTCGGCTCACCTTCTGCGTCGTTGGAATCGTCACAACATCAACAACAACAACGATACAACGACGACACATCGTCATCACTGGACCATCCACCGTTCTATGAACAAAAAAAGGTTGCCATCGCTAGCCAGCTCCAGCCAGCACTTTACAGCGTCGCTCACAAGCTGCACGAAGTCGAGCGTAGTTTGGATGTGAGTGCCGACGGAATGGACGATGTCTGTGTAATGGAGCTGCTCGAATCGATGACCGAGGTGAAGAACGAGTATCAGAATCTACGCAAGGACATTCAAGAGGTGCAGCAGTTGCAGCGTGACGTCACCACTTCGATACGCTTTCAGATGCGATCCATGCATCAAACCTTTCAGATGCTAAAGAAACGCATCGAGTTGAAGGCTACGCAAAACTGAGCGGCCACCAACAGAGGACAACAATAACAATAATCAGAAAAGCTAACACCAAAACAACAAAAACAATGCCGCGTTTCAAAATAAATACAATAATGCAAAGAAAACTATACTAATATTTATACACAGAGAAAATCTTAGTGTCAATTGAATTTATTAATTAATTCTTAATTTTAATTTAAATTCATTTTAAACATGGATTTTTTTCTCTCATTTTTACAGTTGTTTGTTTATAGTCGTGGTTAATATATTTTTTTTAAAAATCGCTTATTCATGATTTTCTGCAAAACTTATTCTTGGCATTTTTGTGTGTATGAAGAATTTAGTGACGTCACAAGTTTGTTGTCATAGCTGATGCATGCGAGGGTGTTTCAGTATGCATGCGAGTGTGTGTGCGTATGCGTGTATGTGTACGTTCGAAATGTACTGTTATTCTCAACTCATCATTAATGGACAGCGATTAAATCTTTTTTTCTAGTTTTTAGAAGTAGTTTCTGTGTTGCACTAACTCCAATTTTGTACTCATATTTGCTAGTCTGCAACTAGCATACTTTATACAAAAACAAATGTCTGATACCATAAATTGCACTTTCCAATTGCCTTAAGAGTATATAAAGTTTTTAGATCTGCTATTATTTGTTTATATGTCTGTAGATACATTGTTGTTATTTCTATTCAAATGACAAAACAAAACCAAGTCGTTTATACATAAATATATACATACTTACATAGAGATAGACATAACAATGAAAGAACGCACATTTTAGATAGAGTACAGAAGATATTAGAAGAAGAGTCTCAATCTTTATTACATATTAATTATTAGGAGTATGTAATTTAATATATTATTAATAAATGAATTTAGATTTTGTTTTAATTCAAATTATTTTTATACATTTTCTTTAACACTTCAAATATTAAGAGATAAGAGATGTTTCTCAAGAATATTTACATTGAAATAGTATCCTCAAATTAAGCTACAGTATATAGGATAATTTCATAGATCAACAGAACAAATAGACCAAAAAACTATGATTACATTTTAGGCATGTAATTTATTTTCATTATATATCTTTACTTACATATCGTATATACATTTATTTTAGTAAATTTGAACCTAATACAAAAGTAAACGCTTTATTTTTGTCTTTAAATAATTTATAAAGTCCTTATATTATATAGCAAGAGCACTGCTTACATAAACTTTGAAATACATATTCTTTTGGATTAATCATAACATCGAAGATAAATATATGTTTTCAACTATCTTATACTTTATAACATAAACAAACACATCACTAAAAGCATTTATTTATAAAAAATAATAAAGAATTTATGTTTCATTTAGTTTAATAATTTATGATCTCTAAGTAAAATTTTAATACATAAAGTACAACACATAAAATCTTGTAAAACCAGTAATGAATAACAAAATTCAATAAATAATGCATACTTGAATATGAGTTTCATTATAGTCAGTGTCGCCAACAGAACACCTTTGAAAAACTAGGAAGAAAAAATATAACTCATTCAATTCAGTTAAAAAATGCATTAAAAATTATATATTCATTCTAAAAATATATATAAAGCAATAAAATTCTTTATAAAATATACTTACGTTAGATGCCACAACTTCACAATTTTTTTAAAAAACAATGAGACTTTATGAGGCGCCCTGTGTGAGTATGGCACATAAAATGGGATTGTTGCCGGACCAAAAAATCTCTTTCAGCCAAGAAATGAATTGAAATAAAAATGGGAAAAGTTATAATACAAAATTGAACTTTTATATAGTAGGACAGTAAAAATAGAAATACATTTATAAATAAAGAAATACAATATAATCGTTGCAATGAAGACAATTTCAATTTATACCACATAAGTTTATCGCGGCTGCAACGCTGCCATTTTGTTGTTTCTCACGGGAACTCCAACAACAACACAAATTGTTTTCGCTCTCCTCTGATTTGGATGTTTTTATGTTTTTTTTAATCCTATATGTGTGTGTGAAATTTGCTGCATATCCGAACGCTGGCCAGATTGAGAGAAAACAAAAATACACGTTCGGCAAACTGCGTCGCAATTCGTTCGTTCGGTAAATGTTTACTTGGATACGTGAAAAGCATCCCAGGAACTGACTTGGATTGAAAGTTATCTATACTTTCCAGAGAGTTGTGTCCTCCTCTCTCTCTGTCTCTGAAAAACTTAAAAGGACCTCTTCAAAAACGGGACGGTGTTGTTTGTAGCGTTACGGTAAATCAGTTGTATAGGCAGCATTGCCAATTTGAATATAAATACTGAACTTTTGTTTTAAAAAACATCTGAACAAAACTTTTTAAATGTACAAAATTTGTGTTAATATAATTCAAAAAATAATATTGGAATTTCGTAATAAATTTCTTCATAAAATATATTTACAACAAATTAAAAATTTAATTTTGAAAAAATAACCATTTGTTGCTGCTTTCATTGGCACTTTCTATATTCCAATGATTTGGATCCATGAGATATTCTCTAAATTAATAAAAAACAAAATTAAACAGATCGGTTTTTATAATTATAACAATAAAGTAAATGGTACCGTTGTTCTTCCAAAATTCGTGTTGTGTTGGCTTTCAAATCATCGATTTTCCCCGCACTTCCGCCATAATCATCGGGTAGCATGGCGAGTGGTATATATTCACATAGACTATCGATACCATTGAGATGAAAATGCATCTATAGATCCATTAGTTTACAGATGAAGCATGTTTATAACTATTTAAATATCTATTGTTATCCTTACCATTTTATAGACTTCCTTACTTATGAAAGGCTTGACAACGGCCAAAATTTTGTCCAAATTAGATGGACAATTTATCAAATGTATAGCCTTGAGACGTACAGGAAACGCTTGCTGCAGAAACTGTATATAGATCCGTAGAGTGCTGAAGGTCAACTTGCCCAAGTGTTTCATCGAATATCCAGTCATATCGAAGATTTGTACCTCGCCGGTTGACAGCGTCTTTTCGTCGTCCACATCGGGCAGCGCGAAACGACAATCGGATATCATGAAAAACGCTTTAGTATCTTCCGTGTGATGCATCTAGTACATATATACATAAATGTATATACATAAATGTTAATTAATGTACAATAATTTTATGAAACGAATAGAAACATGTTAGAATGCACACTGAGCTTACATGCGTTGGATCGCAATCACGCAGGCGCAGAAAAGAGACTTTATAATTGTCAGCTGTTAATCCTGGAAGCGGTATAATATCACTGCAAAATAGGATTGGCTCAAAATTAAAACGTTAACGTTATTCTAGGTTATATACAAAATCAACTTTTGCCAAAAGGGCTGTCAATAAGGATTCTATATATGTAAAAAAGGACCAATGTAGTCCTTATGTAATAACTTACGCGTAATGATTCGTTTGCTTCGTATCTTCATCCAAAGGATCACGTTTCAGAAAAATATGTGGATGCTTATTTCTTAAGGTGTAATTCAATTTGATAACTCTTTTAATCTCGTCCATATTTCCAGACATACACTGATAGAAACGCTTCAAGAGTAAACGATCTGTAAATGAAAATTTATAGAAAATATTATGTACTGCTTCAATTTAAGCATTTATTTTTGTACATACACTTTGTGTTTACATAGGTATTTTTTGCAATTTAATGAAAATGAGATACTCGTAGATAAGTACTTAAAACCTGTTGAATTTCCGGTACTTAAGTTTGAAATGTGAGAATTATACAAGAATTCTAATGAATGAAAATGTTAGCTGTTTTAGTGCAATAAAAAACTAAGTACGTTAAAGACTAAAATAGGTATTGAATATACTTATCTACATACTCGTATGTACTACAAAATAGAGTAATTAATTGAGGACGGCACGTAAATGCTATTAAGCAAAAAGTAATCATAGTTGTCACTTGCATTAGTTATTAATAAGTCAGCACGACTACCTCCAAGTGTATAAACAGAATATCTTAGGGTTTCAGTAGAATATCTTCAGATTTCAATATTCAAAATTCTATATAAAAAGATTTCCTAAATTCTATATAGTAAGATATATTATGGGTTTTATCATGAATACTCACACGAACGAATTGAACGTTTCCGTTTTCTGATTTTCGTCGATTACAAAAACATAGAAGACATTACAAAAGGTCAATGCTGACGAAAATCGAAAACAGAATCAGCGATTTTCGTTTCGTGTGAGTATTGACGATAACGTCCTATATATAAGAAGACGTTCTTAACTTGTCATAACTCGACAGTTTTTTGCTTAATGCCGAACACATGTGTTGCATTTTTGCATGAATTGCTGCAAGCTGAAACGCATGTCTAGTTTTTTCTTAGACTTTTTCTAGATTATATATAGTTTGGAAATGATTAAAACATTGCTTATTTCAAATTTTACCAACAATACAAGAGACCAAAGAAAGAACAAATTTTCCACTTTACATATGGAAGCACTGTTGTGTGCATCAAAATTTAAAATTGAGACATCGTGCATATTATTTCCCCATGCATATTATTTGACATTCTCTCGGATTCTCTTCTGTGTATTAGGATTTTTTTCTGGCTAAGCCTAACCGTTAAATTTTAAAAATTAAAGTTTTTTATTCATTAGTTTTAAATAATTAATTAAATTTAATTTTACTCGCGTTTTTTATGTTCTAAACCCTACATGTGTTGATTGGGGTAACTCCTAGGTGAAGAACCAAGCAACCATTGGTTCCTAACCCTGGTTTATTTCATCCACAGTCATCACTTTTTGCCCTACGTAAAAGCTACATACTCTAGAAAACTATACTAAGATGGCTGTTTCGTACGTCATTTGTCTCGGTTCGAAAAAGAAAAAAATGTCTCCTTAAATAGCCTCCCTATCCTGTCTAATCACATATTATTATAAAGATAAATAATAATAAAATAGACATATAAACACTAAGAAAATCACAAAAATGAAAAATCAAAAAACAAAACAAAAATGAAAAACATTGTCACAAAAAACACAAAAACAAACAAAAACCGAAAAGCAAGCAAAAAATTGTTGTAGAGATGTCAATACATTCCCATAACAATTATAAGTAGGCCTTTTTGCCTAAAACTACTTTACAGGCAACGCCCATAAACGTTTTTCGTCCCTCGCCTGAAGGGGACTCATCAGTGGGCTTTTTTATATATATAAGTGCTTGCACACACAACTGGTCTGTGTGCAATCACCCATATATACACAGAAAAAATGGCCAAAATTGGCTAGAGTAGAAAAATTAATTATTTTAATTGCCTCAAGAGGCGACAAACATTAATAAATAATATATTAAATAACAACTATTAATTAATAAATTAATTAACAATTGTTAGATAATAATAATATAATATAATATATCATTAGGATTATTTTCTGGCTAAACCTAACCGTTAAAATTGAAAAATTAAAGTTTTTTATTCATTAGTTTTAAATAATAAATTAAATTTAATTTTTCTCGCGTTTTTTATGTTCTAAACCCTACACGTGTTGATTGGGGTAACTCCTAGGTGAAGAACCAAGCAACCATTGGTTCCTAACCCTGGTTTATTTCATCCACAGTCATCACTTTTTGCCCTACGTAAAAGCTACATACTCTAGAAAACTATACTAAGATGGCTGTTTCGTACGTCATTTGTCTCGGTTCGAAAGAGAAAAAGGAAAAAATGTCTTCTTGAATAGCCTGCCTAATCACATATTATTATAAAGATAAATAATAATAAAATAGACATATAAACACTAAGAAAACCACAAAAATGAAAAATCAAAAAACAAAACAAAAATGAAAAACATTGTCACAAAAACAAACAAAAACCGAAAAGCAAGCAAAAAATTGTTATAGGGATGTCAATACACTCCCATAACAATTATAAGTAGGCCTTTTTGCCTAAAACTACTTTACAGGCAACGCCCATAAACGTTTTTCGTCCCTCGCCTGAAGGGGACTCATCAGTGGGCTTATTTTATATATATAAGTGCCTACACACACAACTAGTATGTGTGCAATCACCCATATACATATCTACAAAATTGGCCAAGAATGGCTAAAAGAGGAGAATTGAT
The DNA here is from genome assembly GCA_943737955.2 of Myopa tessellatipennis. Classification (NCBI taxonomy): domain Eukaryota; kingdom Metazoa; phylum Arthropoda; class Insecta; order Diptera; family Conopidae; genus Myopa; species Myopa tessellatipennis. Next base: position 14,587,017 of record OX031314.1, on the reverse strand, counting down.
TGTTTAAATTGCCTCAAGAGGCGACAAACATTAATAAATAATATATTAAATAACAACTATCAATTAATAATTTAACTGACAATTGTTAGATAATAATAATATAATATAATATATAGTAATATAATATATAATATAATATATGGGAAAAAATCAAAAAGCACTTACCATTCCTCAGGAAGACAGCGACCACACGCGACGAGAGTTGAACACATACTAATTGATGTGTTCACCTCACTTGCATACTCCAATAGCATGGGCGATGCAATTTTTGAATGTAGGGATGGGTCGATGTCAACCCCTAAATGGCAAGCCTACGGGAGGGAGTGGGCAATTAAGTGGATAGGGGAGGGATAAGGGAAGGGGGAGGGTGGGAATTAAGGGAGAGGGGAAGGAAAAATTTTTTTTAAAAATTAAAGATAATAATTATGAAATTAATGATAACAAATAATGATTCAAAAAATAAAATTAAATTAAATTAAAATGTAAATTTTTTTATTTTAAGCCATTTAATAAACCTTAGAGGGGCTCTATGGACCTACCCGGCAATCCCCTTTTTCGTGACTATGTTCGAGTAGTATCCAAGAGCCATCTACACTCTAACCCTGTGGTTGCGGTTAATTCTTCTGATTTATTATTTTTAATGAAATGCAAATAATGTTAGTATATTATATAGGTTAATTAGTTTTTTATACTTTTGCAATAACCTAACTAGGGGACGGGGGGTCTTAGATAGGCTCAGAAGTGGAATTGGCGGATGGTCTAAAACTCCTCTAGATGCTACTCATATTCATCGAATAATGAGAAGTATGTTAGATGGAATCCTGGGACCGACACCCGCTCCCTCTAAACTAATCCAATGACCAGACCTAGCGTTAATTACGTTTAAAAAATTCCAAATTAACTTTTTAACCTATCTTATGTTTATGTACTTTTTTGTACATATATATCTTTTCTAATGCCTTAGGGGTGATGGGATGGATCTTAAGTAAATCCAGATTAAGTTAGGAGGAGGTCATTAGGATTATTTTCTGGCTAAACCTAACCGTTAAAATTGAAAAATTAAAGTTTTTTATTCATTAGTTTTAAATAATAAATTAAATTTAATTTTTCTCGTTTTTTCGTTTTTTATGTTCTAAACCCTACACGTGTTGATTGGGGTAACTCCTAGGTGAAGAACCAAGCAACCATTGGTTCCTAACCCTGGTTTATTTCATCCACAGTCATCACTTTTTGCCCTACGTAAAAGCTACATACTCTAGAAAACTATACTAAGATGGCTGTTTCGTACGTCATTTGTCTCGGTTCGAAAAAGAAAAAGGAAAAAATGTCTTCTTGAATAGCCTGCCTATCCTGCCTAATCACACTTGGGGGATTTAGGCAAATGTGTGAGTAGGTATAGGTCCCTGTCTCACACCCTGTACATTAAGTGACTCGCCAAACCTTTTTCAGGTCACGAGGAACTGGTACAGGAGGGGCATCATATGGTGTACATTAGACTGCCGATTGTGCTGTTTTTTGATATTCACATGAGCTAGTCCTGCGATATTACTCTTTCCGGAGTTCATTCATGACTCGGTTATGTGACGGAGTATGTCCAAACAGCTGGCTCGTGTGTCTAGCATGGAACAGTTGTCGACACCTATTTGTCAGTAAACCATCTGATATATCCGGGGTAAAGGGGGCGGTCCTTAGAATCTCTCATTAACCCGTGACTTCAAGATTCGATGAATCTAAGTTCCGATTATTGAGGGTTTTTGACCTCCTCCTAACTTAATCTGGATTTACTTAAGATCCATCCCATCACCCCTAAGGCATTAGAAAAGATATATATGTACAAAAAAGTACATAAACATAAGATAGGCTAAAAAGTTAATTTGGAATTTTTTTAAACGTAATTAACGCTAGGTCTGGTCATTGGATTAGTTTAGAGGGAGCGGGTGTCGGTCCCAGGATTCCATCTAACATACTTCTCATTATTCGATGAATATGAGTAGCATCTAGAGGAGTTTTAGACCATTCGCCAATTCCACTTCTGAGCCTATCTAAGACGCCCCGTCCCCTAGTTAGGTTATTGCAAAAGTATAAAAAACTAATTAACCTATATAATATACTAACATTATTTGTATTTCATTAAAAATAATAAATCAGAAGAATTAACCGCAACCACAGGGTTAGAGTGTAGATGGCTCTTGGATACTACTCGAACATAGTCACGAAAAAGGGGATTGCCGGGTAGGTCCATAGAGCCCCTCTAAGGTTTATTACGTTGTTTAAAATTAAAAAATTTACAATTTAATTCATTATTTTTATAATTATTATCTTTAATTTTAAAAAAACTTTTTTCTTCCCCTTCTCCCTTAATCTCCCACCTTCCCCCTTCCCTATTCCATTAATTTTTCATACCCCTCCCCCACTGACTTGCCGTTGTTCCGGTTGACATCGACCCATCCCAAAATTCTAAAATTCGAAAATTGCATCACCCATGCTATTGGAGTATGCAATTGAGGTGAACACATCAGCTAGTATGTGTTCAACTCTCGTCGCGTGTGGTCGCCGTCATCCTGAGGAATGGTAAGTGCTTTTTGATTTTTTCCCATATATTATTATGTATTATATTATTATGTATTATATTATTATATATTATATTATTATATATTATATTATTATATATTATATTATTATATATTATATTATTATATATTATTTTATATTACTATATATTATATTATATTATTATTATCTAACAATTGTCAATTAAATTATTAATTGATAGTTGTTATTTAATATATTATTTATTAATATTCGTCGCTTCTTGAGGCAATTTAATTAATCAATTCTCCTTTTTTAGCCATTCTTGGCCAATTTTGTAGATATGTATATGGGTGATTGCACACATACTAGTTGTGTGTGTAGGCACTTATATATAAAAAATAAGCCCACTGATGAGTCCCCTTCAGGCGAGGGACGAAAAACGTTTATGGGCGTTGCCTGTAAAGTAGTTTTAGGCAAAAAGGCCTACTTATAATTGTTATGGGAGTGTATTGACATCCCTATAACAATTTTTTGCTTGCTTTTCGGTTTTTGTTTGTTTTTGTGTTTTTTGTGACAATGTTTTTCATTTTTGTTTTGTTTTTTGATTTTTCATTTTTGTGGTTTTCTTAGTGTTTATATGTCTATTTTATTATTATTTATCTTTATAATAATATGTGATTAGGCAGGATAGGCAGGCTATTCAAGAAGACATTTTTCTTTTTCGAACCGAGACAAATGACGTACGAAACAGCCATCTTAGTATAGTTTTCTAGTGTATGTCGCTTTTACGTAGGGCAAAAAGTGATGACTGTGGATGAAATAAACCAGGGTTAGGAACCAATGGTTGCTTGGTTCTTCACCTAGGAGTTACCCCAATCAACACGTGTAGGGTTTAGAACATAAAAAACGCGAGTAAAATTAAATTTAATTTATTATTTAACTAATGAATAAAAAACTTTAATTTTTCAATTTTAACGGTTAGGTTTAGCCAGAAAAAAAATCCTAACTTTAATTTTTCAATTTTAACGGTTAGGTTTAGCCAGAAAAAAATCCTAACATAAATACATTGGCGATGAAGAAATTACTCATATATCAATAAACCATTAACCAATCAACCATTATTTATATATGAAGTATAGAAAAAATGCCTGATCCGAATTCTTTTCTAGTGACTTCAACGTGCCGCAAAGAACAAGTACGAGAATATTACACGGAAAACGACTGCCGTTCGCGACAGCCACTAAAGTACGCCAAGTGTGTTGGTGGGTGCGGTAGCTTGTGTTGTGCTGCAAAAATCGTACGTCGTCGGAAGGTCGGTACAATCAAGCAGCGAATGTGATTCTTAATGAAATATACTCTTGTTTCTCGTTCAATTGTAAATTTTATTCAAATTGTTTTAAATTATATATTATACATACATTATTTCCAGTTTTACGCTTCGAAATCGTACGTAATAAGTAGGAGTGTGAATATGAAAAACTAAATTTACACATTCATTCGAAAAACGACACAAATTATTTATGCACACATTCGAAGATTTTTATACTGTCTAAATAATTGATAATTTCTTTTAAGGACAATTTTAATGTTATTTGGTTTATATTGAATAAATGTATCAACTTTAAATAATTCTAACAACCGTATTTAAATTCTTGAACAATCAAATCTCTTAATATATAACAATACGTTTTGTAAACAAAGAAATATGTTTTATTTATGGTTCAAAATGGCGCTGCTAACACCATTAATAATTAACTAAATAGTATTTAATTTAGTAATTCTCTCCGAAAGATATTATTTATTTTTATGAGCAGCCTTCACAACAGCGCTTTTTATAAAAGGGTCAGAGGGAGAGGAAGGAGGGAGAATGGAATCAAACATAAAAACTGCTTCGGTTCTTCATAAATATTGTAAATTCGTCAAAATGATTGAGTAATTTCTGTAGTATTAATCATCAAGCGGAAGGGAGGACGGGAGGTGAGTTGCTGGGGTGTGCAGGGGAGCGTTGGAGGGTGCTGGGGAGGAGGTATGCTCTGGAGGAGGGGTTCCAGATTAAATAATATCGAAATATTTTAATATATTAAATTAATTATTATAATTAAATTCATTTTACATTTTTAACTGATGTATCGCAAACAAATGGAACTTCGGTGACGTCACGTGTAGAACAACAACGCATTAAACTAAGGGGTAAAAATGCAACAACTTTAAATTGTTCAACTGCAGATTCAACACAACTCACCTGCTTACTGCTTCCATATCATCCAGTGGGCTGCGCGATCTTGAACGGCGACTGGTGGTGGTGGACTCACGCATTGGGCTCGTTCTTGAACGGCGACGAGTGGTGGTGGACTCACGCAGTGGGCTCGTTCTTGAACGGCGACGAGTGGGGGTGGACTCACGCAGTGGGCTCGTTCTTGAACGGCGACTGGTGGTGGTGGACTCACGCAGTGGGCTCGTTCTTAAACGGCGACGGCTGCTGCGGTGGTTATTGTTAGATGTGCGCCGCGCCCTCCACGCCTGCATACGCGCCTGATTCCTTTGGCGTTGTTGGAACGTTCTGTAAGAAATCAAAAAATTTCATTATAAATAAAAAGTTATTTAATGAAATAAACAACTTACTTTTTTTCCTTGGGTTTTGCACGTTAGCTTGGGGAACACTCGCGTAATAAATATTGAAATTCTGCGTTCTGCCATTAAAATTCATTTTGCCAAAAAAATTAAACCAAGAAACCACGAAACAACGAATGGCGATAATGAGATGACAAACTCTTTTCCCGCCAATAAATGTGTCAAAATAAAACGAAAATTTATTACACGTATAGTATCCGTGTTATTCACCATAAGACGTCATTGTTTTATGACATTTTAAATGACGTTTCGTTCATTTACAGAAGTTTTTGAAGAAATCGAGCAATCATTTTTGTTTATTGAATTAAATTCAATTATAAAAGTGTATCTACATTGGAGGAGAATCCTCGATTGTGTCCGGTTCTGTGTACCATACTATTGACCAAGGTGATATTCGTGTGAAGATCAGTTATCGGTGATTTTGATTGATCCATGTATGGTTGCTGGATGTTTTGGTAGGCGAAATATCAACAGTGCCAAAAAAGAAATAACTAAACCACAAGGCAAGGAGAAGTAAATTAAATGCAAAGAAAAAGGTAAAGGTTGCATTTGTAAGGGAGTTTAATTAATTGCATAATAAAATCAAAAGATAAGTATAAACAATCTCTGCAAGCTTGAAGTGTTATTAAGTTGTTATGAAGACCGGCGAGTGGCAAAAGTTTAATTCATTGTATAATAAAGTCAACAAATCATTGTAAACAATCACTGCAAGTGTGAAGTGTTATTTTCCGTAAAACTCAGTAAATTGAAATTCTTTGTTTATAATAGCTAATTGTAATAGAAACGTGAACCAAATTCGATAGTATTAAAATATTTTTATATTAATAGTTGTTTCTTATCTACTTAGCAATGATTGGAAACTTTTGTGGCATCCTGTCGCAGGCATATGTATATCAAGACACTCCTGAGAAAACAGAATTGGAAGAACGTATCGCAAGAATTGCAAGATGGACTGCTACAGTTCCGACTGAAGAGTTCATTTAATACGGAGTTGGAGTTTTTAATAAAGGAAAATAACAAGATAATAATGTTGTTGATTAACAATAGTTCCACATGCACAACAAAAAAATGGGGTAATTGTCTGAAATTTGATCAGATTTCATTTAACTATATAATTCTTTTCTTTCTGCTAGTAGTAAACCTATGAGCCACAGTTTCACTCTTGTGGACAATGGCTGCAGGGAGTATTCTTGGCACGAAGGCGCAAGATCTGTTCAATCAAATTATGTAAAAAACATTGACTCTAATGATAGTAAGATTTCAATCCTCTTTATTATAACCTTTTACTAGTTTAACTTTTGAGTTTTTTATATATGTATATGTATGAGTTTTTTAAAAATATTTTAAATTATTATTTCTTAATTATTTACGTTGTAATATATTTACGTTGTAATATATTTACGTATATACGTTGTATTTATATATCTAGTTTTGCTAAATTATTTCTCAATTTGGTAACTTTTAATCTATAGGTAAATTCTAACTTCATCACGAAATTCAATAATTTATTCATTTAAAACTTTTAGCTTCATTTACTTCAGTATTTCTAAATTTTTTATTTTCCTCTTTAGAAAAATCTTGAGATGAGCATTCAGGATGGTTTTGATTTAATAGCAATGTTTGATTCATTCAACTGATATTCTGATATCAACTTATGTGCCACAAGCTTTGGAGATGTAAGTCAAGATATTTCTACATACTAGGAGTTTTCGTTTCGAAATATGAGTTATTTATCATCTTCTTATTTTGCTTAGATATTGGGACTCATTGCAGGCAGCTATTTCGTGAGCAGTGCGTGCCGTGCTGATTATTTCGACGAAATACTGCTCCTCATTTTTTGGTGGCCTCATACAGTTTTCCATCGCTGCTGACTGGCTCACAGTTGCTGCAGTTAGTTCTGGCTAGCTTGGTGCAATGTTAAAACCGTTTCCAGAAGCTACTGACAGAATATTCGTGCGCACCTAATCAGCACGCATATTGTTATGGTAGAAAGTAAAACATACAAGAGCAGTTAACTTCAATTCTATTATATCGGTAAAAACAGAAATAAAGACTAGCGCAAAGTTTAATACAAACTAAAACAATAAATAAATAAAAAATCTGGAAACAAGATATATACAAATAATTATATTATACAAATAAGAAATAAAGATGAAAAATAAAAAATTATTGAAATTTGGGAACTTTGCATTTTGATGTCCCAGGAACATTCTTTATTACAGCAATGATGAATTCGTGAAAAATATGTGAAAAAAGAAATCAAAATTAGTAAATTTAAGCAAATTGTATAGTTTGTCTGTTCGCTTGAAATGAAAAATTCAAGTGAGGTAACCTATTAATGACGTCACGAAACAGCGTTTCTGTTCACATTACCAGAAGAAATTATAAATGTACGAAATTGTGTAAAAGTGTAAGTTGGAAAAAGTGTACTTAAACAAAATTAAAAATATGTTGATATCATGAAAAGGAAAGCTTAATTACAATAATGTTTAATAAAATAGGCATAATTAAGTACACTCGTGTATTTTTCAACCAAAAAAAACATATTTTCAGTTAGATCGTAGCGCACTGGTAGTACTACTTAAGTACTAAAATGAACATAAAAGTGCGAGGTTTGCAAACCGGAAAACCGAATGTAATAATGAGGTGAATTAAATATGTAGATATGCCAATACCACATTTCATATGCCTTTATATTTATATAAATTTATTAATCTATTTGCTTTTAATATTGTGTTTATTAGATATTTCTTTAAAAGGTTTTTTTCATCAATTTTTGGTAACTATTGACATTGAGAATGCAAATTAAGTAAAACGAATGTTCGGCATAGGATTGAATATATCAAATATATGAGAAAATTATTTTATATTTGCGATGCAATTCCTAATTATATAATATTAAGGAAAAAAATCCGAAAAATAAAATATCTTTTAAAACATCTTAAACAATCTGCATCTACGCTGAATTGGTCAATAAGTTAGAATTGGTCAAAATTATAAAAACCAGAAAGAGTGTTAACTTCGGTCGAAGTTCATATACCCTACACACGTTTACTTAATAATTGGGCGTCTTCTATTTTCCAATGTCTAATGTTTTTCCTTTTAAATCTCAAATAGCCTGTGATGACAGAGAATATTCGTGCCAAGTTTGAAGAAGATATCTCTATTCGTTCTCTTGTAATCGTGATTTCCACAGACGGACAGACAGCCTGTCAACAAAACTTCAGCCGAATATACACGAAGAGATTGTTGCAAAGTTGTAACAAGCTTTTAAAACAGAAAATTTGGTTGTAGTAAAAAGCTGGAGCATAATTTTCGGTATGTTGCAGATATGCAACGCGAAGGACGAAGGGTTAAAACAGCTGTTTTGAATGTTTTTGTTTGCAATTTGTCAAAACAAAGCAAACTATTTCTTGTTTTGTTATTATACACTCTAAGGTATTTTTTACTAATTTTGTAAGTTATTTTTACATAACATCTCCATACGTACTGATTTCTTCTGGTAGATGTTCGTCTTCTGCAAACCATGTCTGCAACTCGTCCAGTTTTTTCTCGTATTCGATTTCGCGGAACATATTGCGTTGAAATACAAAGAATAACTTTACTTATACAGTTTATTACTGGTTTAAATTATTGATTTCTTTCAGTTTTTATTTACTAATTTATTTGTTAACACATTTTAAACCGCTCAGTTGAACCGGTGCATTTTTTGTATAAACTTTTCCTTGATTTTTTTCTTTTGCTATCGTTTTTCACTTTTAGACACAGCTTTCGTAGATGATGTTTATTGCACGTCGCTTTTGAGTTTTAATTTAGTACAAAACTATACAATTTTTCTTGTTTTGCTTTTATTTAGTTTTTTCCACAAGCACAGAAGTTGACTTGACTCTCCGCTTCACAAACGATTACTAAAAGTACTCTTAAAGTTATTACTACAGCGATTCCATACGAATGTTCTTCATACTATGAAGCAAAGTCTTTGCTATGAAGTGAGAAGTTCTCCTTTTTGATCAAATGAGCGTAATAAATGAGGGGAAAGGGGGGTATGTCGGGATACACCGCCAATCTATGGTGAATTTAGACAGACAGCCTCTTTGAAGAAAATTCTATTCAACAGATGCAGGAAAGATTCGTGTCTTTTGTGTCTGTTCAAAAAACGCTTGGCTTAACTAGGACCATTCATATTTTTGCCGTTGCTATAGCTTGTGGAGCAGACCTCAACAAAAAAATATGCATCAGACGACGAGATCATGTAAAGTGTTAGAACACTTTAAAAATCTACCTTCTCTGGACAACAAATAATATAAACAAAGAGATTTATTTTGTATTTTCGTAGTGTAGCGCCGCAGTCGAAAAATTTTGTATTACACTGCAGCTTTGCTGGTGTACCAAAGCTAGAAATTATACTGTGCTAATTCTGATAAAATATCGGCTTTTACCGGCCAACAATCCGATATAATTGTAGTTTCTCTTCTTAGCCATTTATTAATCAGCGGTATAAGTACTTCGGTAGACCGCGCCTCTACCGCAATCAAAAAATAGCGGTTAGTTTTCCGCTCCAGTCCGCCGAAAACCCATTCGCCCTCTATGGTATTTCCTCCTACCAAATTTCAACTCGTCTATCTCGACGATTTGTTCGGGACCACCAATAGGATCCTGCCCCTCAACAGCATGAAGGACGACTTCCCTGTGGAACGACGCTCAATCCACAGTAGTGTCACCATTTATTTCACCTGAAAATACAAAAATATAGTAAAAAAAAAAACAAATTTATATTTATTGCCAATACACACCTCCTTCTTGAGAAATCGTATTGACCCAGTTTCAAGCCACAGATGGGAAAATAAGAGTATCTTAAATATCGACAGCCTCGATTTTTCAAAAAAAGTTCGACTGAGTATGGACAGAGTGGAATTACAGTGCACTCTTTCCTTGGAACAGTTTTTATGCTTTGCATAGCACTGACATTGAAAGCCAACTTTAACATCGATATTCGGAGATAATTTGTAGAAATGTCCATTGGTATATTTCAAGTTCCATTCCTGGAGTTGTTGGATTGTTGGAGTCATTACCAAAGAAAGGGGTCCATTCTTTTCCGAATTAAATGGTATCCTATACTCCATAATATCTAATTTATTCTTACCAAGAACATAATTGCAAAAGTAATAGCGTAAAACAATTCATAGAACGCAGAGTAGTAGAATTCAAATGTGGGTTAATTACACATTTTACTTTATTAATGGGAGGAAAGGAGTACTAAAAATATTAAAATCGACTTTTCTCCAAAAATATGCGATTTTTGAAAATTTTGTACCGTTTAAAATGTGAATCGCCTATATCTCCTAAATTATGGCACATATAGGGTTGCCATATATATCGTTAGAAAGTAGATTAAATATCTTTCGTGTAATGTTTTTTTTGAGAATGAGAAAAGTGCAATTCAAAACTTTTAGCATTTTTCTTCAATTCATTACTTTTTGTTTAAATAAACCGAGAAAGAAAATATATAATTATGTCAATAATAAAAAAGTAGATATTTTATTTGTTTGTATTTTTTTGGATTTTTGTTTCATCAGGATCGCTGCAGTAGTTTACGAGAAAACTCATTTTAAAAATCCCAATGCCGTCACTACAAAGCACTATTTTGAAGCGGCGTTAATTTCAACAAAAAAAATTTTATGACAAATCGCACGATTGTTCACTCTTCCTTTATATTATTGATTGCCCTGAAAAAGATCGAATTGTTTTTGGCTGACGGATCATACAATTCGCCAGTATATTTAAAGAACTGGGATAACACGTCGGCATGTGCAGATTTACACTGTTTTTTATTTTGCCAGGTATCCATGAAAAAGTTTTTTCTTTTGTACTCTAGCAAAGAGGTGATAGCGTTTGCACTTAAATGTTGAATCTGTGCGGTCGGTGGCTCCTCTGTCAAGGGTTAGCATGTTTTTTCTTATTTATTATAGTTAATTGACTTTATTATATAATATTATATTATATAATATTATATTATTATGTTATTTAGTAAATAATTATTTAGCGATATATTTACTTTTCATGTAGCACATGTATCGGCTTATGTAGCACATTGTTGAATATACAGCACATATGTGGCATATTTTGTTGTGAGTTATATTTGATTGATATATTCAAATTACACGAAAAGCAATGTATCTAAGACACGCCGTCCCCTAGTCAAGTTATTGCAAAAGTATAAAAAACTAATTAACCTAATTATTTCTCATATATTAACATTATTTTAGGTCATTAAAAATAAAAAAATCAAAAGAATTAACCGCAACCACATGGCTAGAATTTTGATGGCACCGGGATCCTACTCGGACTATAGTCATGGAAAGGGGATTGCCGGGTAGGGCCCCTCTAAGGCTTCTTAACCTTGTTTATTTTGAATTTTATTTTAATGTTTTGTTTTAATTTGAATTCATTTAATTTGTATTAAAATTTAATTAAATTATTTAATTTAAATCATTAATTTTATTATTAATTTTATAATTATCTATTTTTGAATTTTTAAATTGTAATTTTATTTACAAAAATTATGTTCCTTCCCCTTCCCCCCCATCCCATCCACTAACCCCTTAATTTTGTTCACACCCTCCCACAGACTTGCCGTTTTTGGGGTGACATCGACCCATCCCTACATTCGAAATTTGCATCACTTTCGTTGCATGGAGTATGCAATTGAGGTGAACACATCAGTTAGTATGTGTTCAACTCTCGTCGCGTGTGGTCGCTGTCTTCCTGAGGAATGGTAAGTGTGTATTTTGGTTTTCCCATTTATATTATATTATTATATATTATATTATAATACTATTATTTATCAATTTATTTATTATATATTATATTATTTATTAATGTTTGTTGCCTCCATGAGCTAATTTAAATAATTAATGTTGGTTGCATCCATGAGGTAATTTAAATAATTAATTTTCTGCTAGCCATTTTTGGCAATTTTTCGTGGATGTATGGGTGATTGCTCACATACTAGTTGTGCGTGTAAGCACTTATACAGGGTGTTTCGCATAAGAGGGGACAGAAGACTAGGACGTGTAGGTTGGGTCGAGAAAAGAAAAATAACGTATGGGAGGGGGGGTCAATTTCCAACCGTTTAGACGGGAGGGGCCATTTTATAAACATCCGACTTAACATCGAAAAAAAAAATAGTAAAAAATAGTGGTTTCACCTACATAGATAACTTTTGCTTGCTGAAGCCAAATATCCGCAAATTTTGCGATCTGGAAGATAGCAAAAATAAACGAAATATAGCTAAACTTTAAATGATCATAATTCCGAAATGGAGCGTCACAGACACCTAAAACTTCGCACAGTAATTCTACGCATGATCAGCTTTCCAAAACGCCATCAATCAAATTTTTGCGACGTCTGGTTTTCTTGCAATTCGATCTGGAAGATAGCAAAACTTTAAACGCTCATAACTTCGTAAGGAGATGTCCTAGACCCATAAAACTTTGCAAAATGAAAATCCGTAAACATAATGCTAGGACCATGAAATTTCGCACAGTAATTCTACGCATGATCAGCTTTCCAAAACGCCATCAATCATATTTTTGCGACGTCTGGTTTTCTTGCAATTCGATCTGGAAGATAGCAAAACTTTAAACGCTCATAACTTCGTAAGGAGACGTCCTAGACCCATAAAACTTTGCAAAATGAAAATCCGTAAATATAATGCTAGAACCATGAAACTTTGCACAGTAATTCTACTCATGATCAGCTTTCCAAAACGCCATCAATCATATTTTTACGACGTCTGGTTTTCTTGCAATTCGATCTGGAAGATAGCAAAAATAAACGAAATATAGCTAAACTTTAAATGATCATAATTCCGAAATGGAGCGTCACAGACACCTAAAACTTCGCACAGTAATTCTACGCATGATCAGCTTTCCAAAACGCCATCAATCATATTTTTGCGACGTCTGGTTTCCTTGCAATTCGATCTGGAAGATAGCAAAACTTTAAACGCTCATAACTTCGTAAGGAGACGTCCTAGACCCATAAAACTTTGCAAAATGAAAATCCGTAAATATAATGCTAGAACCATGAAACTTCGCACAGTAATTCTACGCATGATCAGCTTTCCAAAACGCCATCAATCAAATTTTTGCGACGTCTGGTTTTCTTGCAATTCGATCTGGAAGATAGCAAAACTTTAAACGCTCATAACTTCGTAAGGAGATGTCCTAGACCCATAAAACTTTGCAAAATGAAAATCCGTAAATATAATGCTAGGACCATGAAATTTCGCACAGTAATTCTACGCATGATCAGCTTTCCAAAACGCCATCAATCATATTTTTGCGACGTCTGGTTTTCTTGCAATTCGATCTGGAAGATAGCAAAACTTTAAACGCTCATAACTTCGTAAGGAGACGTCCTAGACCCATAAAACTTTGCAAAATGAAAATCCGTAAATATAATGCTAGAACCATGAAACTTTGCACAGTAATTCTACGCATGATCAGCTTTCCAAAACGCCATCAATCATATTTTTACGACGTCTGGTTTTCTTGCAATTCGATCTGGAAGATAGCAAAAATAAACGAAATATAGCTAAACTTTAAATGATCATAATTCCGAAATGGAGCGTCACAGACACCTAAAACTTCGCACAGTAATTCTACGCATGATCAGCTTTCCAAAACGCCATCAATCATATTTTTGCGACGTCTGGTTTCCTTGCAATTCGATCTGGAAGATAGCAAAACTTTAAACGCTCATAACTTCGTAAGGAGACGTCCTAGACCCATAAAACTTTGCAAAATGAAAATCCGTAAATATAATGCTAGAACCATGAAACTTTGCACAGTAATTCTACGCATGATCAGCTTTCCAAAACGCCATCAATCATATTTTTACGACGTCTGGTTTTCTTGCAATTCGATCTGGAAGATAGCAAAAATAAACGAAATATAGCTAAACTTTAAATGATCATAATTCCGAAATGGAGCGTCACAGACACCTAAAACTTCGCACAGTAATTCTACGCATGATCAGCTTTCCAAAACGCCATCAATCATATTTTTGCGACGTCTGGTTTTCTTGCAATTCGATCTGGAAGATAGCAAAACTTTAAACGCTCATAACTTCGTAAGGAGACGTCCTAGACCCATAAAACTTTGCAAAATGAAAATCCGTAAATATAATGCTAGAACCATGAAACTTCGCACAGTAATTCTACGCATGATCAGCTTTCCAAAACGCCATCAATCATATTTTTGCGACGTCTGGTTTTCTTGCAATTCGATCTGGAAGATAGCAAAAATAAACGAAATATAGCTAAACTTTAAATGATCATAATTCCGAAATGGAGTACTAAAAAAAGGAGTACTAAAAATATTAAAATCGACTTTTCTCCAAAAATATGCGATTTTTGAAAATTTTGTACCGTTTAAAATGTGAATCGCCTATATCTCCTAAATTATGGCACATATAGGGTTGCCATATATATCGTTAGAAAGTAGATTAAATATCTTTCGTGTAATGTTTTTTTTGAGAATGAGAAAAGTGCAATTCAAAACTTTTAGCATTTTTCTTCAATTCATTACTTTTTGTTTAAATAAACCGAGAAAGAAAATATATAATTATGTCAATAATAAAAAAGTAGATATTTTATTTGTTTGTATTTTTTTGGATTTTTGTTTCATCAGGATCGCTGCAGTAGTTTACGAGAAAACTCATTTTAAAAATCCCAATGCCGTCACTACAAAGCACTATTTTGAAGCGGCGTTAATTTCAACAAAAAAAATTTTATGACAAATCGCACGATTGTTCACTCTTCCTTTATATTATTGATTGCCCTGAAAAAGATCGAATTGTTTTTGGCTGACGGATCATACAATTCGCCAGTATATTTAAAGAACTGGGATAACACGTCGGCATGTGCAGATTTACACTGTTTTTTATTTTGCCAGGTATCCATGAAAAAGTTTTTTCTTTTGTACTCTAGCAAAGAGGTGATAGCGTTTGCACTTAAATGTTGAATCTGTGCGGTCGGTGGCTCCTCTGTCAAGGGTTAGCATGTTTTTTCTTATTTATTATAGTTAATTGACTTTATTATATAATATTATATTATATAATATTATATTATTATGTTATTTAGTAAATAATTATTTAGCGATATATTTACTTTTCATGTAGCACATGTATCGGCTTATGTAGCACATTGTTGAATATACAGCACATATGTGGCATATTTTGTTGTGAGTTATATTTGATTGATATATTCAAATTACACGAAAAGCAATGTATCTAAGACACGCCGTCCCCTAGTCAAGTTATTGCAAAAGTATAAAAAACTAATTAACCTAATTATTTCTCATATATTAACATTATTTTAGGTCATTAAAAATAAAAAAATCAAAAGAATTAACCGCAACCACATGGCTAGAATTTTGATGGCACCGGGATCCTACTCGGACTATAGTCATGGAAAGGGGATTGCCGGGTAGGGCCCCTCTAAGGCTTCTTAACCTTGTTTATTTTGAATTTTATTTTAATGTTTTGTTTTAATTTGAATTCATTTAATTTGTATTAAAATTTAATTAAATTATTTAATTTAAATCATTAATTTTATTATTAATTTTATAATTATCTATTTTTGAATTTTTAAATTGTAATTTTATTTACAAAAATTATGTTCCTTCCCCTTCCCCCCCATCCCATCCACTAACCCCTTAATTTTGTTCACACCCTCCCACAGACTTGCCGTTTTTGGGGTGACATCGACCCATCCCTACATTCGAAATTTGCATCACTTTCGTTGCATGGAGTATGCAATTGAGGTGAACACATCAGTTAGTATGTGTTCAACTCTCGTCGCGTGTGGTCGCTGTCTTCCTGAGGAATGGTAAGTGTGTATTTTGGTTTTCCCATTTATATTATATTATTATATATTATATTATAATACTATTATTTATCAATTTATTTATTATATATTATATTATTTATTAATGTTTGTTGCCTCCATGAGCTAATTTAAATAATTAATGTTGGTTGCATCCATGAGGTAATTTAAATAATTAATTTTCTGCTAGCCATTTTTGGCAATTTTTCGTGGATGTATGGGTGATTGCTCACATACTAGTTGTGCGTGTAAGCACTTATACAGGGTGTTTCGCATAAGAGGGGACAGAAGACTAGGACGTGTAGGTTGGGTCGAGAAAAGAAAAATAACGTATGGGAGGGGGGGTCAATTTCCAACCGTTTAGACGGGAGGGGCCATTTTATAAACATCCGACTTAACATCGAAAAAAAAAATAGTAAAAAATAGTGGTTTCACCTACATAGATAACTTTTGCTTGCTGAAGCCAAATATCCGCAAATTTTGCGATCTGGAAGATAGCAAAAATAAACGAAATATAGCTAAACTTTAAATGATCATAATTCCGAAATGGAGCGTCACAGACACCTAAAACTTCGCACAGTAATTCTACGCATGATCAGCTTTCCAAAACGCCATCAATCAAATTTTTGCGACGTCTGGTTTTCTTGCAATTCGATCTGGAAGATAGCAAAACTTTAAACGCTCATAACTTCGTAAGGAGATGTCCTAGACCCATAAAACTTTGCAAAATGAAAATCCGTAAACATAATGCTAGGACCATGAAATTTCGCACAGTAATTCTACGCATGATCAGCTTTCCAAAACGCCATCAATCATATTTTTGCGACGTCTGGTTTTCTTGCAATTCGATCTGGAAGATAGCAAAACTTTAAACGCTCATAACTTCGTAAGGAGACGTCCTAGACCCATAAAACTTTGCAAAATGAAAATCCGTAAATATAATGCTAGAACCATGAAACTTTGCACAGTAATTCTACGCATGATCAGCTTTCCAAAACGCCATCAATCATATTTTTACGACGTCTGGTTTTCTTGCAATTCGATCTGGAAGATAGCAAAAATAAACGAAATATAGCTAAACTTTAAATGATCATAATTCCGAAATGGAGCGTCACAGACACCTAAAACTTCGCACAGTAATTCTACGCATGATCAGCTTTCCAAAACGCCATCAATCATATTTTTGCGACGTCTGGTTTCCTTGCAATTCGATCTGGAAGATAGCAAAACTTTAAACGCTCATAACTTCGTAAGGAGACGTCCTAGACCCATAAAACTTTGCAAAATGAAAATCCGTAAATATAATGCTAGAACCATGAAACTTCGCACAGTAATTCTACGCATGATCAGCTTTCCAAAACGCCATCAATCAAATTTTTGCGACGTCTGGTTTTCTTGCAATTCGATCTGGAAGATAGCAAAACTTTAAACGCTCATAACTTCGTAAGGAGATGTCCTAGACCCATAAAACTTTGCAAAATGAAAATCCGTAAATATAATGCTAGGACCATGAAATTTCGCACAGTAATTCTACGCATGATCAGCTTTCCAAAACGCCATCAATCATATTTTTGCGACGTCTGGTTTTCTTGCAATTCGATCTGGAAGATAGCAAAACTTTAAACGCTCATAACTTCGTAAGGAGACGTCCTAGACCCATAAAACTTTGCAAAATGAAAATCCGTAAATATAATGCTAGAACCATGAAACTTTGCACAGTAATTCTACGCATGATCAGCTTTCCAAAACGCCATCAATCATATTTTTACGACGTCTGGTTTTCTTGCAATTCGATCTGGAAGATAGCAAAAATAAACGAAATATAGCTAAACTTTAAATGATCATAATTCCGAAATGGAGCGTCACAGACACCTAAAACTTCGCACAGTAATTCTACGCATGATCAGCTTTCCAAAACGCCATCAATCATATTTTTGCGACGTCTGGTTTCCTTGCAATTCGATCTGGAAGATAGCAAAACTTTAAACGCTCATAACTTCGTAAGGAGACGTCCTAGACCCATAAAACTTTGCAAAATGAAAATCCGTAAATATAATGCTAGAACCATGAAACTTTGCACAGTAATTCTACGCATGATCAGCTTTCCAAAACGCCATCAATCATATTTTTACGACGTCTGGTTTTCTTGCAATTCGATCTGGAAGATAGCAAAAATAAACGAAATATAGCTAAACTTTAAATGATCATAATTCCGAAATGGAGCGTCACAGACACCTAAAACTTCGCACAGTAATTCTACGCATGATCAGCTTTCCAAAACGCCATCAATCATATTTTTGCGACGTCTGGTTTTCTTGCAATTCGATCTGGAAGATAGCAAAACTTTAAACGCTCATAACTTCGTAAGGAGACGTCCTAGACCCATAAAACTTTGCAAAATGAAAATCCGTAAATATAATGCTAGAACCATGAAACTTCGCACAGTAATTCTACGCATGATCAGCTTTCCAAAACGCCATCAATCATATTTTTGCGACGTCTGGTTTTCTTGCAATTCGATCTGGAAGATAGCAAAAATAAACGAAATATAGCTAAACTTTAAATGATCATAATTCCGAAATGGAGTACTAAAAAAAGGAGTACTAAAAATATTAAAATCCGGGTAGGGCCCCTCTAAGGCTTCTTAACCTTGTTTATTTTGAATTTTATTTTAATGTTTTGTTTTAATTTGAATTCATTTAATTTGTATTAAAATTTAATTAAATTATTTAATTTAAATCATTAATTTTATTATTAATTTTATAATTATCTATTTTTGAATTTTTAAATTGTAATTTTATTTACAAAAATTATGTTCCTTCCCCTTCCCCCCCATCCCATCCACTAACCCCTTAATTTTGTTCACACCCTCCCACAGACTTGCCGTTTTTGGGGTGACATCGACCCATCCCTACATTCGAAATTTGCATCACTTTCGTTGCATGGAGTATGCAATTGAGGTGAACACATCAGTTAGTATGTGTTCAACTCTCGTCGCGTGTGGTCGCTGTCTTCCTGAGGAATGGTAAGTGTATATTTTGGTTTTCCCATTTATATTATATTATTATATATTATATTATAATACTATTATTTATCAATTTATTTATTATATATTATATTATTTATTAATGTTTGTTGCCTCCATGAGCTAATTTAAATAATTAATGTTGGTTGCATCCATGAGGTAATTTAAATAATTAATTTTCTGCTAGCCATTTTTGGCAATTTTTCGTGGATGTATGGGTGATTGCTCACATACTAGTTGTGCGTGTAAGCACTTATACAGGGTGTTTCGCATAAGAGGGGACAGAAGACTAGGACGTGTAGGTTGGGTCGAGAAAAGAAAAATAACGTATGGGAGGGGGGGTCAATTTCCAACCGTTTAGACGGGAGGGGCCATTTTATAAACATCCGACTTAACATCGAAAAAAAAAATAGTAAAAAATAGTGGTTTCACCTACATAGATAACTTTTGCTTGCTGAAGCCAAATATCCGCAAATTTTGCGATCTGGAAGATAGCAAAAATAAACGAAATATAGCTAAACTTTAAATGATCATAATTCCGAAATGGAGCGTCACAGACACCTAAAACTTCGCACAGTAATTCTACGCATGATCAGCTTTCCAAAACGCCATCAATCATATTTTTGCGACGTCTGGTTTTCTTGCAATTCGATCTGGAATATAGCAAAACTTTAAACGCTCATAACTTCGTAAGGAGACGTCCTAGACCCATAAAACTTTGCAAAATGAAAATCCGTAAATATAATGCTAGAACCATGAAACTTCGCACAGTAATTCTACGCATGATCAGCTTTCCAAAACGCCATCAATCAAATTTTTGCGACGTCTGGTTTTCTTGCAATTCGATCTGGAAGATAGCAAAACTTTAAACGCTCATAACTTCGTAAGGAGATGTCCTAGACCCATAAAACTTTGCAAAATGAAAATCCGTAAATATAATGCTAGGACCATGAAATTTCGCACAGTAATTCTACGCATGATCAGCTTTCCAAAACGCCATCAATCATATTTTTGCGACGTCTGGTTTTCTTGCAATTCGATCTGGAAGATAGCAAAACTTTAAACGCTCATAACTTCGTAAGGAGACGTCCTAGACCCATAAAACTTTGCAAAATGAAAATCCGTAAATATAATGCTAGAACCATGAAACTTTGCACAGTAATTCTACGCATGATCAGCTTTCCAAAACGCCATCAATCATATTTTTACGACGTCTGGTTTTCTTGCAATTCGATCTGGAAGATAGCAAAAATAAACGAAATATAGCTAAACTTTAAATGATCATAATTCCGAAATGGAGCGTCACAGACACCTAAAACTTCGCACAGTAATTCTACGCATGATCAGCTTTCCAAAACGCCATCAATCATATTTTTGCGACGTCTGGTTTCCTTGCAATTCGATCTGGAAGATAGCAAAACTTTAAACGCTCATAACTTCGTAAGGAGACGTCCTAGACCCATAAAACTTTGCAAAATGAAAATCCGTAAATATAATGCTAGAACCATGAAACTTTGCACAGTAATTCTACGCATGATCAGCTTTCCAAAACGCCATCAATCATATTTTTACGACGTCTGGTTTTCTTGCAATTCGATCTGGAAGATAGCAAAAATAAACGAAATATAGCTAAACTTTAAATGATCATAATTCCGAAATGGAGCGTCACAGACACCTAAAACTTCGCACAGTAATTCTACGCATGATCAGCTTTCCAAAACGCCATCAATCATATTTTTGCGACGTCTGGTTTTCTTGCAATTCGATCTGGAAGATAGCAAAACTTTAAACGCTCATAACTTCGTAAGGAGACGTCCTAGACCCATAAAACTTTGCAAAATGAAAATCCGTAAATATAATGCTAGAACCATGAAACTTCGCACAGTAATTCTACGCATGATCAGCTTTCCAAAACGCCATCAATCATATTTTTGCGACGTCTGGTTTTCTTGCAATTCGATCTGGAAGATAGCAAAAATAAACGAAATATAGCTAAACTTTAAATGATCATAATTCCGAAATGGAGCGTCACAGAGACCTAAAACTTCGCACAGTAATTCTACGCATGATCAGCTTTCCAAAACGCCATCAATCATATTTTTGCGACGTCTGGTTTTCTTGCAATTCGATCTGGAAGATAGCAAAACTTTAAACGCTCATAACTTCGTAAGGAGACGTCCTAGACCCATAAAACTTTGCAAAATGAAAATCCGTAAATATAATGCTAGAACCATGAAACTTTGCACAGTAATTCTACGCATGATCAGCTTTCCAAAACGCCATCAATCATATTTTTACGACGTCTGGTTTTCTTGCAATTCGATCTGGAAGATAGCAAAAATAAACGAAATATAGCTAAACTTTAAATGATCATAATTCCGAAATGGAGCGTCACAGACACCTAAAACAGTAATTCTACGCATGATCAGCTTTCCAAAACGCCATCAATCATATTTTTGCGACGTCTGGTTTTCTTGCAATTCGATCTGGAAGATAGCAAAACTTTAAACGCTCATAACTTCGTAAGGAGACGTCCTAGACCCATAAAACTTTGCAAAATGAAAATCCGTAAATATAATGCTAGAACCATGAAACTTCGCACAGTAATTCTACGCATGATCAGCTTTCCAAAACGCCATCAATCATATTTTTGCGACGTCTGGTTTTCTTGCAATTCGATCTGGAAGATAGCAAAAATAAACGAAATATAGCTAAACTTTAAATGATCATAATTCCGAAATGGAGCGTCACAGACACCTAAAACTTCGCACAGTAATTCTACGCATGATCAGCTTTCCAAAACGCCATCAATCATATTTTTGCGACGTCTGGTTTTCTTGCAATTCGATCTGGAAGATAGCAAAACTTTGAACGCTCATAACTTCGTAAGGAGACGTCCTAGACCCATAAAACTTTGCAAAATGAAAATCCGTAAATATAATGCTAGAACCATGAAACTTCGCACAGTAATTCTACGCATGATCAGCTTTCCAAAACACCATCAATCATATTTTTGCGACGTCTGGTTTTCTTGCAATTCGATCTGGAAGATAGCAAAAATAAACGAAATATAGCTAAACTTTAAATGATCATAATTCCGAAATGGAGCGTCACAGACACCTAAAACTTCGCACAGTAATTCTACGCATGATCAGCTTTCCAAAACGCCATCAATCATATTTTTGCGACGTCTGGTTTTCTTGCAATTCGATCTGGAAGATAGCAAAAATAAACGAAATATAGCTAAACTTTAAATGATCATAATTCCGAAATGGAGCGTCACAGACACCTAAAACAGTAATTCTACGCATGATCAGCTTTCCAAAACGCCATCAATCATATTTTTGCGACGTCTGGTTTTCTTGCAATTCGATCTGGAAGATAGCAAAACTTTAAACGCTCATAACTTCGTAAGGAGACGTCCTAGACCCATAAAACTTTGCAAAATGAAAATCCGTAAATATAATGCTAGAACCATGAAACTTTGCACAGTAATTCTACGCATGATCAGCTTTCCAAAACGCCATCAATCATATTTTTACGACGTCTGGTTTTCTTGCAATTCGATCTGGAAGATAGCAAAAATAAACGAAATATAGCTAAACTTTAAATGATCATAATTCCGAAATGGAGCGTCACAGACACCTAAAACTTCGCACAGTAATTCTACGCATGATCAGCTTTCCAAAACGCCATCAATCATATTTTTGCGACGTCTGGTTTTCTTGCAATTCGATCTGGAAGATAGCAAAACTTTAAACGCTCATAACTTCGTAAGGAGACGTCCTAGACCCATAAAACTTTGCAAAATGAAAATCCGTAAATATAATGCTAGGACCATGAAATTTCGCACAGTAATTCTACGCATGATCAGCTTTCCAAAACGCCATCAATCATATTTTTGCGACGTCTGGTTTTCTTGCAATTCGATCTGGAAGATAGCAAAACTTTAAACGCTCATAACTTCGTAAGGAGACGTATTAGACCCATAAAACTTTGCAAAATGAAAATCCGTAAATATAATGCTAGGACCATGAAATTTCGCACAGTAATTCTACGCATGATCAGCTTTCCAAAACGCCATCAATCATATTTTTGCGACGTCTGGTTTTCTTGCAATTCGATCTGGAAGATAGCAAAAATAAACGAAATATAGCTAAACTTTAAATGATCATAATTCCGAAATGGAGCGTCACAGACACCTAAAACAGTAATTCTACGCATGATCAGCTTTCCAAAACGCCATCAATCATATTTTTGCGACGTCTGGTTTTCTTGCAATTCGATCTGGAAGATAGCAAAACTTTAAACGCTCATAACTTCGTAAGGAGACGTCCTAGACCCATAAAACTTTGCAAAATGAAAATCCGTAAATATAATGCTAGAACCATGAAACTTTGCACAGTAATTCTACGCATGATCAGCTTTCCAAAACGCCATCAATCATATTTTTACGACGTCTGGTTTTCTTGCAATTCGATCTGGAAGATAGCAAAAATAAACGAAATATAGCTAAACTTTAAATGATCATAATTCCGAAATGGAGCGTCACAGACACCTAAAACTTCGCACAGTAATTCTACGCATGATCAGCTTTCCAAAACGCCATCAATCATATTTTTGCGACGTCTGGTTTTCTTGCAATTCGATCTGGAAGATAGCAAAACTTTAAACGCTCATAACTTCGTAAGGAGACGTCCTAGACCCATAAAACTTTGCAAAATGAAAATCCGTAAATATAATGCTAGGACCATGAAATTTCGCACAGTAATTCTACGCATGATCAGCTTTCCAAAACGCCATCAATCATATTTTTACGACGTCTGGTTTTCTTGCAATTCGATCTGGAAGATAGCAAAAATAAACGAAATATAGCTAAACTTTAAATGATCATAATTCCGAAATGGAGTACTAAAAAAAGGAGTACTAAAAATATTAAAATCGACTTTTCTCCAAAAATATGCGATTTTTGAAAATTTTGTACCGTTTAAAATGTGAATCGCCTATATCTCCTAAATTATGGCACATATAGGGTTGCCATATATATCGTTAGAAAGTAGATTAAATATCTTTCGTGTAATGTTTTTTTTGAGAATGAGAAAAGTGCAATTCAAAACTTTTAGCATTTTTCTTCAATTCATTACTTTTTGTTTAAATAAACCGAGAAAGAAAATATATAATTATGTCAATAATAAAAAAGTAGATATTTTATTTGTTTGTATTTTTTTGGATTTTTGTTTCATCAGGATCGCTGCAGTAGTTTACGAGAAAACTCATTTTAAAAATCCCAATGCCGTCACTACAAAGCACTATTTTGAAGCGGCGTTAATTTCAACAAAAAAAATTTTATGACAAATCGCACGATTGTTCACTCTTCCTTTATATTATTGATTGCCCTGAAAAAGATCGAATTGTTTTTGGCTGACGGATCATACAATTCGCCAGTATATTTAAAGAACTGGGATAACACGTCGGCATGTGCAGATTTACACTGTTTTTTATTTTGCCAGGTATCCATGAAAAAGTTTTTTCTTTTGTACTCTAGCAAAGAGGTGATAGCGTTTGCACTTAAATGTTGAATCTGTGCGGTCGGTGGCTCCTCTGTCAAGGGTTAGCATGTTTTTTCTTATTTATTATAGTTAATTGACTTTATTATATAATATTATATTATATAATATTATATTATTATGTTATTTAGTAAATAATTATTTAGCGATATATTTACTTTTCATGTAGCACATGTATCGGCTTATGTAGCACATTGTTGAATATACAGCACATATGTGGCATATTTTGTTGTGAGTTATATTTGATTGATATATTCAAATTACACGAAAAGCAATGTATCTAAGACACGCCGTCCCCTAGTCAAGTTATTGCAAAAGTATAAAAAACTAATTAACCTAATTATTTCTCATATATTAACATTATTTTAGGTCATTAAAAATAAAAAAATCAAAAGAATTAACCGCAACCACATGGCTAGAATTTTGATGGCACCGGGATCCTACTCGGACTATAGTCATGGAAAGGGGATTGCCGGGTAGGGCCCCTCTAAGGCTTCTTAACCTTGTTTATTTTGAATTTTATTTTAATGTTTTGTTTTAATTTGAATTCATTTAATTTGTATTAAAATTTAATTAAATTATTTAATTTAAATAATTAATTTTATTATTAATTTTATAATTATCTATTTTTGAATTTTTAAATTGTAATTTTATTTACAAAAATTATGTTCCTTCCCCTTCCCCCCCATCCCATCCACTAACCCCTTAATTTTGTTCACACCCTCCCACAGACTTGCCGTTTTTGGGGTGACATCGACCCATCCCTACATTCGAAATTTGCATCACTTTCGTTGCATGGAGTATGCAATTGAGGTGAACACATCAGTTAGTATGTGTTCAACTCTCGTCGCGTGTGGTCGCTGTCTTCCTGAGGAATGGTAAGTGTATATTTTGGTTTTCCCATTTATATTATATTATTATATATTATATTATAATACTATTATTTATCAATTTATTTATTATATATTATATTATTTATTAATGTTTGTTGCCTCCATGAGCTAATTTAAATAATTAATGTTGGTTGCATCCATGAGGTAATTTAAATAATTAATTTTCTGCTAGCCATTTTTGGCAATTTTTCGTGGATGTATGGGTGATTGCTCACATACTAGTTGTGCGTGTAAGCACTTATACAGGGTGTTTCGCATAAGAGGGGACAGAAGACTAGGACGTGTAGGTTGGGTCGAGAAAAGAAAAATAACGTATGGGAGGGGGGGTCAATTTCCAACCGTTTAGACGGGAGGGGCCATTTTATAAACATCCGACTTAACATCGAAAAAAAAAATAGTAAAAAATAGTGGTTTCACCTACATAGATAACTTTTGCTTGCTGAAGCCAAATATCCGCAAATTTTGCGATCTGGAAGATAGCAAAAATAAACGAAATATAGCTAAACTTTAAATGATCATAATTCCGAAATGGAGCGTCACAGACACCTAAAACTTCGCACAGTAATTCTACGCATGATCAGCTTTCCAAAACGCCATCAATCATATTTTTGCGACGTCTGGTTTTCTTGCAATTCGATCTGGAATATAGCAAAACTTTAAACGCTCATAACTTCGTAAGGAGACGTCCTAGACCCATAAAACTTTGCAAAATGAAAATCCGTAAATATAATGCTAGAACCATGAAACTTCGCACAGTAATTCTACGCATGATCAGCTTTCCAAAACGCCATCAATCAAATTTTTGCGACGTCTGGTTTTCTTGCAATTCGATCTGGAAGATAGCAAAACTTTAAACGCTCATAACTTCGTAAGGAGATGTCCTAGACCCATAAAACTTTGCAAAATGAAAATCCGTAAATATAATGCTAGGACCATGAAATTTCGCACAGTAATTCTACGCATGATCAGCTTTCCAAAACGCCATCAATCATATTTTTGCGACGTCTGGTTTTCTTGCAATTCGATCTGGAAGATAGCAAAACTTTAAACGCTCATAACTTCGTAAGGAGACGTCCTAGACCCATAAAACTTTGCAAAATGAAAATCCGTAAATATAATGCTAGAACCATGAAACTTTGCACAGTAATTCTACGCATGATCAGCTTTCCAAAACGCCATCAATCATATTTTTACGACGTCTGGTTTTCTTGCAATTCGATCTGGAAGATAGCAAAAATAAACGAAATATAGCTAAACTTTAAATGATCATAATTCCGAAATGGAGCGTCACAGACACCTAAAACTTCGCACAGTAATTCTACGCATGATCAGCTTTCCAAAACGCCATCAATCATATTTTTGCGACGTCTGGTTTCCTTGCAATTCGATCTGGAAGATAGCAAAACTTTAAACGCTCATAACTTCGTAAGGAGACGTCCTAGACCCATAAAACTTTGCAAAATGAAAATCCGTAAATATAATGCTAGAACCATGAAACTTTGCACAGTAATTCTACGCATGATCAGCTTTCCAAAACGCCATCAATCATATTTTTACGACGTCTGGTTTTCTTGCAATTCGATCTGGAAGATAGCAAAAATAAACGAAATATAGCTAAACTTTAAATGATCATAATTCCGAAATGGAGCGTCACAGACACCTAAAACTTCGCACAGTAATTCTACGCATGATCAGCTTTCCAAAACGCCATCAATCATATTTTTGCGACGTCTGGTTTTCTTGCAATTCGATCTGGAAGATAGCAAAACTTTAAACGCTCATAACTTCGTAAGGAGACGTCCTAGACCCATAAAACTTTGCAAAATGAAAATCCGTAAATATAATGCTAGAACCATGAAACTTCGCACAGTAATTCTACGCATGATCAGCTTTCCAAAACGCCATCAATCATATTTTTGCGACGTCTGGTTTTCTTGCAATTCGATCTGGAAGATAGCAAAAATAAACGAAATATAGCTAAACTTTAAATGATCATAATTCCGAAATGGAGCGTCACAGAGACCTAAAACTTCGCACAGTAATTCTACGCATGATCAGCTTTCCAAAACGCCATCAATCATATTTTTGCGACGTCTGGTTTTCTTGCAATTCGATCTGGAAGATAGCAAAACTTTAAACGCTCATAACTTCGTAAGGAGACGTCCTAGACCCATAAAACTTTGCAAAATGAAAATCCGTAAATATAATGCTAGAACCATGAAACTTTGCACAGTAATTCTACGCATGATCAGCTTTCCAAAACGCCATCAATCATATTTTTACGACGTCTGGTTTTCTTGCAATTCGATCTGGAAGATAGCAAAAATAAACGAAATATAGCTAAACTTTAAATGATCATAATTCCGAAATGGAGCGTCACAGACACCTAAAACAGTAATTCTACGCATGATCAGCTTTCCAAAACGCCATCAATCATATTTTTGCGACGTCTGGTTTTCTTGCAATTCGATCTGGAAGATAGCAAAACTTTAAACGCTCATAACTTCGTAAGGAGACGTCCTAGACCCATAAAACTTTGCAAAATGAAAATCCGTAAATATAATGCTAGAACCATGAAACTTAGCACAGTAATTCTACGCATGATCAGCTTTCCAAAACGCCATCAATCATATTTTTACGACGTCTGGTTTTCTTGCAATTCGATCTGGAAGATAGCAAAAATAAACGAAATATAGCTAAACTTTAAATGATCATAATTCCGAAATGGAGTACTAAAAAAAGGAGTACTAAAAATATTAAAATCGACTTTTCTCCAAAAATATGCGATTTTTGAAAATTTTGTACCGTTTAAAATGTGAATCGCCTATATCTCCTAAATTATGGCACATATAGGGTTGCCATATATATCGTTAGAAAGTAGATTAAATATCTTTCGTGTAATGTTTTTTTTGAGAATGAGAAAAGTGCAATTCAAAACTTTTAGCATTTTTCTTCAATTCATTACTTTTTGTTTAAATAAACCGAGAAAGAAAATATATAATTATGTCAATAATAAAAAAGTAGATATTTTATTTGTTTGTATTTTTTTGGATTTTTGTTTCATCAGGATCGCTGCAGTAGTTTACGAGAAAACTCATTTTAAAAATCCCAATGCCGTCACTACAAAGCACTATTTTGAAGCGGCGTTAATTTCAACAAAAAAAATTTTATGACAAATCGCACGATTGTTCACTCTTCCTTTATATTATTGATTGCCCTGAAAAAGATCGAATTGTTTTTGGCTGACGGATCATACAATTCGCCAGTATATTTAAAGAACTGGGATAACACGTCGGCATGTGCAGATTTACACTGTTTTTTATTTTGCCAGGTATCCATGAAAAAGTTTTTTCTTTTGTACTCTAGCAAAGAGGTGATAGCGTTTGCACTTAAATGTTGAATCTGTGCGGTCGGTGGCTCCTCTGTCAAGGGTTAGCATGTTTTTTCTTATTTATTATAGTTAATTGACTTTATTATATAATATTATATTATATAATATTATATTATTATGTTATTTAGTAAATAATTATTTAGCGATATATTTACTTTTCATGTAGCACATGTATCGGCTTATGTAGCACATTGTTGAATATACAGCACATATGTGGCATATTTTGTTGTGAGTTATATTTGATTGATATATTCAAATTACACGAAAAGCAATGTATCTAAGACACGCCGTCCCCTAGTCAAGTTATTGCAAAAGTATAAAAAACTAATTAACCTAATTATTTCTCATATATTAACATTATTTTAGGTCATTAAAAATAAAAAAATCAAAAGAATTAACCGCAACCACATGGCTAGAATTTTGATGGCACCGGGATCCTACTCGGACTATAGTCATGGAAAGGGGATTGCCGGGTAGGGCCCCTCTAAGGCTTCTTAACCTTGTTTATTTTGAATTTTATTTTAATGTTTTGTTTTAATTTGAATTCATTTAATTTGTATTAAAATTTAATTAAATTATTTAATTTAAATCATTAATTTTATTATTAATTTTATAATTATCTATTTTTGAATTTTTAAATTGTAATTTTATTTACAAAAATTATGTTCCTTCCCCTTCCCCCCCATCCCATCCACTAACCCCTTAATTTTGTTCACACCCTCCCACAGACTTGCCGTTTTTGGGGTGACATCGACCCATCCCTACATTCGAAATTTGCATCACTTTCGTTGCATGGAGTATGCAATTGAGGTGAACACATCAGTTAGTATGTGTTCAACTCTCGTCGCGTGTGGTCGCTGTCTTCCTGAGGAATGGTAAGTGTATATTTTGGTTTTCCCATTTATATTATATTATTATATATTATATTATAATACTATTATTTATCAATTTATTTATTATATATTATATTATTTATTAATGTTTGTTGCCTCCATGAGCTAATTTAAATAATTAATGTTGGTTGCATCCATGAGGTAATTTAAATAATTAATTTTCTGCTAGCCATTTTTGGCAATTTTTCGTGGATGTATGGGTGATTGCTCACATACTAGTTGTGCGTGTAAGCACTTATACAGGGTGTTTCGCATAAGAGGGGACAGAAGACTAGGACGTGTAGGTTGGGTCGAGAAAAGAAAAATAACGTATGGGAGGGGGGGTCAATTTCCAACCGTTTAGACGGGAGGGGCCATTTTATAAACATCCGACTTAACATCGAAAAAAAAAATAGTAAAAAATAGTGGTTTCACCTACATAGATAACTTTTGCTTGCTGAAGCCAAATATCCGCAAATTTTGCGATCTGGAAGATAGCAAAAATAAACGAAATATAGCTAAACTTTAAATGATCATAATTCCGAAATGGAGCGTCACAGACACCTAAAACTTCGCACAGTAATTCTACGCATGATCAGCTTTCCAAAACGCCATCAATCATATTTTTGCGACGTCTGGTTTCCTTGCAATTCGATCTGGAAGATAGCAAAACTTTAAACGCTCATAACTTCGTAAGGAGACGTCCTAGACCCATAAAACTTTGCAAAATGAAAATCCGTAAATATAATGCTAGAACCATGAAACTTTGCACAGTAATTCTACGCATGATCAGCTTTCCAAAACGCCATCAATCATATTTTTACGACGTCTGGTTTTCTTGCAATTCGATCTGGAAGATAGCAAAAATAAACGAAATATAGCTAAACTTTAAATGATCATAATTCCGAAATGGAGCGTCACAGACACCTAAAACTTCGCACAGTAATTCTACGCATGATCAGCTTTCCAAAACGCCATCAATCATATTTTTGCGACGTCTGGTTTTCTTGCAATTCGATCTGGAAGATAGCAAAACTTTAAACGCTCATAACTTCGTAAGGAGACGTCCTAGACCCATAAAACTTTGCAAAATGAAAATCCGTAAATATAATGCTAGAACCATGAAACTTCGCACAGTAATTCTACGCATGATCAGCTTTCCAAAACGCCATCAATCATATTTTTGCGACGTCTGGTTTTCTTGCAATTCGATCTGGAAGATAGCAAAAATAAACGAAATATAGCTAAACTTTAAATGATCATAATTCCGAAATGGAGCGTCACAGAGACCTAAAACTTCGCACAGTAATTCTACGCATGATCAGCTTTCCAAAACGCCATCAATCATATTTTTGCGACGTCTGGTTTTCTTGCAATTCGATCTGGAAGATAGCAAAACTTTAAACGCTCATAACTTCGTAAGGAGACGTCCTAGACCCATAAAACTTTGCAAAATGAAAATCCGTAAATATAATGCTAGAACCATGAAACTTTGCACAGTAATTCTACGCATGATCAGCTTTCCAAAACGCCATCAATCATATTTTTACGACGTCTGGTTTTCTTGCAATTCGATCTGGAAGATAGCAAAAATAAACGAAATATAGCTAAACTTTAAATGATCATAATTCCGAAATGGAGCGTCACAGACACCTAAAACAGTAATTCTACGCATGATCAGCTTTCCAAAACGCCATCAATCATATTTTTGCGACGTCTGGTTTTCTTGCAATTCGATCTGGAAGATAGCAAAACTTTAAACGCTCATAACTTCGTAAGGAGACGTCCTAGACCCATAAAACTTTGCAAAATGAAAATCCGTAAATATAATGCTAGAACCATGAAACTTTGCACAGTAATTCTACGCATGATCAGCTTTCCAAAACGCCATCAATCATATTTTTACGACGTCTGGTTTTCTTGCAATTCGATCTGGAAGATAGCAAAAATAAACGAAATATAGCTAAACTTTAAATGATCATAATTCCGAAATGGAGCGTCACAGACACCTAAAACTTCGCACAGTAATTCTACGCATGATCAGCTTTCCAAAACGCCATCAATCATATTTTTGCGACGTCTGGTTTTCTTGCAATTCGATCTGGAAGATAGCAAAACTTTAAACGCTCATAACTTCCTAAGGAGACGTCCTAGACCCATAAAACTTTGCAAAATGAAAATCCGTAAATATAATGCTAGAACCATGAAACTTCGCACAGTAATTCTACGCATGATCAGCTTTCCAAAACGCCATCAATCATATTTTTGCGACGTCTGGTTTTCTTGCAATTCGATCTGGAAGATAGCAAAAATAAACGAAATATAGCTAAACTTTAAATGATCATAATTCCGAAATGGAGCGTCACAGACACCTAAAACTTCGCACAGTAATTCTACGCATGATCAGCTTTCCAAAACGCCATCAATCATATTTTTGCGACGTCTGGTTTTCTTGCAATTCGATCTGGAAGATAGCAAAACTTTGAACGCTCATAACTTCGTAAGGAGACGTCCTAGACCCATAAAACTTTGCAAAATGAAAATCCGTAAATATAATGCTAGAACCATGAAACTTCGCACAGTAATTCTACGCATGATCAGCTTTCCAAAACACCATCAATCATATTTTTGCGACGTCTGGTTTTCTTGCAATTCGATCTGGAAGATAGCAAAAATAAACGAAATATAGCTAAACTTTAAATGATCATAATTCCGAAATGGAGCGTCACAGACACCTAAAACTTCGCACAGTAATTCTACGCATGATCAGCTTTCCAAAACGCCATCAATCATATTTTTGCGACGTCTGGTTTTCTTGCAATTCGATCTGGAAGATAGCAAAACTTTAAACGCTCATAACTTCGTAAGGAGACGTCCTAGACCCATAAAACTTTGCAAAATGAAAATCCGTAAATATAATGCTAGAACCATGAAACTTCGCACAGTAATTCTAAGCATGATCAGCTTTCCAAAACGCCATCAATCATATTTTTGCGACGTCTGGTTTTCTTGCAATTCGATCTGGAAGATAGCAAAACTTTAAACGCTCATAACTTCGTAAGGAGACGTCCTAGACCCATAAAACTTTGCAAAGTGAAAATCCGTAAATATAATGCTAGAACCATGAAACTTTGGACAGTAATTCTACGCATGATCAGCTTTCCAAAACGCCATCAATCATATTTTTGCGACGTCTGGTTTTCTTGCAATTCGATCTGGAAGATAGCAAAAATAAACGAAATATAGCTAAACTTTAAATGATCATAATTCCGAAATGGAGCGTCACAGACACCTAAAACTTCGCACAGTAATTCTACGCATAATCAGCTTTCCAAAACGCCATCAATCATATTTTTGCGACGTCTGGTTTTCTTGCAATTCGATCTGGAAGATAGCAAAACTTTAAACGCTCATAACTTCGTAAGGAGACGTCCTAGACCCATAAAACTTTGCAAAATGAAAATCCGTAAATATAATGCTAGAACCATGAAACTTCGCACAGTAATTCTACGCATGATCAGCTTTCCAAAACGCCATCAATCATATTTTTGCGACGTCTGGTTTTCTAGCAATTCGATCTGGAAGATAGCAAAACTTTAAACGCTCATAACTTCGTAAGGAGACGTCCTAGACCCATAAAACTTTGCAAAATGAAAATCCGTAAATATAATGCTAGGACCATGAAACTTCGCACAGTAATTCTACGCATGATCAGCTTTCCAAAACGCCATCAATCATATTTTTGCGACGTCTGGTTTTCTTGCAATTCGATCTGGAAGATAGCAAAAATAAACGAAATATAGCTAAACTTTAAATGATCATAATTCCGAAATGGAGCGTCACAGACACCTAAAACTTCGCACAGTAATTCTACGCATAATCAGCTTTCCAAAACGCCATCAATCATATTTTTGCGACGTCTGGTTTTCTTGCAATTCGATCTGGAAGATAGCAAAACTTTAAACGCTCATAACTTCGTAAGGAGACGTCCTAGACCCATAAAACTTTGCAAAATGAAAATCCGTAAATATAATGCTAGGACCATGAAACTTCGCACAGTAATTCTACGCATGATCAGCTTTCCAAAACGCCATCAATCATATTTTTGCGACGTCTGGTTTTCTTGCAATTCGATCTGGAAGATAGCAAAAATAAACGAAATATAGCTAAACTTTAAATGATCATAATTCCGAAATGGAGCGTCACAGACACCTAAAACTTCACACAGTAATTCTACGCATAATCAGCTTTCCAAAACGCCATCAATCATATTTTTGCGACGTCTGGTTTTCTTGCAATTCGATCTGGAAGATAGCAAAAATAAACGAAATATAGCTAAACTTTAAATGATCATAATTCCGAAATGGAGCGTCACAGACACCTAAAACTTCGCACAGTAATTCTACGCATAATCAGCTTTCCAAAACGCCATCAATCATATTTTTGCGACGTCTGGTTTTCTTGCAATTCGATCTGGAAGATAGCAAAACTTTAAACGCTCATAACTTCGTAAGGAGACGTCCTAGACCCATAAAACTTTGCAAAATGAAAATCCGTAAATATAATGCTAGAACCATGAAACTTCGCACAGTAATTCTACGCATGATCAGCTTTCCAAAACGCCATCAATTTTTCCGACGTCTGGTTTTCTTGCAATTCGATCTGGAAGATAGCAAAAATAAACGAAATATAGCTAAACTTTAAATGATCATAATTCCGAAATGGAGCGTCACAGACACCTAAAACTTCGCACAGTAATTCTACGCATAATCAGCTTTCCAAAACGCCATCAATCATATTTTTGCGACGTCTGGTTTTCTTGCAATTCGATCTGGAAGATAGCAAAACTTTAAACGCTCATAACTTCGTAAGGAGACGTCCTAGACCCATAAAACTTTGCAAAATGAAAATCCGTAAATATAATGCTAGAACCATGAAACTTCGCACAGTAATTCTACGCATGATCAGCTTTCCAAAACGCCATCAATCATATTTTTGCGACGTCTGGTTTTCTAGCAATTCGATCTGGAAGATAGCAAAACTTTAAACGCTCATAACTTCGTAAGGAGACGTCCTAGACCCATAAAACTTTGCAAAATGAAAATCCGTAAATATAATGCTAGGACCATGAAACTTCGCACAGTAATTCTACGCATGATCAGCTTTCCAAAACGCCATCAATCATATTTTTGCGACGTCTGGTTTTCTTGCAATTCGATCTGGAAGATAGCAAAAATAAACGAAATATAGCTAAACTTTAAATGATCATAATTCCGAAATGGAGCGTCACAGACACCTAAAACTTCGCACAGTAATTCTACGCATAATCAGCTTTCCAAAACGCCATCAATCATATTTTTGCGACGTCTGGTTTTCTTGCAATTCGATCTGGAAGATAGCAAAACTTTAAACGCTCATAACTTCGTAAGGAGACGTCCTAGACCCATAAAACTTTGCAAAATGAAAATCCGTAAATATAATGCTAGGACCATGAAACTTCGCACAGTAATTCTACGCATGATCAGCTTTCCAAAACGCCATCAATCATATTTTTGCGACGTCTGGTTTTCTTGCAATTCGATCTGGAAGATAGCAAAAATAAACGAAATATAGCTAAACTTTAAATGATCATAATTCCGAAATGGAGCGTCACAGACACCTAAAACTTCGCACAGTAATTCTACGCATAATCAGCTTTCCAAAACGCCATCAATCATATTTTTGCGACGTCTGGTTTTCTTGCAATTCGATCTGGAAGATAGCAAAAATAAACGAAATATAGCTAAACTTTAAATGATCATAATTCCGAAATGGAGCGTCACAGACACCTAAAACTTCGCACAGTAATTCTACGCATAATCAGCTTTCCAAAACGCCATCAATCATATTTTTGCGACGTCTGGTTTTCTTGCAATTCGATCTGGAAGATAGCAAAACTTTAAACGCTCATAACTTCGTAAGGAGACGTCCTAGACCCATAAAACTTTGCAAAATGAAAATCCGTAAATATAATGCTAGAACCATGAAACTTCGCACAGTAATTCTACGCATGATCAGCTTTCCAAAACGCCATCAATCATATTTTTGCGACGTCTGGTTTTCTAGCAATTCGATCTGGAAGATAGCAAAACTTTAAACGCTCATAACTTCGTAAGGAGACGTCCTAGACCCATAAAACTTTGCAAAATGAAAATCCGTAAATATAATGCTAGGACCATGAAACTTCGCACAGTAATTCTACGCATGATGATTCCAAAACGCCATCAATCATATTTTTGCGACGTCTGGTTTTCTAGCAATTCGATCTGGAAGATAGCAAAACTTTAAACGCTCATAACTTCGTAAGGAGACGTCCTAGACCCATAAAACTTTGCAAAATGAAAATCCGTAAATATAATGCTAGGACCATGAAACTTCGCACAGTAATTCTACGCATGATCAGCTTTCCAAAACACCATCAATCATATTTTTGCGACGTCTGGTTTTCTTGCAATTCGATCTGGAAGATAGCAAAAATAAACGAAATATAGCTAAACTTTAAATGATCATAATTCCGAAATGGAGCGTCACAGACACCTAAAACTTCGCACAGTAATTCTACGCATGATCAGCTTTCCAAAACGCCATCAATCATATTTTTGCGACGTCTGGTTTTCTTGCAATTCGATCTGGAAGATAGCAAAACTTTAAACGCTCATAACTTCGTAAGGAGACGTCCTAGACCCATAAAACTTTGCAAAATGAAAATCCGTAAATATAATGCTAGAACCATGAAACTTCGCACAGTAATTCTACGCATGATCAGCTTTCCAAAACACCATCAATCATATTTTTGCGACGTCTGGTTTTCTTGCAATTCGATCTGGAAGATAGCAAAAATAAACGAAATATAGCTAAACTTTAAATGATCATAATTCCGAAATGGAGCGTCACAGACACCTAAAACTTCGCACAGTAATTCTACGCATGATCAGCTTTCCAAAACGCCATCAATCATATTTTTGCGACGTCTGGTTTTCTTGCAATTCGATCTGGAAGATAGCAAAACTTTAAACGCTCATAACTTCGTAAGGAGACGTCCTAGACCCATAAAACTTTGCAAAATGAAAATCCGTAAATATAATGCTAGAACCATGAAACTTCGCACAGTAATTCTAAGCATGATCAGCTTTCCAAAACGCCATCAATCATATTTTTGCGACGTCTGGTTTTCTTGCAATTCGATCTGGAAGATAGCAAAACTTTAAACGCTCATAACTTCGTAAGGAGACGTCCTAGACCCATAAAACTTTGCAAAGTGAAAATCCGTAAATATAATGCTAGAACCATGAAACTTTGGACAGTAATTCTACGCATGATCAGCTTTCCAAAACGCCATCAATCATATTTTTGCGACGTCTGGTTTTCTTGCAATTCGATCTGGAAGATAGCAAAAATAAACGAAATATAGCTAAACTTTAAATGATCATAATTCCGAAATGGAGCGTCACAGACACCTAAAACTTCGCACAGTAATTCTACGCATAATCAGCTTTCCAAAACGCCATCAATCATATTTTTGCGACGTCTGGTTTTCTTGCAATTCGATCTGGAAGATAGCAAAACTTTAAACGCTCATAACTTCGTAAGGAGACGTCCTAGACCCATAAAACTTTGCAAAATGAAAATCCGTAAATATAATGCTAGAACCATGAAACTTCGCACAGTAATTCTACGCATGATCAGCTTTCCAAAACGCCATCAATCATATTTTTGCGACGTCTGGTTTTCTAGCAATTCGATCTGGAAGATAGCAAAACTTTAAACGCTCATAACTTCGTAAGGAGACGTCCTAGACCCATAAAACTTTGCAAAATGAAAATCCGTAAATATAATGCTAGGACCATGAAACTTCGCACAGTAATTCTACGCATGATCAGCTTTCCAAAACGCCATCAATCATATTTTTGCGACGTCTGGTTTTCTTGCAATTCGATCTGGAAGATAGCAAAAATAAACGAAATATAGCTAAACTTTAAATGATCATAATTCCGAAATGGAGCGTCACAGACACCTAAAACTTCGCACAGTAATTCTACGCATAATCAGCTTTCCAAAACGCCATCAATCATATTTTTGCGACGTCTGGTTTTCTTGCAATTCGATCTGGAAGATAGCAAAACTTTAAACGCTCATAACTTCGTAAGGAGACGTCCTAGACCCATAAAACTTTGCAAAATGAAAATCCGTAAATATAATGCTAGGACCATGAAACTTCGCACAGTAATTCTACGCATGATCAGCTTTCCAAAACGCCATCAATCATATTTTTGCGACGTCTGGTTTTCTTGCAATTCGATCTGGAAGATAGCAAAAATAAACGAAATATAGCTAAACTTTAAATGATCATAATTCCGAAATGGAGCGTCACAGACACCTAAAACTTCGCACAGTAATTCTACGCATAATCAGCTTTCCAAAACGCCATCAATCATATTTTTGCGACGTCTGGTTTTCTTGCAATTCGATCTGGAAGATAGCAAAACTTTAAACGCTCATAACTTCGTAAGGAGACGTCCTAGACCCATAAAACTTTGCAAAATGAAAATCCGTAAATATAATGCTAGAACCATGAAACTTCGCACAGTAATTCTACGCATGATCAGCTTTCCAAAACGCCATCAATCATATTTTTGCGACGTCTGGTTTTCTAGCAATTCGATCTGGAAGATAGCAAAACTTTAAACGCTCATAACTTCGTAAGGAGACGTCCTAGACCCATAAAACTTTGCAAAATGAAAATCCGTAAATATAATGCTAGGACCATGAAACTTCGCACAGTAATTCTACGCATGATCAGCTTTCCAAAACACCATCAATCATATTTTTGCGACGTCTGGTTTTCTTGCAATTCGATCTGGAAGATAGCAAAAATAAACGAAATATAGCTAAACTTTAAATGATCATAATTCCGAAATGGAGCGTCACAGACACCTAAAACTTCGCACAGTAATTCTACGCATGATCAGCTTTCCAAAACGCCATCAATCATATTTTTGCGACGTCTGGTTTTCTTGCAATTCGATCTGGAAGATAGCAAAACTTTAAACGCTCATAACTTCGTAAGGAGACGTCCTAGACCCATAAAACTTTGCAAAATGAAAATCCGTAAATATAATGCTAGAACCATGAAACTTCGCACAGTAATTCTACGCATGATCAGCTTTCCAAAACACCATCAATCATATTTTTGCGACGTCTGGTTTTCTTGCAATTCGATCTGGAAGATAGCAAAAATAAACGAAATATAGCTAAACTTTAAATGATCATAATTCCGAAATGGAGCGTCACAGACACCTAAAACTTCGCACAGTAATTCTACGCATGATCAGCTTTCCAAAACGCCATCAATCATATTTTTGCGACGTCTGGTTTTCTTGCAATTCGATCTGGAAGATAGCAAAACTTTAAACGCTCATAACTTCGTAAGGAGACGTCCTAGACCCATAAAACTTTGCAAAATGAAAATCCGTAAATATAATGCTAGAACCATGAAACTTCGCACAGTAATTCTAAGCATGATCAGCTTTCCAAAACGCCATCAATCATATTTTTGCGACGTCTGGTTTTCTTGCAATTCGATCTGGAAGATAGCAAAACTTTAAACGCTCATAACTTCGTAAGGAGACGTCCTAGACCCATAAAACTTTGCAAAGTGAAAATCCGTAAATATAATGCTAGAACCATGAAACTTTGGACAGTAATTCTACGCATGATCAGCTTTCCAAAACGCCATCAATCATATTTTTGCGACGTCTGGTTTTCTTGCAATTCGATCTGGAAGATAGCAAAAATAAACGAAATATAGCTAAACTTTAAATGATCATAATTCCGAAATGGAGCGTCACAGACACCTAAAACTTCGCACAGTAATTCTACGCATAATCAGCTTTCCAAAACGCCATCAATCATATTTTTGCGACGTCTGGTTTTCTTGCAATTCGATCTGGAAGATAGCAAAACTTTAAACGCTCATAACTTCGTAAGGAGACGTCCTAGACCCATAAAACTTTGCAAAATGAAAATCCGTAAATATAATGCTAGAACCATGAAACTTCGCACAGTAATTCTACGCATGATCAGCTTTCCAAAACGCCATCAATCATATTTTTGCGACGTCTGGTTTTCTAGCAATTCGATCTGGAAGATAGCAAAACTTTAAACGCTCATAACTTCGTAAGGAGACGTCCTAGACCCATAAAACTTTGCAAAATGAAAATCCGTAAATATAATGCTAGGACCATGAAACTTCGCACAGTAATTCTACGCATGATCAGCTTTCCAAAACGCCATCAATCATATTTTTGCGACGTCTGGTTTTCTTGCAATTCGATCTGGAAGATAGCAAAAATAAACGAAATATAGCTAAACTTTAAATGATCATAATTCCGAAATGGAGCGTCACAGACACCTAAAACTTCGCACAGTAATTCTACGCATAATCAGCTTTCCAAAACGCCATCAATCATATTTTTGCGACGTCTGGTTTTCTTGCAATTCGATCTGGAAGATAGCAAAACTTTAAACGCTCATAACTTCGTAAGGAGACGTCCTAGACCCATAAAACTTTGCAAAATGAAAATCCGTAAATATAATGCTAGAACCATGAAACTTCGCACAGTAATTCTACGCATGATCAGCTTTCCAAAACGCCATTAATCATATTTTTGCGACGTCTGGTTTTCTAGCAATTCGATCTGGAAGATAGCAAAACTTTAAACGCTCATAACTTCGTAAGGAGACGTCCTAGACCCATAAAACTTTGCAAAATGAAAATCCGTAAATATAATGCTAGGACCATGAAACTTCGCACAGTAATTCTACGCATGATCAGCTTTCCAAAACGCCATCAATCATATTTTTGCGACGTCTGGTTTTCTTGCAATTCGATCTGGAAGATAGCAAAAATAAACGAAATATAGCTAAACTTTAAATGATCATAATTCCGAAATGGAGCGTCACAGACACCTAAAACTTCGCACAGTAATTCTACGCATAATCAGCTTTCCAAAACGCCATCAATCATATTTTTGCGACGTCTGGTTTTCTTGCAATTCGATCTGGAAGATAGCAAAACTTTAAACGCTCATAACTTCGTAAGGAGACGTCCTAGACCCATAAAACTTTGCAAAATGAAAATCCGTAAATATAATGCTAGAACCATGAAACTTCGCACAGTAATTCTACGCATGATCAGCTTTCCAAAACGCCATCAATCATATTTTTGCGACGTCTGGTTTTCTAGCAATTCGATCTGGAAGATAGCAAAACTTTAAACGCTCATAACTTCGTAAGGAGACGTCCTAGACCCATAAAACTTTGCAAAATGAAAATCCGTAAATATAATGCTAGGACCATGAAACTTCGCACAGTAATTCTACGCATGATCAGCTTTCCAAAACGCCATCAATCATATTTTTGCGACGTCTGGTTTTCTTGCAATTCGATCTGGAAGATAGCAAAAATAAACGAAATATAGCTAAACTTTAAATGATCATAATTCCGAAATGGAGCGTCACAGACACCTAAAACTTCGCACAGTAATTCTACGCATAATCAGCTTTCCAAAACGCCATCAATCATATTTTTGCGACGTCTGGTTTTCTTGCAATTCGATCTGGAAGATAGCAAAACTTTAAACGCTCATAACTTCGTAAGGAGACGTCCTAGACCCATAAAACTTTGCAAAATGAAAATCCGTAAATATAATGCTAGGACCATGAAACTTCGCACAGTAATTCTACGCATGATCAGCTTTCCAAAACGCCATCAATCATATTTTTGCGACGTCTGGTTTTCTTGCAATTCGATCTGGAAGATAGCAAAAATAAACGAAATATAGCTAAACTTTAAATGATCATAATTCCGAAATGGAGCGTCACAGACACCTAAAACTTCGCACAGTAATTCTACGCATAATCAGCTTTCCAAAACGCCATCAATCATATTTTTGCGACGTCTGGTTTTCTTGCAATTCGATCTGGAAGATAGCAAAACTTTAAACGCTCATAACTTCGTAAGGAGACGTCCTAGACCCATAAAACTTTGCAAAATGAAAATCCGTAAATATAATGCTAGAACCATGAAACTTCGCACAGTAATTCTACGCATGATCAGCTTTCCAAAACGCCATCAATTTTTACGACGTCTGGTTTTCTTGCAATTCGATCTGGAAGATAGCAAAAATAAACGAAATATAGCTAAACTTTAAATGATCATAATTCCGAAATGGAGCGTCACAGACACCTAAAACTTCGCACAGTAATTCTACGCATAATCAGCTTTCCAAAACGCCATCAATCATATTTTTGCGACGTCTGGTTTTCTTGCAATTCGATCTGGAAGATAGCAAAACTTTAAACGCTCATAACTTCGTAAGGAGACGTCCTAGACCCATAAAACTTTGCAAAATGAAAATCCGTAAATATAATGCTAGAACCATGAAACTTCGCACAGTAATTCTACGCATGATCAGCTTTCCAAAACGCCATCAATCATATTTTTGCGACGTCTGGTTTTCTAGCAATTCGATCTGGAAGATAGCAAAACTTTAAACGCTCATAACTTCGTAAGGAGACGTCGTAGACCCATAAAACTTTGCAAAATGAAAATCCGTAAATATAATGCTAGGACCATGAAACTTCGCACAGTAATTCTACGCATGATCAGCTTTCCAAAACGCCATCAATCATATTTTTGCGACGTCTGGTTTTCTTGCAATTCGATCTGGAAGATAGCAAAAATAAACGAAATATAGCTAAACTTTAAATGATCATAATTCCGAAATGGAGCGTCACAGACACCTAAAACTTCGCACAGTAATTCTACGCATAATCAGCTTTCCAAAACGCCATCAATCATATTTTTGCGACGTCTGGTTTTCTTGCAATTCGATCTGGAAGATAGCAAAACTTTAAACGCTCATAACTTCGTAAGGAGACGTCCTAGACCCATAAAACTTTGCAAAATGAAAATCCGTAAATATAATGCTAGGACCATGAAACTTCGCACAGTAATTCTACGCATGATCAGCTTTCCAAAACGCCATCAATCATATTTTTGCGACGTCTGGTTTTCTTGCAATTCGATCTGGAAGATAGCAAAAATAAACGAAATATAGCTAAACTTTAAATGATCATAATTCCGAAATGGAGCGTCACAGACACCTAAAACTTCGCACAGTAATTCTACGCATAATCAGCTTTCCAAAACGCCATCAATCATATTTTTGCGACGTCTGGTTTTCTTGCAATTCGATCTGGAAGATAGCAAAACTTTAAACGCTCATAACTTCGTAAGGAGACGTCCTAGACCCATAAAACTTTGCAAAATGAAAATCCGTAAATATAATGCTAGAACCATGAAACTTCGCACAGTAATTCTACGCATGATCAGCTTTCCAAAACGCCATCAATTTTTACGACGTCTGGTTTTCTTGCAATTCGATCTGGAAGATAGCAAAAATAAACGAAATATAGCTAAACTTTAAATGATCATAATTCCGAAA
Source organism: Myopa tessellatipennis (assembly GCA_943737955.2). Taxonomy (NCBI): domain Eukaryota; kingdom Metazoa; phylum Arthropoda; class Insecta; order Diptera; family Conopidae; genus Myopa; species Myopa tessellatipennis. The sequence goes on along the minus strand of OX031314.1, from coordinate 14,543,669 downwards.
TGGAGCGTCACAGACACCTAAAACTTCGCACAGTAATTCTACGCATAATCAGCTTTCCAAAACGCCATCAATCATATTTTTGCGACGTCTGGTTTTCTTGCAATTCGATCTGGAAGATAGCAAAACTTTAAACGCTCATAACTTCGTAAGGAGACGTCCTAGACCCATAAAACTTTGCAAAATGAAAATCCGTAAATATAATGCTAGAACCATGAAACTTCGCACAGTAATTCTACGCATGATCAGCTTTCCAAAACGCCATCAATCATATTTTTGCGACGTCTGGTTTTCTAGCAATTCGATCTGGAAGATAGCAAAACTTTAAACGCTCATAACTTCGTAAGGAGACGTCGTAGACCCATAAAACTTTGCAAAATGAAAATCCGTAAATATAATGCTAGGACCATGAAACTTCGCACAGTAATTCTACGCATGATCAGCTTTCCAAAACGCCATCAATCATATTTTTGCGACGTCTGGTTTTCTTGCAATTCGATCTGGAAGATAGCAAAAATAAACGAAATATAGCTAAACTTTAAATGATCATAATTCCGAAATGGAGCGTCACAGACACCTAAAACTTCGCACAGTAATTCTACGCATAATCAGCTTTCCAAAACGCCATCAATCATATTTTTGCGACGTCTGGTTTTCTTGCAATTCGATCTGGAAGATAGCAAAACTTGAAACGCTCATAACTTCGTAAGGAGACGTCCTAGACCCATAAAACTTTGCAAAATGAAAATCCGTAAATATAATGCTAGGACCATGAAACTTCGCACAGTAATTCTACGCATGATCAGCTTTCCAAAACGCCATCAATCATATTTTTGCGACGTCTGGTTTTCTTGCAATTCGATCTGGAAGATAGCAAAAATAAACGAAATATAGCTAAACTTTAAATGATCATAATTCCGAAATGGAGCGTCACAGACACCTAAAACTTCGCACAGTAATTCTACGCATAATCAGCTTTCCAAAACGCCATCAATCATATTTTTGCGACGTCTGGTTTTCTTGCAATTCGATCTGGAAGATAGCAAAACTTTAAACGCTCATAACTTCGTAAGGAGACGTCCTAGACCCATAAAACTTTGCAAAATGAAAATCCGTAAATATAATGCTAGGACCATGAAACTTCGCACAGTAATTCTACGCATGATCAGCTTTCCAAAACGCCATCAATCATATTTTTGCGACGTCTGGTTTTCTTGCAATTCGATCTGGAAGATAGCAAAAATAAACGAAATATAGCTAAACTTTAAATGATCATAATTCCGAAATGGAGCGTCACAGACACCTAAAACTTCGCACAGTAATTCTACGCATAATCAGCTTTCCAAAACGCCATCAATCATATTTTTGCGACGTCTGGTTTTCTTGCAATTCGATCTGGAAGATAGCAAAAATAAACGAAATATAGCTAAACTTTAAATGATCATAATTCCGAAATGGAGCGTCACAGACACCTAAAACTTCGCACAGTAATTCTACGCATAATCAGCTTTCCAAAACGCCATCAATCAGATTTTTGCGACGTCTGGTTTTCTTGCAATTCGATCTGGAAGATAGCAAAACTTTAAACGCTCATAACTTCGTAAGGAGACGTCCTAGACCCATAAAACTTTGCAAAATGAAAATCCGTAAATATAATGCTAGGACCATGAAACTTCGCACAGTAATTCTACGCATGATCAGCTTTCCAAAACGCCATCAATCATATTTTTGCGACGTCTGGTTTTCTTGCAATTCGATCTGGAAGATAGCAAAAATAAACGAAATATAGCTAAACTTTAAATGATCATAATTCCGAAATGGAGCGTCACAGACACCTAAAACTTCGCACAGTAATTCTACGCATAATCAGCTTTCCAAAACGCCATCAATCATATTTTTGCGACGTCTGGTTTTCTTGCAATTCGATCTGGAAGATAGCAAAAATAAACGAAATATAGCTAAACTTTAAATGATCATAATTCCGAAATGGAGCGTCACAGACACCTAAAACTTCGCACAGTAATTCTACGCATAATCAGCTTTCCAAAACGCCATCAATCATATTTTTGCGACGTCTGGTTTTCTTGCAATTCGATCTGGAAGATAGCAAAACTTTAAACGCTCATAACTTCGTAAGGAGACGTCCTAGACCCATAAAACTTTGCAAAATGAAAATCCGTAAATATAATGCTAGAACCATGAAACTTCGCACAGTAATTCTACGCATGATCAGCTTTCCAAAACGCCATCAATTTTTACGACGTCTGGTTTTCTTGCAATTCGATCTGGAAGATAGCAAAAATAAACGAAATATAGCTAAACTTTAAATGATCATAATTCCGAAATGGAGCGTCACAGACACCTAAAACTTCGCACAGTAATTCTACGCATAATCAGCTTTCCAAAACGCCATCAATCATATTTTTGCGACGTCTGGTTTTCTTGCAATTCGATCTGGAAGATAGCAAAACTTTAAACGCTCATAACTTCGTAAGGAGACGTCCTAGACCCATAAAACTTTGCAAAATGAAAATCCGTAAATATAATGCTAGAACCATGAAACTTCGCACAGTAATTCTACGCATGATCAGCTTTCCAAAACGCCATCAATCATATTTTTGCGACGTCTGGTTTTCTAGCAATTCGATCTGGAAGATAGCAAAACTTTAAACGCTCATAACTTCGTAAGGAGACGTCCTAGACCCATAAAACTTTGCAAAATGAAAATCCGTAAATATAATGCTAGGACCATGAAACTTCGCACAGTAATTCTACGCATGATCAGCTTTCCAAAACGCCATCAATCATATTTTTGCGACGTCTGGTTTTCTTGCAATTCGATCTGGAAGATAGCAAAAATAAACGAAATATAGCTAAACTTTAAATGATCATAATTCCGAAATGGAGCGTCACAGACACCTAAAACTTCGCACAGTAATTCTACGCATAATCAGCTTTCCAAAACGCCATCAATCATATTTTTGCGACGTCTGGTTTTCTTGCAATTCGATCTGGAAGATAGCAAAACTTTAAACGCTCATAACTTCGTAAGGAGACGTCCTAGACCCATAAAACTTTGCAAAATGAAAATCCGTAAATATAATGCTAGGACCATGAAACTTCGCACAGTAATTCTACGCATGATCAGCTTTCCAAAACGCCATCAATCATATTTTTGCGACGTCTGGTTTTCTTGCAATTCGATCTGGAAGATAGCAAAAATAAACGAAATATAGCTAAACTTTAAATGATCATAATTCCGAAATGGAGCGTCACAGACACCTAAAACTTCGCACAGTAATTCTACGCATAATCAGCTTTCCAAAACGCCATCAATCATATTTTTGCGACGTCTGGTTTTCTTGCAATTCGATCTGGAAGATAGCAAAAATAAACGAAATATAGCTAAACTTTAAATGATCATAATTCCGAAATGGAGCGTCACAGACACCTAAAACTTCGCACAGTAATTCTACGCATAATCAGCTTTCCGAAACGCCATCAATCATATTTTTGCGACGTCTGGTTTTCTTGCAATTCGATCTGGAAGATAGCAAAACTTTAAACGCTCATAACTTCGTAAGGAGACGTCCTAGACCCATAAAACTTTGCAAAATGAAAATCCGTAAATATAATGCTAGAACCATGAAACTTCGCACAGTAATTCTACGCATGATCAGCTTTCCAAAACGCCATCAATTTTTACGACGTCTGGTTTTCTTGCAATTCGATCTGGAAGATAGCAAAAATAAACGAAATATAGCTAAACTTTAAATGATCATAATTCCGAAATGGAGCGTCACAGACACCTAAAACTTCGCACAGTAATTCTACGCATAATCAGCTTTCCAAAACGCCATCAATCATATTTTTGCGACGTCTGGTTTTCTTGCAATTCGATCTGGAAGATAGCAAAACTTTAAACGCTCATAACTTCGTAAGGAGATGTCCTAGACTCATAAAACTTTGCAAAATGAAAATCCGTAAATATAATGCTAGGACCATGAAATTTCGCCATCAATCATATTTTTGCGACGTCTGGTTTTCTTGCAATTCGATCTGGAAGATAGCAAAAATAAACGAAATATAGCTAAACTTTAAATGATCATAATTCCGAAATGGAGCGTCACAGACACCTAAAACTTCGCACAGTAATTCTACGCATAATCAGCTTTCCAAAACGCCATCAATCATATTTTTGCGACGTCTGGTTTTCTTGCAATTCGATCTGGAAGATAGCAAAAATAAACGAAATATAGCTAAACTTTAAATGATCATAATTCCGAAATGGAGCGTCACAGACACCTAAAACTTCGCACAGTAATTCTACGCATAATCAGCTTTCCAAAACGCCATCAATCATATTTTTGCGACGTCTGGTTTTCTTGCAATTCGATCTGGAAGATAGCAAAACTTTAAACGCTCATAACTTCGTAAGGAGACGTCCTAGACCCATAAAACTTTGCAAAATGAAAATCCGTAAATATAATGCTAGAACCATGAAACTTCGCACAGTAATTCTACGCATGATCAGCTTTCCAAAACGCCATCAATCATATTTTTGCGACGTCTGGTTTTCTAGCAATTCGATCTGGAAGATAGCAAAACTTTAAACGCTCATAACTTCGTAAGGAGACGTCCTAGACCCATAAAACTTTGCAAAATGAAAATCCGTAAATATAATGCTAGGACCATGAAACTTCGCACAGTAATTCTACGCATGATCAGCTTTCCAAAACGCCATCAATCATATTTTTGCGACGTCTGGTTTTCTTGCAATTCGATCTGGAAGATAGCAAAACTTTAAACGCTCATAACTTCGTAAGGAGATGTCCTAGACTCATAAAACTTTGCAAAATGAAAATCCGTAAATATAATGCTAGGACCATGAAATTTCGCCATCAATCATATTTTTGCGACGTCTGGTTTTCTTGCAATTCGATCTGGAAGATAGCAAAAATAAACGAAATATAGCTAATTTTTAAATCATCATAATTCCGAAATGGAGCGTCACAGACACCTAAAACTTCGCACAGTAAGTCTACGCATGATCAGCTTTCCAAAACGCCATCAATCATATTTTTGCGACGTCTGGTTTTCTTGCAATTCGATCTGGAAGATAGCAAAACTTTAAACGCTCATAACTTCGTAAGGAGACGTCCTAGACCCATAAAACTTTGCAAAATGAAAATCCGTAAATATAATGCTAGAACCATGAAACTTTGCACAGTAATTCTACGCATGATCAGCTTTCCAAAACGCCATCAATCATATTTTTACGACGTCTGGTTTTCTTGCAATTCGATCTGGAAAATAGCAAAAATAAACGAAATATAGCTAAACTTTAAATGATCATAATTCCGAAATGGAGCGTCGCAGACACCTAAAACTTCGGACAGTAATTCTACGCATGATCAGCTTTCCAAAACGCCATCAATCATATTTTTGCGACGTCTGGTTTTCTTGCAATTCGATCTGGAAGATAGCAAAACTTTAAACGCTCATAACTTCGTAAGGAGACGTCCTAGACCCATAAAACTTTGCAAAATGAAAATCCGTAAATATAATGCTAGAACCATGAAACTTAGCACAGTAATTCTACGCATGATCAGCTTTCCAAAACGCCATCAATCATATTTTTACGACGTCTGGTTTTCTTGCAATTCGATCTGGAAAATAGCAAAAATAAACGAAATATAGCTAAACTTTAAATGATCATAATTCCGAAATGGAGCGTCGCAGACACCTAAAACTTCAGACAGTAAGTCTACGCATGATCAGCTTTCCAAAACGCCATCAATCATATTTTTGCGACGTCTGGTTTTCTTGCAATTCGATCTGGAAGATAGCAAAACTTTAAACGCTCATAACTTCGTAAGGAGACGTCCTAGACCCATAAAACTTTGCAAAATGAAAATCCGTAAATATAATGCTAGAACCATGAAACTTCGCACAGTAATTCTACGCATGATCAGCTTTCCAAAACGCCATCAATCATATTTTTACGACGTCTGGTTTTCTTGCAATTCGATCTGGAAAATAGCAAAAATAAACGAAATATAGCTAAACTTTAAATGATCATAATTCCGAAATGGAGCGTCGCAGACACCTAAAACTTCGGACAGTAATTCTACGCATGATCAGCTTTCCAAAACGCCATCAATCATATTTTTGCGACGTCTGGTTTTCTAGCAATTCGATCTGGAAGATAGCAAAACTTTAAACGCTCATAACTTCGTAAGGAGACGTCCTAGACCCATAAAACTTTTCAAAATGAAAATCCGTAAATATAATGCTAGAACCATGAAACTTCGCACAGTAATTCTACGCATGATCAGCTTTCCAAAACGCCATCAATCATATTTTTGCGACGTCTGGTTTTCTTGCAATTCGATCTGGAAGATAGCAAAAATAAACGAAATATAGCTAAACTTTAAATGATCATAATTCCGAAATGGAGCGTCACAGACACCTAAAACTTCGCACAGTAATTCTACGCATAATCAGCTTTCCAAAACGCCATCAATCATATTTTTGCGACGTCTGGTTTCTTGCAATTCGATCTGGAAGATAGCAAAACTTTAAACGCTCATAACTTCGTAAGGAGACGTCCTAGACCCATAAAACTTTGCAAAATGAAAATCCGTAAATATAATGCTAGAACCATGAAACTTAGCACAGTAATTCTACGCATGATCAGCTTTCCAAAACGCCATCAATCATATTTTTGCGACGTCTGGTTTTCTTGCAATTCGATCTGGAAGATAGCAAAACTTTAAACGCTCATAACTTCGTAAAGAGACGTCCTAGACCCATAAAACTTTGCAAAATGAAAATCCGTAAATATAATGCTAGAACCATGAAACTTAGCACAGTAATTCTACGCATGATCAGCTTTCCAAAACGCCATCAATCATATTTTTGCGACGTCTGGTTTTCTTGCAATTCGATCTGGAAGATAGCAAAACTTTAAACGCTCATAACTTCGTAAGGAGACGTCCTAGACCCATAAAACTTTTCAAAATGAAAATCCGTAAATATAATGCTAGAACCATGAAACTTCGCACAGTAATTCTACGCATGATCAGCTTTCCAAAACGCCATCAATCATATTTTTGCGACGTCTGGTTTTCTTGCAATTCGATCTGGAAAATAGCAAAAATAAACGAAATATAGCTAAACTTTAAATGATCATAATTCCGAAATGGAGCGTCGCAGACACCTAAAACTTCGGACAGTAATTCTACGCATGATCAGCTTTCCAAAACGCCATCAATCATATTTTTGCGACGTCTGGTTTTCTAGCAATTCGATCTGGAAGATAGCAAAACTTTAAACGCTCATAACTTCGTAAGGAGACGTCCTAGACCCATAAAACTTTTCAAAATGAAAATCCGTAAATATAATGCTAGAACCATGAAACTTCGCACAGTAATTCTACGCATGATCAGCTTTCCAAAACGCCATCAATCATATTTTTGCGACGTCTGGTTTTCTTGCAATTCGATCTGGAAGATAGCAAAAATAAACGAAATATAGCTAAACTTTAAATGATCATAATTCCGAAATGGAGCGTCACAGACACCTAAAACTTCGCACAGTAATTCTACGCATAATCAGCTTTCCAAAACGCCATCAATCATATTTTTGCGACGTCTGGTTTCTTGCAATTCGATCTGGAAGATAGCAAAACTTTAAACGCTCATAACTTCGTAAGGAGACGTCCTAGACCCATAAAACTTTGCAAAATGAAAATCCGTAAATATAATGCTAGAACCATGAAACTTCGCACAGTAATTCTACGCATGATCAGCTTTCCAAAACGCCATCAATCATATTTTTGCGACGTCTGGTTTTCTTGCAATTCGATCTGGAAGATAGCAAAACTTTAAACGCTCATAACTTCGTAAGGAGACGTCTTAGACCCATAAAACTTTGCAAAATGAAAATCCGTAAATATAATGCTAGAACCATGAAACTTCGCACAGTAATTCTACGCGTGATCAGCTTTCCAAAACGCCATCAATCATATTTTTACGACGTCTGGTTTTCTTGCAATTCGATCTGGAAGATAGCAAAACTTTAAACGCTCATAACTTCGTAAGGAGATGTCCTAGACCCATAAAACTTTGCAAAATGAAAATCCGTAAATATAATGCTAGAACCATGAAACTTCGCACAGTAATTCTACGCGTGATCAGCTTTCCAAAACGCCATCAATCATATTTTTACGACGTCTGGTTTTCTTGCAATTCGATCTGGAAGATAGCAAAACTTTAAACCTTCATAACTTCGTAAGGAGATGTCCTAGACCCATAAAACTTTGCAAAATGAAAATCCGTAAATATAATGCTAGGACCATGAAATTTCGCACAGTAATTCTACGCGTGATCAGCTTTCCAAAACGCCATCAATCATATTTTTACGACGTCTGGTTTTCTTGCAATTCGATCTGGAAGATAGCAAAACTTTAAACGCTCATAACTTCGTAAGGAGACGTCTTAGACCCATAAAACTTTGCAAAATGAAAATCCGTAAATATAATGCTAGAACCATGAAACTTCGCACAGTAATTCTACGCATAATCAGCTTTCCAAAACGCCATCAATTATATTTTTACGACGTCTGGTTTTCTTGCAATTCGATCTGGAAGATAGCAAAAATAAACGAAATATAGCTAAACTTTAAATGATCATAATTCCGAAATGGAGCGTCACAGACACCTAAAACTTCGCACAGTAATTCTACGCATGATCAGCTTTCCAAAACGCCATCAATCATATTTTTGCGACGTCTGGTTTTCTTGCAATTCGATCTGGAAGATAGCAAAACTTTAAACGCTCATAACTTCGTAAGGAGACGTCCTAGACCCATAAAACTTTGCAAAATGAAAATCCGTAAATATAATGCTAGAACCATTAAACTTCGCACAGTAATTCTACGCATGATCAGCTTTCCAAAACGCCATCAATCATATTTTTACGACGTCTGGTTTTCTTGCAATTCGATCTGGAAGATAGCAAAAATAAACGAAATATACTAAACTTTAAATGATCATAATTCAGAAATGGAGCGTCACAGACACCTAAAACTTCGCACAGTAATTCTACGCATAATCAGCTTTCCAAAACGTCATCAATTATATTTTTACGACGTCTGGTTTTCTTGCAATTCGATCTGGAAGATAGCAAAACTTTAAACGCTCATAACTTCGTAAGGAGATGTCCTAGACCCATAAAACTTTGCAAAATGAAAATCCATAAATATAATGCTAGGACCATGAAACTTCGCACAGTAATTCTACGCATGATCAGCTTTCCAAAACGCCATCAATCATATTTTTGCGACGTCTGGTTTTCTTGCAATTCGATCTGGAAGATAGCAAAACTTTAAACGCTCATAACTTCGTAAGGAGACGTCTTAGACCCATAAAACTTTGCAAAATGAAAATCCGTAAATATAATGCTAGAACCATGAAACTTCGCACAGTAATTCTACGCATGATCAGCTTTCCAAAACGCCATCAATCATATTTTTGCGACGTCTGGTTTTCTTGCAATTCGATCTGGAAGATAGCAAAAATAAACGAAATATAGCTAAACTTTAAATGATCATAATTCCGAAATGGAGCGTCACAGACACCTAAAACTTCGCACAGTAATTCTACGCATGATCAGCTTTCCAAAACGCCATCAATCATATTTTTGCGACGTCTGGTTTTCTTGCAATTCGATCTGGAAGATAGCAAAACTTTAAACGCTCATAACTTCGTAAGGAGACGTCCTAGACCCATAAAACTTTGCAAAATGAAAATCCGTAAATATAATGCTAGGACCATGAACTTTCGCACAGTAATTCTACGCGTGATCAGCTTTCCAAAACGCCATCAATCATATTTTTGCGACGTCTGGTTTTCTTGCAATTCGATCTGGAAGATAGCAAAACTTTAAACGCTCATAACTTCGTAAGGAGACGTCTTAGACCCATAAAACTTTGCAAAATGAAAATCCGTAAATATAATGCTAGAACCATGAAACTTCGCACAGTAATTCTACGCATGATCAGCTTTCCAAAACGCCATCAATCATATTTTTGCGACGTCTGGTTTTCTTGCAATTCGATCTGGAAGATAGCAAAAATAAACGAAATATAGCTAAACTTTAAATGACCATAATTCCGAAATGGAGCGTCACAGACACCTAAAACTTCGCACAGTAATTCTACGCATGATCAGCTTTCCAAAACGCCATCAATCATATTTTTGCGACGTCTGGTTTTCTTGCAATTCGATCTGGAAGATAGCAAAACTTTAAACGCTCATAACTTCGTAAGGAGACGTCCTAGACCCATAAAACTTTGCAAAATGAAAATCCGTAAATATAATGCTAGAACCATGAAACTTCGCACAGTAATTCTACGCATGATCAGCTTTCCAAAACGCCATCAATCATATTTTTGCGACGTCTGGTTTTCTAGCAATTCGATCTGGAAGATAGCAAAACTTTAAACGCTCATAACTTCGTAAGGAGACGTCCTAGACCCATAAAACTTTGCAAAATGAAAATCCGTAAATATAATGCTAGAACCATGAAACTTCGCACAGTGATTCTACGCATGATCAGCTTTCCAAAACGCCATCAATCATATTTTTGCGACGTCTGGTTTTCTTGCAATTCGATCTGGAAGATAGCAAAAATAAACGAAATATAGCTAAACTTTAAATGATCATAATTCCGAAATGGAGCGTCACAGACACCTAAAACTTCGCACAGTAATTCTACGCATGATCAGCTTTCCAAAACGCCATCAATCATATTTTTGCGACGTCTGGTTTTCTTGCAATTCGATCTGGAAGATAGCAAAACTTTAAACGCTCATAACTTCGTAAGGAGACGTCCTAGACCCATAAAACTTTGCAAAATGAAAATCCGTAAATATAATGCTAGGACCATGAACTTTCGCACAGTAATTCTACGCGTGATCAGCTTTCCAAAACGCCATCAATCATATTTTTGCGACGTCTGGTTTTCTTGCAATTCGATCTGGAAGATAGCAAAAATAAACGAAATATAGCTAAACTTTAAATGATCATAATTCCGAAATGGAGCGTCACAGACACCTAAAACTTCGCACAGTAATTCTACGCATAATCAGCTTTCCAAAACGCCATCAATCATATTTTTGCGACGTGTGGTTTTCTTGCAATTCGATCTGGAAGATAGCAAAACTTTAAACGCTCATAACTTCGTAAGGAGACGTCCTAGACCCATAAAACTTTGCAAAATGAAAATCCGTAAATATAATGCTAGGACCATGAACTTTCGCACAGTAATTCTACGCGTGATCAGCTTTCCAAAACGCCATCAATCATATTTTTGCGACGTCTGGTTTTCTTGCAATTCGATCTGGAAGATAGCAAAACTTTAAACGCTCATAACTTCGTAAGGAGACGTCCTAGACCCATAAAACTTTGCAAAATGAAAATCCGTAAATATAATGCTAGGACCATGAACTTTCGCACAGTAATTCTACGCGTGATCAGCTTTCCAAAACGCCATCAATCATATTTTTGCGACGTCTGGTTTTCTTGCAATTCGATCTGGAAGATAGCAAAACTTTAAACGCTCATAACTTCGTAAGGAGATGTCCTAGACCCATAAAAATTTGCAAAATGAAAATCCATAAATATAATGCTAGGACCATGAAATTTCGCACAGTAATTCTACGCATGATCAGCTTTCCAAAACGCCATCAATCATATTTTTGCGACGTCTGGTTTTCTTGCAATTCGATCTGGAAGATAGCAAAACTTTAAACGCTCATAACTTCGTAAGGAGACGTCCTAGACCCATAAAACTTTGCAAAATGAAAATCCGTAAATATAATGCTAGAACCATGAAACTTTGCACAGTAATTCTACGCATGATCAGCTTTCCAAAACGCCATCAATCATATTTTTAAGACGTCTGGTTTTCTTGCAATTCGATCTGGAAGATAGCAAAAATAAACGAAATATACTAAACTTTAAATGATCATAATTCCGAAATGGAGCGTCACAGACACCTAAAACTTCGCACAGTAATTCTACGCATAATCAGCTTTCCAAAACGCCATCAATCATATTTTTGCGACGTGTGGTTTTCTTGCAATTCGATCTGGAAGATAGCAAAACTTTAAACGCTCATAACTTCGTAAGGAGACGTCCTAGACCCATAAAACTTTGCAAAATGAAAATCCGTAAATATAATGCTAGAACCATGAAACTTCGCACAGTAATTCTACGCATGATCAGCTTTCCAAAACGCCATCAATCATATTTTTGCGACGTCTGGTTTTCTAGCAATTCGATCTGGAAGATAGCAAAACTTTAAACGCTCATAACTTCGTAAGGAGACGTCCTAGACCCATAAAACTTTGCAAAATGAAAATCCGTAAATATAATGCTAGAACCATGAAACTTCGCACAGTGATTCTACGCATGATCAGCTTTCCAAAACGCCATCAATCATATTTTTGCGACGTCTGGTTTTCTTGCAATTCGATCTGGAAGATAGCAAAAATAAACGAAATATAGCTAAACTTTAAATGATCATAATTCCGAAATGGAGCGTCACAGACACCTAAAACTTCGCACAGTAATTCTACGCATGATCAGCTTTCCAAAACGCCATCAATCATATTTTTGCGACGTCTGGTTTTCTTGCAATTCGATCTGGAAGATAGCAAAACTTTAAACGCTCATAACTTCGTAAGGAGATGTCCTAGACCCATAAAACTTTGCAAAATGAAAATCCGTAAATATAATGCTAGGACCATGAAATTTCGCACAGTAATTCTACGCATGATCAGCTTTCCAAAACGCCATCAATCATATTTTTGCGACGTCTGGTTTTCTTGCAATTCGATCTGGAAGATAGCAAAACTTTAAACGCTCATAACTTCGTAAAGAGACGTCCTAGACCCATAAAACTTTGCAAAATGAAAATCCGTAAATATAATGCTAGAACCATGAAACTTAGCACAGTAATTCTACGCATGATCAGCTTTCCAAAACGCCATCAATCATATTTTTACGACGTCTGGTTTTCTTGCAATTCGATCTGGAAGATAGCAAAAATAAACGAAATATAGCTAAACTTTAAATGATCATAATTCCGAAATGGAGCGTCGCAGACACCTAAAACTTCGCACAGTAATTCTACGCATGATCAGCTTTCCAAAACGCCATCAATCATATTTTTGCGACGTCTGGTTTTCTTGCAATTCGATCTGGAAGATAGCAAAACTTTAAACGCTCATAACTTCGTAAGGAAATGTCCTAGACCCATAAAACTTTGCAAAATGAAAATCCGTAAATATAATGCTAGGACCATGAAATTTCGCACAGTAATTCTACGCATGATCAGCTTTCCAAAACGCCATCAATCATATTTTTGCGACGTCTGGTTTTCTTGCAATTCGATCTGGAAGATAGCAAAAATAAACGAAATATAGCTAAATGATCATAATTCCGAAATGGAGCGTCACAGACACCTAAAACTTCGCACAGTAATTCTACGCATGATCAGCTTTCCAAAACGCCATCAATCATATTTTTGCGACGTCTGGTTTTCTTGCAATTCGATCTGGAAGATAGCAAAACTTTAAACGCTCATAACTTCGTAAGGAGACGTCCTAGACCCATAAAACTTTGCAAAATGAAAATCCGTAAATATAATGCTAGGACCATGAACTTTCGCACAGTAATTCTACGCGTGATCAGCTTTCCAAAACGCCATCAATCATATTTTTGCGACGTCTGGTTTTCTTGCAATTCGATCTGGAAGATAGCAAAACTTTAAACGCTCATAACTTCGTAAGGAGACGTCTTAGACCCATAAAACTTTGCAAAATGAAAATCCGTAAATATAATGCTAGAACCATGAAACTTCGCACAGTAATTCTACGCATGATCAGCTTTCCAAAACGCCATCAATCATATTTTTGCGACGTCTGGTTTTCTTGCAATTCGATCTGGAAGATAGCAAAAATAAACGAAATATAGCTAAACTTTAAATGATCATAATTCCGAAATGGAGCGTCACAGACACCTAAAACTTCGCACAGTAATTCTACGCATGATCAGCTTTCCAAAACGCCATCAATCATATTTTTGCGACGTCTGGTTTTCTTGCAATTCGATCTGGAAGATAGCAAAACTTTAAACGCTCATAACTTCGTAAGGAGACGTCCTAGACCCATAAAACTTTGTAAGAAAATCCGTAAATATAATGCTAGAACCATGAAACTTAGCACAGTAATTCTACGCATGATCAGCTTTCCAAAACGCCATCAATCATATTTTTACGACGTCTGGTTTTCTTGCAATTCGATCTGGAAGATAGCAAAAATAAACGAAATATAGCTAAACTTTAAATGATCATAATTCCGAAATGGAGCGTCGCAGACACCTAAAACTTCGCACAGTAATTCTACGCATGATCAGCTTTCCAAAACGCCATCAATCATATTTTTGCGACGTCTGGTTTTCTTGCAATTCGATCTGGAAGATAGCAAAACTTTAAACGCTCATAACTTCGTAAGGAGACGTCCTAGACCCATAAAACTTTGCAAAATGAAAATCCGTAAATATAATGCTAGAACCATGAAACTTTGCACAGTAATTCTACGCATGATCAGCTTTCCAAAACGCCATCAATCATATTTTTAAGACGTCTGGTTTTCTTGCAATTCGATCTGGAAGATAGCAAAAATAAACGAAATATACTAAACTTTAAATGATCATAATTCCGAAATGGAGCGTCACAGACACCTAAAACTTCGCACAGTAATTCTACGCATAATCAGCTTTCCAAAACGCCATCAATCATATTTTTGCGACGTCTGGTTTTCTTGCAATTCGATCTGGAAGATAGCAAAACTTTAAACGCTCATAACTTCGTAAGGAGACGTCCTAGACCCATAAAACTTTGCAAAATGAAAATCCGTAAATATAATGCTAGAACCATGAAACTTCGCACAGTAATTCTACGCATGATCAGCTTTCCAAAACGCCATCAATCATATTTTTGCGACGTCTGGTTTTCTAGCAATTCGATCTGGAAGATAGCAAAACTTTAAACGCTCATAACTTCGTAAGGAGACGTCCTAGACCCATAAAACTTTGCAAAATGAAAATCCGTAAATATAATGCTAGAACCATGAAACTTCGCACAGTGATTCTACGCATGATCAGCTTTCCAAAACGCCATCAATCATATTTTTGCGACGTCTGGTTTTCTTGCAATTCGATCTGGAAGATAGCAAAAATAAACGAAATATAGCTAAACTTTAAATGATCATAATTCCGAAATGGAGCGTCACAGACACCTAAAACTTCGCACAGTAATTCTACGCATGATCAGCTTTCCAAAACGCCATCAATCATATTTTTGCGACGTCTGGTTTTCTTGCAATTCGATCTGGAAGATAGCAAAACTTTAAACGCTCATAACTTCGTAAGGAGATGTCCTAGACCCATAAAACTTTGCAAAATGAAAATCCGTAAATATAATGCTAGGACCATGAAATTTCGCACAGTAATTCTACGCATGATCAGCTTTCCAAAACGCCATCAATCATATTTTTGCGACGTCTGGTTTTCTTGCAATTCGATCTGGAAGATAGCAAAACTTTAAACGCTCATAACTTCGTAAAGAGACGTCCTAGACCCATAAAACTTTGCAAAATGAAAATCCGTAAATATAATGCTAGAACCATGAAACTTAGCACAGTAATTCTACGCATGATCAGCTTTCCAAAACGCCATCAATCATATTTTTACGACGTCTGGTTTTCTTGCAATTCGATCTGGAAGATAGCAAAAATAAACGAAATATAGCTAAACTTTAAATGATCATAATTCCGAAATGGAGCGTCGCAGACACCTAAAACTTCGCACAGTAATTCTACGCATGATCAGCTTTCCAAAACGCCATCAATCATATTTTTGCGACGTCTGGTTTTCTTGCAATTCGATCTGGAAGATAGCAAAACTTTAAACGCTCATAACTTCGTAAGGAAATGTCCTAGACCCATAAAACTTTGCAAAATGAAAATCCGTAAATATAATGCTAGGACCATGAAATTTCGCACAGTAATTCTACGCATGATCAGCTTTCCAAAACGCCATCAATCATATTTTTGCGACGTCTGGTTTTCTTGCAATTCGATCTGGAAGATAGCAAAAATAAACGAAATATAGCTAAACTTTAAATGATCATAATTCCGAAATGGAGCGTCACAGACACCTAAAACTTCGCACAGTAATTCTACGCATGATCAGCTTTCCAAAACGCCATCAATCATATTTTTGCGACGTCTGGTTTTCTTGCAATTCGATCTGGAAGATAGCAAAACTTTAAACGCTCATAACTTCGTAAGGAGACGTCCTAGACCCATAAAACTTTGCAAAATGAAAATCCGTAAATATAATGCTAGGACCATGAACTTTCGCACAGTAATTCTACGCGTGATCAGCTTTCCAAAACGCCATCAATCATATTTTTGCGACGTCTGGTTTTCTTGCAATTCGATCTGGAAGATAGCAAAACTTTAAACGCTCATAACTTCGTAAGGAGACGTCTTAGACCCATAAAACTTTGCAAAATGAAAATCCGTAAATATAATGCTAGAACCATGAAACTTCGCACAGTAATTCTACGCATGATCAGCTTTCCAAAACGCCATCAATCATATTTTTGCGACGTCTGGTTTTCTTGCAATTCGATCTGGAAGATAGCAAAAATAAACGAAATATAGCTAAACTTTAAATGATCATAATTCCGAAATGGAGCGTCACAGACACCTAAAACTTCGCACAGTAATTCTACGCATGATCAGCTTTCCAAAACGCCATCAATCATATTTTTGCGACGTCTGGTTTTCTTGCAATTCGATCTGGAAGATAGCAAAACTTTAAACGCTCATAACTTCGTAAGGAGACGTCCTAGACCCATAAAACTTTGCAAAATGAAAATCCGTAAATATAATGCTAGGACCATGAACTTTCGCACAGTAATTCTACGCGTGATCAGCTTTCCAAAACGCCATCAATCATATTTTTGCGACGTCTGGTTTTCTTGCAATTCGATCTGGAAGATAGCAAAAATAAACGAAATATAGCTAAACTTTAAATGACCATAATTCCGAAATGGAGCGTCACAGACACCTAAAACTTCGCACAGTAATTCTACGCATGATCAGCTTTCCAAAACGCCATCAATCATATTTTTGCGACGTCTGGTTTTCTTGCAATTCGATCTGGAAGATAGCAAAACTTTAAACGCTCATAACTTCGTAAGGAGATGTCCTAGACCCATAAAAATTTGCAAAATGAAAATCCATAAATATAATGCTAGGACCATGAAATTTCGCACAGTAATTCTACGCATGATCAGCTTTCCAAAACGCCATCAATCATATTTTTGCGACGTCTGGTTTTCTTGCAATTCGATCTGGAAGATAGCAAAACTTTAAACGCTCATAACTTCGTAAGGAGACGTCCTAGACCCATAAAACTTTGCAAAATGAAAATCCGTAAATATAATGCTAGAACCATGAAACTTTGCACAGTAATTCTACGCATGATCAGCTTTCCAAAACGCCATCAATCATATTTTTAAGACGTCTGGTTTTCTTGCAATTCGATCTGGAAGATAGCAAAAATAAACGAAATATACTAAACTTTAAATGATCATAATTCCGAAATGGAGCGTCACAGACACCTAAAACTTCGCACAGTAATTCTACGCATAATCAGCTTTCCAAAACGCCATCAATCATATTTTTGCGACGTGTGGTTTTCTTGCAATTCGATCTGGAAGATAGCAAAACTTTAAACGCTCATAACTTCGTAAGGAGACGTCCTAGACCCATAAAACTTTGCAAAATGAAAATCCGTAAATATAATGCTAGAACCATGAAACTTCGCACAGTAATTCTACGCATGATCAGCTTTCCAAAACGCCATCAATCATATTTTTGCGACGTCTGGTTTTCTAGCAATTCGATCTGGAAGATAGCAAAACTTTAAACGCTCATAACTTCGTAAGGAGACGTCCTAGACCCATAAAACTTTGCAAAATGAAAATCCGTAAATATAATGCTAGAACCATGAAACTTCGCACAGTGATTCTACGCATGATCAGCTTTCCAAAACGCCATCAATCATATTTTTGCGACGTCTGGTTTTCTTGCAATTCGATCTGGAAGATAGCAAAAATAAACGAAATATAGCTAAACTTTAAATGATCATAATTCCGAAATGGAGCGTCACAGACACCTAAAACTTCGCACAGTAATTCTACGCATGATCAGCTTTCCAAAACGCCATCAATCATATTTTTGCGACGTCTGGTTTTCTTGCAATTCGATCTGGAAGATAGCAAAACTTTAAACGCTCATAACTTCGTAAGGAGATGTCCTAGACCCATAAAACTTTGCAAAATGAAAATCCGTAAATATAATGCTAGGACCATGAAATTTCGCACAGTAATTCTACGCATGATCAGCTTTCCAAAACGCCATCAATCATATTTTTGCGACGTCTGGTTTTCTTGCAATTCGATCTGGAAGATAGCAAAACTTTAAACGCTCATAACTTCGTAAAGAGACGTCCTAGACCCATAAAACTTTGCAAAATGAAAATCCGTAAATATAATGCTAGAACCATGAAACTTAGCACAGTAATTCTACGCATGATCAGCTTTCCAAAACGCCATCAATCATATTTTTACGACGTCTGGTTTTCTTGCAATTCGATCTGGAAGATAGCAAAAATAAACGAAATATAGCTAAACTTTAAATGATCATAATTCCGAAATGGAGCGTCGCAGACACCTAAAACTTCGCACAGTAATTCTACGCATGATCAGCTTTCCAAAACGCCATCAATCATATTTTTGCGACGTCTGGTTTTCTTGCAATTCGATCTGGAAGATAGCAAAACTTTAAACGCTCATAACTTCGTAAGGAGACGTCCTAGACCCATAAAACTTTGCAAAATGAAAATCCGTAAATATAATGCTAGAACCATGAAACTTCGCACAGTAATTCTACGCATGATCAGCTTTCCAAAACGCCATCAATCATATTTTTGCGACGTCTGGTTTTCTAGCAATTCGATCTGGAAGATAGCAAAACTTTAAACGCTCATAACTTCGTAAGGAGACGTCCTAGACCCATAAAACTTTGCAAAATGAAAATCCGTAAATATAATGCTAGAACCATGAAACTTCGCACAGTGATTCTACGCATGATCAGCTTTCCAAAACGCCATCAATCATATTTTTGCGACGTCTGGTTTTCTTGCAATTCGATCTGGAAGATAGCAAAAATAAACGAAATATAGCTAAACTTTAAATGATCATAATTCCGAAATGGAGCGTCACAGACACCTAAAACTTCGCACAGTAATTCTACGCATGATCAGCTTTCCAAAACGCCATCAATCATATTTTTGCGACGTCTGGTTTTCTTGCAATTCGATCTGGAAGATAGCAAAACTTTAAACGCTCATAACTTCGTAAGGAGATGTCCTAGACCCATAAAACTTTGCAAAATGAAAATCCGTAAATATAATGCTAGGACCATGAAATTTCGCACAGTAATTCTACGCATGATCAGCTTTCCAAAACGCCATCAATCATATTTTTGCGACGTCTGGTTTTCTTGCAATTCGATCTGGAAGATAGCAAAACTTTAAACGCTCATAACTTCGTAAAGAGACGTCCTAGACCCATAAAACTTTGCAAAATGAAAATCCGTAAATATAATGCTAGAACCATGAAACTTAGCACAGTAATTCTACGCATGATCAGCTTTCCAAAACGCCATCAATCATATTTTTGCGACGTCTGGTTTTCTTGCAATTCGATCTGGAAGATAGCAAAACTTTAAACGCTCATAACTTCGTAAGGAGACGTCCTAGACCCATAAAACTTTACAAAATGAAAATCCGTAAATATAATGCTAGAACCATGAAACTTTGCACAGTAATTCTACGCATGATCAGCTTTCCAAAACGCCATCAATCATATTTTTACGACGTCTGGTTTTCTTGCAATTCGATCTGGAAGATAGCAAAAATAAACGAAATATAGCTAAATTTTAAATGATCATAATTCCGAAATGGAGCGTCGCAGACACCTAAAACTTCGCACAGTAATTCTACGCATGATCAGCTTTCCAAAACGCCATCAATCATATTTTTGCGACGTCTGGTTTTCTTGCAATTCGATCTGGAAGATAGCAAAACTTTAAACGCTCATAACTTCGTAAGGAGACGTCCTAGACCCATAAAACTTTGCAAAATGAAAATCCGTAAATATAATGCTAGAACCATTAAACTTCGCACAGTAATTCTACGCATGATCAGCTTTCCAAAACGCCATCAATCATATTTTTACGACGTCTGGTTTTCTTGCAATTCGATCTGGAAGATAGCAAAAATAAACGAAATATAGCTAAATTTTAAATGATCATAATTCCGAAATGGAGCGTCGCAGACACCTAAAACTTCGCACAGTAATTCTACGCATGATCAGCTTTCCAAAACGCCATCAATCATATTTTTGCGACGTCTGGTTTTCTTGCAATTCGATCTGGAAGATAGCAAAACTTTAAACGCTCATAACTTCGTAAGGAGACGTCCTAGACCCATAAAACTTTGCAAAATGAAAATCCGTAAATATAATGCTAGAACCATTAAACTTCGCACAGTAATTCTACGCATGATCAGCTTTCCAAAACGCCATCAATCATATTTTTGCGACGTCTGGTTTTCTTGCAATTCGATCTGGAAGATAGCAAAACTTTAAACGCTCATAACTTCGTAAGGAGACGTCCTAGACCCATAAAACTTTGCAAAATGAAAATCCGTAAATATAATGCTAGAACCATTAAACTTCGCACAGTAATTCTACGCATAATCAGCTTTCCAAAACGCCATCAATTATATTTTTACGACGTCTGGTTTTCTTGCAATTCGATCTGGAAGATAGCAAAACTTTAAACGCTCATAACTTCGTAAGGAGATGTCCTAGACCCATAAAACTTTGCAAAATGAAAATCCATAAATATAATGCTAGGACCATGAAACTTCGCACAGTAATTCTACGCATGATCAGCTTTCCAAAACGCCATCAATCATATTTTTGCGACGTCTGGTTTTCTTGCAATTCGATCTGGAAGATAGCAAAACTTTAAACGCTCATAACTTCGTAAGGAGACGTATTAGACCCATAAAACTTTGCAAAATGAAAATCCGTAAATATAATGCTAGAACCATGAAACTTCGCACAGTAATTCTACGCATGATCAGCTTTCCAAAACGCCATCAATCATATTTTTGCGACGTCTGGTTTTCTTGCAATTCGATCTGGAAGATAGCAAAAATAAACGAAATATAGCTAAACTTTAAATGATCATAATTCCGAAATGGAGCGTAACAGACACCTAAAACTTCGCACAGTAATTCTACGCATGATCAGCTTTCCAAAACGCCATCAATCATATTTTTGCGACGTCTGGTTTTCTTGCAATTCGATCTGGAAGATAGCAAAAATAAACGAAATATAGCTAAACTTTAAATGATCATAATTCCGAAATGGAGCGTCACAGACACCTAAAACTTCGCACAGTAATTCTACGCATGATCAGCTTTCCAAAACGCCATCAATCATATTTTTGCGACGTCTGGTTTTCTTGCAATTCGATCTGGAAGATAGCAAAACTTTAAACGCTCATAACTTCGTAAGGAGACGTCTTAGACCCATAAAACTTTACAAAATGAAAATCCGTAAATATAATGCTAGAACCATGAAACTTCGCACAGTAATTCTACGCATGATCAGCTTTCCAAAACGCCATCAATCATATTTTTGCGACGTCTGGTTTTCTTGCAATTCGATCTGGAAGATAGCAAAAATAAACGAAATATAGCTAAACTTTAAATGATCATAATTCCGAAATGGAGCGTCACAGACACCTAAAACTTCGCACAGTAATTCTACGCATGATCAGCTTTCCAAAACGCCATCAATCATATTTTTGCGACGTCTGGTTTTCTTGCAATTCGATCTGGAAGATAGCAAAACTTTAAACGCTCATAACTTCGTAAGGAGACGTCCTAGACCCATAAAACTTTGCAAAATGAAAATCCGTAAATATAATGCTAGAACCATGAAACTTCGCACAGTAATTCTACGCATGATCAGCTTTCCAAAACGCCATCAATCATATTTTTGCGACGTCTGGTTTTCTAGCAATTCGATCTGGAAGATAGCAAAACTTTAAACGCTCATAACTTCGTAAGGAGACGTCCTAGACCCATAAAACTTTGCAAAATGAAAATCCGTAAATATAATGCTAGAACCATGAAACTTCGCACAGTAATTCTACGCATGATCAGCTTTCCAAAACGCCATCAATCATATTTTTGCGACGTCTGGTTTTCTTGCAATTCGATCTGGAAGATAGCAAAAATAAACGAAATATAGCTAAACTTTAAATGATCATAATTCCGAAATGGAGCGTCACAGACACCTAAAACTTCGCACAGTAATTCTACGCATGATCAGCTTTCCAAAACGCCATCAATCATATTTTTGCGACGTCTGGTTTTCTAGCAATTCGATCTGGAAGATAGCAAAACTTTAAACGCTCATAACTTCGTAAGGAGACGTCCTAGACCCATAAAACTTTGCAAAATGAAAATCCGTAAATATAATGCTAGAACCATGAAACTTCGCACAGTAATTCTACGCATGATCAGCTTTCCAAAACGCCATCAATCATATTTTTGCGACGTCTGGTTTTCTTGCAATTCGATCTGGAAGATAGCAAAAATAAACGAAATATAGCTAAACTTTAAATGATCATAATTCCGAAATGGAGCGTCACAGACACCTAAAACTTCGCACAGTAATTCTACGCATGATCAGCTTTCCAAAACGCCATCAATCATATTTTTGCGACGTCTGGTTTTCTTGCAATTCGATCTGGAAGATAGCAAAACTTTAAACGCTCATAACTTCGTAAGGAGATGTCCTAGACCCATAAAACTTTGCAAAATGAAAATCCGTAAATATAATGCTAGGACCATGAAATTTCGCACAGTAATTCTACGCATGATCAGCTTTCCAAAACGCCATCAATCATATTTTTGCGACGTCTGGTTTTCTTGCAATTCGATCTGGAAGATAGCAAAAATAAACGAAATATAGCTAAACTTTAAATGATCATAATTCCGAAATGGAGCGTCGCAGACACCTAAAACTTCGCACAGTAATTCTACGCATGATCAGCTTTCCAAAACGCCATCAATCATATTTTTGCGACGTCTGGTTTTCTTGCAATTCGATCTGGAAGATAGCAAAACTTTAAACGCTCATAACTTCGTAAGGAGACGTCCTAGACCCATAAAACTTTGCAAAATGAAAATCCGTAAATATAATGCTAGAACCATTAAACTTCGCACAGTAATTCTACGCATGATCAGCTTTCCAAAACGCCATCAATCATATTTTTGCGACGTCTGGTTTTCTTGCAATTCGATCTGGAAGATAGCAAAACTTTAAACGCTCATAACTTCGTAAGGAGACGTCCTAGACCCATAAAACTTTGCAAAATGAAAATCCGTAAATATAATGCTAGAACCATTAAACTTCGCACAGTAATTCTACGCATGATCAGCTTTCCAAAACGCCATCAATCATATTTTTGCGACGTCTGGTTTTCTTGCAATTCGATCTGGAAGATAGCAAAACTTTAAACGCTCATAACTTCGTAAGGAGACGTCCTAGACCCATAAAACTTTGCAAAATGAAAATCCGTAAATATAATGCTAGAACCATTAAACTTCGCACAGTAATTCTACGCATGATCAGCTTTCCAAAACGCCATCAATCATATTTTTACGACGTCTGGTTTTCTTGCAATTCGATCTGGAAGATAGCAAAAATAAACGAAATATACTAAACTTTAAATGATCATAATTCCGAAATGGAGCGTCGCAGACACCTTAAACTTCGCACAGTAATTCTACGCATGATCAGCTTTCCAAAACGCCATCAATCATATTTTTGCGACGTCTGGTTTTCTTGCAATTCGATCTGGAAGATAGCAAAACTTTAAACGCTCATAACTTCGTAAGGAGACGTCCTAGACCCATAAAACTTTGCAAAATGAAAATCCGTAAATATAATGCTAGAACCATTAAACTTCGCACAGTAATTCTACGCATGATCAGCTTTCCAAAACGCCATCAATCATATTTTTGCGACGTCTGGTTTTCTTGCAATTCGATCTGGAAGATAGCAAAACTTTAAACGCTCATAACTTCGTAAGGAGACGTCCTAGACCCATAAAACTTTGCAAAATGAAAATCCGTAAATATAATGCTAGAACCATTAAACTTCGCACAGTAATTCTACGCATGATCAGCTTTCCAAAACGCCATCAATCATATTTTTGCGACGTCTGGTTTTCTTGCAATTCGATCTGGAAGATAGCAAAACTTTAAACGCTCATAACTTCGTAAGGAGACGTCCTAGACCCATAAAACTTTGCAAAATGAAAATCCGTAAATATAATGCTAGAACCATTAAACTTCGCACAGTAATTCTACGCATGATCAGATTTCCAAAACGCCATCAATCATATTTTTACGACGTCTGGTTTTCTTGCAATTCGATCTGGAAGATAGCAAAAATAAACGAAATATACTAAACTTTAAATGATCATAATTCCGAAATGGAGCGTCGCAGACACCTAAAACTTCGCACAGTAATTCTACGCATGATCAGCTTTCCAAAACGCCATCAATCATATTTTTGCGACGTCTGGTTTTCTTGCAATTCGATCTGGAAGATAGCAAAACTTTAAACGCTCATAACTTCGTAAGGAGACGTCCTAGACCCATAAAACTTTGCAAAATGAAAATCCGTAAATATAATGCTAGAACCATGAAACTTTGCACAGTAATTCTACGCATGATCAGCTTTCCAAAACGCCATCAATCATATTTTTACGACGTCTGGTTTTCTTGCAATTCGATCTGGAAGATAGCAAAAATAAACGAAATATACTAAACTTTAAATGATCATAATTCCGAAATGGAGCGTCACAGACACCTAAAACTTCGCACAGTAATTCTACGCATAATCAGCTTTCCAAAACGCCATCAATCATATTTTTGCGAAGTCTGGTTTTCTTGCAATTCGATCGGGAAGATAGCAAAACTTTAAACGCTCATAACTTCGTAAGGAGACGTCCTAGACCCATAAAACTTTGCAAAATGAAAATCCGTAAATATAATGCTAGAACCATGAAACTTCGCACAGTAATTCTACGCATGATCAGCTTTCCAAAACGCCATCAATCATATTTTTGCGACGTCTGGTTTTCTAGCAATTCGATCTGGAAGATAGCAAAACTTTAAACGCTCATAACTTCGTAAGGAGACGTCTTAGACCCATAAAACTTTGCAAAATGAAAATCCGTAAATATAATGCTAGAACCATGAAACTTCGCACAGTAATTCTACGCATGATCAGCTTTCCAAAACGCCATCAATCATATTTTTGCGACGTCTGGTTTTCTTGCAATTCGATCTGGAAGATAGCAAAAATAAACGAAATATAGCTAAACTTTAAATGATCATAATTCCGAAATGGAGCGTCACAGACACCTAAAACTTCGCACAGTAATTCTACGCATGATCAGCTTTCCAAAACGCCATCAATCATATTTTTGCGACGTCTGGTTTTCTTGCAATTCGATCTGGAAGATAGCAAAACTTTAAACGCTCATAACTTCGTAAGGAGATGTCCTAGACCCATAAAACTTTGCAAAATGAAAATCCGTAAATATAATGCTAGGACCATGAAATTTCGCACAGTAATTCTACGCATGATCAGCTTTCCAAAACGCCATCAATCATATTTTTGCGACGTCTGGTTTTCTTGCAATTCGATCTGGAAGATAGCAAAAATAAACGAAATATAGCTAAACTTTAAATGATCATAATTCCGAAATGGAGCGTCACAGACACCTAAAACTTCGCACAGTAATTCTACGCATGATCAGCTTTCCAAAACGCCATCAATCATATTTTTGCGACGTCTGGTTTTCTTGCAATTCGATCTGGAAGATAGCAAAACTTTAAACGCTCATAACTTCGTAAGGAGACGTCCTAGACCCATAAAACTTTGCAAAATGAAAATCCGTAAATATAATGCTAGAACCATTAAACTTCGCACAGTAATTCTACGCATGATCAGCTTTCCAAAACGCCATCAATCATATTTTTGCGACGTCTGGTTTTCTTGCAATTCGATCTGGAAGATAGCAAAACTTTAAACGCTCATAACTTCGTAAGGAGACGTCCTAGACCCATAAAACTTTGCAAAATGAAAATCCGTAAATATAATGCTAGAACCATTAAACTTCGCACAGTAATTCTACGCATGATCAGCTTTCCAAAACGCCATCAATCATATTTTTGCGACGTCTGGTTTTCTTGCAATTCGATCTGGAAGATAGCAAAACTTTAAACGCTCATAACTTCGTAAGGAGACGTCCTAGACCCATAAAACTTTGCAAAATGAAAATCCGTAAATATAATGCTAGAACCATTAAACTTCGCACAGTAATTCTACGCATGATCAGCTTTCCAAAACGCCATCAATCATATTTTTGCGACGTCTGGTTTTCTTGCAATTCGATCTGGAAGATAGCAAAACTTTAAACGCTCATAACTTCGTAAGGAGACGTCCTAGACCCATAAAACTTTGCAAAATGAAAATCCGTAAATATAATGCTAGAACCATTAAACTTCGCACAGTAATTCTACGCATGATCAGATTTCCAAAACGCCATCAATCATATTTTTACGACGTCTGGTTTTCTTGCAATTCGATCTGGAAGATAGCAAAAATAAACGAAATATACTAAACTTTAAATGATCATAATTCCGAAATGGAGCGTCGCAGACACCTAAAACTTCGCACAGTAATTCTACGCATGATCAGCTTTCCAAAACGCCATCAATCATATTTTTGCGACGTCTGGTTTTCTTGCAATTCGATCTGGAAGATAGCAAAACTTTAAACGCTCATAACTTCGTAAGGAGACGTCCTAGACCCATAAAACTTTGCAAAATGAAAATCCGTAAATATAATGCTAGAACCATTAAACTTCGCACAGTAATTCTACGCATGATCAGCTTTCCAAAACGCCATCAATCATATTTTTACGACGTCTGGTTTTCTTGCAATTCGATCTGGAAGATAGCAAAAATAAACGAAATATACTAAACTTTAAATGATCATAATTCAGAAATGGAGCGTCACAGACACCTAAAACTTCGCACAGTAATTCTACGCATAATCAGCTTTCCAAAACGTCATCAATTATATTTTTACGACGTCTGGTTTTCTTGCAATTCGATCTGGAAGATAGCAAAACTTTAAACGCTCATAACTTCGTAAGGAGATGTCCTAGACCCATAAAACTTTGCAAAATGAAAATCCATAAATATAATGCTAGGACCATGAAACTTCGCACAGTAATTCTACGCATGATCAGCTTTCCAAAACGCCATCAATCATATTTTTGCGACGTCTGGTTTTCTTGCAATTCGATCTGGAAGATAGCAAAACTTTAAACGCTCATAACTTCGTAAGGAGACGTATTAGACCCATAAAACTTTGCAAAATGAAAATCCGTAAATATAATGCTAGAACCATGAAACTTCGCACAGTAATTCTACGCATGATCAGCTTTCCAAAACGCCATCAATCATATTTTTGCGACGTCTGGTTTTCTTGCAATTCGATCTGGAAGATAGCAAAAATAAACGAAATATAGCTAAACTTTAAATGATCATAATTCCGAAATGGAGCGTCACAGACACCTAAAACTTCGCACAGTAATTCTACGCATGATCAGCTTTCCAAAACGCCATCAATCATATTTTTGCGACGTCTGGTTTTCTTGCAATTCGATCTGGAAGATAGCAAAAATAAACGAAATATACTAAACTTTAAATGATCATAATTCCGAAATGGAGCGTCGCAGACACCTAAAACTTCGCACAGTAATTCTACGCATGATCAGCTTTCCAAAACGCCATCAATCATATTTTTGCGACGTCTGGTTTTCTTGCAATTCGATCTGGAAGATAGCAAAACTTTAAACGCTCATAACTTCGTAAGGAGACGTCCTAGACCCATAAAACTTTGCAAAATGAAAATCCGTAAATATAATGCTAGAACCATTAAACTTCGCACAGTAATTCTACGCATGATCAGCTTTCCAAAACGCCATCAATCATATTTTTGCGACGTCTGGTTTTCTTGCAATTCGATCTGGAAGATAGCAAAACTTTAAACGCTCATAACTTCGTAAGGAGACGTCCTAGACCCATAAAACTTTGCAAAATGAAAATCCGTAAATATAATGCTAGAACCATTAAACTTCGCACAGTAATTCTACGCATGATCAGCTTTCCAAAACGCCATCAATCATATTTTTACGACGTCTGGTTTTCTTGCAATTCGATCTGGAAGATAGCAAAAATAAACGAAATATACTAAACTTTAAATGATCATAATTCCGAAATGGAGCGTCGCAGACACCTAAAACTTCGCACAGTAATTCTACGCATGATCAGCTTTCCAAAACGCCATCAATCATATTTTTGCGACGTCTGGTTTTCTAGCAATTCGATCTGGAAGATAGCAAAACTTTAAACGCTCATAACTTCGTAAGGAGACGTCCTAGACCCATAAAACTTTGCAAAATGAAAATCCGTAAATATAATGCTAGAACCATGAAACTTCGCACAGTGATTCTACGCATGATCAGCTTTCCAAAACGCCATCAATCATATTTTTGCGACGTCTGGTTTTCTTGCAATTCGATCTGGAAGATAGCAAAAATAAACGAAATATAGCTAAACTTTAAATGATCATAATTCCGAAATGGAGCGTCACAGACACCTAAAACTTCGCACAGTAATTCTACGCATGATCAGCTTTCCAAAACGCCATCAATCATATTTTTGCGACGTCTGGTTTTCTTGCAATTCGATCTGGAAGATAGCAAAACTTTAAACGCTCATAACTTCGTAAGGAGATGTCCTAGACCCATAAAACTTTGCAAAATGAAAATCCGTAAATATAATGCTAGGACCATGAAATTTCGCACAGTAATTCTACGCATGATCAGCTTTCCAAAACGCCATCAATCATATTTTTGCGACGTCTGGTTTTCTTGCAATTCGATCTGGAAGATAGCAAAACTTTAAACGCTCATAACTTCGTAAAGAGACGTCCTAGACCCATAAAACTTTGCAAAATGAAAATCCGTAAATATAATGCTAGAACCATGAAACTTAGCACAGTAATTCTACGCATGATCAGCTTTCCAAAACGCCATCAATCATATTTTTGCGACGTCTGGTTTTCTTGCAATTCGATCTGGAAGATAGCAAAACTTTAAACGCTCATAACTTCGTAAGGAGACGTCCTAGACCCATAAAACTTTACAAAATGAAAATCCGTAAATATAATGCTAGAACCATGAAACTTTGCACAGTAATTCTACGCATGATCAGCTTTCCAAAACGCCATCAATCATATTTTTACGACGTCTGGTTTTCTTGCAATTCGATC
Source organism: Myopa tessellatipennis (assembly GCA_943737955.2). Taxonomy (NCBI): domain Eukaryota; kingdom Metazoa; phylum Arthropoda; class Insecta; order Diptera; family Conopidae; genus Myopa; species Myopa tessellatipennis. Next base: position 14,513,955 of record OX031314.1, on the reverse strand, counting down.
TGGAAGATAGCAAAAATAAACGAAATATAGCTAAATTTTAAATGATCATAATTCCGAAATGGAGCGTCGCAGACACCTAAAACTTCGCACAGTAATTCTACGCATGATCAGCTTTCCAAAACGCCATCAATCATATTTTTGCGACGTCTGGTTTTCTTGCAATTCGATCTGGAAGATAGCAAAACTTTAAACGCTCATAACTTCGTAAGGAGACGTCCTAGACCCATAAAACTTTGCAAAATGAAAATCCGTAAATATAATGCTAGAACCATTAAACTTCGCACAGTAATTCTACGCATGATCAGCTTTCCAAAACGCCATCAATCATATTTTTACTACGTCTGGTTTTCTTGCAATTCGATCTGGAAGATAGCAAAAATAAACGAAATATAGCTAAATTTTAAATGATCATAATTCCGAAATGGAGCGTCGCAGACACCTAAAACTTCGCACAGTAATTCTACGCATGATCAGCTTTCCAAAACGCCATCAATCATATTTTTGCGACGTCTGGTTTTCTTGCAATTCGATCTGGAAGATAGCAAAACTTTAAACGCTCATAACTTCGTAAGGAGACGTCCTAGACCCATAAAACTTTGCAAAATGAAAATCCGTAAATATAATGCTAGAACCATTAAACTTCGCACAGTAATTCTACGCATGATCAGCTTTCCAAAACGCCATCAATCATATTTTTGCGACGTCTGGTTTTCTTGCAATTCGATCTGGAAGATAGCAAAACTTTAAACGCTCATAACTTCGTAAGGAGACGTCCTAGACCCATAAAACTTTGCAAAATGAAAATCCGTAAATATAATGCTAGAACCATTAAACTTCGCACAGTAATTCTACGCATAATCAGCTTTCCAAAACGCCATCAATTATATTTTTACGACGTCTGGTTTTCTTGCAATTCGATCTGGAAGATAGCAAAACTTTAAACGCTCATAACTTCGTAAGGAGATGTCCTAGACCCATAAAACTTTGCAAAATGAAAATCCATAAATATAATGCTAGGACCATGAAACTTCGCACAGTAATTCTACGCATGATCAGCTTTCCAAAACGCCATCAATCATATTTTTGCGACGTCTGGTTTTCTTGCAATTCGATCTGGAAGATAGCAAAACTTTAAACGCTCATAACTTCGTAAGGAGACGTATTAGACCCATAAAACTTTGCAAAATGAAAATCCGTAAATATAATGCTAGAACCATGAAACTTCGCACAGTAATTCTACGCATGATCAGCTTTCCAAAACGCCATCAATCATATTTTTGCGACGTCTGGTTTTCTTGCAATTCGATCTGGAAGATAGCAAAAATAAACGAAATATAGCTAAACTTTAAATGATCATAATTCCGAAATGGAGCGTAACAGACACCTAAAACTTCGCACAGTAATTCTACGCATGATCAGCTTTCCAAAACGCCATCAATCATATTTTTGCGACGTCTGGTTTTCTTGCAATTCGATCTGGAAGATAGCAAAAATAAACGAAATATAGCTAAACTTTAAATGATCATAATTCCGAAATGGAGCGTCACAGACACCTAAAACTTCGCACAGTAATTCTACGCATGATCAGCTTTCCAAAACGCCATCAATCATATTTTTGCGACGTCTGGTTTTCTTGCAATTCGATCTGGAAGATAGCAAAACTTTAAACGCTCATAACTTCGTAAGGAGACGTCTTAGACCCATAAAACTTTACAAAATGAAAATCCGTAAATATAATGCTAGAACCATGAAACTTCGCACAGTAATTCTACGCATGATCAGCTTTCCAAAACGCCATCAATCATATTTTTGCGACGTCTGGTTTTCTTGCAATTCGATCTGGAAGATAGCAAAAATAAACGAAATATAGCTAAACTTTAAATGATCATAATTCCGAAATGGAGCGTCACAGACACCTAAAACTTCGCACAGTAATTCTACGCATGATCAGCTTTCCAAAACGCCATCAATCATATTTTTGCGACGTCTGGTTTTCTTGCAATTCGATCTGGAAGATAGCAAAACTTTAAACGCTCATAACTTCGTAAGGAGACGTCCTAGACCCATAAAACTTTGCAAAATGAAAATCCGTAAATATAATGCTAGAACCATGAAACTTCGCACAGTAATTCTACGCATGATCAGCTTTCCAAAACGCCATCAATCATATTTTTGCGACGTCTGGTTTTCTAGCAATTCGATCTGGAAGATAGCAAAACTTTAAACGCTCATAACTTCGTAAGGAGACGTCCTAGACCCATAAAACTTTGCAAAATGAAAATCCGTAAATATAATGCTAGAACCATGAAACTTCGCACAGTAATTCTACGCATGATCAGCTTTCCAAAACGCCATCAATCATATTTTTGCGACGTCTGGTTTTCTTGCAATTCGATCTGGAAGATAGCAAAAATAAACGAAATATAGCTAAACTTTAAATGATCATAATTCCGAAATGGAGCGTCACAGACACCTAAAACTTCGCACAGTAATTCTACGCATGATCAGCTTTCCAAAACGCCATCAATCATATTTTTGCGACGTCTGGTTTTCTAGCAATTCGATCTGGAAGATAGCAAAACTTTAAACGCTCATAACTTCGTAAGGAGACGTCCTAGACCCATAAAACTTTGCAAAATGAAAATCCGTAAATATAATGCTAGAACCATGAAACTTCGCACAGTAATTCTACGCATGATCAGCTTTCCAAAACGCCATCAATCATATTTTTGCGACGTCTGGTTTTCTTGCAATTCGATCTGGAAGATAGCAAAAATAAACGAAATATAGCTAAACTTTAAATGATCATAATTCCGAAATGGAGCGTCACAGACACCTAAAACTTCGCACAGTAATTCTACGCATGATCAGCTTTCCAAAACGCCATCAATCATATTTTTGCGACGTCTGGTTTTCTTGCAATTCGATCTGGAAGATAGCAAAACTTTAAACGCTCATAACTTCGTAAGGAGATGTCCTAGACCCATAAAACTTTGCAAAATGAAAATCCGTAAATATAATGCTAGGACCATGAAATTTCGCACAGTAATTCTACGCATGATCAGCTTTCCAAAACGCCATCAATCATATTTTTGCGACGTCTGGTTTTCTTGCAATTCGATCTGGAAGATAGCAAAAATAAACGAAATATAGCTAAACTTTAAATGATCATAATTCCGAAATGGAGCGTCGCAGACACCTAAAACTTCGCACAGTAATTCTACGCATGATCAGCTTTCCAAAACGCCATCAATCATATTTTTGCGACGTCTGGTTTTCTTGCAATTCGATCTGGAAGATAGCAAAACTTTAAACGCTCATAACTTCGTAAGGAGACGTCCTAGACCCATAAAACTTTGCAAAATGAAAATCCGTAAATATAATGCTAGAACCATTAAACTTCGCACAGTAATTCTACGCATGATCAGCTTTCCAAAACGCCATCAATCATATTTTTGCGACGTCTGGTTTTCTTGCAATTCGATCTGGAAGATAGCAAAACTTTAAACGCTCATAACTTCGTAAGGAGACGTCCTAGACCCATAAAACTTTGCAAAATGAAAATCCGTAAATATAATGCTAGAACCATTAAACTTCGCACAGTAATTCTACGCATGATCAGCTTTCCAAAACGCCATCAATCATATTTTTGCGACGTCTGGTTTTCTTGCAATTCGATCTGGAAGATAGCAAAACTTTAAACGCTCATAACTTCGTAAGGAGACGTCCTAGACCCATAAAACTTTGCAAAATGAAAATCCGTAAATATAATGCTAGAACCATTAAACTTCGCACAGTAATTCTACGCATGATCAGCTTTCCAAAACGCCATCAATCATATTTTTACGACGTCTGGTTTTCTTGCAATTCGATCTGGAAGATAGCAAAAATAAACGAAATATACTAAACTTTAAATGATCATAATTCCGAAATGGAGCGTCGCAGACACCTTAAACTTCGCACAGTAATTCTACGCATGATCAGCTTTCCAAAACGCCATCAATCATATTTTTGCGACGTCTGGTTTTCTTGCAATTCGATCTGGAAGATAGCAAAACTTTAAACGCTCATAACTTCGTAAGGAGACGTCCTAGACCCATAAAACTTTGCAAAATGAAAATCCGTAAATATAATGCTAGAACCATTAAACTTCGCACAGTAATTCTACGCATGATCAGCTTTCCAAAACGCCATCAATCATATTTTTGCGACGTCTGGTTTTCTTGCAATTCGATCTGGAAGATAGCAAAACTTTAAACGCTCATAACTTCGTAAGGAGACGTCCTAGACCCATAAAACTTTGCAAAATGAAAATCCGTAAATATAATGCTAGAACCATTAAACTTCGCACAGTAATTCTACGCATGATCAGCTTTCCAAAACGCCATCAATCATATTTTTGCGACGTCTGGTTTTCTTGCAATTCGATCTGGAAGATAGCAAAACTTTAAACGCTCATAACTTCGTAAGGAGACGTCCTAGACCCATAAAACTTTGCAAAATGAAAATCCGTAAATATAATGCTAGAACCATTAAACTTCGCACAGTAATTCTACGCATGATCAGATTTCCAAAACGCCATCAATCATATTTTTACGACGTCTGGTTTTCTTGCAATTCGATCTGGAAGATAGCAAAAATAAACGAAATATACTAAACTTTAAATGATCATAATTCCGAAATGGAGCGTCGCAGACACCTAAAACTTCGCACAGTAATTCTACGCATGATCAGCTTTCCAAAACGCCATCAATCATATTTTTGCGACGTCTGGTTTTCTTGCAATTCGATCTGGAAGATAGCAAAACTTTAAACGCTCATAACTTCGTAAGGAGACGTCCTAGACCCATAAAACTTTGCAAAATGAAAATCCGTAAATATAATGCTAGAACCATGAAACTTTGCACAGTAATTCTACGCATGATCAGCTTTCCAAAACGCCATCAATCATATTTTTACGACGTCTGGTTTTCTTGCAATTCGATCTGGAAGATAGCAAAAATAAACGAAATATACTAAACTTTAAATGATCATAATTCCGAAATGGAGCGTCACAGACACCTAAAACTTCGCACAGTAATTCTACGCATAATCAGCTTTCCAAAACGCCATCAATCATATTTTTGCGAAGTCTGGTTTTCTTGCAATTCGATCGGGAAGATAGCAAAACTTTAAACGCTCATAACTTCGTAAGGAGACGTCCTAGACCCATAAAACTTTGCAAAATGAAAATCCGTAAATATAATGCTAGAACCATGAAACTTCGCACAGTAATTCTACGCATGATCAGCTTTCCAAAACGCCATCAATCATATTTTTGCGACGTCTGGTTTTCTAGCAATTCGATCTGGAAGATAGCAAAACTTTAAACGCTCATAACTTCGTAAGGAGACGTCCTAGACCCATAAAACTTTGCAAAATGAAAATCCGTAAATATAATGCTAGAACCATGAAACTTCGCACAGTAATTCTACGCATGATCAGCTTTCCAAAACGCCATCAATCATATTTTTGCGACGTCTGGTTTTCTTGCAATTCGATCTGGAAGATAGCAAAAATAAACGAAATATAGCTAAACTTTAAATGATCATAATTCCGAAATGGAGCGTCACAGACACCTAAAACTTCGCACAGTAATTCTACGCATGATCAGCTTTCCAAAACGCCATCAATCATATTTTTGCGACGTCTGGTTTTCTTGCAATTCGATCTGGAAGATAGCAAAACTTTAAACGCTCATAACTTCGTAAGGAGATGTCCTAGACCCATAAAACTTTGCAAAATGAAAATCCGTAAATATAATGCTAGGACCATGAAATTTCGCACAGTAATTCTACGCATGATCAGCTTTCCAAAACGCCATCAATCATATTTTTGCGACGTCTGGTTTTCTTGCAATTCGATCTGGAAGATAGCAAAAATAAACGAAATATAGCTAAACTTTAAATGATCATAATTCCGAAATGGAACGTCGCAGACACCTAAAACTTCGCACAGTAATTCTACGCATGATCAGCTTTCCAAAACGCCATCAATCATATTTTTGCGACGTCTGGTTTTCTTGCAATTCGATCTGGAAGATAGCAAAACTTTAAACGCTCATAACTTCGTAAGGAGACGTCCTAGACCCATAAAACTTTGCAAAATGAAAATCCGTAAATATAATGCTAGAACCATTAAACTTCGCACAGTAATTCTACGCATGATCAGCTTTCCAAAACGCCATCAATCATATTTTTGCGACGTCTGGTTTTCTTGCAATTCGATCTGGAAGATAGCAAAACTTTAAACGCTCATAACTTCGTAAGGAGACGTCCTAGACCCATAAAACTTTGCAAAATGAAAATCCGTAAATATAATGCTAGAACCATTAAACTTCGCACAGTAATTCTACGCATGATCAGCTTTCCAAAACGCCATCAATCATATTTTTGCGACGTCTGGTTTTCTTGCAATTCGATCTGGAAGATAGCAAAACTTTAAACGCTCATAACTTCGTAAGGAGACGTCCTAGACCCATAAAACTTTGCAAAATGAAAATCCGTAAATATAATGCTAGAACCATTAAACTTCGCACAGTAATTCTACGCATGATCAGCTTTCCAAAACGCCATCAATCATATTTTTGCGACGTCTGGTTTTCTTGCAATTCGATCTGGAAGATAGCAAAACTTTAAACGCTCATAACTTCGTAAGGAGACGTCCTAGACCCATAAAACTTTGCAAAATGAAAATCCGTAAATATAATGCTAGAACCATTAAACTTCGCACAGTAATTCTACGCATGATCAGCTTTCCAAAACGCCATCAATCATATTTTTGCGACGTCTGGTTTTCTTGCAATTCGATCTGGAAGATAGCAAAACTTTAAACGCTCATAACTTCGTAAGGAGACGTCCTAGACCCATAAAACTTTGCAAAATGAAAATCCGTAAATATAATGCTAGAACCATTAAACTTCGCACAGTAATTCTACGCATGATCAGATTTCCAAAACGCCATCAATCATATTTTTACGACGTCTGGTTTTCTTGCAATTCGATCTGGAAGATAGCAAAAATAAACGAAATATACTAAACTTTAAATGATCATAATTCCGAAATGGAGCGTCGCAGACACCTAAAACTTCGCACAGTAATTCTACGCATGATCAGCTTTCCAAAACGCCATCAATCATATTTTTGCGACGTCTGGTTTTCTTGCAATTCGATCTGGAAGATAGCAAAACTTTAAACGCTCATAACTTCGTAAGGAGACGTCCTAGACCCATAAAACTTTGCAAAATGAAAATCCGTAAATATAATGCTAGAACCATGAAACTTTGCACAGTAATTCTACGCATGATCAGCTTTCCAAAACGCCATCAATCATATTTTTACGACGTCTGGTTTTCTTGCAATTCGATCTGGAAGATAGCAAAAATAAACGAAATATACTAAACTTTAAATGATCATAATTCCGAAATGGAGCGTCACAGACACCTAAAACTTCGCACAGTAATTCTACGCATAATCAGCTTTCCAAAACGCCATCAATCATATTTTTGCGAAGTCTGGTTTTCTTGCAATTCGATCGGGAAGATAGCAAAACTTTAAACGCTCATAACTTCGTAAGGAGACGTCCTAGACCCATAAAACTTTGCAAAATGAAAATCCGTAAATATAATGCTAGAACCATGAAACTTCGCACAGTAATTCTACGCATGATCAGCTTTCCAAAACGCCATCAATCATATTTTTGCGACGTCTGGTTTTCTAGCAATTCGATCTGGAAGATAGCAAAACTTTAAACGCTCATAACTTCGTAAGGAGACGTCCTAGACCCATAAAACTTTGCAAAATGAAAATCCGTAAATATAATGCTAGAACCATGAAACTTCGCACAGTAATTCTACGCATGATCAGCTTTCCAAAACGCCATCAATCATATTTTTGCGACGTCTGGTTTTCTTGCAATTCGATCTGGAAGATAGCAAAAATAAACGAAATATAGCTAAACTTTAAATGATCATAATTCCGAAATGGAGCGTCACAGACACCTAAAACTTCGCACAGTAATTCTACGCATGATCAGCTTTCCAAAACGCCATCAATCATATTTTTGCGACGTCTGGTTTTCTTGCAATTCGATCTGGAAGATAGCAAAACTTTAAACGCTCATAACTTCGTAAGGAGATGTCCTAGACCCATAAAACTTTGCAAAATGAAAATCCGTAAATATAATGCTAGGACCATGAAATTTCGCACAGTAATTCTACGCATGATCAGCTTTCCAAAACGCCATCAATCATATTTTTGCGACGTCTGGTTTTCTTGCAATTCGATCTGGAAGATAGCAAAAATAAACGAAATATAGCTAAACTTTAAATGATCATAATTCCGAAATGGAACGTCGCAGACACCTAAAACTTCGCACAGTAATTCTACGCATGATCAGCTTTCCAAAACGCCATCAATCATATTTTTGCGACGTCTGGTTTTCTTGCAATTCGATCTGGAAGATAGCAAAACTTTAAACGCTCATAACTTCGTAAGGAGACGTCCTAGACCCATAAAACTTTGCAAAATGAAAATCCGTAAATATAATGCTAGAACCATTAAACTTCGCACAGTAATTCTACGCATGATCAGCTTTCCAAAACGCCATCAATCATATTTTTGCGACGTCTGGTTTTCTTGCAATTCGATCTGGAAGATAGCAAAACTTTAAACGCTCATAACTTCGTAAGGAGACGTCCTAGACCCATAAAACTTTGCAAAATGAAAATCCGTAAATATAATGCTAGAACCATTAAACTTCGCACAGTAATTCTACGCATGATCAGCTTTCCAAAACGCCATCAATCATATTTTTGCGACGTCTGGTTTTCTTGCAATTCGATCTGGAAGATAGCAAAACTTTAAACGCTCATAACTTCGTAAGGAGACGTCCTAGACCCATAAAACTTTGCAAAATGAAAATCCGTAAATATAATGCTAGAACCATTAAACTTCGCACAGTAATTCTACGCATGATCAGCTTTCCAAAACGCCATCAATCATATTTTTGCGACGTCTGGTTTTCTTGCAATTCGATCTGGAAGATAGCAAAACTTTAAACGCTCATAACTTCGTAAGGAGACGTCCTAGACCCATAAAACTTTGCAAAATGAAAATCCGTAAATATAATGCTAGAACCATTAAACTTCGCACAGTAATTCTACGCATGATCAGCTTTCCAAAACGCCATCAATCATATTTTTACGACGTCTGGTTTTCTTGCAATTCGATCTGGAAGATAGCAAAAATAAACGAAATATACTAAACTTTAAATGATCATAATTCCGAAATGGAGCGTCGCAGACACCTAAAACTTCGCACAGTAATTCTACGCATGATCAGCTTTCCAAAACGCCATCAATCATATTTTTGCGACGTCTGGTTTTCTTGCAATTCGATCTGGAAGATAGCAAAACTTTAAACGCTCATAACTTCGTAAGGAGACGTCCTAGACCCATAAAACTTTGCAAAATGAAAATCCGTAAATATAATGCTAGAACCATTAAACTTCGCACAGTAATTCTACGCATGATCAGCTTTCCAAAACAAAACTTTAAAAAAGCAAAACTTTAAACGCTCATAACTTCGTAAGGAGACGTCCTAGACCCATAAAACTTTGCAAAATGAAAATCCGTAAATATAATGCTAGAACCATTAAACTTCGCACAGTAATTCTACGCATGATCAGCTTTCCAAAACGCCATCAATCATATTTTTGCGACGTCTGGTTTTCTTGCAATTCGATCTGGAAGATAGCAAAACTTTAAACGCTCATAACTTCGTAAGGAGACGTCCTAGACCCATAAAACTTTGCAAAATGAAAATCCGTAAATATAATGCTAGAACCATTAAACTTCGCACAGTAATTCTACGCATGATCAGCTTTCCAAAACGCCATCAATCATATTTTTGCGACGTCTGGTTTTCTTGCAATTCGATCTGGAAGATAGCAAAACTTTAAACGCTCATAACTTCGTAAGGAGACGTCCTAGACCCATAAAACTTTGCAAAATGAAAATCCGTAAATATAATGCTAGAACCATTAAACTTCGCACAGTAATTCTACGCATGATCAGCTTTCCAAAACGCCATCAATCATATTTTTACGACGTCTGGTTTTCTTGCAATTCGATCTGGAAGATAGCAAAAATAAACGAAATATACTAAACTTTAAATGATCATAATTCCGAAATGGAGCGTCGCAGACACCTAAAACTTCGCACAGTAATTCTACGCATGATCAGCTTTCCAAAACGCCATCAATCATATTTTTGCGACGTCTGGTTTTCTTGCAATTCGATCTGGAAGATAGCAAAACTTTAAACGCTCATAACTTCGTAAGGAGACGTCCTAGACCCATAAAACTTTGCAAAATGAAAATCCGTAAATATAATGCTAGAACCATTAAACTTCGCACAGTAATTCTACGCATGATCAGCTTTCCAAAACGCCATCAATCATATTTTTGCGACGTCTGGTTTTCTTGCAATTCGATCTGGAAGATAGCAAAACTTTAAACGCTCATAACTTCGTAAGGAGACGTCCTAGACCCATAAAACTTTGCAAAATGAAAATCCGTAAATATAATGCTAGAACCATTAAACTTCGCACAGTAATTCTACGCATGATCAGCTTTCCAAAACGCCATCAATCATATTTTTGCGACGTCTGGTTTTCTTGCAATTCGATCTGGAAGATAGCAAAACTTTAAACGCTCATAACTTCGTAAGGAGACGTCCTAGACCCATAAAACTTTGCAAAATGAAAATCCGTAAATATAATGCTAGAACCATTAAACTTCGCACAGTAATTCTACGCATGATCAGATTTCCAAAACGCCATCAATCATATTTTTACGACGTCTGGTTTTCTTGCAATTCGATCTGGAAGATAGCAAAAATAAACGAAATATACTAAACTTTAAATGATCATAATTCCGAAATGGAGCGTCGCAGACACCTAAAACTTCGCACAGTAATTCTACGCATGATCAGCTTTCCAAAACGCCATCAATCATATTTTTGCGACGTCTGGTTTTCTTGCAATTCGATCTGGAAGATAGCAAAACTTTAAACGCTCATAACTTCGTAAGGAGACGTCCTAGACCCATAAAACTTTGCAAAATGAAAATCCGTAAATATAATGCTAGAACCATTAAACTTCGCACAGTAATTCTACGCATGATCAGCTTTCCAAAACGCCATCAATCATATTTTTACGACGTCTGGTTTTCTTGCAATTCGATCTGGAAGATAGCAAAAATAAACGAAATATACTAAACTTTAAATGATCATAATTCAGAAATGGAGCGTCACAGACACCTAAAACTTCGCACAGTAATTCTACGCATAATCAGCTTTCCAAAACGTCATCAATTATATTTTTACGACGTCTGGTTTTCTTGCAATTCGATCTGGAAGATAGCAAAACTTTAAACGCTCATAACTTCGTAAGGAGATGTCCTAGACCCATAAAACTTTGCAAAATGAAAATCCATAAATATAATGCTAGGACCATGAAACTTCGCACAGTAATTCTACGCATGATCAGCTTTCCAAAACGCCATCAATCATATTTTTGCGACGTCTGGTTTTCTTGCAATTCGATCTGGAAGATAGCAAAAATAAACGAAATATAGCTAAACTTTAAATGATCATAATTCCGAAATGGAGCGTCACAGACACCTAAAACTTCGCACAGTAATTCTACGCATGATCAGCTTTCCAAAACGCCATCAATCATATTTTTGCGACGTCTGGTTTTCTTGCAATTCGATCTGGAAGATAGCAAAAATAAACGAAATATACTAAACTTTAAATGATCATAATTCCGAAATGGAGCGTCGCAGACACCTAAAACTTCGCACAGTAATTCTACGCATGATCAGCTTTCCAAAACGCCATCAATCATATTTTTGCGACGTCTGGTTTTCTTGCAATTCGATCTGGAAGATAGCAAAACTTTAAACGCTCATAACTTCGTAAGGAGACGTCCTAGACCCATAAAACTTTGCAAAATGAAAATCCGTAAATATAATGCTAGAACCATTAAACTTCGCACAGTAATTCTACGCATGATCAGCTTTCCAAAACGCCATCAATCATATTTTTGCGACGTCTGGTTTTCTTGCAATTCGATCTGGAAGATAGCAAAACTTTAAACGCTCATAACTTCGTAAGGAGACGTCCTAGACCCATAAAACTTTGCAAAATGAAAATCCGTAAATATAATGCTAGAACCATTAAACTTCGCACAGTAATTCTACGCATGATCAGCTTTCCAAAACGCCATCAATCATATTTTTGCGACGTCTGGTTTTCTTGCAATTCGATCTGGAAGATAGCAAAACTTTAAACGCTCATAACTTCGTAAGGAGACGTCCTAGACCCATAAAACTTTGCAAAATGAAAATCCGTAAATATAATGCTAGAACCATTAAACTTCGCACAGTAATTCTACGCATGATCAGCTTTCCAAAACGCCATCAATCATATTTTTACGACGTCTGGTTTTCTTGCAATTCGATCTGGAAGATAGCAAAAATAAACGAAATATACTAAACTTTAAATGATCATAATTCCGAAATGGAGCGTCGCAGACACCTAAAACTTCGCACAGTAATTCTACGCATGATCAGCTTTCCAAAACGCCATCAATCATATTTTTGCGACGTCTGGTTTTCTTGCAATTCGATCTGGAAGATAGCAAAACTTTAAACGCTCATAACTTCGTAAGGAGACGTCCTAGACCCATAAAACTTTGCAAAATGAAAATCCGTAAATATAATGCTAGAACCATTAAACTTCGCACAGTAATTCTACGCATGATCAGCTTTCCAAAACGCCATCAATCATATTTTTGCGACGTCTGGTTTTCTTGCAATTCGATCTGGAAGATAGCAAAACTTTAAACGCTCATAACTTCGTAAGGAGACGTCCTAGACCCATAAAACTTTGCAAAATGAAAATCCGTAAATATAATGCTAGAACCATTAAACTTCGCACAGTAATTCTACGCATGATCAGCTTTCCAAAACGCCATCAATCATATTTTTGCGACGTCTGGTTTTCTTGCAATTCGATCTGGAAGATAGCAAAACTTTAAACGCTCATAACTTCGTAAGGAGACGTCCTAGACCCATAAAACTTTGCAAAATGAAAATCCGTAAATATAATGCTAGAACCATTAAACTTCGCACAGTAATTCTACGCATGATCAGATTTCCAAAACGCCATCAATCATATTTTTACGACGTCTGGTTTTCTTGCAATTCGATCTGGAAGATAGCAAAAATAAACGAAATATACTAAACTTTAAATGATCATAATTCCGAAATGGAGCGTCGCAGACACCTAAAACTTCGCACAGTAATTCTACGCATGATCAGCTTTCCAAAACGCCATCAATCATATTTTTGCGACGTCTGGTTTTCTTGCAATTCGATCTGGAAGATAGCAAAACTTTAAACGCTCATAACTTCGTAAGGAGACGTCCTAGACCCATAAAACTTTGCAAAATGAAAATCCGTAAATATAATGCTAGAACCATTAAACTTCGCACAGTAATTCTACGCATGATCAGCTTTCCAAAACGCCATCAATCATATTTTTACGACGTCTGGTTTTCTTGCAATTCGATCTGGAAGATAGCAAAAATAAACGAAATATACTAAACTTTAAATGATCATAATTCAGAAATGGAGCGTCACAGACACCTAAAACTTCGCACAGTAATTCTACGCATAATCAGCTTTCCAAAACGTCATCAATTATATTTTTACGACGTCTGGTTTTCTTGCAATTCGATCTGGAAGATAGCAAAACTTTAAACGCTCATAACTTCGTAAGGAGATGTCCTAGACCCATAAAACTTTGCAAAATGAAAATCCATAAATATAATGCTAGGACCATGAAACTTCGCACAGTAATTCTACGCATGATCAGCTTTCCAAAACGCCATCAATCATATTTTTGCGACGTCTGGTTTTCTTGCAATTCGATCTGGAAGATAGCAAAACTTTAAACGCTCATAACTTCGTAAGGAGACGTATTAGACCCATAAAACTTTGCAAAATGAAAATCCGTAAATATAATGCTAGAACCATGAAACTTCGCACAGTAATTCTACGCATGATCAGCTTTCCAAAACGCCATCAATCATATTTTTGCGACGTCTGGTTTTCTTGCAATTCGATCTGGAAGATAGCAAAAATAAACGAAATATAGCTAAACTTTAAATGATCATAATTCCGAAATGGAGCGTCACAGACACCTAAAACTTCGCACAGTAATTCTACGCATGATCAGCTTTCCAAAACGCCATCAATCATATTTTTGCGACGTCTGGTTTTCTTGCAATTCGATCTGGAAGATAGCAAAAATAAACGAAATATACTAAACTTTAAATGATCATAATTCCGAAATGGAGCGTCGCAGACACCTAAAACTTCGCACAGTAATTCTACGCATGATCAGCTTTCCAAAACGCCATCAATCATATTTTTGCGACGTCTGGTTTTCTTGCAATTCGATCTGGAAGATAGCAAAACTTTAAACGCTCATAACTTCGTAAGGAGACGTCCTAGACCCATAAAACTTTGCAAAATGAAAATCCGTAAATATAATGCTAGAACCATTAAACTTCGCACAGTAATTCTACGCATGATCAGCTTTCCAAAACGCCATCAATCATATTTTTGCGACGTCTGGTTTTCTTGCAATTCGATCTGGAAGATAGCAAAACTTTAAACGCTCATAACTTCGTAAGGAGACGTCCTAGACCCATAAAACTTTGCAAAATGAAAATCCGTAAATATAATGCTAGAACCATTAAACTTCGCACAGTAATTCTACGCATGATCAGCTTTCCAAAACGCCATCAATCATATTTTTGCGACGTCTGGTTTTCTTGCAATTCGATCTGGAAGATAGCAAAACTTTAAACGCTCATAACTTCGTAAGGAGACGTCCTAGACCCATAAAACTTTGCAAAATGAAAATCCGTAAATATAATGCTAGAACCATTAAACTTCGCACAGTAATTCTACGCATGATCAGCTTTCCAAAACGCCATCAATCATATTTTTACGACGTCTGGTTTTCTTGCAATTCGATCTGGAAGATAGCAAAAATAAACGAAATATACTAAACTTTAAATGATCATAATTCCGAAATGGAGCGTCGCAGACACCTAAAACTTCGCACAGTAATTCTACGCATGATCAGCTTTCCAAAACGCCATCAATCATATTTTTGCGACGTCTGGTTTTCTTGCAATTCGATCTGGAAGATAGCAAAACTTTAAACGCTCATAACTTCGTAAGGAGACGTCCTAGACCCATAAAACTTTGCAAAATGAAAATCCGTAAATATAATGCTAGAACCATTAAACTTCGCACAGTAATTCTACGCATGATCAGCTTTCCAAAACAAAACTTTAAAAAAGCAAAACTTTAAACGCTCATAACTTCGTAAGGAGACGTCCTAGACCCATAAAACTTTGCAAAATGAAAATCCGTAAATATAATGCTAGAACCATTAAACTTCGCACAGTAATTCTACGCATGATCAGCTTTCCAAAACGCCATCAATCATATTTTTGCGACGTCTGGTTTTCTTGCAATTCGATCTGGAAGATAGCAAAACTTTAAACGCTCATAACTTCGTAAGGAGACGTCCTAGACCCATAAAACTTTGCAAAATGAAAATCCGTAAATATAATGCTAGAACCATTAAACTTCGCACAGTAATTCTACGCATGATCAGCTTTCCAAAACGCCATCAATCATATTTTTGCGACGTCTGGTTTTCTTGCAATTCGATCTGGAAGATAGCAAAACTTTAAACGCTCATAACTTCGTAAGGAGACGTCCTAGACCCATAAAACTTTGCAAAATGAAAATCCGTAAATATAATGCTAGAACCATTAAACTTCGCACAGTAATTCTACGCATGATCAGCTTTCCAAAACGCCATCAATCATATTTTTACGACGTCTGGTTTTCTTGCAATTCGATCTGGAAGATAGCAAAAATAAACGAAATATACTAAACTTTAAATGATCATAATTCCGAAATGGAGCGTCGCAGACACCTAAAACTTCGCACAGTAATTCTACGCATGATCAGCTTTCCAAAACGCCATCAATCATATTTTTGCGACGTCTGGTTTTCTTGCAATTCGATCTGGAAGATAGCAAAACTTTAAACGCTCATAACTTCGTAAGGAGACGTCCTAGACCCATAAAACTTTGCAAAATGAAAATCCGTAAATATAATGCTAGAACCATTAAACTTCGCACAGTAATTCTACGCATGATCAGCTTTCCAAAACGCCATCAATCATATTTTTGCGACGTCTGGTTTTCTTGCAATTCGATCTGGAAGATAGCAAAACTTTAAACGCTCATAACTTCGTAAGGAGACGTCCTAGACCCATAAAACTTTGCAAAATGAAAATCCGTAAATATAATGCTAGAACCATTAAACTTCGCACAGTAATTCTACGCATGATCAGCTTTCCAAAACGCCATCAATCATATTTTTGCGACGTCTGGTTTTCTTGCAATTCGATCTGGAAGATAGCAAAACTTTAAACGCTCATAACTTCGTAAGGAGACGTCCTAGACCCATAAAACTTTGCAAAATGAAAATCCGTAAATATAATGCTAGAACCATTAAACTTCGCACAGTAATTCTACGCATGATCAGATTTCCAAAACGCCATCAATCATATTTTTACGACGTCTGGTTTTCTTGCAATTCGATCTGGAAGATAGCAAAAATAAACGAAATATACTAAACTTTAAATGATCATAATTCCGAAATGGAGCGTCGCAGACACCTAAAACTTCGCACAGTAATTCTACGCATGATCAGCTTTCCAAAACGCCATCAATCATATTTTTGCGACGTCTGGTTTTCTTGCAATTCGATCTGGAAGATAGCAAAACTTTAAACGCTCATAACTTCGTAAGGAGACGTCCTAGACCCATAAAACTTTGCAAAATGAAAATCCGTAAATATAATGCTAGAACCATTAAACTTCGCACAGTAATTCTACGCATGATCAGCTTTCCAAAACGCCATCAATCATATTTTTACGACGTCTGGTTTTCTTGCAATTCGATCTGGAAGATAGCAAAAATAAACGAAATATACTAAACTTTAAATGATCATAATTCAGAAATGGAGCGTCACAGACACCTAAAACTTCGCACAGTAATTCTACGCATAATCAGCTTTCCAAAACGTCATCAATTATATTTTTACGACGTCTGGTTTTCTTGCAATTCGATCTGGAAGATAGCAAAACTTTAAACGCTCATAACTTCGTAAGGAGATGTCCTAGACCCATAAAACTTTGCAAAATGAAAATCCATAAATATAATGCTAGGACCATGAAACTTCGCACAGTAATTCTACGCATGATCAGCTTTCCAAAACGCCATCAATCATATTTTTGCGACGTCTGGTTTTCTTGCAATTCGATCTGGAAGATAGCAAAACTTTAAACGCTCATAACTTCGTAAGGAGACGTATTAGACCCATAAAACTTTGCAAAATGAAAATCCGTAAATATAATGCTAGAACCATGAAACTTCGCACAGTAATTCTACGCATGATCAGCTTTCCAAAACGCCATCAATCATATTTTTGCGACGTCTGGTTTTCTTGCAATTCGATCTGGAAGATAGCAAAAATAAACGAAATATAGCTAAACTTTAAATGATCATAATTCCGAAATGGAGCGTCACAGACACCTAAAACTTCGCACAGTAATTCTACGCATGATCAGCTTTCCAAAACGCCATCAATCATATTTTTGCGACGTCTGGTTTTCTTGCAATTCGATCTGGAAGATAGCAAAAATAAACGAAATATAGCTAAACTTTAAATGATCATAATTCCGAAATGGAGCGTCACAGACACCTAAAACTTCGCACAGTAATTCTACGCATGATCAGCTTTCCAAAACGCCATCAATCATATTTTTGCGACGTCTGGTTTTCTTGCAATTCGATCTGGAAGATAGCAAAAATAAACGAAATATAGCTAAACTTTAAATGATCATAATTCCGAAATGGAGCGTCACAGACACCTAAAACTTCGCACAGTAATTCTACGCATGATCAGCTTTCCAAAACGCCATCAATCATATTTTTACGACGTCTGGTTTTCTTGCAATTCGATCTGGAAGATAGCAAAAATAAACGAAATATACTAAACTTTAAATGATCATAATTCAGAAATGGAGCGTCACAGACACCTAAAACTTCGCACAGTAATTCTACGCATAATCAGCTTTCCAAAACGCCATCAATTATATTTTTACGACGTCTGGTTTTCTTGCAATTCGATCTGGAAGATAGCAAAACTTTAAACGCTCATAACTTCGTAAGGAGATGTCCTAGACCCATAAAACTTTGCAAAATGAAAATCCATAAATATAATGCTAGGACCATGAAACTTCGCACAGTAATTCTACGCATGATCAGCTTTCCAAAACGCCATCAATTATATTTTTGCGACGTCTGGTTTTCTTGCAATTCGATCTGGAAGATAGCAAAAATAAACGAAATATAGCTAAACTTTAAATGATCATAATTCCGAAATGGAGCGTCACAGACACCTAAAACTTCGCACAGTAATTCTACGCATGATCAGCTTTCCAAAACGCCATCAATCATATTTTTACGACGTCTGGTTTTCTTGCAATTCGATCTGGAAGATAGCAAAAATAAACGAAATATACTAAACTTTAAATGATCATAATTCAGAAATGGAGCGTCACAGACACCTAAAACTTCGCACAGTAATTCTACGCATAATCAGCTTTCCAAAACGCCATCAATCATATTTTTGCGACGTCTGGTTTTCTTGCAATTCGATCTGGAAGATAGCAAAACTTTAAACGCTCATAACTTCGTAAGGAGACGTATTAGACCCATAAAACTTTGCAAAATGAAAATCCGTAAATATAATGCTAGAACCATGAAACTTCGCACAGTAATTCTACGCATGATCAGCTTTCCAAAACGCCATCAATCATATTTTTGCGACGTCTGGTTTTCTTGCAATTCGATCTGGAAGATAGCAAAAATAAACGAAATATAGCTAAACTTTAAATGATCATAATTCCGAAATGGAGCGTCACAGACACCTAAAACTTCGCACAGTAATTCTACGCATGATCAGCTTTCCAAAACGCCATCAATCATATTTTTGCGACGTCTGGTTTTCTTGCAATTCGATCTGGAAGATAGCAAAAATAAACGAAATATAGCTAAACTTTAAATGATCATAATTCCGAAATGGAGCGTCACAGACACCTAAAACTTCGCACAGTAATTCTACGCATGATCAGCTTTCCAAAACGCCATCAATCATATTTTTGCGACGTCTGGTTTTCTTGCAATTCGATCTGGAAGATAGCAAAACTTTAAACGCTCATAACTTCGTAAGGAGACGTCTTAGACCCATAAAACTTTGCAAAATGAAAATCCGTAAATATAATGCTAGAACCATGAAACTTCGCACAGTAATTCTACACATGATCAGCTTTCCAAAACGCCATCAATCATATTTTTGTGACGTCTGGTTTTCTTGCAATTCGATCTGGAAGATAGCAAAAATAAACGAAATATAGCTAAACTTTAAATGATCATAATTCCGAAATGGAGCGTCACAGACACCTAAAACTTCGCACAGTAATTCTACGCATGATCAGCTTTCCAAAACGCCATCAATCATATTTTTGCGACGTCTGGTTTTCTTGCAATTCGATCTGGAAGATAGCAAAACTTTAAACGCTCATAACTTCGTAAGGAGACGTCCTAGACCCATAAAACTTTGCAAAATGAAAATCCGTAAATATAATGCTAGGACCATGAAATTTCGCACAGTAATTCTACGCATGATCAGCTTTCCAAAACGCCATCAATCATATTTTTGCGACGTCTGGTTTTCTTGCAATTCGATCTGGAAGATAGCAAAAATAAACGAAATATAGCTAAACTTTAAATGATCATAATTCCGAAATGGAGCGTCACAGACACCTAAAACTTCGCACAGTAATTCTACGCATGATCAGCTTTCCAAAACGCCATCAATCATATTTTTACGACGTCTGGTTTTCTTGCAATTCGATCTGGAAGATAGCAAAAATAAACGAAATATACTAAACTTTAAATGATCATAATTCAGAAATGGAGCGTCACAGACACCTAAAACTTCGCACAGTAATTCTACGCATAATCAGCTTTCCAAAACGCCATCAATCATATTTTTGCGACGTCTGGTTTTCTTGCAATTCGATCTGGAAGATAGCAAAACTTTAAACGCTCATAACTTCGTAAGGAGACGTATTAGACCCATAAAACTTTGCAAAATGAAAATCCGTAAATATAATGCTAGAACCATGAAACTTCGCACAGTAATTCTACGCATGATCAGCTTTCCAAAACGCCATCAATCATATTTTTGC
Organism: Myopa tessellatipennis; assembly: GCA_943737955.2. Lineage (NCBI taxonomy): Eukaryota > Metazoa > Arthropoda > Insecta > Diptera > Conopidae > Myopa > Myopa tessellatipennis. Next base: position 14,493,434 of record OX031314.1, on the reverse strand, counting down.
GACGTCTGGTTTTCTTGCAATTCGATCTGGAAGATAGCAAAAATAAACGAAATATAGCTAAACTTTAAATGATCATAATTCCGAAATGGAGCGTCACAGACACCTAAAACTTCGCACAGTAATTCTACGCATGATCAGCTTTCCAAAACGCCATCAATCATATTTTTGCGACGTCTGGTTTTCTTGCAATTCGATCTGGAAGATAGCAAAAATAAACGAAATATAGCTAAACTTTAAATGATCATAATTCCGAAATGGAGCGTCACAGACACCTAAAACTTCGCACAGTAATTCTACGCATGATCAGCTTTCCAAAACGCCATCAATCATATTTTTGCGACGTCTGGTTTTCTTGCAATTCGATCTGGAAGATAGCAAAACTTTAAACGCTCATAACTTCGTAAGGAGACGTCTTAGACCCATAAAACTTTGCAAAATGAAAATCCGTAAATATAATGCTAGAACCATGAAACTTCGCACAGTAATTCTACGCATGATCAGCTTTCCAAAACGCCATCAATCATATTTTTGCGACGTCTGGTTTTCTTGCAATTCGATCTGGAAGATAGCAAAAATAAACGAAATATAGCTAAACTTTAAATGATCATAATTCCGAAATGGAGCGTCACAGACACCTAAAACTTCGCACAGTAATTCTACGCATGATCAGCTTTCCAAAACGCCATCAATCATATTTTTGCGACGTCTGGTTTTCTTGCAATTCGATCTGGAAGATAGCAAAACTTTAAACGCTCATAACTTCGTAAGGAGACGTCTTAGACCCATAAAACTTTGCAAAATGAAAATCCGTAAATATAATGCTAGAACCATGAAACTTCGCACAGTAATTCTACACATGATCAGCTTTCCAAAACGCCATCAATCATATTTTTGTGACGTCTGGTTTTCTTGCAATTCGATCTGGAAGATAGCAAAAATAAACGAAATATAGCTAAACTTTAAATGATCATAATTCCGAAATGGAGCGTCACAGACACCTAAAACTTCGCACAGTAATTCTACGCATGATCAGCTTTCCAAAACGCCATCAATCATATTTTTGCGACGTCTGGTTTTCTTGCAATTCGATCTGGAAGATAGCAAAACTTTAAACGCTCATAACTTCGTAAGGAGACGTCCTAGACCCATAAAACTTTGCAAAATGAAAATCCGTAAATATAATGCTAGGACCATGAAATTTCGCACAGTAATTCTACGCATGATCAGCTTTCCAAAACGCCATCAATCATATTTTTGCGACGTCTGGTTTTCTTGCAATTCGATCTGGAAGATAGCAAAAATAAACGAAATATAGCTAAACTTTAAATGATCATAATTCCGAAATGGAGCGTCACAGACACCTAAAACTTCGCACAGTAATTCTACGCATGATCAGCTTTCCAAAACGCCATCAATCATATTTTTACGACGTCTGGTTTTCTTGCAATTCGATCTGGAAGATAGCAAAAATAAACGAAATATACTAAACTTTAAATGATCATAATTCAGAAATGGAGCGTCACAGACACCTAAAACTTCGCACAGTAATTCTACGCATAATCAGCTTTCCAAAACGCCATCAATCATATTTTTGCGACGTCTGGTTTTCTTGCAATTCGATCTGGAAGATAGCAAAACTTTAAACGCTCATAACTTCGTAAGGAGACGTATTAGACCCATAAAACTTTGCAAAATGAAAATCCGTAAATATAATGCTAGAACCATGAAACTTCGCACAGTAATTCTACGCATGATCAGCTTTCCAAAACGCCATCAATCATATTTTTGCGACGTCTGGTTTTCTTGCAATTCGATCTGGAAGATAGCAAAAATAAACGAAATATAGCTAAACTTTAAATGATCATAATTCCGAAATGGAGCGTCACAGACACCTAAAACTTCGCACAGTAATTCTACGCATGATCAGCTTTCCAAAACGCCATCAATCATATTTTTGCGACGTCTGGTTTTCTTGCAATTCGATCTGGAAGATAGCAAAAATAAACGAAATATAGCTAAACTTTAAATGATCATAATTCCGAAATGGAGCGTCACAGACACCTAAAACTTCGCACAGTAATTCTACGCATGATCAGCTTTCCAAAACGCCATCAATCATATTTTTGCGACGTCTGGTTTTCTTGCAATTCGATCTGGAAGATAGCAAAAATAAACGAAATATAGCTAAACTTTAAATGATCATAATTCCGAAATGGAGCGTCACAGACACCTAAAACTTCGCACAGTAATTCTACGCATGATCAGCTTTCCAAAACGCCATCAATCATATTTTTGCGACGTCTGGTTTTCTTGCAATTCGATCTGGAAGATAGCAAAACTTTAAACGCTCATAACTTCGTAAGGAGACGTCTTAGACCCATAAAACTTTGCAAAATGAAAATCCGTAAATATAATGCTAGAACCATGAAACTTCGCACAGTAATTCTACACATGATCAGCTTTCCAAAACGCCATCAATCATATTTTTGTGACGTCTGGTTTTCTTGCAATTCGATCTGGAAGATAGCAAAAATAAACGAAATATAGCTAAACTTTAAATGATCATAATTCCGAAATGGAGCGTCACAGACACCTAAAACTTCGCACAGTAATTCTACGCATGATCAGCTTTCCAAAACGCCATCAATCATATTTTTGCGACGTCTGGTTTTCTTGCAATTCGATCTGGAAGATAGCAAAACTTTAAACGCTCATAACTTCGTAAGGAGACGTCCTAGACCCATAAAACTTTGCAAAATGAAAATCCGTAAATATAATGCTAGGACCATGAAATTTCGCACAGTAATTCTACGCATGATCAGCTTTCCAAAACGCCATCAATCATATTTTTGCGACGTCTGGTTTTCTTGCAATTCGATCTGGAAGATAGCAAAAATAAACGAAATATAGCTAAACTTTAAATGATCATAATTCCGAAATGGAGCGTCACAGACACCTAAAACTTCGCACAGTAATTCTACGCATGATCAGCTTTCCAAAACGCCATCAATCATATTTTTGCGACGTCTGGTTTTCTTGCAATTCGATCTGGAAGATAGCAAAAATAAACGAAATATAGCTAAACTTTAAATGATCATAATTCCGAAATGGAGCGTCACAGACACCTAAAACTTCGCACAGTAATTCTACGCATGATCAGCTTTCCAAAACGCCATCAATCATATTTTTGCGACGTCTGGTTTTCTTGCAATTCGATCTGGAAGATAGCAAAACTTTAAACGCTCATAACTTCGTAAGGAGACGTCTTAGACCCATAAAACTTTGCAAAATGAAAATCCGTAAATATAATGCTAGAACCATGAAACTTCGCACAGTAATTCTACGCATGATCAGCTTTCCAAAACGCCATCAATCATATTTTTGCGACGTCTGGTTTTCTTGCAATTCGATCTGGAAGATAGCAAAAATAAACGAAATATAGCTAAACTTTAAATGATCATAATTCCGAAATGGAGCGTCACAGACACCTAAAACTTCGCACAGTAATTCTACGCATGATCAGCTTTCCAAAACGCCATCAATCATATTTTTGCGACGTCTGGTTTTCTTGCAATTCGATCTGGAAGATAGCAAAACTTTAAACGCTCATAACTTCGTAAGGAGACGTCCTAGACCCATAAAACTTTGCAAAATGAAAATCCGTAAATATAATGCTAGGACCATGAAATTTCGCACAGTAATTCTACGCATGATCAGCTTTCCAAAACGCCATCAATCATATTTTTGTGACGTCTGGTTTTCTTGCAATTCGATCTGGAAGATAGCAAAAATAAACGAAATATAGCTAAACTTTAAATGATCATAATTCCGAAATGGAGCGTCACAGACACCTAAAACTTCGCACAGTAATTCTACGCATGATCAGCTTTCCAAAACGCCATCAATCATATTTTTGCGACGTCTGGTTTTCTTGCAATTCGATCTGGAAGATAGCAAAACTTTAAACGCTCATAACTTCGTAAGGAGACGTCCTAGACCCATAAAACTTTGCAAAATGAAAATCCGTAAATATAATGCTAGGACCATGAAATTTCGCACAGTAATTCTACGCATGATCAGCTTTCCAAAACGCCATCAATCATATTTTTGCGACGTCTGGTTTTCTTGCAATTCGATCTGGAAGATAGCAAAACTTTAAACGCTCATAACTTCGTAAGGAGACGTATTAGACCCATAAAACTTTGCAAAATGAAAATCCGTAAATATAATGCTAGAACCATGAAACTTCGCACAGTAATTCTACGCATGATCAGCTTTCCAAAACGCCATCAATCATATTTTTGCGACGTCTGGTTTTCTTGCAATTCGATCTGGAAGATAGCAAAACTTTAAACGCTCATAACTTCGTAAGGAGACGTCTTAGACCCATAAAACTTTGCAAAATGAAAATCCGTAAATATAATGCTAGAACCATGAAACTTCGCACAGTAATTCTACGCATGATCAGCTTTCCAAAACGCCATCAATCATATTTTTGCGACGTCTGGTTTTCTTGCAATTCGATCTGGAAGATAGCAAAAATAAACGAAATATAGCTAAACTTTAAATGATCATAATTCCGAAATGGAGCGTCACAGACACCTAAAACTTCGCACAGTAATTCTACGCATGATCAGCTTTCCAAAACGCCATCAATCATATTTTTGCGACGTCTGGTTTTCTTGCAATTCGATCTGGAAGATAGCAAAACTTTAAACGCTCATAACTTCGTAAGGAGACGTCCTAGACCCATAAAACTTTGCAAAATGAAAATCCGTAAATATAATGCTAGGACCATGAAATTTCGCACAGTAATTCTACGCATGATCAGCTTTCCAAAACGCCATCAATCATATTTTTGTGACGTCTGGTTTTCTTGCAATTCGATCTGGAAGATAGCAAAAATAAACGAAATATAGCTAAACTTTAAATGATCATAATTCCGAAATGGAGCGTCACAGACACCTAAAACTTCGCACAGTAATTCTACGCATGATCAGCTTTCCAAAACGCCATCAATCATATTTTTGCGACGTCTGGTTTTCTTGCAATTCGATCTGGAAGATAGCAAAACTTTAAACGCTCATAACTTCGTAAGGAGACGTCCTAGACCCATAAAACTTTGCAAAATGAAAATCCGTAAATATAATGCTAGGACCATGAAATTTCGCACAGTAATTCTACGCATGATCAGCTTTCCAAAACGCCATCAATCATATTTTTGCGACGTCTGGTTTTCTTGCAATTCGATCTGGAAGATAGCAAAACTTTAAACGCTCATAACTTCGTAAGGAGACGTATTAGACCCATAAAACTTTGCAAAATGAAAATCCGTAAATATAATGCTAGAACCATGAAACTTCGCACAGTAATTCTACGCATGATCAGCTTTCCAAAACGCCATCAATCATATTTTTGCGACGTCTGGTTTTCTTGCAATTCGATCTGGAAGATAGCAAAAATAAACGAAATATAGCTAAACTTTAAATGATCATAATTCCGAAATGGAGCGTCACAGACACCTAAAACTTCGCACAGTAATTCTACGCATGATCAGCTTTCCAAAACGCCATCAATCATATTTTTGCGACGTCTGGTTTTCTTGCAATTCGATCTGGAAGATAGCAAAAATAAACGAAATATAGCTAAACTTTAAATGATCATAATTCCGAAATGGAGCGTCACAGACACCTAAAACTTCGCACAGTAATTCTACGCATGATCAGCTTTCCAAAACGCCATCAATCATATTTTTGCGACGTCTGGTTTTCTTGCAATTCGATCTGGAAGATAGCAAAAATAAACGAAATATAGCTAAACTTTAAATGATCATAATTCCGAAATGGAGCGTCACAGACACCTAAAACTTCGCACAGTAATTCTACGCATGATCAGCTTTCCAAAACGCCATCAATCATATTTTTGCGACGTCTGGTTTTCTTGCAATTCGATCTGGAAGATAGCAAAACTTTAAACGCTCATAACTTCGTAAGGAGACGTCTTAGACCCATAAAACTTTGCAAAATGAAAATCCGTAAATATAATGCTAGAACCATGAAACTTCGCACAGTAATTCTACACATGATCAGCTTTCCAAAACGCCATCAATCATATTTTTGTGACGTCTGGTTTTCTTGCAATTCGATCTGGAAGATAGCAAAAATAAACGAAATATAGCTAAACTTTAAATGATCATAATTCCGAAATGGAGCGTCACAGACACCTAAAACTTCGCACAGTAATTCTACGCATGATCAGCTTTCCAAAACGCCATCAATCATATTTTTGCGACGTCTGGTTTTCTTGCAATTCGATCTGGAAGATAGCAAAACTTTAAACGCTCATAACTTCGTAAGGAGACGTCCTAGACCCATAAAACTTTGCAAAATGAAAATCCGTAAATATAATGCTAGGACCATGAAATTTCGCACAGTAATTCTACGCATGATCAGCTTTCCAAAACGCCATCAATCATATTTTTGCGACGTCTGGTTTTCTTGCAATTCGATCTGGAAGATAGCAAAAATAAACGAAATATAGCTAAACTTTAAATGATCATAATTCCGAAATGGAGCGTCACAGACACCTAAAACTTCGCACAGTAATTCTACGCATGATCAGCTTTCCAAAACGCCATCAATCATATTTTTGCGACGTCTGGTTTTCTTGCAATTCGATCTGGAAGATAGCAAAAATAAACGAAATATAGCTAAACTTTAAATGATCATAATTCCGAAATGGAGCGTCACAGACACCTAAAACTTCGCACAGTAATTCTACGCATGATCAGCTTTCCAAAACGCCATCAATCATATTTTTGCGACGTCTGGTTTTCTTGCAATTCGATCTGGAAGATAGCAAAAATAAACGAAATATAGCTAAACTTTAAATGATCATAATTCCGAAATGGAGCGTCACAGACACCTAAAACTTCGCACAGTAATTCTACGCATGATCAGCTTTCCAAAACGCCATCAATCATATTTTTGCGACGTCTGGTTTTCTTGCAATTCGATCTGGAAGATAGCAAAACTTTAAACGCTCATAACTTCGTAAGGAGACGTCTTAGACCCATAAAACTTTGCAAAATGAAAATCCGTAAATATAATGCTAGAACCATGAAACTTCGCACAGTAATTCTACGCATGATCAGCTTTCCAAAACGCCATCAATCATATTTTTGCGACGTCTGGTTTTCTTGCAATTCGATCTGGAAGATAGCAAAAATAAACGAAATATAGCTAAACTTTAAATGATCATAATTCCGAAATGGAGCGTCACAGACACCTAAAACTTCGCACAGTAATTCTACGCATGATCAGCTTTCCAAAACGCCATCAATCATATTTTTGCGACGTCTGGTTTTCTTGCAATTCGATCTGGAAGATAGCAAAACTTTAAACGCTCATAACTTCGTAAGGAGACGTCCTAGACCCATAAAACTTTGCAAAATGAAAATCCGTAAATATAATGCTAGGACCATGAAATTTCGCACAGTAATTCTACGCATGATCAGCTTTCCAAAACGCCATCAATCATATTTTTGTGACGTCTGGTTTTCTTGCAATTCGATCTGGAAGATAGCAAAAATAAACGAAATATAGCTAAACTTTAAATGATCATAATTCCGAAATGGAGCGTCACAGACACCTAAAACTTCGCACAGTAATTCTACGCATGATCAGCTTTCCAAAACGCCATCAATCATATTTTTGCGACGTCTGGTTTTCTTGCAATTCGATCTGGAAGATAGCAAAACTTTAAACGCTCATAACTTCGTAAGGAGACGTCCTAGACCCATAAAACTTTGCAAAATGAAAATCCGTAAATATAATGCTAGGACCATGAAATTTCGCACAGTAATTCTACGCATGATCAGCTTTCCAAAACGCCATCAATCATATTTTTGTGACGTCTGGTTTTCTTGCAATTCGATCTGGAAGATAGCAAAAATAAACGAAATATAGCTAAACTTTAAATGATCATAATTCCGAAATGGAGCGTCACAGACACCTAAAACTTCGCACAGTAATTCTACGCATGATCAGCTTTCCAAAACGCCATCAATCATATTTTTGCGACGTCTGGTTTTCTTGCAATTCGATCTGGAAGATAGCAAAACTTTAAACGCTCATAACTTCGTAAGGAGACGTCTTAGACCCATAAAACTTTGCAAAATGAAAATCCGTAAATATAATGCTAGAACCATGAAACTTCGCACAGTAATTCTACGCATGATCAGCTTTCCAAAACGCCATCAATCATATTTTTGCGACGTCTGGTTTTCTTGCAATTCGATCTGGAAGATAGCAAAAATAAACGAAATATAGCTAAACTTTAAATGATCATAATTCCGAAATGGAGCGTCACAGACACCTAAAACTTCGCACAGTAATTCTACGCATGATCAGCTTTCCAAAACGCCATCAATCATATTTTTGCGACGTCTGGTTTTCTTGCAATTCGATCTGGAAGATAGCAAAACTTTAAACGCTCATAACTTCGTAAGGAGACGTCCTAGACCCATAAAACTTTGCAAAATGAAAATCCGTAAATATAATGCTAGGACCATGAAATTTCGCACAGTAATTCTACGCATGATCAGCTTTCCAAAACGCCATCAATCATATTTTTGTGACGTCTGGTTTTCTTGCAATTCGATCTGGAAGATAGCAAAAATAAACGAAATATAGCTAAACTTTAAATGATCATAATTCCGAAATGGAGCGTCACAGACACCTAAAACTTCGCACAGTAATTCTACGCATGATCAGCTTTCCAAAACGCCATCAATCATATTTTTGCGACGTCTGGTTTTCTTGCAATTCGATCTGGAAGATAGCAAAACTTTAAACGCTCATAACTTCGTAAGGAGACGTCTTAGACCCATAAAACTTTGCAAAATGAAAATCCGTAAATATAATGCTAGAACCATGAAACTTCGCACAGTAATTCTACGCATGATCAGCTTTCCAAAACGCCATCAATCATATTTTTGCGACGTCTGGTTTTCTTGCAATTCGATCTGGAAGATAGCAAAACTTTAAACGCTCATAACTTCGTAAGGAGACGTCCTAGACCCATAAAACTTTGCAAAATGAAAATCCGTAAATATAATGCTAGGACCATGAAATTTCGCACAGTAATTCTACGCATGATCAGCTTTCCAAAACGCCATCAATCATATTTTTGTGACGTCTGGTTTTCTTGCAATTCGATCTGGAAGATAGCAAAAATAAACGAAATATAGCTAAACTTTAAATGATCATAATTCCGAAATGGAGCGTCACAGACACCTAAAACTTCGCACAGTAATTCTACGCATGATCAGCTTTCCAAAACGCCATCAATCATATTTTTGCGACGTCTGGTTTTCTTGCAATTCGATCTGGAAGATAGCAAAACTTTAAACGCTCATAACTTCGTAAGGAGACGTCTTAGACCCATAAAACTTTGCAAAATGAAAATCCGTAAATATAATGCTAGAACCATGAAACTTCGCACAGTAATTCTACGCATGATCAGCTTTCCAAAACGCCATCAATCATATTTTTGTGACGTCTGGTTTTCTTGCAATTCGATCTGGAAGATAGCAAAAATAAACGAAATATAGCTAAACTTTAAATGATCATAATTCCGAAATGGAGCGTCACAGACACCTAAAACTTCGCACAGTAATTCTACGCATGATCAGCTTTCCAAAACGCCATCAATCATATTTTTGCGACGTCTGGTTTTCTTGCAATTCGATCTGGAAGATAGCAAAACTTTAAACGCTCATAACTTCGTAAGGAGACGTCTTAGACCCATAAAACTTTGCAAAATGAAAATCCGTAAATATAATGCTAGAACCATGAAACTTCGCACAGTAATTCTACGCATGATCAGCTTTCCAAAACGCCATCAATCATATTTTTGCGACGTCTGGTTTTCTTGCAATTCGATCTGGAAGATAGCAAAAATAAACGAAATATAGCTAAACTTTAAATGATCATAATTCCGAAATGGAGCGTCACAGACACCTAAAACTTCGCACAGTAATTCTACGCATGATCAGCTTTCCAAAACGCCATCAATCATATTTTTGCGACGTCTGGTTTTCTTGCAATTCGATCTGGAAGATAGCAAAACTTTAAACGCTCATAACTTCGTAAGGAGACGTCCTAGACCCATAAAACTTTGCAAAATGAAAATCCGTAAATATAATGCTAGGACCATGAAATTTCGCACAGTAATTCTACGCATGATCAGCTTTCCAAAACGCCATCAATCATATTTTTGTGACGTCTGGTTTTCTTGCAATTCGATCTGGAAGATAGCAAAAATAAACGAAATATAGCTAAACTTTAAATGATCATAATTCCGAAATGGAGCGTCACAGACACCTAAAACTTCGCACAGTAATTCTACGCATGATCAGCTTTCCAAAACGCCATCAATCATATTTTTGCGACGTCTGGTTTTCTTGCAATTCGATCTGGAAGATAGCAAAACTTTAAACGCTCATAACTTCGTAAGGAGACGTCCTAGACCCATAAAACTTTGCAAAATGAAAATCCGTAAATATAATGCTAGGACCATGAAATTTCGCACAGTAATTCTACGCATGATCAGCTTTCCAAAACGCCATCAATCATATTTTTGTGACGTCTGGTTTTCTTGCAATTCGATCTGGAAGATAGCAAAAATAAACGAAATATAGCTAAACTTTAAATGATCATAATTCCGAAATGGAGCGTCACAGACACCTAAAACTTCGCACAGTAATTCTACGCATGATCAGCTTTCCAAAACGCCATCAATCATATTTTTGCGACGTCTGGTTTTCTTGCAATTCGATCTGGAAGATAGCAAAACTTTAAACGCTCATAACTTCGTAAGGAGACGTCTTAGACCCATAAAACTTTGCAAAATGAAAATCCGTAAATATAATGCTAGAACCATGAAACTTCGCACAGTAATTCTACGCATGATCAGCTTTCCAAAACGCCATCAATCATATTTTTGCGACGTCTGGTTTTCTTGCAATTCGATCTGGAAGATAGCAAAAATAAACGAAATATAGCTAAACTTTAAATGATCATAATTCCGAAATGGAGCGTCACAGACACCTAAAACTTCGCACAGTAATTCTACGCATGATCAGCTTTCCAAAACGCCATCAATCATATTTTTGCGACGTCTGGTTTTCTTGCAATTCGATCTGGAAGATAGCAAAACTTTAAACGCTCATAACTTCGTAAGGAGACGTCCTAGACCCATAAAACTTTGCAAAATGAAAATCCGTAAATATAATGCTAGGACCATGAAATTTCGCACAGTAATTCTACGCATGATCAGCTTTCCAAAACGCCATCAATCATATTTTTGTGACGTCTGGTTTTCTTGCAATTCGATCTGGAAGATAGCAAAAATAAACGAAATATAGCTAAACTTTAAATGATCATAATTCCGAAATGGAGCGTCACAGACACCTAAAACTTCGCACAGTAATTCTACGCATGATCAGCTTTCCAAAACGCCATCAATCATATTTTTGCGACGTCTGGTTTTCTTGCAATTCGATCTGGAAGATAGCAAAACTTTAAACGCTCATAACTTCGTAAGGAGACGTCTTAGACCCATAAAACTTTGCAAAATGAAAATCCGTAAATATAATGCTAGAACCATGAAACTTCGCACAGTAATTCTACGCATGATCAGCTTTCCAAAACGCCATCAATCATATTTTTGCGACGTCTGGTTTTCTTGCAATTCGATCTGGAAGATAGCAAAACTTTAAACGCTCATAACTTCGTAAGGAGACGTCCTAGACCCATAAAACTTTGCAAAATGAAAATCCGTAAATATAATGCTAGGACCATGAAATTTCGCACAGTAATTCTACGCATGATCAGCTTTCCAAAACGCCATCAATCATATTTTTGTGACGTCTGGTTTTCTTGCAATTCGATCTGGAAGATAGCAAAAATAAACGAAATATAGCTAAACTTTAAATGATCATAATTCCGAAATGGAGCGTCACAGACACCTAAAACTTCGCACAGTAATTCTACGCATGATCAGCTTTCCAAAACGCCATCAATCATATTTTTGCGACGTCTGGTTTTCTTGCAATTCGATCTGGAAGATAGCAAAACTTTAAACGCTCATAACTTCGTAAGGAGACGTCTTAGACCCATAAAACTTTGCAAAATGAAAATCCGTAAATATAATGCTAGAACCATGAAACTTCGCACAGTAATTCTACGCATGATCAGCTTTCCAAAACGCCATCAATCATATTTTTGTGACGTCTGGTTTTCTTGCAATTCGATCTGGAAGATAGCAAAAATAAACGAAATATAGCTAAACTTTAAATGATCATAATTCCGAAATGGAGCGTCACAGACACCTAAAACTTCGCACAGTAATTCTACGCATGATCAGCTTTCCAAAACGCCATCAATCATATTTTTGCGACGTCTGGTTTTCTTGCAATTCGATCTGGAAGATAGCAAAACTTTAAACGCTCATAACTTCGTAAGGAGACGTCTTAGACCCATAAAACTTTGCAAAATGAAAATCCGTAAATATAATGCTAGAACCATGAAACTTCGCACAGTAATTCTACGCATGATCAGCTTTCCAAAACGCCATCAATCATATTTTTGCGACGTCTGGTTTTCTTGCAATTCGATCTGGAAGATAGCAAAAATAAACGAAATATAGCTAAACTTTAAATGATCATAATTCCGAAATGGAGCGTCACAGACACCTAAAACTTCGCACAGTAATTCTACGCATGATCAGCTTTCCAAAACGCCATCAATCATATTTTTGCGACGTCTGGTTTTCTTGCAATTCGATCTGGAAGATAGCAAAACTTTAAACGCTCATAACTTCGTAAGGAGACGTCCTAGACCCATAAAACTTTGCAAAATGAAAATCCGTAAATATAATGCTAGGACCATGAAATTTCGCACAGTAATTCTACGCATGATCAGCTTTCCAAAACGCCATCAATCATATTTTTGTGACGTCTGGTTTTCTTGCAATTCGATCTGGAAGATAGCAAAAATAAACGAAATATAGCTAAACTTTAAATGATCATAATTCCGAAATGGAGCGTCACAGACACCTAAAACTTCGCACAGTAATTCTACGCATGATCAGCTTTCCAAAACGCCATCAATCATATTTTTGCGACGTCTGGTTTTCTTGCAATTCGATCTGGAAGATAGCAAAACTTTAAACGCTCATAACTTCGTAAGGAGACGTCCTAGACCCATAAAACTTTGCAAAATGAAAATCCGTAAATATAATGCTAGGACCATGAAATTTCGCACAGTAATTCTACGCATGATCAGCTTTCCAAAACGCCATCAATCATATTTTTGCGACGTCTGGTTTTCTTGCAATTCGATCTGGAAGATAGCAAAACTTTAAACGATCATAACTTCGTAAGGAGACGTCCTAGACCCATAAAACTTTGCAAAATGAAAATCCGTAAATATAATGCTAGGACCATGAAATTTCGCACAGTAATTCTACGCATGATCAGCTTTCCAAAACGCCATCAATCATATTTTTGCGACGTCTGGTTTTCTTGCAATTCGATCTGGAAGATAGCAAAAATAAACGAAATATAGCTAAACTTTAAATGATCATAATTCCGAAATGGAGCGTCACAGACACCTAAAACTTCGCACAGTAATTCTACGCATGATCAGCTTTCCAAAACGCCATCAATCATATTTTTGCGACGTCTGGTTTTCTTGCAATTCGATCTGGAAGATAGCAAAACTTTAAACGCTCATAACTTCGTAAGGAGACGTCCTAGACCCATAAAACTTTGCAAAATGAAAATCCGTAAATATAATGCTAGGACCATGAAATTTCGCACAGTAATTCTACGCATGATCAGCTTTCCAAAACGCCATCAATCATATTTTTGCGACGTCTGGTTTTCTTGCAATTCGATCTGGAAGATAGCAAAACTTTAAACGCTCATAACTTCGTAAGGAGACGTCCTAGACCCATAAAACTTTGCAAAATGAAAATCCGTAAATATAATGCTAGAACCATGAAACTTAGCACAGTAATTCTACGCATGATCAGCTTTCCAAAACGCCATCAATCATATTTTTGCGACGTCTGGTTTTCTTGCAATTCGATCTGGAAGATAGCAAAAATAAACGAAATATAGCTAAACTTTAAATGATCATAATTCCGAAATGGAGCGTCACAGACACCTAAAACTTCGCACAGTAATTCTACGCATGATCAGCTTTCCAAAACGCCATCAATCATATTTTTGCGACGTCTGGTTTTCTTGCAATTCGATCTGGAAGATAGCAAAACTTTAAACGCTCATAACTTCGTAAGGAGACGTCCTAGACCCATAAAACTTTGCAAAATGAAAATCCGTAAATATAATGCTAGAACCATGAAACTTAGCACAGTAATTCTACGCATGATCAGCTTTCCAAAACGCCATCAATCATATTTTTGCGACGTCTGGTTTTCTTGCAATTCGATCTGGAAGATAGCAAAAATAAACGAAATATAGCTAAACTTTAAATGATCATAATTCCGAAATGGAGCGTCACAGACACCTAAAACTTCGCACAGTAATTCTACGCATGATCAGCTTTCCAAAACGCCATCAATCATATTTTTGCGACGTCTGGTTTTCTTGCAATTCGATCTGGAAGATAGCAAAACTTTAAACGCTCATAACTTCGTAAGGAGACGTCCTAGACCCATAAAACTTTGCAAAATGAAAATCCGTAAATATAATGCTAGAACCATGAAACTTCGCACAGTAATTCTACGCATGATCAGCTTTCCAAAACGCCATCAATCATATTTTTGCGACGTCTGGTTTTCTTGCAATTCGATCTGGAAGATAGCAAAAATAAACGAAATATAGCTAAACTTTAAATGATCATAATTCCGAAATGGAGCGTCACAGACACCTAAAACTTCGCACAGTAATTCTACGCATGATCAGCTTTCCAAAACGCCATCAATCATATTTTTGCGACGTCTGGTTTTCTTGCAATTCGATCTGGAAGATAGCAAAAATAAACGAAATATAGCTAAACTTTAAATGATCATAATTCCGAAATGGAGCGTCACAGACACCTAAAACTTCGCACAGTAATTCTACGCATGATCAGCTTTCCAAAACGCCATCAATCATATTTTTGCGACGTCTGGTTTTCTTGCAATTCGATCTGGAAGATAGCAAAACTTTAAACGCTCATAACTTCGTAAGGAGACGTCTTAGACCCATAAAACTTTGCAAAATGAAAATCCGTAAATATAATGCTAGAACCATGAAACTTCGCACAGTAATTCTACGCATGATCAGCTTTCCAAAACGCCATCAATCATATTTTTGTGACGTCTGGTTTTCTTGCAATTCGATCTGGAAGATAGCAAAAATAAACGAAATATAGCTAAACTTTAAATGATCATAATTCCGAAATGGAGCGTCACAGACACCTAAAACTTCGCACAGTAATTCTACGCATGATCAGCTTTCCAAAACGCCATCAATCATATTTTTGCGACGTCTGGTTTTCTTGCAATTCGATCTGGAAGATAGCAAAACTTTAAACGCTCATAACTTCGTAAGGAGACGTCTTAGACCCATAAAACTTTGCAAAATGAAAATCCGTAAATATAATGCTAGAACCATGAAACTTCGCACAGTAATTCTACGCATGATCAGCTTTCCAAAACGCCATCAATCATATTTTTGCGACGTCTGGTTTTCTTGCAATTCGATCTGGAAGATAGCAAAAATAAACGAAATATAGCTAAACTTTAAATGATCATAATTCCGAAATGGAGCGTCACAGACACCTAAAACTTCGCACAGTAATTCTACGCATGATCAGCTTTCCAAAACGCCATCAATCATATTTTTGCGACGTCTGGTTTTCTTGCAATTCGATCTGGAAGATAGCAAAAATAAACGAAATATAGCTAAACTTTAAATGATCATAATTCCGAATTGGAGCGTCACAGACACCTAAAACTTCGCACAGTAATTCTACGCATGATCAGCTTTCCAAAACGCCATCAATCATATTTTTGCGACGTCTGGTTTTCTTGCAATTCGATCTGGAAGATAGCAAAAACAAACGAAATATAGCTAAACTTTAAATGATCATAATTCCGAAATGGAGCGTCACAGACACCTAAAACTTCGCACAGTAATTCTACGCATGATCAGCTTTCCAAAACGATAAAAGATAGCAAAAATAAACGAAATATAGCTAAACTTTAAATGATCATAATTCCGAAATGGAGCGTCACAGACACCTAAAACTTCGCACAGTAATTCTACGCATGATCAGCTTTCCAAAACGCCATCAATCATATTTTTGCGACGTCTGGTTTTCTTGCAATTCGATCTGGAAGATAGCAAAACTTTAAACGCTCATAACTTCGTAAGGAGACGTCCTAGACCCATAAAACTTTGCAAAATGAAAATCCGTAAATATAATGCTAGGACCATGAAATTTCGCACAGTAATTCTACGCATGATCAGCTTTCCAAAACGCCATCAATCATATTTTTGCGACGTCTGGTTTTCTTGCAATTCGATCTGGAAGATAGCAAAACTTTAAACGCTCATAACTTCGTAAGGAGACGTCCTAGACCCATAAAACTTTGCAAAATGAAAATCCGTAAATATAATGCTAGAACCATGAAACTTAGCACAGTAATTCTACGCATGATCAGCTTTCCAAAACGCCATCAATCATATTTTTGCGACGTCTGGTTTTCTTGCAATTCGATCTGGAAGATAGCAAAAATAAACGAAATATAGCTAAACTTTAAATGATCATAATTCCGAAATGGAGCGTCACAGACACCTAAAACTTCGCACAGTAATTCTACGCATGATCAGCTTTCCAAAACGCCATCAATCATATTTTTGCGACGTCTGGTTTTCTTGCAATTCGATCTGGAAGATAGCAAAACTTTAAACGCTCATAACTTCGTAAGGAGACGTCCTAGACCCATAAAACTTTGCAAAATGAAAATCCGTAAATATAATGCTAGAACCATGAAACTTAGCACAGTAATTCTACGCATGATCAGCTTTCCAAAACGCCATCAATCATATTTTTGCGACGTCTGGTTTTCTTGCAATTCGATCTGGAAGATAGCAAAAATAAACGAAATATAGCTAAACTTTAAATGATCATAATTCCGAAATGGAGCGTCACAGACACCTAAAACTTCGCACAGTAATTCTACGCATGATCAGCTTTCCAAAACGCCATCAATCATATTTTTGCGACGTCTGGTTTTCTTGCAATTCGATCTGGAAGATAGCAAAACTTTAAACGCTCATAACTTCGTAAGGAGACGTCCTAGACCCATAAAACTTTGCAAAATGAAAATCCGTAAATATAATGCTAGAACCATGAAACTTCGCACAGTAATTCTACGCATGATCAGCTTTCCAAAACGCCATCAATCATATTTTTGCGACGTCTGGTTTTCTTGCAATTCGATCTGGAAGATAGCAAAAATAAACGAAATATAGCTAAACTTTAAATGATCATAATTCCGAAATGGAGCGTCACAGACACCTAAAACTTCGCACAGTAATTCTACGCATGATCAGCTTTCCAAAACGCCATCAATCATATTTTTGCGACGTCTGGTTTTCTTGCAATTCGATCTGGAAGATAGCAAAAATAAACGAAATATAGCTAAACTTTAAATGATCATAATTCCGAAATGGAGCGTCACAGACACCTAAAACTTCGCACAGTAATTCTACGCATGATCAGCTTTCCAAAACGCCATCAATCATATTTTTGCGACGTCTGGTTTTCTTGCAATTCGATCTGGAAGATAGCAAAACTTTAAACGCTCATAACTTCGTAAGGAGACGTCTTAGACCCATAAAACTTTGCAAAATGAAAATCCGTAAATATAATGCTAGAACCATGAAACTTCGCACAGTAATTCTACGCATGATCAGCTTTCCAAAACGCCATCAATCATATTTTTGTGACGTCTGGTTTTCTTGCAATTCGATCTGGAAGATAGCAAAAATAAACGAAATATAGCTAAACTTTAAATGATCATAATTCCGAAATGGAGCGTCACAGACACCTAAAACTTCGCACAGTAATTCTACGCATGATCAGCTTTCCAAAACGCCATCAATCATATTTTTGCGACGTCTGGTTTTCTTGCAATTCGATCTGGAAGATAGCAAAACTTTAAACGCTCATAACTTCGTAAGGAGACGTCTTAGACCCATAAAACTTTGCAAAATGAAAATCCGTAAATATAATGCTAGAACCATGAAACTTCGCACAGTAATTCTACGCATGATCAGCTTTCCAAAACGCCATCAATCATATTTTTGCGACGTCTGGTTTTCTTGCAATTCGATCTGGAAGATAGCAAAAATAAACGAAATATAGCTAAACTTTAAATGATCATAATTCCGAAATGGAGCGTCACAGACACCTAAAACTTCGCACAGTAATTCTACGCATGATCAGCTTTCCAAAACGCCATCAATCATATTTTTGCGACGTCTGGTTTTCTTGCAATTCGATCTGGAAGATAGCAAAAATAAACGAAATATAGCTAAACTTTAAATGATCATAATTCCGAATTGGAGCGTCACAGACACCTAAAACTTCGCACAGTAATTCTACGCATGATCAGCTTTCCAAAACGCCATCAATCATATTTTTGCGACGTCTGGTTTTCTTGCAATTCGATCTGGAAGATAGCAAAAACAAACGAAATATAGCTAAACTTTAAATGATCATAATTCCGAAATGGAGCGTCACAGACACCTAAAACTTCGCACAGTAATTCTACGCATGATCAGCTTTCCAAAACGCCATCAATCATATTTTTGCGACGTCTGGTTTTCTTGCAATTCGATCTGGAAGATAGCAAAAATAAACGAAATATAGCTAAACTTTAAATGATCATAATTCCGAAATGGAGCGTCACAGACACCTAAAACTTCGCACAGTAATTCTACGCATGATCAGCTTTCCAAAACGCCATCAATCATATTTTTGCGACGTCTGGTTTTCTTGCAATTCGATCTGGAAGATAGCAAAAATAAACGAAATATAGCTAAACTTTAAATGATCATAATTCCGAAATGGAGCGTCACAGACACCTAAAACTTCGCACAGTAATTCTACGCATGATCAGCTTTCCAAAACGCCATCAATCATATTTTTGCGACGTCTGGTTTTCTTGCAATTCGATCTGGAAGATAGCAAAAATAAACGAAATATAGCTAAACTTTAAATGATCATAATTCCGAAATGGAGCGTCACAGACACCTAAAACTTCGCACAGTAATTCTACGCATGATCAGCTTTCCAAAACGCCATCAATCATATTTTTGCGACGTCTGGTTTTCTTGCAATTCGATCTGGAAGATAGCAAAAATAAACGAAATATAGCTAAACTTTAAATGATCATAATTCCGAAATGGAGCGTCACAGACACCTAAAACTTCGCACAGTAATTCTACGCATGATCAGCTTTCCAAAACGCCATCAATCATATTTTTGCGACGTCTGGTTTTCTTGCAATTCGATCTGGAAGATAGCAAAACTTTAAACGCTCATAACTTCGTAAGGAGACGTCTTAGACCCATAAAACTTTGCAAAATGAAAATCCGTAAATATAATGCTAGAACCATGAAACTTCGCACAGTAATTCTACGCATGATCAGCTTTCCAAAACGCCATCAATCATATTTTTGTGACGTCTGGTTTTCTTGCAATTCGATCTGGAAGATAGCAAAAATAAACGAAATATAGCTAAACTTTAAATGATCATAATTCCGAAATGGAGCGTCACAGACACCTAAAACTTCGCACAGTAATTCTACGCATGATCAGCTTTCCAAAACGCCATCAATCATATTTTTGCGACGTCTGGTTTTCTTGCAATTCGATCTGGAAGATAGCAAAACTTTAAACGCTCATAACTTCGTAAGGAGACGTCTTAGACCCATAAAACTTTGCAAAATGAAAATCCGTAAATATAATGCTAGAACCATGAAACTTCGCACAGTAATTCTACGCATGATCAGCTTTCCAAAACGCCATCAATCATATTTTTGCGACGTCTGGTTTTCTTGCAATTCGATCTGGAAGATAGCAAAAATAAACGAAATATAGCTAAACTTTAAATGATCATAATTCCGAAATGGAGCGTCACAGACACCTAAAACTTCGCACAGTAATTCTACGCATGATCAGCTTTCCAAAACGCCATCAATCATATTTTTGCGACGTCTGGTTTTCTTGCAATTCGATCTGGAAGATAGCAAAACTTTAAACGCTCATAACTTCGTAAGGAGACGTCCTAGACCCATAAAACTTTGCAAAATGAAAATCCGTAAATATAATGCTAGGACCATGAAATTTCGCACAGTAATTCTACGCATGATCAGCTTTCCAAAACGCCATCAATCATATTTTTGTGACGTCTGGTTTTCTTGCAATTCGATCTGGAAGATAGCAAAAATAAACGAAATATAGCTAAACTTTAAATGATCATAATTCCGAAATGGAGCGTCACAGACACCTAAAACTTCGCACAGTAATTCTACGCATGATCAGCTTTCCAAAACGCCATCAATCATATTTTTGCGACGTCTGGTTTTCTTGCAATTCGATCTGGAAGATAGCAAAACTTTAAACGCTCATAACTTCGTAAGGAGACGTCCTAGACCCATAAAACTTTGCAAAATGAAAATCCGTAAATATAATGCTAGGACCATGAAATTTCGCACAGTAATTCTACGCATGATCAGCTTTCCAAAACGCCATCAATCATATTTTTGTGACGTCTGGTTTTCTTGCAATTCGATCTGGAAGATAGCAAAAATAAACGAAATATAGCTAAACTTTAAATGATCATAATTCCGAAATGGAGCGTCACAGACACCTAAAACTTCGCACAGTAATTCTACGCATGATCAGCTTTCCAAAACGCCATCAATCATATTTTTGCGACGTCTGGTTTTCTTGCAATTCGATCTGGAAGATAGCAAAACTTTAAACGCTCATAACTTCGTAAGGAGACGTCCTAGACCCATAAAACTTTGCAAAATGAAAATCCGTAAATATAATGCTAGGACCATGAAATTTCGCACAGTAATTCTACGCATGATCAGCTTTCCAAAACGCCATCAATCATATTTTTGTGACGTCTGGTTTTCTTGCAATTCGATCTGGAAGATAGCAAAAATAAACGAAATATAGCTAAACTTTAAATGATCATAATTCCGAAATGGAGCGTCACAGACACCTAAAACTTCGCACAGTAATTCTACGCATGATCAGCTTTCCAAAACGCCATCAATCATATTTTTGCGACGTCTGGTTTTCTTGCAATTCGATCTGGAAGATAGCAAAAATAAACGAAATATAGCTAAACTTTAAATGATCATAATTCCGAAATGGAGCGTCACAGACACCTAAAACTTCGCACATCCTACGTCCTAGACCCATAAAACTTTGCAAAATGAAAATCCGTAAATATAATGCTAGGACCATGAAATTTCGCACAGTAATTCTACGCATGATCAGCTTTCCAAAACGCCATCAATCATATTTTTGCGACGTCTGGTTTTCTTGCAATTCGATCTGGAAGATAGCAAAACTTTAAACGCTCATAACTTCGTAAGGAGACGTCCTAGACCCATAAAACTTTGCAAAATGAAAATCCGTAAATATAATGCTAGAACCATGAAACTTAGCACAGTAATTCTACGCATGATCAGCTTTCCAAAACGCCATCAATCATATTTTTGCGACGTCTGGTTTTCTTGCAATTCGATCTGGAAGATAGCAAAAATAAACGAAATATAGCTAAACTTTAAATGATCATAATTCCGAAATGGAGCGTCACAGACACCTAAAACTTCGCACAGTAATTCTACGCATGATCAGCTTTCCAAAACGCCATCAATCATATTTTTGCGACGTCTGGTTTTCTTGCAATTCGATCTGGAAGATAGCAAAACTTTAAACGCTCATAACTTCGTAAGGAGACGTCCTAGACCCATAAAACTTTGCAAAATGAAAATCCGTAAATATAATGCTAGGACCATGAAATTTCGCACAGTAATTCTACGCATGATCAGCTTTCCAAAACGCCATCAATCATATTTTTGCGACGTCTGGTTTTCTTGCAATTCGATCTGGAAGATAGCAAAACTTTAAACGCTCATAACTTCGTAAGGAGACGTCCTAGACCCATAAAACTTTGCAAAATGAAAATCCGTAAATATAATGCTAGAACCATGAAACTTAGCACAGTAATTCTACGCATGATCAGCTTTCCAAAACGCCATCAATCATATTTTTGCGACGTCTGGTTTTCTTGCAATTCGATCTGGAAGATAGCAAAAATAAACGAAATATAGCTAAACTTTAAATGATCATAATTCCGAAATGGAGCGTCACAGACACCTAAAACTTCGCACAGTAATTCTACGCATGATCAGCTTTCCAAAACGCCATCAATCATATTTTTGCGACGTCTGGTTTTCTTGCAATTCGATCTGGAAGATAGCAAAACTTTAAACGCTCATAACTTCGTAAGGAGACGTCCTAGACCCATAAAACTTTGCAAAATGAAAATCCGTAAATATAATGCTAGAACCATGAAACTTAGCACAGTAATTCTACGCATGATCAGCTTTCCAAAACGCCATCAATCATATTTTTGCGACGTCTGGTTTTCTTGCAATTCGATCTGGAAGATAGCAAAAATAAACGAAATATAGCTAAACTTTAAATGATCATAATTCCGAAATGGAGCGTCACAGACACCTAAAACTTCGCACAGTAATTCTACGCATGATCAGCTTTCCAAAACGCCATCAATCATATTTTTGCGACGTCTGGTTTTCTTGCAATTCGATCTGGAAGATAGCAAAACTTTAAACGCTCATAACTTCGTAAGGAGACGTCCTAGACCCATAAAACTTTGCAAAATGAAAATCCGTAAATATAATGCTAGAACCATGAAACTTCGCACAGTAATTCTACGCATGATCAGCTTTCCAAAACGCCATCAATCATATTTTTGCGACGTCTGGTTTTCTTGCAATTCGATCTGGAAGATAGCAAAAATAAACGAAATATAGCTAAACTTTAAATGATCATAATTCCGAAATGGAGCGTCACAGACACCTAAAACTTCGCACAGTAATTCTACGCATGATCAGCTTTCCAAAACGCCATCAATCATATTTTTGCGACGTCTGGTTTTCTTGCAATTCGATCTGGAAGATAGCAAAAATAAACGAAATATAGCTAAACTTTAAATGATCATAATTCCGAAATGGAGCGTCACAGACACCTAAAACTTCGCACAGTAATTCTACGCATGATCAGCTTTCCAAAACGCCATCAATCATATTTTTGCGACGTCTGGTTTTCTTGCAATTCGATCTGGAAGATAGCAAAACTTTAAACGCTCATAACTTCGTAAGCAGACGTCTTAGACCCATAAAACTTTGCAAAATGAAAATCCGTAAATATAATGCTAGAACCATGAAACTTCGCACAGTAATTCTACGCATGATCAGCTTTCCAAAACGCCATCAATCATATTTTTGTGACGTCTGGTTTTCTTGCAATTCGATCTGGAAGATAGCAAAAATAAACGAAATATAGCTAAACTTTAAATGATCATAATTCCGAAATGGAGCGTCACAGACACCTAAAACTTCGCACAGTAATTCTACGCATGATCAGCTTTCCAAAACGCCATCAATCATATTTTTGCGACGTCTGGTTTTCTTGCAATTCGATCTGGAAGATAGCAAAACTTTAAACGCTCATAACTTCGTAAGGAGACGTCCTAGACCCATAAAACTTTGCAAAATGAAAATCCGTAAATATAATGCTAGAACCATGAAACTTAGCACAGTAATTCTACGCATGATCAGCTTTCCAAAACGCCATCAATCATATTTTTGCGACGTCTGGTTTTCTTGCAATTCGATCTGGAAGATAGCAAAAATAAACGAAATATAGCTAAACTTTAAATGATCATAATTCCGAAATGGAGCGTCACAGACACCTAAAACTTCGCACAGTAATTCTACGCATGATCAGCTTTCCAAAACGCCATCAATCATATTTTTGCGACGTCTGGTTTTCTTGCAATTCGATCTGGAAGATAGCAAAACTTTAAACGCTCATAACTTCGTAAGGAGACGTCCTAGACCCATAAAACTTTGCAAAATGAAAATCCGTAAATATAATGCTAGAACCATGAAACTTAGCACAGTAATTCTACGCATGATCAGCTTTCCAAAACGCCATCAATCATATTTTTGCGACGTCTGGTTTTCTTGCAATTCGATCTGGAAGATAGCAAAAATAAACGAAATATAGCTAAACTTTAAATGATCATAATTCCGAAATGGAGCGTCACAGACACCTAAAACTTCGCACAGTAATTCTACGCATGATCAGCTTTCCAAAACGCCATCAATCATATTTTTGCGACGTCTGGTTTTCTTGCAATTCGATCTGGAAGATAGCAAAACTTTAAACGCTCATAACTTCGTAAGGAGACGTCCTAGACCCATAAAACTTTGCAAAATGAAAATCCGTAAATATAATGCTAGAACCATGAAACTTCGCACAGTAATTCTACGCATGATCAGCTTTCCAAAACGCCATCAATCATATTTTTGCGACGTCTGGTTTTCTTGCAATTCGATCTGGAAGATAGCAAAAATAAACGAAATATAGCTAAACTTTAAATGATCATAATTCCGAAATGGAGCGTCACAGACACCTAAAACTTCGCACAGTAATTCTACGCATGATCAGCTTTCCAAAACGCCATCAATCATATTTTTGCGACGTCTGGTTTTCTTGCAATTCGATCTGGAAGATAGCAAAAATAAACGAAATATAGCTAAACTTTAAATGATCATAATTCCGAAATGGAGCGTCACAGACACCTAAAACTTCGCACAGTAATTCTACGCATGATCAGCTTTCCAAAACGCCATCAATCATATTTTTGCGACGTCTGGTTTTCTTGCAATTCGATCTGGAAGATAGCAAAACTTTAAACGCTCATAACTTCGTAAGCAGACGTCTTAGACCCATAAAACTTTGCAAAATGAAAATCCGTAAATATAATGCTAGAACCATGAAACTTCGCACAGTAATTCTACGCATGATCAGCTTTCCAAAACGCCATCAATCATATTTTTGTGACGTCTGGTTTTCTTGCAATTCGATCTGGAAGATAGCAAAAATAAACGAAATATAGCTAAACTTTAAATGATCATAATTCCGAAATGGAGCGTCACAGACACCTAAAACTTCGCACAGTAATTCTACGCATGATCAGCTTTCCAAAACGCCATCAATCATATTTTTGCGACGTCTGGTTTTCTTGCAATTCGATCTGGAAGATAGCAAAAATAAACGAAATATAGCTAAACTTTAAATGATCATAATTCCGAAATGGAGCGTCACAGACACCTAAAACTTCGCACAGTAATTCTACGCATGATCAGCTTTCCAAAACGCCATCAATCATATTTTTGCGACGTCTGGTTTTCTTGCAATTCGATCTGGAAGATAGCAAAACTTTAAACGCTCATAACTTCGTAAGCAGACGTCTTAGACCCATAAAACTTTGCAAAATGAAAATCCGTAAATATAATGCTAGAACCATGAAACTTCGCACAGTAATTCTACGCATGATCAGCTTTCCAAAACGCCATCAATCATATTTTTGTGACGTCTGGTTTTCTTGCAATTCGATCTGGAAGATAGCAAAAATAAACGAAATATAGCTAAACTTTAAATGATCATAATTCCGAAATGGAGCGTCACAGACACCTAAAACTTCGCACAGTAATTCTACGCATGATCAGCTTTCCAAAACGCCATCAATCATATTTTTGCGACGTCTGGTTTTCTTGCAATTCGATCTGGAAGATAGCAAAACTTTAAACGCTCATAACTTCGTAAGGAGACGTCCTAGACCCATAAAACTTTGCAAAATGAAAATCCGTAAATATAATGCTAGAACCATGAAACTTAGCACAGTAATTCTACGCATGATCAGCTTTCCAAAACGCCATCAATCATATTTTTGCGACGTCTGGTTTTCTTGCAATTCGATCTGGAAGATAGCAAAAATAAACGAAATATAGCTAAACTTTAAATGATCATAATTCCGAAATGGAGCGTCACAGACACCTAAAACTTCGCACAGTAATTCTACGCATGATCAGCTTTCCAAAACGCCATCAATCATATTTTTGCGACGTCTGGTTTTCTTGCAATTCGATCTGGAAGATAGCAAAACTTTAAACGCTCATAACTTCGTAAGGAGACGTCCTAGACCCATAAAACTTTGCAAAATGAAAATCCGTAAATATAATGCTAGAACCATGAAACTTAGCACAGTAATTCTACGCATGATCAGCTTTCCAAAACGCCATCAATCATATTTTTGCGACGTCTGGTTTTCTTGCAATTCGATCTGGAAGATAGCAAAAATAAACGAAATATAGCTAAACTTTAAATGATCATAATTCCGAAATGGAGCGTCACAGACACCTAAAACTTCGCACAGTAATTCTACGCATGATCAGCTTTCCAAAACGCCATCAATCATATTTTTGCGACGTCTGGTTTTCTTGCAATTCGATCTGGAAGATAGCAAAACTTTAAACGCTCATAACTTCGTAAGGAGACGTCCTAGACCCATAAAACTTTGCAAAATGAAAATCCGTAAATATAATGCTAGAACCATGAAACTTCGCACAGTAATTCTACGCATGATCAGCTTTCCAAAACGCCATCAATCATATTTTTGCGACGTCTGGTTTTCTTGCAATTCGATCTGGAAGATAGCAAAAATAAACGAAATATAGCTAAACTTTAAATGATCATAATTCCGAAATGGAGCGTCACAGACACCTAAAACTTCGCACAGTAATTCTACGCATGATCAGCTTTCCAAAACGCCATCAATCATATTTTTGCGACGTCTGGTTTTCTTGCAATTCGATCTGGAAGATAGCAAAAATAAACGAAATATAGCTAAACTTTAAATGATCATAATTCCGAAATGGAGCGTCACAGACACCTAAAACTTCGCACAGTAATTCTACGCATGATCAGCTTTCCAAAACGCCATCAATCATATTTTTGCGACGTCTGGTTTTCTTGCAATTCGATCTGGAAGATAGCAAAACTTTAAACGCTCATAACTTCGTAAGCAGACGTCTTAGACCCATAAAACTTTGCAAAATGAAAATCCGTAAATATAATGCTAGAACCATGAAACTTCGCACAGTAATTCTACGCATGATCAGCTTTCCAAAACGCCATCAATCATATTTTTGCGACGTCTGGTTTTCTTGCAATTCGATCTGGAAGATAGCAAAACTTTAAACGCTCATAACTTCGTAAGGAGACGTCCTAGACCCATAAAACTTTGCAAAATGAAAATCCGTAAATATAATGCTAGAACCATGAAACTTCGCACAGTAATTCTACGCATGATCAGCTTTCCAAAACGCCATCAATCATATTTTTGCGACGTCTGGTTTTCTTGCAATTCGATCTGGAAGATAGCAAAAATAAACGAAATATAGCTAAACTTTAAATGATCATAATTCCGAAATGGAGCGTCACAGACACCTAAAACTTCGCACAGTAATTCTACGCATGATCAGCTTTCCAAAACGCCATCAATCATATTTTTGCGACGTCTGGTTTTCTTGCAATTCGATCTGGAAGATAGCAAAAATAAACGAAATATAGCTAAACTTTAAATGATCATAATTCCGAAATGGAGCGTCACAGACACCTAAAACTTCGCACAGTAATTCTACGCATGATCAGCTTTCCAAAACGCCATCAATCATATTTTTGCGACGTCTGGTTTTCTTGCAATTCGATCTGGAAGATAGCAAAAATAAACGAAATATAGCTAAACTTTAAATGATCATAATTCCGAAATGGAGCGTCACAGACACCTAAAACTTCGCACAGTAATTCTACGCATGATCAGCTTTCCAAAACGCCATCAATCATATTTTTGCGACGTCTGGTTTTCTTGCAATTCGATCTGGAAGATAGCAAAACTTTTGCAAAATTTGCAAACTTTGCAAAATGAAAATCCGTAAATATAATGCTATAACCATGAAACTTCGCACAGTAATTCTACGCATGATCAGCTTTCCAAAACGCCATCAATCATATTTTTGCGACGTCTGGTTTTCTTGCAATTCGATCTGGAAGATAGCAAAAATAAACGAAATATAGCTAAACTTTAAATGATCATAATTCCGAAATGGAGCGTCACAGACACCTAAAACTTCGCACAGTAATTCTACGCATGATCAGCTTTCCAAAACGCCATCAATCATATTTTTGCGACGTCTGGTTTTCTTGCAATTCGATCTGGAAGATAGCAAAAATAAACGAAATATAGCTAAACTTTAAATGATCATAATTCCGAAATGGAGCGTCACAGACACCTAAAACTTCGCACAGTAATTGCGACGTCTGGTTTTCTTGCAATTCGATCTGGAAGATAGCAAAAATAAACGAAATATAGCTAAACTTTAAATGATCATAATTCCGAAATGGAGCGTCACAGACACCTAAAACTTCGCACAGTAATTCTACGCATGATCAGCTTTCCAAAACGCCATCAATCATATTTTTGCGACGTCTGGTTTTCTTGCAATTCGATCTGGAAGATAGCAAAACTTTAAACGCTCATAACTTCGTAAGGAGACGTCTTAGACCCATAAAACTTTGCAAAATGAAAATCCGTAAATATAATGCTAGAACCATGAAACTTCGCACAGTAATTCTACGCATGATCAGCTTTCCAAAACGCCATCAATCATATTTTTGTGACGTCTGGTTTTCTTGCAATTCGATCTGGAAGATAGCAAAAATAAACGAAATATAGCTAAACTTTAAATGATCATAATTCCGAAATGGAGCGTCACAGACACCTAAAACTTCGCACAGTAATTCTACGCATGATCAGCTTTCCAAAACGCCATCAATCATATTTTTGCGACGTCTGGTTTTCTTGCAATTCGATCTGGAAGATAGCAAAACTTTAAACGCTCATAACTTCGTAAGGAGACGTCCTAGACCCATAAAACTTTGCAAAATGAAAATCCGTAAATATAATGCTAGGACCATGAAATTTCGCACAGTAATTCTACGCATGATCAGCTTTCCAAAACGCCATCAATCATATTTTTGTGACGTCTGGTTTTCTTGCAATTCGATCTGGAAGATAGCAAAAATAAACGAAATATAGCTAAACTTTAAATGATCATAATTCCGAAATGGAGCGTCACAGACACCTAAAACTTCGCACAGTAATTCTACGCATGATCAGCTTTCCAAAACGCCATCAATCATATTTTTGCGACGTCTGGTTTTCTTGCAATTCGATCTGGAAGATAGCAAAAATAAACGAAATATAGCTAAACTTTAAATGATCATAATTCCGAAATGGAGCGTCACAGACACCTAAAACTTCGCACAGTAATTCTACGCATGATCAGCTTTCCAAAACGCCATCAATCATATTTTTGCGACGTCTGGTTTTCTTGCAATTCGATCTGGAAGATAGCAAAACTTTTGCAAAATTTGCAAACTTTGCAAAATGAAAATCCGTAAATATAATGCTAGAACCATGAAACTTCGCACAGTAATTCTACGCATGATCAGCTTTCCAAAACGCCATCAATCATATTTTTGCGACGTCTGGTTTTCTTGCAATTCGATCTGGAAGATAGCAAAAATAAACGAAATATAGCTAAACTTTAAATGATCATAATTCCGAAATGGAGCGTCACAGACACCTAAAACTTCGCACAGTAATTCTACGCATGATCAGCTTTCCAAAACGCCATCAATCATATTTTTGCGACGTCTGGTTTTCTTGCAATTCGATCTGGAAGATAGCAAAAATAAACGAAATATAGCTAAACTTTAAATGATCATAATTCCGAAATGGAGCGTCACAGACACCTAAAACTTCGCACAGTAATTGCGACGTCTGGTTTTCTTGCAATTCGATCTGGAAGATAGCAAAAATAAACGAAATATAGCTAAACTTTAAATGATCATAATTCCGAAATGGAGCGTCACAGACACCTAAAACTTCGCACAGTAATTCTACGCATGATCAGCTTTCCAAAACGCCATCAATCATATTTTTGCGACGTCTGGTTTTCTTGCAATTCGATCTGGAAGATAGCAAAACTTTAAACGCTCATAACTTCGTAAGGAGACGTCTTAGACCCATAAAACTTTGCAAAATGAAAATCCGTAAATATAATGCTAGAACCATGAAACTTCGCACAGTAATTCTACGCATGATCAGCTTTCCAAAACGCCATCAATCATATTTTTGTGACGTCTGGTTTTCTTGCAATTCGATCTGGAAGATAGCAAAAATAAACGAAATATAGCTAAACTTTAAATGATCATAATTCCGAAATGGAGCGTCACAGACACCTAAAACTTCGCACAGTAATTCTACGCATGATCAGCTTTCCAAAACGCCATCAATCATATTTTTGCGACGTCTGGTTTTCTTGCAATTCGATCTGGAAGATAGCAAAACTTTAAACGCTCATAACTTCGTAAGGAGACGTCCTAGACCCATAAAACTTTGCAAAATGAAAATCCGTAAATATAATGCTAGGACCATGAAATTTCGCACAGTAATTCTACGCATGATCAGCTTTCCAAAACGCCATCAATCATATTTTTGTGACGTCTGGTTTTCTTGCAATTCGATCTGGAAGATAGCAAAAATAAACGAAATATAGCTAAACTTTAAATGATCATAATTCCGAAATGGAGCGTCACAGACACCTAAAACTTCGCACAGTAATTCTACGCATGATCAGCTTTCCAAAACGCCATCAATCATATTTTTGCGACGTCTGGTTTTCTTGCAATTCGATCTGGAAGATAGCAAAAATAAACGAAATATAGCTAAACTTTAAATGATCATAATTCCGAAATGGAGCGTCACAGACACCTAAAACTTCGCACAGTAATTCTACGCATGATCAGCTTTCCAAAACGCCATCAATCATATTTTTGCGACGTCTGGTTTTCTTGCAATTCGATCTGGAAGATAGCAAAACTTTAAACGCTCATAACTTCGTAAGGAGACGTCTTAGACCCATAAAACTTTGCAAAATGAAAATCCGTAAATATAATGCTAGAACCATGAAACTTCGCACAGTAATTCTACGCATGATCAGCTTTCCAAAACGCCATCAATCATATTTTTGTGACGTCTGGTTTTCTTGCAATTCGATCTGGAAGATAGCAAAAATAAACGAAATATAGCTAAACTTTAAATGATCATAATTCCGAAATGGAGCGTCACAGACACCTAAAACTTCGCACAGTAATTCTACGCATGATCAGCTTTCCAAAACGCCATCAATCATATTTTTGCGACGTCTGGTTTTCTTGCAATTCGATCTGGAAGGTAGCAAAACTTTAAACGCTCATAACTTCGTAAGGAGACGTCTTAGACCCATAAAACTTTGCAAAATGAAAATCCGTAAATATAATGCTAGAACCATGAAACTTCGCACAGTAATTCTACGCATGATCAGCTTTCCAAAACGCCATCAATCATATTTTTGCGACGTCTGGTTTTCTTGCAATTCGATCTGGAAGATAGCAAAAATAAACGAAATATAGCTAAACTTTAAATGATCATAATTCCGAAATGGAGCGTCACAGACACCTAAAACTTCGCACAGTAATTCTACGCATGATCAGCTTTCCAAAACGCCATCAATCATATTTTTGCGACGTCTGGTTTTCTTGCAATTCGATCTGGAAGATAGCAAAACTTTAAACGCTCATAACTTCGTAAGGAGACGTCCTAGACCCATAAAACTTTGCAAAATGAAAATCCGTAAATATAATGCTAGGACCATGAAATTTCGCACAGTAATTCTACGCATGATCAGCTTTCCAAAACGCCATCAATCATATTTTTGTGACGTCTGGTTTTCTTGCAATTCGATCTGGAAGATAGCAAAAATAAACGAAATATAGCTAAACTTTAAATGATCATAATTCCGAAATGGAGCGTCACAGACACCTAAAACTTCGCACAGTAATTCTACGCATGATCAGCTTTCCAAAACGCCATCAATCATATTTTTGCGACGTCTGGTTTTCTTGCAATTCGATCTGGAAGATAGCAAAAATAAACGAAATATAGCTAAACTTTAAATGATCATAATTCCGAAATGGAGCGTCACAGACACCTAAAACTTCGCACAGTAATTCTACGCATGATCAGCTTTCCAAAACGCCATCAATCATATTTTTGCGACGTCTGGTTTTCTTGCAATTCGATCTGGAAGATAGCAAAACTTTAAACGCTCATAACTTCGTAAGGAGACGTCTTAGACCCATAAAACTTTGCAAAATGAAAATCCGTAAATATAATGCTAGAACCATGAAACTTCGCACAGTAATTCTACGCATGATCAGCTTTCCAAAACGCCATCAATCATATTTTTGTGACGTCTGGTTTTCTTGCAATTCGATCTGGAAGATAGCAAAAATAAACGAAATATAGCTAAACTTTAAATGATCATAATTCCGAAATGGAGCGTCACAGACACCTAAAACTTCGCACAGTAATTCTACGCATGATCAGCTTTCCAAAACGCCATCAATCATATTTTTGCGACGTCTGGTTTTCTTGCAATTCGATCTGGAAGATAGCAAAAATAAACGAAATATAGCTAAACTTTAAATGATCATAATTCCGAAATGGAGCGTCACAGACACCTAAAACTTCGCACAGTAATTCTACGCATGATCAGCTTTCCAAAACGCCATCAATCATATTTTTGCGACGTCTGGTTTTCTTGCAATTCGATCTGGAAGATAGCAAAACTTTAAACGCTCATAACTTCGTAAGGAGACGTCCTAGACCCATAAAACTTTGCAAAATGAAAATCCGTAAATATAATGCTAGGACCATGAAATTTCGCACAGTAATTCTACGCATGATCAGCTTTCCAAAACGCCATCAATCATATTTTTGCGACGTCTGGTTTTCTTGCAATTCGATCTGGAAGATAGCAAAACTTTAAACGCTCATAACTTCGTAAGGAGACGTCCTAGACCCATAAAACTTTGCAAAATGAAAATCCGTAAATATAATGCTAGAACCATGAAACTTAGCACAGTAATTCTACGCATGATCAGCTTTCCAAAACGCCATCAATCATATTTTTGCGACGTCTGGTTTTCTTGCAATTCGATCTGGAAGATAGCAAAAATAAACGAAATATAGCTAAACTTTAAATGATCATAATTCCGAAATGGAGCGTCACAGACACCTAAAACTTCGCACAGTAATTCTACGCATGATCAGCTTTCCAAAACGCCATCAATCATATTTTTGCGACGTCTGGTTTTCTTGCAATTCGATCTGGAAGATAGCAAAACTTTAAACGCTCATAACTTCGTAAGGAGACGTCCTAGACCCATAAAACTTTGCAAAATGAAAATCCGTAAATATAATGCTAGGACCATGAAATTTCGCACAGTAATTCTACGCATGATCAGCTTTCCAAAACGCCATCAATCATATTTTTGCGACGTCTGGTTTTCTTGCAATTCGATCTGGAAGATAGCAAAACTTTAAACGCTCATAACTTCGTAAGGAGACGTCCTAGACCCATAAAACTTTGCAAAATGAAAATCCGTAAATATAATGCTAGAACCATGAAACTTAGCACAGTAATTCTACGCATGATCAGCTTTCCAAAACGCCATCAATCATATTTTTGCGACGTCTGGTTTTCTTGCAATTCGATCTGGAAGATAGCAAAAATAAACGAAATATAGCTAAACTTTAAATGATCATAATTCCGAAATGGAGCGTCACAGACACCTAAAACTTCGCACAGTAATTCTACGCATGATCAGCTTTCCAAAACGCCATCAATCATATTTTTGCGACGTCTGGTTTTCTTGCAATTCGATCTGGAAGATAGCAAAACTTTAAACGCTCATAACTTCGTAAGGAGACGTCCTAGACCCATAAAACTTTGCAAAATGAAAATCCGTAAATATAATGCTAGAACCATGAAACTTCGCACAGTAATTCTACGCATGATCAGCTTTCCAAAACGCCATCAATCATATTTTTGCGACGTCTGGTTTTCTTGCAATTCGATCTGGAAGATAGCAAAAATAAACGAAATATAGCTAAACTTTAAATGATCATAATTCCGAAATGGAGCGTCACAGACACCTAAAACTTCGCACAGTAATTCTACGCATGATCAGCTTTCCAAAACGCCATCAATCATATTTTTGCGACGTCTGGTTTTCTTGCAATTCGATCTGGAAGATAGCAAAAATAAACGAAATATAGCTAAACTTTAAATGATCATAATTCCGAAATGGAGCGTCACAGACACCTAAAACTTCGCACAGTAATTCTACGCATGATCAGCTTTCCAAAACGCCATCAATCATATTTTTGCGACGTCTGGTTTTCTTGCAATTCGATCTGGAAGATAGCAAAACTTTAAACGCTCATAACTTCGTAAGCAGACGTCTTAGACCCATAAAACTTTGCAAAATGAAAATCCGTAAATATAATGCTAGAACCATGAAACTTCGCACAGTAATTCTACGCATGATCAGCTTTCCAAAACGCCATCAATCATATTTTTGTGACGTCTGGTTTTCTTGCAATTCGATCTGGAAGATAGCAAAAATAAACGAAATATAGCTAAACTTTAAATGATCATAATTCCGAAATGGAGCGTCACAGACACCTAAAACTTCGCACAGTAATTCTACGCATGATCAGCTTTCCAAAACGCCATCAATCATATTTTTGCGACGTCTGGTTTTCTTGCAATTCGATCTGGAAGATAGCAAAAATAAACGAAATATAGCTAAACTTTAAATGATCATAATTCCGAAATGGAGCGTCACAGACACCTAAAACTTCGCACAGTAATTCTACGCATGATCAGCTTTCCAAAACGCCATCAATCATATTTTTGCGACGTCTGGTTTTCTTGCAATTCGATCTGGAAGATAGCAAAACTTTAAACGCTCATAACTTCGTAAGGAGACGTCCTAGACCCATAAAACTTTGCAAAATGAAAATCCGTAAATATAATGCTAGAACCATGAAACTTAGCACAGTAATTCTACGCATGATCAGCTTTCCAAAACGCCATCAATCATATTTTTGCGACGTCTGGTTTTCTTGCAATTCGATCTGGAAGATAGCAAAAATAAACGAAATATAGCTAAACTTTAAATGATCATAATTCCGAAATGGAGCGTCACAGACACCTAAAACTTCGCACAGTAATTCTACGCATGATCAGCTTTCCAAAACGCCATCAATCATATTTTTGCGACGTCTGGTTTTCTTGCAATTCGATCTGGAAGATAGCAAAACTTTAAACGCTCATAACTTCGTAAGGAGACGTCCTAGACCCATAAAACTTTGCAAAATGAAAATCCGTAAATATAATGCTAGGACCATGAAATTTCGCACAGTAATTCTACGCATGATCAGCTTTCCAAAACGCCATCAATCATATTTTTGCGACGTCTGGTTTTCTTGCAATTCGATCTGGAAGATAGCAAAACTTTAAACGCTCATAACTTCGTAAGGAGACGTCCTAGACCCATAAAACTTTGCAAAATGAAAATCCGTAAATATAATGCTAGAACCATGAAACTTAGCACAGTAATTCTACGCATGATCAGCTTTCCAAAACGCCATCAATCATATTTTTGCGACGTCTGGTTTTCTTGCAATTCGATCTGGAAGATAGCAAAAATAAACGAAATATAGCTAAACTTTAAATGATCATAATTCCGAAATGGAGCGTCACAGACACCTAAAACTTCGCACAGTAATTCTACGCATGATCAGCTTTCCAAAACGCCATCAATCATATTTTTGCGACGTCTGGTTTTCTTGCAATTCGATCTGGAAGATAGCAAAACTTTAAACGCTCATAACTTCGTAAGGAGACGTCCTAGACCCATAAAACTTTGCAAAATGAAAATCCGTAAATATAATGCTAGAACCATGAAACTTCGCACAGTAATTCTACGCATGATCAGCTTTCCAAAACGCCATCAATCATATTTTTGCGACGTCTGGTTTTCTTGCAATTCGATCTGGAAGATAGCAAAAATAAACGAAATATAGCTAAACTTTAAATGATCATAATTCCGAAATGGAGCGTCACAGACACCTAAAACTTCGCACAGTAATTCTACGCATGATCAGCTTTCCAAAACGCCATCAATCATATTTTTGCGACGTCTGGTTTTCTTGCAATTCGATCTGGAAGATAGCAAAAATAAACGAAATATAGCTAAACTTTAAATGATCATAATTCCGAAATGGAGCGTCACAGACACCTAAAACTTCGCACAGTAATTCTACGCATGATCAGCTTTCCAAAACGCCATCAATCATATTTTTGCGACGTCTGGTTTTCTTGCAATTCGATCTGGAAGATAGCAAAACTTTAAACGCTCATAACTTCGTAAGCAGACGTCTTAGACCCATAAAACTTTGCAAAATGAAAATCCGTAAATATAATGCTAGAACCATGAAACTTCGCACAGTAATTCTACGCATGATCAGCTTTCCAAAACGCCATCAATCATATTTTTGTGACGTCTGGTTTTCTTGCAATTCGATCTGGAAGATAGCAAAAATAAACGAAATATAGCTAAACTTTAAATGATCATAATTCCGAAATGGAGCGTCACAGACACCTAAAACTTCGCACAGTAATTCTACGCATGATCAGCTTTCCAAAACGCCATCAATCATATTTTTGCGACGTCTGGTTTTCTTGCAATTCGATCTGGAAGATAGCAAAAATAAACGAAATATAGCTAAACTTTAAATGATCATAATTCCGAAATGGAGCGTCACAGACACCTAAAACTTCGCACAGTAATTCTACGCATGATCAGCTTTCCAAAACGCCATCAATCATATTTTTGCGACGTCTGGTTTTCTTGCAATTCGATCTGGAAGATAGCAAAACTTTTGCAAAATTTGCAAACTTTGCAAAATGAAAATCCGTAAATATAATGCTAGAACCATGAAACTTCGCACAGTAATTCTACGCATGATCAGCTTTCCAAAACGCCATCAATCATATTTTTGCGACGTCTGGTTTTCTTGCAATTCGATCTGGAAGATAGCAAAAATAAACGAAATATAGCTAAACTTTAAATGATCATAATTCCGAAATGGAGCGTCACAGACACCTAAAACTTCGCACAGTAATTCTACGCATGATCAGCTTTCCAAAACGCCATCAATCATATTTTTGCGACGTCTGGTTTTCTTGCAATTCGATCTGGAAGATAGCAAAAATAAACGAAATATAGCTAAACTTTAAATGATCATAATTCCGAAATGGAGCGTCACAGACACCTAAAACTTCGCACAGTAATTGCGACGTCTGGTTTTCTTGCAATTCGATCTGGAAGATAGCAAAAATAAACGAAATATAGCTAAACTTTAAATGATCATAATTCCGAAATGGAGCGTCACAGACACCTAAAACTTCGCACAGTAATTCTACGCATGATCAGCTTTCCAAAACGCCATCAATCATATTTTTGCGACGTCTGGTTTTCTTGCAATTCGATCTGGAAGATAGCAAAACTTTAAACGCTCATAACTTCGTAAGGAGACGTCTTAGACCCATAAAACTTTGCAAAATGAAAATCCGTAAATATAATGCTAGAACCATGAAACTTCGCACAGTAATTCTACGCATGATCAGCTTTCCAAAACGCCATCAATCATATTTTTGCGACGTCTGGTTTTCTTGCAATTCGATCTGGAAGATAGCAAAAATAAACGAAATATAGCTAAACTTTAAATGATCATAATTCCGAAATGGAGCGTCACAGACACCTAAAACTTCGCACAGTAATTCTACGCATGATCAGCTTTCCAAAACGCCATCAATCATATTTTTGCGACGTCTGGTTTTCTTGCAATTCGATCTGGAAGATAGCAAAACTTTAAACGCTCATAACTTCGTAAGGAGACGTCCTAGACCCATAAAACTTTGCAAAATGAAAATCCGTAAATATAATGCTAGAACCATGAAACTTAGCACAGTAATTCTACGCATGATCAGCTTTCCAAAACGCCATCAATCATATTTTTGCGACGTCTGGTTTTCTTGCAATTCGATCTGGAAGATAGCAAAAATAAACGAAATATAGCTAAACTTTAAATGATCATAATTCCGAAATGGAGCGTCACAGACACCTAAAACTTCGCACAGTAATTCTACGCATGATCAGCTTTCCAAAACGCCATCAATCATATTTTTGCGACGTCTGGTTTTCTTGCAATTCGATCTGGAAGATAGCAAAACTTTAAACGCTCATAACTTCGTAAGGAGACGTCCTAGACCCATAAAACTTTGCAAAATGAAAATCCGTAAATATAATGCTAGGACCATGAAATTTCGCACAGTAATTCTACGCATGATCAGCTTTCCAAAACGCCATCAATCATATTTTTGCGACGTCTGGTTTTCTTGCAATTCGATCTGGAAGATAGCAAAACTTTAAACGCTCATAACTTCGTAAGGAGACGTCCTAGACCCATAAAACTTTGCAAAATGAAAATCCGTAAATATAATGCTAGAACCATGAAACTTAGCACAGTAATTCTACGCATGATCAGCTTTCCAAAACGCCATCAATCATATTTTTGCGACGTCTGGTTTTCTTGCAATTCGATCTGGAAGATAGCAAAAATAAACGAAATATAGCTAAACTTTAAATGATCATAATTCCGAAATGGAGCGTCACAGACACCTAAAACTTCGCACAGTAATTCTACGCATGATCAGCTTTCCAAAACGCCATCAATCATATTTTTGCGACGTCTGGTTTTCTTGCAATTCGATCTGGAAGATAGCAAAACTTTAAACGCTCATAACTTCGTAAGGAGACGTCCTAGACCCATAAAACTTTGCAAAATGAAAATCCGTAAATATAATGCTAGAACCATGAAACTTCGCACAGTAATTCTACGCATGATCAGCTTTCCAAAACGCCATCAATCATATTTTTGCGACGTCTGGTTTTCTTGCAATTCGATCTGGAAGATAGCAAAAATAAACGAAATATAGCTAAACTTTAAATGATCATAATTCCGAAATGGAGCGTCACAGACACCTAAAACTTCGCACAGTAATTCTACGCATGATCAGCTTTCCAAAACGCCATCAATCATATTTTTGCGACGTCTGGTTTTCTTGCAATTCGATCTGGAAGATAGCAAAAATAAACGAAATATAGCTAAACTTTAAATGATCATAATTCCGAAATGGAGCGTCACAGACACCTAAAACTTCGCACAGTAATTCTACGCATGATCAGCTTTCCAAAACGCCATCAATCATATTTTTGCGACGTCTGGTTTTCTTGCAATTCGATCTGGAAGATAGCAAAACTTTAAACGCTCATAACTTCGTAAGCAGACGTCTTAGACCCATAAAACTTTGCAAAATGAAAATCCGTAAATATAATGCTAGAACCATGAAACTTCGCACAGTAATTCTACGCATGATCAGCTTTCCAAAACGCCATCAATCATATTTTTGTGACGTCTGGTTTTCTTGCAATTCGATCTGGAAGATAGCAAAAATAAACGAAATATAGCTAAACTTTAAATGATCATAATTCCGAAATGGAGCGTCACAGACACCTAAAACTTCGCACAGTAATTCTACGCATGATCAGCTTTCCAAAACGCCATCAATCATATTTTTGCGACGTCTGGTTTTCTTGCAATTCGATCTGGAAGATAGCAAAAATAAACGAAATATAGCTAAACTTTAAATGATCATAATTCCGAAATGGAGCGTCACAGACACCTAAAACTTCGCACAGTAATTCTACGCATGATCAGCTTTCCAAAACGCCATCAATCATATTTTTGCGACGTCTGGTTTTCTTGCAATTCGATCTGGAAGATAGCAAAACTTTTGCAAAATTTGCAAACTTTGCAAAATGAAAATCCGTAAATATAATGCTAGAACCATGAAACTTCGCACAGTAATTCTACGCATGATCAGCTTTCCAAAACGCCATCAATCATATTTTTGCGACGTCTGGTTTTCTTGCAATTCGATCTGGAAGATAGCAAAAATAAACGAAATATAGCTAAACTTTAAATGATCATAATTCCGAAATGGAGCGTCACAGACACCTAAAACTTCGCACAGTAATTCTACGCATGATCAGCTTTCCAAAACGCCATCAATCATATTTTTGCGACGTCTGGTTTTCTTGCAATTCGATCTGGAAGATAGCAAAAATAAACGAAATATAGCTAAACTTTAAATGATCATAATTCCGAAATGGAGCGTCACAGACACCTAAAACTTCGCACAGTAATTGCGACGTCTGGTTTTCTTGCAATTCGATCTGGAAGATAGCAAAAATAAACGAAATATAGCTAAACTTTAAATGATCATAATTCCGAAATGGAGCGTCACAGACACCTAAAACTTCGCACAGTAATTCTACGCATGATCAGCTTTCCAAAACGCCATCAATCATATTTTTGCGACGTCTGGTTTTCTTGCAATTCGATCTGGAAGATAGCAAAACTTTAAACGCTCATAACTTCGTAAGGAGACGTCTTAGACCCATAAAACTTTGCAAAATGAAAATCCGTAAATATAATGCTAGAACCATGAAACTTCGCACAGTAATTCTACGCATGATCAGCTTTCCAAAACGCCATCAATCATATTTTTGCGACGTCTGGTTTTCTTGCAATTCGATCTGGAAGATAGCAAAAATAAACGAAATATAGCTAAACTTTAAATGATCATAATTCCGAAATGGAGCGTCACAGACACCTAAAACTTCGCACAGTAATTCTACGCATGATCAGCTTTCCAAAACGCCATCAATCATATTTTTGCGACGTCTGGTTTTCTTGCAATTCGATCTGGAAGATAGCAAAAATAAACGAAATATAGCTAAACTTTAAATGATCATAATTCCGAAATGGAGCGTCACAGACACCTAAAACTTCGCACAGTAATTCTACGCATGATCAGCTTTCCAAAACGCCATCAATCATATTTTTGCGACGTCTGGTTTTCTTGCAATTCGATCTGGAAGATAGCAAAAATAAACGAAATATAGCTAAACTTTAAATGATCATAATTCCGAAATGGAGCGTCACAGACACCTAAAACTTCGCACAGTAATTCTACGCATGATCAGCTTTCCAAAACGCCATCAATCATATTTTTGCGACGTCTGGTTTTCTTGCAATTCGATCTGGAAGATAGCAAAAATAAACGAAATATAGCTAAACTTTAAATGATCATAATTCCGAAATGGAGCGTCACAGACACCTAAAACTTCGCACAGTAATTCTACGCATGATCAGCTTTCCAAAACGCCATCAATCATATTTTTGCGACGTCTGGTTTTCTTGCAATTCGATCTGGAAGATAGCAAAAA
The DNA here is from genome assembly GCA_943737955.2 of Myopa tessellatipennis. Taxonomy (NCBI): domain Eukaryota; kingdom Metazoa; phylum Arthropoda; class Insecta; order Diptera; family Conopidae; genus Myopa; species Myopa tessellatipennis. The sequence continues at coordinate 14,451,792 of OX031314.1, read as the reverse complement.
TAAACGAAATATAGCTAAACTTTAAATGATCATAATTCCGAATTGGAGCGTCACAGACACCTAAAACTTCGCACAGTAATTCTACGCATGATCAGCTTTCCAAAACGCCATCAATCATATTTTTGCGACGTCTGGTTTTCTTGCAATTCGATCTGGAAGATAGCAAAAATAAACGAAATATAGCTAAACTTTAAATGATCATAATTCCGAAATGGAGCGTCACAGACACCTAAAACTTCGCACAGTAATTCTACGCATGATCAGCTTTCCAAAACGCCATCAATCATATTTTTGCGACGTCTGGTTTTCTTGCAATTCGATCTGGAAGATAGCAAAAATAAACGAAATATAGCTAAACTTTAAATGATCATAATTCCGAAATGGAGCGTCACAGACACCTAAAACTTCGCACAGTAATTCTACGCATGATCAGCTTTCCAAAACGCCATCAATCATATTTTTGCGACGTCTGGTTTTCTTGCAATTCGATCTGGAAGATAGCAAAACTTTAAACGCTCATAACTTCATAAAACTTTGCAAAATGAAAATCCGTAAATATAATGCTAGAACCATGAAACTTCGCACAGTAATTCTACGCATGATCAGCTTTCCAAAACGCCATCAATCATATTTTTGCGACGTCTGGTTTTCTTGCAATTCGATCTGGAAGATAGCAAAAATAAACGAAATATAGCTAAACTTTAAATGATCATAATTCCGAAATGGAGCGTCACAGACACCTAAAACTTCGCACAGTAATTCTACGCATGATCAGCTTTCCAAAACGCCATCAATCATATTTTTGCGACGTCTGGTTTTCTTGCAATTCGATCTGGAAGATAGCAAAACTTTAAACGCTCATAACTTCGTAAGGAGACGTCTTAGACCCATAAAACTTTGCAAAATGAAAATCCGTAAATATAATGCTAGAACCATGAAACTTCGCACAGTAATTCTACGCATGATCAGCTTTCCAAAACGCCATCAATCATATTTTTGCGACGTCTGGTTTTCTTGCAATTCGATCTGGAAGATAGCAAAAATAAACGAAATATAGCTAAACTTTAAATGATCATAATTCCGAAATGGAGCGTCACAGACACCTAAAACTTCGCACAGTAATTCTACGCATGATCAGCTTTCCAAAACGCCATCAATCATATTTTTGCGACGTCTGGTTTTCTTGCAATTCGATCTGGAAGATAGCAAAAATAAACGAAATATAGCTAAACTTTAAATGATCATAATTCCGAAATGGAGCGTCACAGACACCTAAAACTTCGCACAGTAATTCTACGCATGATCAGCTTTCCAAAACGCCATCAATCATATTTTTGTGACGTCTGGTTTTCTTGCAATTCGATCTGGAAGATAGCAAAAATAAACGAAATATAGCTAAACTTTAAATGATCATAATTCCGAAATGGAGCGTCACAGACACCTAAAACTTCGCACAGTAATTCTACGCATGATCAGCTTTCCAAAACGCCATCAATCATATTTTTGCGACGTCTGGTTTTCTTGCAATTCGATCTGGAAGATAGCAAAAATAAACGAAATATAGCTAAACTTTAAATGATCATAATTCCGAAATGGAGCGTCACAGACACCTAAAACTTCGCACAGTAATTCTACGCATGATCAGCTTTCCAAAACGCCATCAATCATATTTTTGCGACGTCTGGTTTTCTTGCAATTCGATCTGGAAGATAGCAAAACTTTAAACGCTCATAACTTCATAAAACTTTGCAAAATGAAAATCCGTAAATATAATGCTAGAACCATGAAACTTCGCACAGTAATTCTACGCATGATCAGCTTTCCAAAACGCCATCAATCATATTTTTGCGACGTCTGGTTTTCTTGCAATTCGATCTGGAAGATAGCAAAAATAAACGAAATATAGCTAAACTTTAAATGATCATAATTCCGAAATGGAGCGTCACAGACACCTAAAACTTCGCACAGTAATTCTACGCATGATCAGCTTTCCAAAACGCCATCAATCATATTTTTGCGACGTCTGGTTTTCTTGCAATTCGATCTGGAAGATAGCAAAACTTTAAACGCTCATAACTTCGTAAGGAGACGTCTTAGACCCATAAAACTTTGCAAAATGAAAATCCGTAAATATAATGCTAGAACCATGAAACTTCGCACAGTAATTCTACGCATGATCAGCTTTCCAAAACGCCATCAATCATATTTTTGCGACGTCTGGTTTTCTTGCAATTCGATCTGGAAGATAGCAAAAATAAACGAAATATAGCTAAACTTTAAATGATCATAATTCCGAAATGGAGCGTCACAGACACCTAAAACTTCGCACAGTAATTCTACGCATGATCAGCTTTCCAAAACGCCATCAATCATATTTTTGCGACGTCTGGTTTTCTTGCAATTCGATCTGGAAGATAGCAAAAATAAACGAAATATAGCTAAACTTTAAATGATCATAATTCCGAAATGGAGCGTCACAGACACCTAAAACTTCGCACAGTAATTCTACGCATGATCAGCTTTCCAAAACGCCATCAATCATATTTTTGTGACGTCTGGTTTTCTTGCAATTCGATCTGGAAGATAGCAAAAATAAACGAAATATAGCTAAACTTTAAATGATCATAATTCCGAAATGGAGCGTCACAGACACCTAAAACTTCGCACAGTAATTCTACGCATGATCAGCTTTCCAAAACGCCATCAATCATATTTTTGCGACGTCTGGTTTTCTTGCAATTCGATCTGGAAGATAGCAAAACTTTAAACGCTCATAACTTCGTAAGGAGACGTCCTAGACCCATAAAACTTTGCAAAATGAAAATCCGTAAATATAATGCTAGGACCATGAAATTTCGCACAGTAATTCTACGCATGATCAGCTTTCCAAAACGCCATCAATCATATTTTTGCGACGTCTGGTTTTCTTGCAATTCGATCTGGAAGATAGCAAAACTTTAAACGCTCATAACTTCGTAAGGAGACGTCCTAGACCCATAAAACTTTGCAAAATGAAAATCCGTAAATATAATGCTAGAACCATGAAACTTAGCACAGTAATTCTACGCATGATCAGCTTTCCAAAACGCCATCAATCATATTTTTGCGACGTCTGGTTTTCTTGCAATTCGATCTGGAAGATAGCAAAAATAAACGAAATATAGCTAAACTTTAAATGATCATAATTCCGAAATGGAGCGTCACAGACACCTAAAACTTCGCACAGTAATTCTACGCATGATCAGCTTTCCAAAACGCCATCAATCATATTTTTGCGACGTCTGGTTTTCTTGCAATTCGATCTGGAAGATAGCAAAAATAAACGAAATATAGCTAAACTTTAAATGATCATAATTCCGAAATGGAGCGTCACAGACACCTAAAACTTCGCACAGTAATTCTACGCATGATCAGCTTTCCAAAACGCCATCAATCATATTTTTGCGACGTCTGGTTTTCTTGCAATTCGATCTGGAAGATAGCAAAACTTTAAACGCTCATAACTTCGTAAGGAGACGTCTTAGACCCATAAAACTTTGCAAAATGAAAATCCGTAAATATAATGCTAGAACCATGAAACTTCGCACAGTAATTCTACGCATGATCAGCTTTCCAAAACGCCATCAATCATATTTTTGCGACGTCTGGTTTTCTTGCAATTCGATCTGGAAGATAGCAAAAATAAACGAAATATAGCTAAACTTTAAATGATCATAATTCCGAAATGGAGCGTCACAGACACCTAAAACTTCGCACAGTAATTCTACGCATGATCAGCTTTCCAAAACGCCATCAATCATATTTTTGCGACGTCTGGTTTTCTTGCAATTCGATCTGGAAGATAGCAAAACTTTAAACGCTCATAACTTCGTAAGGAGACGTCCTAGACCCATAAAACTTTGCAAAATGAAAATCCGTAAATATAATGCTAGGACCATGAAATTTCGCACAGTAATTCTACGCATGATCAGCTTTCCAAAACGCCATCAATCATATTTTTGTGACGTCTGGTTTTCTTGCAATTCGATCTGGAAGATAGCAAAAATAAACGAAATATAGCTAAACTTTAAATGATCATAATTCCGAAATGGAGCGTCACAGACACCTAAAACTTCGCACAGTAATTCTACGCATGATCAGCTTTCCAAAACGCCATCAATCATATTTTTGCGACGTCTGGTTTTCTTGCAATTCGATCTGGAAGATAGCAAAACTTTAAACGCTCATAACTTCGTAAGGAGACGTCTTAGACCCATAAAACTTTGCAAAATGAAAATCCGTAAATATAATGCTAGAACCATGAAACTTCGCACAGTAATTCTACGCATGATCAGCTTTCCAAAACGCCATCAATCATATTTTTGCGACGTCTGGTTTTCTTGCAATTCGATCTGGAAGATAGCAAAAATAAACGAAATATAGCTAAACTTTAAATGATCATAATTCCGAAATGGAGCGTCACAGACACCTAAAACTTCGCACAGTAATTCTACGCATGATCAGCTTTCCAAAACGCCATCAATCATATTTTTGCGACGTCTGGTTTTCTTGCAATTCGATCTGGAAGATAGCAAAACTTTAAACGCTCATAACTTCGTAAGGAGACGTCCTAGACCCATAAAACTTTGCAAAATGAAAATCCGTAAATATAATGCTAGAACCATGAAACTTAGCACAGTAATTCTACGCATGATCAGCTTTCCAAAACGCCATCAATCATATTTTTGCGACGTCTGGTTTTCTTGCAATTCGATCTGGAAGATAGCAAAAATAAACGAAATATAGCTAAACTTTAAATGATCATAATTCCGAAATGGAGCGTCACAGACACCTAAAACTTCGCACAGTAATTCTACGCATGATCAGCTTTCCAAAACGCCATCAATCATATTTTTGCGACGTCTGGTTTTCTTGCAATTCGATCTGGAAGATAGCAAAACTTTAAACGCTCATAACTTCGTAAGGAGACGTCCTAGACCCATAAAACTTTGCAAAATGAAAATCCGTAAATATAATGCTAGAACCATGAAACTTAGCACAGTAATTCTACGCATGATCAGCTTTCCAAAACGCCATCAATCATATTTTTGCGACGTCTGGTTTTCTTGCAATTCGATCTGGAAGATAGCAAAAATAAACGAAATATAGCTAAACTTTAAATGATCATAATTCCGAAATGGAGCGTCACAGACACCTAAAACTTCGCACAGTAATTCTACGCATGATCAGCTTTCCAAAACGCCATCAATCATATTTTTGCGACGTCTGGTTTTCTTGCAATTCGATCTGGAAGATAGCAAAACTTTAAACGCTCATAACTTCGTAAGGAGACGTCCTAGACCCATAAAACTTTGCAAAATGAAAATCCGTAAATATAATGCTAGAACCATGAAACTTCGCACAGTAATTCTACGCATGATCAGCTTTCCAAAACGCCATCAATCATATTTTTGCGACGTCTGGTTTTCTTGCAATTCGATCTGGAAGATAGCAAAAATAAACGAAATATAGCTAAACTTTAAATGATCATAATTCCGAAATGGAGCGTCACAGACACCTAAAATTTCGCACAGTAATTCTACGCATGATCAGCTTTCCAAAACGCCATCAATCATATTTTTGCGACGTCTGGTTTTCTTGCAATTCGATCTGGAAGATAGCAAAAATAAACGAAATATAGCTAAACTTTAAATGATCATAATTCTGAAATGGAGCGTCACAGACACCTAAAACTTCGCACAGTAATTCTACGCATGATCAGCTTTCCAAAACGCCATCAATCATATTTTTGCGACGTCTGGTTTTCTTGCAATTCGATCTGGAAGATAGCAAAACTTTAAACGCTCATAACTTCGTAAGGAGACGTCTTAGACCCATAAAACTTTGCAAAATGAAAATCCGTAAATATAATGCTAGAACCATGAAACTTCGCACAGTAATTCTACGCATGATCAGCTTTCCAAAACGCCATCAATCATATTTTTGTGACGTCTGGTTTTCTTGCAATTCGATCTGGAAGATAGCAAAAATAAACGAAATATAGCTAAACTTTAAATGATCATAATTCCGAAATGGAGCGTCACAGACACCTAAAACTTCGCACAGTAATTCTACGCATGATCAGCTTTCCAAAACGCCATCAATCATATTTTTGCGACGTCTGGTTTTCTTGCAATTCGATCTGGAAGATAGCAAAACTTTAAACGCTCATAACTTCGTAAGGAGACGTCTTAGACCCATAAAACTTTGCAAAATGAAAATCCGTAAATATAATGCTAGAACCATGAAACTTCGCACAGTAATTCTACGCATGATCAGCTTTCCAAAACGCCATCAATCATATTTTTGTGACGTCTGGTTTTCTTGCAATTCGATCTGGAAGATAGCAAAAATAAACGAAATATAGCTAAACTTTAAATGATCATAATTCCGAAATGGAGCGTCACAGACACCTAAAACTTTGCACAGTAATTCTACGCATGATCAGCTTTCCAAAACGCCATCAATCATATTTTTGCGACGTCTGGTTTTCTTGCAATTCGATCTGGAAGATAGCAAAACTTTAAACGCTCATAACTTCGTAAGGAGACGTCCTAGACCCATAAAACTTTGCAAAATGAAAATCCGTAAATATAATGCTAGGACCATGAAATTTCGCACAGTAATTCTACGCATGATCAGCTTTCCAAAACGCCATCAATCATATTTTTGCGACGTCTGGTTTTCTTGCAATTCGATCTGGAAGATAGCAAAACTTTAAACGCTCATAACTTCGTAAGGAGACGTCCTAGACCCATAAAACTTTGCAAAATGAAAATCCATAAATATAATGCTAGGACCATGAAATTTCGCACAGTAATTCTACGCGTGATCAGCTTTCCAAAACGCCATCAATCATATTTTTACGACGTCTGGTTTTCTTGCAATTCGATCTGGAAGATAGCAAAACTTTAAACGCTCATAACTTCGTAAGGAGATGTCCTAGACCCATAAAACTTTGCAAAATGAAAATCCATAAATATAATGCTAGGACCATGAAATTCCGCACAGTAATTCTACGCATGATCAGCTTTCCAAAACGCCATCAATCATATTTTTACGACGTCTGGTTTTCTTGCAATTTGATCTGGAAGATAGCAAAAATAAACGAAATATAGCTAAACTTTAAATGATCATAATTCCGAAATGGAGCGTCGCAGACACCTAAAACTTCGCACAGTAATTCTACGCATGATCAGCTTTCCAAAACGCCATCAATCATATTTTTGCGACGTCTGGTTTTCTTGCAATTCGATCTGGAAGATAGCAAAACTTTAAACGCTCATAACTTCGTAAGGAGACGTCCTAGACCCATAAAACTTTGCAAAATGAAAATCCGTAAATATAATGCTAGAACCATTAAACTTCGCACAGTAATTCTACGCATGATCAGCTTTCCAAAACGCCATCAATCATATTTTTACGACGTCTGGTTTTCTTGCAATTCGATCTGGAAGATAGCAAAACTTTAAACGCTCATAACTTCGTAAGGAGATGTCCTAGACCCATAAAACTTTGCAAAATGAAAATTCGTAAATATAATGCTAGAACCATGAAACTTTGCACAGTAATTCTACGCATGATCAGCTTTCCAAAACGCCATCAATCATATTTTTGCGACGTCTGGTTTTCTTGCAATTCGATCTGGAAGATAGCAAAACTTTAAACGCTCATAACTTCGTAAGGAGACGTCTTAGACCCATAAAACTTTGCAAAATGAAAATCCGTAAATATAATGCTAGGACCATGAAATTTCGCACAGTAATTCTACGCATGATCAGCTTTCCAAAACGCCATCAATCATATTTTTGTGACGTCTGGTTTTCTTGCAATTCGATCTGGAAGATAGCAAAAATAAACGAAATATAGCTAAACTTTAAATGATCATAATTCCGAAATGGAGCGTCACAGACACCTAAAACTTCGCACAGTAATTCTACGCATGATCAGCTTTCCAAAACGCCATCAATCATATTTTTGCGACGTCTGGTTTTCTTGCAATTCGATCTGGAAGATAGCAAAACTTTAAACGCTCATAACTTCGTAAGGAGACGTCTTAGACCCATAAAACTTTGCAAAATGAAAATCCGTAAATATAATGCTAGAACCATGAAACTTCGCACAGTAATTCTACGCATGATCAGCTTTCCAAAACGCCATCAATCATATTTTTGCGACGTCTGGTTTTCTTGCAATTCGATCTGGAAGATAGCAAAAATAAACGAAATATAGCTAAACTTTAAATGATCATAATTCCGAAATGGAGCGTCACAGACACCTAAAACTTCGCACAGTAATTCTACGCATGATCAGCTTTCCAAAACGCCATCAATCATATTTTTGCGACGTCTGGTTTTCTTGCAATTCGATCTGGAAGATAGCAAAACTTTAAACGCTCATAACTTCGTAAGGAGACGTCTTAGACCCATAAAACTTTGCAAAATGAAAATCCGTAAATATAATGCTAGAACCATGAAACTTCGCACAGTAATTCTACGCATGATCAGCTTTCCAAAACGCCATCAATCATATTTTTGCGACGTCTGGTTTTCTTGCAATTCGATCTGGAAGATAGCAAAAATAAACGAAATATAGCTAAACTTTAAATGATCATAATTCCGAAATGGAGCGTCACAGACACCTAAAACTTCGCACAGTAATTCTACGCATGATCAGCTTTCCAAAACGCCATCAATCATATTTTTGCGACGTCTGGTTTTCTTGCAATTCGATCTGGAAGATAGCAAAACTTTAAACGCTCATAACTTCGTAAGGAGACGTCCTAGACCCATAAAACTTTGCAAAATGAAAATCCGTAAATATAATGCTAGGACCATGAAATTTCGCACAGTAATTCTACGCATGATCAGCTTTCCAAAACGCCATCAATCATATTTTTGTGACGTCTGGTTTTCTTGCAATTCGATCTGGAAGATAGCAAAAATAAACGAAATATAGCTAAACTTTAAATGATCATAATTCCGAAATGGAGCGTCACAGACACCTAAAACTTCGCACAGTAATTCTACGCATGATCAGCTTTCCAAAACGCCATCAATCATATTTTTGCGACGTCTGGTTTTCTTGCAATTCGATCTGGAAGATAGCAAAACTTTAAACGCTCATAACTTCGTAAGGAGACGTCTTAGACCCATAAAACTTTGCAAAATGAAAATCCGTAAATATAATGCTAGAACCATGAAACTTCGCACAGTAATTCTACGCATGATCAGCTTTCCAAAACGCCATCAATCATATTTTTGCGACGTCTGGTTTTCTTGCAATTCGATCTGGAAGATAGCAAAAATAAACGAAATATAGCTAAACTTTAAATGATCATAATTCCGAAATGGAGCGTCACAGACACCTAAAACTTCGCACAGTAATTCTACGCATGATCAGCTTTCCAAAACGCCATCAATCATATTTTTGCGACGTCTGGTTTTCTTGCAATTCGATCTGGAAGATAGCAAAACTTTAAACGCTCATAACTTCGTAAGGAGACGTCCTAGACCCATAAAACTTTGCAAAATGAAAATCCGTAAATATAATGCTAGAACCATGAAACTTAGCACAGTAATTCTACGCATGATCAGCTTTCCAAAACGCCATCAATCATATTTTTGCGACGTCTGGTTTTCTTGCAATTCGATCTGGAAGATAGCAAAAATAAACGAAATATAGCTAAACTTTAAATGATCATAATTCCGAAATGGAGCGTCACAGACACCTAAAACTTCGCACAGTAATTCTACGCATGATCAGCTTTCCAAAACGCCATCAATCATATTTTTGCGACGTCTGGTTTTCTTGCAATTCGATCTGGAAGATAGCAAAACTTTAAACGCTCATAACTTCGTAAGGAGACGTCCTAGACCCATAAAACTTTGCAAAATGAAAATCCGTAAATATAATGCTAGAACCATGAAACTTCGCACAGTAATTCTACGCATGATCAGCTTTCCAAAACGCCATCAATCATATTTTTGCGACGTCTGGTTTTCTTGCAATTCGATCTGGAAGATAGCAAAAATAAACGAAATATAGCTAAACTTTAAATGATCATAATTCCGAAATGGAGCGTCACAGACACCTAAAACTTCGCACAGTAATTCTACGCATGATCAGCTTTCCAAAACGCCATCAATCATATTTTTGCGACGTCTGGTTTTCTTGCAATTCGATCTGGAAGATAGCAAAACTTTAAACGCTCATAACTTCGTAAGGAGACGTCTTAGACCCATAAAACTTTGCAAAATGAAAATCCGTAAATATAATGCTAGAACCATGAAACTTCGCACAGTAATTCTACGCATGATCAGCTTTCCAAAACGCCATCAATCATATTTTTGTGACGTCTGGTTTTCTTGCAATTCGATCTGGAAGATAGCAAAAATAAACGAAATATAGCTAAACTTTAAATGATCATAATTCCGAAATGGAGCGTCACAGACACCTAAAACTTCGCACAGTAATTCTACGCATGATCAGCTTTCCAAAACGCCATCAATCATATTTTTGCGACGTCTGGTTTTCTTGCAATTCGATCTGGAAGATAGCAAAAATAAACGAAATATAGCTAAACTTTAAATGATCATAATTCCGAAATGGAGCGTCACAGACACCTAAAACTTCGCACAGTAATTCTACGCATGATCAGCTTTCCAAAACGCCATCAATCATATTTTTGCGACGTCTGGTTTTCTTGCAATTCGATCTGGAAGATAGCAAAACTTTAAACGCTCATAACTTCGTAAGGAGACGTCTTAGACCCATAAAACTTTGCAAAATGAAAATCCGTAAATATAATGCTAGAACCATGAAACTTCGCACAGTAATTCTACGCATGATCAGCTTTCCAAAACGCCATCAATCATATTTTTGTGACGTCTGGTTTTCTTGCAATTCGATCTGGAAGATAGCAAAAATAAACGAAATATAGCTAAACTTTAAATGATCATAATTCCGAAATGGAGCGTCACAGACACCTAAAACTTTGCACAGTAATTCTACGCATGATCAGCTTTCCAAAACGCCATCAATCATATTTTTGCGACGTCTGGTTTTCTTGCAATTCGATCTGGAAGATAGCAAAACTTTAAACGCTCATAACTTCGTAAGGAGACGTCCTAGACCCATAAAACTTTGCAAAATGAAAATCCGTAAATATAATGCTAGGACCATGAAATTTCGCACAGTAATTCTACGCATGATCAGCTTTCCAAAACGCCATCAATCATATTTTTGCGACGTCTGGTTTTCTTGCAATTCGATCTGGAAGATAGCAAAAATAAACGAAATATAGCTAAACTTTAAATGATCATAATTCCGAAATGGAGCGTCACAGACACCTAAAGCTTCGCACAGTAATTCTACGCATGATCAGCTTTCCAAAACGCCATCAATCATATTTTTGCGACGTCTGGTTTTCTTGCAATTCGATCTGGAAGATAGCAAAACTTTAAACGCTCATAACTTCGTAAGGAGACGTCCTAGACCCATATAACTTTGCAAAATGAAAATCCGTAAATATAATGCTAGGACCATGAAATTTCGCACAGTAATTCTACGCATGATCAGCTTTCCAAAACGCCATCAATCATATTTTTGCGACGTCTGGTTTTCTTGCAATTCGATCTGGAAGATAGCAAAAATAAACGAAATATAGCTAAACTTTAAATGATCATAATTCCGAAATGGAGCGTCACAGACACCTAAAGCTTCGCACAGTAATTCTACGCATGATCAGCTTTCCAAAACGCCATCAATCATATTTTTGCGACGTCTGGTTTTCTTGCAATTCGATCTGGAAGATAGCAAAACTTTAAACGCTCATAACTTCGTAAGGAGACGTCCTAGACCCATAAAACTTTGCAAAATGAAAATCCATAAATATAATGCTAGGACCATGAAATTTCGCACAGTAATTCTACGCGTGATCAGCTTTCCAAAACGCCATCAATCATATTTTTACGACGTCTGGTTTTCTTGCAATTCGATCTGGAAGATAGCAAAACTTTAAACGCTCATAACTTCGTAAGGAGATGTCCTAGACCCATAAAACTTTGCAAAATGAAAATCCATAAATATAATGCTAGGACCATGAAATTCCGCACAGTAATTCCAGTAATTCTACGCATGATCAGCTTTCCAAAACGCCATCAATCATATTTTTACGACGTCTGGTTTTCTTGCAATTTGATCTGGAAGATAGCAAAAATAAACGAAATATAGCTAAACTTTAAATGATCATAATTCCGAAATGGAGCGTCGCAGACACCTAAAACTTCGCACAGTAATTCTACGCATGATCAGCTTTCCAAAACGCCATCAATCATATTTTTGCGACGTCTGGTTTTCTTGCAATTCGATCTGGAAGATAGCAAAACTTTAAACGCTCATAACTTCGTAAGGAGACGTCCTAGACCCATAAAACTTTGCAAAATGAAAATCCGTAAATATAATGCTAGAACCATTAAACTTCGCACAGTAATTCTACGCATGATCAGCTTTCCAAAACGCCATCAATCATATTTTTACGACGTCTGGTTTTCTTGCAATTCGATCTGGAAGATAGCAAAACTTTAAACGCTCATAACTTCGTAAGGAGATGTCCTAGACCCATAAAACTTTGCAAAATGAAAATTCGTAAATATAATGCTAGAACCATGAAACTTTGCACAGTAATTCTACGCATGATCAGCTTTCCAAAACGCCATCAATCATATTTTTGCAACGTCTGGTTTTCTTGCAATTCGATCTGGAAGATAACAAAAATAAACGAAATATAGCTAAACTTTAAATGATCATAATTCCGAAATGGAGCGTCACAGTGACCTAAAATTTCGCACAGTAATTCTACGCATGATCAGCTTTCCAAAACGCCATCAATCATATTTTTGCGACGTCTGGTTTTCTTGCAATTCGATCTGGAAGATAGCAAAACTTTAAACGCTCATAACTTCGTAAGGAGATGTCCTAGACCCATAAAACTTTGCAAAATGAAAATTCGTAAATATAATGCTAGAACCATGAAACTTTGCACAGTAATTCTACGCATGATCAGCTTTCCAAAACGCCATCAATCATATTTTTGCGACGTCTGGTTTTCTTGCAATTCGATCTGGAAGATAGCAAAAATAAACGAAATATACTAAACTTTAAATGATCATAATTCCGAAATGGAGCGTCACAGACACCTAAAGCTTCGCACAGTAATTCTACGCATGATCAGCTTTCCAAAACGCCATCAATCATATTTTTGCGACGTCTGGTTTTCTTGCAATTCGATCTGGAAGATAGCAAAAATAAACGAAATATAGCTAAACTTTAAATGATCATAATTCCGAAATGGAGCGTCACAGTGACCTAAAACTTCGCACAGTAATTCTACGCATGATCAGCTTTCCAAAACGCCATCAATCATATTTTTGCGACGTCTGGTTTTCTTGCAATTCGATCTGGAAGATAGCAAAACTTTAAACGCTCATAACTTCGTAAGGAGACGTCCTAGACCCATATAACTTTGCAAAATGAAAATCCGTAAATATAATGCTAGAACCATTAAACTTCGCACAGTAATTCTACGCATGATCAGCTTTCCAAAACGCCATCAATCATATTTTTGCGACGTCTGGTTTTCTTGCAATTCGATCTGGAAGATAGCAAAAATAAACGAAATATACTAAACTTTAAATGATCATAATTCCGAAATGGAGCGTCACAGACACCTAAAACTTCGCACAGTAATTCTACGCATGATCAGCTTTCCAAAACGCCATCAATCATATTTTTGCGACGTCTGGTTTTCTTGCAATTCGATCTGGAAGATAGCAAAACTTTAAACGCTCATAACTTCGTAAGGAGACGTCCTAGACCCATAAAACTTTGCAAAATGAAAATCCATAAATATAATGATAGGACCATGAAATTTCGCACAGTAATTCTACGCGTGATCAGCTTTCCAAAACGCCATTAATCATATTTTTACGACGTCTGGTTTTCTTGCAATTCGATCTGGAAGATAGCAAAACTTTAAACGCTCATAACTTCGTAAGGAGACGTCCTAGACCCATAAAACTTTGCAAAATTAAAATCCGTAAATATAATGCTAGAACCATTAAACTTCGCACAGTAATTCTACGCATGATCAGCTTTCCAAAACGCCATCAATCATATTTTTGCGACGTCTGGTTTTCTTGCAATTCGATCTGCAAGATAGCAAAAATAAACGAAATATACTAAACTTTAAATGATCATAATTCCGAAATGGAGCGTCACAGACACCTAAAACTTCGCACAGTAATTCTACGCATGATCAGCTTTCCAAAACGCCATCAATCATATTTTTGCGACGTCTGGTTTTCTTGCAATTCGATCTGGAAGATAGCAAAACTTTAAACGCTCATAACTTCGTAAGGAGACGTCCTAGACCCATAAAACTTTGCAAAATGAAAATCCGTAAATATAATGCTAGAACCATGAAACTTTGCACAGTAATTCTACGCATGATCAGCTTTCCAAAACGCCATCAATCATATTTTTACGACGTCTGGTTTTCTTGCAATTCGATCTGGAAGATAGCAAAAATAAACGAAATATAGCTAAACTTTAAATGATCATAATTCCGAAATGGAGCGTCACAGACACCTAAAACTTCGCACAGTAATTCTACGCATGATCAGCTTTCCAAAACGCCATCAATCATATTTTTGCGACGTCTGGTTTTCTTGCAATTCGATCTGGAAGATAGCAAAACTTTAAACGCTCATAACTTCGTAAGGAGACGTCCTAGACCCATAAAACTTTGCAAAATGAAAATCCGTAAATATAATGCTAGAACCATGAAACTTCGCACAGTAATTCTACGCGTGATCAGCTTTCCAAAACGCCATCAATCATATTTTTGCGACGTCTGGTTTTCTTGCAATTCGATCTGGAAGATAGCAAAACTTTAAACGCTCATAACTTCGTAAGGAGACGTCTTAGACCCATAAAACTTTGCAAAATGAAAATCCATAAATATAATGCTAGGACCATGAAATTCCGCACAGTAATTCTACGCATGATCAGCTTTCCAAAACGCCATCAATCATATTTTTACGACGTCTGGTTTTCTTGCAATTCGATCTGGAAGATAGCAAAAATAAACGAAATATAGCTAAACTTTAAATGATCATAATTCCGAAATGGAGCGTCACAGACACCTAAAACTTCGCACAGTAATTCTACGCATGATCAGCTTTCCAAAACGCCATCAATCATATTTTTGCGACGTCTGGTTTTCTTGCAATTCGATCTGGAAGATAGCAAAACTTTAAACGCTCATAACTTCGTAAGGAGACGTCCTAGACCCATAAAACTTTGCAAAATGAAAATCCGTAAATATAATGCTAGGACCATGAAATTTCGCACAGTAATTCTACGCATGATCAGCTTTGAAAACTTTGCAAAATTAAAATCCGTAAATATAATGCTAGAACCATTAAACTTCGCACAGTAATTCTACGCATGATCAGCTTTCCAAAACGCCATCAATCATATTTTTGCGACGTCTGGTTTTCTTGCAATTCGATCTGCAAGATAGCAAAAATAAACGAAATATACTAAACTTTAAATGATCATAATTCCGAAATGGAGCGTCACAGACACCTAAAACTTCGCACAGTAATTCTACGCATGATCAGCTTTCCAAAACGCCATCAATCATATTTTTGCGACGTCTGGTTTTCTTGCAATTCGATCTGGAAGATAGCAAAAATAAACGAAATATAGCTAAACTTTAAATGATCATAATTCCGAAATGGAGCGTCACAGACACCTAAAACTTCGCACAGTAATTCTACGCATGATCAGCTTTCCAAAACGCCATCAATCATATTTTTGCGACGTCTGGTTTTCTTGCAATTCGATCTGGAAGATAGCAAAACTTTAAACGCTCATAACTTCGTAAGGAGACGTCTTAGACCCATAAAACTTTGCAAAATGAAAATCCGTAAATATAATGCTAGAACCATGAAACTTCGCACAGTAATTCTACGCATGATCAGCTTTCCAAAACGCCATCAATCATATTTTTGTGACGTCTGGTTTTCTTGCAATTCGATCTGGAAGATAGCAAAAATAAACGAAATATAGCTAAACTTTAAATGATCATAATTCCGAAATGGAGCGTCACAGACACCTAAAACTTTGCACAGTAATTCTACGCATGATCAGCTTTCCAAAACGCCATCAATCATATTTTTGCGACGTCTGGTTTTCTTGCAATTCGATCTGGAAGATAGCAAAACTTTAAACGCTCATAACTTCGTAAGGAGACGTCCTAGACCCATAAAACTTTGCAAAATGAAAATCCGTAAATATAATGCTAGGACCATGAAATTTCGCACAGTAATTCTACGCATGATCAGCTTTCCAAAACGCCATCAATCATATTTTTGCGACGTCTGGTTTTCTTGCAATTCGATCTGGAAGATAGCAAAAATAAACGAAATATAGCTAAACTTTAAATGATCATAATTCCGAAATGGAGCGTCACAGACACCTAAAGCTTCGCACAGTAATTCTACGCATGATCAGCTTTCCAAAACGCCATCAATCATATTTTTGCGACGTCTGGTTTTCTTGCAATTCGATCTGGAAGATAGCAAAACTTTAAACGCTCATAACTTCGTAAGGAGACGTCCTAGACCCATATAACTTTGCAAAATGAAAATCCGTAAATATAATGCTAGGACCATGAAATTTCGCACAGTAATTCTACGCATGATCAGCTTTCCAAAACGCCATCAATCATATTTTTGCGACGTCTGGTTTTCTTGCAATTCGATCTGGAAGATAGCAAAAATAAACGAAATATAGCTAAACTTTAAATGATCATAATTCCGAAATGGAGCGTCACAGACACCTAAAGCTTCGCACAGTAATTCTACGCATGATCAGCTTTCCAAAACGCCATCAATCATATTTTTGCGACGTCTGGTTTTCTTGCAATTCGATCTGGAAGATAGCAAAACTTTAAACGCTCATAACTTCGTAAGGAGACGTCCTAGACCCATAAAACTTTGCAAAATGAAAATCCATAAATATAATGCTAGGACCATGAAATTTCGCACAGTAATTCTACGCGTGATCAGCTTTCCAAAACGCCATCAATCATATTTTTACGACGTCTGGTTTTCTTGCAATTCGATCTGGAAGATAGCAAAACTTTAAACGCTCATAACTTCGTAAGGAGATGTCCTAGACCCATAAAACTTTGCAAAATGAAAATCCATAAATATAATGCTAGGACCATGAAATTCCGCACAGTAATTCCAGTAATTCTACGCATGATCAGCTTTCCAAAGCGCCATCAATCATATTTTTACGACGTCTGGTTTTCTTGCAATTTGATCTGGAAGATAGCAAAAATAAACGAAATATAGCTAAACTTTAAATGATCATAATTCCGAAATGGAGCGTCGCAGACACCTAAAACTTCGCACAGTAATTCTACGCATGATCAGCTTTCCAAAACGCCATCAATCATATTTTTGCGACGTCTGGTTTTCTTGCAATTCGATCTGGAAGATAGCAAAACTTTAAACGCTCATAACTTCGTAAGGAGACGTCCTAGACCCATAAAACTTTGCAAAATGAAAATCCGTAAATATAATGCTAGAACCATTAAACTTCGCACAGTAATTCTACGCATGATCAGCTTTCCAAAACGCCATCAATCATATTTTTACGACGTCTGGTTTTCTTGCAATTCGATCTGGAAGATAGCAAAACTTTAAACGCTCATAACTTCGTAAGGAGATGTCCTAGACCCATAAAACTTTGCAAAATGAAAATTCGTAAATATAATGCTAGAACCATGAAACTTTGCACAGTAATTCTACGCATGATCAGCTTTCCAAAACGCCATCAATCATATTTTTGCAACGTCTGGTTTTCTTGCAATTCGATCTGGAAGATAACAAAAATAAACGAAATATAGCTAAACTTTAAATGATCATAATTCCGAAATGGAGCGTCACAGTGACCTAAAATTTCGCACAGTAATTCTACGCATGATCAGCTTTCCAAAACGCCATCAATCATATTTTTGCGACGTCTGGTTTTCTTGCAATTCGATCTGGAAGATAGCAAAACTTTAAACGCTCATAACTTCGTAAGGAGATGTCCTAGACCCATAAAACTTTGCAAAATGAAAATTCGTAAATATAATGCTAGAACCATGAAACTTTGCACAGTAATTCTACGCATGATCAGCTTTCCAAAACGCCATCAATCATATTTTTGCGACGTCTGGTTTTCTTGCAATTCGATCTGGAAGATAGCAAAAATAAACGAAATATACTAAACTTTAAATGATCATAATTCCGAAATGGAGCGTCACAGACACCTAAAGCTTCGCACAGTAATTCTACGCATGATCAGCTTTCCAAAACGCCATCAATCATATTTTTGCGACGTCTGGTTTTCTTGCAATTCGATCTGGAAGATAGCAAAACTTTAAACGCTCATAACTTCGTAAGGAGACGTCCTAGACCCATAAAACTTTGCAAAATGAAAATTCGTAAATATAATGCTAGAACCATGAAACTTCGCACAGTAATTCTACGCATGATCAGCTTTCCAAAACGCCATCAATCATATTTTTGCGACGTCTGGTTTTCTTGCAATTCGATCTGGAAGATAGCAAAACTTTAAACGCTCATAACTTCGTAAGGAGACGTCCTAGACCCATATAACTTTGCAAAATGAAAATCCGTAAATATAATGCTAGAACCATTAAACTTCGCACAGTAATTCTACGCATGATCAGCTTTCCAAAACGCCATCAATCATATTTTTGCGACGTCTGGTTTTCTTGCAATTCGATCTGGAAGATAGCAAAAATAAACGAAATATACTAAACTTTAAATGATCATAATTCCGAAATGGAGCGTCACAGACACCTAAAACTTCGCACAGTAATTCTACGCATGATCAGCTTTCCAAAACGCCATCAATCATATTTTTGCGACGTCTGGTTTTCTTGCAATTCGATCTGGAAGATAGCAAAACTTTAAACGCTCATAACTTCGTAAGGAGACGTCCTAGACCCATAAAACTTTGCAAAATGAAAATCCATAAATATAATGATAGGACCATGAAATTTCGCACAGTAATTCTACGCGTGATCAGCTTTCCAAAACGCCATTAATCATATTTTTACGACGTCTGGTTTTCTTGCAATTCGATCTGGAAGATAGCAAAACTTTAAACGCTCATAACTTCGTAAGGAGACGTCCTAGACCCATAAAACTTTGCAAAATTAAAATCCGTAAATATAATGCTAGAACCATTAAACTTCGCACAGTAATTCTACGCATGATCAGCTTTCCAAAACGCCATCAATCATATTTTTGCGACGTCTGGTTTTCTTGCAATTCGATCTGCAAGATAGCAAAAATAAACGAAATATACTAAACTTTAAATGATCATAATTCCGAAATGGAGCGTCACAGACACCTAAAACTTCGCACAGTAATTCTACGCATGATCAGCTTTCCAAAACGCCATCAATCATATTTTTGCGACGTCTGGTTTTCTTGCAATTCGATCTGGAAGATAGCAAAACTTTAAACGCTCATAACTTCGTAAGGAGACGTCCTAGACCCATAAAACTTTGCAAAATGAAAATCCGTAAATATAATGCTAGAACCATGAAACTTTGCACAGTAATTCTACGCATGATCAGCTTTCCAAAACGCCATCAATCATATTTTTACGACGTCTGGTTTTCTTGCAATTCGATCTGGAAGATAGCAAAAATAAACGAAATATAGCTAAACTTTAAATGATCATAATTCCGAAATGGAGCGTCACAGACACCTAAAACTTCGCACAGTAATTCTACGCATGATCAGCTTTCCAAAACGCCATCAATCATATTTTTGCGACGTCTGGTTTTCTTGCAATTCGATCTGGAAGATAGCAAAACTTTAAACGCTCATAACTTCGTAAGGAGACGTCCTAGACCCATAAAACTTTGCAAAATGAAAATCCGTAAATATAATGCTAGAACCATGAAACTTCGCACAGTAATTCTACGCGTGATCAGCTTTCCAAAACGCCATCAATCATATTTTTGCGACGTCTGGTTTTCTTGCAATTCGATCTGGAAGATAGCAAAACTTTAAACGCTCATAACTTCGTAAGGAGATGTCCTAGACCCATAAAACTTTGCAAAATGAAAATCCATAAATATAATGCTAGGACCATGAAATTCCGCAC
This sequence comes from Myopa tessellatipennis, assembly GCA_943737955.2. Taxonomy (NCBI): domain Eukaryota; kingdom Metazoa; phylum Arthropoda; class Insecta; order Diptera; family Conopidae; genus Myopa; species Myopa tessellatipennis. The sequence continues at coordinate 14,431,482 of OX031314.1, read as the reverse complement.
AGTAATTCTACGCATGATCAGCTTTCCAAAACGCCATCAATCATATTTTTACGACGTCTGGTTTTCTTGCAATTCGATCTGGAAGATAGCAAAAATAAACGAAATATAGCTAAACTTTAAATGATCATAATTCCGAAATGGAGCGTCACAGACACCTAAAACTTCGCACAGTAATTCTACGCATGATCAGCTTTCCAAAACGCCATCAATCATATTTTTGCGACGTCTGGTTTTCTTGCAATTCGATCTGGAAGATAGCAAAACTTTAAACGCTCATAACTTCGTAAGGAGACGTCCTAGACCCATAAAACTTTGCAAAATGAAAATCCGTAAATATAATGCTAGAACCATTAAACTTCGCACAGTAATTCTACGCATGATCAGCTTTCCAAAACGCCATCAATCATATTTTTGCGACGTCTGGTTTTCTTGCAATTCGATCTGGAAGATAACAAAAATAAACGAAATATAGCTAAACTTTAAATGATCATAATTCCGAAATGGAGCGTCACAGACACCTAAAACTTCTCACAGTAATTCTACGCGTGATCAGCTTTCCAAAACGCCATCAATCATATTTTTGCGACGTCTGGTTTTCTTGCAATTCGATCTGGAAGATAGCAAAACTTTAAACGCTCATAACTTCGTAAGGAGATGTCCTAGACCCATAAAACTTTGCAAAATGAAAATCCATAAATATAATGCTAGGACCATGAAATTCCGCACAGTAATTCTACGCGTGATCAGCTTTCCAAAACGCCATCAATCATATTTTTACGACGTCTGGTTTTCTTGCAATTCGATCTGGAAGATAGCAAAACTTTAAACGCTCATAACTTCGTAAGGAGACGTCCTAGACCCATAAAACTTTGCAAAATGAAAATCCGTAAATATAATGCTAGAACGATGAAACTTCGCACAGTAATTCTACGCATGATCAGCTTTCCAAAACGCCATCAATCATATTTTTGCGACGTCTGGTTTTCTTGCAATTCGATCTGCAAGCTAGCAAAACTTTAAACGCTCATAACTTCGTAAGGAGACGTCCTAGACCCATAAAACTTTGCAAAATGAAAATCCGTAAATATAATGCTAGAACCATGAAACTTCGCACAGTAATTCTACGCATGATCAGCTTTCTAAAACGCCATCAATCATATTTTTGCGACGTCTGGTTTTCTTGCAATTCGATCTGGAAGATAGCAAAAAAAAAACGAAATATAGCTAAACTTTAAATGATCATAATTCCGAAATGGAGCGTCGCAGACACCTAAACCTTCGCACAGTAATTCTACGCATGATCAGCTTTCCAAAACGCCATCAATCATATTTTTGCGACGTCTGGTTTTCTTGCAATTCGATCTGGAAGATAGCAAAACTTTAAACGCTCATAACTTCGTAAGGAGACGTCCTAGACCCATAAAACTTTGCAAAATGAAAATCCGTAAATATAATGCTAGAACCATGAAACTTCGCACAGTAATTCTACGCATGATCAGCTTTCCAAACGCATAAAACTTTGCAAAATGAAAATCCGTAAATATAATGCTAGAACCATGAAACTTCGCACAGTAATTCTACGCATGATCAGCTTTCCAAAACGCCATCAATCATATTTTTGCGACGTCTGGTTTTCTTGCAATTCGATCTGGAAGATAGCAAAAATAAACGAAATATAGCTAAACTTTAAATGATCATAATTCCGAAATGGAGCGTCACAGACACCTAAAACTTCGCACAGTAATTCTACGCATGATCAGCTTTCCAAAACGCCATCAATCATATTTTTGCGACGTCTGGTTTTCTTGCAATTCGATCTGGAAGATAGCAAAACTTTAAACGCTCATAACTTCGTAAGGAGACGTCCTAGACCCATAAAACTTTGCAAAATGAAAATCCATAAATATAATGATAGGACCATGAAATTTCGCACAGTAATTCTACGCGTGATCAGCTTTCCAAAACGCCATTAATCATATTTTTACGACGTCTGGTTTTCTTGCAATTCGATCTGGAAGATAGCAAAACTTTAAACGCTCATAACTTCGTAAGGAGACGTCCTAGACCCATAAAACTTTGCAAAATTAAAATCCGTAAATATAATGCTAGAACCATTAAACTTCGCACAGTAATTCTACGCATGATCAGCTTTCCAAAACGCCATCAATCATATTTTTGCGACGTCTGGTTTTCTTGCAATTCGATCTGGAAGATAGCAAAACTTTAAACGCTCATAACTTCGTAAGGAGACGTCCTAGACCCATAAAACTTTGCAAAATGAAAATCCGTAAATATAATGCTAGAACCATTAAACTTCGCACAGTAATTCTACGCATGATCAGCTTTCCAAAACGCCATCAATCATATTTTTGCGACGTCTGGTTTTCTTGCAATTCGATCTGGAAGATAACAAAAATAAACGAAATATAGCTAAACTTTAAATGATCATAATTCCGAAATGGAGCGTCACAGACACCTAAAACTTCTCACAGTAATTCTACGCGTGATCAGCTTTCCAAAACGCCATCAATCATATTTTTGCGACGTCTGGTTTTCTTGCAATTCGATCTGGAAGATAGCAAAACTTTAAACGCTCATAACTTCGTAAGGAGATGTCCTAGACCCATAAAACTTTGCAAAATGAAAATCCATAAATATAATGCTAGGACCATGAAATTCCGCACAGTAATTCTACGCGTGATCAGCTTTCCAAAACGCCATCAATCATATTTTTACGACGTCTGGTTTTCTTGCAATTCGATCTGGAAGATAGCAAAACTTTAAACGCTCATAACTTCGTAAGGAGACGTCCTAGACCCATAAAACTTTGCAAAATGAAAATCCGTAAATATAATGCTAGAACGATGAAACTTCGCACAGTAATTCTACGCATGATCAGCTTTCCAAAACGCCATCAATCATATTTTTGCGACGTCTGGTTTTCTTGCAATTCGATCTGCAAGATAGCAAAACTTTAAACGCTCATAACTTCGTAAGGAGACGTCCTAGACCCATAAAACTTTGCAAAATGAAAATCCGTAAATATAATGCTAGAACCATGAAACTTCGCACAGTAATTCTACGCATGATCAGCTTTCTAAAACGCCATCAATCATATTTTTGCGACGTCTGGTTTTCTTGCAATTCGATCTGGAAGATAGCAAAAAAAAAACGAAATATAGCTAAACTTTAAATGATCATAATTCCGAAATGGAGCGTCGCAGACACCTAAAACTTCGCACAGTAATTCTACGCATGATCAGCTTTCCAAAACGCCATCAATCATATTTTTGCGACGTCTGGTTTTCTTGCAATTCGATCTGGAAGATAGCAAAACTTTAAACGCTCATAACTTCGTAAGGAGACGTCCTAGACCCATAAAACTTTGCAAAATGAAAATCCGTAAATATAATGCTAGAACCATGAAACTTCGCACAGTAATTCTACGCATGATCAGCTTTCCAAAACGCCATCAATCATATTTTTGCGACGTCTGGTTTTCTTGCAATTCGATCTGCAAGATAGCAAAACTTTAAACGCTCATAACTTCGTAAGAAGACGTCCTAGACCCATAAAACTTTGCAAAATGAAAATCCGTAAATATAATGCTAGAACCATGAAACTTCGCACAGTAATTCTACGCATGATCAGCTTTCCAAAACGCCATCAATCATATTTTTGCGACGTCTGGTTTTCTTGCAATTCGATCTGGAAGATAGCAAAAATAAACGAAATATAGCTAAACTTTAAATGATCATAATTCCGAAATGGAGCGTCGCAGACACCTAAAACTTCGCACAGTAATTCTACGCATGATCAGCTTTCCAAAACGCCATCAATCATATTTTTGCGACGTCTGGTTTTCTTGCAATTCGATCTGCAAGATAGCAAAACTTTAAACGCTCATAACTTCGTAAGAAGACGTCCTAGACCCATAAAACTTTGCAAAATGAAAATCCGTAAATATAATGCTAGAACCATGAAACTTCGCACAGTAATTCTACGCATGATCAGCTTTCCAAAACGCCATCAATCATGTTTTTACGACGTCTGGTTTTCTTGCAATTCGATCTGGAAGATAGCAAAAATAAACGAAATATAGCTAAACTTTAAATGATCATAATTCCGAAATGGAGCGTCGCAGACACCTAAAACTTCGCACAGTAATTCTACGCATGATCAGCTTTCCAAAACGCCATCAATCATATTTTTGCGACGTCTGGTTTTCTTGCAATTCGATCTGCAAGATAGCAAAACTTTAAACGCTCATAACTTCGTAAGAAGACGTCCTAGACCCATAAAACTTTGCAAAATGAAAATCCGTAAATATAATGCTAGAACCATGAAACTTCGCACAGTAATTCTACGCATGATCAGCTTTCCAAAACGCCATCAATCATGTTTTTACGACGTCTGGTTTTCTTGCAATTCGATCTGGAAGATAGCAAAAATAAACGAAATATAGCTAAACTTTAAATGATCATAATTCCGAAATGGAGCGTCGCAGACACCTAAAACTTCGCACAGTAATTCTACGCGTGATCAGCTTTCCAAAACGCCATCAATCATATTTTTGCGACGTCTGGTTTTCTTGCAATTCGATCTGCAAGATAGCAAAACTTTAAACGCTCATAACTTCGTAAGAAGACGTCCTAGACCCATAAAACTTTGCAAAATGAAAATCCGTAAATATAATGCTAGAACCATGAAACTTCGCACAGTAATTCTACGCATGATCAGCTTTCCAAAACGCCATCAATCATGTTTTTACGACGTCTGGTGTTCTTGCAATTCGATCTGGAAGATAGCAAAAATAAACGAAATATAGCTAAACTTTAAATGATCATAATTCCGAAATGGAGCGTCACAGACACCTAAAGCTTCGCACAGTAATTCTACGCATGATCAGCTTTCCAAACGCATAAAACTTTGCAAAATGAAAATCCGTAAATATAATGCTAGAACCATGAAACTTCGCACAGTAATTCTACGCATGATCAGCTTTCCAAAACGCCATCAATCATATTTTTGCGACGTCTGGTTTTCTTGCAATTCGATCTGGAAGATAGCAAAAATAAACGAAATATAGCTAAACTTTAAATGATCATAATTCCGAAATGGAGCGTCGCAGACACCTAAAACTTCGCACAGTAATTCTACGCGTGATCAGCTTTCCAAAACGCCATCAATCATATTTTTGCGACGTCTGGTTTTCTTGCAATTCGATCTGCAAGATAGCAAAACTTTAAACGCTCATAACTTCGTAAGAAGACGTCCTAGACCCATAAAACTTTGCAAAATGAAAATCCGTAAATATAATGCTAGAACCATGAAACTTCGCACAGTAATTCTACGCATGATCAGCTTTCCAAAACGCCATCAATCATGTTTTTACGACGTCTGGTTTTCTTGCAATTCGATCTGGAAGATAGCAAAACTTTAAACGCTCATAACTTCGTAAGGAGACGTCCTAGACCCATAAAACTTTGCAAAATGAAAATCCGTAAATATAATGCTAGGACCATGAAATTCCGCACAGTAATTCTACGCGTGATCAGCTTTCCAAAACGCCATCAATCATATTTTTACGACGTCTGGTTTTCTTGCAATTCGATCTGGAAGATAGCAAAACTTTAAACGCTCATAACTTCGTAAGGAGACGTCCTAGACCCATAAAACTTTGCAAAATGAAAATCCGTAAATATAATGCTAGAACGATGAAACTTCGCACAGTAATTCTACGCATGATCAGCTTTCCAAAACGCCATCAATCATATTTTTGCGACGTCTGGTTTTCTTGCAATTCGATCTGCAAGATAGCAAAACTTTAAACGCTCATAACTTCGTAAGGAGACGTCCTAGACCCATAAAACTTTGCAAAATGAAAATCCGTAAATATAATGCTAGAACCATGAAACTTCGCACAGTAATTCTACGCATGATCAGCTTTCTAAAACGCCATCAATCATATTTTTGCGACGTCTGGTTTTCTTGCAATTCGATCTGGAAGATAGCAAAAAAAAAACGAAATATAGCTAAACTTTAAATGATCATAATTCCGAAATGGAGCGTCGCAGACACCTAAAACTTCGCACAGTAATTCTACGCATGATCAGCTTTCCAAAACGCCATCAATCATATTTTTGCGACGTCTGGTTTTCTTGCAATTCGATCTGGAAGATAGCAAAACTTTAAACGCTCATAACTTCGTAAGGAGACGTCCTAGACCCATAAAACTTTGCAAAATGAAAATCCGTAAATATAATGCTAGAACCATGAAACTTCGCACAGTAATTCTACGCATGATCAGCTTTCCAAACGCATAAAACTTTGCAAAATGAAAATCCGTAAATACAATGCTAGAACCATGAAACTTCGCACAGTAATTCTACGCATGATCAGCTTTCCAAAACGCCATCAATCATATTTTTGCGACGTCTGGTTTTCTTGCAATTCGATCTGGAAGATAGCAAAAATAAACGAAATATAGCTAAACTTTAAATGATCATAATTCCGAAATGGAGCGTCGCAGACACCTAAAACTTCGCACAGTAATTCTACGCATGATCAGCTTTCCAAAACGCCATCAATCATATTTTTGCGACGTCTGGTTTTCTTGCAATTCGATCTGGAAGATAGCAAAAATAAACGAAATATAGCTAAACTTTAAATGATCATAATTCCGAAATGGAGCGTCGCAGACACCTAAAACTTCGCACAGTAATTCTACGCATGATCAGCTTTCCAAAACGCCATCAATCACATTTTTACGACGTCTAGTTTTCTTGCAATTCGATCTGGAAGATAGCAAAAATAAACGAAATATAGCTAAACTTTAAATGATCATAATTCCGAAATGGAGCGTCGCAGACACCTAAAACTTCGCACAGTAATTCTACGCATGATCAGCTTTCCAAAACGCCATCAATCATATTTTTGCGACGTCTGGTTTTCTTGCAATTCGATCTGCAAGATAGCAAAACTTTAAACGCTCATAACTTCGTAAGGAGACGTCCTAGACCCATAAAACTTTGCAAAATGAAAATCCGTAAATATAATGCTAGGACCATGAAATTCCGCACAGTAATTCTACGCATGATCAGCTTTCCAAAACGCCATCAATCATATTTTTACGACGTCTGGTTTTCTTGCAATTCGATCTGGAAGATAGCAAAAATAAACGAAATATAGCTAAACTTTAAATGATCATAATTCCGAAATGGAGCGTCACAGACACCTAAAACTTCGCACAGTAATTCTACGCATGATCAGCTTTCCAAAACGCCATCAATCATATTTTTGCGACGTCTGGTTTTCTTGCAATTCGATCTGGAAGATAGCAAAACTTTAAACGCTCATAACTTCGTAAGGAGACGTCCTAGACCCATAAAACTTTGCAAAATGAAAATCCGTAAATATAATGCTAGAACCATTAAACTTCGCACAGTAATTCTACGCATGATCAGCTTTCCAAAACGCCATCAATCATATTTTTGCGACGTCTGGTTTTCTTGCAATTCGATCTGGAAGATAACAAAAATAAACGAAATATAGCTAAACTTTAAATGATCATAATTCCGAAATGGAGCGTCACAGACACCTAAAACTTCGCACAGTAATTCTACGCGTGATCAGCTTTCCAAAACGCCATCAATCATATTTTTGCGACGTCTGGTTTTCTTGCAATTCGATCTGGAAGATAGCAAAACTTTAAACGCTCATAACTTCGTAAGGAGATGTCCTAGACCCATAAAACTTTGCAAAATGAAAATCCATAAATATAATGCTAGGACCATGAAATTCCGCACAGTAATTCTACGCGTGATCAGCTTTCCAAAACGCCATCAATCATATTTTTACGACGTCTGGTTTTCTTGCAATTCGATCTGGAAGATAGCAAAACTTTAAACGCTCATAACTTCGTAAGGAGACGTCCTAGACCCATAAAACTTTGCAAAATGAAAATCCGTAAATATAATGCTAGAACGATGAAACTTCGCACAGTAATTCTACGCATGATCAGCTTTCCAAAACGCCATCAATCATATTTTTGCGACGTCTGGTTTTCTTGCAATTCGATCTGGAAGATAGCAAAACTTTAAACGCTCATAACTTCGTAAGGAGACGTCCTAGACCCATAAAACTTTGCAAAATGAAAATCCGTAAATATAATGCTAGAACCATTAAACTTCGCACAGTAATTCTACGCATGATCAGCTTTCCAAAACGCCATCAATCATATTTTTGCGACGTCTGGTTTTCTTGCAATTCGATCTGGAAGATAACAAAAATAAACGAAATATAGCTAAACTTTAAATGATCATAATTCCGAAATGGAGCGTCACAGACACCTAAAACTTCGCACAGTAATTCTACGCGTGATCAGCTTTCCAAAACGCCATCAATCATATTTTTGCGACGTCTGGTTTTCTTGCAATTCGATCTGGAAGATAGCAAAACTTTAAACGCTCATAACTTCGTAAGGAGATGTCCTAGACCCATAAAACTTTGCAAAATGAAAATCCATAAATATAATGCTAGGACCATGAAATTCCGCACAGTAATTCTACGCGTGATCAGCTTTCCAAAACGCCATCAATCATATTTTTACGACGTCTGGTTTTCTTGCAATTCGATCTGGAAGATAGCAAAACTTTAAACGCTCATAACTTCGTAAGGAGACGTCCTAGACCCATAAAACTTTGCAAAATGAAAATCCGTAAATATAATGCTAGAACCATGAAACTTCGCACAGTAATTCTACGCATGATCAGCTTTCCAAAACGCCATCAATCATGTTTTTACGACGTCTGGTTTTCTTGCAATTCGATCTGGAAGATAGCAAAAATAAACGAAATATAGCTAAACTTTAAATGATCATAATTCCGAAATGGAGCGTCGCAGACACCTAAAACTTCGCACAGTAATTCTACGCATGATCAGCTTTCCAAAACGCCATCAATCATATTTTTGCGACGTCTGGTTTTCTTGCAATTCGATCTGCAAGATAGCAAAACTTTAAACGCTCATAACTTCGTAAGAAGACGTCCTAGACCCATAAAACTTTGCAAAATGAAAATCCGTAAATATAATGCTAGAACCATGAAACTTCGCACAGTAATTCTACGCATGATCAGCTTTCCAAAACGCCATCAATCATGTTTTTACGACGTCTGGTTTTCTTGCAATTCGATCTGGAAGATAGCAAAAATAAACGAAATATAGCTAAACTTTAAATGATCATAATTCCGAAATGGAGCGTCGCAGACACCTAAAACTTCGCACAGTAATTCTACGCATGATCAGCTTTCCAAAACGCCATCAATCATATTTTTGCGACGTCTGGTTTTCTTGCAATTCGATCTGCAAGATAGCAAAACTTTAAACGCTCATAACTTCGTAAGGAGACGTCCTAGACCCATAAAACTTTGCAAAATGAAAATCCGTAAATATAATGCTAGAACCATGAAACTTCGCAGAGTAATTCTACGCATGATCAGCTTTCCAAAACGCCATCAATCATATTTTTGCGACGTCTGGTTTTCTTGCAATTCGATCTGGAAGATAGCAAAAAAAAAACGAAATATAGCTAAACTTTAAATGATCATAATTCCGAAATGGAGCGTCGCAGACACCTAAAACTTCGCACAGTAATTCTACGCATGATCAGCTTTCCAAAACGCCATCAATCATATTTTTGCGACGTCTGGTTTTCTTGCAATTCGATCTGGAAGATAGCAAAACTTTAAACGCTCATAACTTCGTAAGGAGACGTCCTAGACCCATAAAACTTTGCAAAATGAAAATCCGTAAATATAATGCTAGAACCATGAAACTTCGCACAGTAATTCTACGCATGATCAGCTTTCCAAAACGCCATCAATCATGTTTTTACGACGTCTGGTTTTCTTGCAATTCGATCTGGAAGATAGCAAAAATAAACGAAATATAGCTAAACTTTAAATGATCATAATTCCGAAATGGAGCGTCGCAGACACCTAAAACTTCGCACAGTAATTCTACGCATGATCAGCTTTCCAAAACGCCATCAATCATATTTTTGCGACGTCTGGTTTTCTTGCAATTCGATCTGGAAGATAGCAAAACTTTAAACGCTCATAACTTCGTAAGGAGACGTCCTAGACCCATAAAACTTTGCAAAATGAAAATCCGTAAATATAATGCTAGAACGATGAAACTTCGCACAGTAATTCTACGCATGATCAGCTTTCCAAAACGCCATCAATCATATTTTTGCGACGTCTGGTTTTCTTGCAATTCGATCTGGAAGATAGCAAAACTTTAAACGCTCATAACTTCGTAAGGAGACGTCCTAGACCCATAAAACTTTGCAAAATGAAAATCCGTAAATATAATGCTAGAACCATGAAACTTCGCACAGTAATTCTACGCATGATCAGCTTTCCAAAACGCCATCAATCATATTTTTACGACGTCTGGTTTTCTTGCAATTCGATCTGGAAGATAGCAAAACTTTAAACGCTCATAACTTCGTAAGGAGACGGCCTAGACCCATAAAACTTTGCAAAATGAAAATCCGTAAATATAATGCTAGAACCATGAAACTTCGCACAGTAATTCTACGCATGATCAGCTTTCCAAAACGCCATCAATCATATTTTTACGACGTCTGGTTTTCTTGCAATTCGATCTGGAAGATAGCAAAACTTTAAACGCTCATAACTTCGTAAGGAGACGGCCTAGACCCATAAAACTTTTCAAAATGAAAATCCGTAAATATAATGCTAGAACGATGAAACTTCGCACAGTAATTCTACGCATGATCAGCTTTCCAAAACGCCATCAATCATATTTTTGCGACGTCTGGTTTTCTTGCAATTCGATCTGCAAGATAGCAAAACTTTAAACGCTCATAACTTCGTAAGGAGACGTCCTAGACCCATAAAACTTTGCAAAATGAAAATCCGTAAATATAATGCTAGAACGATGAAACTTCGCACAGTAATTCTACGCATGATCAGCTTTCCAAAACGCCATCAATCATATTTTTGCGACGTCTGGTTTTCTTGCAATTCGATCTGCAAGATAGCAAAACTTTAAACGCTCATAACTTCGTAAGGAGACGTCCTAGACCCATAAAACTTTGCAAAATGAAAATCCGTAAATATAATGCTAGAACCATGAAACTTCGCACAGTAATTCTACGCATGATCAGCTTTCCAAAACGCCATCAATCATATTTTTGCGACGTCTGGTTTTCTTGCAATTCGATCTGGAAGATAGCAAAACTTTAAACGCTAATAACTTCGTAAGGAGACGTCCTAGACCCATAAAACTTTGCAAAATGAAAATCCGTAAATATAATGCTAGAACCATGAAACTTCGCACAGTAATTCTACGCATGATCAGCTTTCCAAAACGCCATCAATCATATTTTTGCGACGTCTGGTTTTCTTGCAATTCGATCTGCAAGATAGCAAAACTTTAAACGCTCGTAACTTCGTAAGGAGACGTCCTAGACCCATAAAACTTTGCAAAATGAAAATCCGTAAATATAATGCTAGAACGATGAAACTTCGCACAGTAATTCTACGCATGATCAGCTTTCCAAAACGCCATCAATCATATTTTTGCGACGTCTGGTTTTCTTGCAATTCGATCTGCAAGATAGCAAAACTTTAAACGCTCGTAACTTCGTAAGGAGACGTCCTAGACCCATAAAACTTTGCAAAATGAAAATCCGTAAATATAATGCTAGAACGATGAAACTTCGCACAGTAATTCTACGCATGATCAGCTTTCCAAAACGCCATCAATCATATTTTTGCGACGTCTGGTTTTCTTGCAATTCGATCTGCAAGATAGCAAAACTTTAAACGCTCGTAACTTCGTAAGGAGACGTCCTAGACCCATAAAACTTTGCAAAATGAAAATCCGTAAATATAATGCTAGAACGATGAAACTTCGCACAGTAATTCTACGCATGATCAGCTTTCCAAAACGCCATCAATCATATTTTTGCGACGTCTGGTTTTCTTGCAATTCGATCTGCAAGATAGCAAAACTTTAAACGCTCGTAACTTCGTAAGGAGACGTCCTAGACCCATAAAACTTTGCAAAATGAAAATCCGTAAATATAATGCTAGAACGATGAAACTTCGCACAGTAATTCTACGCATGATCAGCTTTCCAAAACGCCATCAATCATATTTTTGCGACGTCTGGTTTTCTTGCAATTCGATCTGCAAGATAGCAAAACTTTAAACGCTCGTAACTTCGTAAGGAGACGTCCTAGACCCATAAAACTTTGCAAAATGAAAATCCGTAAATATAATGCTAGAACGATGAAACTTCGCACAGTAATTCTACGCATGATCAGCTTTCCAAAACGCCATCAATCATATTTTTGCGACGTCTGGTTTTCTTGCAATTCGATCTGGAAGATAGCAAAAAAAAAACGAAATATAGCTAAACTTTAAATGATCATAATTCCGAAATGGAGCGTCGCAGACACCTAAAACTTCGCACAGTAATTCTACGCATGATCAGCTTTCCAAAACGCCATCAATCATATTTTTGCGACGTCTGGTTTTCTTGCAATTCGATCTGGAAGATAGCAAAACTTTAAACGCTCATAACTTCGTAAGGAGACGTCCTAGACCCATAAAACTTTGCAAAATGAAAATCCGTAAATATAATGCTAGAACGATGAAACTTCGCACAGTAATTCTACGCATGATCAGCTTTCCAAAACGCCATCAATCATATTTTTGCGACGTCTGGTTTTCTTGCAATTCGATCTGCAAGATAGCAAAACTTTAAACGCTCGTAACTTCGTAAGGAGACGTCCTAGACCCATAAAACTTTGCAAAATGAAAATCCGTAAATATAATGCTAGAACGATGAAACTTCGCACAGTAATTCTACGCATGATCAGCTTTCCAAAACGCCATCAATCATATTTTTGCGACGTCTGGTTTTCTTGCAATTCGATCTGGAAGATAGCAAAACTTTAAACGCTCATAACTTCGTAAGGAGACGTCCTAGACCCATAAAACTTTGCAAAATGAAAATCCGTAAATATAATGCTAGAACCATGAAACTTCGCACAGTAATTCTACGCATGATCAGCTTTCCAAAACGCCATCAATCATATTTTTGCGACGTCTGGTTTTCTTGAAATTCGAACTGGAAGATAGCAAAAATAAACGAAATATAGCTAAACTTTAAATGATCATAATTCCGAAATGGAGCGTCGCAGACACCTAAAACTTCGCACAGTAATTCTACGCATGATCAGCTTTCCAAAACGCCATCAATCATATTTTTGCGACGTCTGGTTTTCTTGCAATTCGATCTGCAAGATAGCAAAACTTTAAACGCTCATAACTTCGTAAGAAGACGTCCTAGACCCATAAAACTTTGCAAAATGAAAATCCGTAAATATAATGCTAGAACGATGAAACTTCGCACAGTAATTCTACGCATGATCAGCTTTCCAAAACGCCATCAATCATATTTTTACGACGTCTGGTTTTCTTGCAATTCGATCTGGAAGATAGCAAAAATAAACGAAATATAGCTAAACTTTAAATGATCATAATTCTGAAATGGAGCGTCGCAGACACTCAAAACTTCGCACAGTAATTCTACGCATGATCAGCTTTCCAAAACGCCATCAATCATATTTTTACGACGTCTGGTTTTCTTGCAATCCATCTGGAAGATAGCAAAACTTTAAACGCTCATAACTTCGTAAGGAGACGGCCTAGACCCATAAAACTTTGCAAAATGAAAATCCGTAAATATAATGCTAGAACCATGAAACTTCGCACAGTAATTCTACGCATGATCAGCTTTCCAAAACGCCATCAATCATATTTTTGCGACGTCTGGTTTTCTTGCAATTCGATCTGGAAGATAGCAAAACTTTAAACGCTCATAACTTCGTAAGGAGACGTCCTAGACCCATAAAACTTTGCAAAATGAAAATCCGTAAATATAATGCTAGAACCATGAAACTTCGCACAGTAATTCTACGCATGATCAGCTTTCCAAAACGCCATCAATCATATTTTTACGACGTCTGGTTTTCTTGCAATTCGATCTGGAAGATAGCAAAAATAAACGAAATATAGCTAAACTTTAAATGATCATAATTCCGAAATGGAGCGTCGCAGACACCTAAAACTTCGCACAGTAATTCTACGCATGATCAGCTTTCCAAAACGCCATCAATCATATTTTTGCGACGTCTGGTTTTCTTGCAATTCGATCTGGAAGATAGCAAAACTTTAAACGCTCATAACTTCGTAAGGAGACGTCCTAGACCCATAAAACTTTGCAAAATGAAAATCCGTAAATATAATGCTAGAACCATGAAACTTCGCACAGTAATTCTACGCATGATCAGCTTTCCAAAACGCCATCAATCATATTTTTACGACGTCTGGTTTTCTTGCAATTCGATCTGGAAGATACCAAAAATAAACGAAATATAGCTAAACTTTAAATGATCATAATTCCGAAATGGAGCGTCGCAGACACCCAAAACTTCGCACAGTAATTCTACGCATGATCAGCTTTCCAAAACGCCATCAATCATATTTTTACGACGTCTGGTTTTCTTGCAATTCGATCTGCAAGATAGCAAAACTTTAAACGCTCATAACTTCGTAAGGAGACGTCCTAGACCCATAAAACTTTGCAAAATGAAAATCCGTAAATATAATGCTAGAACCATGAAACTTCGCACAGTAATTCTACGCATGATCAGCTTTCCAAAACGCCATCAATCATATTTTTGCGACGTCTGGTTTTCTTGAAATTCGAACTGGAAGATAGCAAAAATAAACGAAATATAGCTAAACTTTAAATGATCATAATTCCGAAATGGAGCGTCGCAGACACCTAAAACTTCGCACAGTAATTCTACGCATGATCAGCTTTCCAAAACGCCATCAATCATATTTTTACGACGTCTGGTTTTCTTGCAATTCGATCTGCAAGATAGCAAAACTTTAAACGCTCATAACTTCGTAAGGAGACGTCCTAGACCCATAAAACTTTGCAAAATGAAAATCCGTAAATATAATGCTAGAACCATGAAACTTCGCACAGTAATTCTACGCATGATCAGCTTTCCAAAACGCCATCAATCATATTTTTACGACGTCTGGTTTTCTTGCAATTCGATCTGGAAGATAGCAAAAATAAACGAAATATAGAAAAACTTTAAATGATCATAATTCTGAAATGGAGCGTCGCAGACACCTAAAACTTCGCACAGTAATTCTACGCATGATCAGCTTTCCAAAACGCCATCAATCATATTTTTACGACGTCTGGTTTTCTTGCAATCCATCTGGAAGATAGCAAAACTTTAAACGCTCATAACTTCGTAAGGAGACGGCCTAGACCCATAAAACTTTGCAAAATGAAAATCCGTAAATATAATGCTAGAACCATGAAACTTCGCACAGTAATTCTACGCATGATCAGCTTTCCAAAACGCCATCAATCATATTTTTGCGACGTCTGGTTTTCTTGCAATTCGATCTGGAAGATAGCAAAACTTTAAACGCTCATAACTTCGTAAGGAGACGTCCTAGACCCATAAAACTTTGCAAAATGAAAATCCGTAAATATAATGCTAGAACCATGAAACTTCGCACAGTAATTCTACGCATGATCAGCTTTCCAAAACGCCATCAATCATATTTTTACGACGTCTGGTTTTCTTGCAATTCGATCTGGAAGATAGCAAAAATAAACGAAATATAGAAAAACTTTAAATGATCATAATTCTGAAATGGAGCGTCGCAGACACCTAAAACTTCGCACAGTAATTCTACGCATGATCAGCTTTCCAAAACGCCATCAATCATATTTTTACGACGTCTGGTTTTCTTGCAATCCATCTGGAAGATAGCAAAACTTTAAACGCTCATAACTTCGTAAGGAGACGGCCTAGACCCATAAAACTTTGCAAAATGAAAATCCGTAAATATAATGCTAGAACCATGAAACTTCGCACAGTAATTCTACGCATGATCAGCTTTCCAAAACGCCATCAATCATATTTTTACGACGTCTGGTTTTCTTGCAATCCATCTGGAAGATAGCAAAACTTTAAACGCTCATAACTTCGTAAGGAGACGGCCTAGACCCATAAAACTTTGCAAAATGAAAATCCGTAAATATAATGCTAGAACCATGAAACTTCGCACAGTAATTCTACGCATGATCAGCTTTCCAAAACGCCATCAATCATATTTTTACGACGTCTGGTTTTCTTGCAATTCGATCTGGAAGATAGCAAAAATAAACGAAATATAGAAAAACTTTAAATGATCATAATTCTGAAATGGAGCGTCGCAGACACCTAAAACTTCGCACAGTAATTCTACGCATGATCAGCTTTCCAAAACGCCATCAATCATATTTTTACGACGTCTGGTTTTCTTGCAATCCATCTGGAAGATAGCAAAACTTTAAACGCTCATAACTTCGTAAGGAGACGGCCTAGACCCATAAAACTTTGCAAAATGAAAATCCGTAAATATAATGCTAGAACCATGAAACTTCGCACAGTAATTCTACGCATGATCAGCTTTCCAAAACGCCATCAATCATATTTTTACGACGTCTGGTTTTCTTGCAATTCGATCTGGAAGATAGCAAAAATAAACGAAATATAGCTAAACTTTAAATGATCATAATTCCGAAATGGAGCGTCGCAGACACCTAAAACTTCGCACAGTAATTCTACGCATGATCAGCTTTCCAAAACGCCATCAATCATATTTTTACGAAGTCTGGTTTTCTTGCAATTCGATCTGGAAGATAGCAAAACTTTAAACGCTCATAACTTCGTAAGGAGACGGCCTAGACCCATAAAACTTTGCAAAATGAAAATCCGTAAATATAATGCTAGAACCATGAAACTTCGCACAGTAATTCTACGCATGATCAGCTTTCCAAAACGCCATCAATCATATTTTTACGACGTCTGGTTTTCTTGCAATTCGATCTGGAAGATAGCAAAAATAAACGAAATATAGCTAAACTTTAAATGATCATAATTCCGAAATGGAGCGTCGCAGACACCTAAAACTTCGCACAGTAATTCTACGCATGATCAGCTTTCCAAAATGCCATCAATCATATTTTTACGACGTCTGGTTTTCTTGCAATCCATCTGGAAGATAGCAAAACTTTAAACGCTCATAACTTCGTAAGGAGACGGCCTAGACCCATAAAACTTTGCAAAATGAAAATCCGTAAATATAATGCTAGAACCATGAAACTTCGCACAGTAATTCTACGCATGATCAGCTTTCCAAAACGCCATCAATCATATTTTTGCGACGTCTGGTTTTCTTGCAATTCGATCTGGAAGATAGCAAAACTTTAAACGCTCATAACTTCGTAAGGAGACGTCCTAGACCCATAAAACTTTGCAAAATGAAAATCCGTAAATATAATGCTAGAACCATGAAACTTCGCACAGTAATTCTACGCATGATCAGCTTTCCAAAACGCCATCAATCATATTTTTACGACGTCTGGTTTTCTTGCAATTCGATCTGGAAGATAGCAAAAATAAACGAAATATAGCTAAACTTTAAATGATCATAATTCCGAAATGGAGCGTCGCAGACACCTAAAACTTCGCACAGTAATTCTACGCATGATCAGCTTTCCAAAACGCCATCGATCATATTTTTACGACGTCTGGTTTTCTTGCAATTCGATCTGGAAGATAGCAAAACTTTAAACGCTCATAACTTCGTAAGGAGACGTCCTAGACCCATAAAACTTTGCAAAATGAAAATCCGTAAATATAATGCTAGAACCATGAAACTTCGCACAGTAATTCTACGCATGATCAGCTTTCCAAAACGCCATCAATCATATTTTTACGACGTCTGGTTTTCTTGCAATTCGATCTGGAAGATACCAAAAATAAACGAAATATAGCTAAACTTTAAATGATCATAATTCCGAAATGGAGCGTCGCAGACACCTAAAACTTCGCACAGTAATTCTACGCATGATCAGCTTTCCAAAACGCCATCAATCATATTTTTACGACGTCTGGTTTTCTTGCAATTCGATCTGCAAGATAGCAAAACTTTAAACGCTCATAACTTCGTAAGGAGACGTCCTAGACCCATAAAACTTTGCAAAATGAAAATCCGTAAATATAATGCTAGAACCATGAAACTTCGCACAGTAATTCTACGCATGATCAGCTTTCCAAAACGCCATCAATCATATTTTTACGACGTCTGGTTTTCTTGCAATTCGATCTGGAAGATAGCAAAAATAAACGAAATATAGCTAAACTTTAAATGATCATAATTCCGAAATGGAGCGTCGCAGACACCTAAAACTTCGCACAGTAATTCTACGCATGATCAGCTTTCCAAAACGCCATCAATCATATTTTTACGAAGTCTGGTTTTCTTGCAATTCGATCTGGAAGATAGCAAAACTTTAAACGCTCATAACTTCGTAAGGAGACGTCCTAGACCCATAAAACTTTGCAAAATGAAAATCCGTAAATATAATGCTAGAACCATGAAACTTCGCACAGTAATTCTACGCATGATCAGCTTTCCAAAACGCCATCAATCATATTTTTACGACGTCTGGTTTTCTTGCAATTCGATCTGGAAGATACCAAAAATAAACGAAATATAGCTAAACTTTAAATGATCATAATTCCGAAATGGAGCGTCGCAGACACCTAAAACTTCGCACAGTAATTCTACGCATGATCAGCTTTCCAAAACGCCATCAATCATATTTTTACGACGTCTGGTTTTCTTGCAATTCGATCTGCAAGATAGCAAAACTTTAAACGCTCATAACTTCGTAAGGAGACGTCCTAGACCCATAAAACTTTGCAAAATGAAAATCCGTAAATATAATGCTAGAACCATGAAACTTCGCACAGTAATTCTACGCATGATCAGCTTTCCAAAACGCCATCAATCATATTTTTACGACGTCTGGTTTTCTTGCAATTCGATCTGGAAGATAGCAAAAATAAACGAAATATAGCTAAACTTTAAATGATCATAATTCCGAAATGGAGCGTCGCAGACACCTAAAACTTCGCACAGTAATTCTACGCATGATCAGCTTTCCAAAACGCCATCAATCATATTTTTACGAAGTCTGGTTTTCTTGCAATTCGATCTGGAAGATAGCAAAACTTTAAACGCTCATAACTTCGTAAGGAGACGTCCTAGACCCATAAAACTTTGCAAAATGAAAATCCGTAAATATAATGCTAGAACCATGAAACTTCGCACAGTAATTCTACGCATGATCAGCTTTCCAAAACGCCATCAATCATATTTTTACGACGTCTGGTTTTCTTGCAATTCGATCTGGAAGATAGCAAAAATAAACGAAATATAGCTAAACTTTAAATGATCATAATTCCGAAATGGAGCGTCGCAGACACCTAAAACTTCGCACAGTAATTCTACGCATGATCAGCTTTCCAAAACGCCATCAATCATATTTTTGCGACGTCTGGTTTTCTTGCAATTCGATCTGGAAGATAGCAAAACTTTAAACGCTCATAACTTCGTAAGGAGACGTCCTAGACCCATAAAACTTTGCAAAATGAAAATCCGTAAATATAATGCTAGAACCATGAAACTTCGCACAGTAATTCTACGCATGATCAGCTTTCCAAAACGCCATCAATCATATTTTTACGACGTCTGGTTTTCTTGCAATTCGATCTGGAAGATAGCAAAAATAAACGAAATATAGCTAAACTTTAAATGATCATAATTCCGAAATGGAGCGTCGCAGACACCTAAAACTTCGCACAGTAATTCTACGCATGATCAGCTTTCCAAAACGCCATCAATCATATTTTTACGAAGTCTGGTTTTCTTGCAATTCGATCTGGAAGATAGCAAAACTTTAAACGCTCATAACTTCGTAAGGAGACGGCCTAGACCCATAAAACTTTGCAAAATGAAAATCCGTAAATATAATGCTAGAACCATGAAACTTCGCACAGTAATTCTACGCATGATCAGCTTTCCAAAACGCCATCAATCATATTTTTACGACGTCTGGTTTTCTTGCAATTCGATCTGGAAGATAGCAAAAATAAACGAAATATAGCTAAACTTTAAATGATCATAATTCCGAAATGGAGCGTCGCAGACACCTAAAACTTCGCACAGTAATTCTACGCATGATCAGCTTTCCAAAACGCCATCAATCATATTTTTACGACGTCTGGTTTTCTTGCAATCCATCTGGAAGATAGCAAAACTTTAAACGCTCATAACTTCGTAAGGAGACGGCCTAGACCCATAAAACTTTGCAAAATGAAAATCCGTAAATATAATGCTAGAACCATGAAACTTCGCACAGTAATTCTACGCATGATCAGCTTTCCAAAACGCCATCAATCATATTTTTGCGACGTCTGGTTTTCTTGCAATTCGATCTGGAAGATAGCAAAACTTTAAACGCTCATAACTTCGTAAGGAGACGTCCTAGACCCATAAAACTTTGCAAAATGAAAATCCGTAAATATAATGCTAGAACCATGAAACTTCGCACAGTAATTCTACGCATGATCAGCTTTCCAAAACGCCATCAATCATATTTTTACGACGTCTGGTTTTCTTGCAATTCGATCTGGAAGATAGCAAAAATAAACGAAATATAGCTAAACTTTAAATGATCATAATTCCGAAATGGAGCGTCGCAGACACCTAAAACTTCGCACAGTAATTCTACGCATGATCAGCTTTCCAAAACGCCATCGATCATATTTTTACGACGTCTGGTTTTCTTGCAATTCGATCTGGAAGATAGCAAAACTTTAAACGCTCATAACTTCGTAAGGAGACGTCCTAGACCCATAAAACTTTGCAAAATGAAAATCCGTAAATATAATGCTAGAACCATGAAACTTCGCACAGTAATTCTACGCATGATCAGCTTTCCAAAACGCCATCAATCATATTTTTACGACGTCTGGTTTTCTTGCAATTCGATCTGGAAGATACCAAAAATAAACGAAATATAGCTAAACTTTAAATGATCATAATTCCGAAATGGAGCGTCGCAGACACCTAAAACTTCGCACAGTAATTCTACGCATGATCAGCTTTCCAAAACGCCATCAATCATATTTTTACGACGTCTGGTTTTCTTGCAATTCGATCTGCAAGATAGCAAAACTTTAAACGCTCATAACTTCGTAAGGAGACGTCCTAGACCCATAAAACTTTGCAAAATGAAAATCCGTAAATATAATGCTAGAACCATGAAACTTCGCACAGTAATTCTACGCATGATCAGCTTTCCAAAACGCCATCAATCATATTTTTACGACGTCTGGTTTTCTTGCAATTCGATCTGGAAGATAGCAAAAATAAACGAAATATAGCTAAACTTTAAATGATCATAATTCCGAAATGGAGCGTCGCAGACACCTAAAACTTCGCACAGTAATTCTACGCATGATCAGCTTTCCAAAACGCCATCAATCATATTTTTACGACGTCTGGTTTTCTTGCAATCCATCTGGAAGATAGCAAAACTTTAAACGCTCATAACTTCGTAAGGAGACGGCCTAGACCCATAAAACTTTGCAAAATGAAAATCCGTAAATATAATGCTAGAACCATGAAACTTCGCACAGTAATTCTACGCATGATCAGCTTTCCAAAACGCCATCAATCATATTTTTGCGACGTCTGGTTTTCTTGCAATTCGATCTGGAAGATAGCAAAACTTTAAACGCTCATAACTTCGTAAGGAGACGTCCTAGACCCATAAAACTTTGCAAAATGAAAATCCGTAAATATAATGCTAGAACCATGAAACTTCGCACAGTAATTCTACGCATGATCAGCTTTCCAAAACGCCATCAATCATATTTTTACGACGTCTGGTTTTCTTGCAATTCGATCTGGAAGATAGCAAAAATAAACGAAATATAGCTAAACTTTAAATGATCATAATTCCGAAATGGAGCGTCGCAGACACCTAAAACTTCGCACAGTAATTCTACGCATGATCAGCTTTCCAAAACGCCATCAATCATATTTTTACGAAGTCTGGTTTTCTTGCAATTCGATCTGGAAGATAGCAAAACTTTAAACGCTCATAACTTCGTAAGGAGACGGCCTAGACCCATAAAACTTTGCAAAATGAAAATCCGTAAATATAATGCTAGAACCATGAAACTTCGCACAGTAATTCTACGCATGATCAGCTTTCCAAAACGCCATCAATCATATTTTTACGACGTCTGGTTTTCTTGCAATTCGATCTGGAAGATAGCAAAAATAAACGAAATATAGCTAAACTTTAAATGATCATAATTCCGAAATGGAGCGTCGCAGACACCTAAAACTTCGCACAGTAATTCTACGCATGATCAGCTTTCCAAAACGCCATCAATCATATTTTTACGACGTCTGGTTTTCTTGCAATCCATCTGGAAGATAGCAAAACTTTAAACGCTCATAACTTCGTAAGGAGACGGCCTAGACCCATAAAACTTTGCAAAATGAAAATCCGTAAATATAATGCTAGAACCATGAAACTTCGCACAGTAATTCTACGCATGATCAGCTTTCCAAAACGCCATCAATCATATTTTTGCGACGTCTGGTTTTCTTGCAATTCGATCTGGAAGATAGCAAAACTTTAAACGCTCATAACTTCGTAAGGAGACGTCCTAGACCCATAAAACTTTGCAAAATGAAAATCCGTAAATATAATGCTAGAACCATGAAACTTCGCACAGTAATTCTACGCATGATCAGCTTTCCAAAACGCCATCAATCATATTTTTACGACGTCTGGTTTTCTTGCAATTCGATCTGGAAGATAGCAAAAATAAACGAAATATAGCTAAACTTTAAATGATCATAATTCCGAAATGGAGCGTCGCAGACACCTAAAACTTCGCACAGTAATTCTACGCATGATCAGCTTTCCAAAACGCCATCGATCATATTTTTACGACGTCTGGTTTTCTTGCAATTCGATCTGGAAGATAGCAAAACTTTAAACGCTCATAACTTCGTAAGGAGACGTCCTAGACCCATAAAACTTTGCAAAATGAAAATCCGTAAATATAATGCTAGAACCATGAAACTTCGCACAGTAATTCTACGCATGATCAGCTTTCCAAAACGCCATCAATCATATTTTTACGACGTCTGGTTTTCTTGCAATTCGATCTGGAAGATACCAAAAATAAACGAAATATAGCTAAACTTTAAATGATCATAATTCCGAAATGGAGCGTCGCAGACACCTAAAACTTCGCACAGTAATTCTACGCATGATCAGCTTTCCAAAACGCCATCAATCATATTTTTACTACGTCTGGTTTTCTTGCAATTCGATCTGCAAGATAGCAAAACTTTAAACGCTCATAACTTCGTAAGGAGACGTCCTAGACCCATAAAACTTTGCAAAATGAAAATCCGTAAATATAATGCTAGAACCATGAAACTTCGCACAGTAATTCTACGCATGATCAGCTTTCCAAAACGCCATCAATCATATTTTTACGACGTCTGGTTTTCTTGCAATTCGATCTGGAAGATAGCAAAAATAAACGAAATATAGCTAAACTTTAAATGATCATAATTCCGAAATGGAGCGTCGCAGACACCTAAAACTTCGCACAGTAATTCTACGCATGATCAGCTTTCCAAAACGCCATCAATCATATTTTTACGAAGTCTGGTTTTCTTGCAATTCGATCTGGAAGATAGCAAAACTTTAAACGCTCATAACTTCGTAAGGAGACGGCCTAGACCCATAAAACTTTGCAAAATGAAAATCCGTAAATATAATGCTAGAACCATGAAACTTCGCACAGTAATTCTACGCATGATCAGCTTTCCAAAACGCCATCAATCATATTTTTACGACGTCTGGTTTTCTTGCAATTCGATCTGGAAGATAGCAAAAATAAACGAAATATAGCTAAACTTTAAATGATCATAATTCCGAAATGGAGCGTCGCAGACACCTAAAACTTCGCACAGTAATTCTACGCATGATCAGCTTTCCAAAACGCCATCAATCATATTTTTACGACGTCTGGTTTTCTTGCAATCCATCTGGAAGATAGCAAAACTTTAAACGCTCATAACTTCGTAAGGAGACGGCCTAGACCCATAAAACTTTGCAAAATGAAAATCCGTAAATATAATGCTAGAACCATGAAACTTCGCACAGTAATTCTACGCATGATCAGCTTTCCAAAACGCCATCAATCATATTTTTGCGACGTCTGGTTTTCTTGCAATTCGATCTGGAAGATAGCAAAACTTTAAACGCTCATAACTTCGTAAGGAGACGTCCTAGACCCATAAAACTTTGCAAAATGAAAATCCGTAAATATAATGCTAGAACCATGAAACTTCGCACAGTAATTCTACGCATGATCAGCTTTCCAAAACGCCATCAATCATATTTTTACGACGTCTGGTTTTCTTGCAATTCGATCTGGAAGATACCAAAAATAAACGAAATATAGCTAAACTTTAAATGATCATAATTCCGAAATGGAGCGTCGCAGACACCTAAAACTTCGCACAGTAATTCTACGCATGATCAGCTTTCCAAAACGCCATCAATCATATTTTTACTACGTCTGGTTTTCTTGCAATTCGATCTGCAAGATAGCAAAACTTTAAACGCTCATAACTTCGTAAGGAGACGTCCTAGACCCATAAAACTTTGCAAAATGAAAATCCGTAAATATAATGCTAGAACCATGAAACTTCGCACAGTAATTCTACGCATGATCAGCTTTCCAAAACGCCATCAATCATATTTTTACGACGTCTGGTTTTCTTGCAATTCGATCTGGAAGATAGCAAAAATAAACGAAATATAGCTAAACTTTAAATGATCATAATTCCGAAATGGAGCGTCGCAGACACCTAAAACTTCGCACAGTAATTCTACGCATGATCAGCTTTCCAAAACGCCATCAATCATATTTTTACGAAGTCTGGTTTTCTTGCAATTCGATCTGGAAGATAGCAAAACTTTAAACGCTCATAACTTCGTAAGGAGACGGCCTAGACCCATAAAACTTTGCAAAATGAAAATCCGTAAATATAATGCTAGAACCATGAAACTTCGCACAGTAATTCTACGCATGATCAGCTTTCCAAAACGCCATCAATCATATTTTTACGACGTCTGGTTTTCTTGCAATTCGATCTGGAAGATAGCAAAAATAAACTTTGCAAAATGAAAATCCGTAAATATAATGCTAGAACCATGAAACTTCG
This sequence comes from Myopa tessellatipennis, assembly GCA_943737955.2. Classification (NCBI taxonomy): domain Eukaryota; kingdom Metazoa; phylum Arthropoda; class Insecta; order Diptera; family Conopidae; genus Myopa; species Myopa tessellatipennis. The sequence goes on along the minus strand of OX031314.1, from coordinate 14,406,172 downwards.
CACAGTAATTCTACGCATGATCAGCTTTCCAAAACGCCATCAATCATATTTTTACGACGTCTGGTTTTCTTGCAATTCGATCTGGAAGATAGCAAAAATAAACGAAATATAGCTAAACTTTAAATGATCATAATTCCGAAATGGAGCGTCGCAGACACCTAAAACTTCGCACAGTAATTCTACGCATGATCAGCTTTCCAAAACGCCATCAATCATATTTTTGCGACGTCTGGTTTTCTTGCAATTCGATCTGGAAGATAGCAAAACTTTAAACGCTCATAACTTCGTAAGGAGACGTCCTAGACCCATAAAACTTTGCAAAATGAAAATCCGTAAATATAATGCTAGAACCATGAAACTTCGCACAGTAATTCTACGCATGATCAGCTTTCCAAAACGCCATCAATCATATTTTTACGACGTCTGGTTTTCTTGCAATTCGATCTGGAAGATACCAAAAATAAACGAAATATAGCTAAACTTTAAATGATCATAATTCCGAAATGGAGCGTCGCAGACACCTAAAACTTCGCACAGTAATTCTACGCATGATCAGCTTTCCAAAACGCCATCAATCATATTTTTACGACGTCTGGTTTTCTTGCAATTCGATCTGCAAGATAGCAAAACTTTAAACGCTCATAACTTCGTAAGGAGACGTCCTAGACCCATAAAACTTTGCAAAATGAAAATCCGTAAATATAATGCTAGAACCATGAAACTTCGCACAGTAATTCTACGCATGATCAGCTTTCCAAAACGCCATCAATCATATTTTTACGACGTCTGGTTTTCTTGCAATTCGATCTGGAAGATAGCAAAAATAAACGAAATATAGCTAAACTTTAAATGATCATAATTCCGAAATGGAGCGTCGCAGACACCTAAAACTTCGCACAGTAATTCTACGCATGATCAGCTTTCCAAAACGCCATCAATCATATTTTTACGAAGTCTGGTTTTCTTGCAATTCGATCTGGAAGATAGCAAAACTTTAAACGCTCATAACTTCGTAAGGAGACGGCCTAGACCCATAAAACTTTGCAAAATGAAAATCCGTAAATATAATGCTAGAACCATGAAACTTCGCACAGTAATTCTACGCATGATCAGCTTTCCAAAACGCCATCAATCATATTTTTACGACGTCTGGTTTTCTTGCAATTCGATCTGGAAGATAGCAAAAATAAACGAAATATAGCTAAACTTTAAATGATCATAATTCCGAAATGGAGCGTCGCAGACACCTAAAACTTCGCACAGTAATTCTACGCATGATCAGCTTTCCAAAACGCCATCAATCATATTTTTACGACGTCTGGTTTTCTTGCAATCCATCTGGAAGATAGCAAAACTTTAAACGCTCATAACTTCGTAAGGAGACGGCCTAGACCCATAAAACTTTGCAAAATGAAAATCCGTAAATATAATGCTAGAACCATGAAACTTCGCACAGTAATTCTACGCATGATCAGCTTTCCAAAACGCCATCAATCATATTTTTACGACGTCTGGTTTTCTTGCAATTCGATCTGGAAGATAGCAAAAATAAACGAAATATAGCTAAACTTTAAATGATCATAATTCCGAAATGGAGCGTCGCAGACACCTAAAACTTCGCACAGTAATTCTACGCATGATCAGCTTTCCAAAACGCCATCAATCATATTTTTACGAAGTCTGGTTTTCTTGCAATTCGATCTGGAAGATAGCAAAACTTTAAACGCTCATAACTTCGTAAGGAGACGGCCTAGACCCATAAAACTTTGCAAAATGAAAATCCGTAAATATAATGCTAGAACCATGAAACTTCGCACAGTAATTCTACGCATGATCAGCTTTCCAAAACGCCATCAATCATATTTTTACGACGTCTGGTTTTCTTGCAATTCGATCTGGAAGATAGCAAAAATAAACGAAATATAGCTAAACTTTAAATGATCATAATTCCGAAATGGAGCGTCGCAGACACCTAAAACTTCGCACAGTAATTCTACGCATGATCAGCTTTCCAAAACGCCATCAATCATATTTTTACGACGTCTGGTTTTCTTGCAATCCATCTGGAAGATAGCAAAACTTTAAACGCTCATAACTTCGTAAGGAGACGGCCTAGACCCATAAAACTTTGCAAAATGAAAATCCGTAAATATAATGCTAGAACCATGAAACTTCGCACAGTAATTCTACGCATGATCAGCTTTCCAAAACGCCATCAATCATATTTTTGCGACGTCTGGTTTTCTTGCAATTCGATCTGGAAGATAGCAAAACTTTAAACGCTCATAACTTCGTAAGGAGACGTCCTAGACCCATAAAACTTTGCAAAATGAAAATCCGTAAATATAATGCTAGAACCATGAAACTTCGCACAGTAATTCTACGCATGATCAGCTTTCCAAAACGCCATCAATCATATTTTTACGACGTCTGGTTTTCTTGCAATTCGATCTGGAAGATAGCAAAAATAAACGAAATATAGCTAAACTTTAAATGATCATAATTCCGAAATGGAGCGTCGCAGACACCTAAAACTTCGCACAGTAATTCTACGCATGATCAGCTTTCCAAAACGCCATCGATCATATTTTTACGACGTCTGGTTTTCTTGCAATTCGATCTGGAAGATAGCAAAACTTTAAACGCTCATAACTTCGTAAGGAGACGGCCTAGACCCATAAAACTTTGCAAAATGAAAATCCGTAAATATAATGCTAGAACCATGAAACTTCGCACAGTAATTCTACGCATGATCAGCTTTCCAAAACGCCATCAATCATATTTTTGCGACGTCTGGTTTTCTTGCAATTCGATCTGGAAGATAGCAAAAATAAACGAAATATAGCTAAACTTTAAATGATCATAATTCCGAAATGGAGCGTCGCAGACACCTAAAACTTCGCACAGTAATTCTACGCATGATCAGCTTTCCAAAACGCCATCAATCATATTTTTACGACGTCTGGTTTTCTTGCAATCCATCTGGAAGATAGCAAAACTTTAAACGCTCATAACTTCGTAAGGAGACGGCCTAGACCCATAAAACTTTGCAAAATGAAAATCCGTAAATATAATGCTAGAACCATGAAACTTCGCACAGTAATTCTACGCATGATCAGCTTTCCAAAACGCCATCAATCATATTTTTGCGACGTCTGGTTTTCTTGCAATTCGATCTGGAAGATAGCAAAACTTTAAACGCTCATAACTTCGTAAGGAGACGTCCTAGACCCATAAAACTTTGCAAAATGAAAATCCGTAAATATAATGCTAGAACCATGAAACTTCGCACAGTAATTCTACGCATGATCAGCTTTCCAAAACGCCATCAATCATATTTTTACGACGTCTGGTTTTCTTGCAATTCGATCTGGAAGATAGCAAAAATAAACGAAATATAGCTAAACTTTAAATGATCATAATTCCGAAATGGAGCGTCGCAGACACCTAAAACTTCGCACAGTAATTCTACGCATGATCAGCTTTCCAAAACGCCATCAATCATATTTTTACGAAGTCTGGTTTTCTTGCAATTCGATCTGGAAGATAGCAAAACTTTAAACGCTCATAACTTCGTAAGGAGACGGCCTAGACCCATAAAACTTTGCAAAATGAAAATCCGTAAATATAATGCTAGAACCATGAAACTTCGCACAGTAATTCTACGCATGATCAGCTTTCCAAAACGCCATCAATCATATTTTTACGACGTCTGGTTTTCTTGCAATTCGATCTGGAAGATAGCAAAAATAAACGAAATATAGCTAAACTTTAAATGATCATAATTCCGAAATGGAGCGTCGCAGACACCTAAAACTTCGCACAGTAATTCTACGCATGATCAGCTTTCCAAAACGCCATCAATCATATTTTTACGACGTCTGGTTTTCTTGCAATCCATCTGGAAGATAGCAAAACTTTAAACGCTCATAACTTCGTAAGGAGACGGCCTAGACCCATAAAACTTTGCAAAATGAAAATCCGTAAATATAATGCTAGAACCATGAAACTTCGCACAGTAATTCTACGCATGATCAGCTTTCCAAAACGCCATCAATCATATTTTTGCGACGTCTGGTTTTCTTGCAATTCGATCTGGAAGATAGCAAAACTTTAAACGCTCATAACTTCGTAAGGAGACGTCCTAGACCCATAAAACTTTGCAAAATGAAAATCCGTAAATATAATGCTAGAACCATGAAACTTCGCACAGTAATTCTACGCATGATCAGCTTTCCAAAACGCCATCAATCATATTTTTACGACGTCTGGTTTTCTTGCAATTCGATCTGGAAGATAGCAAAAATAAACGAAATATAGCTAAACTTTAAATGATCATAATTCCGAAATGGAGCGTCGCAGACACCTAAAACTTCGCACAGTAATTCTACGCATGATCAGCTTTCCAAAACGCCATCGATCATATTTTTACGACGTCTGGTTTTCTTGCAATTCGATCTGGAAGATAGCAAAACTTTAAACGCTCATAACTTCGTAAGGAGACGTCCTAGACCCATAAAACTTTGCAAAATGAAAATCCGTAAATATAATGCTAGAACCATGAAACTTCGCACAGTAATTCTACGCATGATCAGCTTTCCAAAACGCCATCAATCATATTTTTACGACGTCTGGTTTTCTTGCAATTCGATCTGGAAGATAGCAAAAATAAACGAAATATAGCTAAACTTTAAATGATCATAATTCCGAAATGGAGCGTCGCAGACACCTAAAACTTCGCACAGTAATTCTACGCATGATCAGCTTTCCAAAACGCCATCAATCATATTTTTGCGACGTCTGGTTTTCTTGCAATTCGATCTGGAAGATAGCAAAACTTTAAACGCTCATAACTTCGTAAGGAGACGGCCTAGACCCATAAAACTTTGCAAAATGAAAATCCGTAAATATAATGCTAGAACCATGAAACTTCGCACAGTAATTCTACGCATGATCAGCTTTCCAAAACGCCATCAATCATATTTTTACGACGTCTGGTTTTCTTGCAATTCGATCTGGAAGATAGCAAAAATAAACGAAATATAGCTAAACTTTAAATGATCATAATTCCGAAATGGAGCGTCGCAGACACCTAAAACTTCGCACAGTAATTCTACGCATGATCAGCTTTCCAAAACGCCATCAATCATATTTTTACGACGTCTGGTTTTCTTGCAATCCATCTGGAAGATAGCAAAACTTTAAACGCTCATAACTTCGTAAGGAGACGGCCTAGACCCATAAAACTTTGCAAAATGAAAATCCGTAAATATAATGCTAGAACCATGAAACTTCGCACAGTAATTCTACGCATGATCAGCTTTCCAAAACGCCATCAATCATATTTTTGCGACGTCTGGTTTTCTTGCAATTCGATCTGGAAGATAGCAAAACTTTAAACGCTCATAACTTCGTAAGGAGACGTCCTAGACCCATAAAACTTTGCAAAATGAAAATCCGTAAATATAATGCTAGAACCATGAAACTTCGCACAGTAATTCTACGCATGATCAGCTTTCCAAAACGCCATCAATCATATTTTTACGACGTCTGGTTTTCTTGCAATTCGATCTGGAAGATAGCAAAAATAAACGAAATATAGCTAAACTTTAAATGATCATAATTCCGAAATGGAGCGTCGCAGACACCTAAAACTTCGCACAGTAATTCTACGCATGATCAGCTTTCCAAAACGCCATCAATCATATTTTTGCGACGTCTGGTTTTCTTGCAATTCGATCTGGAAGATAGCAAAACTTTAAACGCTCATAACTTCGTAAGGAGACGTCCCATAGACCCATAAAACTTTGCAAAATGAAAATCCGTAAATATAATGCTAGAACCATGAAACTTCGCACAGTAATTCTACGCATGATCAGCTTTCCAAAACGCCATCAATCATATTTTTACGACGTCTGGTTTTCTTGCAATTCGATCTGGAAGATACCAAAAATAAACGAAATATAGCTAAACTTTAAATGATCATAATTCCGAAATGGAGCGTCGCAGACACCTAAAACTTCGCACAGTAATTCTACGCATGATCAGCTTTCCAAAACGCCATCAATCATATTTTTACGACGTCTGGTTTTCTTGCAATTCGATCTGCAAGATAGCAAAACTTTAAACGCTCATAACTTCGTAAGGAGACGTCCTAGACCCATAAAACTTTGCAAAATGAAAATCCGTAAATATAATGCTAGAACCATGAAACTTCGCACAGTAATTCTACGCATGATCAGCTTTCCAAAACGCCATCAATCATATTTTTACGACGTCTGGTTTTCTTGCAATTCGATCTGGAAGATAGCAAAAATAAACGAAATATAGCTAAACTTTAAATGATCATAATTCCGAAATGGAGCGTCGCAGACACCTAAAACTTCGCACAGTAATTCTACGCATGATCAGCTTTCCAAAACGCCATCAATCATATTTTTACGAAGTCTGGTTTTCTTGCAATTCGATCTGGAAGATAGCAAAACTTTAAACGCTCATAACTTCGTAAGGAGACGGCCTAGACCCATAAAACTTTGCAAAATGAAAATCCGTAAATATAATGCTAGAACCATGAAACTTCGCACAGTAATTCTACGCATGATCAGCTTTCCAAAACGCCATCAATCATATTTTTGCGACGTCTGGTTTTCTTGCAATTCGATCTGGAAGATAGCAAAACTTTAAACGCTCATAACTTCGTAAGGAGACGTCCTAGACCCATAAAACTTTGCAAAATGAAAATCCGTAAATATAATGCTAGAACCATGAAACTTCGCACAGTAATTCTACGCATGATCAGCTTTCCAAAACGCCATCAATCATATTTTTGCGACGTCTGGTTTTCTTGCAATTCGATCTGGAAGATAGCAAAACTTTAAACGCTCATAACTTCGTAAGGAGACGTCCTAGACCCATAAAACTTTGCAAAATGAAAATCCGTAAATATAATGCTAGAACCATGAAACTTCGCACAGTAATTCTACGCATGATCAGCTTTCCAAAACGCCATCAATCATATTTTTACGACGTCTGGTTTTCTTGCAATTCGATCTGGAAGATAGCAAAAATAAACGAAATATAGCTAAACTTTAAATGATCATAATTCCGAAATGGAGCGTCGCAGACACCTAAAACTTCGCACAGTAATTCTACGCATGATCAGCTTTCCAAAACGCCATCGATCATATTTTTACGACGTCTGGTTTTCTTGCAATTCGATCTGGAAGATAGCAAAACTTTAAACGCTCATAACTTCGTAAGGAGACGTCCTAGACCCATAAAACTTTGCAAAATGAAAATCCGTAAATATAATGCTAGAACCATGAAACTTCGCACAGTAATTCTACGCATGATCAGCTTTCCAAAACGCCATCAATCATATTTTTACGACGTCTGGTTTTCTTGCAATTCGATCTGGAAGATAGCAAAAATAAACGAAATATAGCTAAACTTTAAATGATCATAATTCCGAAATGGAGCGTCGCAGACACCTAAAACTTCGCACAGTAATTCTACGCATGATCAGCTTTCCAAAACGCCATCAATCATATTTTTACGAAGTCTGGTTTTCTTGCAATTCGATCTGGAAGATAGCAAAACTTTAAACGCTCATAACTTCGTAAGGAGACGGCCTAGACCCATAAAACTTTGCAAAATGAAAATCCGTAAATATAATGCTAGAACCATGAAACTTCGCACAGTAATTCTACGCATGATCAGCTTTCCAAAACGCCATCAATCATATTTTTGCGACGTCTGGTTTTCTTGCAATTCGATCTGGAAGATAGCAAAACTTTAAACGCTCATAACTTCGTAAGGAGACGTCCTAGACCCATAAAACTTTGCAAAATGAAAATCCGTAAATATAATGCTAGAACCATGAAACTTCGCACAGTAATTCTACGCATGATCAGCTTTCCAAAACGCCATCAATCATATTTTTGCGACGTCTGGTTTTCTTGCAATTCGATCTGGAAGATAGCAAAACTTTAAACGCTCATAACTTCGTAAGGAGACGTCCTAGACCCATAAAACTTTGCAAAATGAAAATCCGTAAATATAATGCTAGAACCATGAAACTTCGCACAGTAATTCTACGCATGATCAGCTTTCCAAAACGCCATCAATCATATTTTTACGACGTCTGGTTTTCTTGCAATTCGATCTGGAAGATAGCAAAAATAAACGAAATATAGCTAAACTTTAAATGATCATAATTCCGAAATGGAGCGTCGCAGACACCTAAAACTTCGCACAGTAATTCTACGCATGATCAGCTTTCCAAAACGCCATCGATCATATTTTTACGACGTCTGGTTTTCTTGCAATTCGATCTGGAAGATAGCAAAACTTTAAACGCTCATAACTTCGTAAGGAGACGTCCTAGACCCATAAAACTTTGCAAAATGAAAATCCGTAAATATAATGCTAGAACCATGAAACTTCGCACAGTAATTCTACGCATGATCAGCTTTCCAAAACGCCATCAATCATATTTTTACGACGTCTGGTTTTCTTGCAATTCGATCTGGAAGATAGCAAAACTTTAAACGCTCATAACTTCGTAAGGAGACGTCCTAGACCCATAAAACTTTGCAAAATGAAAATCCGTAAATATAATGCTAGAACCATGAAACTTCGCACAGTAATTCTACGCATGATCAGCTTTCCAAAACGCCATCAATCATATTTTTACGACGTCTGGTTTTCTTGCAATTCGATCTGGAAGATAGCAAAAATAAACGAAATATAGCTAAACTTTAAATGATCATAATTCCGAAATGGAGCGTCGCAGACACCTAAAACTTCGCACAGTAATTCTACGCATGATCAGCTTTCCAAAACGCCATCAATCATATTTTTGCGACGTCTGGTTTTCTTGCAATTCGATCTGGAAGATAGCAAAACTTTAAACGCTCATAACTTCGTAAGGAGACGGCCTAGACCCATAAAACTTTGCAAAATGAAAATCCGTAAATATAATGCTAGAACCATGAAACTTCGCACAGTAATTCTACGCATGATCAGCTTTCCAAAACGCCATCAATCATATTTTTACGACGTCTGGTTTTCTTGCAATTCGATCTGGAAGATAGCAAAAATAAACGAAATATAGCTAAACTTTAAATGATCATAATTCCGAAATGGAGCGTCGCAGACACCTAAAACTTCGCACAGTAATTCTACGCATGATCAGCTTTCCAAAACGCCATCAATCATATTTTTACGACGTCTGGTTTTCTTGCAATCCATCTGGAAGATAGCAAAACTTTAAACGCTCATAACTTCGTAAGTAGACGGCCTAGACCCATAAAACTTTGCAAAATGAAAATCCGTAAATATAATGCTAGAACCATGAAACTTCGCACAGTAATTCTACGCATGATCAGCTTTCCAAAACGCCATCAATCATATTTTTGCGACGTCTGGTTTTCTTGCAATTCGATCTGGAAGATAGCAAAACTTTAAACGCTCATAACTTCGTAAGGAGACGTCCTAGACCCATAAAACTTTGCAAAATGAAAATCCGTAAATATAATGCTAGAACCATGAAACTTCGCACAGTAATTCTACGCATGATCAGCTTTCCAAAACGCCATCAATCATATTTTTACGACGTCTGGTTTTCTTGCAATTCGATCTGGAAGATAGCAAAAATAAACGAAATATAGCTAAACTTTAAATGATCATAATTCCGAAATGGAGCGTCGCAGACACCTAAAACTTCGCACAGTAATTCTACGCATGATCAGCTTTCCAAAACGCCATCAATCATATTTTTGCGACGTCTGGTTTTCTTGCAATTCGATCTGGAAGATAGCAAAACTTTAAACGCTCATAACTTCGTAAGGAGACGTCCTAGACCCATAAAACTTTGCAAAATGAAAATCCGTAAATATAATGCTAGAACCATGAAACTTCGCACAGTAATTCTACGCATGATCAGCTTTCCAAAACGCCATCAATCATATTTTTACGACGTCTGGTTTTCTTGCAATTCGATCTGGAAGATACCAAAAATAAACGAAATATAGCTAAACTTTAAATGATCATAATTCCGAAATGGAGCGTCGCAGACACCTAAAACTTCGCACAGTAATTCTACGCATGATCAGCTTTCCAAAACGCCATCAATCATATTTTTACGACGTCTGGTTTTCTTGCAATTCGATCTGCAAGATAGCAAAACTTTAAACGCTCATAACTTCGTAAGGAGACGTCCTAGACCCATAAAACTTTGCAAAATGAAAATCCGTAAATATAATGCTAGAACCATGAAACTTCGCACAGTAATTCTACGCATGATCAGCTTTCCAAAACGCCATCAATCATATTTTTACGACGTCTGGTTTTCTTGCAATTCGATCTGGAAGATAGCAAAAATAAACGAAATATAGCTAAACTTTAAATGATCATAATTCCGAAATGGAGCGTCGCAGACACCTAAAACTTCGCACAGTAATTCTACGCATGATCAGCTTTCCAAAACGCCATCAATCATATTTTTACGAAGTCTGGTTTTCTTGCAATTCGATCTGGAAGATAGCAAAACTTTAAACGCTCATAACTTCGTAAGGAGACGGCCTAGACCCATAAAACTTTGCAAAATGAAAATCCGTAAATATAATGCTAGAACCATGAAACTTCGCACAGTAATTCTACGCATGATCAGCTTTCCAAAACGCCATCAATCATATTTTTACGACGTCTGGTTTTCTTGCAATTCGATCTGGAAGATAGCAAAAATAAACGAAATATAGCTAAACTTTAAATGATCATAATTCCGAAATGGAGCGTCGCAGACACCTAAAACTTCGCACAGTAATTCTACGCATGATCAGCTTTCCAAAACGCCATCAATCATATTTTTGCGACGTCTGGTTTTCTTGCAATTCGATCTGGAAGATAGCAAAAATAAACGAAATATAGCTAAACTTTAAATGATCATAATTCCGAAATGGAGCGTCGCAGACACCTAAAACTTCGCACAGTAATTCTACGCATGATCAGCTTTCCAAAACGCCATCAATCATATTTTTACGACGTCTGGTTTTCTTGCAATTCGATCTGGAAGATAGCAAAAATAAACGAAATATAGCTAAACTTTAAATGATCATAATTCCGAAATGGAGCGTCGCAGACACCTAAAACTTCGCACAGTAATTCTACGCATGATCAGCTTTCCAAAACGCCATCAATCATATTTTTGCGACGTCTGGTTTTCTTGCAATTCGATCTGGAAGATAGCAAAACTTTAAACGCTCATAACTTCGTAAGGAGACGTCCTAGACCCATAAAACTTTGCAAAATGAAAATCCGTAAATATAATGCTAGAACCATGAAACTTCGCACAGTAATTCTACGCATGATCAGCTTTCCAAAACGCCATCAATCATATTTTTACGACGTCTGGTTTTCTTGCAATTCGATCTGGAAGATAGCAAAAATAAACGAAATATAGCTAAACATTAAATGATCATAATTCCGAAATGGAGCGTCGCAGACACCTAAAACTTCGCACAGTAATTCTACGCATGATCAGCTTTCCAAAACGCCATCAATCATATTTTTACGACGTCTGGTTTTCTTGCAATTCGATCTGGAAGATAGCAAAACTTTAAACGCTCATAACTTCGTAAGGAGACGTCCTAGACCCATAAAACTTTGCAAAATGAAAATCCGTAAATATAATGCTAGAACCATGAAACTTCGCACAGTAATTCTACGCATGATCAGCTTTCCAAAACGCCATCAATCATATTCTTACGACGTCTGGTTTTCTTGCAATTCGATCTGGAAGATAGCAAAACTTTAAACGCTCATAACTTCGTAAGGAGACGTCCTAGACCCATAAAACTTTGCAAAATGAAAATCCGTAAATATAATGCTAGAACCATGAAACTTCGCACAGTAATTCTACACATGATCAGCTTTCCAAAACGCCATCAATCATATTTTTACGACGTCTGGTTTTCTTGCAATTCGATCTGGAAGATAGCAAAACTTTAAACGCTCATAACTTCGTAAGGAGACGTCCTAGACCCATAAAACTTTGCAAAATGAAAATCCGTAAATATAATGCTAGAACCATGAAACTTCGCACAGTAATTCTACGCATGATCAGCTTTCCAAAACGCCATCAATCATATTTTTACGACGTCTGGTTTTCTTGCAATTCGATCTGGAAGATAGCAAAACTTTAAACGCTCATAACTTCGTAAGGAGACGTCCTAGACCCATAAAACTTTGCAAAATGAAAATCCGTAAATATAATGCTAGAACCATGAAACTTCGCACAGTAATTCTACGCATGATCAGCTTTCCAAAACGCCATCAATCATATTTTTACGACGTCTGGTTTTCTTGCAATTCGATCTGGAAGATAGCAAAACTTTAAACGCTCATAACTTCGTAAGGAGACGTCCTAGACCCATAAAACTTTGCAAAATGAAAATCCGTAAATATAATGCTAGAACCATGAAACTTCGCACAGTAATTCTACGCATGATCAGCTTTCCAAAACGCCATCAATCATATTTTTACGACGTCTGGTTTTCTTGCAATTCGATCTGGAAGATAGCAAAACTTTAAACGCTCATAACTTCGTAAGGAGACGTCCTAGACCCATAAAACTTTGCAAAATGAAAATCCGTAAATATAATGCTAGAACCATGAAACTTCGCACAGTAATTCTACGCATGATCAGCTTTCCAAAACGCCATCAATCATATTCTTACGACGTCTGGTTTTCTTGCAATTCGATCTGGAAGATAGCAAAACTTTAAACGCTCATAACTTCGTAAGGAGACGTCCTAGACCCATAAAACTTTGCAAAATGAAAATCCGTAAATATAATGCTAGAACCATGAAACTTCGCACAGTAATTCTACACATGATCAGCTTTCCAAAACGCCATCAATCATATTTTTACGACGTCTGGTTTTCTTGCAATTCGATCTGGAAGATAGCAAAACTTTAAACGCTCATAACTTCGTAAGGAGACGTCCTAGACCCATAAAACTTTGCAAAATGAAAATCCGTAAATATAATGCTAGAACCATGAAACTTCGCACAGTAATTCTACGCATGATCAGCTTTCCAAAACGCCATCAATCATATTTTTACGACGTCTGGTTTTCTTGCAATTCGATCTGGAAGATAGCAAAACTTTAAACGCTCATAACTTCGTAAGGAGACGTCCTAGACCCATAAAACTTTGCAAAATGAAAATCCGTAAATATAATGCTAGAACCATGAAACTTCGCACAGTAATTCTACGCATGATCAGCTTTCCAAAACGCCATCAATCATATTTTTACGATGTCTGGTTTTCTTGCAATTCGATCTGGAAGATAGCAAAACTTTAAACGCTCATAACTTCGTAAGGAGACGTCCTAGACCCATAAAACTTTGCAAAATGAAAATCCGTAAATATAATGCTAGAACCATGAAACTTCGCACAGTAATTCTACGCATGATCAGCTTTCCAAAACGCCATCAATCATATTTTTGCGACGTCTGGTTTTCTTGCAATTCGATCTGGAAGATAGCAAAACTTTAAACGCTCATAACTTCGTAAGGAGACGTCCTAGACCCATAAAACTTTGCAAAATGAAAATCCGTAAATATAATGCTAGAACCATGAAACTTCGCACAGTAATTCTACGCATGATCAGCTTTCCAAAACGCCATCAATCATATTTTTGCGACGTCTGGTTTTCTTGCAATTCGATCTGGAAGATAGCAAAACTTTAAACGCTCATAACTTCGTAAGGAGACGTCCTAGACCCATAAAACTTTGCAAAATGAAAATCCGTAAATATAATGCTAGAACCATGAAACTTCGCACAGTAATTCTACGCATGATCAGCTTTCCAAAACGCCATCAATCATATTTTTACGACGTCTGGTTTTCTTGCAATTCGATCTGGAAGATAGCAAAAATAAACGAAATATAGCTAAACTTTAAATGATCATAATTCCGAAATGGAGCGTCGCAGACACCTAAAACTTCGCACAGTAATTCTACGCATGATCAGCTTTCCAAAACGCCATCAATCATATTTTTACGACGTCTGGTTTTCTTGCAATTCGATCTGGAAGATAGCAAAACTTTAAACGCTCATAACTTCGTAAGGAGACGTCCTAGACCCATAAAACTTTGCAAAATGAAAATCCGTAAATATAATGCTAGAACCATGAAACTTCGCACAGTAATTCTACGCATGATCAGCTTTCCAAAACGCCATCAATCATATTCTTACGACGTCTGGTTTTCTTGCAATTCGATCTGGAAGATAGCAAAACTTTAAACGCTCATAACTTCGTAAGGAGACGTCCTAGACCCATAAAACTTTGCAAAATGAAAATCCGTAAATATAATGCTAGAACCATGAAACTTCGCACAGTAATTCTACACATGATCAGCTTTCCAAAACGCCATCAATCATATTTTTACGACGTCTGGTTTTCTTGCAATTCGATCTGGAAGATAGCAAAACTTTAAACGCTCATAACTTCGTAAGGAGACGTCCTAGACCCATAAAACTTTGCAAAATGAAAATCCGTAAATATAATGCTAGAACCATGAAACTTCGCACAGTAATTCTACGCATGATCAGCTTTCCAAAACGCCATCAATCATATTTTTACGACGTCTGGTTTTCTTGCAATTCGATCTGGAAGATAGCAAAACTTTAAACGCTCATAACTTCGTAAGGAGACGTCCTAGACCCATAAAACTTTGCAAAATGAAAATCCGTAAATATAATGCTAGAACCATGAAACTTCGCACAGTAATTCTACGCATGATCAGCTTTCCAAAACGCCATCAATCATATTTTTACGATGTCTGGTTTTCTTGCAATTCGATCTGGAAGATAGCAAAACTTTAAACGCTCATAACTTCGTAAGGAGACGTCCTAGACCCATAAAACTTTGCAAAATGAAAATCCGTAAATATAATGCTAGAACCATGAAACTTCGCACAGTAATTCTACGCATGATCAGCTTTCCAAAACGCCATCAATCATATTTTTACGACGTCTGGTTTTCTTGCAATTCGATCTGGAAGATAGCAAAACTTTAAACGCTCATAACTTCGTAAGGAGACGTCCTAGACCCATAAAACTTTGCAAAATGAAAATCCGTAAATATAATGCTAGAACCATGAAACTTCGCACAGTAATTCTACGCATGATCAGCTTTCCAAAACGCCATCAATCATATTTTTGCGACGTCTGGTTTTCTTGCAATTCGATCTGGAAGATAGCAAAACTTTAAACGCTCATAACTTCGTAAGGAGACGTCCTAGACCCATAAAACTTTGCAAAATGAAAATCCGTAAATATAATGCTAGAACCATGAAACTTCGCACAGTAATTCTACGCATGATCAGCTTTCCAAAACGCCATCAATCATATTTTTACGACGTCTGGTTTTCTTGCAATTCGATCTGGAAGATAGCAAAACTTTAAACGCTCATAACTTCGTAAGGAGACGTCCTAGACCCATAAAACTTTGCAAAATGAAAATCCGTAAATATAATGCTAGAACCATGAAACTTCGCACAGTAATTCTACGCATGATCAGCTTTCCAAAACGCCATCAATCATATTTTTGCGACGTCTGGTTTTCTTGCAATTCGATCTGGAAGATAGCAAAACTTTAAACGCTCATAACTTCGTAAGGAGACGTCCTAGACCCATAAAACTTTGCAAAATGAAAATCCGTAAATATAATGCTAGAACCATGAAACTTCGCACAGTAATTCTACGCATGATCAGCTTTCCAAAACGCCATCAATCATATTTTTACGACGTCTGGTTTTCTTGCAATTCGATCTGGAAGATAGCAAAAATAAACGAAATATAGCTAAACTTTAAATGATCATAATTCCGAAATGGAGCGTCGCAGACACCTAAAACTTCGCACAGTAATTCTACGCATGATCAGCTTTCCAAAACGCCATCAATCATATTTTTACGACGTCTGGTTTTCTTGCAATTCGATCTGGAAGATAGCAAAACTTTAAACGCTCATAACTTCGTAAGGAGACGTCCTAGACCCATAAAACTTTGAAAAATGAAAATCCGTAAATATAATGCTAGAACCATGAAACTTCGCACAGTAATTCTACGCATGATCAGCTTTCCAAAACGCCATCAATCATATTTTTGCGACGTCTGGTTTTCTTGCAATTCGATCTGGAAGATAGCAAAACTTTAAACGCTCATAACTTCGTAAGGAGACGTCCTAGACCCATAAAACTTTGCAAAATGAAAATCCGTAAATATAATGCTAGAACCATGAAACTTCGCACAGTAATTCTACGCATGATCAGCTTTCCAAAACGCCATCAATCATATTTTTACGACGTCTGGTTTTCTTGCAATTCGATCTGGAAGATAGCAAAACTTTAAACGCTCATAACTTCGTAAGGAGACGTCCTAGACCCATAAAACTTTGCAAAATGAAAATCCGTAAATATAATGCTAGAACCATGAAACTTCGCACAGTAATTCTACGCATGATCAGCTTTCCAAAACGCCATCAATCATATTTTTGCGACGTCTGGTTTTCTAGCAATTCGATCTGGAAGATAGCAAAACTTTAAACGCTCATAACTTCGTAAGGAGATGTCCTAGACCCATAAAACTTTGCAAAATGAAAATCCATAAATATAATGCTAGGACCATGAAATTTCGCACAGTAATTCTACGCATGATCAGCTTTCCAAAACGCCATCAATCATATTTTTGCGACGTCTGGTTTTCTTGCAATTCGATCTGGAAGATAGCAAAACTTTAAACGCTCATAACTTCGTAAGGAGACGTCCTAGACCCATAAAACTTTGCAAAATGAAAATCCGTAAATATAATGCTAGAACCATGAAACTTCGCACAGTAATTCTACGCATGATCAGCTTTCCAAAACGCCATCAATCATATTTTTGCGACGTCTGGTTTTCTAGCAATTCGATCTGGAAGATAGCAAAACTTTAAACGCTCATAACTTCGTAAGGAGATGTCCTAGACCCATAAAACTTTGCAAAATGAAAATCCATAAATATAATGCTAGAACCATGAAACTTCGCACAGTAATTCTACGCATGATCAGCTTTCCAAAACGCCATCAATCATATTTTTGCGACGTCTGGTTTTCTAGCAATTCGATCTGGAAGATAGCAAAACTTTAAACGCTCATAACTTCGTAAGGAGATGTCCTAGACCCATAAAACTTTGCAAAATGAAAATCCATAAATATAATGCTAGGACCATGAAATTTCGCACAGTAATTCTACGCATGATCAGCTTTCCAAAACGCCATCAATCATATTTTTGCGACGTCTGGTTTTCTTGCAATTCGATCTGGAAGATAGCAAAACTTTAAACGCTCATAACTTCGTAAGGAGACGTCCTAGACCCATAAAACTTTGCAAAATGAAAATCCGTAAATATAATGCTAGAACCATGAAACTTCGCACAGTAATTCTACGCATGATCAGCTTTCCAAAACGCCATCAATCATATTTTTGCGACGTCTGGTTTTCTAGCAATTCGATCTGGAAGATAGCAAAACTTTAAACGCTCATAACTTCGTAAGGAGACGTCTTAGACCCATAAAACTTTGCAAAATGAAAATCCGTAAATATAATGCTAGAACCATGAAACTTCGCACAGTAATTCTACACATGATCAGCTTTCCAAAACGCCATCAATCATATTTTTGCGACGTCTGGTTTTCTTGCAATTCGATCTGGAAGATAGCAAAACTTTAAACGCTCATAACTTCGTAAGGAGATGTCCTAGACCCATAAAACTTTGCAAAATGAAAATCCGTAAATATAATGCTAGAACCATGAAACTTCGCACAGTAATTCTACGCATGATCAGCTTTCCAAAACGCCATCAATCATATTTTTGCGACGTCTGGTTTTCTAGCAATTCGATCTGGAAGATAGCAAAACTTTAAACGCTCATAACTTCGTAAGGAGATGTCCTAGACCCATAAAACTTTGCAAAATGAAAATCCATAAATATAATGCTAGGACCATGAAATTTCGCACAGTAATTCTACGCATGATCAGCTTTCCAAAACGCCATCAATCATATTTTTACGACGTCTGGTTTTCTTGCAATTCGATCTGGAAGATAGCAAAACTTTAAACGCTCATAACTTCGTAAGGAGACGTCCTAGACCCATAAAACTTTGCAAAATGAAAATCCATAAATATAATGCTAGGACCATGAAATTTCGCACAGTAATTCTACGCATGATCAGCTTTCCAAAACGCCATCAATCATATTTTTGCGACGTCTGGTTTTCTTGCAATTCGATCTGGAAGATAGCAAAACTTTAAACGCTCATAACTTCGTAAGGAAAGGCCGTAGACCCTTTTGAAAAGCTGGTCGTGTGTAGAATTACTATGCTAGATTACGGATTTTCAGTATTCCAAGTTGACCTAAACTTTATATTGTTGTACGATGTCAGTTCTCTCGCAACTTGCTGCTCTCGTTGCTCTTGTTTACTTGCTGCTACATGCAGCTGCTGCTTCCTCAGTAATTACTTCCATTTTGACAGGTGAATGCCTCAAGTTACGTATTATGAATGAAGTCTTCTGTAACAGTAATCCCTTTTTAACTCGCGCATTAGGCACACGAGGCAAAATGTTATGTAAATGTTTGCAATTTTTATTGAAAATCTTTGGCCTCGAAATATGAATATCGACACTCGATATACATATAAGTAAAACACAATAGTTCTTACTTCTACACAGTTTTGTTTCGAAGAAAAATTTTGATAAAATATTTTTAACTTAAAATATAGATACATTTTTATAACAAACATAAATAGGAACAGGATTATATGAAACACATGCTCAATTAATACTTTGTACTTAATGTGATTTTTTAATCTCTAAATTTGCGTCATTTTGGCGTTGTGGTAATAACTTTACGCCTTTCCAATCGGCACATTCTCTTGGCTGGACTTGCTGCTCTTCTTGCTGTGCTTCGTCATTAGGCACCTCCACCATCTCATCATCCACATACATTTGTGCTCGCAATTTGTGTGAAACGCCGCCCATTCTCGTGGCTGGAGTTCTATATATTAATAAAAATAAATATAAAGAAATAAATAAAATCACACTACCTACCTGCGGGTCCACATCGCACTATGTAGGAATCCTGTCGTCCTACTCCTCCTCTGCCGTGTTCTATATTATAGAGAATATATTTCGAGAGGCAGTCGATTTTAACTGCTCATATAAAAGCAATACTTATATCAGTTGTTTTTAGCCATTCCTTGAGAGATTTGAGAGATAGAGGATATAAATATATTATAGCTTATTTAAAAAAAAATTCCATATTTCTTTCAAGTTCAATTTTCAACTTGAATTTCAAAATTCAATTTTCTTTCAAGTTCAAAAGCGCTGTGAAAAGGAACTTCCTTAAGACCTTAAACACTTGTATTGATCGGTAATTTTAGTTGATTTTGACTTTGTTAAATTTTATTAAATGGCTATTAAGATTTATTTAAGTATTATTTATTAGATTTATTTTGTCTCAACTACTAAAAAGTTTAGCTTATGTTTGTTACAAACCAATTGAGGAATAAAAGAAATTTTTAACCGTGACACAAACCATTTTGAATGAATGGTAAAAGACATTCAAATTAAGTCAGAATGGGAAAAGAAGAACTAATGGAAAAGGAAATGAAATGAAATGAAATGGAAATAAAACGGCATGCAAATATAATGAAGAGTATTTATAATTGAAATCCTAAACACAAATCATCTGCACAAACCTTGCTGGGAAACGTTTTTCATGGGAAGAAACTTGGAACATGTTGACGTTTTGTGGTGAACACTGAACAGAAACTCAAGGTGAAAATGTTTTATGTGGTTCATGCTAAAAATGGAAAGAGGTGTAAAGAGGCAAATTTATAATTTGAGATGCCTTCTTCGAATAAAAGCAACCACTTTTCCATATAAATTCCCATCATAAAGACATTTTGTAATATTTTTAAACTGAAAACAATTTTGTAATTGTTACAAAAAATAGGTTAATATTTAAAAGTGAAGTTATTTTTTTGCTTTTACTTTTCCTTGATAATTTTTTTTGTGAATTCATAAGATAACCTTTTTCAACTGTAGGCTCTATAAACGACATTTTTTTTGCTCTAAAAAATTGCTTTATAAAAATAATCTTTAAAAGTCTAGAAAATAAGATTTCAGCGTTTCAAAAAAGAAACAACAAAATTGCGCCTTTTGAGATCGTTATAAAATTAGTGACCTGTTTTTTATTCGTTCTATTTATTATGTGTTTGCTTTTTACAAATTCTGCTATTTTTTGTGTTTTGTAGAAATTTCATGAAACCCAGAGGCGTAGCTAGGACTCATGGCGCCCGGGGCAGTTAATCAAATTGCCGCCCCAAAAATTCCTAGATTTCAATAAGTCTGTACTTGATTTCCAAAAATGCCACCCCCGAAACTGTGCCGCCTGTGGGGACGGCCCTCCCCCGTTCCCCACCCTAGCTACGCCACTGATGAAACCTCTCATGAAAGAAGAATAGATGAAGAGTGACAAAAAAAAAAGAACAAGAATATTCGTGATTAAAATGTATTTGCTGCTGATAACCTTTTATTAAAAACAATCCCCAAAAAACGTCAGTGAAGAATTTCTACTCGTAGTCGATGTAGATGATGAAGAAATTCGTCGAATGTAGAAATTAAATCTTTCAAATGATTTCCGCAATCGTACTGAACTCTTAAAAACTAACATATTAAATAAGAATATTTTAAAAAATAAAAACTAAAAATGATAAACTTTCTAACCCACCCAAAAATCTGGTTGTCGTTCTGGCAGCTTTAAATAAGTTTTAAACAAATTTTAGTTTTCTTTTTATAGAGAAAGCAAGTTTAGATAATCCTTCTTTTTTTAGAAAAAAATTATAATAATAATTGCGATGAGATGAACAACTTTTTCTTTCCACGTGTACTATTTAAACTATTCTAAAAGGTGAAAAGAGCATTGAAAGGCGAATAAAATTCGGAGAAGCTTCTCATGAGAAGATTCCTGATCATCCTGAGAAAGGGTTGTGCTGCAACCTTTATAATAAGAAGAAGAATAGAGGAATACCTTTTGTAGCAACAACACTGTAGAGCACCTTAGGGATTGGTATGTGTCTAGTATTATTATATCCGCAATTTGTGGAACTCTTTATTTGGAGGAAAAATTAATTTTTCTTAGTCTTTAATTGGAGTTAAGCTTCGAAAATTGAAATTCATGTTTTTAAATGAATGAATATGGTTTTTATTGTATATTGAAAAGTTTTCTTTTTTGGGTAAGAAAATGAAGTCTCCATAATAATTGTACACAATCTCAAGCATCAAACAACTCGTTACCGTGAACAAATCAGCTTCTTAATAGATCACGGTATCGCGAGTGCACTGTGTAAATAAAATATACAAAATTAAAAGAAAATAAAAATCTAAAAGAGGTTTTTCCTTGGGTTTAAATAAAATATCGGCTCCTGGTTCCTTTTTTATATCCTTTTAAAATTTGAAATTTCCTTTCCGTTTCTTTTCCTTTTTTCTTTTCCTTCAGATTTAGTTTTTTTCTTCTTTAGTGTCTTTTTTATTCAATTTCTTTTATCTTCAATTTCTTTTTTCTTCAATTTCACTTACAGTCCAGTAAAGTTGCCGGTTATTCTCGGAAAATGTTAACAAACACTTCACTGGATAGGCGACAAAATGATGTTATTGCTGTTGTTGTTTTTCCCTCTCCCCCTCCCCCCGCCCACTTCTTGAACAAGGCGTTGTTATAATCATGAGGGTGATTTCTTTGTTTCACCCTTATTTCCATATATTTTATAGGGTGATTTTCTTCTCCTTGCCGCTCAATTCGCTTTCGGGTGGCGCCTGCGTTGAATAACTGTACTTTTACTATACTGGTGATGAGAGATGGAGAGCTGCAGCCAATCAACGTCATCACTTCAGTGATAAAAAATGCAGACATAAGACAAGAAGAATTTCGTTGTTGTTGTTGGTGTAGCTGTGAAATACACTAAGAAAAATAAGAAGGAGCATATATTAAATAAATAGCCATTGGAGAAACATAAAAAATGCATTAAAGTGCACTTTAATCAGTTGGAAAAATAAAATTGGTTTATACTTCAAATCAGAACGAGTTGATGAACTCGTGAATGAGTCATCCACTGAATGTCACACGTGGTTAATGATGATTATGTTTATGATACTTATGAGGTACGATGATGGAGATTATTACAGGTGTGATGATGGTACAGGTGATGATGACGTATAATCGTCATCAACAGTTTTGTGAATAATGTCACAATTTTAACAAATTTAAATCTCACGTTGATTTGGAAAGAAAAACTAGAAAAAGTCTAAAAGAAAGCTTATTATTAAGCATTATAAACTCAAATCATGCACATTCATTTGAAAAGAAAGAATTTTTTATTGGAATTCTCATTAAATTATTCGTGTTTAAACACTTAAAAAAAGGTTCTTTGATGTGAAGCGTTCAAAGAAAATCTTTCTGCAAGTGAAATGAACTGTAAAACTAAAGAAGGAGCGACAACAACAACAACAACAACAGTAACACTGTAGCGACATCATCGGTATAAACAACAACAACGATGTACAGATTATAATCTTCGCTAAGCATCATATTGCCACTAATAGTTAAGCATCATCATCATCATCATCATCATTATTATCACCATTATTATTATCATATTATTATTATCATCATTATCATCATCATCATCATCATTATCATGATCATCGTTATTAACATAAACATAATTTTCATTGTCATCGCCGTCTTGATTATTATTGCAATCATGATCGTCACTATTATAGTCATCATAATCGGCATCACAAACATCGTCACCACAATCAATAATAATCGCTTTCGTCACCTTGATCTATACCATGATCATCATGGTCATTATCATTATCATCATCATCGTCAGTGCTCTCAAAAGACATCCATAAGTTACATACGTTATAATATTCATCACGATGAGCATTCATCGTTGCTTTCATCACCTTGTTTTCATCATCATTATCATCACTACATCACACATCATCATCTGCATCTTCATCGTCATCATCGCTCACAGCTTTCTTCTCATTCTCAGAACAATCATTATTATCCTTAACATTTGTTCATCATTAGCAGATGTCACATTGGCCGATGCCAGATGAAGCCTCTTGAGGCCAGCATCACTCGAGCTGATTGCTTGATTCGTGGCATGTGACAAGAGCCAAGCGGCTGAATGTGACACGGGCCACTCTACTCATCACATCGCTCATTAATCCAACTATCATCATTATCGTCATCTTCATTGACGATTAAACGTGTCTGTTCTGTATCCTTTGACATCCTTTTTACGGTTTGCGATATGAGACGGCTTTTCATTCAACTTTCAAGTGGTTTCAGCTCCTTCATCTTCTTTTTCTACTTCTTCATCTTCTTTTTCTTCTTTTTCTTCTTCTTCTTCTTCTTCTACTGCTTGATGTTGCTTCTTCGTCTTCTCCATTATCACCATAAACAAATAAAGCATTTTTCAAGTGGTTTAAATAATTGTTTAAATAACTTTTAGTGCTTGCTTTATTTTTAATTCAGCGCTTCCCAAACTGTTGCCAGAAAACGCAAGAAATTATTTATTATTTTATGTTAAATAACCGACATTTTTTTGAAAGGCACAAAAATTAAGGCAAATCTTTGAACTTTTAAAAGTGTTGCTCTTTAAGTTTTACATAAAAAGTTTGGGATCCGCTGGGAGCGCGCGTAGAGATCATCGAGAAATCAACCAGTGTTTCCCAGCCACACACACACACACACACATTCATAGTACAAGCATCAAGCAAAACAACAACATCAAGTAAGAAGAAGAACAAACAACATTAACAACAAAGCAAGCAACTAAAGCAGCACTTAAACAGCCAAAAACAACAACGAGTAACAAACAACAAAGCAACAAATACAACAATAATAATAAGAGAAATATTGAAAATAGCAACAACAATAACAGCAACTGTAACAACAAATGCAACAACAAATAACCAGAGCATTCTACAATTCATTCAACTCTTCTTCTATGGCGCCTTTGTTTTTGTTTTTTTTTTCTTTTTCCTTTGACCCGAGAGCGAGAGTCATCGAGGGAAAAACGCCGGCAGCTCTGCTTGCATCTCTGCTTCTCTGCTGCTGCGCTGCTAACTTCTGCATCTTTAATTTTGAGCAACACCATCGGCTTTATTCTGAATTTTATTTTATTTATTTATTTTTTATTATTTACATATTATTTTTTATAATTTATTATTTTTGATTATTTATTTTGCTGTTGTTATTCTAGTTGTTGTTCTTCTTTTTGTCGTTGTTGTTGGTGTTGTTGCTAGCCGGCAAATTGTTGCCAGCGGCTCCGGGCAGCGACGCTGCGATGGTGGGTGGGTTGCAGCATGTGCTTTAAATAAAACCAAAACACTAAAGAAAAAACAAACAAACATATAATAATGACGTTGCGACGCCGCTGCACGTTGTTGTTAGGAATTTCTCGACCGGCTCATGTATTTTTTATACGTCTACGAACAAAGAACGAGTTCGTCATTCGTGTGCTTCGTTCGACTTCGTATAAACACCTTCGTTTGTCGTGTTTTAAAAGCTAATGTTCCTTGTGCTTGTTTGTTGTTGTAACTGTTGCCATCACGGTTGCGGTTGCTTTTGTTGTTGTTCCTACAATACTTTTCGTCTTACGAATTCGTATGTTGTTGCTTGTGCCAATCATATGCACTATGGACGTCGTCGTCGTCGTCGTCGTCGTTGGTTGACTGACAAATTCATATTTCTTTGATTTTTATTCGGTTTTGTTTTTGTTTTCCATACTGCAATCTACCGCTGTTGTTGATGGTGTGTGTTTGTGGAGCTTTGAGTTGTTTTCACTCGGCTCAGATGTGGAAAACGAAAGCCACGAAGAACAGGAATTCTTCATTCAGTTGCGCGCCGTTGTTCGGTACGGACGCATTTTTTCCGGTTCGGTCGATATTTTTTTCAGTTCCAACATTTTTGGTTCCCTTTTCATTTGAAGACACTGAAAAGAATTGAATTAAAAAGAAAAACAATACTCGAAATTGAATTTTGGAAAATAGTAGGTTTCAACGTGGTGCTATAAGGATATTAGAAAAAAAAAAACAAAACAAAGAATACGCAAATAAATAAAAAAAAAACTAAAACTCTTGAAGAAAAATATCAAAACTAAGAAAATATAATATATAAAATGTTTTGAATACTAATTGTAAAAGGATTGAAAGTGCAATTTAACAATAAAACTGCGATCAAAGGACTTTTATTTAAAGTTGTTCTTTTTTAAAACAATTTATTTATTTGTGGACAATTTTGTGGATTCTGTAGTGTTTTTATTTTGTAATGAAAGAAAAGATTTTAATAAGTGAAAAAATTTTAAATTTAAATTTTAATGAATGAACTTTTTTCAGTTTTAGTAACTTTTTTAGTAACTAATTTTTAAATTTTTTTTTTTTTTGTTATCTGATTAAATAAGACTAAAAAATTGTATGAAATTCACTTCATTAAATAAAAAATAAATGGAAAGATGAGTGAAATTTTCGTAAAATACTTTTTATTAAACTTTTTTTAATCGAAATTATTTTTAAATTTAAATTAATTAATTTTAAGTTTTGAAGAAAATGTGTATTTATTTTATTTTTCCACAAAGCTTTTTCTTTAAAAATTTTTTTTTAATTTTTTTTTAATTTTGAATGTGTAAACAAAAAAACTTCAATCTTATCTCTTTATACGTGTTTCATATTAAAAATATATTTGAAATATTTCTTAAATGAAACTGAATAAAAATACAATAAATTTTAAGAAACAAATTAAATATAAAAAAAAAATTAATTAAGTTAAATAAAAATTCTAAAAATTTCTTTAATTAATTTTTTTTTCATTCAACAAAGAAACCTAAAACTCATTTCAATGCAAAAACTAAGAAACTGAATTTTCTTCCACGAAGAAGCTAGATTGAAGCTCTGAAAAAGCAATTTTTCTCTTTTCATTCATTTTCGAAAAGAATTGTCGCTGCGTTCGCCAAAAAATTAACTTAATCGGAATGGATTCGGTTACGCATGAGCCGGTTTTTTTGTTTGTTTTTTAGGGACTGTTAGCTTCATCAGCAAAAAAAAAAATGTGTTGATTCATCAGTTATTCCAAAGTAACCTTTTTTTGCATGATTTCCATTTTAAACTCCTCTCTAATCGTTTAGTAAACAAAGTGTAATAAAATTGTTGTTCTAAAATAAATTTGGAACTTTAAAGTCGCTCCGAGCGTTCAAAGTTTAGAAAACATTTCGTTGTGTTGACCCGCTGCCAGGATGAGGTCTCAAAGGACCATCGGCAGGGTGTCGACATCGTCGACGGGTTCTCCGTGGAAGGGGTCGATGTTATGGAAACTATTGACGATCATCGTGGTGCTACAAGTCTGTGGAATGTCTTCCATCAGCTATGCCAAGGTAAGTAATTCCTACAAAGAAATAAAGTAATAAATAGAAAGAAGAAAGAAAGAACATACTTGGGAAAGAAGTCTTGAAGGTTTTTGGACCAAGTTTTAAGCCCATAAAAGGTTCCAAAAATAAAGAATCGTGCCTTACTTTTCAAGGTATCAAAATATGGTCCTTAGTATGAGTAACGATTCATCATTTACATTTAATAACTTCATCTCAATTAAATTCTACCCTCTGAAAATCGTCCTTAGTTTGAAATGAACTATTATTCAGACAGTTCTACAGTTCTATACAGTCCTTTGTGAATCCTGTGAGTTCCTTAACGTTCCATGTATTCGCGTATATTGCCTATACACTCTCGAGCAGCTCTACAGTCCTTATACAGACAGGTCCTTATAATTCTTTGCAGTTCTTTACAGGCCAATAAAGCGCTATATGGTTTTACACAGCTATATATGTATATTTATACACAGGCACCATTAAATGGTATACTTTATACATATACATACTTACTAAAGTTATAAAACTTTCCATTTCCTTACAATCTTATAGGGTTCTATACAATCAGTATACATACGGTATACATACGGTCCTATACAGCCTCGTACAGTGAACAGTCTTATATTCTCTACAGTTTGTACATTTTATGAATATCCTATACTTATAAAATTTAATTTGGTACAGTTCTATAATACTTACAAGCCACCCAACGTAAATTAACCTTGTGATACTCCTCCATCTCCCTCCGTCCCACAAAATAGTGTTGCACAACTTGTTAAGTGTTTATTACGCATTTTCCCAAATTAATTATAAACAAAATTTTGTTTACCCTTCAAAATATTTAAAAAGCAAAAAAAGAACGCACATCTTGTAATGAAATCATTTCATGTTCAGAAAAAAATTCTTCATGGATTCATCCACAACACACCACAAACATCACCATCTTCAGTTGATTTAAAAAAGATTCAGTCTCAGTGTGACTACATACAAGAAAAAATATTCTCTACATTTTCACAGTTTGAAATATAGACCAATCCAAGGATAGATATCGCCATCATCATCGTAGCTTTCATTGCCTTATATTTAATGGATATAAAGAAAATAAACGTTTAATGAGAAGAAAACAAAGCATACATTATAAATTTAATCAACTGAACTTTAAATCGAAAATATTGAATATACACATACTTGTTCTTTCTAAATTAGATGAGGTCATAAGTTATATAGAAATAAGAATACTTACAACATTAAACCGTTTAAGCAATCAGCATGAAGGAGTATTATATTTATATACGAGTATATATCTGAATATACTGTATACTTTGATTATTTGATTTGATTAGAAAATCCAAAAAGCTACTACAAATATTAACAAATAAACTTTAATGATCTCTTCTTAAGATTACGTTAAGAGTGATAACCCTTGATCCTGTTTAAATAATGGTTTTGATTGTCGGGATATTTCATAGTAGCTAAATAAATCAATACTTATAGTATACCAAGAGATGAATTCATCAAGAATTTAATGATCGTGATCGAATGAATGCTTTAATAGTGGATCAATCAATGATGGCGATCGAGTAAATACTTTAATAGGAGATCAATAATGACCTTGATTGAATTACGATTTGAATAGATCAATAATGTTGATTATAGAAACTATTAGATCGGTTGCATTTTTTCAGGACAATGATCACCATTGATGATTTCAAGAAGCTCATTTGTTGAATTATGTGTTTTGTCACCTTTTAAAAGATTACTTAGTAACCTTTTTACTGAATTCTACTTAATCTTAGTTGATTTATTATTAAAATTGTTTAATCTGTGATTTAGAAATTAGCTTAAGATAATGTTAAGTGATTGAATCCGATTGAAACCGATTATATTCTGATTTAATCTCTCCTTACAAATAAATGCTTAGTTATTAAAACTATAAAATAATCATATTAGTCTATAAAATAGAAATGTGACTTTAATATGATGTATGTTAATATAATGATAAAGTGATTTGTATTACAGTCACTGTGTTAAGTGTCAAGTGATTCGTGGTGATTTTAGGTTACTAGAGAATCGAAGTTAAGTATATTTTGATTATTTAGAGCATTTTAGGTTAGTTGAGATAAAGATTTCAAGTGATTTGAGTTGACTTAAGAGATCTCGTTTCTCATTTTTAGAGAATCGAAGGTGATTAAAGTGAAGCTAATGAAATGACTTCAAAATTATTTCTAATAGATTCCATATAATTCTGCTTTAGTTGTTTTTGTACAATAGTTAAAGTCGAGTATAATTCTGTTGTCAACTGAAATCATGTCACATTTTATTAATATACAATATATTGTGCAAATGAAGAATTAAAAGAAAAAAAATCAAAAAACCACACAATAATTTCCAAAACCTTATCAAACAACTCAAACTATTTCTGTAAACAAAAGCAACTACAACAACAAAGAAATAAGAAAAATAAACTACAAAAGCAGCACCAGCAACTGTTGCTAAAGTAAAAAGAGTAAATTTTAATGATGACCCCTTTTTCCACAACTTCCGATGTGATAAAAATGACTTTGACTCCAACTGAACATCGTTGCTGTTGATACGATGCGACATTTTAACACCAAAAAGAAAAGAAACAAAAAGAAAAGAGCAAAGAAATAGAAGTTCTAGCTTATAATAAGTAAAACATTAAATGAAACATATTAAAATCTAGGAAAATCTTAAAAGCGACCAACAACAACAACAATAAAACATGATTAAATTAGAATATTGTGTCATAATGATAACGTCTCATTAGGTTTCGCCAAGACTGTCATTCACTAAAAATTGTTACTGTCACCAATTTTTAAATCATCAGCTAATAATAGGAACAAAAACATGTTGTTGTTGCTTTCTCCTGCTCTTAAATTTGTTTCAAGTACTGTTATATGCTGATAACATTATCAATTTGTCTGTTTTATAATATTTCATTGTATCAATATATCAATATTTCTCGGCGAGGCCAAAGCATCAACACCATAAACTGTTTGTTCTCTATTTTCGAAAATTATTATTATTTTTTAATGATTTCATTTTGATTGGGCCTGGAAAAAACCGAAGTTCGAAACAAACTTGAGCTTTGAATACATTTTTTCAAATGTTTATTATTATTATTTGAAAATACTATATTAGAATTATTAGAAGTTTTTTAGCGATAACCTGTGATGGAAACTAAAGACTGATCTTTTATTATTGAACTCGGCTGTTAGGCTTTGAAATCGTCGTCGTCGGTGTTCATGTTGGGTGTGTTGTTGTTCATGGTGTTGTTGTTGTTGTTGTTGTTGCTAAATCGCGTGATAGGAAGATCCGGTGGCTTAAGTGGATCGCACAGAGAATGTGATTTATTAAATAAAGTAGATGAGGGATCGCGATCAAGAGAGAGAAGAGGAGGAAAATAAGTCCTCATTAATATTTTAAACATTATATATTTTTGCTATATATTCTTTTAAAATGCAAACGAATTCGAAATAAGTGAAATTATTAAGAGAAACATTAAAGAAATACATATTTTGAAAATTGAGCAACATTTACTTCAAAGGAAAGGAAAATGTAGACTTATTATAAAAATTTATGCAAAAAAAATTCTAAATTAAAACAGTTTCACAAAATTTCAACAGTAATGAAGATAAATTTAATTTAGTTTAAAAAAACTCATTAAAAAAATTTAACAATTAAAGATTCAAATTTATGTACATTTTGTTTATAAACAATGTTCAAATTTTCTAAACAATAAAAATGGTTGTAAACATTTAAAATTTTTGTAAACATTCCTTAACCAAAAATTTGAATTTAACCATGAAAAAGCATTATAAATTCAAAATAGGAAACTTTTAAATTTGAAAAGAATTACCTAATAATTTTGAAACCTTCAGAATACAGTTAAATAAACTCCACAATGGAAATAACAATTATAATGGATTATTATGACAACTTCTTACTTATGATTTCTAACTTTTATTTAATTTAATCACTTTTATAATTCTTTAGAGAAAAGGTAAACTTTTAATTTTTATATTGTTTTTTTTATTTTTTATTTTATTTTTTATTGTTATTTATTTATTTTATTTTGTTTTATATTTTTACATTTTTTTTAATTTAATTTTTATATTTTTAATATTTAATTTTTAATATTATTAATAATCTTTTCTTTATTTTTTTATTTTTAATTTTCAGACATAATTTTGTTTGGTGTAAAATTTCTTCAATAAATTGCACTCGGTTGTTGTTATTGTAGTTGTTTTTTCTTATAATTATTGTTTTGTTATTGTTATGTCTATGTTGTTGTTTTATTTCTGTAGTTGTTGTTGTTGTTCGATGGTTTGTTTATAAAGTGTTTAGCTAGAAAATGCATTTATTTTATTTATATTTATTTTAAGAGTTTTGTGTTGGTTTTGTTTGCAACTTGTTTCTGCTTGTTCAAAGTGCAAAAATAAAACCATAACAACAACAACAATAGCACAATATGGAGCCTGTAAAGAATTCATTCAATATTTGTGTTCTACTTTAAAACTATGTACATACGTGCGTACTTATTAATCAGCCATTGTAAATAAGCAACAAAAACTTAGAATAACATAATAATTTTAAGTAATTATAATTGTTAAGTATTCAATTGTTTTTCTCTTCCGAAAAGTGAACATGAAAAATGAATCATTGATAAATAATTATTAATATTTATTGTTATTATTCATTATTATTACTTATTATTATAATTATTATTATTGTTATTATGATTTCCTTTATTTTAGAGTTACTTTTCTTAATTTCCATTTATTTTATTTATATTCTATTTATTTATTGTTATTTATTTTTATTTTTGTACGCTGCTTGCTTCTACATTCCTCTATTTTTCTCTGCCCTCATCCTTCTTTTCTTCTTCTTCTTTTTCGTCTTCTTCCCTTAGCTCAGTGATCCGAGGTAATTTTTGTAGTGTGTTTTCTATGTTTTGTGTATGCAGATGTTTTAAAAATACAAAATAAGTAATAATTTTGACCAGAAAGCATTAAAACTTATTTTAAAAAATGTTGCCATTTCGGAACGCAATGAAATAGAAAAGCAAACACAGAAACCAAAAATAAATACAAAAACAATAACAAAAACTAGAGTAAAAACAACATCGAAAACAGCAACGAAACAAAATAAAACACATTGCAAACATCTGGAACATAAACAAAGAAAATGCAAAAGAGGAATATTTTTAATTTTCAGTGCTTTTAATTGTTCATCTACTTCGCTCTTTGTTGTTGTTGTTACATTTTTAATGCTTCCATTTTTAATATATTAGTTTTTGTAAAGATTAATTTTTCATTTCTTCTTTTAGTGAATTTCATTGAAAATCCTTTTCAAAAAACTCACACAATTTTTCATTTTTTCCATTTTTAAACAGAAGTTTTGTTGTTGTTATAATTTGTGAGGTTTTTATTTTCTTTTTCGGCCCCTCAAATCAATTAAAATTATTGGTGTTAATCAACCATCGGTTGCATTTCAAACAATTCATTAAATTCGTTTAACTTTCGTGCCTAAATTCTGAAGTTTTATTAAATGCAACGCTTTTATTAAAGTGTTTCAGTTTTTTATGTATTTTCATTTGTTTCAATCGTAATTTATTTTGACAACTGCAATTGAAATCGATTTCATACTCTAAAGAAACATTAAAATTTATTAAGAACAACAACTTCATCTTTAAAAATATAACAACAACAACAATGAAGAGGAACAAATAAAAGTAAAGGATGAAATAATAATTAAAAAGTGCCAAAGAATAAGAGATCGAAAGGAAAAGACAGAGAGAGAGATAGAGAGAGAGAGAGGGAGTATGGAATGAGTTGTAGACAAAGAAACAAATTTGTGTCAACATTTAATAAAACTCACTTTAATCAGAATCTTCTGGTGCATCTTTAATTTAAAGAAACCTCGATTTATAAATTTATAAAAAAAAGAAGAAAAAGAGACGACAAAAAAATTGTGACTAAATTTATTAAGTACTCAAAATACAGCAACAAAAATGTTCAAAAATTGTAACCAAAGAAATATTATTTTTAAGAAAATGCAAAGCAATTTAAACATCTGGTGGGGGAAAACAACAACATACACACATATACACACATATACACACATTCACACACTCCCTCAACAATCACACACACATGCACATGTTTTGCTTATTTAAAGCAAATGGAAACAAGAAGAAAGATCAATTGAGGCAGCTTCTTAAATTAATTGAAATATGTTCTTCTTATTGCCAGATGTGGCCAGATTATCGTAAAAACAAAAGAAATAAAAAAAACAAAATAAAAGTAAGAGAAGAAAATCAAAAGAAAAACAATTATAAATCGCATTAAAGAGGCTTTGGTTTTGCTTTCATCATAATCCGATGCTGGTTTTTCAATTCATTGTAACAAAAGTTCGTCATCTTCCTCTTTATCCCCAACATCATTATTACCGGCATCATTATTATCAGTATCATTATTATCAGTATCACTATTATCAGCATCCTTGCTAACATCGTCTTTATTAACATCATCGTTATTTGCATCGTCTTCATTAACATCATCATCATTTTGAACAGCATATTTATCAACATCATCTTCATTAACATGATCTTTATGAACATCTTCTTTATGAACATTTCTTTCATTTTTATGAACATTTTTCTTGATCTGATTTTTTTATTAACTTTTTTGCCATTCCGTAAAATATTTCTACCGTTTTATCAACATTTTTGATCCATTTTGAGTGCTGTTTTTCTTGAAGTGCAACCAACAACGTAATGAAGTGGAAAAAATGGAGTGCATTTTAAATACGACCACCAACTCGAGTCGTCTTTTTATCTTTTGAGGAAGCAGGGAATCTACGAC
Organism: Myopa tessellatipennis; assembly: GCA_943737955.2. Lineage (NCBI taxonomy): Eukaryota > Metazoa > Arthropoda > Insecta > Diptera > Conopidae > Myopa > Myopa tessellatipennis. The sequence goes on along the minus strand of OX031314.1, from coordinate 14,372,741 downwards.
AAGCCTCATCGCTCTTATCATCTTTTTTATTTATCTTTCAGGCACACAGCTGATTTAGAACTTGTATTCAAAATAAAAAAAAGAAAGGAAACAAGGAAAGAATAATAGCAAAAAAGTATTCACATAAAAAATTAAATGAAAAATTTACTATAAGAATTTCTCTTAAAATCCATAATTTTAGTCGATTTGAACGATAAAAAATTAGTTATTTCACTCAGTTTTATTAAATTGTTTTTAATCATGATTGGAATCATAAAAAATCCATTTTTCCGTAGTTTTAATCCATTGTTTTTGATAAAAATTTTAACCATAAAAGAAAATTTAAGTAAAATAATAACAAAGAAGTAATAACAAGTAATTACTGAAAAATTATTACAATTAATTTCATTAAGTTTGAAATCATGTTGAAAAAATGAATGCCACATTTTCGTGTATTTTTACAAACTCGAGAGTAAAGAAAACAGAAGATCTGCATCTATAAAAATTCGTTGAACAATTGAAAAAAATCACTCGAAAAGCATTTTAAATGCGCTCATTTTGGATGCAGGCCAAATACAAGGAAATTTAAAGAAATAACAACAACAAGAGTCCACTGAAAAACAACAACATTTTACAAAGTAATACAAAATATAACAAAAGCAATGTAGATGAAAATTCCGTTATTCTGGTCTGGTGAAGATTCACGATCAATAGTAATTCGAATTCGCGAATTCGCTCTCTTTTATTTGTTTTAACATCTGGATCTGAATGCCGTGAATCATCGATCAGATCAATTAATTTTTAAATAGATTAAATAACATTTTTTTTTTCTTCAAGAAATAGCAAATTTAAGAATGTGCAGCGTGTCACTAAAGAATTTTACCAAAAAATTAGACAGTAGAAAGCTCAAAACATTGTTACATGAAACTAAATATTTATTAAATGTTTTCTTAAGAAAAATACATGCATATAATAATATAATAAAAAAACGATTTGCTTTATTTATGTACTCCTCTTCTTCTTCTTTACTGTAAAAACTAATCAGCACTCGATAAACGTACATATTAGATCATCATCGTCATTGTACCAGAGAAGAAGAGATATTTCACAGATTCTTTCAGAAATGCTGCAAAGAATAAAAATAACAAAAAAAAAGAAACAAATAAGAAAGAAATGAAATATGAACTTGTTTAAAATATTTTTAATTTCCTTTTCAAGAAACTTTTATATTCAATTAAGAAATTCATTTTGGTGTCATTTATTTTGACAGCTGTTAAATAAAAGCTTCCGGTGACCTGATTCTGGTGACCTGATCCTGTGAAACTCTTCAAAGAAAAGCTTGAACTGGTCTTCACGGGAAGATGAAAAGATGAGCAATTTTCTTAGAAAGACTCATGTAGATCCTAATCTTCATGACATCCTCAGAAGATCAACTCTGATTCTCTGATCTTCCTGAGAACAGCAACTCTGATGCTTTTTGCAATCATACTCCGATTACTGAGATCTCAACTTTTCCTTGATCTTGAAAAACTCCAGCTATGAACTTCTTCGAAGCAAAACCTCATCTTCTTCAAGGATCAGCACTGATCCTCGTGAGAGGATTTTCCCGACTGTGATCTTTCTGATAAGATAACCTCCGATCCTACTGAGCTTAACTCTGATCGTCAAGACCAGATGATCAAGACCAAATCTGATATTCTTCTTATAACACCAACTAATAAGTTTCTGAAGAGATTCCCTATTATATTCGTGAAAAGATGAACTGCGATCCTCAGCAGAAGATCACCAGTCAACTTTTTGATGAGATCATAAGATCTCATATGTAAATGTATATCATATCATTTCTATGAAGATCAGTCCAGATATTTTTTGAAAGAACAGTTTCGAAGTTTCTGATAATCTGATATTAATGAACGTAGAATTACATTAAATTACGCATTTTGAAGCAGATCAGTTCTGATGTTAGATCATCTTCATTCTCTTGGGGCTAATTAAAATAAGAAATAGTTTCTAAGAGTGTCGACCGAGTTGATGATCTATTTTCCTGGACAGATCACTCAGTCCAGTACCCAGCTTGCATCCTTCTCGAACAACCAATTCTAGTCTTTAAGAATGTATTACGTCATGTAGACCTTTTTAGAATATCAGATATGATCAATTTAAATCAGAATGTCTTTGATTGCATTGTGTCTGCATATAAGTAAGGCGAGGCTTGCTTAATAACCATCCATTCTTATTACACTGTGCTAATTTATTAAATTGTTGTTGCTGTTGCTGTTTTTCTTCAGCAGACTTAAGAACTTCTTGAAAACTTGAACAACTTGAAGCTGTCACAGTTTTTATATGTATGGAAAGCATATGTAATTAAAATACCAGTGATGTTGTTTCTTCGTAAAAAAATCGTAAACGATGATCATTGAGAAGAAGAGACACATTTGAAAGATCAGCGAAGAGGTTGATTTGGGGTTTATTTTATATCTTTTACGAGGGAAGGCTTGCGCTCGGCTGTGGTACCATGTGTTTATAGCCATTAAACTCGAACTGTACGCAGATTGATGGAGCTCTCAGTGATCACTTCACTGTCAAATGTGTGTGCTTCTCCCACTCTCCTGGTTAATGGAACGGAGCGTATGGCGAAATGATCTTTCAAAAATAGTCGTCTGTAGTTTATTTGTTGTATAATTTTTATTAAATTGCAGATGTATTTTGATGGCTCATCAGTTTTGTCGTTGCTTGGTTTTTCTATATGAAAATTGTCAATTCGTGCAGTTTTGAACCGTTTTTGATCTCATATTTTACACTGCCGAAATGAATGAAGAATATAATCCATTCTGAATCCATTCCATAATCCACTTTTATTTTTTGTTGTCTTAATTATTTTGTAGGCATTTTTGTTTTGTTGTTGATCGTGTTTGGAAACACGATCGGTTTTAAATTTTTGTTTACAAATTAAATTCTTTTTTTGGCAAGCTCAAAATTAACACTCAAGGTTCTTACGTAATTTTATTATCATCACATATCGGCGTGTGTAATATTAATTATAATAATAATAAAAATTAAGTGTTGTTCATTATGGAAATAAAAGACGATCTTCATGACATGAACGATCACGTGTGCTTAGCTATAAAGGCCATTAAACATTTCGTGTTACTGTCCAACTAACGTCATAACGTTTTAAATTGCAAGAGTGAGAATAATGATGGATGTTGGGTACTCATAGTTAGTTGATAACCATGATCTTAAAACTGAATACAAGACAAAAATTAGCACGACTATTCTTAGAATATTTAAAACAGCTTAATGATTGTTTAGAAATAAGAGAGAGCAAAATAAAAGGAGTGGGTAGGACACAATTAATAGGAGGCAGAGAAGAGTTGTGAAAATGATCATGCCATCAAGTGATTACTTGACATGTATTTTTTGTGGTTTCTTGAGCTACTCAATTTATATACAAACAATTTTTCTGTTTTTATGAGTACTTCTCTCTTTTAGTAAATTCCTTCAGGTACAAAAAACTTGCTTGGAATTTTAATCAATGTATAAAAGATACTCATAGCATAATTACACAAGGTCAGTCTTTTTTTAGGCTTTGGTTTGCTTCCTTGCTATTCTACAAGCCACACTTAACAAATATTAAACAAATAAAAACAGAGTAACAGATTAATTAAGAAATGTATATAAAAAGATAGAAGATATATTAAAAAATATTAAAAAGAGTCCAAAAATATAATATGTGTACATACACTTATGTATGTAAATGTTTATTTATTTAATAATAATCGTTTTCGCCACATTTTGACACTACGGCACTTACACTTACATACACATATTCGTATGTATGTATGTACATTTGTAATTTAATACGTTGACCCATTTTTTCTTGCTTTGAGTTTGAAAAGAAAAAATCACATTCTTTTATGATACATTTTTACGTTTTCTTCATGAATATTTCTAGTGTGTTTCACATTATAATTTATGAATCAGATTTTATGATGATGAATCAGAATTTATGGAGACTATGACAGTATGAGTTCGTGCAAACGCAGAAGAGTGAAGGAGGAATTCTTTTTATGCTTTATAAATAAGCTAAAAAGAAAAACAAATCGAAAGTAAACATAAAATCCGTTTATAATCTTTTTAATTTTTTTAAATGAAAAAGATATTCTTAACCAATTAAAAATCAATTAATTGTAATCGATTTAATATAAATTATATATGCTGATATAGATTTTAGTTTTATTTTAGCAAATACACAAACCCTTTTTTAACAAATAAACTACATATATAAAAAATATTCAAAGAAAACTTAAAATTTACTATAGTAAATTAAAAACACATTGAAACTGTTAAAACATCTAAAAAAATTATAAATTTACACACGTTGAAATGAAAATAAACTTAAAAATTGTTTTATTTTGTTTTAAAATATTTGTTTTTGATAAATTTTGAAATAAAAAAATAATATTAAAATTAATAATTTTCTATACATACATATGTATATAGAAATTCAATTACATTCGAAATATGTTAATAAATAAATGAGAATGTTCAGAAGTATTTTGAAGAAAATTTATTATTATTATTTTTGTCTACACGCAACTCTTAATGGTTTTTTAATTAGTATTTAAATTCAAAGTGAAAAACAAGCTTGTCACTTGCTGTTAAAGCTTTAAATATTCAATATAAACTGAAGTTTAGACTTAAGGTCGCCAAAAACCGGTTTAGTAATAAGTTTTGTGTCTGCTTTAAGTTAAGACAACGAAAGGTATAAAGAAGTGAAATAAAAAAAAAACAACAACCGTAAAAAGTGTGACTTAATCTTGGTTTTTTTAACAAACACTGTTTTCAGTTTTTTTAATCGTCGACTTTGTATTTTTGTATTGCAATATTTTTCTTTTATTATGTTAACCAATTTACTTGTAATTTGTTTCTTTATACAGTGGCGACTTTTGTTTTTTTTCAGATTCGTTCGTTTTTCAAAGAATTAAATAAACTTGTTTGATAATTAAAAACATTATTTTTCTGCCTAATTTGTTTGAGTTTGTAAACATTTTAAATACTCAAGTTTTGAATTTAAAAGTTCCTGAAGATCGTTTGTGAAACGGGAAGATCATAATTATCTTGACTGATGATATTTACTGACGATCTTCACTGATGATCTTCACTGACGAACTTCACTGACGAACTTCACTCAAGATCTTCATTTACGATCTTCACTGACGATCTTCACTGACGATCTTCACTGACGATCTTAACTAACTATCTTCAATGACGATCTTCACTGAGGATCTTCACTGACGAACTTCACTCACGAACTCCACTGACGATCTTCACAGACGATCTTCCAATGATCTTTGATATTAAGCATGATTATTACGTTGATATTGATGATTTAATGTTTGCACGATCAATAATGGTCAATCGTCAAAAAGTGTTTTCTTTTCCTTTTTCCTTGTTTTGTTATTAATACTGTTCATGATCATGATGTGATACGCGAAGTCGGCACAGATCAAGTATCGATAAACGTTTATCTAAATAGCAATCACTTTATAAATAGATTGCTGTTATGAGGGTAAAACAAAAATCGTTGAATCAAATTCGTGATCTATCACTTATCTGAAGACTTCGTCTAACACTTGAAAATATTTATCAAGCTCAGTGATATTTTAATGGCAAGTGTCTAGGAAGATCAGAAAGGAGAAGAAAAATATCTTTGAAGATATACTCTCTGAGTTATGAGTGAATATAAAGATCAGTGATAATCTAATGGGGAACATATTATTGAATATCTGTGATAATGTGCACTAATGATCTTAAGCTAATCATTAAATTATTAAAATATTAATTATTAAGACAGGATAGTGTTTTTAATAATGATGGTAATCATAGTGATCATTACGATATAAAAGAGGATCTCTAATACGAGTATTTATTATAGATTTTTTAAATCATAGTCAGATTTTCGTCAGCTTCTTGGATTGGCTTCTAAGAGTTACTATTTTAGTAAAAATTTGATTTTGAAAAATTGTGTTTATTTATTTTAATTTCATTCTTTGAAATGTATTATTGAGTACAAGTTATTTCAATTGAAAACTTTAATATTCAACTAAAATTTAATGACATTTCCACTCAAAAATATTTCCAACCAAATATTCATATAAACAGTTTATTTGCTCATTAATTTAAGCAGATTTTAAGTGACGAATGTAATATAATTTTAATGATAGAACAACAAGCAGCAGCTACTGTCACAAATGGGTCAAAGTACACACGAATGATTTATCTTGAATTTTATGATACTCTTGACAATTTTATAATAGAAAAAATACAAAGAAAAATCGTGAAAATATTTTTATTTATTTTAAACAATATATAAACTCTTTAAGATCAAAGGAAGGAACACAAAACTTTTAGTTTTTAGTGGGATTTTAAGTGCGATTTTGGTACCACTTTTGAAATGAGTTTTAAGATGATTTTCTGTACAATAACGATCGTGAAATACGTTTTAATTCGCCATTATTTTTTATTATTTTTTTTTAAGTAATATACTGTTATAAATCATTTATTGTTTTATTATTCATGCTCGCTGTTAACAAGATTTCCAAATTAGCAACAAAATTAGACCAGAAAAATATGAATTCATTGCTTACATCAAATGATCGTTTAAGCATCGCGTGATCTTTAAATCTCATGATTAGCTTTCTTGTTTTTCCCCATATTTTTATTAATTTTGATTGATTTCAATGGTTATTCAATTCAAGTTAATTAAATAATTTTTGCTTTCCTTCTTATGGATCTTCTTCTTTTAAAGCACGCTGATCGTGTTTAAGGAAAATGAAATGTTATTCAATTAAAATAGCAACTAAATACATTATAGTATATATAATCAGTCAATTGATTATTTTACTCTAAATAAATATAATATAATTGAATAAAAATAGACAATCTCGATTTGAAAGCCTTGAAATAAATCAATAAAGCTTCATCGCGAACGAGGAGAGTTCGAAAGGCTATCAAAGGCTCTGAAGAATATAAAGTAACTTAATCAAGTATTATATTGAAAAAAACAGAGAAACATTCTTAATAAGAATCTCATTCTTCTTAACTATTTTGTTGAAGCAGAGATCAATTTAAATTAAATAATATCCAGTATTTAAGTAACCACTTGAAATCATTATTTCAAGCTTTTAGAAGCTAATAAAATATTAATTTCGATTAAAAAACAAAAAAATCAACAAAAACTAGAAAAATAAAGAAATCTAAGAAATTAGAAATTATAAAATTTAGACAAACGACAAAAAGTTCTTTTAAAAATACAAATTAAAAAAACTTATCTGAGCAACCAGTTGTTGTTATTGTTTTATTATCGTATTAAAGTGAAATGAATTTAAGTGCATTTTTTTCATGCAAAAGTTTGCAATCGTAGTAACGCCATCATCCTCTTGAACATCCTTTCAATTTATTTAATAAAATTCATAATTGCTTTGGCAACAAAACAGTCAGTTAGTTGAACGGTCAGGTTGCTAGATAACAAGAAGAAGAAGAAGGAAGCAGAAGAATCCTTCCACTCAAGCCATGCAAGTGAAAAATGCGCTCACTTTTGGTGCGCTCAGGTGTCCGTTTGTGTGTCCCGTGTCCATGTGTGTGTGTGTGTCTGGTTAAAGTTATGACGATGTTCCTGAGAGGCTCTATTTATAGGTGTGTGTGTGTATGTGTATGAGTCGATAATGCAGCTCGATTCTGCACTGCTCATAAAATATGATCTAAATTAGTAGTTGCGACGTCGGCAGTGGCGTCAACGTCGTCTCCTGCGACTGATTCACTTAGAGAAAGCATCTCCCTTTGTAACTCTTTGTCTCGCTCTCCTTTTCCATCTTTCTCCCTCATTCGCTCACTTACAGCGTCTATTTTCCGCCATATTTTCTAACATTCGACTTGTTACTTTGGTAATTGTTGTTGTTACTGCTGTTACTCAGTGTTGTTGTTGTTTCTATTGTCTAAAGTTGTTCTTACTGTTGTTGTTGTTGTTTTTTTTTCTTCCTTTTTTCTCCCTCGGCTTCCGATGCTTTAAACGGGGTTCATCATCATTTCAAGTGGCTTCAAGTTTGGCTGCAGAACCACAGCAACAACGAAGTCTTATTAAATATCATATTTTATCAGTTGGATGGGGTCCGATTTTAAAATCAAAGTCTTAAATTTCATCATGAATACGAAAAGAACAACAACTGAATTCAAACAAATTCTAATTAAATTCGAATTCTTGTTTTCTAACCTTTTCAGGTGAGTTAGAACAAAAATTAGTGCAAAATTTGTGAACAATCAGAGAGAGAATCACTTTTTTATGTTGTGTGTGTTATGTTGTGTTTATGTTATAAATTACCACAAAGCCGGCAACAACAACAACTGTTAAATACTACAAATAAAGCAAAAGCGCCAAAAGCATACCATTCCTAAAAGCAGATCAAAATCATGAAAATTTATCTACAAATTTCACACAAATAAACAAAAAAAGAAAGGAAAATTAACAACAACAAAAACAAATACACGCTTTTAATGCAAAACAAAAACAAAAATGTGGCAACACTGGTAACACTGCTACAGGGAATAATCCTGAGATGAACTTAAGTCAGCCTCAACAACGACAGCGAGAGCCACAATAACAACACCAACAACAACAGCTTCAACGAAACCAGCAACGTTTCTTGTTGTCGTCTCTTTGAGATGCGTTGCTTTCAAGTGTTTTGCATAAAGCCACGTGACATGACGTGCTTCTTCTCTGGCGCTGTCATTGAGCGATGAGAGAAGAGGCTTCCCCACCTTCTCACAAGCTGTCTCTCCTGTTCCTCTCTCTCTCTCACTCGATCTCTGCATTGTAACTTTGTTAAAATGCGTCATTTCGCCGTGTCTTGTGACTTATGACATATCACATCATATGTTCGTTGTTAGGTGTTGGGTTGGGTTGATTCTTGTTGTTGCTGTTGTTACTGTTGTTATTATTATTGTTGTTCTTGTTGTTGAGCCTGAATAACCACAATATGACAGCGTCCACTTGACATTTAATTCTTTTGTTGTTTTTGTTTATAATTCCTCCTTTTTTCATTTCATTTGCTTATTTCATACATACTTTGAATTTTTTGCTTTCTTTTATTTCTATTTTATATTATTTTACTTTTTTCCATTTAATTTTCTAACATTTTCTGTTGATATCTCGAAAAAAGAAGAACGTGCAAATGAATAGCGTTGTAATGAGGTGCTTACTGTTGTTGTTGTTGTTGTTGTTGTTGTTGTTGTTGATGATGATGGTGTTGTTGTTGTGGTTTCCTTATTGTTGTTTGGATACTCTGATTGTGGTTGTTGTTATTATTATTATTTGCAAAAATGTAGTGAATCTTGTGAAAGACTCTGAAAATCTCTTGAAAAATGCATTGAAAACTTGATAAGAATTTCTTTGGCAAAAATTACTTAAAACTCTCATAAACCGTTATTTAAATTTTTAAATTAAAAACTTTTTTAATAAATATGTTTCTTAAACCCTTCACTGTCCATGAATCATAAGTGATTCAGATTCGGGTACTTAGTCATTAGGTGTTGTGTATAAGTATAAGTATGATGAATGTATTCATATGTACATATTTGTATGAAAAACCAAAAAAACTCACTCAAAATATGTGTATAAATATGAAGGTTGCATAAAATTATCGAAGTTTGCATATAATCCCAACGCTTATGAGTCATATATGAACATTAGATGGGCGAGGAAAAGACTTTGAAAAGCTTTTGAAAACGCACCCATAATTTTTAGTTTTTAAGTGTTATTTTATTAAAAAATGAGATGGAGATGAAATGGCGATGGAGAAGATAAGGAGGGGGAATAATGAAGAAGAAGAAGACTGGAAGAAGTGTTCCTCAGAACTCTTCTGACTCTTGGAGTGACTCAGACATGATTGATTGACCGAAAGTGAGGAAAACAACAACAACCACAACAACAACCACAACAACAACAAAAGGATAAATATTCGGATGAGACATACAAGCATTTTGCTGCTTCGACGTGATCGATGTGAAATGTCGATAAAGCAGTTTTACGACCACGGATAATTCATGTAAATTGTTATTGCGGTTGTCATGGGTGAGTGTTGTCGTTGTTGTTGTTGTTATTTATGTTCTTGTTGTCGCCGTTGTTTATGTTGGTGGTTGGTGTTGTTGTTTATATGATTGTTTTTGTTGTTTGTGAATAATAACAACGATCCTGTAGCTGTTGCCAATTTTAATGATCGCATCGAATTTTGTTGCTACGTGTGTGGCACATAAGGCACCCAACAGCACCAACAACAACAACAACAACAACAACAATATACGTAATCTATTAGCAACAGTTGTGATCTCACTTTCTTGGTTTTTGTTGTCGATGACTTCATTATTTTATATGACTTTATTGTTGTTATTGTTGTTGTAGCTGGTGTTGTTGTATATGTTGTGTATTTAGTTGTTGCTTTTTATGCTGTATTGTTTTTGTTGTTGTTGTCGGACGAATGACATCATTCTTAATTTTTGCATACAATTTATGAACAACCGATTTTTTAATGTTTCTTGTTTTTTGTCCCTGTTGCATTTTAATGTTGGTTTTTTAATTTTTTTTTTTGTTTTCTTTATGATACTTTAACAAAAAATTAGTTTTTCCTGCCAAGTTTTTAATATTTTTCATAGTTTTAAAAGTTTTTAACGATAATTAATAGAAATCATTTTAAAAAATGTGGTTTGTTTTTGTTTATTTAGTTTTTCTATTTATTTGCTTTTGTAATTATTTTCGGTATTTATTTAGTTTCCATTTTAGTTTACTTTTCTTATATTTTTAATTTTTTTTTTGGGCTTCAAAAATTTGTTGTTCCAATTTTCATAGAAACTGTTATGAAATGTATAACAACAGACACGCGGTTTTATTTAGTTATCGATTTTAATTAATTGATTATTATGAGTTCTCTTTATTATGAGAGTTTATAAAATTATGAATGAGTCAAGTTATTAAAAACGTTGAAAGAATTTAAATTTTGTGACATTAAACATTGTTATTATTGTTATTAAGAAAATTGGGAAAAACTATCATCCAGAATATTTCTATACTAAAAATCCTGTTCTTAAAGATCACGAAAAATTTCCGGTTTTCTCCAAGAACATCATTATTAAGTTAGTAATTAAATTTTAACGTCTTTCGTCATCATCGTCGTCGTGCTTGCAAAGAGTTCACTTTCGTAGTTTCACAGAAGCACGAAAACACACACACAGACACAAATACATTTGTACATACATTTATGTGTGTATTTATAGTGTACTAGTATCGATGTAATGTTGGTGGGGAAGCTCTGCTTTTGCATTAAATTCTCTCAAAATCCTTTACAAAATTGGTATTTCTTAGCCAAAATTTCAAAATGTTTCCTTTCTGGACCAAAACTAAAAAAGTTTAAGGAGAATTGAAAATAATTGTCACATCTTTTGTCTAGAAAAAACATCCCAATTCCAGGAATTTTATTATAGTACAAATTGTGGTCATCATCGTCTTCATCAGCGGCATCTTCTTCACTATCGACATCATCGACAAAAGTTTTCGCATTAAAAAGACTCGTTTTTAAAAAAAACGCAAATTTGCTGGCTTATAAAAGAGTACATAAAAAAACAAGAACCCGTCATAAAAGATACACGCAAAAAATCACGGAAAACATTACGAAATTCTACGATGTAACGACTTAAGTATGTACGAGTACATCGTGTGTATATGAAACTGCTTCAATATTGAAGTTTCAAGTCACGTAGCCGTTCAATTTTGAACGGTTTGAAGGTTTTTCCCCTTAAAACATATGATTTTTTGGTCTTCCTTAAAGTTTTGAAGAGACTTCTATCTAAAAAAAAATAAATGAAAAACAAAAATCGTTGATACATTCAACATTTTAATATTGTTATTATTATAATTATTATTAATGCAATTGTTATAATTATTATTATTATCCTTATTATTTTCATTTTTATTATTACTATTATTATAATTATTATAATATTTTTATTACTACTAATGTATTAATACTCAATCACTGAGTCACTTTTGAGTATTGTGACTGCAAATTCTACAGTTTAACCCATTGTGAGTTACACCCACCCACACATTAAGGATGTATCCGTGTATATATCTATCTATGTATGTATATATGGATCTACGTATTTAAATATTTAAACGAGACTTCTTCACATGTAAAGCTTTGTATATCTGTCGATAATTTATGATCAGTAAATCGCATTGCATATAATAACTCTCGATCGGTTATAAAAATAAATTCAACGTTTTTGCCGAAACGTGCTTGGAATTTAGAAGTCCTTAAAATCATCATCGTCACTCGAATCGCTTCTATTTTTTTACGTTGTTTAAACTGTAGTTTAATACAAGTGATGTAAATTTTAAACTTACTCAAACGTTGTGCATACATAAATACCAGTGCATAATGCTTTATTATGTACGTAAGTGATTTTGTGTACATTGCAGAGAATTTACACGTTCAGATAAACTGGTGCTGATTTCTATATTGTACAGAAGCTGATAATAAAAAATGTTAGACTCACATTAAAGTAGACCAAAGTTTAGTCACCTTTAAGTTGAATAAAAATAAACAACAAGCAACAAACTACTCGGTTAGACTTTTAAAAGTTATGTCGATGAGGTAATTTTGCACAATTAACTGATTAGATAAGCATGAGTATTAATATAGGAAAATAACGAAGAAAAATATTGAAACGAAACGTAAGAGTAAAAGCAAAACGAGTGAACAATGTAGGAGTTAAAACTGTATGAAAAGATAAGAAGCAAACTTGTTAAAATGTAAAAAATGTTACTCAGTGATAAAAAGCAATGGCAATAAAAACGCATAACAACAACAATACAAATATCACAAAAACCAAGTAAATATCGTAAATAAAGAGTAAGAAAAAGAAGAACAGTTTTTTTGGCCCACTGTTTTATGGTATTTAAAAAGAAACACTAGATTTGAAAAATTTTTTAATTTTCTGTTATTTATATAAGAAAGATTTAGCAAACACCATAAAATAAGAATAAATTATTAGAATAATAAAAAAAGAGAAAAGAAGAATAAATAGATCTAAACAAAAATTAGGTCTACTATAATCATTGAAATTTTATTATAAATAAATATAAATTAATAAGGATAAATAATAATACTAAAGAAACACACATTCTCTCTACATGAAATCAAATCATTGAGATTTTAGTTGAATCAATTGAGATCTTAGTTAAATGACACTATATTAATCTTCGATTTGACCTCGACATAAAGGAACTATTATTATGCAATACAAAAGTTAAAACTATAATAACTATATAACTAAATAGTTAAAATGTACTATAACTATATTAAAGTTAAATAAAAATAACTATTATACAATATATAAAAGTTAAAATATCTTTTGGTTAATCTTAAAGTTACTTTGCTCTGTTTGTATGATTACTGTACTGTATCTGTTACTCAAATCCCACTCTCTTTTTCCCTCCCTCTCTTTACATGCTCTACATTAACACGAAATCATTATAGATTGATATAATGACATCAACCTACTTTAGATATAATAAAAGCCTCTGATTTAATTGCTAAATTTGTTAATTCTGTATATTTTATTGGAAATCTACTTAATCTACACTTGAATCCAATAGAAAATTCTGTATACACAAAAAAATTGATAGAACATCGAGCTGATAATCTAAACACATCAAACAGAGATCTCTACATTGTCTACATACTCTACATAGTATATGATAGTGATAAAATTGTTATAAATAACTGTAAACTACAGTTTATTTTCTTCCTTATGGGTATTTCGGTGTTTCTATCTTTTATTCTAAGCATTTCACTAGATTAACCAAAAATATCAGGGTTGTCTACATAATCTACATTAGATTAGTGATCTCTCCTATATACTGATAAAGTTGCCGTTAGTGAAAATAGTAGATTCTACTAACTGTCGATTTAATCATTGAACTGATTTAAGTTCTTTTCTGAGTACTTCATTCGACTAATCAAGTATCACAGGGGCAAATGTAGACACAAATCAAATACTCTACATTAGATTAAGCAGTATAGCTAAATGGATGGATATCATCAACTTATTGAATGACTTCGGTTTCTCTGCAAAATAATGAACTATTCGCTGAATTTTTAAAGCCGGTGAAATAAAATTACAAGCTCTCTACAAGCTCTCTACTAGTTCTCATTAGCTTTGAGAAAGAGGAAATTTATCAATGATATTATTTTTTACTTTTATACTTATACAATGTTTCCAACGTATTAATGAGCACGGAGTGAAATTTTGTTATTCTATAAAATTCACAAGATTGAAAACAAAATCTACCGGCTCTCTACGAACTATCTACTTACTATACACAGTAATTGTGATAATAATGAGCTTGGGATTTAAGCAAACAAAAAAAAGCAAATATTGAAATTCAAGTATAATTCTATTTAATTTTTCTTAGACTTTTCTTAGACTTATCTATTGTTTGTAATCGAAAAAAGCTAAATAAACCTGGAGATAATTTTTTGCATAATAGCAGAAAATAAGATCAAGAATTTTGAGCATAAGAATGCAATCTGAATCACGGAGTCGGGATAAATCACGGCGACATCGAGTCTCAGACTCAGTGGACGCAATAAAAATGTAACAGATACGAACAACAACAACAACGAGAGTAATCTCAAAACAAATAATATGCAAACGTGGGCGTAATTGAGATTGTGAGAGAGTGAGTGAGAGAGAGGAGAGGAAGAGGCTCAAGAGGAGCCTGTAGAAGTAACTACAACAGAGGGAGGGTTGTCACATTTTTTGTATCTGGGTTTATTTTATATTTTTTTTAAGTCGTCTCAAATCCAGCCGACTCGAGTTAAGTGCAAGCTATGTATTTAGGTCTCTGGAGCAAGTGCAAAATAATTGATGAAACCGCAACGAAAACAAATGTGGCATGAGTATCTGCGATAACTAAATGCAATTATATACTAAGCATCTCTGTATCTCAGTATCTGCGTTCCTTTGTTTCTTACGTAGAGACTAGAAATCTTCATAGATGCTAAGGAAACGTCTCTATAGACAGGGTTTGCTTTGCCGTGCTATCAGGGTTGCAGCTCACATTTCCTTGGTCGAGTTTCGTTTCGAAAAAAATGTTCTATACTCATATTCTAGACATTCTACAGAAGACAGGCAGAAGATATTTCAAACTCAGCAACATTTTGGTGGAAAATATTTAAAGAAAAAGAAGAATGCAGAGAAAATATTTCTTAAGATTCTGTTTTTTCATTCTTAAAATTAGTATTAATCTCATTTTGAGCCCTAATCTAATTAATTTTTACATCGACTACTCATAATCATATAAAAGTCACGGGTTAAAGTGCGAGTTCTTTATTTGAAGTCGTTTTTTGATTTATTTATTTCTCTAAATCTAAAGCAATTGAAGAAAATTGGAATTCCTGCTGATCTTGGAATTGTTTTTATGCTGTTATTGTGTGTGTGTGTGTGTGTGTTGTTGTTGTTGTTATAATTTTTCTTTTATTTTTCTCTATCTTGATTCTAAGTTTTCTTTAAGACGATGAGCTGAGTATAATTTTAATTTTTATTGGTGTATATTGTCGCATTCCATGCTTTTTATTTTCTTATTATTATTATTATTTTAAATTTTTATGTTTATGTTTTATTTAACTACTAAGTATTTTAATTTTTTTTTTATTTTTTATTTAAGTTTTTAAATTGTTTTTTTTTCACATTACTGTTATATTTGAAATCGGTGTTTCGGTGTTTTTTTTGCTATTATTTTTATTATGATTATTATTATGGTTTCAGTTGTTGTTGTTGTTATTCAGGGTGACTGCGTCAACAACGCCATCATCTCTAAGTCACTATGTCGTTGCAATGTCATCGGTAGGAATCGTAAACCATCTCAAAAACAACAACCAAAACCAACAACAAACAAGAAACCGTCTGAGTATATATTCTAATACAACAACAAATAAAACAATCTCTGCGCTTTAAATGCTTTAACCTAAATACACTAACACACACACACACAGAGACACACAAGCACACATACAATCAGAGGAGATTATCGTCACTCAACATACTCGTACTCATGTCACACGCATACGTTTCTCACACACACTATGAAAATATTTCGTTTCCGGCCAAAGTGATGAGCTACTGTGTTTGTTGTTGTTGCTGGTTCTACTCATTTGTTGTTGTTTTTTATTATTTCTGACAACCTTCTCAGCATGAAATCGTCATGAATGAAGACAGGTTTGCGTCAATGAATTAATGAATGGATGGAAACCAGTTGAACAGAGTCTTAAATATGTAACAATATGTAGTAGTTGTTCTTGTTGTTGTTGTTGTTGCAGTAGTACAGGTTGCATTTTAATTATTATTTCTTTGTTGTTGATGAATGTAGATGTTTTTTCTTAATACTATTATTAAGTATCTATAATAAACATGATCGTTATAATAACCTAAACTTAAATGCAAAATTAAAAATAAATGAAATATAAAAATCGCTCTCTGTCCCGCCTGCTCTCACTCTCTCTCTCTCTCCCTCTAGTTGGCTCTCTTCTTGACTCCGTGACATCACCATGAAAAAGATCTGAATTCTGGCAAAGGTTCTTTTTCCGTTGTTTTCTTTCGTTTTAATTCTCGTTATGTTTCTGTTTTAAGTATTTTAAAGATAAGATTTTTCCTTTGAAAATCCTTATGTATTTGCTACTTTAATTATTTCAGTTTAGCAAGAATTGGTTTGTTTTTCTTTTTTTTTACAATTACTTAAGCATTTAAAATGTGTTTGAAATGCGTGAAAATGTGACACGCATCACAATAAATTTGACCTCAATTATTTTTAATGCATTTATCGTTGTTCTTGTTGTTGTTTGTGTTGTTGTTGTTTATGTTTTTGTTGCAGATTTAAATCTGATCAGAATAATATTGTATATAAACCATAAAAGAAAGAATTGTACAACAAAAACAAAAAACAACTAACTACAAGAATAAAAATACTGTTGATCGTTAGAGATAATTTTTAAATGCAGTTGTAAAGAAGAACAAGAAGAAGAATTCAGGTATAAAATAAATAAAATAGATATGATGTAATAAGAATGGAATTGAATGTGTGCAAAATAGTTGCAAAAGGAGAAATCAAAATGGAAACATGAGAAGTCAAAACTTTGACTTGGATGAGAATAAAATTGAATGATCAGTTTAGTTGATCGAAAGTATATCGATCGAGTTCCTGGCCCCGAAACAGACCCTATTCCTGTTCCTAAGAAGCTTTTGTTCTTGATTCTGTCCCTGGAAATCCATCCTGTTTCTGATCCTAGAAAGATTCTGTGTCTGATCCTAGAAAGATCCTGCTGCTGACCTCAGAACTGTTCAGATTTTAGGTCTATATAAGAGATTCTATTCTATTAGAGATGAAATTTAGTTAAGACTTCAGAATAAGAATTATAAATCTATATAAAATGTATATATTAATATGAAATATCATACATAAACTAGTATTAATTTTTGCTTCTTTCTTTTTACTTTCAGGTGAGTTCACAATAAAGAAATAAGATCAACACAATGCAAAAGGAAAACAAAATCTTTGGTAAAACAACTCCAATCCTTTAGAACACCCCCTCCCCTCCTCTTCACCCCTACACTTTCCAAACAATATCGAGAAACCAACTAATGGCGCCATAAATAAATATAAATAAATACGTCTAAATACATTCTACTCTAATAGCGTTGTATTATTTATATAGTACATTAATAAAAATTAGCCATAAAATCACAATAACAACAACAGTAACTCAAAGCTATGGATCAACATTTAAGTACTCACTAAAACAGATGTCTTAAATAAACAACCTAAATAAAGATGACTTGAATAAATGTAAAAATAAGCTGTTGTTAACAATAAAGCTGCCATATACGAGTACA
This sequence comes from Myopa tessellatipennis, assembly GCA_943737955.2. NCBI lineage: Eukaryota > Metazoa > Arthropoda > Insecta > Diptera > Conopidae > Myopa > Myopa tessellatipennis. The sequence continues at coordinate 14,354,759 of OX031314.1, read as the reverse complement.
TAATAATAATAATAATAATGAGGTGACCAGGTTGTCGGCTTTAGGTTAAGACTCTGTTGTTGAATGGTGTATATAAATCAGTTGTTAGTTGTTCTTCTCTGTTGTTGTTCTTCCTATTGTTGTGGTTTTTATTGCTGTTTTTGTTTTGAACATAATTAACATCATTATGTTGCTTGTCAAACATAAAACAACATTAAATACAGCTTAATAAAGTGTCGGATTTTTTTATGACAGCAGAGCGTGCCTCATTAATGCCACTTTATTTGAACAACAACAACACTTTAGGCTCCTGAAGGTGTTGAAGTATCACTGAGGTTATATCAGTGACAAGTAACAGAAACAAAAACCACACCATCAACTAGTAAAACACAATAAAAATGTTGGGAACAAAAACCACAAGAATCGAAAGAGTTTTGATTCCAGAAGCCACTCTCTACATCTTTCACTCTTGCAGTCTCAGTCTCTCTCTTTCTCACTCTCTGCTTTCCTCTTTACACTTCACTAACTTTATTTGACTTTTTCTCACGACTGTTGATCCTCTGTTTGATGTCTACAAAGTCTCTCTCTCTCTCTCTCTCTCAGTGTCGGTGTGTTTACATGAGTGAGTAAAAAATCTCAGCTGTCAGTTTCTGTGTGTTTGCATGTTCGTCATCTTCGTCTTCTTCTTCTTCTTCTTGGCAGCCCTCTGGCATTCCCTGTCGCCGACTTTCGCCCTGTTGGACGACTTCATTGACAATTCAGGACACGCGTTGCCAATTCCTCATAAAACAAACGAACCATTAACGCTTTCAAGCGCTCGTTCGTGTTGTGTTGAGTTTTTCCATCCTCATAATCATCATCATCATTACAATCACACCGGAGCCCAACACCGACATCTTCGAAACCATCCACCTCCATCATCACCCAATCCATCTCATTTGCAATTTTTTCCAGGACAAGCTTTGTTACTTGTTAAGTTTTTCTGCTTCTTTCCTTCCCACCTTCCTTCTCTTTGTCTCTCCTTTCTTCTTTTCTTTTCTCCTTGCTTGCTGGAGGAAAGCAATTGAGATGCAACGTGAGCCTCTTGCGAAAAGTCAGCCTTTAAATCCTTTTTAAATGACCGAAAAATGGTATCACTTTCGGTCGAAGTTGTTACGAGGGAAGAGCATAACTTTTCTGTGTGTCTTTCTTTCTTTCTTTATTTTGATGGTGGAGCCCCAAAAGGGGCATAAATGCACAGTGATATCTGTGAAGAAATGTGAGTTGATATGAGTACGAGTACTTGAAGTATTATAATTCGAAGGAGCACTGAATAATTTTGTAAGTACTTCTTTATTCCTAATCTTCGTTTTTTTTCTTTAGTCTTTTCTTTTTTTTTTTTATTTTTGTTCCTTTTTGAAGTTTGTCTCTGTGAAGATTTTCGTTTTTTTTTTGTTTTGGATTTTTTACTATTCTTTTCACCACCATTTTTAGCAATTTTTTATCTTTTCTTCCCCTTCCTTTTCCTCCTCCCTCTCTTTCACCGATCTGTCATAATTTTCCGCTTGAATCTTTCATCGCTTGTCGCGAAATTCAGGTGCACGTGGTTGATTTTCTCTTCGCACTTCTCTTTAACTTCAATTTTCAGCTCATTTATCAGCATTAATTTCACACCCCCGACGAAGCTGGCACGTCTTCGAGGGGGGTCGGTTGGGGGAGGGGTGAACGAGTAGAAGACGATGAGAAAATGCGTTGTCAATTTGATGTTATAATTCTGCGTAGCTTAATTTGCACGATTTGGCAATTAATACGTACAATTAATTAATTAGAAAGGTAATTACAAAAAAATAACCAATAAAATATATGTAAAACAAATAAAAAGAAAATTCAAATAACTTCGATTCATTTAAATATCTAATATTATTTGAAGTTTTCTGTATATTAAATATATGAAAATCTCCATAGTAAAATAAAATTAATTTGAAGAATAGGAAATCAAATAAATATAACATTCATTCATTCTTCAGGTCTGTGAAACTGTCTATTAAATTCTCTGTCAGCCTCTGTTGACTCTCCTTTAGATTCTCTGTTAGATTCTTGGTTAAACTCCTCATTTTTCAGTCCTTCTGACCGATTTTCTACCTGTTCTTCTATTTATTTGTCGATTCTGCTATTAAATGAAGATAGAAACTTTAAAGATGCTTCCTGTGTAATTTACACGGTTTTTTAGGATTTAATCCTTGTTCATTTCTTTTGGATGGTTTTCGACAATCCTCCATGATTTTTTCCCATTTTTCTTCTATGCTTTCCCTAAATTTTTCCCACACTTTCTTTCATAGTTTTGCATTTTCTCCATATTTTCCTTCATTCCATTCCAAGCCTCAACATTTTTCCATCTATAATCGACTCCGATATCGATTTGTTTTGAACTTGTCTGCCATCACGTGTGTTTTAATAACATCTAAACACCTTTTCCCCGGCACTTCTTCCACGCCCCCCCCCCCCCTCAGATTCGAACTCAAAATATTATTTTTCGTTGCTTTCTTCTTCTTCTTACTAAATGTTCCCTTCCAAAGGAGATAACAACCAGTTTTAAGCCGTTCAAATTGCTTTATTAGTAAAGCCGAAGTTGTTGCTTTTGTTTTTGTTGTTGTTGTTGTTGTAATTGGCATTGGTGTTGGTGGTGTTGTTATTGTTTTAAGCTTTAATTGGTGAATGCATTAGAAAATACGATTTGTTGTCCTCCCTTCCTTTGTTCCGTTCCTTTCTAACTTCCTTCCCTACCACCATCTTTTCTTCTCACCCTCCTTCCCTCCGTCTATTTTCCCTCCCTTCGCTTCTTCGTTCCTTCCCCTCTTCCGACATTATTGAAAATTAATCGAAATTAGTTGGGTCTCGGTTTCGGTAACGGAAGTGAAAAAATAATCGTTTTGTTGTTTACAGTTGAATGAGCTTAAGGCGTTCGATGAGGGCGTGGCGGGGGGTTAATGGGGCTTGTAAAACTAATTGACAAGATTAGTTGTTAAGGCTCTCATTTTTTATAAAAGTAAAAAACTAAAAAAAATAGAAATTGTTTTCGTTTTTTTAAAATGTCTTTGTTTTCATTGTTATTCTAAAGAATGTTAAGATTTATTGATAGATGAATTTATTGATAGATGGAATTAATCGAATTTTTTAAAATTTATTGATTTAACACATTTTCTTATTGATAACATTTTTTATTTATCTATTTTTCGGTTTGAACTAATTTTCCTGTTCCATTTTCCACAGTTTTTGTTTAAGTAACATTTTTTAGATGTCATATTAAGCAACCTTAATTTTTAGATAACGCAAAAAGTGTTGATTTTTAACTTTCGTTTAAGTACTCGTATTAAAAACCAACAAATACTCGTAAACGAGTGACTGGCCAGCGAGTGTGTGTTTGTATGTGTTTGTTCTGTGAAAATGAAATTAAATAAAGTAAAATAAACTGTAATTAAAGTAAAATAAAATAATATACAATAAAATAATATGTTAAAAAATAAAGTAAAATACAATTAAAATAAAATAAAACAAATGGAATAGAATTAAATGAAATAAACTTTAATTAAATTTAATTAAATGCAAATACAAAAAAACAATATTTAAATATTTATTGAAATAAATAAAAATGGTATCTGAAAAGCCCTCAAAAAAATATATTATAAAAACAACAACAATGGCAGCAATTTCAACAACCCTTCAAAGCTTGGCACTTATTAGCACAACAGTGTTGCCACCCAATAAAGTACAATAGAGGCAAGCAGCTGCTGCTATTCTTTGAACTCATTCAAGAGAAACAGAATTTTTAGAAAACGTTTAAAAAATCCATTAAAACCAAAATAGTAACAACACCAACAAACTGAATATATACTGTAAAAGTTGCTTGTAGGCCAAATTAGTACAATAAATATTTACATAATAATTCGTTTATGTTCTTCACAGAGATGTTGAAAGGTTCTGAGAATAGTTTAAAAAATGTAGAATAAACAATATTTATTTAATGTGCGGATTTTCTAAATGTTTAAAAAACGAAGATTTATTTTTATTTATGTGATTGTTGTTGATTTTGTGCTTGCGATGGTTTTTCGTAATCGTAAATTCGTTCAATTTCAATAATTGAAATACACGAAATGAAAGCAAATGATTGTAAACTTCTTTAAACGTTCGTTTTCGAATTTCGGTACTTCAAAAAACGATGAATTGAATCCTGACAGAGGGATCTTTTTTTTCTCGTTTTTTCTCAATAAGTTCATATTAAAACAAATAAAAATATAATTAAAATATTAAAATTCAATTCGTCTTTAAATTTTTTTTTTGATAAATTCTTTAAAATTCGAAATCGATCGATTTACGATTTTCAAAATTCTTCTTCTTTTATTTAAAATAAACTTTTGAAATTTACAAATTTCATTATAACGAAATATTAACGAAGTTATTGTTATTAACGAGTTTTTTTGTTGATGTTTTTTCGTGAAAACCCCGCAAACGAAACGCTGTTTGATAACATTTCGAAGATTTCAAGTCACGGATTTCTTACGTTCTTCGTACTGTACTCTTCACCTGCCCAGTTTTCCGATAGATGACGCTGAAAGGTATAAAAATTTGTTGCATTAAAGGTTCTATTTATTTATTGAAAATATACATGATCTATATAAATCCATTTAATAAAACGGAGCACTATAGTAGTAGATATTCAAAAACAACAACATGTTCATGTTTAAACACTTTTTATATGTCAAAAGGACTAAAGTAACGACAACCAGTTAATAAAGCAATTTGTTTGCTTTTGAATTCAACCCATGGTGAAAAATTCGGCAGTGCATACATTAAGTCAAACTAACCACAGCAATTTCAGAAAAAGGTTAATTTGTTCATGTTAGCCTAGACATGAACCGTAGAGAGTAATCAAAGGCAATGGAATTTAAACATTATTCAACACATTCCTATGTTTCTGTTAAAGAACAAAATGAGATGAAAAATATTCCAGTTGATGATATTAGGTGAGTTTGGTGAGTTTAGGTTCACCTAAAATTTACCAAAGGTGTAAACTTTTTGAATTTAAAATAAACAAAAATAAATAAATACATGGTATAAAAAAAAAATATTAATAATTAAAAATTATTATATTAAAAGGTAAAAATCAAAAATAAACAATTAAACAATTTAATATTGAATATTTACAAAAACTAAGAATTAAAATGTAAAAATCTTAAATTAAAACAAAACATTTTAAATCTGAATGATAATTAATAAGAAGAAAACGGAAGAAACGATAGTTATAAATGATTATTAAAAGTACATAAAACAAATAAAATAAAATTTTAAATTTTAAAAATGTCCTTCAATAGAGTTGTCACCAGATTTTTGTAAAACTTAGATACTAAGAAAACAAACTCTTTCTTATTGAAAAATCTTATTTTTTCCTTCCTCCCTTCAGCAAATCAAATCAGCTGACATCGCTCTCGACGACACTTTCGACATCGATCAGTTCGACGAAGAGTCGTCGATCAACTCCTTCGAAGTGAGCAGAGGACGTAAAATACGCGATCTCGATGAAACGGCGCTGTTGCAGGATGAACTGCAGCCGGTTGCGGAAGCACATGATGGCGTCGAAGGAGAAGAAGACGATGAGAGCGGCTGGCTGATGACGAGCGTCAACCGAGTGCGACGCGAAGTCGGACGCTTCTTTGGCAAGGAGGAAGGCGATGAAGTGGCTGGCGAGCAACGAGTGAAGGGCAAGAAGCAACACAAAAAACGTGACAATGCAGCGCGACGACAGCAACAACAACAGCATGGTGAACATAAGGGACCCAGGAAACAGAAGAAGCAACGCAACAATCGCGTGAAAAACCAGTCACCAGTGAATGAGAACAATTTGCCACAAGAGAAGAGATTGAAACAGCTGAGAGCTCAAGCCGCGAAGCACAACAAGCGTTCGTATGCCGATGAGGAATACGAGGAGGGATCTGGTCGCTTTCCCGACGACGAGGGCGATGATGGAGACAATGATGCTGATGAAATGGTGCTCTGTAAGTAGAACAAAAACAAAGATTAAGAAGAAGACAAAGAACTGCGATGATAAAGGAAAAAAATCAAAATTTGTTTCTATTACTTTTCACAGATCGACTCCTCCTCACCGTTGTCGAGCCCTGGTTGGAAGCCTATGGTGAGGGCGGCGGGAACACGCAGTTCATGGAACTGCATCGTCAGCTCGAGACGGGCTTCCGTGATCTCTACCAGACGCGCTACCGTGACGCCCACGACGATGACGACGACAGCAACATGAGAGCCACCCTCCTCAAAGTGGGGTGCGTAGAGAAGATCCTAGAATCAATCACTATCATCATCGTCATTCGACTTATAACATTTTCTTCTTCCTCTTGTGATTCTTCTCTTCCAGTCCCACTGATGATCACTTTAAGATCCACGTCCTCCTCCAACTTGAGTTACCAGCCAAGGTCACGAATTTCGAGGAAGTTCTCAACGAACAGATCTCCAATTATCGACGCTTGGGCGGCATTGGAGTGGAAAAGGATGATCACTACTACTTCCGTCAAATACGAGGTGAGTTTCGCGCTGTACGCGTGTATAGAGTACAGTTAATTGCAGTTAAAAATGAGTAGCTAACAAAATTGGGGAATTTTTCTTTTGTTTCAAACATTTTTCCGGATGTAGTGTCAATATGACACTTAAATCTTATGAATTGGCTTTAAGTAGGTTTGAACTTTTATTATAATAACTTAAAATTGTTGGGAAGTACTTTTGATTCAATTTGAAACTTTTTTAGGATTTAGAAATTGTTTAAAACTTCTTAATTTTTGTGGAAAACTTTGTTGTATTTAACATGTATTCTCAATCGAATAGAGTTAAAACCTTTATTACTAAGAAACTCCTACTAAATTTAGTCATTACTAACATTTAGCTACCGTCGTCTATGACTAGTTAAATGTTCAGAAATCGGTTTATATCTTTGCTAAAAACTACTCCTGAATTTAGTTACTACAACAGTTTAATCGTCAATGATTGGTTCTTCATTTCTTTACTAAACACCTTCTTTTTTCGAAATGTTTTTAAAATCTTTGGTTACAAATTGCTTAGTCGTTTTTCTTAAATCAAAATTCTGCCTTCAATCTGCACTTTTGTTATTATAAAACAAAAATTACCAACTACGTATCTTTTCACCACTTTACAACAACACTTGATCCCTCAGACGTTAGTGAACCATTCGATCTTCCGCAATTCGTCATGCCTACGACCGATTCCAATGGTGACGCTCATCTCTACCATGGTGCTCCGCCAGAGCCTGTGGATGGTACCCGGGCCATCGCTGCTGGTGCCGATGAATGTGATGTAAATCCTTCGAGTTACTTTACGTGTCAAAATGGCCAAAGCGTTGAGTGCTTTCGTCGCTGTGACAACTACATTGATTGTGATGATGAGTCCGATGAGGATGAGGATATGTGCCGTTATGTGCTGAATGGCGACGACAGCCAGGAACCACCGCTTATACAACCTCGCAAGGAATACGAAGTGGGCAGTGAGACCAACGATCGTGAAGATGATCGAAAAGACCAGGATCGTAATGAGCCTGAACATACACCGGATCAAGATCGCGGTTATGAATACGAGAATCGGGTCCCCGATCTTGAGGGTCGCGTCCCCGATAGAGAAGGTCACGAAGGTTACGATCAAACTGGCCCTCAAGATCGTCGTCCCAATTATTACGATTTCGACTGCGATGCCAATCCAAGTGGTGAATTCTTATGCCGCGATAACGAGGCGATACCCTGTTATTTGCGCTGCAATGGTAACGCCGAATGTCGCGACGGTTCCGATGAGGCACCAGAAGTTTGCCGCAAAGGTAGCTAAATATTTGAGACCGAGCTTCATGACACGCTTCTAAATCCACCTATGCGCTGTATTTCACATAATTTACTCTCATATATATAAATATAATATATAAAGTACATATATAATAATATTATAAACTAATTAAATGAAAGTCGCTTTTGTAGTGCTTATGTGTGGATCCATAGACTTCGGGTGCTGGAGTCAAATTAGCTTCAAAACTAACCTTGTTGGTCGAATATTCAATAAATTTGATTAAACTAACAACGTAGAGTATTAAAACTTTAACTAACCTAATTTTATCAAAGTAGAACACTAAATTGTGACTAATCAAACGAGAGTTTTAAAAATTCTGTACGTATTCTTAGTTATATATATTACTGGTGTATTCATTTAAATAGGATTTGATCGGCTTCTATAATCTACTCACTCTATTTCTAACCAAAGTATTTAGTAAACTACTAAAGTGTTAATTAATAGTCTGTATACTATATTATAAAACCTTTCTGCTAACATTCTTATGTTCTAAAGAACATTTATTAAAGACTTTTTATGCCTAACAGTGAAGACTTCAACAGGAATCGTTAATATCGTATATATTTTATGTTTATGTCATTTCAATTTTATTATTATATTTCATTGTCTTTTATTATTTTTTTTGTCTCTTTGGAGGTGTTGATTTATTTATGTACAAGTATTTTTCTATTGGTTTTATGTCTTGCTTTTCTATTCCCTCGTCTTTTATCACCGTTTACGTGCCTTTAAATGTTTGAGTCTTGTGTTTTATTGTTGTATTTCAATGTATTTGTTTGCTTATTTATTTTCTTACTGTGTATTTTGGTAATAAGTTTAAATTTTATATGATTTCGAAACATCTTCTTCAACATTCATACATCTGTTGATATACGTACTTTGTACGAATATTGTCTCAAACCGCTTTCCGAGTTCCTTATATTGCTTTCGCTTTTTTATAACTGGTTACCCATAACCGGCTTCTAATGCTTGGTTACCCTGGTTATCATATGGCCGGTTTCTAATATGGTTCTGATATAACTGAGGTCTAATAACCGGTCACTTGTAATCGGTAACTCTTAACCGGTTATTTATAACAAGCTGTTTATAATCAGTTACTCAAGACCGATTTATTATATCCATATGAACCAGTTACTTTTAATCAATTACCTACAAACGATTACGTATAACCGGTTACTTTTAACAGGTTAGTGGTTACTTATAATTGCTAGTTTAGTCAGTGGTTGTGGACGATGGTCACCTATAACCAGTTACACTGCTTACTTTTAACCGGCTAAACGGAACTTATCACATAATATCCGTATCTAGTAACGTTCTATGGATTGTCCTAACAAATCCTCATATAAATCTTTGGTTTTCATATTGTATTTTTGTGCCTTTATGTTTCTATGTTCAACCATCAACAGCTATTCGATGGCGGTGCCGGTGTCAGTCACTTTGGGTCGCTTTCACCCCGCTTTGACATTATTCTGTGTGTCTGTGATCGTACCGCTTAAGGACATGCTTTTTTTTGTTGCTCATACTCTATGAAGCTTGCCGCCTCCCTCCTCACATCGCTGTAAACTTCTTCGCAGATGACAACTTTTCATTTTTTGTTTTTTACTTCTTTTCTCAACTCAACGAACCGTCCCCACCCTGCCCCTGGTTCTGTCAACCACTCAACCCATCAAATAGAAACCGAATCGAATACCGAAGGCGAAACTCACATTAAAACGGAAACCAACGAAATCGATGCTTCCGGTGATGATGACGGCTTCTTTGCACCCACCACCGAAACATCACATCTGTACACACGCCCCGATGAGGATGCCGGTTGTCGCGGTGACACCTCCTTCACTTGCCCCCACAGCGGCCGAATTATCTGCGATGAGCATCGTTGTGATGGCCACGAAGATTGTCCCGATGGAGAGGATGAGTACGATTGTCCGGGCAGCGAAAACGGAAACGAGACGGATGAGGACGACAACGAAATGGATTGGAGAGATCATCAAAAGGGTATATATACACTACACATATGTATAGTTTCTCACATCGAAGAACAAGAAACTAAAAAAAGTCCACATCAATTTCAGCATATTTTATGTGTTCTCTCATTCAGTGTTTTGTTTCTCTCTCTCTCCCTGTGTGTGTCCCTGTGTGTCTATTTTTCATACCAACCAACCACCAACCCACAAACCAAGCAACCAACCAATCAACTCGCTAAATCAATCGATTGTCGATCCTTAATACATTTGTTTATTAAAAATTCTTTAATATTTTAAATTGTAGTTTCGGATTGTAGTTTATTAAATATATTTTAGATCATAGTAACGATTACATTAGGCAACAGTAGGTAATCGGTTTTTCTTTTAAACGGCTTTTGAAGATTAATTAAGGGATAAAGTAGCATAAACAAAATTTTAACCATAGTATTTGAATATAATAATAATAAGCTTAAAAACTACTTTTTAATTTATTCAAACTCGAACTTAATTTAATCACTTAATTTAATTGACACTCTAAACAAAAAAGTATGTACTAAAAATCAATTATTTGTAGCATTGTAAAAACATTTGTACAGGCTTAATTTTAATCGCATACAGTTTGTAGGTTCACAAGAAGATTACCGAAACAGCAACCATAAAATCAAAAACTAACCTTGTAGAATATTTAGTTTTTTATTTATAAATCTGTTTTTTGAAATATGAAAAAATATAAAAAATTATAAAAACGTAAAAAGTTTAGAACAAGAAGCAAAAAACTTCTAAAACACCCGTCTGAAAAAATTATTGCTTACAAATTTGTGAATATTTAAATAAAAAGTAAAAGAATACAATCAACTTCATTAATTAATAAAAAACATTTAACATTCAACATTTGTAAAATGTACTCATTGCAAAAACAAACCCGGTTTTACTTCGCATCCGATCACTGAAGTACTCATTAAGTTGAGTACTTGCAACGTTCACAAAGTATTCATAGAGTACTCAGTATGTTCATTAAGTACTCCTTTTAGTGATTTCATAATACTCCTCTGATCTCTCCCTATCCCTCTCACTCTCTCCAACAGAAACTACCTCCCTTTTTTGTTCTCCTCTTCTTCCTCCACCTTCTTCTACGTCTTCACAATCACTCTACTTGAGTCTTAAGTAAACGTATTTCCTTCCCGTACCATAAAATCGCCCATCTCTCATTAAAGTAACCATCGCTCATTGCCGTCAATGATGGTTACTTTGTTATCTAAAGAAACGTATTCGGTTTTGTTGTCGCTAATTCCACGTTGATCACGTCATTTTACAGTCTGCGCCGCAAATGAATTCAAATGTGATGATCGTTGCCTGCCTGTAGAGTACCAATGTAACGGTGTAGCCGAGTGTGCCGATCGTACGGACGAAGAAAATTGTTCCGATCGCGTAGACAAAGGTGAGTTTTTGTTTTAATTTTCTTGCTTTACATTTTTTCCACTATTATTTTCAATATTATTAAATTCAATAAGTTTTTATAATATTTCAATATATTAAACTATTATTTAATATATTATGTATTTATAATTTATTTATTTATTTATTTATTTATTTATTTATTTATTTATTTATTTATTTTTTAATAATTTTTTTACATATATTATAATCATTTATAGCGTGTTTTGCAATTTATTCCATTATATTTCAAAGATCGATTGTTTTAGTTATTTAAACAACTTCTTGATTGATAAAGTTGCCTTTTTTTAATACTTTTCATGTTTTTTATATAAATTATTTGCTAGTCTTTTTGCTCCATTTTTAACCCAACTTTCGGTGACACGCCCATTTCTAAAGTTTTAAAATATCGTTTCTAGTTAAAAAAAAAAAATGAATCAACCTGAAATGAAAATGAAATTTTAACCGAAACCGAGCTCATGTATAAGCATAAAATATTTTGAAATATCGTTTTATTCTCCAAATTTCATCCTTCTTACAACAACAAACAAGGACGACAACAACAAACGTGAGAATACACAAAGAACAACATGAGGTGGTGGATTTACTTAAAATCACAACAAAAAATAACTACTAAACCAAAAAATGGTAGTAGATTTAAATCACTCCTCAGCGTAGCACAGAATATCGTACCGTAAACTTTTCCTGTTCTGTGTCCTGATCCTGAGGTCTCTGGGTTGCCATCAGTTGTGTGCGAGGAGAATGAAAGAAACAAACAACAACAACAACGATAACAGCAATAAAGTGAGAGGGAGATTTCCGTTTTTTTTGGTGACGCTCAAGGATTTAATCAGTGTGTCCTAGTAATGGAAACGCATGTTTTTTGGGGCACTCATCTTGTGGTTATCGTATTGCTGTTGTTGTTGTAGTTGTTGTAAAAGGCGTGGATGACAATAATGAAAACGAAAATGAAACTGAAAATTTATGATTCGAATGTGTGATTGAAATTATTTGCTTGAAATACTCGCTTTAATTTTATTCTTCGTTTCAAAGCTTGAAGAATGTTTTTCCTCTTCTCTGATTTTTCGATGAAAAACCGTAAAAAGTCGGTTGTGGGAAATTAATATGGAAATTTTTTTGTATTCCCTTAAAAAGGAATCTTTTCAATATAAAAACCATATTCATTCATTTAAAAACATGAATTTAATTGCTCAAATGATGAAAATCAATTTAATACTAAGTAAGAACAATTTATTTTTCCTTCAGAATGCAAACAAGGAGTTCTATAAATGGTGGATTTCGCCACGTTACTCTTTTTTGATAAACCTGTAACACTGCAAAGACTTCGTAAGTGCTCCTTAAGTGCTCTTTAAGTGCTTCACAATGCCTTCCTTATTTTTTAAAGCTAACAAGTTCGGTTTAATTTCTTCTGTAATTATTAAAAACTGGCATGAACAAATTAATATTAAAAATGTTGGAGGCTTATTTAAGGGCCACTTTCAATTGTATTTTGAATGTTGATTCCTATTTTTTAAAATTTTAAACATTGGATTAAAAATATTCAAATAAAACGAAGTAAAAGAACAGTGATGTTACTCATAACGAAACGCACCACCCCTCCCAACACCCGCTCATTCTCAACGGTCCACTTAACATTCATGCCACACGATGGCAGCACTGGCGCTGAGAACTGCTCGGCGAGGGCTGGAAGAGGGGGAGGAGGTTTTCCCCAAAGCATGCGGCTTAAATCAGTGTTGCGCAGTTTATTTAATTTGAACTCTGTTGATGTTTTGATGTGCTTGTAGATGATGATGTTGTTGCTGTTGTTATTGAAACCCTGCATCTGCAAGGATTCACTTTAGCTGTTCGCAACAACAACAAAAACACCAACAAAGAAATAGGTTACAAAAATATGGGCAAAGAAAACAACAACAACAACAGCAAGGGAAGCATCCACTTAAAGTACAACAACCACAAATACAACAATACTACAACAATAGGGCGTACAACAACAACTCGGACTACAACAACAACTCATACTACAACAACAATAACAACAACGAACATCTGCATTTTAAAGTCATCAGACATTCATTGCTCTCGTGAGCCCTGAGAGAGAGAGAGTGTGTGTGTGTGTGTGTGTTAGTGGGTGAATAATTTTTAAACTTGTTGTTATTGTTGTTGTTGTTCCTATCCTTGTTGGATTCTTGTTCTTGTTGGATTTTATTATCATATTTTTATAGCTAGAAATTTGCACTCAAGTAATTTGGCTACAGCAACAATAATAATAACAACAACAACTGAAGCAAATATCCTGTTTTCTCTGTGCTCTTCTCACCTCTCTCACTCACTCTTTTCTGTTGTCATAAAAATTATTTGCATATCCATGTATAAAAAATAGTAAAAAAATACACTCTTCAAAACAACAACAAGAACAGCAACACTAGTAAATGAGAAGAAGAAGGAGAAGGTGAAAAAAGGAAGAAAAAGAAGAGCCATAATAGTTTCTAAAAATGTTAAAAACAGCAACAAAAATAACAAAAACAACGGGAACAATCATTGTACGGTGTTAAAAAATTAAATAAAATTTAAAGAAAAAGCAACAAAATACAAGAAAAGCAAAAAAATAAGAAAATTAAAAATTGAAATAAATGCAATAAAAATAAACAATTTAATCAAAACAAACTTCGTTAAGCGAGCTGCTGCTGCACTTTTATTTTGTTGTAGTTGTTGTTTTCCAGCAATCGTCCACTCTTCTAAAATGTGGGCGGCAATGGCAGTCCTCCTCCTCATCTTCCTCTTCACTCTTCTTCTTCTGTTCCTCTTCCTCTTCTTTTTCTTCTTTTACTACTTTTTTCCTACTCGTAATTTTAGTTTTTTTTTATTTTTTGGGTAGCTGTTTGGGTTTTTTGGTTACTTTTTTGTTGTAAGCTAAACACAAGAATTTATCAGCTGTCAGCTTGTGTTGTTGTAGTTTTGAAAGTAGTAAAGAGATGTTGTTGTTGTCGCTGTTGCAGTTGTTGTAACATGCATCGAAATTATGTGGTTCATAGTTTATGAATTTCATTGAATTTTTGGTTGGTTTTCGTAGTTTAAAATTGATTTAGCGAATGCTTATCGCTCTTTCTCTCTCTCTCGCTCTTTTTCTCTCTCTGTCTCTCTCTTTCGCTCACTCTTACTCTCTTTTTTGCACCTAATGATTTTAGGTTTGTTTTTCTTTCTTTTTTGCTGTTAGGAGATAAAAAATAACTGATAATGAAATTAGAAGGAAACAAAAAATAAGGATAAAAATTCATTGATTTTCAAGCTGTTTTTCCTTTGTTTTTGTTTTTGTTGTCGTGGATTTGGGTAGGATTTTCATTGCGTGTAAATCGAAAGGAATTTATTGCTGGTTGTAGAGCTGTGAACCACAAAATGTACGTAAATGTTTTTCTGCAAAACCAAGGTTCTTTTATATATTTAAATTAAGTTGCATAATTTTAATGGATTGCAATCAAAACCAAGATTTTTCTTTCTAAATTTAAATTTATGGCTCACAATAAAATTTGTGAGTACAAAACGTTTTAAAATTTATTGGTTAAGTTTATCGAATTGATTTTAATTTATTTTCCAAACTAAATTTTGCAATAAATAAGCAAGAATAATACACAAAATTTTTGAAAATTACACCAAACAAATTTATTTTGTTTTTCTTTAAGATTTTACGTTTTTCTCCTTTCTTTTCTATTCCTTTCCCTTCTTTTCTTTTGATTTCTTGACGAACAAACATGATGCACATTCGCGGTGGGCATGTTATTGTTTTTGTTCTTCTTCTTGCACTTGCTCGGTGCTGCCACATTTTTTGCAGTTGAGCTGAATTAATTTCTCGGCGCAACAGCATCTCTGTCTGTATGTTTGTCTATTTTTACAATATTTCCGCCCTTTTTAATGCTTGA
This sequence comes from Myopa tessellatipennis, assembly GCA_943737955.2. Classification (NCBI taxonomy): domain Eukaryota; kingdom Metazoa; phylum Arthropoda; class Insecta; order Diptera; family Conopidae; genus Myopa; species Myopa tessellatipennis. The sequence goes on along the minus strand of OX031314.1, from coordinate 14,339,566 downwards.
AGGATTTTTATGAAGCATCAAAATAAATACAATTGAACCATCGAAAACACATTCTTTGATACAGTGAAAAATTTACTAAAACGGAATTTCGATGAACTTCCACAACAAACTGAGGCACTAATTTAATTCATAAATGTAAGAGTGTGTGTTCATGCTTGTAGATCATAAATATTATTATACTAGAGAAGGCTTAAAATAGCTGCTTAAAATTATAATACTAGATAGAAATATACTAGAAGAGAGGAAGTATAAAAAATTTATTCTTTTCCTTTGGAGTCTTTAAAATTACGAAGCCTAAAATTATGCAACATTTGCAAAATTTCAAATGATGATTTTCGTTTTTCTTAAGAACGGAAGGAAAAAACGAAACGAAGGAACGGTACAAAATTTACTATGCACATTCATTCGTCAAGTTCGAATACTTTCGTCAAGTTCACTCTCTCCTCGTGCATGTCGAGACCAACTCGTGGAGATTTTCAGAGGTACTTTGGACATTTTCAGAGGTACCTTGGAGATTTTCAGAGGTACCTTGGAGATATTCAGAGGTACCTTGCAACTTGCACACTGTCGAACTGTATGAAGCGAATTCATACAAGCGAGGCTTGTTAATTTAAGAGACTGTTAAATTTAACATTTAAGCATTCTGCTGTGTTGCCATAATAAAGCTTAAAGCTTTTCTTACATCAACTATGTTAAAATAGAGCTAGTAGTATGGGGAAAAGTGTTGCCAACTCTAATAAAAAGGGTTGAATATTAAAACGAATTAAAATCACATTTTTTAAAAATAAAAATAAATTTCAAACCAAATTTAAAATTATTCAAAAATCCAAAAAAAAAAAATTAAAAATAAAGTTTAAAAAATAAAAATGAAAATATATTACTTTACAATTACAGTTAAAATACAGTAAACAGTAAGAAACAAGTGAAAAACTTATATAATGCATATACTAAAATATTCAAATATTCATTAAAAAATATAAAATATAATATATACAGAATGAATAAAAATAATGTATAAAATATATACATTTTTAATATAAAACAAAATATTCATTTCATGTTAGTTTAAATTTAATATTATTATTACACTCATGAAGATGAGTGCATAAGTTCCTGTGTTGGTATTTTGTCGGTTTCACTTTCGAGTGGAGTTGATTGAATTGAGTTGTTTTTTTTTTGCTTGCTGATCTTTCGTTTTTGAGTCGTTTTCGGCGTTTTTACCTTCTTCACGGTTTTTCAGTGTTGGTAATCGACGCGGTGCACTTCAGCCACTTCGTACAACCGACGCATAGCGTAGCACGAAAATGATTTTTCAGTTCAACTTCAGACGTGAACGAGTGCGAAAGCTTTCAGCGAGTTCGTTCGTATGCGGGTGGTGAAAAATAGCATTCAATAAACTAACAACGAAAACGGAGACTTACACAGCCGCAGTGCGTGGAAATTCGTTGGTTTTTTTAAAAATTTCAATTTGAATACGAAACAATTACAAAATTTCGAATTTAAAAGTTTTTCAAGTGATTTTTCAAGTGTAGCTAAAAAGGATTTTCTTTTTAGTGTCACAACAGAACAAGGTTCTTTGAGATTTTTTAAAGAATTGATATCTTTTTTTACAAGTTGTTGCTTTTTTGTGAAATAAAGTAGTTTGTAAGCTTTTTCTTTGAGTTTTAAAATAAGATGTTTCAAATAAAAAAGAACAGAATTTTTGCTGAGTACAAACTGTTAAAAGAAAGGACTTTTTTTAAGAATTAACATTAAATTCAAGTAAAATTTAACAAAACAACTTATTATAAAATAATCTCAATTTTTTTAGTTTATTCAAATAATTACTTTTTATGCTAATTTTTAATTCAAAACTTTTTAAAGTTTGTGTGTTTTATACTTAAATTAATCCGATTTTTTTTAAGAAAAAATTTTTTATGGAAAAAATCTGAAATTTTAAGAAGCGAGCGACTTTTAATAAATTTTTATTATTTTTAGTGATTTTCAACATGTTTTCAAAGTTTTATTTTTTTTAAAATATTATTTTTCACATATTAAAATTATTTTCTTTGTGTTTATACTTTTTCAAATGAAAAGTTTTCTTTTTTATTATCAGATTATAGTTTCGTTATTTTCTTTTGTCTTTCTGAAAATTTAAGTTTATTACTTAATTTATTCATTACGAAAAATATGATTCCTTAATTTTTACTTAAATATACTAAAAAATATTCCTTAATTTACAAAAACGTAAAATTGATAAAATCCTTTAAATTTTATGTGAATACATTTTTTAAAATAGTTTTATTCTTTATTTTTCGTGCTTGAATATTTATCAATATTTATGTTTTTATGAATCTTTATTTAAAGAAATTCCATTTTCATTTCATTGAAACACGCATTTCTTTAGTTTAATTCTCATTCTTTATTTAAATAATTAATAAATAAAGTATAAATATTAAAAATATTCTAATTTTATTATAATTGAATTTAATTCTTTATTTTAATTGAAACTATTACTTATTATTACTTTGCTTTTACTTTAAAAATAATTGATTTGAAAAAACTGAGCTTAGACTAAAAAAAAAAGAAATATTAAAATAAATTAAAAAAAATAAACTTTAAATGTTAGAAAAAATCAGAAAATCTTTTGAAGTACACAACAAAATATTCTGCACGTCAAAAAGTTCAGTTTTTAAGAACTCGGAATGATTTCCAGAAAAGAGTTTTGTTTTTAAAGAGAAGATTTCAAAGGATTATCATCATCAAGAGCAGGTTGATCCACTCTCTCCCACTGTTCTTCTTCCTGGTTGTTCTGGTCCCTTGGACCAACTTGAATGGGCCACAGATCACTGAACTCTGATCCGACAAACTGAAAAGAATTATTTTTAATACCAAAGCCATCAACAGATCACAAGTTCGTGATGACATGGAATTTTTTTTTAATATACAGATTTTAGTCCTAAAAGTGGTACCTAAGAAATAGCAAGAACAAAAACACGAGAAACTTTAATGTTTTATTTTTATTTATCTCACTTGTCGTGTTGTGTCACTTCTGCCTTCATTTTGTCCCACTCTTGTTGCATTCGTCTTCTTTCCATATCTTGTCAAAGCGATATAATTAATTATGTAGTGTTTCTATTAATATTTTTTGGGATCACTTTTGATTTTGTAGATCAGCTCTGTAAAAAATGTTGAATGACACAAGAATCTTATGTCGTTATAGTCTATAGGCTGTTCATGGTAGATCCCGTTATAAAAACGGGACACGAGGAAATGACACGATCCATTCATTGTTGTTGTTATTGTTGTGGGATTTGGTGGTGATGTTGTTGTTGGTGTTGACTTCTGAATTAGCTATAAAAATCTTTTAAATGGATTTATGTAAAGACACGATCGAGAGGGGAGGGAGGAGTGATGAGTGATGGATCCGAGAGGGGAAGAGAGGTAAGGGAAAGAATGCAAGGGTGTGTGGAGTGAGAGAGGCATTTTTCGAAATCTGAAAACTTTAAAAATTAGAGCGATTTATTAATTTTGGGGCAAATAATCTTGCCACAGGGTCAATTTCAATATACACTTTGACTTTAAACCAACTCACTGAACTTTTACAGCAAATCAAAGAATTGAAATATTTAATTTAAAACTTAACTTTCTTTCTTCGGCGACACGATCACTCGAAGTTTTTTTTAAATCCCTCATCTAAACTCGAACGACTTTTCAAGCTCTACCAACATCGACAGCTCAAAGAACTTAACAGGGAATGAAATCGATTCAAAAGAGTTCATCAAACATGAACTTTATTTATTGTCACATCTCTGCATGATCGGCAAAATTCTACCCTGATCTCTGATATGCCAGAGACAGCTTCCAAATTATCCCAAGAAAAAACTGAAGTACAAGAAAAACAAACAGTTTTTTGACATAAACAGTTACTACATACTATAATATGCAAATCCCAAAGAATGTAAAGGGTATTTTTTTCAAAAGAAAAGCACACGTTTATGGCTTCTTTGATCTTGGCTGCTTTTTTGTTTTTTCCGTTTGTTGTTTCTTCGTCGCATCCAACCGATGCGACTTCAACATTCGCAACTTTTCTGTGACAATTCGAAGCAAAATTACAAGAGTAACTACGGAGTACGAGTAGGTTGTATTTGTTAATAGCTACAACAACAACAACAGCAAATCAAAAGAAATAAATAGATAAACGCTGGCATGAAGAAAAATTGGTATATTTATCGTTGTCGCTTTAAGTTTTCTTGACATTCAAAAATACTTGAATACTTATGCAGCTGATCTGAGACGCTCCGATTACGATTACGATGCTTATGTAGTTGCTGTGGTTACAGATCAACGTCATCAGCATGATCAACATAATGATCAGTATCATAATCATGTTCCCGATCATCATTATAGTCATGTTCACGAGCATCTAACGATCCACATTATAACCATTATAATGATCTTCGTGAGCACTGTCATCGGCAGCATTATCTTCATCATCCTCCCGATAGTTTTCATTGGATTTAATGTTCAAATCGTTCAGTGTTCAGAGTCAAGATCGTTTTTGTGCTATTCGATTCGTGCGTGTCTTTGCCGCAATCGATGGATTATTTTATTCTCAGATACAAAGATTTCATTATTATTTCTCTTGAGCTGAAAGATTTATTATGTTGCAGCATGTTTAGCGGCCCGATACGATCGCTTAGTGATCTTGGTGAAGGCGTTTTTCTTGATATTTAAATGCATTCAGATTTCCTCGTCTTGTGTAAAATCCTTCACTTTCCAGTTTTCCGCTCTGACTCTTTCTACATTATTCTTCTTTTTCTTCTTATGTCTCTCTCTCCCGGTCTCACTTTAGCTCTCTCTTTACCCGAATCTCCTTGAGTTGTCAAAATCTGCTACTTGTTTGCATTTAATCGTTCTGTTGACGTTTCTATAATGATCTGTGATATATTTTTCATGATGATCTCAGCTTTGTTACTTAGTTGATTGAGCCAAAAAATCGACATTTTCTATTATGAATTTATTTCGATATTTTAATTTTACATGCAATTTAAATTTAGACTACTATACCCTCTACTCTTTTAAAATCTCATCTTCTGCTCTTTTAGAGTAGAGGGTAGATTCTTTAACAGTACTCTTTTGTATAATTATACTTTTTCCTACTCTACTCTACACTTTTATACTCTAAAAGTGTACCGTTTTATACTTTTATCAATTATACTCATTTTTGTATATCCTTCTAATCTGTTGTACTATATTTCACTCTACTCTAACCTTCTATCGTCTACTCCTTTCTACTCTACCCTTCTATAGTCTACTCCTCTTTACTTTACTCTAGTATACTGCTTGTACTCTACTCTAATCTACTGTATACTTCTCTACTCTACGCTCCTATACTTTACTCTACGCTTTTATATGCTGAAAGGCGACCATTCTCTACTCTACTCAAATGTCTTGTAGTAGCTTTTTCTCTACTCTACTCTACCCATTTATAGTCTACTCTGCTCTCCTTTTTTGTACTCTCCTCTACTCTTCTTTATACTATTTTGTAACATAGTATAGTCTCTCTACTATAGTCTACTTATAGACTTCCTTACTATATTCAAATTCTATATTATTTTGTAATCAATATATAATCTTTTTACATTAAAGTCTACTTTCGTACTTCACAGATTTCCCCTTTCTCCCATTTATACCCCTAAATTTTTGATTACTTTTAAGGACTTTTAAATGACTAAAGTGTTAGATTTGTACATCATGCTTTCAACACTCGCAAATCATTTGAAATATTATGGAATTAGAGCGGCAAAGATTTTAGAGTCAACATAGTGTAGTATTTAGTTGAGTGTTTAGTGGACTTTAAATACATTTATTATCTTAACACATGCGTGCTTTAGTTGCATTTCGAAAACAAATTACTTGAAAACCATTTGAAACATGTTGTCAATGAAATTTAGATCAATGCATTACACAACACCAACAATAACAACATGTGTCTATACAAAACAAATTTAAAAAGAAAAACTATTTTTGGAGAATTTATTGAACGGTAGAATGGGATGTTTTCGGATATTCGGATAATGCTTCAGAACAGCAATCTTTTAATGTTATGAATATCTAAAGAAGAATATCTATCACTTCATTCAGTCATTCATTCATGTTTACAGACAAAATCGTTTCATTTCAAGACTCGCAAGTGTATTAATTTTATTGCAATTTTACGCCCACCAGGGGGAAAAATGCAACACTGTTCTGCACGATTATCTAATTTATGACCTGAGCAGATAAACAACAGAAACACTAAAAAAAATGTCTATGCTTATATTATTTTTAATCACAATCCTTTTTAAAATTCTTTTCATCACGGAGTTAATATTGATTCGTATTTAAAAATATTCAAAAAATACAAAATATCAAAATATCACTAAATGAATTCATTTTTGAATAGTGACATTTTGAGTGTGGTTGTTTTCGGTGTTGTTGTTGTAATTATGCAATGGATAAGTAAGTTTAAGTAATTCAAGATCAAGTTTATGCAACTACAGCAGATCGCATTTATTATGGCATTTAATAAGAATCCGTGTTCGACTGTGTCAGCAAACGATTCAAATTTAATTCAGACGGCGCGATACTATGTTTCAATTACAATTCTGTAGATACAGGGTGCATTTGAACTGCTGCTCTGCTTAAGCAATCTCATTACACTCTTTAACTATAATAAGAGTTCTAAAATTATACGAATTTCATTCACTTTATTATAAAATAAAAACAAATTAGAATTTTGACAAACGATTATAGTTTTGTTACTTTGAACCTTTCATCTGCGGTCTTTAAAAATGTCTTTGAAACCTCACTATACTAAAAAACCGCAGTGTTCAAGCAGAATCTCAAACGATTTTATGTACTTCACATCATTAATTTTAATGACCACATAATTTTCTATGCTACGAGTAGCAACAAAAAATTGAATCTTTTTAATAGAAATGTTATTAAAAAATTGAATAAAAGCGTGTACAACAAGCTTCATAAACACAAAACTCGGTTTCTGTGTTGAAAATAACCATGCACTCACTTAACACTCACTCAACTCTCTGAACTCACTCATCATTAGAAATCCTTTCAACTACGCACACAAAAGCGTCGACGGACCCCAACACTTTTTTCGGTGTTGTGCAACTCAATTTTATTGCTTATCTTATGGAAAAACCTGAATTGAAAAAGAACAAGAAGAAGAGCAAGGAGAAGATTCTTTTTCTTGTTCTTATAAAATGTGTTGGTTGCATTAAAAACATGTTTAAATCACTATAAAAAGTAAACCAAAGCAGAAGCAGAAGCATCTGCAAAGCGCTTTCTATTAACACACTTTATTAACTGCAACGAGTTGGCAACACTTTTTAAAGGACAAAGAAAAGGCAAAAAGCCAAAATGTTATATTGTGCAGTTAATGAGCGAGTCTATCAGCTTCTTCCTCTTTCCATTTTCCTCTTTTTAAAGAATTGCTTTTTATAAAAAAGAAAAAAAATTAAACGAAATTAAAAAACTAAAAATTAAAAAAAGTCTAGCTCAAATCAAAAACAAAAAATTAAACTTAAAATCATTTAAAATAAAAAAAAAGAATTTAACTAAAAAAAAAAATAAAAATATAACTTAAATCAAATAAAATCTAAAATAAATGAAAGATAAAAAATAATAGATAAAAAAATTTATTATAAAAATTAAAAAAAAATTGAAGGAAAACGAGAATAAATTTAAATAAATTTAATAAATTAATAAATTAAATAATTTAAATAAAATGAGAAATAAAAATAAAGTTTTTATAATAATAATATTAACAACAATGATAACGTTAGTAACAAAGAATTATTAAATTTTATGTTAAAAATTTATATATCAAGCTTTTAAATTTACAAAGAGTTTGGCAAGAGAACGAAATCAAAGCAAAATTAAGACGTTAAATAAAATAGGAAAAATCAACTATTGTCATGTTAATCAAGAAGAAGAAGAAGCAGAAGACAACGAATAAGAACAAAATTAAGAAGAAGAAAAAGAAGACGAGTAAAAAATTCAATAATAAAAAGCATCACCATCAGCGGCAAAAGCATTAACATCATCAAGAATATAATAAACACAACAACCGCAACAACAACAACGTTACACAATCACACACACACTCAAGGCATTGAAATATTTTTAACAACCCTCTGAAAAAGAAACGAAAAGCTTAAAAAGCGTTTAAAGTGTTTAGAAACGCGTTTCTCATAGAAAATCAGTTACAAGAAAAATCTTTTCTCTTTTTTCTTAACTCCTCGATTGTGATCCACTTTTTTGAATGCATTTGATGTGTTTTTATTTCACTTTCTTTCTCCATTTTTTCTCTTTCCATGAATTTAAAGAACAACGGCGACGTTTTCGTAAAGGATATAATTTTGTATGTAAAAATTAATGCATAAATAAACCAATAATTAAAGAACTAAGGCCAAAAATAAATAATTAATTTAGGAAAAAATTAAATAAAATAAATAAAAAATAAATAAAAAGTGACCTTAAAAAAAAGTAATAAACTAAATCAAACGAAGTTGTGCTGAAAATTTGTTCGGAAGGGGAACAAAAGGGCAACAACAAAAACATTTACGGTATAATTTAACACATCCTTTGACCCAAATAAAATTCCGAAAACTTGCTGTGCTTCGAGTGTATTTTGACATTGAAATTTGGATTGAGTCTGTGATTTTGGAAACACAGGATGTGGATTTCTTTGTTGATATTTTAAAAGTTGTCTTTACACCGGAAGAAACCAATTTTGTATGGTATCACCACCAGAATTTTCCTTGGTGGGTGTTTTGCCACTCTCTGCCTCTCTCCCTGTTCTACTCACTGCCATTTCCTCTCCTTTTCTTTCGTTGTATATCTCTGAAAAAGATGTTTAATAAAACATTCTTACATAACTACATTCTTTCCGCTGCTTAATGTTAAAAAAATTATTATAAAAGGAACAAATAATAAAAAAGAATTCATGCTGTGAATTTTTATTGCTTGAGTGGGATGTTTTTCATCCCCAGATCCCGCTCTCGCCGCATTCAGACCCCCGTTTTCATGACCCGACTCGCCATCGTCTTTCACTTTTCAAGAACTGCTCACTTTCTCAATTTTAATCGTCAATTGTGACAAATGTAAGATATTAAATTGTTTCTAAATTAATTAATTATAATAGAAAACTAAAGATATACACATTTCTTCGATTTATGTTCATTGATTCATTTGTTAAAATTTGTATTTAGTTATTTGTTTGTGTTTATACATTTTCTTTGAATTGAAAATCATTATTAAATGAAATTATTGTTTTAAACGTTTTACGTTACGTTACGTTTTGTATAAACGTAATTTTAAACTTAAATTTAGTGAATTAATCGCATTTTTTTATCGAAGAAAAGCAACAACAATTTCAAATTGGATGAAATGATTTCATTATTATTTTTTGTTTGCTCATCTAAAGCAGACATTTTTTATGACTTTTAGAGTTTTTGTGTTGTGAGCAAAAATATTGTTTGAGCTATTTTTATACTCGTATATAACATTCATCACTTAGTACGGCCCGAAACGTGGTGAATAAGTTGAGAAACTGTTGAAAACCTAGAAAAAAATGGGGTGTTTTCACCCCATATTAATATTAGTGATCGCTGCAGTTTTGGAATTGCAGCCAAGTGAAGCACGTGGTGGCGGCCTTTTAAACTATAGATGGCATGGTAAGTGTTATACAATTCAAATGCAACATTTAAAACTGTTATAAATGCTCACATATTGTTATAAACTGCTATAAGCTGTTAAACAGTTATACTTCATATTTGAGTCATGGTTTCATAAAATTATTGCCGTTAAAAGTGTTTGAAGTTACAAGGCGAAGTTTGGCAAAAAATTAACTGTTATACATACTTACTGTTATAAAATTTGTTATACAAACTGTTAAAATATAAAGTTTTTTATGATATGTAATAACAATGTAGTGTAAACTGTAAAACAAGACTATTATAAAACTATTATTAACGCTTAATTTGTTTTAGATTCCCAATTTGTATAAATTTTTGTATAATAATTCTTGTAATTTGTATACACTATAAATCTATTAGCTCAGTTTAAATATTTATTTCTCAGTGTACAAGAATGCAACTTTATTGCATTTTATTTATTTTTAACTTATGAAAATAATTCATTATTGTTTATTGATATTTTTCTTTTTTAATCCATTATGAATCAGTGCAATTTCTACAATTTTTAGTGATCTACAAATCACACAAAAACCCGTTGACTAGCAAACAACCAACATTTACTCAGTTGCAAACAACAAAGCAACCAACCGCCAAACCGACCAACCGACCAACCAACAAACAACCAACGCGTTCCAGCAGCGCCTCAAGATATTTATTGACCTTCACACACATCTGGCCACTTTAGTGCACTTAACTGAAATTTACAGCATTTAATGTGGCGCTTTCATTAATTTGTTGCACTTGTTTTTGTTGCTGTACTGCTTGTTGTTTTTGTTGTTGTCCATCTTGTCCGTTTTGTTGTCATGCCTGCGTAGTTGTCAATTGTTGCTGTAATATCATCTCTCCAGCATCCAGCGAATGAATTTGAATCGAAACACGAACGAACTTTTCAGTCATCAATTTATATCAATCTTTTTTCAGCATTGATTCGCTGTACAACTTTTTAATTGTTTTCATTTCAAATTTTCTTAATTGAAAAGTTCCTAAAGAAATAGAAGAAAATAAGTGTTGATGAAAATGATTCCGATATACAATATATTCAGCATCAATATTCAATTGTTTAGAAGTGACAATAATTTAAAGATGAATTATTAAAGATCACGGGTTTAGTTCTCAATACAAAAGATTATCAAATACATGATCGAGGTTGTAAATGAATCAAAAGAAGATATCGATATCGATTAGCGGAGACAGATAGACAAGGAGGAGAGACAGAGAGGAAAAACATCTCCTTAAATAAAAGGACCAAATAAAAATTTTAGAAATTCTGAATTATTGATTCGAAGTGATTGAGTGAAAATTAAAACATTGAAAAAATTCTGAACGATCGAAAGAATCAGTAAAATCGATCAGTAAAAATCACAAGATAAGAAATGACTGAAAATAGCAACTGATCAATTAAGAAGAAGAAGTAGCCAAAGAAATGAAAAGTAGTAATCATTGTTTTGTAGTAAAAGAAGGAGTAAAGAAAGATAAACAAAAAACCTTTTAAAATACTAATAATAATCATAAAAGTTAACCATTTTTTACTTTAAACTTTTATAATAAATTTAAATATAAAACTGTGTGGTTTAATGAAGAATTCTTTCTTTTAGCATTTCTTTTTTCAAGAGTGGTTTGCTTTATTTTTGTTTTTCTCACTGTTATAATTTAATAACAACAACTCTACAACAGTTCTTTACCCTTTTGCGGTTCTCTGAACGGCGATACAGCTTCCTCTAAAAAAAGACATTTATTGAACGATTAGAAATTCGATATATTCTCAGATAGGTTATTCCCAGATATATTTACTCATTTGTAAACATACTCAACAAGAACAACCATAAAAAAGCCCATAAATTATGACATTAATATAATTATTATCATCACTATTAATAAGTCACACAACCTCATTAACCGCAAATTGTTTTAGTAAACAACGTAAAGTACGAAGAATCGACTAAAGAATTTATTAGAGCATCGTAGCGTATCAGAGAATAGAGTAGGGTGTCACAGAATAGACCAGAGTTGAGTGCAGAGTAGAGTGGAATGTAAAATAATAAATATGATTGGAGTTCAATGATTTGCGTTTGTTTACAATTCTAAAAGAATCACAGAAGATCGGCACAAAAATTTTGATGAAATAAAGACCGAGAGACTGTAAAAGAGAGGCTGCGTTGAGGGAGAGAGAGGGAGTGTGTGATAAAGGATAAAGAAACAAACTTAAAATCCTCTTGAAAATTTGTTTAATGTCTGAGTATTAATTCCATTTAAATACTTTTAAGAACAGTCATCGCTTTCGAAAACTGATGACGAAATTGTTTCTTCGTTGTTGTTTGTATTATTCTAAGCGTTGCCATATGCAATTTTTTATTAATTACATACTTCAGCCGCAGCTGTGACAATTAACCTTAATTTTGGGCATATGTAAATCTGTAGAGTGGAGATTCTTTTCCCACTCTGTTCGTAGATGATGCGTTTCTCTTGCGAGAAGGCGTGATTACAATTGAAACAAACATTTCATCATTTCAGATAATGAAATGATGAAAAATAAACGAAGAAAAGAATAAAGAAGTAAAAAGGAAAACTAGGTTAAAAGAAGATTGGTTGAGGCTATTATAGAGATGAGAATCAGCTTCGTCAATATCAAGAAGAGATTTGATATGATTCTGATGTAAGATATGATGTCCAGCATGGTGATGTGATGATGATGTTATCAAGGGAACTAAAATAAAATTTATCCAATTATAACAGGGATCAAATAAGATAAAAATTATGATGAAGATCAGAGTGATCAATGCTTTGATTATCAAGAAGATCGAATTGCTAAGGAAATTAGAATTATCGAGAATACTATATAAAGTTTTCAAAGTGTTAAAAATGATTAAGAAAATCGGACTGATAAACATAATCTAAGTGATCAAGAATATCAAATTTATCAATATAAAAATATAAAATTGATCAATATACAGATGATCACGACTATCAAATTGATACAGATTTTTAAGAATATCAAAATTTATCGATTGATTTCGCAGAGATAATATAGAACTAGCATCTTCTTCTCAACAATTAAATATTCATGCAATGCAATTCATGAGTAAAAATGCAATGAATAAAGTTAAGCTTGAGTGTCATAAAATGGTTGCTATTATGGTTGCTTCCTTATTTTTTTCTTCTTATTATTGTATTTATTTTAATTGTTCGCAATAAGTAATGAATAATTTCAAAAGAATAGCGACTAAAAAAAAACCAACTAAATACTGTGGAGTTACTAAACACTGACAACAGGAAGCGCAACGCTTACGCAGCGTGACCCAAAAAACAATGGATATTTTATAACAAGAAAAGCCATTCATTTAATTTTCTATTTAATAATAATTAAGAATTATTTTAGAAGCGACGAGAAGTGAAGAAAAAAACGGAATGCGCAATGAAATATTTTTCTTAATGCTCGTTGAATTAAATGCATTATCATGAAAAAAGTAACAAAAAATTAATAAATAAAACAAAGGTAATAAATATGATGAAAATGGAGGAGGGGAGGTAATCGGTGAGGGAAATTGCGCCCAGATGGACAAAAAGAAAACTGAATTAAAAGCGCAGCTGAGTTGAAGGGAAGCTTTTAAAAAAATATAATAATAAAAACAACGACTTTGAAATGAAGATCATGACGATTTCTGTTGTTTTACTTATTTGTTGTTATGTTTTGTTTTTTTTTGTTTGTTTAATTTTTTTTTCTAATTTGAATGTTACTTTGTTGTCATTCTAGTGTTTTTTCTTCTTCTTTAAACAGATCATCTTCCAAGCAACACAAACAAAAAAAAAATACTGCTTTTGCTAAGAATTCAAACAACATTTTTATTTGTTTATTCTTTTATTCTTTAAACAGTAGAAGAAGAAAGGAAACACACACACATAAACTCACACAAATACACATACTCATACAAATTAGATTAGTTTATAGTTTATAGTTTATACTTATAAGCAGATAACATTACGCGGAATTTATTGAAGTCAAGGATGTCATTGGCGTAACTTTCCGGGCCCTTTACCCCGCCCCCATCCCCAACTCCTACTCTTGGTTCCCATTCCGCAAACCTCTCACGTTGTTAGTTGAAATCTTTTGTTGCTATAACATTCAAAAGCGTTTGTTTTTATGTTTTGACTTATTTGCCATTCAAATTTTATATACAAAAAACTTTTTACATGATTATATTTATTATTTATTATAAAAACCCTGTAGATTATTTCTGATACTAATTTATTTATATCAATATAATAATAATAATAATAATAATGAATACATAATTTAATTATAACATCTCTATTGAACAACGTTTTTCTCTTCTTTCTTTCAGGTGAGTTCTTTTCTTCTTTGTGTCTCAATCAAATTTTGTAATGATTATGGGACTTTATATAATAAAGATACAGATATTTTATGTAGATCTAAAATTGTTATGTAGGTAAGTATAAACAATGGTATTTAAAGAATAAGTTTAGATAAACATGAAACAGAAAAAAGAACTGTATAAAAGGCAATACTATCAAAGTGAGCTGTCATTGTGACTATACTCTTTTTATTACAATTGATCTCCTATCCAGTTATCGATACTTCGTTGAAGACAGTCGATCGTCAAATCTTTTAACCCAAAGACGAGTTTGTGATTTTTATAGCGTCCATTTCAAAAATGCTCCACCTGAAACACTGTCCATCTGAACAACATCCATCTTAACAATCGTCCATTTAAACTTGTAATAAAAGGAATAACGTCGCTATGAATGAAAATCGAAGAGAAAAACCCATCTTGTTGACCTAAATGCGAAATCTTCGGCGATCGCAGAAATCATATCTTCTGATTCTGTCAAACTGTTAACAACCGTCTGTCTGTCTGTCGACTGTGAGTATTGGTTTTTTTTTGGAAATCTTCAGCTATCTTTATTAATTTTTTTCTGAAACTTCAAGAATGAAAACTGTCAACAGGATGCCAACAGAGAAGCAGCTCTTAGAATGTATGCAAGAGAATAAAAATTGGAAAAAATATAAATTAAAAATGAAAACAAGAAAAAAGATTCGTTCTGTATTTTCTTAAATCACGCGACATCATTTTTTTCTATTCCTTACTTAATAGGATATCTTTTGGAGTTACGTCTGTCGCAAGACGACGCGTACGAAATTGTGTAGGTTCAGCTTGTTACCCACTGGTTTTTGTTGTTGTTGTTGTTGTGATAGTAAATGTTGTTGTTTTGTTGTGGTTTTTTTCTCACATTGTTGTCTGTAGTTCGAACACGTCGCTATTCTGTCCGTTGTTGTTAGTTTTGTGTTGTTCATGTTTAAGTTGTTGCTGTTGCTTCTGGTTTTCCTCTGGCATTCTTAACACTTTCAACTTACGATTTTCCCATTATTTTTTTCAATTTCAATTCTCATGCAAGATGCCAGAAAGTTAAATAAAAATGTTCACACCTTCTTTTATCACTGTTGATCAGTTTTTCTCTAACTTTTCCGCTTTTCTTTTCTTTACAAATTAGAAAAAAATACGCCTTTTCTTGCATTTCTTCTCATTGAAGAAGAACAAGAAGAGAACGAGGAAAAAATGTCATGAGAGAAAAAATAAATATAAGAGTAAATAAACGCGTTCTTCGTACGCAACTGATTAAATACGTGACTTAATCGCAAGATGACAACATCACATCGCATCTCGTACGGTTGACGGCTTTTGTTGTTGTTTATGCTATTGTTGTTTTTTCATGTTATAGATTTGGTTCTTGTTATTAATACAATATTATTGTGTCTGTCATTCATACTTTTTTGCGAATGCTTTTTCACACTAATTTTATGCATGCTTTTAAAAAAATGTTGTCTAAAATGTGAAATAAAATCTAAATTTAATATTTTTTTAATCTCTTAAAATAACAATATTGCTAAAAATTAAATGAATTCAAACTTAAATATTAAATAAAATCCAAAGTTTAAATTATAATCAATTGAAAATAATGAACATTTTATCTCTTTTATTCTCTTCTCTATTCAGTTCTTTCGCCGCTATCTCCCTCTCTCTCCCTCTCACTGAGTCTTCATTCTGATTGTGTTTGCTCAACAAATGATTTTTAGTTTCGCAACATTTGCTCTGGTCAACAAAGCATCGACGTGAGTTCTCAATCTCTTGCTAACAAATACCATTTTTTCTGTGGTTTTTCCCTGTTTACTTTACCCCTGATCATTCAATGTTTAATGATGTCAAATTTAAAAATCTATACAAAATAATCAGAGGAGCAACAAACAAACAAATCGCAATAAAAAAACATCCACAAACCAATAATGACAACAATAACAAAAACGGCGGAAGTAACTAACAACTAAGCATTGCAATAATAACAACAACAACAATAACGACAGCAACAACAGTAAAATACTTGTGTCTATAAATTGTTAAACCATTTCTTCTGATATACATTCGTAGTAAGCAACAGCAAACAGTAAGAACAACAGTAATATTACAAACAACAAGGACAACAACAATAGTAATACTACCAACAAGGACAACAACATTATATGCACTAACAACAATAACAACAACAACAATGATGTGCACCCATACTAAACGCCTTCGATTTTCTTTTCAGCCTTCATGAGCGTTCAGCCTTCAATTCTTATTCTTATTTTCCTCCTTCTTTTTTTTGCTCGCTCTTCTTATTTTTTCTTTCTTTCTTCATATGCCTCATCTTATTTTTCTAATCCTTTTTCTTGTTCGTTTTTTCCGCTTTCTTTAGAAAAGTCATTGAATTTCTGAAGAAATCCTTTTATTTGTGTTCTTCACGGTTGTCGGCATCTCGTTCTCCCTCTCTTTCACTATCCCTCCCTCCACTCTTTTACCCACTCCCTCACTTTCCACGACTCTTGGTCTCGTTTTCCCCCCTCTGTTGCGCTCTCCCTTTCTCAGTTTGGTCTGTATACAAACAGTTAATAATCAACTTTTAGTGAGTTCTTTCTTTTCCTTTTATTACTTTTCTTCTTTCTCTTCCTTCGTTGGTCTTCTCTTACTTTTCTTTATTTTGTTGTTTAGATTTTTAGATTTAGATTGTTTTTTATTTTTTCTAAAATGTTCATTGTATGATTATTTCTTTTAACTCTATGGAAATCTAAAATGTAGTTTACAAAATGTTCAGATGAGTTCATGAGATGAGAGAAGGATCAAAGATTAATATAGAGTGAGGGGGTGGGGTAAAGCTGAGGGGAAAGATTACAGAGTGTGAAGATTCTGTGAACAAAATTATAAAAAGGTTTTTGTTTCAAATGTTCAAATGTTAAGTTGCACCGAACTCTATCGGTTCTCGAATTTCAAAATCATATCTAATCATAATCATTAAAATGTCAAATTCGCCAAATTATGAGCACTGCAACTTCTTTGATGTTATTCAAAGCAAACTACGATGGAGTCCTTTACTCATTTCTATTTTCATTCATTTCACTTGATGCTTCTCACAAGTTTTCTTCTTTGAAGAAATGCAGCTGCTATTTTCTGATCTCATTAAATGCACAAAATAATTGAAATCAATCACCCAAAAAAGGAACAACAACAGAAATCGACTTAATCAATATTTAAAAATAACAACAACAACCATCAACAATTGAAAATTATTAGCAAAAAATGTTCAAAGTAAAAATCTTTAAAAAACTCTTTAAAATTTTAAAAAAATCACAAGGCAAGAAAAATAAAAGCAAAACTAAACCAAAACTAAAAAAAGACTAAAAACTACATTACATGAATGTATTATACCAAAAAAAACACCAAACAGTTTGATTTACACTGGAATCTGAAGTTATACAGAGCGAGGCGTGATACTAAGCATGCGTAACATGCAGCAAGTGTATCGGCAAAGACAGACAGCCAGGCAGACAGACAGATAGATAGACAGCTAGCAACAGACAGATACGAAGAGTCACAGTAAGTTGCACGGGAAGCCGATGTATAGACAGATATTTAGACGGTTAAATGCTTTAATAACTCAACGAGGTAATTGATTGACGAAAAATGCATTCATGCAGCTGACAACAAAACAAAACCAACAAAAACAAGACGCGAAACTAATCAGAAAAACGAAAGTACATGCGTAGCGTGTACCAGTTGATTTATTGGGTTAACAACACTGAAAATAATTAGTGAGCTAAAAGAATGATGACTGACGATTAAGTGAGACTAAATGATTACGTTCATCAATGGATTTATGAATGATGTATGAATGATTTCTTTGAAAATAAAAACTTGATTGAATTAAACAATATATAATGTACATAAATAATGAATTTAAGTTACTTACAATTAGTTACTTTGGTCACTAGTAAGACTTCTCGTTATTTAGTTTGCCTCTTAACTTTGTACTGGTTACTTTGGATTAATTGATTTATACTCATTGCTTCGGATTTGATGCTTATTACTTATTTCATGTTAGTTACCTCAGTTAGTTAGTTCATGACCCAGTTAACCAGTTAGAGGTGACTGGTAACTTGTTATAAGTTACTCACATCCCGCTTTCAGCTCCAAGTTATTCATAACCGGTTACTTGTTAATCATATCAACAAAGAAACTGGTTGCAACACAGTGGCAACATTTTACAAATAACTGCATATTTAAAGTATTCTAAACCGATTAAGAGTCACGAATCATTCGCTTTCGTATGCAAAAATCATGTTGAAGACACAAAAAAGCGACAACAATGAAGTTTGGCTGCTGAAGTCTGTAGTTTTTATCGACAGCCTCTTTAAACAGCGTCACGTGTGAATAACGTGACTATGACATAACACGTTGTTTTGTGTTGTTTGTTTACGTTTTTCGACACTCGTGCTTATATGATAAGTGATGATACTCATAAAAATGCTAAAAACTAATCTGAGGCCAAAAAATTCCTAAAATGAATACTAAACGAATAATAACATTATTCATAATGAATGTAATACAATCAAATTTTATTGCGTGCATCATTGAATGATTAAATAAATTCAATTTATTATTTCTACAAAAACAATAACAATGACATTACAACAGCAACTGTTGTGAGAATGTTTGCATATTTATTATTATATTGATTACGCAGCGCTTCAGAATTGCACCATGACCATAACTACGCCACTGCGACACGCCCCCAAGCAATGCATATTAATAAACTTAATCACTTTTGCCAAATGGTTGATGAAAAAAATTAAAATGATGCTTTCAATTTTTATAAAAATGTCCGATTCCTGTCGCTGATTGCATCGCGACTGATTTATGACAGAACAAATAACATTTCAGTGGCCAGCGTTTAAGCTTTACGCCAAACCAAAAAAAAGAACTCGACTCCTGGACTTGCTGCAAGGACGCCTGACGCTTGACCCACGCATGCATTCAGCGAACTGCATCAATATTCTGCGAACGCTTCAATATGCAGCGAACGCTATCGTAATGAACTTTGCCAACTTTATTCAGTCAAACAGCAGTGGACAGTGCTGCCAAATTTGGCCGCAATGACGGCGGCTGAGCAGCCAAAATGGCAATGCATAAAATTTAATGACCGCCCCTGAGCGGATGCAGAAGGGCGCCAAAGGTTTAAATAAAAGAAGGCGCTCGAAGTGAACCAATTCGAATTGATTGATATCAGTGGGTGTGTGTGCGTGCTTGCTGTCATAAGTATTGATTGCATGCCAATCGAACAGAGTTTTTTAGATTGAACCCGATTTCAAGTTCAACAAAACAAATGATAATGAAGAAAAAATATATATTAGTTATTTATAGAAGTTTCAATTGAAGGAAATAAATTTAATTACATACATTTTAGTTTTTAAATTTTAAATTTTTGAAATATTATAATAATATAATATCGGAAATAATCGTTCCCTCTTTTCTAAACACTTGTAACACTTTCTTCTTATGAGAAAAAATAGCTTAAGGTTAAACTTTTCACTACATCAAAATTCACAAAGCTTTCTTCTTATGACCTTATTTTTTATAATTTTACACCTTTACAATAACAACAACTTCACTTATACTATATACACCCCATACTTATACTGTATACACTCCATACTTATACTATAGCTATAATAATTTCATATTATTTCATAGAAAACAATACAACAAGAAATTGAAAACTAGAGAAAAATCACACTATAATAAATGTTAATTGTTTATTTTAACATTCAAACTTTAAAGACTTTTGAGCTACTTCAACAGGTGTTGGAAGAGTAGGTGTTAGTAAAGCGATAATAACAACAACAATTACAACAACACAGTACCATCGAGAAGCATGTAAAAAACAACAAACCGCAGACACTAAAAATACGTGAATGAGGCATGAAGACGAGTGCACAATTTAAAGTAAATTTTAGGTGTGAATCTTTAGTGTTTGTTTGGATTTTTTCGCGATTCCCTTCTGAATATTTTCTTAATTTTTCTACATTTTTAAAATATAGTATTCTCGATTTGTTTTGTCTTTTTTTTCTTTACTCATGAGATCATGAATCGGGTGCATTCCGGAGCTGATGCATTCATTTAATTATGCTTTGTTGTTGCTTTTGAAAATATTTTAATTGAAAACATTTGATAAATGTACGAATATACATATATCATATGTTGTATTGTAAACATATTCTTGTGTGGGTGTCAAATGAATAAGTAATTGTATCTTTTTTCTGAGACTATATTTTAACTTCAATCATGAACACAAAACAACAAAATATATTGAATACAGATGACGCAGAATTCAAACAGAAATCCGACATATATATTTCTGTGATATATCTGCAGTCACTAGTATATCATTCGTTATCTGAATCATTGTCTCATTGATTGTTTCATTCTTGACATAAAATGTAATTGAAAAGATTGAAGATTAAAACGAACACCGTCAATCAAACAACGAATTCAAATCTAAACAATAACCAAGTCTTTTGTACTAAAACAATCCTCTTTTATATCCCTTTAAATATGCATTTAATTTAATTTTAAATATTAAATATCAAATTATAATTTAATAAAATTTAATTATTTTTATTAGATAATGAAAATAAAATACAAAAATCACAGAACAATGAATAAACTAAAAAGAAACTCAAATAAAACCAATAACTACTTTCTTTCCTACTTACAGTTCTTTCTTCTACTACTAATTCTACTACTATTACCACCTACTATTAAAACGGTAAATAGTAGCAAATTTAATAACAAACAAACAAAGAATTAAGCAGAAAAAATATAAAAGCAACAAAACAAATTTAAAAAAATCACCAATAATTAAAACCACAAAACAGAAACCCTTTTTTAAATCAAAAGAATAGAATAAAAAATATCAACAGCGATGACATTCGCAGTAAAAATTCTTTAACAAACTTAAAACAAAAGCAAAACTTTGCAACGGAGACAACGACAACAACTTTTCTAAATTGTTTGCTCAGACATCAGCAACTACAACAACAACGTTAGCAATTACAACTATTAAAACAATAATAACAACAACAAATGACATTACCAATAAAGCTCTTACGGAAGTAAGAAGTAGCAGAAGTGGCCAAACAATGATTTTAAAGGACGACAATGAGAAGGAGGACGGACACAAACACGAGCACGAGCACGATTTCCACGTTGATGTTGTTGATTATTGCGGTGCCAGTCGACGGCTGACACCTCACGCTGAAACACACACACACACACACACAAACGTATACAACAACAACACTAACGACTAAATACTAACAAATACCAACAACAGACACCAGCAACTAACAGCAACGATTTACAGTCACAGAAAATCTCGCCAACCATCACCGAAATGTAAACGAAGACTCATTAATATTGAATACGTTGGAACGAAAAGAAGGAGGAAAAAACCAAACCAGAACAGAGCAGAAAAGAGGAACAAAATCCAAAGGACGAAGAACGTAGAACGGTAAAACGATGAAGCGTATGTGCTTCAGTTGCACCTCATGACTAAATGACTATTCCAGAGTGTGTCCAAGTGAGCACATTTGTCTAGATGTGTATGTTTATGTCTGTCTCTATATCCACATACACACACACACATACACACTTGAACACTCTCTCATTTAAAAAAGGACATCGTCTACACTCGTCTACGTTTCTACGTTAAGCATTTTATATTCATTTAATTCATTCAACAATTCAATGAAGTTGTACCGAATACTGAGAATCGCAAAGAAAGGGAAGAAACGGGAGGAAGAGAAGGGGAAGATGAGAAGAGTTTAGCCACAAATGAAGTAGTTGTGTTTTAAAAGAGAGAGAGGAAGAGAGATGGAGAGCGAGAGAAAGGAGTTGAACGTTATAGAAGCAGGATTTAGGACAATTTTTTGTCGATGCCGAGGATCGAATCGGATTTTTTGTCTTATCCTTGTTTCAGTTTTTAATTAATTCATGAATAACATTTATTAACTAAAGTTATCAGCTGTGTAGCAGGCCAAAGAAATGTCTTAATATTGTACTTAATATTGATTACAAAATATTACCCGATGATCAGTTAAGTTCATCGGTTTATCGAGGATCGCTTGTGGACCATCTGAATGCTTTACAACGATCAGTTTTAGTTTACCGAGGATTAACTAAGGGTTATCAGTATATTATTGAAAGATTAGTTGAAGGATTCTCGAGGATCAATTGAAATTTACAGTTTTTAGGGCCGCTTTATATTTGTAGACTTTTTCGACAGCTCCTTGTCTTTTATTGTGGTCAATTTGATTCCGCATTATTCTTCCTCATCCTCTCTCTGTCTCTCTATCTTCCTTTCTCTATCTCTCTCTTATGTATTTCTTGTTCCTGTCTGTTTGAAATCAGGTTCAAATCCGACTCTACTCAATTTGTCATTCAAAAACTAACCTCTTCCAAAACGTTACTTCCACAACCTATACCCAAATTTCAATTTGCTACTCATGTTGTTGTTGTTGTTGTTGGTGGTGGTGTTGTTGTTATTGTTGATGATGTTCATGTTGTAATTTTTGTCCCTTGTTGTTGTTTTGTTTCTAGTGGCTTTAGTTGTTGCAACGCAAACACTTCGTTTGACTTCATTTGACTGTGCTCGAATGTTTAATAGCAGTAGCAGGCGGGACATTATTGGCGGTGGGTGTGGCACTCATACATTCACAAGCACCATGTCAACAAAGCAAACCACATATAAACACATACTCTCCCACAAACACTCACACCCACACGAAGTCGTCGTGTTCATTATGCTTCGTGCACTTTGCGAATTTAATCGACAACAAATCAAATTAGGTAGCCTATATTAAGGCGCTATCGAAAGGGAAGGAAGAAGGAATGTTGATTAGTAAAAATAAAGAGGGAAAAGAGAGTTCGAGATGAGAGAGTTGACAGAAAAGTGGTGAAGAGAGAGACGGAAAGAAGAAGAGTTCCGCTTTAGCTAAGTTTTAGTTTTTTGATTTGAGTTTTGCGAAAAAACTTCATGTTTTCATTCTCATTCTCCTTATACTCCCCTACCACTCTCCCCTTATCCATTCGCCTTTTCCTCCCTCCTTCCATGTCAAAAGTGGAGCATTTTATTTGCTGATCAACAGTCTGTTGATTGTATTACAGCTACCACTAAAAACATACTTCCCTCTGCCTCTCGCTCCCCTTTTTTCTTTCTCTCTCGCTCGTCAATGTTTTGATCATTGTTACGCGTTCATTTTTGATATCAGAAACTTATTATAAATTATTATTATGGTATTTTATTGTTGTTGTTGCTACTGGACTTGTTGTTTTTGTGCTTGCTGTTGTTGTAACTATGACAGTCAACAGAAATAAATCCGAAACCACGATTTTCAGCGATTTTTATAAGTTGGATATTTTTTTTTTACGATTTGTTTGTTATTTTTTTAATGCACAACTTGTGATAAAGAAGACTCACACACACACACACACATGCACACACACATACATACACTTTGGCTGCTAGTTTAACCTTAAAACAAAATGTAATCGTTACGTATGAATCAGAATTGAAGTTTTGTTTGTCTGGGGCTGGGTTTGTGTTTGAAGGAAATGACGATTTCATGTCTGGCTGCGACTCTACACACACAAACAGAGACACAGAGACAGACACACACACACACACACATGAATACTTTGAAGTCATTCTAAGCATGCCGACATCAGCGGAAATTCATGCGACTTCAACTTGAACAACACGCACGTAAACAAATTATGTTGAAAAAGAAGCACAGAAGAGGCACAAAAATAGACAAACAAAAATATTTCAGTCAGTCAGTCATAATAACCATCATCGTCGTCGTCATTATTATTGTGATTTTATTACGTTTGATTAATTTTTAGTGGCTGGAAATTTATGTGCAAATTATACGGAAATTAGCAAAGTACGAAAGTTATTCAGATGTTTATTAATGCGAAGAAGACAAAGAAACTAAACGAAGACGGAGACGGAAAAGAAAGTAAAATAGAACATAATAGAACATAATAGAAAGAATAGAAATTCTATTATTCAATTATTATTATTATTATTATTATTTATTAATAAGTTATTAATATATAATAATAGAAATTAAAATAATCACAAGACAAACATATATTTTATTGCATTTTTTAATTTAATTTAACCATTTAACCATTTAACTTTTATTTATTATGTTTTTTAATATTTCAATTTATTGAATTAATTTAAACTATATTTTTTATATTTTTCAATATTTTTAAAGTTTGATTCTTTTTTTTTAAAGACTATTCAAATAATTATTTAATATTATTTTTAAATTAAATTAATTTTATTGGTTTCATTTTAAACATAATTTTAATGTTTATATTTTTAAAAATTTTGTGCATCTTTTTTTTACTTTTAGTTTTAATTACATTCAAAATTTTTCATTAATTTGTTGTTTTATTTTACGATTATTTTTACGTATAAAACTTATACGTTTCATTCTTAAAATTATGTTCCTCATACGCATCGTTGTACTTTGAGTCATCTATGATTACCCTCGAAATGCTTCTAAATTTTTATTGTACCTGATTTAAAGACAACAACATTAACAATAACTACAAAAATAAGAACAACTATTGTCTTAAAATAGAACACGTCGCCGTTTCAAGTGCAAAACAGTCATACTTTTTATATTACTTGTCTCTTGTCTGCTTTGGCTTGTCTTCTAATCGTTTACTTACGTCAACTAATACGATTATTAAAGCATGAAAAGCATTCGATAATCGAATAAAAACGCTTAAATGAAAAGCATGTCAACGAGCAGTTAAGAGTTGTACCGAGAGAAGGATGCAAGCAAAATACACACACAAACAGCACATACATACAACCACATACACTCATCTACCGTCGGAAAACAGTGACGAGGATATCATCCTGTTGCTTGTTTGTTGGTTAGTAGAAAAGCAACCACAAAAAAAGTACAGGAAAAAAGAAAATCAACTCAAACTCAAACTCAAAACTAAGCAATGTAAAGAAACCGAGTTGGTGGAAAAATGAAAACCGAAAGACTGCTACTTCTGATCCTGATTTTGTCGCTTCGGCTCTACTTGTTACTTCTCTGAGAACTAAACTAGAAAAACAACGTCAGCCAAAATGTTGCCTGCTCTTCGTACATTCAGTAGGTGTCAGTTTGACAGCATATCGAGTGGTTTTTTCATTTAATTTCTATTTTTTATTCTTTTATGCTCTTTTTCGTCTATCAGCTCAGCTTTTGACGCTGTGTCGCTGCCGCAGCATCTCTACTCAGATATCCTTTTTATGCTTCAGTTTCGGCCTAACAATCAGTTAGACTGCTCTTTGTTGTTTATTGTTGCTGTTGTTGTTTAGAGTACTTTTTTCTTCTCTGTTTGGTTGCAGTGTTCTTTGATTTGTGACGAGGGAGGAGGGCAAAAAAAGGAAGGGTTCACTTTAACATATGAGAGGATTCAATTCACTCACTCGCATTCTTATATTTTGCAAATTGAGCTGCTAAAAAAGAAGTTGATTGTGTATAGTTGAGTTAGTTTTTCGTTGTTATTGTTTTTTGTTCTTTGTTATCCTTTTCTGTTTCTTTTTTATATGACGTTTGTTTGTTTGATGGAATCCTTTGATATTTGATTTGCGTCCGAATGTTCAACAACTCATCCATTTATTTTTAATTTCTGGTTAGAGATAATCCTTCCATCCAATTTAGAACAACATTTAATATTTTGGTATAAATAAAACTAAAAATTATTCCATTTTGAATGTGTTTTAAGAAATTTTTAAAAATTTGAAATCCTTTTTCCAGTGATTAATTAAGAGGTTATTTGACCCCTCTATGGTTAGTAGTGCACCAACATCAAATAACAAACAACAACAACAAGGCCAAAGTTGAGCGCAGCCACAAATTTGAATCTCCTCCCTTTAACATAAAATTCTGCTTAAAGGTAAACAAAAAATCATGCAAAATGGTCATTCGTGTCATTCTTTTGTGGCTTAAACAAGCAGAGGGACAGGTTAGCAGACAAATCGCAATGTTGGCATTAGAAAAACCGTTTAAAAAACAACAGAGACAAACAACAATACCAACAACGACAACATCATAATAATAGTGGTTTGAAAAGTGAACAAACATCATTTGTGCAAAATTCACATAATGATTAAAAAAGAGGAGTTAAAATAGACGAAGAATAACAACGAGTAAAGAAACTGGAAGTAAAAAAATAACGAGTACGATGACACAAAAATTAAATATGACGAGTAAGAAAGTTAGGAAGAATAAAAGCAGAAGTGAAATAATGAGTAAAGAGAATTCCGAGTATAAAAGCTGGGCAGTAAAATTTTACGACGAGTAGAAGAACTATGAATAAATTAAGTAAAATAGAGCAAAATTAAGAAATTCAAATTAGGAAAACAAAGTCACTAGAGTGAAAAAAGTTAGAACTGAGAATAATAACGAGTATAACAACTAGGAACCTTTTCGACGCCTTTCGACTTTATTAGAGTAGTGACGATAATGAAGCTTTTATTATTATTTCTTAGTTATTTTGTTATTTTGATGGTGATCTTTTTAACGCTAAATTTTGAATTTGTTGACCATACTTCCTTCCTTCTTTTATTTTTTTAACACTCTTCCTTCTCGCTCTAATATTCCTGAACCTTGCTGTAGTTTTTCGTATTGTTTTTAACCCTTCAGCTTTTCGATTTATTTCATTTGTCTCACCTACTCTACTCTCAGTTTCTCTCAACGCTTCTTTTGAATTCACTTTCACGTGTTCTGTGTTCCTGGCAAACCTCCAAATAATCATCATTCCAGCATTCATTTATGAGGTCACAATACGAATGACATCGAATTGAAAATATACAGAATAATCAAACTGCGACGATTTGTCAGTTTTTCATCATCATCATCATCGTCCTCATCGTTACTAGGGCCATTTTTGAATCAGTCAACATTTGAAGTCACGTTGCTCAGCAGATTCTATGATGATATGGCTGATTACCGATTATGAGGTGGTACACCACATCATAAATATTTATATTCATCATATGCAACATCTGAAGTATTTGTCGTTCATGTCGAGCATGGAAAATGAACGGGATGGTGTTAGGATTGGGATTGTGAAGGGACAGAAGTGAAGGGAAGGCAAGGGAGGTAGCATTAAAAATCAGTAGAAACTGTGAGTGAGCTGAGTGAGCCCCCAGACACATGTCGGCGTTGCTCAGCTGTGTCGAGTGTGACAAGCGACACACATATTGTCAAAAGACTTGACATCAATTAAACAAACGATTCAAGAGATGTTTTTCAGCTACTTTAAGGAACGAAGTGAAACGTGTTTGGTTTTCTTTTTAAACGTCCGTATATTTATAAACCTTACTTTTAAGGCTCCATCATTTTAAAGGGTCTTTAGTTTGAAAAACTTTTCTGTTTTTAACTTTAAAGTAGGGGAGATTTTAAAATACAATTATTTAAAAATAATAATAAAAGTGATAAAGTAGATATACAAATTTTTTTTTAAACATTGTTTTATTTCCTCATTTTTAATTCCTTTTATAATTTTTTTTTTGATATTTTATCTTCGTGTTATTTTATTTTTTTTTATCTCTTTTAAGATTGGTTATAATTAAAAATCAATTAAGAAACTTTATGATGTATTAATGATTATTATTGAAGTTGTTGTTTTTCTGCTTATTGTTGCTGTTGTTGTTGTTGTTGTCTTATCTTTAAGCAAACCCGAAACAATTAACCTCTGCCAGTCTTTATTTGTATCGATATTAATATCCATAGAGAAGTAAAACTATGGCAACAACACTAAAAATAATTACAACAACAACAATTACAAAAACAACAATTAATTGTCATGCAATTCATATGATCGAATCGATAGGAATTCAAGTTCGTGACGATAATTATGTCGAAAATTGCCGTGTTTAACGATTAGCGATTGTTCTTTAATCGGTTGTTCTTTTTTTACATTGTTGTTTTTCTTGTATTTGGATGGGTTTGCGGTTTAATGCTCTATGAAAGGGTTAATTAAAGTCGTAGTTTAAGGAAAATGTAATCGGCTTTATTTGATGTTTACCGTGAACCTTTTTTCGGTCCTTAAATATGGTCCTTAATTATTATGCCTCACTTTAGCAGCAACGCATGTAGTTTTATAGATGAAAAGTGAATATAAAGTGTTAGTATTGCTGATAAAACTCCAAAATAACAGGACGAAAATGAAAGGAAAGGAAAGGAAATCAGAGGTCATAATAAAAGGGTCGCCATTTCAAAGAACTTCAAAGTGTTGTGGTTCTGTTATTTTGCTGTAACGAAATTCATGCATACGATTAACTAGTTTACCGGAAATACGCGTCAGGCATTACTCATCCTTCTTCTTTCCCGCTCTCCCTTTCTCTATAACACACTGTCGCTCTCTCTCTCTCTCTCTCTCTCTCTCTCTCTCTTTGTCTCCCTCTCTTTCTAACTCTTTCTCACTCTTTGTTGAGTGGCAATCAACAAATCAATTAAGCTGGCATCCGCTTCTGCTCTGTGTTCAAAAGTTCCGAAATGTGATTGAATGAGTGTGAGTTCAAAACTACTAACAACAAAGAATGACAACAACAGTCAATAGGACAGGATGACAAATACACACATGCATCCATGTGTACATATATCTATGCGTATACTGACAAATTGCGGTAAAATTAGGGTTATAAATCGGATTATCTTTTTGAGTGCACACGCCACAAAAAACAAAGATGCAAACCGTGCAGAACAAACCACTTGGCAACACTGACAATTTGAATGTCAGACCAGAGTTAAGATTGGCAACAAATCCCAGGCAAACAGCAACCAGAAGAGGCAACAGCAACACAAACTTCCGAAGCAACACCATCAGCAACAGCATCAGCATCAGCATCAGCATCAGCATCAGCGGCTGACCTCTGCTACCGAAATCAAGCACCGTTTTAAACGACGAGAAGCAGAACATCAAAAGTGGCAGCAGAACGAGAAGCACAAGCAGAAGCTGTGTAGAAACTTCAGCAGATGAAATGAACAAAAATTTTCACGTCGATGGTTAATTTTTGTTTTTCTTTCTTTAGTTTTCCTGTGTTTAATTTGGAAGTATTTATCTTTTGTTGTAGAACGTAGAAATTGTTCTATTTTTCACACTTTTTCACACTAAATAAATAAAAAATTTATTATTTTCGCGTAATTAGCTTAAGACAGTCATATAAAAGAGCTTAAATCGTCTCTTTGAACACTTTGAGTGGCGGTGTGTGATACTCTCCTTCCAGTCTATCTTTCTCTCTCTCAGTCTGCCTCAGTCGTTGTCTCTCTCTATCGCCATCCTAATAACTCTAGAAACTTGTAAACTAGAGCAAGATTCTATTTTTGCTTCCCAGTTGTTGATGGGATGACATGATTTGAAAGTACGG
The DNA here is from genome assembly GCA_943737955.2 of Myopa tessellatipennis. Classification (NCBI taxonomy): domain Eukaryota; kingdom Metazoa; phylum Arthropoda; class Insecta; order Diptera; family Conopidae; genus Myopa; species Myopa tessellatipennis. The sequence goes on along the minus strand of OX031314.1, from coordinate 14,309,984 downwards.
ATGCAAAGTTTCCTTCCATGTGAAAATAGTGGTTGTTGATATTTTGGAAAAGGGAAGAAAGAGAGTGAGAGGGATGGCGATAGAGGAAAACCTTAAAACACATTGAACGAATTTGCTTTCTCTTTTTCCTGCCTGATTTTTTTTTAAAATTACTTAATTGTTGTTTCTATCCACAAGCATTTCGGTCACTGTGCCGCGGTGTGAGTAAAGAACTAAGGGAACGTAATATGAACGAGACCAACATTTTGACCAGACTGGAACAACCACCAACCACCACCACCAACTATTAACCATACCATCACCCATCGCCATCCACCTCCACCCAACGCTGTCTTCAGTAGAAACAACAACAACAACATAATGAAAATAAACCATCAGCGAAACTCCAATAACGCGACTGTTGTTGTTGCTTTGACAGCTCTGTGCTCCTGGTAAAGGGTCCTTCGATATCACTGACACTTCCGGTTGTACTCACTCGCACATCCTTCATCTGCATCGTGTCTGTAAGAGACTAAAAAGGAAACATCCACAAACCCAAAAAAAACCACAAGATCCATGTGAAAGATCTTTATATTTTTTCCCTCTCCCCCTTCCTTTCCTTCCACCTTCTTCCTCCCATATCTTTTGATTTTCTGGTTTCTTTTCGGTTTCTTGGAATCCGGTTGGCTTTCTTTGGTTGTAGTGCTGTTGTTCCTATCATTATTCCTTGTTTTTGTTGTTGTTATTGATATTTGCTGCCACACTCGATTGTCGACTTCCGACTTTTGAGTGTCTTCACCGGATACTCACAGAAATGTTTAAAGGAAGTTGAACACAAAACCACATGCAAAGACACACACACACACACAAAACACATTCACAGGCAGACACACAGAGAGTGAGATAGTGAGTGTGAGAGAGAGAGAGAGAGAGAGAGTGAGTGAGGGTGAGTATGATAGCCAGTACCAATGGAATGCTTGCCAGTGCACATTTAAGCATGTCTGCGTATTTGTACGTGTGTTTGTAATTCTTTGTGTGTATGTTTCTTTGTGTAGCTGAGTGAACTGCTCACAGATACTCTCTTTAAATGAGAACTTGTGCCAGGCGCTCAGAGAATGATGCAGAGTCCAGATTTGCCCCACTTGGCCTTCGTATTTTGCTGCAATCTCTCTGCAGGACGTGCAACGCATTTTGTAACGGTATTAAATGACATCATGTGTCCCGATTTTGTGTGTATGTGGTGTTTGTATTCAGAGTAGTTGTAGCTGTTGTTGTTATTACTGTTGTTGTTGTTTTTTTTTGTCATTTCTTTCAGTTAGTTTTTTAATATTATTTGCATTGAAAATTTCATCATTTTCTTTCATTTTCATTGGTATTTTCTTTATGAACTACAGAATTGCCACCTTGAGTTGAAGTATTCGAATATTATAATTATTATAATTATTATACTTTGACAGTTTATATTTATTTTTATTTATTTTATTATTATAAAACAAAGTTTATTTTTTTTAAACTTTATAATGATTTTTTGTTAACAAATTTGTTGAAAACTGAAAGCAATTTAATTGAAATCTTTTAGTTTAAATTCACTTCGCTTCTGGTATTTTGTCTCTATTTTTAGAAATTTTTTCTCGATATTTTTTAACCGTTTAAACTTAAACTTAATTGATCACTCTCTTTTCCAAATTTTTAATTAATTAAACAATTTTCATTGTTTTTTAGTAATCTTTGATGATTTATAATTTGTTTTATAAATTTCTTTACTTGATTATTTCATTTAATAGTGAGCAATTATTTTGGTTTTTCAAATAAGTTTTACGATTTTGTTGTGTTTTTGTACAAACTTTTAATTGGATACATCAGAAGAGCAGAGTCATGTTTAAAACTGTTCTATAACAACAATGAAAAATAATACAAATTAATAATAAGAACAACCACGATAACAACAACAACAACAATTATTAACAAACGACATGCGATCATGTCAAAAATAAGTACAGAAAAAAGTAGGGAAAGGATTAAAATAATTTAAGGATGCGTTGGTTACACGATGACACGAAAGTCGGTACGAATTCATTTCGTTTCTGTTCTTTTGTACTTCGTTTTTTTTGTCCTTCTTTTTTGTTCTTTATTTTTTTGTTTTTGCTTTTTTTTAAATATTACAAACTTGCAACGTTTCAATTACAACTTTTTTAATCGTAGTTCTTCGGGTTCTTGTTTTAAAATAGTCGCAACTACAGTAACTACAACAACTTTAGTATCCACCGCCACAACAACAACATTAACCACCGTCACAACAACAACAAGTGACATGCAACAAAATCATGACATTTCTTCTCTTTAATATGCATGTCAAAATGTTTATTCTGAAAAATAGGATTTGGGTTTCGATTCTCCTCTTTTTTAAGTTGCTCATCCTTTCATTTCATTCACAAGTTTATTTTTTTTTTTATTTTTAACTTTTGATTTAATGTAATGTAATGTTTTTCTTTATTTTTTTTTAATTATTTATTTATTAATAACACTGAAAAAGTAGAAACAATAAAAATATAGAAATTCGTGGATTTTGCGAGACTTGTTTCTTCGTGGCTTATATCTATACCCCCCACCGCCCCTCCTTGTTTTACACAACCCTCTTTGTCCCTTCTTTTTTGTCTTAATCAGGACCTTCTGAGTCCTTACTCAATCGTTTTACTAGTAGACGTTGTTGTTCTTTCTGTTAAACTCATTTTTCAACTCCATTTAAAGACTTCATTTAAAACTTATTCTTCATGAAAATTTGGAGGCTAAACTTTTGCGCTTTCCTGTCGATTATTTTTCCCTAAATCATGTCTTGAAAGTTCAACGGAAATGTTTTTTCTTTTCCTATTTAATTCTTTGTTGTTTGTTTTTGGATTTTTGTTCTATTTTTCGCCTTTGTTTTTGTGACTTATTTTCATTTATTTAAATGACAACACTTTGTTTAAGAAAAGGTAGCAAATCAACAATAATACGAAAACCCGAATATCCTTCTTGTTCTTCTTCTTCTTGTCGTTCAAGTCGAAGTCGAAGTTTCACCGAATACGTTAAGAAGTAAATGTCCAAAGTTTTGCATTTCCGTGGAATTGCGATTCGTTGCTTGGACAATTTATACTGTCAGCGCGCATTGCGGATATCATTGACAAATATATATACAATATCCAACAACAACACGTACAACAACAACATATACAGCAACAACATATACAACAACAATACATACAATAACAACAACAGCAAGGAAGATATTATCATTGTCCCATTAAGCACATTAAATTTCCATATTTGGAGCATTCCATACTTAAGCATTGAAAAATCATCGTTTTACCTCAACAATATTATTGAAGAAAGATTAATCGAGGTGATGAGAGACATACGGGAGACAGAGAGATAGAAAGAAAGAGAGAGACAGAGAGTTACGTATTGATGTGATTTACTCTTTGATTGTTTTGGTTGTTGTTGTTCTGTTGTCCAATATTGGTGACATTATTGTACTTTTAGTTTACTTTTTTTAATATTTGTATTTCATTAACTTTTGTAATTTAAACTAGATATTAAATTTAAAGGTTTATTGAACTTAACGAAATTCGAATTGAAACTCATGGAATGTTCAGTAAACAACCTGATCCACATGATAGGAGAAACTGAAATTATAGAAAAAAAAATTGAAATTCAAATCCAACACTTTTTAAACACAGACACACACACACACATACTCATATGTACATAATCTCCAAAACACACTCATAAATATGCTTATGTACTTATATTTTTCTTATTTTTAACATGTGTGTGTTCAAATTAAAATATAACGAAAAACAAACACAAATCGTTTTAAAGACAAGAAAACAACAAAAAAACCAGGCCAAAAACTGATTAAAACTGAATAAAACAATAATGTTGCATACTTTTAGGGAACAATCAAGGGAACGAAGGCTTGCGTTAGTCCAGGTTTCTTCTTTATTTAATCAATAAAATTCAAATGAAAAACACACCAAACCAACTCTTGAAAGAAAAAAGAAGAAACAACAACAATAATAATATAACAACAACAACTTCACAAGATATTTTCACCCTTAATTCAATTTTCTGATGTATTATTTACACGTTGCATTATCGTCTTTGGATTACCAGAGGCGCTCATCATAAGTCGACCCCCTTCAACAGCATCAACCCGCCTCCCCCTGCCACTCCCACTCGTTCACTCTTGCTGCTTCTGTGTCTGTTTCTTCTGATTTTTTCTGCCGTCACTCTTCGACTTTTTTCGACTTTAGTGGCCTTTTGATAAATCTTAAGAATCAACAAAAGCTTCTGTTGCTCATTCTTTCACTGCCGCTGTTGCTGGTGCCGCTGTTGTTGTCGATGTTAAGCTGCCAAAGTAGCAACAACAACATATAATCCTTTACAAGTTTTGGGATAAAAATCTTACAAGATGCCAACATTACAACAACCTTAAAGAAGAGAAAAAAAACACACCAAAGAAAAGCTAACAAAGCAAGAAAATCAAAAAACTACCTGTTGCTGTAAAGAGCCAAAAAAGTAAACCTGCTGAAGCGGTTAAAGTAAACCAAAGCCCCTAAAATTAGTTTTAAGAAAACCTCCTTCAAAATTAAAGTCGAATAAAATTGTTTAAATATTTGGTTTACTGTATTGTGATGTACTTTATTTTAGTAGACTTTATTTTACATAACTTAATTTATATACATATCTTATTTTGGTAGACTTTTTTATGATAAGCTTTATTTTGTGTACTTTATTGTATATATTGTACTAAATTTTGGATGTTTTTAAAATAAGCCCCAGACGAGCATGAAATCTGATGAAGCAAACTTTTCTGAAATAAAAACCAAAGATAGCAACAACCGAATCAGATTCTCTCTCTCTAACAACGCCCTTTCTCTCCCTCTCTCACACTACCCGTTCTCTCTCTCTCTCTCTCTCTCTCTCTCTCTCTCTCTCTCTCCCCCGATGATTTTTAGATGAATGATAAAGTTTTCCGTTTGACATATTTTCCGGTCAAATTAATTTGAAAACACTTGAAAATGATTTGAAAACTTTTTTGGGTTAACTAACAACAACAACAATTGCTGGTGTTATTTTTATTCATGTTGATGTTGTTGTTGTTGTTGTTGTTGTTCTCATCACTGTTGGGTGTCAAATTTATAAACTGATTGAGAGAAGAATATTTGTCTGTTGTGACTGGATTTCAATATTTAGAAGAAATACATATTTGTAATATGTACATATTATTAAGTCTAATAAAACGTATAAAATTATAATTTCTATTTACCAAAATTAATTATTAAAAGAAGATGAAAATTATTATAATTTTTTTCCAATTTTTTTCATTAAATAAAAATTAAAAATACGAAAAGACTCATATTTAGAACAACAGAAAAAAGTAAACTTCGAAAACAACAAATAAAAAAGAATAAAAAAAACTCTCTCTGAAGTACAGGGAAAAACTCGAGTGTAATGAAAGCTGCTAATTTTAATCTCTTGAAATAACACACACAAAACAAAACATACAACAAAAAAGACAAAAGACCTCACTAACAAAACATATAACAACAACAGTAAAACAACATACACTTGAACACTGTTCCGTTTTAAACGGTTTAATATTCAAGTGCAACTTTTAGAGTGTAAAAAAGAAAACCAGCAGCAGCAAAAAAGTGCCCTTTAATAGTAGTTACGCTTAATTATCAAAGGCTACTTGAAGCAACAACAAAAAAGACGAACAACAAATTTACAAGGTGTTTCTAAACAAACAAAAATGTGTTACTTTTGTTGTTGTGTTAGTTTCTTGTTATTGTTTTATACCGATTACAAAAAAATAACCCTGTACTTTTTTTACTTCCTTCGAAGAGACATGATCAGAAAAAATACTATGATGAAAAAATTCAAATAACAACAAAAGTAGGAGTACAAAATAATAATAGAACAGTAACTTAAGATAGATGGATACAAAGAACAGAAGAAAGAATAACCTAGAAGATACTTTATACGGTATGATATGAAGAAAAACAATGAAAGTTTCTTTGCCTTGAATAAATTCTTGAATGATAGAGTGCATGAATAATAATAATAATAGTAGAGGTAGTAGTAGAAGTAGAAATGTTTATATTCCGTTCTTCCGGGATTTTTTCTAGTAGTTGAGGTATATTATTTGGTAACACAAAATATAAATCAAAGTAATTAATTACTTAATACGAGTACGACGGTTTACTTCAATGGTTTCTGCATTATTTTTATTAATATTGAAGTAATTGAGTAGAGTAAAGTAAATTATTAGATATATTTATACGATATTTAGTTCCAATGCGACTGATTCGCAAATATAAAATGTTCCTTTTTGATCGCATGGAAAACAGCGATTTTTTTTATTCATCACAAAGAAATGTCTCAGAGTAGGCGGTCAACCACGCCCAATTCCTCATAAATTACTCAATAGCGTCCGTATGTACTTATAATAAATTTTTGAACCTCCGTAATAATGTGCTTAATATTTTATATATGGTGGGCCATCGGCTGGTTTCTTTTTGATTTTTTAATCAAATATTTAATTCGCAAAGAGCGCAGCCTACGGTTCAACCTTTATAATAAAAATCTCGGCTACTATCTTTCTTGTACAGAAAATAACATTCTCATCTTGTTCTTTCTTTTTATCTTTGATTTCCACAGATTGCTCTGCAACACAATTCAGATGCCGCTCCGGCGAGTGCATCGAAGGCCACAAACGCTGTGATAACCGACGCGACTGTCCCGATGGCGACGATGAGGACGATAACTGCGGTGAGTCTATGAAAAGAAAAAAACGAAATGTTTTTGTATATCTTTTTATTTGTAGAAAAATATTTTGTGATTATTTTTTTACACTTTTTAGTTTGATTTACTTTTTTAGTACATTTTTAGTACATACAGTACTAAAAAGTTTTCGTTTTAGTGGTACATTTTTAGTACCTGTACATTCTAGTCCATTTTTAGTATACAATTTTTTATACTTTTAATTTATTATAATTTTTAGTTCAATTTTTCAAGTTTATATTTTATTTTTTTAGTTATAGTTTTGAATGGAAAATTGTAACTAAAAGCTTTAAAGCTGCTATCGCTGCTATAATATGATGGCTTACTTTATAATTAAGTTGTTTATAATAATGTACATTATGGAATATAATATAATATCTAAATTCGTATTTATTTTAGAAGAAATTTATTTAGAAAAGTTTTTTAATTTGTAGTGTATTTTTTTAATTCTAATTTTTAAGTTTCCTTCCTTTTTAGCGTACTTTATTTTGACGATTTCTTTTAAGTTTCCTTAACATCTACAAATATATTATTCCTTTTTATATATAATATTTTATACTTGATACTTTTATATATATTATTGTAATAATAACTGTAACTGTTGTGAACTTGTATTTGAGTACTTTTTCGGTGCCTACTAATTTGAATTAACCCACTTTTATTCCACTAACTTATGTATTTATGTACATATGTATGTCTTGCAACTGGATTGATTACTGACTAATTATCAACAATATTTCGGGTGCCAAATTTTTTTGTGGGAATTACAACCAACAACACTAATAAATAATCGTAACCGTAACCATAACCGTAATCGTAATCGTAACCTTAACCCACTCTAAACTACGAACATCCAAAAACAAACACCGTCAATGAATCCCGCCCAGCTACGGAGTGTAGCAGCATCGAGTATCAGTGCCGCGATGGCCTGCGTTGTATCACCGAGTCACAGGTGTGTGATGGTGTGAAAGACTGTCAAGATGGCGACGATGAGGAGCGCTGCGATGGAAGTAAGTATAGCGGTCGTATACGAGTTGAAAACTGTCTCTTTTCTCTCTCTCTCTATCTTTCTGTTTCTCTTTCTCTCTTTCAAAACTAAATATCTTTCTCATTTATCTACATTAATCTTCTTATTCACATGCTTTCATTCCAAAAAAATGCGAACTAATAAATCGAAAAAAAGTCATTCCACAACTCAAGTATTTCTGTCCGAAGGGGAAATTCACCTGTCGAGACCTTTCTTGTATATCGATTATTAATCGTTGCGATGGAAAAGTCGATTGTCCCAGTGATCGTTCGGATGAGGAAGGATGTCGTATGTTTGTGTGATGAATTATTTTGAAAAATTCACCAAATATTAACACCAAATATATATTTTTCTCTCTTTTTCTCTCTCTCCATACTCCTCTTTTTTGGTTGTCTCTCTCTCTGATTGGTGTTTACATATTCGATATACTCTACTCTGTGTTTATAATTTATAAAATGACAATCTGTCATCCTTGAAAAACTGTCACATTCGGAAACGCTCATTCTTCAAAACTAAAATCCAATACCACGACGGTCAAACTACATCAAATCGAAACTGTCATCTGTCGAATCACTTTACGACTGTCATTTGTGTAACTACATCGAAACTGTCATCTCTTCACTTACATTGCAACTGTCAAACTAACTGATAAACTGTTGAAACTGTCGTCTGTCAAACTACCATACAAATCAATCAAAACAAAAAGCTTGCCTCTATGAAAAGTGGCAATGCGACGATGGCACCTGCATCTCCAAAGAGCTTCGCTGCAATGGAAACATCGACTGTCCCGAGGATGTTTCCGATGAGCGTCATTGTAATGGTGAGCTATTTAAAGCAACAACAAGAAATATTTAAAAATCAACAAATCTTTAAAGATCATATTTTGGCATTAGAATAGAACTCAATTATAGTGTTATTCAAACTTAGAAAATAGATTCACAAACCTTATAAAATCACAATCACGATTACGATAAAGGTGACTATAGAAGAAAACATGACAGAGATCATGTCAGAGGTAGGTAAGCATGTCTATTGAATAACTCAAAGAAAAATTCCAATTAAATTAAAGTTTCACTTAAATCTTGATGTGAACTTTTCGGTTTTTCTCTTTTTTTTCAAAATTCTTGTGTTATTCAAAAAATGTTTATGTTTTTAAAATCTTATTTTTAAATATATTCCTTTTTTCAAACTTCTGTTCGACGAAATAGATTTTTTGTTGTTGTTTTAATGATTCATCTCATCTTCAGTTTTATTTCTCTGGGTGAACATATTTTTAACCGCTTCTTAGATCTTCCAAAGATCTAAAAATTCAAATCTCATCAAATTTTACTTGATTTTTTTTCACAAGAATATATCTGAGAGAATATACATATAATATAAAAATGGAAAAATGTAATACATAAAATAATCTTTCTCACCAGGAAATTAAATCCGTGCGAATAAATATTCTGTTAACGTTTTCCTTTGTGAACGCATTCCGTCAGGGACTGAAATAAGCTCAGCTTTCAACTACGATACACTCTAGTTGCAAGTCACTCACTCATGCTCACATGATACACTAAGAAAAGTCGATCGATTGAACGAACCAAAGGAAAAGTAAATTTTATATTCATTATAATAAAGACATGGAAATTTAAACTTAAGAATCGTAGAGATGGAAAATTTAACACAGAAAATCTATAAAGAAAAACCTTGTATGACGTGTATTTTTTAAAAGTGGGCGAATTATCATCTGAAACTCCTAATAGGACAGATAATGGTCAAAAGTAGGCGAATCACGCCCATTTATTTTGAAGTACTATCTTAATCTTTGGGAGTACGTTGTTCGATAATTAAATTTTGTCGTAATCGTATTTATATAATAACGTGTTAAAGAAATTCTTTAAATTCTAATACAATGCTTCAAACGGTTTTTTACAGTGTACATTCTGTTTATATGAAGATCTGGGTGACTGTCTGTCTCTCTTTCTGTCTGTCCATGTCCATGCTGATGTCTAGCTGTCCATTTCAAGTGGACTGTCATCGTCGGCAAAGTCTTGTTCTTTAATTTTTGTAGCATTTTTTCGTATTTTTTTCATATCACTTTATACACCAGTATGTATGAGTATATTATTTGAATTCATTGTCGTCGCTCTTGTAGTTGTTGTTGCTGTTGTTATTTGTTATTGTTAGTTGTCGCTACTGCAATTGTTATGCACTCGTCTGTAGAGTGATAAATTTGCATATCACAGAGAATCACCGGCTCAAACGCGACTGCACCACAATAACAACAACAACAATAAAAATAAAAGTAGCATAAACAACAACAACGGCATCTCGCATACTCACCACCAAATCGGTCGCAATTAATTAATTTTCAGTACTGATTTCCTTGAATATTTGATTTGATACTGATTTCATTACATTTACATCAGCGCGTTGCCAACTGAATATTATTTAGATTTAATTTATTTAATTATTTATTTATGTTGTTGTTGCTGTTGCCTTGTTTTAACAACTTTATTTCAATTTTTGCGGTTGTTGGGTGGCATTTAAATGCGATGAACCACCTGACTTCGTCCATTTATAAATATTACATTCAAAGTGTTGCGTTGCCACACCTCGATATGTCTCCCGACGCTTGTCATGCTGTTTGTCACGCGGCTTGTCAACTCTGGCAACACCTTAGATTGGAGACGTAAGCTTGTTTAACTTGCCGTTTTTAATATGCTTGATTCAGCTCTGATTTTTATTGAAGTCATTTTCTATTTTCTTTCTCTTTTTTGATTTTTTCAAAATGTCTGACTTTTTGACATTTAAAGAGAAAAGGTTTTCTCCTGACTCACTTTCAGTTTTCAACTCTTCAACACTGCAAACATGTTCACTCTTTCATGTCCCAATTTTTCAGTTCTTGTTACTAAATTTTTACCAATCTTGTTCTCCTCTTTCGATCTTCCTTTCATCAACTTTTCATTTGCTTTTACATTGTAATTTTTTCCCATCTCATTGCTAGTTTTAATCATCTCAAAAAAAAAAATTCATCGTATTGAAATAATCTTTAAACTTCTTTTCTTGTTTTTCAACTAATATTTTTTGTAAATTTATTTATTATATGTATACATATGTATGTGTAGTATATGTACATATGTACGAGTATATATCGAATATTTATGTATAAGTGTATATGTTTTTCTTCACTTTTGGCGTTGCCACCAGGTGGCGATTATTGCATGTTCAATGAGTTCCAATGTGATAATGGCCAATGTATACCATATCGTGAATTGTGCGATAATATATACGATTGTGCCGATTATTCAGACGAAAAAGATTGCGGTAAGTTTTTCGTTGTTATTCGTTTTCTGTGTCTCCTGTCTCTCGGTCTCTTTCTCTTTTTCGGTATCTGTTTCTGTTTTGGGTTTGGTTTTATTTTTATTGTAAAAAATTTGGAAAAATATTCAAACTCTGTTTAGATTGTCATTAACATACATATTATATAATAAATATTAAATAAAAGATTTCATTTTTATAATAAAATTAAAAAATAATTTGCTTTAAAAATTAAATTAAATAATTTACAGATAATTAAATACAGAAAGAAAATAAGTTTAACATAATAAAAATATAAATTATTAAGTTAATCGAATTGGCATATAAATAAGAAAAATTACGAATAATTAAATAAAATAAAATAAAGAAAACTAACAATTTACAATAGTTTTTAAAGAAATATTTAAATACAGAAATATGTTTATATATTAAAACTAATCGTAGAAAAGGAAATAATAAAGGATAAAAAATATTATAATATAAGAAAAATAATAAAAAAAAATTATAAAAAAATATTAAAAAATATTATATAAGCAATAAAAATTAATTGATTAAAAAATATAAAAAATTAAATAAATTTAAATTTTAAAAATTTTACAAAAATATCAAAAATAATACAAATCATTAGAAATTTTATGATAAATACTAATAAAAATAGTAAAAAGTTGGTGTTGGTTTATTTAACAATTTTGTTAGTCGATTTTTTTAATCAAAACTACTGTCAATTGAAAAAGTGATTTAAACTGATTTCAAATTTAATTATTTAAATTTTTAGGAATATTTTTTAATTCATACTAATTTTTTTCATGAGTCAATACCTTTTGTAGTAATTTTTTTAGGCAATTATAAGCCAGATTTGAGCAATTTTTTCTAGTCAATAGTTTTTAGTCACAGTTTTAGTCCCATTTTTAATCAAATTTGTTGGTTTAGTAGAAGCGTATTTATGTATTAGACTTATTTATTTATTATATATTCAATTATTAGAAACATTTTAGACAAGTTTTTAGATAGTGTTTAGTTAGTTAGTATTCAGTCAAAATTATAGAGATTCATTAGTAATTTGATTTTGATTTGACAATTGAAATTACAAATTTATTGTATTGTATTAAATTATTACAAATTTACAAACTTTTTTAAGTTTTTTTACCGTTTTTGGTCAAATTTTAATCTTTTCTTTCTTCCTTTTTTTGTTAAATCCTTTAAGCAAAAGCTATTAGTGAAGTGAAAGCTTTAATTGTTTTTCTATATTTTTCAAGAGCACTTACAGCTATTATTAAAATATAATTTAGTCAGATCAGGTCATTCTCAATTAGAATAAATAAACAGTTAGTTTTGTTAGTTACTCAATTCTTCGTCAGTAGCTTTTGTGGTTTAATATTATTATTAATTAATATTCATTTAATATTATTATATGTTTTCTCTTAAGTAACGAAAATTTTTATATGTAAAAAAGATGATGTTATTAATTTTGCGGTGTTGGTTGTTTTAACAACTGAAAAAATACCCAAAAATCTACTACATTTTTATCGTTGAATCAAAAAATATAATGGCAGTTTTTTATAAAGAAAGCAGATCGTAGTAAATGATAACTTTTGATGGTTTCAATGTTTGCTATTTTATTCTGTACCAATTTGTGTATTTTTAAAAAAGTACTTGAAAATAACCTTTACTGCTTTATTCTTTTATATTACTATTGAAAGTGCAAATTTCCTATTCTTAAAGTTCCGTAGACAGTTTTTACTACTATTTTCTACACTACTTTTTTTCTACTCGTACTACTACTACTACTAAAGTACTACGTACTTTTTTCGTACTACGGTGTTGGTGTTTCTTTGGAATCTCTGCAGCTGCATAGATGTGTGTTTAGCGCTTTTTCTGTGTTCTTGACTGGTATATAGAAAAATTATGTGTTTTTCAAAATTTACATTTTTTAATTAATTTTTTTTCTACTTCTTTTTTCAAAATTTCTTTTATTTTCGTTTGAAACAAAATAAAACAAAATCTCCTGTGTTGTGGTTATGGTACGAAATCTACTACCCTACGACTTCTACTACTGCTACTACTACTACTACTACCAATGCTACTATCAACAACAACGACAATAATCCAATAAAAAACTAATCCATGCTTATACATAAAATAAATGAATGAATGAACAATTAAAATGAATTGAAAACGACTCGAATTTCGATTTACGTGGATTTTGTAAAAATATAACTAATAAATTTTAACCAAAAAAAATATAACACAAAAAATGTCAACAATAAAAAATATTTACTAAAAACTTTATTACTAAAAATCTATTAAAAATGGAAATGGAATAACTAAAAATTGTAAAATCAAAATGATTTCCTATCAAATGTGCCGAATCACATCAGATGCCGACGACTTCGAACGCAATCGTTTCGACAACAACGAAATCATTCGCGTCTACGGCCAGCATCCGGCGCACCGGCCACGCCCCGCTACTTCCGCTCCTCCGCGACTACACGCACTCGATGAACACGACTATAAAGTCTACCAACCGACGGTGTATGAAAAACATGGCATCTGCGCTCCGAATCAGTTCAAGTGTCTGAATGCGGTGTGCATCCCACTGCATCTGCGCTGTGATGGTTTCTATCACTGCAACGATATGTCCGATGAGATGGGATGCGATCAGTTCAAAGATCACGCCGGAAGATTGACGACGTTAGCGCCACGGCGGCGGCCATCGTTTGAATCCACCACCGAAGCACCAACGAATTTAGAGCGATCCACGACATCGAGGAGTATAAGCAATATAACAACAACACCAACAACAGCAAGAAGCAGAACAACAAGAATACCTTCAATAATAACAACAAAACCCTCTAGTATGAGTTCCACTGATGGTGATGGTGGGGGGGTGGTCATGGTCATGATTGAAGGGTTTTGAAATTTGGCGCACTATAAATGTTGGGTTCATTTTTTAAAGCTTTCTTTGTGTTCTGATTTCGTTGCATGTTTGTAGTTGAAGCGAATGAAAGCACAAAAAGAAGAAAAAAATTCGGATCAAAATTAATAATGGACCACACAAAAATGGTTCATGATGCACGATGTATTTTGACACAATTCCTGATGCTTTAAGAATAATGAATTCAAGACGACTTTGTTAGTTAAAAATTAATTTTAATAAAAATAAATAGAGGTCAATCATGGAGGACAGTGCTACCGAGTTAAATTTTTTTAAATCCAATCATTGCACGCATTTTTACAAATAAATTCCGGGTCTGAAGTTCGAAAGAATGTGCAAATATGTTTAATTTGGTTGTTTACATTTTTATTTCATAATTGAAGTCAATATTTTTTGGCATCAAAACCATTTTCATTATCATTGTTATTCGCTTCGCAGCATTTTATTAGTGAATTAGTTTTATTAGTTAAATTTATTACTTTGAAATTATTTATTAATTCTTAAGTAATCAGTACATTAATTTAGTTCAAGTTATTTATTTTATTTCATCTTATTTCTATTTCCTTTTGTTGTTTTTTTTTAAATGAATTTTCAAATTTTTACATTAAATTATTATAGTTCATATACATAATTTATTTTTTATTTTAAAATTAAGAATTTTTTTTATTTTTTCATTAGTTTTTATTTTTTTCCATTAGAATTAATATAATTGTATATAATAATTATTATATTATTATAATTTATATATGTATATAATATGTATTAATAGAATTTCATTAAATTTCATTTAATTTCATTCACTACTTTTGAATTTAACTTCCATTTGAATTTAATTTAAATTTCTTTGGAAGTTCGTTTCATTTGAATTTATGTTTGCATTTCTTTTGAATTCAATTTAAATTTCTTTTGAATTTCATTTTCATTTGTTCTGATTTAGTTTCATTTTTTTTAAATTTAATTTTCATTTCACATTTTTATTATATCGTCTTTTTACTTTTTCTTTATACATAATTACAATTTTTCATTTACTTCATTTAAATGTGTGTTTAAATGATTTTTATAATTCATTTTCCAATACAAACCATTTTCGTTAAATAAATGTTTTCATTCTTTTCCATTATTTTCATTTTTCTCATCACCTTTTCAAACATGACACAAACATTTTTTCGCTTTCTGTCTGGGTGTCCAAAAAAATAACCATGTCCAATAATTTCAACAACAACCACCCACAACAAACAATGAAATGGTGCAAAACAAAACTCAACGAAATCATACCGTAGGCAACAACTGCATTGAAAACATCGAGTTCGCATGCGCTAATGGTCAGTGTTTGCCGATCGAGAGCGTCTGCGATGGCGTTCCCGACTGCTCGAGACGGGAGGATGAGGAGGAGAGGTTATGTACGTGCACCAGCGATAAGGTAAGGCGATTAAAAACAACAATAACAACAGCAACAACAAATAATGACAACAACAATAATAATAATATTGTAAATACATAAACAATATATAAACAATATATAAACAATAATTTAAACAATAATATAAACAACAATATAAACAACTATATATAGCAACTTTAAAATTAATATAAAAAAATTCAAAATTACACAAAAAATATTTATTAAAACATTAAAACATATTATTAAAACATTTATTCAAATATGCATAAAAATATTCATAAAAATGTTGATAAAAACGTTCATAAAAATCTATATAAAGAAATGTTCATGAAACAGTTAAAGGCTCTAAAACACAAAAACGAAAAATCAAATTTTAATTAATTTCTGAAATACTTGTACTGAAACTTGTCCTCACCTCCCCCCCAAACCCTTTCTTCTCCCTGCACCTTCAACACTCGTACAGTTCAAATGTTTACGTGGCGGTGGCTGTATACCAAAAACTCAGGTCTGCGATGGCAAAACTCAGTGCAAAGATGGCAGCGATGAGAGCACTTGTCGTAAGTACCACCCAAAAAAAAAACAAAAACATCAAAACCCAAAAACAATAAATCAACTGAAACTAGTAGTTTTATTAAAACCTACTACAATTTTAGTAAAATTTAGCAAATATTGAGTAAACTGATCGTTTTAGTAGTTTGTTTTTTATTAACTAAATCGTATTGTTGCATGTTCTGTGATAGTTTGTTATTTGTCATTTGTCGTCTGCAGTTATGCTAAGTATCGTCTTTAATATTTAAGTAATTAAACAAGATACATTTTAAAAGGTTGCACGCTACAAGATGCATGAGTGACACTACATAAAACACTTAATTTAAAAGTCTGCGTTAGTGTGAAATATTGATTAGTTGATTAATTATTGTAGTTAACTTTATTTGAGTGGTTTAAAACCTCTCAATTTACAATAGTATTTCAACCCTATCTTAATGTTAATCTTAATTTAGTTCATCTGTATTTCTGTGTTACTTCAGATACTTTTTAATTTATTTTAAATAATTATTTATAATAATATTAGTATATTAATAATTATTCTTATTTGTCTTGGTAATATTATAATTATTATTATTATTCTAGTTAATATGGGAGTAGAAATTAAACAATTGCCAATCGCTGTCTACTACTTTCTCCCATCTGAGGCAATTTCGATTTCGCTCTCGAAAATCTTTCATTCAGGCTCTCAATCGTATAGAAACGACGAAACATGAGATACCTCCAATGATGCTACAATCTCCTCTGTTTGTCTCCGATCTTCTTCGAGTAATACTTATAATTCTTTGTCTTCGAATCTTTTTTGTCGGTTCAAAACTTGGCTTTCTTCTACGCTTAAATCTCCATCCTTGAAACTTCGAAACCACTCCCTACATTTTATCAGTTGAGGTAGTGTCACCAAAAACTTGGATCGACAAGCATTCGATGGATTTCAGCCGTAAAATGCATAAAAATCCTTTTATGCTGAATTTCTCAGCTAGTAGTCCAGATCTAAGTTGAAGTTTGGTTTTCGTTTTTACTGTAATAAAAATCGGCCCACAATAAAAGGGGGCCGATTCATCCGAAAACTGAATTCTGAATTTTTATTTACGGGTGTAGGGTGTATTTGTTTGTATTGTTTCTATTATTATTATTATATTTTTGTAAACAGTTTAACAAAAATTCATCAAAGTTGGAACTTAGAACATGAAGTGAGGAAGTTGCGCTGGAATGATTTTTCTACCTCATTTCTTGTTCTATCTTTTCACCATTTTCAATCTCTTCAAAGCGTCATAAGTCTGTGAAAAGGAAACTCCTCAGAGGAGGTACCTCTATCTACTCATTAGTAGACCTTAATAACTGATAAAACTTAATAATTGATACCTGTATGAAATCTTGTTCTCAAAAACCTTCAATTATTACATATTTTTATTACAAAATTTTGTTTTTGTTGTTACATTTATTACAAGCATTTATTCGAAATTCTTTTTCAAACATAACACCATGCTTTTTATTTAAATTATTTATTACCGTGTTTCTTGGTTTATTTTTGACCCTCTTATTTGATTGATGCATTTTTCAAAATTTAAAATTAAAACCAAGCAATTTTTCATTAACTTGTTTCCACAATTAATTATTCATTAATTCATTCCACCATCATTCCATTCATCTATCCATTCCATCGATTGTTCTTTATTCCAATGATTGTTTTTTAGTTAATCGATTGTTTTTAGTTAATCGATTAATTTTAAGTTAATCGTTAATTCTTTCTTCCTTTAATTTTTAGATTATCTGTATCATTAATCATTATTTTTCTACATCATTTCTATATCATAGATTTCTCATATCTATTTTTCTCTATCATTTACATTTTCTCTCTGTACCTCGTCCTCATCTTCTAGGTTTTCATGCCAAATACAATACAAGTAGACCCCTAGGTGAATGCTTAAGTTATCAGTACCAGTGCGCCGACGGAATCTGCATATCGGGCTACAAACGTTGCAACAGCATAACCGATTGCTCAGATGGTTCGGACGAACTGAATTGTCCTCTGAACTATGATGATACAAACTACGGTATTGAAACAGCACATTGCGAATTATTGATAGAAGAAACCCTGAAAAAACAAAAAAATAACCCGCCTCTGTTCCACCCACAACACAGTCCGCACAAGAGTTGTGTTGTACTATATTCAGTTCCACTAATAGAACAAATCTCACCACCAAACATAGCAAGCAAACTACTGGTATCGTACTTTATTGTGGCCCAACCTGCCACACCCATACATCACCCAACGATTTAGTTTCTAGTCCTCTAACCTCTTGATTTCACTAACTCACTTCCATACATATAGCAGCACCGCCCTCAGTCTGAATAAGCAGCTCGGTGCCTTATATAAATACAAATAAGTCGAGTTTTAATCCTTAAGCTTAACCTTAAGTTTAGTTATTAGCTTAAGAACCTTTAGTAATCTAGATCCTTAATAACTGTGAAAAACTTGAAGAGCAATTGAAACCGTGATTTAACTATGATGTTTATATACCTACTCATATAATTTTCTTTTACATTTTTACATCTTTACACCGTTAAAACAAAAACTTACATCTACACTTCAAAACGACAACAACAACATCCACATCAATACATCTACATCTCTAACGTACAACAACCTCGTAATTCTTCAATGATCTTCATTTACATCAACGTATCTGCGTCTGCATTGCCACATCTACGCAACTACATTAATGATTCCATATCTATCGTATATCTACACCGGATATACATTTGTACATCGCTGTATCTACACTTATACATCTTCATAAATTACCTTGCATATACACCTGCGATTCTACCAATTAACTCTATATCTATAACTGCATCTACATACATCCACATGTCCATCTTCATTTACATATCTACATCTACATCTACATTTATATCTACATCTACACCTACCTCTTCATATCCATCTACATCCCCATCTACACCTACATCTACATCTACATATCTACATCTATGTACGTCTACGTCTACGTCTATAATCTACATCGTCATTGCCATCTCTGCGTCTAATCATAGCAGACTTTGAGCCCGAACAAACTCTCAGTGATTGCGATATTTATGAGTTTGAGTGTGATTTCTCTCAGTGTCTGCCGATTGAGAAAAAATGCGATGGTTTCCCTGACTGTGATGATGAAACGGACGAATTAGATTGTCCTCCATTCACAGGTAAAACAATCAATTTATACTTCTTACAATTTACACGAATGCGAATGTGATGCACTCAGTTGAACATCTAACGATTATACTATATATTTAATTAATTAATTAATTAATTAATTTGAGTGATTCACTTGAGTTTTGGTAAATGAAAAATGCAAAACAAAAGACCTACAGAAAAAATCGAGGAGGTTTTACTAACTAACTTTTAAGTAGATGTTTTTATATTTTAAACAACTTTTTTTTATATTTAAGAACTAAAGTAATAACAAATTGTTGATTTATTACTATATAAACAACTTAGTTCTTAGTTCTTTAGTTTTTTAAAAGTTTATGTTTACTTTCTTAAAAGTTTTCTCTTCAAAAATTGATCGACAATGATTTCTGCTCGGAACCTCTTTTGAAGCCTCTTCATTAACCTCGTAACAAAGAATGGAAAAACTCGCACTGCTTTTATGTTTTTCTCTCTTCTTTCCTACTCGATTTTCAATTCCCTTTGTTACTTGTTTTTGTAACTTGTTTTATGTTGCACATCATCTCTTTGCTTATTATTATTATTTGTCCATCAGCATTGTTGTCATTTATTTGTACCGATTCTCCCACAGAACATTGTCACGACTTCGAATTCGAGTGCGATACAAACTATTGTATCCTACGCGATCAACAGTGCAACGGAGAAGCTAATTGTAACGACGGCACCGACGAGAAAAACTGCACAGAATGTAGTCACGGTGCTTTTCTGTAAGAGACCGTATATTCCTTCCATCCTTACAAAATGAAAAACTTTTGGTTAAAAATTTAATTTAGTTTCTTTAAAAAAAAAGAATTTTGATTGGCTAAAAATTACAATATTTTAAGGAAAAAGCCAAATGGAGCCAATCATTGGTACTTACTCATCATATATTTTCCAATACTTGAGTTACTTTTATTTAATATTTTTTTAATAAATTTAAATAAAGTATGACTAAAAAACACTCTCCTTCCTTCTTTGAAATAAAATTCCCGAAACTAAATTAAATTTTTTTAAACCAAAAGTTAAAAGATGTTATTTTAAAACAAAGAGCAACGGAACAAACATTACATTTAATAACTCGTTTATTTTTTTCTCCTACATTTAAACACACACACTACATCGATCGCTCCATATAAATTCAACTCATCTCATTGCAAAATATCACGACGTTACCTACTACACTATATTCATTCGAAAACACACCCGCGCGCGTTCACATCTACAATACCAATCAACACCATCAATGCCACATCCACATCCGCAAAACCCCACCCACAAATCAATTATAATCAATTGATCTTTATTCGAAAAACGAAAACCGGGAACCATCGTTAATATGCTTGCAATTAAATAAAAAGTTGCAACACTGGCGAATGTATACTCAACAGTTTTCGCTGCGATGGACGCGCCGAATGCGCCGATGAAAGCGATGAACAAAACTGCGGTAAGTTTCTTCAGGTGGCCATGCTTTACATAACGTAAAGAGATATTTATACTAGCTTTAGTATAATAATACTTTACTTTGTACATCTAGAAAACACTACATCAGTATTTACAATCCGTAGATCAATTCGTTCGATCAGTCAGAAAAAACCCTCTGTAGATATAGAAAATGTTCTCTAGATCACAGAAATAATCTGCAAATCTAAGAAATAATCTTCAGATCTATAAAATAATCTATTAATCAAGAAACTCTTTTTGGATTTACTGAACATTCTCTTATTCTGAAAAATACTCTATTGATCTAGGAAATGCTCTGTAGATCTGGAAAATACTCTCTAGGTCTCAATAATATTCTATAGGTCAAGGAAATAATCTTCAGATCTATAAAATACTCTGTAGATCAAGATTTAAACTCTTTGTGGATTGACTGAACATTCTCTTATTCTGAAAAATACTCTATTGATCTAGGAAACAATCTGTACTTCTATAAAATACTCTGTTGGCCAAGATTCATATTCTGTAGAATACAATTTATATCCTGTAGATTTACTGAACATCCTTTAATTCTGAAAAATACTCTGTTAATACGCTCTAGGAAATAATCTTCTGATCTATAAAATACTCTGCAGATAATAATTTAATATAGTTTTAGTGTAGTTTACCTGAACATCCTGTTATTCCAAAAATTACATTTAATGAACTAACTGTTATTCTTGGAAAAATACACTGCAGACTTTGTAAACTCCGTGTAGAGTTAGTAACTACATGATTAAGATCAGTTTTACTTTCTAATTAATTGATACCAAATGGTTTTGCTTTTTTAATAATGCTTTCTTGGTAATTTTGTTAGTCTTGCATTTCATTTTTATTGGTTTTATATTCTGTTGGTGTTTTTATTTATTTAATTTTGTTCTAATATAGGTTCATTATTTAAGAAATTTACATTTATATAATTTTTCATTATTTTAATTTGTTTTAATGTTGTTAAAATTTAATATTATTGATTACAATTATTTTTTTTATTACCATTTTCATACTGTACAAATTATGATACTACTCGTAAATTGAGCTTTTATTGATAATTCTACATAATTCTACATATTCTTTATGATTTTTTCAATGCTCTAACTTGTGTTTTTCATTTAATCCATTTGACTTTATTTTTATTTTATAAGATGCTTGCCCCAAGCTGACCATCCGGTGCAACGGCACTTGTGTCAATTGGAATCTGCAATGCGATGGCAAAATCGATTGCAGCGACGGTTCCGATGAGGCCGATTGTGTCGGTAACTGTTGTTTTTTTAACTGTTTCAAACACCATTTCGGCCCAACAGAGATCCTGTTACCAATGAAATGTTGTGCGAATAATTTTTGGCATGTTGTGTAGTGTGACCGAAAGTCGATAAGGGCGTCATTTTAATCGTTTAAATTATATTTTTGTCGAATGATTTTACACTCTAATTTTAACGTTTTTCTCGAGTTTAAATATGCAAACATCAAGTAATACAGTTACTGCGATTTAGTTTCCTTTTGAGACATTTTTTGCTCATAAATCAAGCATTTACTAGTTTTTCCAACTCTTTTGCTTTGAGAAACATTAAACATTTATGGAAAAGGCTGTTCCTTAAAATATTTGATTGCTCAACATTTCTTTATATTGCTTAAAATATTTCTTTAATTTTTTCATTTGTTACTCATTAAAATTTGCCACACTATCAAAATATCACTCCGCTTTCATTCACACTTGAAAACAACTCTTTGAGAGAAATTCATAAAAATTTTGCCACTTACATTTTACAACATATTATTAAACAAGATCAAAAAATTGTTTCTTTATGCATTTTATTAAATAACAGTAATTAACATCTTTTTCTTATTATTTATTTATTTGTTTTTCCACTTTTTATTTATTTCATAAACGTCTCTTCACAACATAACATAAATAAACCACAACCTTCATACACTGCATACGATCAACGACTTGCTGTTAATACATATGTATGTGTAAAATATATGTATATGTGTGTAAATGTTATTGCAACAACAACCACAATAATATCATCACCAACAACACCATCATCGTTATAAATTATAATAATAATGACAACAACAAAAACAAAATAAACTTGATTACTTCATTAAAATGAAACTACCGAAAATACAAAACTAATAATGAATTTTATAACAAAACTAAAACAAATATTAGACAACACTATCAATGAGTTTAATTTCTCTAACAAAAGTTGCCGTCCAGATCAATGGCAGTGTGATAATTTTGAATGTATTAACAAAGACTTTGTCTGTGATGACCACGTGGACTGCATCGATCATTCAGATGAATCACCCAAACAGTGTCTGAAATCGGGTAACACGTTATTTCTATGTCTATCCCTACCTTCCTCTCCCTCACCGTCGATGTACATATATATGTCCTTCCGTTTGTAAATATGTACCTTAATTATATACCTTGCTTGTATATGCGATTTCACTTAAATGAAATTGAACTAAACCCTCTTTAAATCCCTCAAAAATATATATTTTATGATTTTATATTTTATTATAATATTATTGTTATTAAGAATATTATTTTCATAATTAATAGAAACAATTCATATTTTATATCTTATTGTATATAATTTATACACATTTCCGAAATTCATAAATAAGGTTTGTATAAATATATTAATTATCAACTACGATTACTTTAAATAGGTAAAGTATGAATATATTTTTAAAAAATAATTATATATATTATATATAAAAAAGTCACATACTTTCATATAATTTTTATGTATCCAGAAAACAAAATTTTGTATTTAAAACTTTTATATATAAAATTTATATATATATATTCTTTACTATGAGTAATAGTAACATACAATAAATCCCTTTTGTACAAATATATAAACATAATTACATTACTATGTAATGAATCCTATTTTAATATTTCTACGTTTTTTATCCTTAAACTATATAATTGATCAATCTAATATTCTTATATTTACTAATCTTGCTTTCTGCATCACCCTGTGTGTTCTTTTTCTCTCTCTTTCTCTCCATCTCGCTCTTTTTACCGCTCATCCTCTGCGGCTGCTCACATTTGTGTTCAACGCACCAAATCATATAAAAACAACTACTAAAAAACCAACACAGAAGCCACTCATCACACCCCCGAAGACTGTACCAGCGATCAATTCTTCTGCGACGACGAATGCCATTCGCGCTCGATACTCTGCAATGGCTACGCCGATTGCATCGATCGCAGCGACGAACTGAACTGCCCTTCGTATCCATACCTGCCCACCAGGCGTCCGCCAACCAATTACCCATGTCCCCAGCACACCTGTCCCAATGGCAAGTGTTACTCGGAGGCCGAGAAGTGTGACGGTTCCTTGGACTGCGACGATGGCACCGATGAAGCGAACTGTAAGTTTCACTGATATCAGCCGTAGCGATAGATTAGGAAAATAATAGGACGTAGTAGGACAGAATAGAGTTAAACCAGGGGAAGGATAGGTCAGGGTATCGGTAAGTCCGAGCCACGATAGATGAGATTAATCACACGGTCAGGCTAATGACACGCCATGATAACAATAGATTTAACAATAAATTCACAACGAGGCAGGATAGAGATAAATCAGCAATAATTGTAGTAACTGTAAATGAACCTAAATACTTTTCAGGGTACCGACTAGTCAGGGTATTAATAGATAAGTCTATTGATAGGCCAGGGTAGCCATAGATTAAGGTATCGAGTAAGGAAACGTTAGATTAGAGTAACGGTAGGTCACAGAAATGTCAGGGAAAAGACAGGCCAACAAACGATAGGCCAGGGAAACGATAGATCAGGGAGACAATAGATCAGGCCAACGACAGATGAGAGTAACGACATTAGGATATCAATACGTCAGGGAAACGATACTATTTCGAACCGATAGTTATAGGATATAGATAGGTAAGTGTAAATGATGGGCCAGGTTATCAATAGAGCAAGATAATGAATGTTTAGACTAATGATTGGTCGGTTAACGGATATAGGATAGGTTAACGATAGGGTATTATTATAATTATAATTAAAGATATTATAATTAAATTTATATTATTATAACTTATAAATACACATATATTAAGAAGTTTCACATAATTTTAATCACTTTGAAATTTCTTTTGATATAAAGCACTTTTATAAGCCTAACTTAGAGGGAACACAAAACACTGTACAATATTTTTAGAGCACTAAATATTTCCACAGCGAAGTTTATAATTAATCTATTATCTTCAAGTATAATATTGTGTAAATATTCTTTATAAATATTTATTACAATTTCAATTTCTTTTCTTTCAACTAATATTATATTTTTCACTCATGTATGTATTTCGAACAAAAACAAAAACGATAACAACAATATATCAACAACAACAACAACAACACAAAAAACACCAACTATCACTACTACTATATAAATCTTAAACCTCCAAAGGCACCCCATGTAAGGATAATGAATTTTTCTGTTACGATCATCAGATCTGCATAAATGAGACTCAACATTGCGATGGTTTCTACGATTGCAAAGATTTTTCCGATGAACAAAACTGCTTTGGTTAATATCGTCGATCTTCTTCTGGCACGCCCACTTCTTATCTTTCTCCTAATGTTTATGTTGTTGATAATTTTGTTTTATTTTTGCTGTTCTTTAGTAATTTATTTATTAGTTGAAAGTCTTTTTTTCTACAATAGTTTAAAAGTAGTTTTAATGAAAATATTCAAAATATTTATGCAAACAATATATAATTTATATTACAAAACATTATTATTATTATTTAAGGTTATTCCTTGATTAATGTTAAAGTTGGTAGCTCGTAGTTTTTACGTATTTAATTAAAGAGTTTTATATAGGCGAATATATATATTTACATATGATATATTCTACAAATGAACAAAAACAAGAATTGACTTGAAATGTCACAATAAAATTGTACCATTACTTGTACATAGCATCACGTGTATATAGCATGTTCTGCTTAGCATACAGCATGTTTTTGAATTTATTATTTCACATTTTTTGATTTAAAAAAAAGAACTTTTTGTTTATTATTCTTTATTATTAAATTTTAGATTATATAGATTTTTTTAGATTTGTGCCGGAGTTTTATATATTTACATATGTACCAGTAACGAAAGCGTCTTAAGTTGAATTCTAATTTATTTTCTTACTTTTTCCCACCTTTACCACCCCATCCCGTTCGGCCAACAGGTTGTCCTGCAGAATCCTTCCGTTGCCGCTCAGGCGAGTGTGTCCCAGAGTCGGCCGCCTGTAACGGCATCAATGAGTGTCGCGACAACTCCGATGAAGAAGCCTGCACCGACATCATTGACGCGACCCGCAGCTGTCACACGTCGCAGTTCCGTTGCGACAACGGCCAGTGCATCAACGCCAACGCCAAGTGCGACGGTTACACGGACTGCGTCGATAGCTCCGATGAGAGATACTGCAGTGAGTATTCCTGGCTCGATATTTGCGCTCTCTCTCTCTCTCTCAACTTTTTCGATCTTATCGCTTTTGTAACTATTTTATTTTCAATGTTCACTGCGAACTCTACTGTCAACTCAACGTCAACACTACATTTATTCATCCATAAAAACGTCCATGAACACATCAACAAATACAACAACAAAAACTGCAACATCACAACTATCAACATCTCTTTCTCTCTCGCACACACATGCACATTGTGTTATACATATATGCATCACTTCAACACAAAATCAAAAACACAACATCTATGAAATACACAATCATTCTTTCATACACACACGTAGCCTACATACGAGAACCTTATCTTGAACCTATTGAAGGATCCAGTCGCGCCTGCGGTCCCAACATGTTCCGGTGCGAGAACGGACCATGTATACAGGCTGCCCTACGTTGCAATAACATTGTTGACTGTCCCATGGATGTCAGCGACGAGCTGGACTGCGGTCCGATTACCAATCAGATCGATAGTAAGTGCATCCATTGACTTGATGATTGATGATCTGCAGCCAGAAAGCTAACTGGAAAGCACGCCTACCCAACCCCGCACCAACCCATTCCAGGCAGAGTGTTGCTTATCCTAGGCACGCTTTTTATTAAGGCAGAGTTTGTCTGCCCTAAATGACTAATAAAAAAGTGAAAATGTGGGTTGCGGTACAATACAACAATTTGTTTTTAACCCTAACCCATGATCGTAAACCATGAACTAAACCGATGATTAACCTTATCGATTAACCTAGCCAATGAACATAACAGATGAACCTAACCGATGAACTTAACCGATGAAGTTAATCCGTAAACCTAACCGATGAACTTAACCGATGAATTCAATCGATGAACTTAACGCCTGCACCTAATTATAAATCTTACTGATGCACCTAACCGAAAAACCTAACTATGAACCTAACGATGAATATAATCGATGAAGCCAAATGATTATTCGACAAATTTGTCTACTTATATACTCGTACATACATATAATATCTCATAGGGAGTGATCTAGATGAAATCCGTCAACGGTTTGGTTCTTTCAAATGAAAACAGCTAATATTTGTAATTTCTAATTACGAACCGATGACATTTGAATCGTTGACCTCATTAACCACTCACTAATTTTAGTACAACAGAAAACATTTAGTTTTTTTACTTACACATCATAACTCAATAATTCTCTTTACTTAACTCAACTTTCATCTTATAGTAACTGATATCTAATTTTGCGCTTTATTTTTCCAAACAGGTGGCGCCTCCGTTCCTTCTACACCGCAGCTGAACTTGAAAACTTATCCAGACAGTCAGATCATCAAAGAAAGTAAGTAACACAGTTTTGAAATGTAAAAACATTTTTAAGCGATTTTAAAACAATCTAAACATTTTGCTTTCAATTTTAATATTATTTATGATTTTAATACGGATGTCGAAAACCTCGGTTTGAAAATATTACTTATTGTTTTGATAACTTTTTATGATCTTTTTTATTCTTCTCTTCGTTCCTTTGCGAAATAATATTTACGATTAAATAATTCTTCAGCGCTTTAATCAAACAATATTACATTTTTTTTCTTCAAATATTTCTTCAATACAAACAAAAATCTTTAACAAACCTAATGATAAATTATGATAACAGGATATATTAGGGAGGGTAAGTTTGATAACTAAACATTTTTTAATATTGCGTAAATGTTGAGAAAATATAATTTAAAAGCAACTGTAAAATACAACACGAATTTTGTATCGATTTTGTTATGCTCAAATGAAACAGCATCAATATTTGCTTATATGCGAGGCACAAACTATTATAATGTGTATATACATATTACTAGATTATATATACATATATATATGTATATCTGCATATCTGGAATGTTTATACGTAATAAAGAAAATGTATAAAAACATCCACGATCCACCACCTTCAAAAATCCTCCCGGTTTTCAAGTCTATGTATCGAATATACAAATATTTTGCACTTTGTGTTGTATATAGTACATTAATCGAGCACCAAATGCATTTTGGTCGTCATTTCTTCACCCCCTCCGGAATCCTACTAACACGCACTTACATGTCCTTATCAGGTCGCGAGGTTATCTTCCGCTGTCGTGACGAAGGTCCATTACGCGCCAAGGTTAGATGGTCACGACCCGATGGACGTCCTCTGCCAGCCGGCTTCAGTGACAAGAATGGACGCCTGGAGATCCCGAACATACGTATAGAAGATTCGGGCAAATACATCTGTGAAGCTGTGGGTTATCCGCGCCATGTGCCGGGACAACAGGTCACCGTGCATCTCACCGTGGAACGCTGTAAGTACTTACAACCTTCTTGCATCACACATTTTAAGTGCCGCTTCAACTTTTCACCCACCTCTCTCTGCAAGCAGCTTGGGGCACTCATAAATATGAGTTGGCCTCGACTAAGATCAAATACGGCACCGTGCCGCACATTGGTCTTGAGTTTTTTGGATTAGGTACGAGTTTTTAAGATTGTCCGAAATTGTTTAAATATTAATACTTTTAACTTTCCTCTAAATTTAATCACTTTAAATCATGCGGCCCGGTTGAAAAACCTAAACCAAAATAACATCCGGTAAATAAAGTCCTCTTCTACCAGACTGTAGCTTCTTTTCTTAGATAAATTCATTTTTATTGATCTTTCTCTCTCCTTCTCTTGCCAGACAACCCAATCGTCGATCGTCCTCCGTCAGCTTGTCATGGAAATCAAGCCACCTGTATGAATGGCGAGTGTATCGACAAGTCCCAGATCTGTGACGGTATTCCTCATTGTTCGGATAACTCGGACGAGCACAGTTGTAGTCATGGCCGCAAATGCTACCCCAATCAATTTATGTGCCGCAACTCCAAGTGCATTGATCGCATTTGGCGGTGCGACGGTGAGAACGACTGCGGCGACAACTCCGACGAGGAGAGCTGCGACCCGGAGCCCAGCGGTGCTCCCTGTCGTTACGACGAGTTCCAGTGTCGCAGCGGACACTGCATTCCCAAATCATTCCAGTGCGACGATACCAACGACTGCGTTGACGGCTCCGATGAAGTCGGTTGCAGTAAGTGTCTTCATTTGATGTCCAGTTCACCACGTAACTTTGCTTTAAATTTTAGTGGTCCCCGCACCTATTCGACCTCCTCCACCACGCATCGATATGCCCGAGGGTGACTCGCTCAACATCACCTGTGTTGCCACCGGTGTACCAGTGCCCGTGATTGTATGGCGTCTCAACTGGGGTCACGTGCCCGAGAAGTGTGTTTCGAAGAGCTACGCCGGCACCGGCACCCTTTTCTGCCCCAACATGCAGCAGTATGAAAGCGGCGCCTACTCTTGCGAAATCATTAACTCCAAGGGTACAACCTTCGTCACTCCCGACACTCTAGTCACTGTCAAGCCAAACACGCCCACCAACGTCTGTCCCTCAGGCTTTTTCAACATGCTGGCGCGCCGCCGCGAGGAGTGCATCAACTGTTTCTGCTTTGGCATCACGAAGAACTGCAAGAGCGCCAATCTCTACAACTTTGCACTACAGCCGCCCATAACCTCACAACGCGTCGTCAACGTCGAACTAAGTCCGTACAGTGATGTAATTATCAATGAAGCTCCCGCGCCCAGTGTCATGAATCTGCATCATGGCGTACAGTTCCGTGCTTCCGACATGCAGTATGGCGCCCGCGAAACTCCATACCTGGCGCTGCCCAGCGATTACATGCGCAACCAACTGAAATCGTACGGCGGTCATCTCAGATATGAAGTCAACTACATGGGCAACGGCCGAGCAACCACCTCACCTGATGTCATTGTCACCGGCAACGGCTACACGCTAACACACCGCGCACGCTCTCAACCACAACCGAACGTAAATAACAAGATGTCTGTGCCGTTTTTGGCAGGCCAGTGGAGCAAACCTGATGGTCGCCAAGCAACGCGTGAAGAGATTATGATGATCTTGGCCAATGTGGATAACATACTGATCCGTCTGGGCTACATCGATGCCACCGAACGCGAAGTGGAGCTCACCAACATCAACATGGATTCCGCCGGTCTGCAAGATGCAGGCTTAGGCTCGGCTTCCTTGGTGGAACAGTGCAGTTGTCCGGTAGGCTACACAGGCGACTCGTGTGAGTCATGCGCAGCTGGCTTTATGCGTCAACCTGGTGGACCTTGGTTGGGACGCTGCGTTCCAGACGAACCCGAACCTTGCCCGCTCGGCTACTACGGAGATCCACGTCGCGGTATACCTTGCCGCCCATGCCCGTGCCCTCAGGTTGGCGGTAACAACTTCGCCAAGGGCTGCCAATTGGGTCCCGATGGAGAGGTCACCTGCAATTGCAACGCAGGCTATTCTGGACGTCGTTGCGAATACTGCGCTAGTGGTTACGAAGGCAACCCTCTGTACCCCGGCGGCAGCTGCCATCCAGTTCCCGACAACCAGTGCAACCCCGAGGGTACTTATTACCCCCACGCAAACGGCACCTGCGAATGCAAGCCGCTGGTGCAGGGCGAGTATTGTGACACCTGCGCCCCCGAATCTTTCCATCTAAACTCTTACACGTACACCGGCTGCATTGAATGCTTCTGTAGCGGTCTAACGAAACAGTGCACTAGCAGCTCTTTGTTCCGTGATCAAATCTCCTCGAACTTCGGCCGGACTAGCGCTCCCCACGGCTTTAATCTGATTCGTCACTACGACACCACCAGCCCAGCCAGGGTGACCTTCGAAATGACAGACAGCGCGCTTCGCTTCGACAAGCAAGTCAACCCGGACCCTCTCTACTGGAGCCTGCCAGCTTCCTTCCTGGGTGACAAGGTCACCGCCTACGGAGGCAAATTGAACTACACACTGAACTACAATCCATTGCCTGGTGGTCATATGTCGCGAAACAACGCGCCCGATGTAGTCATCAAGAGCGTAAGTATTCTCCCAAACCCTCTTTCTCTTCAAACGATTTTTGTGGAGCTACGAATAATGGTCCTACATTTATTTCGCTTATAGGGTGAAGACCTTACCATACTGCACTATCGCAAGGCAGAAGTTAGTCCCAGCTACTCAACCTCCTATGCCATTCCCATTATTGAAAGCGGGTGGCAGCGTTCGGATGGCCAGGTCGTCAATCGCGAGCACCTGCTAATGGCACTTTCCAAGATCGAGGCCATTTACATCAAGGCCACTTACACAACCAGTACCATGGACGGTGCGCTCGCACACGTGTCTTTGGACGTGGCTACACGAAACAACATCGGTACTCAGCATGCCGTTGAAGTGGAGGAATGTCGTTGTCCTGTCGGCTACGTGGGACTTTCATGTGAACGATGCGCCTTAGGATACAAACGCGACACCGAAGCGGGTCTTTATTTAGGCGTCTGTGAGCCATGCGAATGCAATGGCCACTCTGACCAGTGCGACGGTGAAACTGGTGTCTGCTTGGTGAGTATACAGCTTCCACGACTATCAGTTGTTGTTTCCTAAATTTTCATTATTTACCTGTTTCACAGAACTGTGCTGACAACACCGCCGGTGATACCTGTGAAAAATGTGCCCCTGGCTACACGGGAAACCCATCTGCCGGCACTCCATATGACTGTCAACCTACTGAGGGCGGCATTGTTAGTCTACGTCCTACGCTTTCTCCTCCTGTTAATTCGACCAGATGTGTCAACTGCAACCAAGCTGGCACCGCTTCCTGTGATAGCAGCTACTGTTCGTGCAAACCGAATGTGGTTGGTTCGCGCTGTGATCAGTGCCGCCCCGGCACCTACGGACTCTCCGAACGCAATCCGGATGGTTGCGAAGAATGCTACTGCTCCGGCAAGTCGACGCAGTGTCGCTCGGCATCGCTCTACCGTCAACTGATACCGGTCGACTTTATCAGCAAAGCTCCTCTATTTACCGACGAAGAGGGAGGCGTTGTCGATACCGAGAATCTGCATTTCGACCTTCCCACCAACACCTACGTCTATAGCCATACCTCGTACACACCGAAATACTGGAGTCTACGCGGCTCTGTGCTCGGCAACCAGCTCTACTCGTACGGCGGCGAACTCTCCTACAACCTTGAGGTGGATTCCTACGGTCACTATGAACCGGGCAACGATGTCATCCTGATTGGTAAGGGCATGAAACTGTTGTGGTCGCGTCCCGCATCGGAGCAGGACAGCACCCAATACCGCGTCCGCTTACATGAAGACGAGGACTGGCATCGCATGGAGCGCGGTCAGGCAGTGCGTGCCTCGCGTTTGGACTTTATGAGTGTGCTCTCGGACCTGGAGCACATACTGATCCGCGCTACACCGAAGATACCGACTACCAGCACCGCCATTGGTGACATCGTCCTAGAATCAGCCATAGAGACACCCATGCCGGGCTCTCAGCTAGCCGCTGAGGTGGAAGTCTGCTCGTGCCCGATGGGCTACACTGGAAACTCGTGCGAGAACTGCGCTCCGATGTACTACCGCGATAGCTACGGCTCGTGCGTTTCCTGTCCATGTCAGGAAGAAAGCACGACGCGCTGCAACTTGGACACCAATGGCTATGTCGAATGCGAATGCAGATCGGGTTACAGTGGTGATCGTTGCCAGAATATAGGTGAGTAGCAAGAAAAAGAAAAGGGCAAGCAATGCGATCAATTTTAAACTGTCAAGTGCGGTCATTAAGCATGATTCTCTTGGATGTCTTTCCTCTCTTGTGCAAGGAAAACCCATTTATTTTTATTTATTTAATTTGCCTCGTTGACTTGGCTCGATTTTGCATAACGCCGGAATGATCCAACATAACTAGACCTGTTTAATGACTAGAAAATATTTTAAGTATTTAACATGAACGCTGGGACCCACTCGAATCATTGTAACTGTAATGGCAGTCGTTGGATATGGGAAAAGAGAGAGGAGAGTGAAATAGACTGGAATGGATCTCATCAGGCGATGTCGAAAATGTCATGAGAACATTATTAATGGGGAACTATTACATATACAATGATCGAGCCCATCGATTTATCACTCTCACATTACTCATGTGCTATTTCTATTTTACTTTATTATTTCATTTTATTTTTCTCATTTTCAACTCAAATCAAACAAACAAAAAAAAAACACACTTACCATCGGCATCCAAACACTCAGATAAGTCTTTCATGTTTACCAAAGCACCAACGCCCATTTCTGCTATCCCATTTTGTTGCAAAGGCTGCGGCAAGATCACATTAGAACCGAATGTAAGCATTTCTTGCAATGACACTTTGCAAATTTACCAGGGCGAACGGAGAATAGGAAACATAACCGATGTTGGCTGCAACACGCGAGGTTGGCTTTAATCGATGATGAACTGACGAATATAAGAGTAAAAAATCAAATGCAAAATAGTACAAAACTAAAGAAACTAGAAACAAAAGTACCAACTACTAGAAAAAAGAAGTACAAAATTAGAATTAGAATGTAACCTAAATAATACTTCAAAGAGTAGTTTATAAAACTAGAGTATATTAAATTTAAAAATCGAACAACGTACAAAAACAAGTTTAAATAAACTTTCATTAATCTGGGTTAGAATTCAGTACCAAATATCAAATACCAAATACCACGTAGTCCTCAGTCTCAGTGTTTCAAAACAAAAAGTACCTCTACGTGTTTCCTCCTCTTGTTGTTGTTTCTCGTAGCGTCTTCATCTTATCATCTACGTTCATTCATACTTCATTCATACGCATTTCTCGTATATATATACGTATATTTGATATGTATGTTGACTTGTTTATTAAATTGAAATTTTTTTCTAAAATTCATATTACTTCGATTAGTACGAGTAAAGTAAAGAAAAACTATAGAAAACGTACATATGTACATATAATATTGGACTAGATGTTAACAGCAAATTAAGAATAATCATAATACTTCTTATAATACATAAAAAACCTATTTCATTATGACTAATATTTATAATTAAGCCTCTTGTTATAGTATTTGCTTCATCCTTAATTGTTATGTGAATAGTTACTGCACTTTTATTTATTACTAAAGTTTGGTTTTCTTTTCTGCCATCGGTTTCGTCATATACATACTAAACATAAATAGAACATTTGGACACTAATAAATAGCAGCAATAGATTTGAACGGAAACTTGATTTAAACATTTTAAAAGCATTTCTATAAAAGCACTGGATAAATCTTTCTTCTCATGACTTGATTAATGACTTTTATAAATGACATAATATAACTTGCTTATCACGATACTTATCCGAAGTAAAAAGAAACCGATTCGAAAATTATGGACACTTAATCATATGGATATTAATATTGACATATGTAGATAGTATTTATAATAACCAACTAACTGCAAAAATATAATGAAAAATCACAAAAACACAATAATTAATACACATATTAATATAAATAATTAATTTAACTTTATTACATCTCTTTCAAATATTCTTTCACATATCTCCAACTTATTTACTTCACTTATTTAGTTACTTTTCTTACTTTGCAAAAGTGACTTACTCTAGTTAGTTCTTTATTTATTTCAACTATATATTATACATATTTTTACTTCAAGTATATTGAATTAAATTTAGCTCTCTTATAGCTTTTCTTTTTTAAGTTCCTGTGTGATTAAAAAACAATTACTCAAAGTATTGAAAATTCTACTGAAAATTTTCATTTTCTCATTGTTTCGAAATTTTTTCTAATGAAATGCGTTGTTCTTTTTTTGTTTTGTGTGGAACAAAAATCTCAACAGATTATCCAACAACCACACCAATACTGCCGACACGCCCTCCCACCGATGAGTACGATTACAGAACCAAGATAACCGTTTCAATTGCGCCACCTTCGATTTCCATCATTCCGGTGGGCGGATCCTTAACGCTTTCGTGTAGCGGTCACTTGGCCTGGAACGGCGTAAGTTTCAGATCACAATCACCAATATTACAATATAGGTCATAGTCAAATACCCCAATACCTCCTTCTCACCCGTTAGAGCCCCGTTGTTGTCAACTGGTACAAGATGGACGGACGCATGCCGAGTCATGCCGAAGAAGATGACGGCGTCTTATATTTGTACGATCTACAGATCTACGATTCCGGAGTTTATATCTGTCGTGCCATCAACGATCGCACGCAGAAGATATTCGAGGATAGCGTATCGATTACGATAACAGGTGAGTGGAGAGAAATAGACAAGTAAAGTAGAATTTATTATAACAGAAGGGACAAAGAATTTTAATATATAATAATTAATTTAATTTCTTGCTTTGCAAATAAAGGATACGCCAAAGAAATGTTGGCGCGCTACGGTAGGCACTTAAGAACGTCATTAAATCTGATTTTTATACACAAAACGAAACAACCTACTGATTTATTCCTTCTCTTTATCACCCCCCCACCCCTCTCCCTCACAGAGAGCTCTCAACGTACACCGCCACAAATCACCAACCTGCCCACGTATGTCACTTTCGAGGAATACCAACCAAATGAAATCAATTGCGAGGTCAGCGGAAATCCTACACCCTCCGTCACCTGGACTCGCATTGATGGCCAGATGTCGCGTGAAGCTCACACCGATGGATCACGGCTCATCTTCGACGCCCCTCGCAAGAACGACGAAGGCCGTTATCGCTGTCATGCCAACAACCCTGTGGGCGTGGCCGAGAAATACACTCAGATCTATGTACGTCCCGCGATGCCACAACCGACACCACCTCCGCGCGAACTCGTCTACATTGAACCACCCTCGTTTAACGGCAATTCGGGCGCCAACGTACGTCTCAACTGTCAGCCCACCAGCACGATCACTTTGATCTACGAATGGTCCAAGGACGGCTACCCGCTGTACCGCCAACGCAATCTCGTCATTAGTGGCAACTCGCTGGAGGTACTAAATGCAACGCCACGCGATTCGGGCGTCTACACTTGCCTGGGCATCGATCAACGCGGTCGGCGTAACTACACCAGCGATGCGCAAGTGGTCATCGTCGACGGCCATCAGTATCCGCCAATGCAGCCGGGAACGTAAGTTGATAGCCTTGCGTCCAAACCACGAATTCTTTATAAGTGATGCTATAACATTGTTGTTTGATCGTAGCGCTCCACCGGTCGTTAATCGGCTGCCCGATGAAAACCGCATCGTTCAGGGTCAAGATTTCTCCATCACCTGCGAAGCCAGTGGCACTCCGTACCCGAATATCAAGTGGACCAAGGTAAGGAAAGGATTTGCAATTAATAAATATATATAAAAATCTCTCTCTTTCCCTCTCTCTCTCTCTCTTGTAGTTACACGAATCACTTGCCGATAATGTTCACCAAACCGGCAACGTTTTGCGCATTATCAACGCCCGACCCGAGAACCGCGGCATGTATGTTTGCATTGCTGAAAGTCCTGCTGGCTCCGATCAATCGAACACTATTATAGATATTGAACGTAAGTGTATCTCCCCCTCCCCTCCCCTCCCCTCCCATCGCATTGCTCCATACGCATCATCTAAGAATACTATTTTAAAAAATGGATAATTATGATGATTTATTAGTGACTTAATAATTTTTTAAGAAACTGCTCAGTTATAACTTCACAATCCACTATAAAATTTCTTTAATGTTTCCTGTCTCTTTCTCTCTCTTTTTCTCTTCTTTTATTACCAACAATGTAACTAAAATATTTTCTTCCAAAATTCTGCTGCTATGCCATCCATACGGTTTTTCGCCATCTCTCTATTTCTCTTCCACTCTTGTATCTCTTTTCCCCGCGTGCCTTTCAAACTTCTTTTTAAAAAAAATTCTTGCCAAAAAGTTTACAAGAAAGGAGTCGGTAATAAGAACGTTCCGAACATATACCTTGCTTTAATAATTACAACAACAACAATAATTTACTTGATTGCAGCACGCGAACGTCCGACCGTCGATATCCATCCGGCCGAGCCGCAGACGGTTTACGTCGGCTCCGAAGGTATGCTTTATTGCAGTGCCAACGGCATTCCGGAGCCAAGTGTACAGTGGCGCCGCATCGATGGCAAACCATTGTCGCCGCGTCACCAGGCCAACGGTCCGGGCTACATTCGGTGAGTAGACGAAAAAAGCAAGAAACCATCTCAAGATCGCCGGCAATACTAACGTTGATAAAAGATCGAAGCTTGAATCTGAACCTGCATCAGGATTATAATTTTTCTATCTCTTTTTTCTGTCTCTTCTTCTCTCTCTAGCATTCAAGACATCCAACTCGTCGATGCTGGAGACTATGAATGTCTCGCTGAGAATGTTGTCGGCAAAGCAACCGCTGTATCCACCATTCGTGTTATTGAGGCCCCGGTAATTATGCTCGAACCCAGTCTTGAGGTCATCCAGGTGACCGTAGGCGATGAGCTGAAGATTATCTGTTCGGCCAGCGGCTTCCCCAATCCATCCGTGCAGTGGGTCGATGACTACGATCAACCAGCACGTCGTATTCTCGGAGATACACCACCGCCGCAATACAATCAGGCTAATCTAGAGATCAGCCGCGTATCACGCACCGACTCAAGGACGTACAAGTGTGTAGCCAGAAATGAAGCGGGCAGCGATGAGAAATACATCACGGTCGATGTCAATCCACGCCGTGGCGATGCACCAGGTAAGTTTGATTGGAAGAGCAAAGTTTATAGAATCAAGGAGTTTCGAATCCTTGTCGAAATTATCGAAATTGGTCTGTTTTTCTCATGCAGATGACAGCGATGTGGAACGCAATCCACAACCGTATCCCTATCCGTATCCACAGCCGCAGCCACGCCCTACACAAGCCCCACACCAGCCTTACAACCCACCTCAAAATGTATACCGAGCAAATGTGGGTGATGCCGTCACTTTAACTTGCGATTTGAGTGAGTATAAATGAATCTTCTTTAAAGCAAACTTAACCATTTCCTCTTACCTCTTTCTTTATCTCATAATGTTTCTCCATTCCAGACAATGTGCCGAACATACAAACGCGATGGGAACGCGTCGATGGCCGTCCTCTTCCTCGAAACTCCATCATGGTCCAGAACAGCCTGACCATTGATCGCGTCGAAAACGATGCCGGCGGTCAGTATCGCTGCAACGCACTTGACAATCGTGGCACAATTGTGACCTTCATCGTTGCCGAATTGGTACTAGTGCCCATTCCGCACATAACCTTCCACCCCAAGATGCCGATTGTGGTCACGGCCAATGAAAACATCCAGATCTACTGCGAAGTGAGCGGCGAACAGCCGATCGACGTGTCCTGGCACACGGACAACAACCGTCCGCTGCCCTCGTAAGTACCCGCTATCGATGCCGACGGAATGAATGAATCTAACTTGATCCTCCTTATTTATTAATTTCTCTCTTGGTTTGTGTTACTCTGCGTTTGTTCTTCTTCAGTTCCGTTCGCATTGATGGCCAATACTTACGCTTCGAAGCCATTACGCCTGCGGATGCTGGTCGTTACTACTGCTCGGCCTCCAATCGCTATGGCAACACCACCAACATGGCCGAAGTCGTTGTCAATCGGGGTCACGTCTACGAACCGAGACCAGAAGCTCGTCGGCACGACATTACCGAGGGCGAGGACGTGACATTGACCTGTGACGTTCAACAATCCAGAGAACCCATCCGTGGAGAAATCAGAGTGAGTTGCATTTGTCGATTTTACAGTCTGTCACTATATCACCCTCTCTCTCTCTCTCTCTCTCTCCACAGTACGAATGGCGCCGCGAAGATGGCCGTCCCCTGCCGACCGACTCGTACATCCGCAATCAAGTGCTTTATTTGCGCTCCGTACATAAACAGGACGAGGGCCGATATGTCTGCGAATCCTATTCGACGGCCGGCGGTACCTCAGCTCCATCGTATGTCGATATGTTCATTAAGCGTGAGTATCAGAATCGCCACGCTGGGTCCAGTTATCCACGGAGGCGAAGAAACTTCCAAAATAAGCGTACAATTTAATAAATTACTACAATTACTACAAACAGCTAAGAAAGAACAAAAAAGAAGAAGAGACAAGTTTATGCTTGTCTCGCGAAAATGAAAAAATATGCACTTAAGAAGAAAATAGAGAAAGATTTCGAAATGAGAGAAATTTGAGGGAAAAACTTTCTTTTAACAAAACAAAAATTTAGAGTAGATAGAGAAATAACCGAGAATAACTACAACAAAAACTCTTAATTCGGCAAGAAAGGGAAATTTCTGGAAACTATATTTTTTAAATACAACAACAACCAGACAATTTCCGTCACTGATTTAACTTATTTTATTTGTCTGTTAATATTTGAGTCATTTTTCTTGTTGTAAAATTAACACTGTAGAAAAAATATCCATTTCATTTGTGTAGAAAACGAAATACCTAAAACAAAATATAAGAGACATGCGTCCCCGAAGAAATCATTACAGAACAACAACAAAAACCACAACACATACGTCTTTTGTAAATAATATTAACTGATTAACGATAAAACGTTTCGTGTCGTATAAAAATGCTTAAAATCAAAAAGAAAAGGTTGAGGGGAAAAATAGTAGTAGTCGAAAAAATAGTAGTGAAATATAACGGTGTCGGTGTTTAAAACGAAGTAAGCTGAGAAACCAGGAACTTGTACTTGTAGTTATTCGGAAAGTAGAGACTACTGTTTCGAGTTCCTGGTTTAGACCAAATTTTTTCGAAAACAAAAACAATTTCGATTTGTTTTTATGAACTCTGATTTTTTCAAATTTTACCAACACAGTCATTTTTAATTCTTCTCTTTCTGACGTGTTTCTTAAATGTACATATATGTTAATTATATCTAAATAATAACCAAAACAATCAGTTTATAAACATAAAATGTGTTTAATTTTTAAAGTTTTTACTAACAAGACGTTTGTGGGATTTCCCACGATCAAAATTTCGAGTTTTCTTCCCTTATATTAATATTTGTTTCTCCGTTGAAATCGACATCGAAATCTATTTTTTATACTCGCAGCTTGTTGCTTAAAAGATGGATTAAAATATGTTACAATTTTATGTGTAAACAAAACTTCTTTCTGTAAATATTTCTTAAATTCTATGTGCTTTAATATACAATATAAAAAAATCGCTATTATTTTTATTATTTATAGAAAGAAAACAAAAAAATGGTTGTGGATTATTTTTTATTTTTCGTTCTTATTGCTTTTTCTGTATGCTTCTTTTCTTCATGCGCCAGTCGATTTTTTAGCGTTGGCATTAATTTACTCTTCTTCTACTTATTCAAAGGATAAGAATCTAAAAATTCCTACTTTTTTGATTACTTTTAATTTCATCCTGTTTTTCCTCTTCTTCCCGTTCTTGTTGCCTCCGCCATCTTCATCTCCTCTGCTAATGTTCATGATCGTTTTTTTTGTTATTGATCTTACACCCCTCCTCCTTCTTCCTATCCTCCTACGCGCCTCATATCCCACACACATTTGATTTGTTCCCTGTGCCTACAGTCGCCGCCCTCGAATGAGAACAGCAAATTATTTAGCTGACCAAACTAGACATTATTTCATAGTTTAATTTATAATTTTAATTTATTTAGTTGTTTGCCTACAGTGTATGTATGTATGTGTTTTAACATACGTATTGAAATATATATTTATGTATATCATTTAATGTTTGTATATTTTATGTAATCTATTTTATTATTGTACATTGGCTTTTTGCGCTCCCTTTTATGTTGGTGAATAATAATTCGATTAAGATGAAAAGAAAAGAAAATACATTTTAAATACCCTCCGAATAACGCACCTTCAAAGTAGTACCACCAAAAAACAATCCCTACGAGAACCATCGTAGACCATCCAGTTACCCACACCGAGTTTAAGGATTTCATATGAAAGTAGTACAGAAAAATATTTAGTTATCAAGTTAAAAGTCCAAACTTGTTTGAAGCGTGACTCGAGTTTATTATAACTTCTTGCAATCTGCTGAAATAATCTATGAAATCATTCAATCAAATCGGAACGATCACTCGCTCAAAGTGACTCACTCAAAGTGACTCACTTCAACTTGCTTGTGCATTGTTACTCGTTAAAGTCAGTAAAGTTGTCTTAATTTATCCCGTTCTAAAACACTTCGCATTAGATTGGTAATAAAACGAAGTTACTCGCCCAAGGTGACTTAAAGTTACTCTTCATTAGTCCAAAGTGACGCACCCGAGAATACTCGTCAATAATTCGTTACTCGCCCACTTTACTTATTAAAGCTGACTCCTTTGCGAATTCTCGTAAAAGGTTACGCCTTTGAAGTTGCTCGTTTAAGGTGACTCCTTCAAAGTTAGTCATCTTCTTCGCCAATTCGAAGTTACTCTTCTCACTTAGTTTTTTTATGAAATCGCTATACTCTTCCCTCCGATTTCCACCTCTTCCCGGCATCCAAACTACCACATCCAGCATCCTCGCACACAAACACACACGCGCACACACTGTTGTAAGAACAACAACAACAAAATATAAGACATTCGCACTTTTAACATCACAGTGTTTTAATCAAAATGTTTGTTTGTTTTATGTGTCGTTATAAGTTCAAATCAGTTTTAAAGAAAAGCAACAAATTATTTTACACAACAGAATATTTATTAAATTTTTATACACGGAACTTTTTTCTTCTTTTTTGAGGATTGAAAAACAGAAACTTCAATAGGATTATTTTTATTAATAATAATAATTTTCACATTTTTTCTGCTTCTCTTTTTATTTTTTTCTTTCTCTCTTCCTCTCTCTCTTCCTCTCTCTCTTTCTCTCTCTATGTTACGTGCTCTCTTTGTCTCTATTATATACACGTACACACGTTTTTCTCTAATTTGCGTTCGTTTTTTTAATGTATTTATATGTATTTTATATAAAACAACATTTCAAAATATTACAAATTTAAAAATAAAAAAAATATATTTTTTCTGTGCAAATACGAAAAAATCTACATAAAAAATTAACATGAAATATAAAAAAATAATCAACCACAAAAAATATAACGAAATTCAACCATTCTCTTTGCCGAGCATCTTTATCGACATCTTTATCTATGTTTGCAAAAACAAAAACATCAACAACAACCGACATGCGAAATAACTTTTCTAACGTGCCATTTTTTATCCCACGCGCCAAAAAAGGTGGTCACAGCATCTCAGAGCTTCCTTGCATGGTTTTCTACATCTGTACAGGTGTGTTACATAATTAATTAAGTAAATTAAAATTGCCTCCTATTCCACTACTGGTTCTTGTACTGTGTACTTCTTGGCACACATCAGGCCAGAGATAAGAACGAACTCGTCGTTATCATTTCAATGTTTAGCTAAACAGCACCATCCATCATTTAACTTAGAGTTTGTAGTCGTAGTCAATTTGTTCTGTAAAAAGCCTCAGCTTTAATTGAAAAAAAACCATATAGTTGTATGTGTAACTTTTGTAAATTACTAAAAACCACTACAAGCAAAAGACCAACAACTATTATACACTGTATATGTATATATTTACACTGAGTAGTTCTCAGGTTGGGGACCAACATGTAACCCGTTGCAAATACTTAGTCTCTGTTAATGTTTTTAGTGAATTCGTACTGTGGTAATTCTGTACGTAAATCATTGGTGAATAACAACAACAACAACAACACCATGAATGCGCCCCTTTTCTCTCTCACTCCTTGGTTTTGTTGTAAAACGTTTCTCATCCTGTGTTGATCATATAAAATGTGTAATAATAGTATATTGTATCGTATTTTATGTCACTCTATGAAATGTGAAGGAGTACAAGGAAGTCCTTAGAACACCGTTTTAAGTATGCTTTTAATTTACCGTACACCCGAAAATCTTCCCGAAAGCTTCCTTTTACTTTGCCCTTCAATTTGCAATGCATTCCAGGATTACCACGCATCCTTTAATGCGTAATCATGTAGGAAACTTTATTTCCTTAATTGTTTTTAAATAAACTTTAATTCATTTCATTTAAATTCAATTTATTGTCACACTTTTCGAATAAATACGTTACCCAACACTGTTTTGGAAGAGTTGCAAATTTAGCATGATTTTCTTTTACGACAATAACATCTTTTTGAGCTTATTTGAAAAGACTCTCAATGTGTTGGCCCTCAAAAGCATCACCAACAACAATTCTAAGGATTTCTTTTTATATTAACTATTTATAAATACTATAAATGTATTATATGAACTTATTAAATATTCATCATTATTATTATTGTTAACTAGAAAATTAGCGGTGTTTAAAATGAAGTCCCTTAATGTGTAGATTTTGTGTAATCGTTTAGAAAAAAGTCCCCAAATACCCGTATATACAAAGTAGAATACAATTTAAATGAGATCACAACTCAAAGTTAAACCAAGCCTGAAATTAAAACTGCAACTGAAACTACAATTTAAGGAAATCCAAATTCAAATACGATTCAACAGTGTTCTTTAGCAAAATTTAAACAAAGTTTAGCAAAATCCTTAAACCATCTCCTAATGGTAATCGCATGTGACTTGCCTCTGATTCAATCAATTAAATGGACACAGCACAGTATACATGCACCCTGTATTGCGCGGAGGTCATTCACACACTAACTGGTCTAAGAACTGGTCGAGATTCCAGTTGAACGCTTTGAATTCGATTTGTGTTGATGGAAATGTGAGCTTGTGTAAGATTTGTATACCATCCGAAGTATT
This sequence comes from Myopa tessellatipennis, assembly GCA_943737955.2. NCBI lineage: Eukaryota > Metazoa > Arthropoda > Insecta > Diptera > Conopidae > Myopa > Myopa tessellatipennis. The sequence goes on along the minus strand of OX031314.1, from coordinate 14,266,143 downwards.
TTTCCATTATAATTGCGAATCTACGTTTGTATACACTGCTTGTATGTAAGAGCATACATATGTATATACATATGGTACATATATATACCTTTTGAACAAAACGTATCCGGAGTTTCTTAATAAAATTGAAACCGTTCAATTATTCATCGATATTTCTTTCATTCCCTTCAAAGGAATCTCCATCGAAAGCCAAGCAATACTCATATTTGAACGCTTCTTTCAATCTTCAAAGCACTTTTCATAAACCGATTTTGAAATCGTCTTCAGCTCTTTCGGCGAATTCTTCTTTGACGCCTCAATCGCCTCAAACCGCTTTCCGTGAAGTGGTACCTTGAGTCGTGGGAACCGGAAAAAGTCTGGGCTGACATGGTTACTTGCTAACAAAGCTATTACAACTGACAGACAAAAAAAGTGAATCAATATCTCAGGAGCGGCTCCTGAAGTCAAAAGTTCCGGATACTTTATGATCATGAGGTATACATTGTGTGTGACTTGACTTAACAACGTACTTATACGAGTATTTATGTATATATGTATGTACATATGGCTATATGTTTGTATGTAAACGCGAATGTATGTAAACTGAAAATCAAAAATCGCAATCGAGAGAAAACAACTGGCAAGCAATTCTTCTAAATTGGCAACTCTTGGATGGCATTTCATCAAAATAATTTTGATTTTCACCACACACCACAACACACCACACTGTTTTAACCCACTGTACCCACTGTAACATCATCCATAATCCGAAAAAAGTTAATAAACACCAATAAATGTTTGACAAGCAAACATGAAGAAACAAAATTTTTAATTTCTAATAAACTTTTCTTTTATTTTCATATCTTTGCTCAAAAAAACAAATTGTTTTCCTCACATCATCTCATCCAACAACTATGAAAAACATACATAAATCAATAAAATAAAAAATATATTAAAAAAACCCGAATAATAAAAACAATCTTTTAAAAACTATGAAAAACATAAAATTGTAAAAATATTTTCAAAACTCTGCACATTTTGTGTGTGTGAGAATCAACAACAACAAAAACCTCACATATTCGCTTTATTTTAATTAAATTGTGATGAAATCCGTTTCCTAAAAAATATAAATAAATACCCCACCACTCAACAAAGACTTGAAGTCGAACAAAGCTCTGTCGATTGTCCCCAAGCAATCGGTGGCATCACCATCCCCACCGCCGCCCCGCGCTGTCAGCGCCTGCCAGTCACCCGACTTCAAGTGCGTCTCGCACCAACACACCTGCATCAAGGCTTCGATGGTGTGCGACGGCATCCACGACTGCACCGACCATTCGGATGAATTCAATTGCACTGCTCGTGATGCGAACACATTCAAGCGCTGGAAAAAACATCAGGTTAACGTTTCACCATCATCGGAACACGAACACGAGGACGAACAACAACAACAGGTGACACAGCTTCACGAAGAGCAGCGGATTCACGACGAACAGCAGCTTCACGAAGAGCAGCAACTTCACGAAGAACAGCAGCAGCTGGAAAATGTGCCCAAGCAGCGGCGTCATCTGCTGCTGCAGCGTCGCCGTCCCTACGTTAGCAACAACATCATCGGTTCGTTTTGAATTTTAAGTTAATGTACAATAATTGTTTTTGGAATTGGAATTGTTTTTTCCTTCACACTTTTTTTTTCTTTGTTTTAATTCAAAAATATGTTTATTTTTGGCACACTTTCTAGTAAAATTGCATTGTATTCGGTTCTTTTTTTTGTTTCTGAACATGGCTAATTTTTAAGCCATTACTTTACGTATTCCCCTCAACCTCCACCCTCCCCTCAACACAACACCGGTCACCACCTAACCAACAACACCCCTCCCCCCCTCCTCCATCAACCGCTATAAATAAATGTAGCATTTTTATTGTATCGTAGTTAAATTAATTTAATTTTTAAAAAAGTGGTAAAATCTTTGATAAAAATTGTGAAGTAATCAATTAATATAAAATAACTGTAAAAGCAGCCAGTAATAGAAAAACGAACAAACAAGTCATAACAACAACAACAGCAACAACAATAAATAACACTTTTTGTGTCGTGTTCAACTCTGCACTGAAAAAAAGCACAAAAAAGTAGGAAAACACTTTGGAGTCGGCTGCGTATTTAGTAGTAGTTCTCTATTCAAGTTACAACAACAATTAAAATAACACTGTAACTCTAGAAGCTAAAATTAAGTTACATTTACATATTATATACTGTATAATTACTGTACTTATTGTGTTTGTAATAATGAAAGACGTATTCAAGTCCTGCTCCCCTACATTTCAATCTCAGCATCCTTTAGTAAGTATTTTTACACAATTTTTATTGTTTTCATATTTTTACTACTTCAACAAAAAAACAATATTTGAATGAATCGAAAATCATTAAAAAAGACAACCGTCGTGTGTGAATGCGAGAGTGTGGGCGTGTGCGTGTGTGTGCGTGCTTCCTCGTGTTTGTTTAACTTTCTCTTTCTGTGCAAATATAAATCTGTATCTGTATGTGTATGTGTGTTGCATTGCGTGGATCGTTGTGTGTGTGTTTGCTGCTTGTTCTTGTTTCTGCTTTCAGTTGCATGCCAATCAATCACTCAATTAATCTTCTACTGCTTCACCAAAATAAACAAAAATAATAAAAAAAAATCCCGACCAAAATTTTGTAAATAAACTAATTTAATAGAATTGCGTTCAGTTTATTATTAATAATAAAACAAATTTGGTAAAAATTGACTAACAAACCTTCAATTATTTGAAAACCACAGAAAACAAAAAAACCCACCCGTCTTCAAAATTCAACAAAATCATGGAATTTAATAAGTAAAAATATAAATTTAATTAACAATACATTTTCTAAAAACCAAACAACTAACTACATATAAAAGTTTTACAAATAATTAGAAGAATCATGGGAAAAAACGAAATTAAATACAAACAAACTAACCACAAAAAAGTTGAACTAAAAACAAAAAAAAATATGTACTGCTTCGTAACTCAACTCGTAGCTTCGTGCATCGTAGCTTCGTGCATCGTAGCTTCGTGCTCGTAGCTTCTTCGTAACCCCGTGTAAATTGTTTTTCATAGTCACAGTACACATCATTTAGATCAAAAGACCAACTAGAAAACCCTAAAATATGTGTATATAGAAAACATATGCAATATATGTATGTGTGTGTATATAATGTATAAACTGTATACATATCGACATATGTGTGTGTGTACATAAAATTTACTCGTATATGAAATACTCATATTATTTACAACTAATGCTAATTGTTTATCGTTTTATCTCTCTCTTTCTCCCCCGCCCTCTCCTTCTGCTCACCATTTTCCCGTTTTTTATTCATGCTGCAAACATTTCATTGCTGTCGCTGGTGAAACATCAACATCAATCAACAACTAAAACAACAACAACACTCGATTCACACACGTCGCTGGCTGAAAAATACGATTGTTGTTTCTTGCGATAATGCTCATCGTTCACCGTGCTTTAAACACTTCAATTACATAACGATTTACTCGCTACTCGTCACTGATTATTAACTATAACTGTAATAATAAAACGTCCAAACAAAACAACAAACTTGTCGCTGCTCTCGTATAAAAAATGTCCAAACTATGAACATTTTTTGTCTACTCAAATGTTGTGTGAACGAATGAACTTTTTCGATAAAACAACAACAACAACAACAACAACAAAACAGCTGGTGCTCGTCCACAACCGCAACTACCACCAGCCGCCTCTTACGTTCCCCCCTCGATTTACGGTGGCCGACCGCGCGATCTTTCATTGAAACTCGATCAACAGCAGTCGAATCTACGCGTTGGCGAGTCCACTGAAGTTGAGTGCTACTCTTCGGACAACAGCTACTCGGATGTCGTGTGGGAGCGAGCCGATGGTGAACCGTTACCGCCTCACATCCAGGTACCATGCGTTTTTCTTCCTAAATTCAAACAGAATTGAGAGAACTATCTATCAACCATGTCCTTCAATCTCCTTCATCCATCTTCCTTTTTCAAATATTATTATATTTTCCATTCACAGCAAATCGGAAATCGTTTGATCATTTCTCACGTCACCGCTGCCGATGCTGGCAACTATGTCTGCAAATGCAAGACCGACGAAGGGGACCTGTACACCACCAGCTACGAACTGGGCATCGAGGAGTCGCAACACGAGTGGAAGAGTCCCAAAATCGAGCGCACTCACGTGGGAGCGACTGCAAAATTGCACTGCGATGCTGACACCAGCGCTGGACCCACGAGTTATCGCTGGTCTCGGCAATACGGACTCATGCAACCCGAACGCAATATTTTGAATGTAAATAGAGCTCTACTTCCCTTCCTTCTTCTTCTACTTCCTTTCAACTTTTTCATTTTGTCAACCGTTGTTTTTCTACTCTATCAGGAGGAACTCACTTTGAACGAAGTACAAGCCACTGATGCCGGCACCTACATTTGCACCGCCACCACCTCGAGCGGTGACTCCATCGATTACCCCACCATTCTGGTGGTCACCGGCGCCATCCCGCACTTCCACCAAAGTCCCGTCAGCTACATGGCTTTCCCCACGCTACCGGACTCCTACATCAAGTTCAACTTTGACATCACCTTCCGCCCGGAGACGCCCAACGGCCTGCTGCTGTTCAACGGGCAGAAGCGGGGCAACGGCGACTACATCGCGCTGTCGCTGAAAGATCGCTTCCCCGAGTTCCACTTCGACTTTGACGGCAAACCGATGGTGATTCGCGCCGAACGTCCGATCACGCTGAACGAATGGCATACGATTCGCGTGAACCGCTTCCGACGCGACGGCTACATGCAAGTCGACAATCAGCACCCAGTTGCTTTCCCCACGCTGTCACAGATCTCGCCGCTGGATCTGATCGAGGATCTGTATATCGGAGGAGTTCCGAGTTGGGATGTCTTGCCGCAGAACGCCGTCGACCAGCAGGTTGGCTTTGTCGGTTGCATCAGTCGCCTGACGCTGCAAGGCAGCATCATCGAGCTCATGAAGGAGGCGAAGTTCAAGGAGGGCATCACCGCGTGTGAGCCTTGCCGGGATAGTCCCTGCAACAACGGCGGCATCTGTCTGGAGAGTCAGACCGAGTCGGCGTACACATGCATTTGCCAGCAGGGTTGGACGGGACGCAACTGCGCTGTCGAGGGCACGCAATGCACGCCCGGCATCTGCGGCGCCGGACGCTGCGAGAACACCGACTTCGGCATGGATTGTCTGTGTCCACTAAACAAGACCGGCGACCGTTGCCAGTACATCGAACATCTGAACGAGAACAGTTTGGCTTTCAAGACGAATAGTTATGCGGCTTACGGGTGAGTAGAGTGACGCAAAGTTACAGAAGGAATGAAATATGTACCACGAAAAATTGAATTATGAACTGTGTGAAGAGAGTACTTGTCTAAAATCACCTTCTCTCTCTCTCTCTCTCTTGCAGCACTCCACGTCCTTCTAAGCTCAACATCAAGTTCCAAGTACGGCCCAATACCCTCGCAGATGCTGTCTTACTCTATGCAGCGGAATCTAAACTCCCGAGCGGTGATTTCGTAGCCGTTGTGTTGCGTGACCAGCACGTGGAACTGATCATCAATACCGGCGCTCGTTTAAAGCCTGTCGTCGTGCGCTCGCTGCATCCTTTGGCGCTGAACAAGTGGACGGAAATCAATGTTTCGCGCCGCTTCGGCGAAGGCATCCTGCGCGTGGGCGAAGAGCCCGAACAGAAAGCTAAAGCTTCCGGTCTGGCACGCACTCTGTACATCAAGACGCCGATGTACATCGGTGGCTACGATCACGAGAACGTCAAACTCAATCGTGACGTGAACATCACCAGCGGCTTCGATGGCTGCATTAAGGACGTAAGTACAAATGTCGCAACTCCACTAATCTAAACATTTAAACTAACTTTTCGCCTTACTATTCTTCATTTCCTGTAGTTGTTTGAGGCACAGCGCCAAATCAATCTAATCGCCGACATTCAGGACGCGGCGAATATACAGAACTGCGGCGAAATCAACGAAATCGATCAGAATGAATCCTTTGACAACTACGAACCAACACAACCGCCGCTAATATCAACAGATCCCTGCACAAGTGATCCTTGTGAAAATGGCGGCACCTGCAACGTGGAGGGAGACGCCGCGATGTGCGATTGCCCGCTGGGCTTCGCGGGCAAGCACTGTGAAGAACGTAAGTATTCTCTCTCAATTGATACGAAATTTCAAAGAGATCCTAAGGTTTCATACAGTTTTATTCTGATCTTGTAATTCAAATTCTTCTCTATTCTTCTTACGCTCCGGCTCTCCCTCTGTCTCTTGCCACGAGCTCAGACATCACGATCGAGTTCGATGCCAATTTCCACGGCAACGGATATCTGGAACTGAATCGCAATCAATTCGATGAGGCCGTAGAACAGAAGTACTCGTTCGCCGCCATGGTTTTCTCTACCAATGACCCGAACGGATTGCTACTCTGGTGGGGCCAACCGCGCGGCGAGAACTACACTGGCCAAGACTTCATGGCGCTGGCCATCGTAGATGGCATCATTGAGTTCTCGTTCCGGCTGAACGGCGAGGAGACTGTCATCCGCAATCCGGATAAACGCGTCGACGATGGACGCCGTCACATAGTGTTGATCAAACGTACCGACAACACCGCCATCTTGGAATTGGATCACCTGCTAGATGCGGGCGAAACACGTCCAACCGGCAAGGACACCATGAGTCTGCCGGGTAATGTATTTATTGGTAAGTTTCAAAGAACCACAGAGTTTTTGGAGAATCCTCTCTTGACACAAATGTTGATCTGATTTTTCGGGACTTTTGGACAAATTTCACGGCTCTTGCTTTTCTTTTTTCGACAGGTGGCGCTCCAGATGCAGCCAAATTTACTGGCGGCCGCTACAGCAAAAATTTCAACGGCTGCGTGCGCGTTGTTGAGGGCGACTCGACTGGCATCCTTCCTCTGGGCAACGTAGCGGTGACCGGTGTCAATGTCGACACGTGTCCACAGTAAGTACAATCCACATACTCGTACATACTTCACTAGTTTCCATCTGGACGCAGTTCTAGTTATTTAAGGATTGTTTAAGAATCGAAACATGCACTCTCTTGTTTCCCCATGTAACCTCGGTTATCTTTTGATTACTTTTGTATTTATTATTTGACACAAACTCAGAATTTAAAGTTCGTTCGTTCTCTCTCTAAAAGTGTTTAATAAGCATTAATAACAAACATCATCCAATGGAAAACCCTCTGACCTGATCTATAAACCTGTCCCTGTCATTTTCTTGTCCCCATCCCTCTCTCGCCTCTCTTGCACTCCGTTTCTTTGTATCATGCTGCCTTCTCCCTGCCACCATCCGGTGATCACCTAATCATCATCTCGATCGTGGCTTTCATCAACAGCAGTTGGCACCCTTCCAGTTTAGTATACCATGAGCTCGATGGCAGCGACTTTGGCGCTCGTTTCGATCCTACTCTCTTTGATGAGGTCGATCAACCACCCCCGGTGCACATCATCTACCCGCGCCCTACGTTCGGTCCTCGTGGCCACAGCGGCAGCGCCAGCTACGACGGGGACAGCGACAGCAGCAATAGCTACGTTTCCAGTGGCTCCAGTTCCAGTGCGACGGTCTGCGGTAGTCGTTGTTGTTGTATATATTCACACTACCACCACGCTGGGCGTGTCACAACGACCACCGCCGCCTACTGTCGCTCACATTGCGACACCAGCTCTTGCGAGACTTTTCTGGCGGTGGCACTCGTGGTGATCACGTGGCAATGTTTCACTCTATCCAGCGTGAGTTTGGAGCAATTTGCCCGGCGAATACGCGGCAAATTAAAGCGAAAAACTGCTATAATACGAGCATCATAGAATTCAATTAATAAAAATACGAAACTAAAGTGACAATGAAACTAAATAAAATACAAGAATACAGAAATGAATATTAAAGGAATTCCTGGATGAACTGTTATGAATATGAATATGATTAAGATTATGATTATAAACTAGTGTCAGCTTCAGAACGGTTTGGTAGAAAATTAGTCAGCTTTTATAATGGCAGTTTTTATAATAGCATCTGATGCCGATGCATACATATCGTTGTTGTTGCTGCTACTGCAACAGGTCAATTAAAAATCCGCCTTTTAAAATAGCTACGCGACGATTTATAACAATTATTATCATGTGCAGGGAAGGAAGAAAAAAGAAACAAAAAGGCGAAAATTAAGTTAGAGGAAACAGAAAAGTAATAAAATCTTATATCAAACACAAAATTGAATAATAAAAAATAAGAGAAATCATTTCTATCAGTGAGAAATACTACTAAAATTATCTTTAAAAATTTTCTTCCAAAAACCTATCAAACAAAATTAATTTTAAATGTAATTTTAATAATATTCATTTTAGTTTTAATAACGTAATATTTTAGATTTAAAACATAGTATTATGGAAAAAATAAATAAAATAAATTTTGATTTTTAAAAGATTAGAAACAAACAAAAATAATAATAACAAAAGTCCTGTAAAGAAATTACCAACGATAAAAAAATCAACTAAAATAAAATAATATAAATGAAACTTTTTTCCAGTTGTGGAAGAACTAATAGAAACGAGAGTATAAAAATATTATAATATAAAAATATAATTTAATCGGATTTGAGAAGAAAATCATCCCAATGAGCATCTGAAATCTGAAGGAAGCGCAGAAAATATAAAGTAAAAAATTTACTGTCACTATTAAATCATTGTTTATTATTATTATTATCGATAGAAGAAAATGTTCATATCATTGATTATGCTCAATCCTAAATTTAATTGTTCTCAATTGTAGATTAAAAATCTTGTGTTCTTTCTATTATTTTGTCCACAACTGTATAAAACACAATGCTTTAGATATGAAAAATAAATTTAGATATAAAAAACAACAGTAACAGTACCAATAAAGCATTAAAAATAACAAATTAGACAGAGTTGGAATTAAAAAATATTAAATATAAATTATATGAATTAGTCAAATAAAGAAGAATTCAAGGAAAACAACAGAGACAGAGTGGGAATTCATGTTAAAAGATCATGAAGAAGTTATACTTAGACGCGAATATACTATACAACTGTATACAAATGAAAACAGAACCGAATACAATATCTTAAATACAAATACAAGTATGTATGCAAACAATAAAAGAGGAACTAAACTAATATACTAATTTTTTATGCGCTGTGAATTAAATCAATAATAATTAAATTATCTAAAATTCTTATTTAATACGTAATAATATACATATAGTAATAATGAAAATAATAATTATTATAATAAAAATAATAATAATAATAAATGAAGTAGCCAGAAAGACCGCTATCTTCGATTTGGCCGAAGCTAAAATACCCAACAACCTCGTAACCTCCGATGAAAGATCCTTCACTGAGATCCTCGAAAAGGAAATACTAAAGTGGCGCTCGAGTAATGCTGCTAGGGACATTAAATTGAGAGAATATGTTTTGTTGGAATGTGGGCGGTTCACACCCGTTCTTGGTGGAGTACTTAATATTGATATTAGATGTTCAGGAATGTAATTCTGTCCTATTAGCTCGATTCCATGCATTGTTACGTGGTTTCGAAAAACCGCTCCTTCAGTTTCGGTATAAAACGAGGACGTGACTGTCGTCTGATTTCGCACATTTCGCGATCGGAAACAGCGCTTCTATTTGGCTCTTATAATATATAGTATATAATAACCATGATAACATAATAAATAAAAAATTCTTAGTGAAAAAGGATTACACAAATATTGATATAAAAACTTCACCCAAAATTAGTATGTTATTGAAATTACTAAGGAAACTACAAACAAACTTAGATAGCGCATTCTTTGAGATAAGTTAAGCTAAAGTTTTTAAGTGTTCGTTTCTTTTACTTTTTCATTTATTTAATTAGTAAGGAAATATTGAACACAAGCCGGTCCTTCGAGCCACATAATTAAAGTTAAAGTAAATGAATATGGAAAACTTTTTTCCTACTGCAGCAAAAGCTAGAACATATACATATATAAGGTGTTATTTATAAGAATTAATCTCAAATGTAATATTTTACTTTACATTATAAAGTAAAGCTTTGCGGTTCTTCGAGCCGGATTTTACTATACATACATTAAACAACTGTTTCTTTATTATACTCGTATTACAGAAGAAGAATAAAATCACTCTAAAAATTATCAGCTATTATTGTAAAAGTATTTAATACAGTGTCCAAGTCTTTACTATAACTAGTGATATTTTTAGTATATTGTAACTATGATATTTCAAGGAAATATTTTAAATTCATTTTAAATCTTCGCTAGATTGAACAACAGCTCAGCAATAAGATTTCTCTTGATTGTATATAAAAACTGTATATAAATTTAAATTAAATACAATATAAATTTTGAACCTGTATAAATAATGATAAAATTCAGAAGCTTGAAAAAATTAGATAAAATGATTAGATAGAAATTATGGAGAAAATGCTATTTCTATTATTTCTAATTTAAATAGCTAACATTTTATTATATGTTTATTAACTTTAAATATTTATAATATTTGGCATTTATTTATTTCCATTATAAATACTTCCATTATAAATCATCTTAAATTTAGTTGTTTGAATTTCAGTCCATTCATTTTTTCGTTTTTATTATTAGTTATATTTGTATAACTTCATATTTATAATTTTCTTTTCTTTTTTCTTTAATTTTCAGAACAGAGGACGAATCTCTCGATGGCACCGAGCCTCCCGTCGTTTAAATAGCTTTTAATTTTACTCATTTGTTTAATTTTCTAAAATTATATTATTGTAGTTATTAATTTGAAATAATTTGCAAGAAACACATCAACAGAAAGCGCTTCTGCAAGAAAACATTTAATTAAGCAATCAAAATGAAATTAAATCCACTACACAATTAAGTTTAATTGCTAATTTTATTTAGAGTTTTGCAAGAAAAGCTAAAAACTAAAACACAAAGATTAAACCTTATTAATTCTTAGAATTGCATTGTGTCATATCTGTTGAGTCCGGCAACGCTGGTAAATCAGTGCGCTCCAGCAACAAGTAATGAATAATCGAATATAACGAACGTTGTAACGTGTAAAAAAACAAAAAACAAACAAAAACATATCGCTTTCAACTAAATTAATTAAAGATAACTTTAACCAAACAACCAAAAAAATGTTGGAAGAAATAAATTGAAACCAAGAGATTAGAAAAAATATTGGACGGAAAGAAAACTAACAGAAACCAGGACTGAAACATTTGGATTGAACAAAAAACAACATTGGCCACAAAATATAATAATATATTTTCCAGCTCTTCGTATGATTTGAAACGCTTCTCTTTCATTTCTGTTTAAATAAAAAACAACAGCAACTCAGAAGAACACCACCAACGATACGAACCATTTAATAATAAATACCTGCATTCATATTTTTATCAGCCACTAGAAGAGACCCAGTTACACTACAAACACACCTAAAATGAAACTAGCAAGTATACTGAACTAATTTCGTCGTCTGCCATTTTTCATAAATATAATAAAAGTAACAATAATATTAATAAAAGTAATAACACTATTAATAATAATAATAATAATAACTTTAATACTAATAATAATAACAACAATAATATTACTCATCTAATTTCATTGCAAACAAAAGTGTTTATTTTTGATTTTAAATTTCTAACCAAGAAGCAAAGAAACAAATCGCGCAAAACGTTAAAAGATCAATTAATTAACAGCAATAATTAATATTTAATTGTAATGAAAAATTTAATAGTAAAATTAATACTACTTTTTTTATTATTATTTTATATATACAATAAATCACTGAGAATTATAAATTAATGAGCATAAAGTAAACAACAAAAATTCATATATCCAAAAATGTAAAAAATGTAACAATTGTAAAGTGAAAATAAATATCAAAATAAAAATTGCAAAAATACAAAAAAAATATATTTAATTCTGTTTTATTGAAGTGTGCGAGATTCAAATCCACTCTACAGGCGAGGTTTTACTGTAAATAACGATACTCGCAAAAGGTTTCTATCATTGAGCTAGTTAACCTTGCGCCTCAACTGTGCCACCTTCGATTATTATGGCACATCTGGAGCCGTGATAACCCAGTGGATAACCCGAGTTAATAACCCCAGTAGATAACCCCAGTGGATAACACAATTGATGAACGTAGTCGTAGGCTTGTCGAAGAAGAAGAAAGCATATTTTTGGAACTCATTTCATTTCAACAGCCAACCAGCCAAAAAACCAGGCGAACAGGAGTAACTTGTTTACAGAAATGCAAGAGGTGGGCCATCGGCTTCTTTTTGAGATAATCCACTTATAAATAATTAAACTGGCCATCATGTGAATTGCCGGCTTCAGTTGCCGGTGAACGAATGAATTGAACATCTTCGGTATTGAATTTAATTTGGTAAACACTTTTTATTTATTGTAATTTGTATATAGTAGTAATTTCTTGATATAAAAATATGGATGTATATAAACTTAATAAATGCGATGATTTCTTTGTATGGAATTTCAGTTATCAGGCATATTCCAAGCAGGAAGACTTTGTGCCACTCCCTCCTCCTGTTCACTACTTCATGGTTGGCATAGCAACGGCCGCTTCAGTGTGTTTCACATCCGCTTGACGCCACAGCTGAGTCACCGTCTTGGTTTGTGTATAGAATTTGATGCCCTGTTTGCCGTAGAAGTGGTGATCGCCACGGAAGGAACCGCGTGAGCCGGTGAATGAGAACATAGGCAACGGCACTGGAATGGGTACGTTTACACCGATCTGGCCGACATCGATTTCGTTGACGAACTTCCGCGCGGTGCCGCCGTTGGTGGTAAATATAGCGGTTCCATTGCCATACGGGTTGGCGTTGATCAGTTCGATTGCGTGATCGATGCTATCAGCTTTGAGAACAATTAGGACAGGTCCGAAGATTTCTTCTTTGTAGCACTTCATTTTTGGAGTAACGTCAGTCAGTATCGTTGGCCCAACAAAGTAGCCCTCCTCGTAGCCGGGCACCTTGATCCCCCGGCCGTCCAAAATAAGCTTGGCGCCCTCTTTCACACCAGACTCAACCAAGTCATGTATACGTTTCTTGGCCTGCTCACTAATAACGGGGCCCAAATCAACAGCGGGCTCATGGCCAGCATTGACCTTTAACTTCTTTGCACGCTCGACCAGTTCAGGTATCCATGCTTGAGCCTCGCCTACAAATACCGCTGTCGACAGCGCCATGCAGCGTTGGCCGGCAGCTCCGAAAGCCGCTCCTGCCAGCTGATTCAACGTGTGTTCCTTGTTGGCGTCAGACATGATGACACCGTGGTTCTTGGCGCCCATGTTGCTCTGCACACGTTTGCCCAGTTTGCCGGCGCGCTCGTAGATGTATTTGCCAGCGACATCTGAGCCGACAAACGAAATCGCCTTGATTTCCGGTGCATCGCAGATGAAGTTAACGGCTTTGTGCTGGCCGTGGATAACATTAACCACGCCGGGGGGGCAACCGGCCTCAGTAAGCATCTCCATCAGCATCATGCTAGCGCCAGGTACACGTTCGGACGGCTTCAGCAACATGGTGTTGCCGCAGGTTATCGCCACGGGAAACATCCACAGTGGAATCATGGCGGGGAAATTGAAGGGCGCGATTCCGGCGGTGACGCCGAGTGGCACCACCAGCGAGTAGGTGTCCATGTCGCGTGCCACATTGGCGACGGTCTCGCCCATCTGCAGCGATGGAATGCTGCAACAGTGCTCAACAACCTCTGCAGACAAAAAGATTGAATAAAATTATTTAACTTCTTCACTTGGATATCATTTCTTGGATATCATGTATTGGTATTTAACTCACGCAGACCACGCAGGATGTCACCTTCAGCATCGACCAGAGTCTTGCCCTGCTCTCGGGTTATAACTTGAGCCAGCTCGCATGATCTTTCCTTCAGCAACGCCTGGAAATTGAACATGATTTGTTGTCGCGAGAGTACCGAGCGATTGCTCCACGTCTTAAAAGCTTTTTTGCACGAATCCAGGGCTGTTTGCATCTCATCTTCCGTGCAGTTCGGCACACAAGAGATAACTTCATTGGTGGCCGGATTGTGCAGAGGGATCCATTCGGTGGTCTTCGATTCCACGGTTTTGCCATCAATGTACATTTTGGTCCTGGAGGGAGCCGATGCGGAGGAGTAGCTGCATTTGGCCAAAATACGTGCCTGGAAGTTTTTAAAGAAAAAATAAAAAAGGGGACCAGATGAAGTCAATGTCAACTTTCATTAAGATATCTTCCTCTCTTTCCCTCTCCCTCTCTCCGTCAGTCCCACACTCTCTCCAAAACCACTGATCAATCTTTCTTTATATAATATAAGATGCATAATTTATAAACGTCAAACGCATCCGTTGACCTGCGATGAAACTCATGTTAGTACTCGATGAAGCCGGACCTTTAACACCTTTAATTAAAAGTGCTCCCTTTCCACTATCCTACCCACTTATCTCTCGCTCCCTCTACCATCCCTCTCTCCCTCCCCCTCAATCAAGTTATGTCTTTTAAAGTAGTCGAAGAGCAAAATACTTGTTCTTCCATATTTTAATTTCACTTTCAAGAGATGTCATATTTTTGATTATTACGTAACAGTGTTTAGTAGAAATATGAATTATTTTTCACCCCAAGTTTCCGAATATAACACGTAGATAATAAGCACCCATATTTTAGAATCATATCGTTACCTCAGCACCAATCAAGCGCAACAACGACATTTTCAATAGACAAAAAACGAAAACAAAATTAAATTCAAGATACACGTCGACACTTCAACCGGCCCAAGCAGTGGCTAAACTAACCGGTGGCTGGCTCTACGGGAACTGACTATAAAAATAAGTATATGCTTATATTTTAATTCCATCGGCTGATGTTTGTGAATCGTTTAATTTTCGAGCTGTGTTTGTTGTTTAATTCACTAGCCTTTGGTACAAAGTCTCTCATAAAAATATGCCACCGACACAGTGAGATAACTTCATTAATAAATACTAACTAACTCCTCACTGAGCAAGTGAGATAACTTCATTGGTGGCCGATAACAAAAACACTGCTTACTACAATTTAATAATAATTGAATAGTTTAATAAAAATATTTGAGTTTATTGTTTTCTTAGTACAAGCTCTCTATGAGAACTCTCTCTCTCTCTCTCTCTTTCTCTTTCGTTCGCTCTCTTCCAGTCTCTCGAAGAAACACAACATGGAACTGACACAACCCAGTCGCATAGACAACAGCTACTTACGACAACGATTACCGGGTAAATGAATACTTAAAGTCGATCATTTAAAATATGATATCCTATAATTCACTGAAGTGATTTTTAGATTGAGCTTTTAAAGAGTTTTTCATCATTTCTAAGTAAAAACATCTTCAACTTTTTACTAAACAAAGAAATTTACTCGTACTTTACGAATACTAACTAAAATGTTAAGTTATTCGTAAATGTGCTGCGAACATATCATAGCATTGCCAGAACACAAAACAGTAAAATAACGTAGAGTGCGTCAACATAAACAAGCCGGTCAAAATATCCCGAAAACCATGAGAGCCGTCATTGTTAAAAGCGCGTCAACAAAGGACGTACTACAGGTCCTTTATATTGATTTTTCGCCAAAGCAGGAGTACACAATAAATGAGAGTAAGAAAACGAGAAAAAACGTTGACAATTCACTTTGGCAATGAATAGTTTGAGGAGTAGACACGAAAACTTTCAGGAAAAAAATTAAAATAATAATAATAATACAATATCTAATGTACGATACACAAAGTCATGAATTGAAGAAGTGTATTAATTTACAAAATCAAATGAATAAAACTAAATGAAGAAAAAAAATCGAGGTTAAAAATAAAAGTTGAAATTTTATATTTTAACAAAAGTACAAAAAATTAATTCTTTGAAAACAATGTGTTTAAGGTATAAGAAAAATTAAAAAAAGGAAAACCAAATAAAAGTAATATCAAAGCAAAAGTATATAATGTAAATTTCACTAAATTGTATATGAAATTAATTCGGGAGTGAAAATAATTGTTTCGAATTAATAAATTGCAAAGATTTAGAAGAAAGAAGAAGACATACAAAAAAGTATAACAACATGCTCAAAAATACTAAAATATAAAACCAAGTTTTTATATACCTATTTTTGGTAGAAGACAACCCCTTCCCGTCCACATCTTCAGCAACGGAGCTTTAGCACTGCACAAATATATGCACATACTCAGAGAAAACCTACCCCACAGTTTACAGTTTGAAGTTTTCATTATCGAGACAATAGAAGCGAGTACGAGTGTTGTAGGAACTCTTATATAAATACATACAGATAGGTACGTGCTAATGTGCCATATAGCTTATATGTGTGAAGCTATGTGATTGAAAATCAGGCAACAACAGCAACAACAACACCAACTTCAGGAGTAAAAGTGTTCGTGCAAAATAATAAAATAATCCGTTGATTGTTGAATCGATATTAAAACCGTAAGAGACGAAAGACGAGTGTAGTTCCAGAACTCGTTAGTTGTTGTTGAGCAAAAACTTATGTTTGCAAACCTAGAGTGTAAAAGTGTTTCAATATAACTGCAACAACAACAACACTAACAACAAAACGCAATAACAACAGTAACGCGCACAGTCCTTCCATTCGGTAGAGCTCGCAATAAAAGAAGAACGAATAGTTTAACAGTATCTAGAAGTAGAATTTAGAAAACCATGTATAAGACAATTCGTCACGGTGAGAACAGTTTGCAGTACACGATTCTGCCGCAAAACGATGACTTTCGCATTGAGGGCAAGCTAAGTTGCGCTGAGAGCAGCTGCAGTTCCGGCTCCGGCTCCGGTTCTGGCGCGGCACGTCCGGCGAAGGGCAAACGTCCACGACGGCGTTCGTTTTTCGCCTACCTGGGCCTCATATTCGTGTGTACAGTAATCGTGGGCGCCATATTGATACCGTTTCTAGTCTCAGCTGATGTGTGGTTACCCAATCCAAGTGAATGGTTTCTGAAAACAAAAGCTGCCTTCACGCGACGCGGCAACCCTGACGCAACGACAAGCGGCACCGGCGGCATTCATCCGCTGCATGGCGGTAAAGGTCATGGGGACGCGAGTGAGGACAACGGCGTGAATGGGGGAAAACTTAATAAAAGTACTGATAAAGTGGGCAGCCCCAATTCCGCCATGTTGAGTGCCAATCGGAGCAGAATGGATAATATCGATGCACCAACAAATTCTCAAGCATATCGTGAACTGTCAAACATCAGCAATGATACCGCAACAATACCGGTCGTTATTGAAACTGCCAAGAAGCACTCGGACACGGGATCACAAGAAACGGTGGCACCTGCGGAATCGGAGGCAATCGTATCGCAACAGCAGACCTCAAACGAAGCAGTCGTTAATTCATATGAAAACCAAGTTGCGCCACAGCTTAACGAAATGACGTTGCGGCCAGGAATCGTTGCAGCCGAGGAACATTTTGAGAGTGGCTACAACAATTCTGCAACGTCGCCGGCATCGGCTCCATCCGCCTTGCCGCCTCAGTTGACCGCCGTTGTGGCTACCAATGGTGCAACCACGCTGCACTCCGCTGACTCGCCCCTTATACAAAAGTCTCTCGCGCCACCCATCATACGTCCAACATCATCGCTGACCGCCAACATAAATTCACCACGTTTGCTAGCCTCCAACAACTTCGGCGCCCAAGCCGCTGCCACACCTTCGTTGCCCACAATTATGACGCGCATCATACAAGTGCCGTTGCTCAAGTCTGCCGCCAAGAAACCCATCATACCGCCGATGCTGGCAAAAACTACATCACAGTTGACACCCTCACCGAACCAAGCAACAGTACTGTCATCGCCATCGGTCGTCCGTTCGTCGTCATATGAACACTCCAATCCCAGCAACTCAAATCACAATTCCAACTGGATTCATACTCACTGGCCGTATATCGATCCGTCGACCTATTTTCAGTGGACTGTATGTTCTCCTCGTTACTTAAACAGTCTCTTTATAATGTTCTGCTTCTCTTCTTTTTCTGTTTATCTATTTTCGATGCTTTCGCCACTTACAAGGGTTACAAGTCCGAGGATAGCGTTTTATTGCCAGCCTTGCTCGGTTTTGCTTTAATTGGCGTGATTCTAATTATAACGGTATGTTTGGTGGCACGCAACAAGCGCCGGATTGTATCGTCCGTGAGGAAGCGCAATCGTAATGTAAGTACATTTATTCAGAAATACTTTTTTATAATATTTTTTCTATTGTATACGTATAATAAAAACATACAAAGTTCCCAAAGGCCCATGCCACATTTCGATGTTTTCACGGTACTTGCTCCCTTTAGATTCCATGCCCTTCATTTGAACATTTCCCGCAAACTTTGAATACTTTTGCAGGCATTCACTAGAACGATATTCGGACAAGTAGTAAGGAACCGTAGTAAGTACGACTAAACAAGTAGTAGTAAACCGGACAGTTAGTCAGAATGTGGCAAATTCTAGTAGTAAACGTCCTTTCTTGCTCCTTTATTATTATTTTGCAGCCCTGTATTATTATCTTACTGTACTGGAGAACTATTCGGCTTTCACCGCCGACATGGCTTTTCGAATTTCGCCACGCACTTCTATGTCAGTTCCACACTTTTGCCATTCTTTTGGTTCTTCTTCACAGAACCATCGGTGAAAAGGCCATGCAATGTGGCAACGTTGTTTTTAGGATAGTCTTTTAAGTCTTCTCCGCTGACTTCTGAATGATCTAACCAATTCCAAAAACCTAGTTTTTTCCCCTTGGTTTTGTAGGTATTTTCATATTAAATTACTTACTTGGTTCTCGCCCATGGTTCGTACTTTGTAGAAAAATGTTCGTGGATTCACAATGCATAGCATGAAATAAAACGGGAGATCTATATGTATCTTCATTACTCTCGATTACTCTCTGACTCGATTTTCCCCTGATTCGAACGAATTCGTAATTAATTACGTTCGGTAAAAAGGAAAAAGTGTTACTTTACACTATAAACACTTTGTTTTTTCTGCTAACAAAAATTGGTTATAGAAAACATGTGTTCTCTCTCTCTCTTTCTACAGGACATCGAGGAGACTGGCGCTGAGGATAATGCAACATTATTAACATCAACAAATCTATCGGATGAGGATTAAATTTCAAACACGATTGAAGACGAAAAACCGTAAACATCAAAAGTATTTTCTTCAAGTCGTTAATTTTTACGTGAACTTTTGAAGCCTCCTGTAATTAATTAAATGTGGTTGTTTGTGTGTGTGTATAACAACAGCTATCAGTGTCCGTAATGCGTTCGAAAATATAAAAAATTACAATAAGTTGAGTTACACCAAAAAAGGCATAGCAAAAAAAATAACACAGACAAAAAAGAAAAGGCAAAACACATGCATACTATAAACTTTAATGAAAGATTTATACGCTTAAATTTATACCTTAAATATTGACCCTATTATTCAATAAAATAAAGGGAATAAGGGGAAAAAAGCAAAAACACGGATACAATCGCTCACAAGAAAATACAAACAAATATACAATCAGCATTAAAAACTCTGCAAGTCAGCAGAGGGTACCTATGTATGTAGATACGTACAAAAACACATACACACATGCATATGTATGCACGAGTATGTCACAAAATAAGGATTAATAAACTTTGAGAAATGAAAATAAATAATATCAGTTTATGTATTTTCAATAAGTATTAAAGCACATACATGCTAAAGTATTTCGAAAAATTTTATATTTTCAAAGAAGCAAAAAACAAAAACAAGAAGAAACAACTTAAAATAAAGAAATATCTAAATAAGGCTGGAGTAAATAAATAGCATCAAAAATAAAAAAAAAACTCAGCGCAACAAACTATTTATATTTATTTAATATTTAATATTATTATTTATAATTACGTTTATTTAATAAGAAACAAATTAAAAAAAAAATCGAAAAATGTTTAATTTTTCATAAACCGTTGAAATATTTAATCCACGATATATTCATACATACATGCATACATATACTATATCCATAACATACTTTCATAATACACATTTTAAGTAATGATATAATTCCCAAGTGATCGATATGATTGCAATTATATTCACCATCTGTACTCACAATTCTAATGTTTGGTACATAGAAAATCTCGCAAAATGGGGAACAACTTATTATTTCCATTAAGTATTCAAAAAGGTGAACAACATTTCCGAGAAGATTTCGTATGGTTAACATAAATTGTATTGTAATTTAGGATCCCCAATTTTAGACTCCCCAGTTTATTTTTCACTCTATTTACGTTATCTCCCTTCAAAAGAATTTCAAAAAAGGACGGCGTTACGGAATCCACCATCTGTGGATCCCATTATTTGCATTCTGGAGGAAAAATTCATTCATATTAGTCTTTTACTAATTTTAACCATTCCAGCAAAATCTATGGTTTTATATGAGTCTTTCTATAGTGAGATAGATTAAAGATTTCATAGATAGAAAGATTTCATAACATTTCCACAATCTCTAGCGTTAATACTCTGGTAACCGTACCACTAACACCCTAGCTTTTTGTTAGTCCGCGAGTGCACTGTATTAAAAATGAAAACTAAAACAAATCTTGATAAAACTTTAACCAAAAACTACATATTATTAAAGTTAAATACATAAATACTCAGATCAGAACAAAAAGGAACTAAAAGAAAAAACTATTTTTGTAAACGTGTGATAGTAAATACGAATAGATTAGCGACTTTTTTCGTACAATACAATAATAATACGAATGGCCATCCACTGAGAGTTGTAACAAGGAAGTTCATTTTATTTTTGCTTTTCTTTTAAGTTGCATTTAATTTTTTATTTAATTATAAACCATTCAGTCAGCCACAATTTTTCAGTTTAATAGCTACAAATAAATAGCAATGTGTATTTATTACTTAAATAGCGAAGGGTTTATAATTCCACTCGTCCCCCTCTTCAAAAACTCTATTCTCTACCCGATTTATGTTCTACTTTTCAAAATCCTTCAGTACTTCAACTTCAACAATGATTAATAAAAGCCTTTGGCATTTAGCAAGAAAATGGATATGCATTTATAATATAAGTTTTGTTAAAGTATTGTAATGCAATAGGTTTCGAAACCATTAAGGAACAAAGTATTGGATACCTTAGCGCCTTGGAACCAAAAATTAAATTTCTAAACTTTATCTTTGAAAGTTTCTAACCAAAGATTTCAAAAGTTATAAAAAGAATTGAATTATTATACTTGAATTGAATATTGAATTATT
The DNA here is from genome assembly GCA_943737955.2 of Myopa tessellatipennis. Lineage (NCBI taxonomy): Eukaryota > Metazoa > Arthropoda > Insecta > Diptera > Conopidae > Myopa > Myopa tessellatipennis. The sequence goes on along the minus strand of OX031314.1, from coordinate 14,244,765 downwards.
ATTATCTATGTACTTGTTTTATGCATTGAATCGATCATATTTTGCTTTTTCGATTGACGACTTTTATGATTGACTTCGATTGACTTCGATTGAACTTTCGATTGACTACTTTTATGCTAACTAATATATCGTAATTACAATATTTCTTCGTATTTTTCTTTTCTCGTTCTTTGCTTGCAATTTTTTACCCTATTTTATATAGGAACGTTCCATATAATTGTAAAAAATGCTTACCGTGCAAATTCCCATGCCTAGAGTATTTTTCGCTAGCGCAAAAACCGCGACTTTTTTAATCATCTTGAATTTTGAAACACTCGAAATTTGGCGTGGATTTTTTAACGTTTCGCAACGTTTTCTATTGTAATTTTTATAGTTTTATTACATTTATTTAATTAGCATTTAATTATTAGATCATTTTGACCAATTTTGATTTTAAGAAATGAGTTTTGAAGTAAAAGTCGAATAAAAAAATAGACACTTGTGAGAATTGAAAAACGAAACTTGATAGAATTGATTGATCATGATGTATTTACGCACATAAGAAGACAAGACATGGGCTCACGTAATAAATTTAAATACTTTACAAGTTGTCCGAAAATCAAAATTGAGAGAAAGCATTGTTTGAAACTTTAAAGAATAATTCACTTTATTTTATTTTAATTAAAATTTTAAGAGTACACGACTTTTGTGAAGATAGCATCATCTGGGTTGGTTTACATGCAAGTGGCTTGAATTTCTAACATAATGCGAAACAAAAGTTACAACAAAAAAATTATAATTTTTTATAATTATTATATTTATGTTATTAAGTTTATGTTATTATTGTTATTGACATTGACATGTTATATTGACAGTTCTAAAATATACTTTATAAATATAAAATAAAATAGTATTATTACATTTTAGTAAGAGTGCGCCCGACCTTCATTATTCTGTCATGAAATTGATCACAAAACCTATGTATGTACTTTCCAATGAGATAACGCTTGAGTAAAGATAATATAAGATCTATATACTAAGTGTATGTATACACCAACTAACTAAAGTAAGATGCTAACCTTAAATAAGACTAGTAAAACATATATTTAGGAATTTAATTCACGTGTTAAGTAAATTGAAGATTCTGTGTACGTTTACACTGCAAATAATCTAATACTTCATTTCGATATAAGTTAGTTCATTGAGAGTAGGAGTCTCTCTACTTTTAAGTCTCTTCCGTAAATCTTATATTATCATTTAAATTATATGAATATAGCTTTTAATTAGCCTTAAATGGAAACGTTATTAATCGTGTAACCGTCGCATTTCAAACTACGTATAAAACAACTGCTACATAAATGCAAAACACAAAAACCATATACAATCATATATGCATATACATACATGTATATACATATATATTTAAATACAATACGAATTAAAATCGCTAATATTTTAAGTATTGTAAGAAATTGCCGCGAAACGTATTTATAGTTTGCTAATATTTAAAAATAAAAAAGTAGTACTAATTTTAGGCTAATTTCAGTTGAAATCAATGTTTAAGCTTGTTAATCCATATATAAAAATTTTATCTTTAATATACTAATTTATAATTATACATATACTATATAACTCAAACGGTGTCTATTTTATTACCCTACTTTTTCCCAGCTTTTTAGGCGAGTGTACTTTGAAGTAGATAATAACTTGTCATTATTTTCGATTGGTTTGGCAGTATGGTCCATTGAATTAGTACTGCCTTATTTACCCTACAGTTTTTCACAACGTAAGTAGCTGATCAATAGAATAGACGTTTGTCAGAATTTAGAAAAATTTGTTTCAGAAACTGAACTTGGCTTTGGCCACACGTAGAATGTGAAATCTTTTGAATGTGAAATGCTCCTCTTAGAACTTTTAGTTGAGTTCGTAGTATGTTCCTCTGAATAAAAGTGCTTTATTACGCTACAGTTTTGCAACGCTGGTGAGTAACGCAATTTGCTGTCGGATGTAAGAACGATTTGTTTGGGAGGGATAATTTTATGGGAAGAAATAAAGTGCGCTTGTTTAATTGTTGTTTTTATTTATTACACTTCTTTTAATATATTATATTCATTAAAAGAAATGTCCTCCGATTCGCAACCAACTCCTAACGTCGCATCATCCACCACTTCATTGTCGGATGGGCCCGAATCATCGCCCATCTGCATCATTGTACTTGGCATGGCGGGTTCTGGAAAAACTACATTTGTGCAGAAACTAACACAAGTTTCGTTCTCGCACTACAAACCTTATGTTATCAATCTCGACCCGGCGTGTAAAGAGACACCTTATCATGCAAATGTCGACATACGCGATACCGTTAACTACAAGGAGGTGATGAAGCAGTACAAACTCGGTCCCAACGGTGGCATTGTGACGGCTTTAAATTTATTCGCTACGAAATTCGAAAAGGTAATCGAGTTAATACGGCGCGCCGGCAAGCAAGGCCACAAATGGTGCATCATCGACACGCCGGGACAAATTGAGGTGTTCACATGGTCTGCTTCGGGGACGATTATAACCGAAGCGCTGGCTACAATGTTTCCTACAATCGTGGTGTACGTTATGGATGTTGTGCGCTCCGTCAGTCCAACGACATTCATGTCAAACATGTTGTACGCTTGCTCCATATTATACAAAGCGCGACTACCCTTTGTGGTGGCTTTGAATAAGGTACTAGTACATAGTTCACTATTTAAAATATATAAAGAATTTCAATAATTATTTCTGCCTATAAAACTATTTAGATTGATGTGCAGGATCACGATTTTGCCATCGAGTGGATGCAAGATTTTGAGTCCTTTCTGGAGGCACTCGAAAAAGAGCAAAATTATATCAGTAACTTGACACGCACCATGTCGCTAACCCTAGATGAATTCTATCGTGACTTGAAAACATGCGGTGTGTCTTCCAAGATAGGAATAGGATTTGATAAATTCTTTGATTTAATTGCGGCGGGTGCAATGGAATATGAAAGGTTTTTAAAAAAATTAATTTGAGGCATATTTAAATGTTTTTATTTACTGCTACTACTGTTATTTAAATTTTTCCTACTATACTACAGCGACTATAAAATGGAATACAACAAACTACGTCTACAAAAAATCGAACAGCAGACTAAAGAGTCTAAGGCAAAACTTGAAAAAGTATTAAGGACGACAGGCTCCGGCAGTGAAGTGACACTAACGCCTTTCGTAGAAGAAGTAATGGAATAATATTTCATCACATTTTAAAAGTTTCTGACGTACGTTACGTATTAATTTAGGTTTCTGCTGGACGCGAGCTTTCAGATATTTATTTAAAACATCCTGGGAACGAGAGTTCAGAAGACGAAGAGGGACACGAAGAAGAGGCACCCACATTTAATGACGATCTTGTCGAAGACCAGAATTTTAATGATTTTTTACAAAATCGAAAAGATTCCCAATTGGAAAAATCAAATAAAAATTAATTATTTAATAAATTTGAGCTGATGTTTGTATTGGAACTTAAGCGTTGCAACTGAAATTAAGAAAAGATAAAGTTATAAAAAAATTGAAATTAAATTACTATTGCAGTTATTATTATATAATGCGAATGATTTTTTTCTTTACGGATATCATTTAATAAATAAATTTTAAATCTTTACAGATATAATTTCAAAAATTAATACAATATTTTCACAATAAAATTCTATTCTTTACTATTACATTATACTTTATGTACATATATTTATAAACTAAATATAATAATATAGTATGTGAAAATATTAAAAAACATGTACACACTTTCCTTACATCTCGACAATGTGTTGTTTGCAGTATTCCCACATAAAAAGTGCACCAGTCACATGCACATTTAATGATCGCACCATACCGTATTGTGGAATCTCCACAGTGTGATCAAGTATCGAAAGTAAATTTGCCGGAATGCCTTCCTTTTCGTGCCTACAGAGAAGTAGGCTTCGATCAAGAATCGCCAGTTTTCTTTAATGAACTTACCCTAGTAAAATGATGCATCTTTTGGGAAACTTGAAGTCAACAAAACTACGACTATTTGCTGTTTGTTCAGCACCAACAATTTCGTATCCTTTTATTTGCTTCTGTACAAGAAATTCCAACAGTGACTCCTGTTTAACTTCGTTGATGATCAATCCTTTCTCTGCTGTCATGCTGAAAAAGCAATTAATTCAACGATATTACGAACGTATTGGAATGGAATTGCTATAGAATGCACTATAGAAGTCATTTCACAGCCATGTTTTACCTAAGATTTTTAAATTCGTCGTTGAGTATATATTTTTTGGAATTTATAATTAAGTTCTTTATACCCAAGACTTCGCATGTACGTGCCACACCTCCCAAATTTGGTAGCTTATCAATGAGAGAGGCTACGACAATCACATTTTTATCTTTTATCTGACATATACAAGTTAAAGGTTATTTATAATTATAACTCTTAAATGACTAAACTGTTATTACCCTTTGAGTCTGACAGTCTGGATATGAAATTAAATCATTATTCGGTTTGATATCTGTCAGCGGATTAATTTTTCGTTGCCCATTCAACGGATTCAGTTGAGTGTTATTTTCATCCTCATTTTGTTGCACATCTGACTTAAATTTTTTACAAAATTGTTCCTTGCATTGGGCAAATCTTTCTTTTGTTGTTTCAGAGATGATTGCTTCCTCAAATGGAGCGTTGGTGACAAATAGAATTTCTTCGTAATTTAAAATGCTTTCAGCATCAACATCTAATCGAATATCGCTTAGTAGTTCTTCTAGTCGATGACCCAGAGTAAGTGTAATAGCGTCTTTTAAATCATTTCTATTATTTGAAGAACCTCTAAAAAACTCAAAGTAAGGAGAACCTAAACTAATTTCAAAATTGATTATTATCAAATCTAAACTTTGTTTGGTTTGTTCATTATGCAGCTTAAATTACTTACTCATTTTCTTCGACTTTTTTTAGTATTTTATATATAGTCAGCTGAGAATACAATCTGATTTGGAAGTTGGCACCCATTGTCAGTGGTAGAAGCATGTCAATCACCACGTTTTTAACTGAATTTTCAATTGCGGACCAATTTATGCAAAAATAAATGCAGCAGACAACAATGATGGATACCTGTTGGCTTGCTGAGTACTCGGATATCTGATGGAAAATAATAATATTGATATTATAAATTCTCCTTAAAACGTTTAAATATGTGGGCATATAATATCTATATACTCCATCCTTAAAACAAAACAATCTTAAAAATATGCATGTTATAATTAATTCAAATCTATTAAGTTACCGTTTTTAAATATGACAAAACCACGTCCGCACTTGGAGCGCAATACGCAATGATACGCTCAAAGAAATACGTAATATTCAGTTGATTATTCTGCTCCAAAATCACCTGCCAATAATCATCAGACCAATATTTAGATTCCAGCTTTTGTAAAATTTGTAAGACCGCGATTGTTATTCGCAATTTAATGCGATGTTCATGTGAATTTTCGAAATATCTTGGTTTTTTTACACTTATATCGGCATTCATTTTAATCAAATATTTCAGTAAATCTAACTGGTATTTTTTAAGGTAATCTATTGCCATAAAGCGTAATTTATAACAGATGTCAGCTCCGGAATGAATTTCTAACTCATACTTCTTTTCGATCCTGCAAAGAAGAATTTAGAAAATTTAGTATAACATACTATATGAAGTAGATTGTTAAATTAAATTAATACTATATGTATCATGTATACAAATTCTTATTAAAACTTACCTTGCATCACCATGCAGAGTTTCGTTACAGAACAATGCATTTACTACTTGCTCTATATTTCTATATTCCAATTTGGACAAAAACAAAGCTTCGTACGATATATAACTTCTGTCTGTTTTCAGTATTCTGGTCGTATATACAGTCAATAAATCTTCAGACAGATGGTCTGAAAATCTATAAAAGTAGTTGAACAAATTTTTGTACCTGGAAGAGACAAAATCTTATATTTATAATATGCAGAACGTAGTAACAACAATTTCTAACATACATGTAAACTTACACTAAAGAACAGAGTTTTGTATTTTTGTTATATTTTTCGATATGTTCCAAAAGACAATCAATAATGTTTAAATCGATTAAATCATTATAGGACGTTAGTAATTGAGATAAGCCAAGTATAGTTCGCTCGCCTCCTCGATTTAGAAGTTCTGAAGGTCTATAAGGCAGTATTTCGTTGTATGACTGCAAGAAGTCTAAAACAAAATAATCAACAGCCTTTTCTTGTACAAAGGATTCCTCGTCGTTTTTATACACTAGCATCTTAATAAGTCTGCTATTGAAACTGCGGAGGCCATCAATTAAGTATAAATCAATGTCATATTTACTACGACAGAAGTCAAATTTCTCTGCATTTCTTTCAAAATCAAACACAAACATAAAACGGAACCAACCGTGTTTCTCGGTGGGCACATTCTGGAATATGCGAAGAAGAGACTTTTGTATATGCAACTCGTTCCGTACTCTCACATGTACAATTTCGTATAAACGTTGGGTGAATATATCATCCCTTAACTCAGTCTTATTCGCAGTGAGTTTGATTATAAGCGTTGTATATCCCTCGTAGCCGTCCGATGTATTATAAAGGCTTTCGATTAGCTTCAGATATTCCTCAATATTTAAATTTTCAATTATCATGTTGAATACTTCTTCGAAGTATTTTATAACACATCGGCGTATAATTCTGTTTTGTAGCACTCGCACCCGAGATGAAATTTTCAGTAGAGTTTCTTTCGTAATGGCGTTGGTATTAGTTTCCCCCAAGTCTAAGTGTTTAAACCAGAAGAGCAGTGGAATAGACTTCCAATTGATATCCGCGAGTGTGTTTAGGAATGACATCAGGTCACAATTTAGGAATTTTTTCAATTTTGCTGCCGAAATACAGTAGTTGTCGCTGTTGTAAAAACTGGTGCTATTTACGGCCTCTAGAAATCCTTTTAACAGCATCTGATTCAAATCGACACACTGGAAATTGTCCAGCATATGGTCGATGGTCCAGCGCACGACCAAACTATTGTTATGCTGCAGTAGCTGCTTGTAAAGCAAATCAAACCATACCTTGTTTAGCGTTATTTTTTCAATGGTAGTTAACGTAGGTAAAATTAAATGTGATTGTTTCTCTTCCAGATTCTCTAGGACTGTGATGTATGAAGACCATGAATAATTTAGTACTGCACTATTATCAAGTTCCCAGCTGGGAACATCTTTAGCATGATTGATAATGAAGGGAACTACTTTCCGCAGCAAATAAACCGCTGCTTTACGTTCTTCCCGTGCTGCAGAGACAAGCAATACTTGCAAAACTTCTATAAAATTTTCATTTTTATAAAAATTTTGAACAATTTGCAATAAATTATCTATGAGATTAACTAATATCTGAGCCAGCCGGTGGCTTAGGTTTTTGTTTTTATTTTCTACTACTGCTTGCCACAATAGTTGAAGAAAATCATGCCTTTGGAATTTGCTGATTTGCAACTGAAGACAAGTTAAAATATTAGATGCCAAAGGATCGCCGCACGTGAACAGTAAATCACACAATATGTGAAACAGCTCGTCTGTTTTAATCAGCCAGTCAGGTTGGTCATCACTTCGGAACGAGTTAAGCAGCTGATAGAAAATTTGTAAAACTAACTTCTGGTCCGGCTCACTATGTTTATATTTACACAACAACTTCAACAGGAAATCGGCGACATAGACCTGCCTGGATAAAACCTTCGATTCGAATTGGATCGTGTAATGCAATATTGGCAGCAGACTCGAAAGATTTTCCTTGTTGTGAAAGTCATCAAAATTGTTCTCTATTAATTCAAATAATTCCTCTGAATTTGATATATCCGTGACATCCGAACCAGGATTCTCTGCTAATCTTTTCAAGCCCTCGAATAAATTATAATTATAGAGTGCTAAAGCAAGCGGACTAAAGTTGTCAGTCAAGTTATTCTGTTCCATGATGTAATTTTAGACGATGCACAATTATAAATGAAATAAATATATTAGGTAAATCCAATTCAATTCAACTTCATTAACGAACTGTCATCTTAAAAGTTAAACTAAATACATATACAATATATACTATATTTTTCAATTTAATTCAACTTTATTTAGGCAATGCCATATTACTTATTTACAAAACATGTGGAACATATTTATGACGGGCATGAGGCTCCAATGTTGTTGTTGTTGTTGGTGTAGTTTTTGGCGCTGACCCCAACAACAACAACAGTTGATCCCGGATTTAATTGGGGTCAGAGTTATAACCTCTTGAACTTTGAAATTTAACCGCCGATATCTTTTAAACTATAACAGATATGCGTATGATATTAGTACCGTTATAAAGGTATTAATAATATCTTTCATTTATGTTAAATATTATTTTGTCGAGAATCGTTTATTTTCGAAGATAAATACAATTTTCAATTTTTAGTACTATATTTTTCTATTCATTAATTTTTTTTTAAGTAAAATGTATAATTAACTTACATAATTATTCCAATATAAATATAGTAGAGGTCCTTAGCTTTGTATAGAAATTTATTTCACCAGGATCGGTACAGGAGTTTCGGAGAAAACGCATTTTAAAACGTAAGTACAACTTACTTTTTTTGAATCGTACTACTATACGGATTTTCAATAATACGACTCTACTGAGTTTACAACGTTGAGTGAATTGAGTGAATCATAAAAATTTTTCATTTTAAGATAAAGTCAAAATATTTTGTATAATATAGTACTGAAATATTGTAATGAAGAATATTAGCGCCGCAGGCGAAAAATTTTTATGAAAAATCGCACGATTAAGATATGAAATCTTTTCGATATGAGTACGTTTGGCTGTACTTTTTTGCCAATAAAGCTCGCGCAATTTTTCATAAAATTTCTTTTTAATCTTTTTTAGTTTTAGATTTGCTAATAATTAAAAATTTTGTATACTAAAACAAACATATTCATATCCGAACATATTTGAAATAAATATATCCAAACATTTGCCGAAACGGAACAGATGCAGTTTACGGGACTTTCTCCGTAATTTTTTACAGGTAAACCTTATAGTTTAGGAGATATCGGTATTTGAAATTTGAGATTTTTTACATTCAAACGCCCATAAATCCTAAACTGAGGCCACGCCCCAAAAATTTTTTATATGGTTAGATACAGGAATAGAAGGCGAGCTAAGGTGTAGAGTAGGGGACTGAACTGCGCCAGTCCCGTAAACTACACCTTAGCCGGCATTTTTCCTTGTGATAAATACTTTAGTATTTGGAGATGCGTCAAAAACAGCTGTTTATTATAAAATTTATGTGACAAAAAAATTAACCTTGATTGAAGTACGGTTTGTAGTCGATTCTTTAGTAATTTGGAGTCAAATTTCAAGCTTTAGTTAATATAATTCTTTACGCTCCGCATATAAAAGGCGAAATGAACGCCATCTTTGGTCAAATTGGACGCCATAGTCGTACTTCACACATTTTGCGAAGCGGTGGGTACTTTGTTTCATCGCGTTTTTGCAGCTCCACAAATACATCCGGCAGCAACGGCAATGAGTCGTCCAGTTTTTCCAAAGACACACTATCCAAGCTGGTGCGCACCAATAAAGTAGTTGTTTTCATGAAGGGCAACCCAGAAGCACCAAGATGTGGCTTCAGTAATGCGGTGGTTCAGATTATGAGAATGCATGGCGTGCAATACGATGCTCACGATGTGCTGCAGAGCGAAGATTTGCGCCAAGGTATGGATGCAACAACCTTAGTGTTACATTTCATTTTAAGATAAAGTCCAAATATTTTGTGTAACATAGTACATATAGTAACATAGTACATAGTACATAGTAGTAAAATCGCGCGATTTTTCATAAAAATATTTCATTTTAAGATAAAGTCCAAATATTTTGTGTAACATAGTACAGGAATTATCTCCGCCATAATGAAATGTACCAGAGTTTCATAATTGAAAAAAATGTATAATAGTACAATTTCCAAAAGTGGTTTCTTGTAAGTTTGAAAATGAGTTTTCTCCGAAATGCCTGCACCGATCTTCGTGAAATAAATTTCTATACAAAGGTAAGGAGCTCTACTATGTTCGTATTGGAATGATTATGTAAGTTAATTATACATTTTACTTTAAAAAAAATTAATGAATAGAAAAAAATAGTACTAAAAATTTTAAATTGAGTTTATCTCCGAAAATAAATGATTCTCGGCAAAATACTATTTAACATAAATGAAAGATATTATTAATTCCTTTACAACGGTAATAATGTCATACGCGTATTTGTTATAGTTTAAAAGATATCGGCGGTTAACTTTCAAAGTTCAAGAGGCTATAACTCTGACCCCAATTAAATCCGGGAACAACTTTTGTTGTTGTTGGGGTCAGCGCCAAAAACTACACCAACGTACATAACAAGAATATAATTTTAGCCTCATGCCTGACGTAAATATATGCCAAACATGTATTTATATATATTTATAGTTTTAAAAAGTTTGACAACTCCAGGGCTGTCAAGTCATTGTAAAAGAAATTTCGTAGTAAATAAACCAGTGGTACAAATTTACTTATTGTTAGTTAAGATATGAAATCTTTTCGATATGAGTACGTTTGGCTGTACTTTTTTGCCAATAAAGCTCGCGCAATTTTTCATAAAATTTCTTTTTAATCTTTTTTAGTTTTAGATTTGCTAATAATTAAAAATTTTGTATACTAAAACAAACATATTCATATCCGAACATATTTGAAATAAATATATCCAAACATTTGCCGAAACGGAACAGATGCAGTTTACGGGACTTTCTCCGTAATTTTTTACAGGTAAACCTTATAGTTTAGGAGATATCGGTATTTGAAATTTGAGATTTTTTACATTCAAACGCCCATAAATCCTAAACTGAGGCCACGCCCCAAAAATTTTTTATATGGTTAGATACAGGAATAGAAGGCGAGCTAAGGTGTAGAGTAGGGGACTGAACTGCGCCAGTCCCGTAAACTACACCTTAGCCGGCATTTTTCCTTGTGATAAATACTTTAGTATTTGGAGATGCGTCAAAAACAGCTGTTTATTATAAAATTTATGTGACAAAAAAATTAACCTTGATTGAAGTACGGTTTGTAGTCGATTCTTTAGTAATTTGGAGTCAAATTTCAAGCTTTAGTTAATATAATTCTTTACGCTCCGCATATAAAAGGCGAAATGAACGCCATCTTTGGTCAAATTGGACGCCATAGTCGTACTTCACACATTTTGCGAAGCGGTGGGTACTTTGTTTCATCGCGTTTTTGCAGCTCCACAAATACATCCGGCAGCAACGGCAATGAGTCGTCCAGTTTTTCCAAAGACACACTATCCAAGCTGGTGCGCACCAATAAAGTAGTTGTTTTCATGAAGGGCAACCCAGAAGCACCAAGATGTGGCTTCAGTAATGCGGTGGTTCAGATTATGAGAATGCATGGCGTGCAATACGATGCTCACGATGTGCTGCAGAGCGAAGATTTGCGCCAAGGTATGGATGCAACAACCTTAGTGTTACATATGTATTGATCTGAATAAACACGTTGCTTTACATTACAGGAATCAAAACCTTTACAGACTGGCCTACAATTCCACAGGTCTTCATCAATGGCGAATTCGTAGGCGGATGTGATATATTATTGCAGATGCATCAGAGCGGCGACCTTATCGAAGAACTTAAAAAAGCGGGCATCAACAGCGCGCTGCTAAAAACGGACGAATCTGCAAAACATCAAAAGAAAGAAAAGAAGTAAATCCGAATGCGGGCGCACCCCACATAAGCGTTGCCATAAATATAAGGATATGTATGTTAATTTAAGCAAACATACATATATAAACAGAAAAATTAAGCAATAAAAATACAAGATACGATTTATTTATATACAAATGTTGAACAATTGAAGTAGGTAAATTATTTTATTCCAATTATCTGTAGTAATTATATAACAGAAAGCGAAGGAAATTAATTCTAGTCTTCAAATTAAAATTATTACAAAAAATATATGAATATATGGAACAGTTAAACTGAACCGTTAGTTTTTGCGCATACGCTTCGCTGGTGGTTGACTCCTCTTCGCAGCATTGTTCTCATCCGCAATTCTTAGAAGCTCCTCTATGGACCGCTCTGCCAAGGCGAGGTCATCGATTTGTAATATATCTTTACATCTTCTTAGAAATTCTCCATTTGTTGACATTCGCATAATACTAGCACAGGACTGCGCTATGATTTGATTTAGTCTTTCCACCGGCAAATTGGGTTTCGGCTTTCTGCGCTTTGAAGATGTCTGATCCTCCATAATAGAAATTTTATTTTGTTAATTCTTTATTTTAGTTGATGTTTTCGCTGTACTGATCACGAGGTTGACACCATAAAATGGCAGATATTGTGCGAGAAGGTATCGTAACGGTTTTTTGAATTTTTTTGTTAGATATGTTCACGACAGTGCAGCCAAAGTTGGAATCAGTAATACCAACCTATATTCATGAATCGGGCGGTCGAATTTATTACATCGTTTGCCTACGTTAAATTATTCTATCCGTTTTTCTTCAATCGCAATGCGCATGCAAAAAGAACACCTGATAGCGTTTTATATAGCATATAATTTTATTAATATAAAGTTAACACGTTGTTACGCTTTATAACTAATTTAATAATTCATAACATAACATAACTTTTCTTTCATTTATAAATATAAATTAATGTTTAATTTAAACTTTACACTTTTTTGCAACAACGAATATATGCTTTACTGTGACATAGGTTATAGAAAATTTAAATCAACTAAAGTAGATGAATCTTGTATAATAATACTTGCTCGAAAAATTATTATTAGCGGAAGCCATTTAAATTTAGATGAGATGCCATTCAAGTTTTAATTTAATAATCCAATTTAATTCATTCCGTAATCTTGTTTTATATTATTGAGAAGAAAAAATGGAATTAAATTGATTTTCGGGTTGGACTATGTTGTTTACCGCGTTTCTTATGTGGATATTTACTCATATTTGTCTATTTATGTTATATATTAATAATAATATATATTATATCCGTTTCAAATTCGATTAATATATATTTATATTAATGATTATTAAATTCACCGTTAAGAATTTGGAAATTCGAAGAAATTTTATAGACGTATATTCTATGCAATGGACAATCGCTCCATTATTGATCCTTCCATTATAATTTCATTACTGTTTGTTAGAATATCAATGATCTGCTGTGTCTCACCTAAGTTTACACTGAACGGAAAGAATGACGATATTGAAGGGAGCAGATTGCCTGCGCCAACACCATTAGCAGCCACCTTTGGTAAAGACTTGCGACGACGTTCTACGCCGTCGACCAATTCAATGCTGTTGCGTTTGTTGCTTGAGGCGGGTCGTGGTTGTTTGGTGTACTCATAGTATACATCAGGAAGCTCTTCAAAATCCTGCAACTCGAGACAACGTTGCAGTCGCGCAATATTGCTCAACAACATTCGATTGTAGAGATCAATTTGAGGCAACCCACCGTTCTTGATCTCTAGTATGGGTATCCAACGATAGTAGCACTGCTCCCAAATATCCAGCTCTGACATGACATGGCATGGCTGTAGGTAACGATCTTTGGGATTTGTCGACTCCGTGGCGAATATATGCGGATTGATCGTACAGCGATGTGCCATTTTATTGGGCTGCGCCAGACCGGGCAGCATAACGGCACCCGCAGGTATTGCAAACGATTTTCGGTTTATCACATCCTGTTTGCGTTGATAGAAGGGGTTCGTAAAGAAAACCTTATCCTTCTCTGCGAATTGCTCACTCCAGTCCCACACAGGTCGCAGCACTAGATTATGTTCCTTCACTGCGCGTCTACGGTCGGCCTCGCTGTCGAACTGAAATGTGTCGAAGATGGGCAAAAAGCAGGAGTCCCAAATCGTAGTAAGGTATGTTTGACTAAATTCGAATTCATCACTGTACTGCTGCAACAACTGCCATACACAGTCGAGAAAGAGTAGAAATATCGGACTTTCCGCTCCGACATCATCTGCTGATGAACGAACGTGACCCAGGCGTGTTTGAAAGGGATGTTCCAACGCTATCCAATCTTTCTGCACCAGCGTTTGGAAGCCGTCAATTGTGCGATACAGCGGATCCAGTATGATTTGTGCAAGGCTAGAGATTAAGCAGCACATGTCTCTGCCATTGGATTCCTGCAGGATACAGGTAATGCCTTCCCGCATATTCTCAGCGACCTCGCATGCGTAGCGCAGGCAGAGTGAAACATAAAAAAGCCAATTCGATTTCTCCACCAGTGATAGGAATTTCGCATCTTGCAGCAGAAATTGCTGCGGTCCCTCCGGTGTACAGATGCGTCGAAATTTAAGATACGCCCGCTGTACATCTTGTATACTAGGCAGCCGTTCATTTAGCTGTAGCAGCTTGAGCGCTTTTTTTTCTGGGTGACAACTACGCACCAGTTCCAGAGTGATATTCTCGACTTTTGTGTCCTGAACTGAAGGCCGTAGCTCAGCCATGCGGACTAGGGAGGCATTTCCGAAACCATAGACCCAGAAGGCAGTGCGAGAGTCACAGAAATCACGGCACTGCGCCAAAAGATGTTCTTTGTTGCAACACTTCGGTATGATGAAATGTGGTGGCAACACATTATTCTTCAGCGGCACGTTTTCTGCTGTTACCACCTGCCACTCAGTAGCCCCACAACGTATTAGCTCCCGTGTCCAATCGTTTTTTGATTGAAACATGGTGACACCCATCTTGCACGTGTTGTAGTAAGGTTCCTTGTAGCAAAAAGCAAAGCTGAGATCATGTCGTGATGCATAAGCGAAGCGTGCTAGTGCTGAGGTGATTATCTTGCCATAATCTTTGTCGGCCGACGTCGTCCGGAAGGCATATTTTAGCAGCCGAAAATTTTTGCAAACTATATGGAGGGCTGTAATCCGTGAACTCACCTTTTGTTGATATTCAAGTTTCTTTTTTTTCGTTGGCTTGTCCGCAACCTGAAAAATGTGGTCAATATTGTTGAGTGTGACATCATTCCTATCGAGATATTGATTCTCTTGATGCGCTGCTAACACTTCGGATTTCTGTTGTTTGTACTTTTCATGTGGAACAAACGCCAGCTTAAAGTTGGTAACTGTGAGCAGTCCAAACACAGCTTCGCTGGATGTTTCCTCACTAATTTTTGTTGTTGCCGGATACATATATGCAGGGGCTGACGCTACCACCAGCTCATTCGTCAACAGCCGTGGTTTAGCTAAATGCACATTTCGCATATCGCCCAAACACCACTCGTTCCTGCCATCGCCCTCACTGCCCCACGAGCTGGGTGATGCAGCAACGTAACTCATAAAGGTGTTCCGCTTTCTGTCTTGTGTGCTGGCCATATTTGGATGATAATTTCGTTAATGTTTTTGTATGCTGTGTTCGAAATAAGTGCTTCCGCCTGCAATTAAAGCGTAGTAATTAATGACAGCTGTGCGTTGTTTGAATTGCAAATTAGTTAGCTGCAGGTTCCGTTGGCATGTGGGCGCAAATTTGCAGTGATCGAATCGAATCGAGTACTTTAAATGCGTCCCTTTTTTGGATTTTATGACCAGATTTTTCACCGTGCTACTCCGGGTTTTGTGCGTACTGTTCCGTTTACGCTTATTTAGACCTCATTTTTTATGAAATTTCTTTACTGCGATTACTTTATTGCTTTTTACATTTAATTCTTATCGATTGTCCATTAAATTTAAGGTAATTTACACAATTTGTAGTGCTCTTATTTCAGACATCTTTATTGCTTGTTTCTCTTTAATTTTCCTTTATTCAACCGTCTGCGCTGTGTTTAGTTAGCAAAATGATTTTGACACCCAAGCCGTCAGTCTATTGATGAATCGTGTTTAATGTGGTTATTAGAATGGTTTGGCCATACCTACATAAAAAAATTAATTTTACTTTCGTACAATGATATAAATAATTTATAAATGTTTGAACGAAAAATGTGGCCACAATAAATGAGCAATAACAAAACTTAGGAAACGTGTAAAAAACTCTACAGAAAAAAAGGAATAGAAAATATATTAAAATAATATAAATTAAGCAACGCATGTTTTATATGTTAATTTAGAATTGTAAAAATTTTAACAAAAATTATATTCGCCAAAAATTTGATTTCTGGGAGCAGCAAAATTTGTAGCAATTTTTTAAAGAAGCCTATTAGCAACGATTTGCAGCGTGCAATAGGAACACATAAAATTTTCAGCAAAACAGCAAACGAAATACATCAAGGAAAAAAGAAGCGACTGCAAAAGTTTCACGAAATGGTCAACACCGAAAATGTCACCTACCTGGAGATTCCCGACAAATCGGAAAACGACAAGAAGCACTACAAGTAAGCGTGAGTGGGTGGTTAGATGCTTGGCTAACTGCTAAAGTTTTTCAATACTTGAACGAACCGTTTCTTCCCTAGAACCCTAGTACTGGCCAATGGTTTACGTGCTCTGCTGGTTTCTGACCCTAGCCCATTTCCACACGATGGCCTAACTACGTCTTCATCATCATATGATTCTACGGGGGATTCTTGTGCTGAAGAAACTAGTTCAGATGCAGAGGACAAATCTGTGGAAAGCTCAGATTCAGATGACGATACAGATTCTGAAGAAGGTGAGAAGACAGCATAAATAAGATAGTACTAAAAAAGTCTCATATAAAAATCAGCAGAGATAAAAAAAATCGATAATAGCTCGAAAAAATATTATTTAAATTTTAAATAATCACTGTGAAACTAATCATAAATTAAAGGAAAGATTTTATACATTAGACGGACTGTATCATCGAAATTTAGTCTTAATAACTAATTCATTGAATTATTATATACATTAGAAGGACTCAAATAATAACATAAATAAAAATAATAAATATAGTGAATAAATCTTAGTGAATAAGTTATCTTAAATAATAAACCGATTATTAAAAATAACCTTCAGAGTTGGATCTCGAAATAATAATAGCATTTTTTATTTAATTATTTATTTTGATTTAATTTTTAGGCGATGAAAAACTTGCAGCATGCGCTTTATTAGTAGATGTTGGCTCCTTCTCGGAACCTACTAATTACCAAGGTTTGGCTCATTTTTTGGAGCACATGATTTTTATGGGCTCTGAAAAATACCCCGCCGAGAATGCGTTTGATGTACACATTAAGAAATGCGGCGGATTTGATAATGCCAACACGGATGCTGAGGAAACGTTGTTCTACTTTGAGGTTTCCGAAGAGCATTTAGACAGTAGCATAGACTATTTCGCAGCACTACTGAAGGCGCCACTGATGAAAAAAGAGGCTATGACACGTGAACGTGATGCCGTCGAATCTGAATTTCAGCAAACTCTGCACGATGACGAGGCTAGACGTGATCAGCTCTTAGCTAGTTTAGCACGTAAAGATTACCCTCACAGCACATTTTCATGGGGCAATTTGAAATCACTGAAGGAGCAGGTGCCCAGTGATAATGAATTGCATCGAGTGTTGCATGAATTCCGTAAACGTCATTACAGCGGACATCGCATGGTTGTATGCGTGCAGGCACGTTTGCCTATCGACGAGCTGGAATCTATGGTTGTGAAGCATTTTTCAGACATACCAAGTAATAACTTAAACGGTATTGACTTCAGTGAATTCAAGTATCACGATGCTTTTTGCGAAGATTTTCACAGTCAGGTGTTCTTTGTAAAACCTGTGGATAATGTATGCAAATTAGAGTTGACATGGGTACTTCCACCTATGCCGAAGGTAGAGTCCATAAATTAAGAAAATCAATAAATATAATAATATAAATGAGTTTCCGTTTAATCCAGTTGTATAAATGTAAACCTAATCATTTCCTATCGCATTTAATTGGATACGAGGGTGAAGGCAGCTTATGTGCATATTTACGAAACAGGTACCATATGAATATAGACTTCTTATACAAACATTACTATATAAAATATGTTTCAGACTATGGGGCCTTGAATTAATAGCTGGTTTTGATGAGTCTGGCTTTGACTCCAATAGTTTGTACTCATTGTTTAATGTCTGCATTGTATTAACCGAAAATGGGTTCAAAAACTTGGATAAGGTGTGTTTCTATACGTATGCTAATAGACCTTCTCTAATGACTTTGTATAATATAATTACAGGTTCTCGATGCTACATTTGCTTTCATGAAACTGTTCTCGCAAAGCAAGGATCTGAAGTCTGCGTACTCTGAACTTCAAGATATTACAGCGACCAACTTTCGATTTATGTCGCAATGCCCAGCTTTTGATAATGTACAAACCTTGGTGTTAAACACAAAGTATTTTCCACCAAAACACATTCTCACTGGCACTGAGATCTATTTCGAATACAACGAAGAACAGATTCGGACTGTCATAGAGCATCTGAATGAGTTTAAATTTAATATAATGATCACTTCGCAACAAAAGTATGAGGATGTTACTTATGACAAGCAAGAGCAATGGTTTGGTACCGAATATACCAGTAGACCCATGCCTGAGGCTTGGCGAGATTTGTGGCAAAACTCGAAGCCAATAGCAGAGTTATTCTTGCCCCAACCGAATCGATTTGTTACGAACGACTTTCGTTTGTTCTGGGAAGAAAGTGGTAGACCTGACATACCATTCCATCCAAAGAAGATTTTACAAACGCATATTTGTGAACTATGGTTTAGACAGGATGATAGGTTTCATTTACCCGAAGCTTTCATGTATTTCTATTTTATTTCACCACTTTTAAGGCAGAATCCAAAAAAGTTGGTTGATTATACGTTCTAATGAAGAAATGTGTCGCAGTTAATTAATGCATTTCGTTTTATTCTGTTTGATTTCAGTGATATTATGTGTGGTTTGTTAGTCGAATTGGTGAAATTTCGATTAGTTGAGGAATTGTATCCAGCAACAGTAGCTGCTTTGTCTTATGATATTTATGACAGTAATCGGGGAATTGTGCTTAAGGTAGGTGTAAATTAATAACTTTACTTTGTTTTGGTTTCGGTATAGTTCGCTCAAAGTGCATTTATCATCATCACTCTTTTCCTGGATACTTTCTTTTTTTTATCTTGACTTAAAAATTTTATTTACAACACTTTTCGATTTGTTGCGATTTAATTACTAGCTGCAGATGTTTTAATTATTTATTATTTACAGGTGTCTGGTTTTAATGAGAAACTTCATTTACTTGTGGATATAATAACCAAAGAAATAGTTTCTATTCGAGAACACATCAGCGAAGAACAATTAAATGTGTTTAAAATACAGAAGAAGAAGGAATATTTTAATGCGCTAATTAAACCAAAAGCACTAAACAAGTCAGTTGAAACATATAGTGTTTTATTTTCTTTTTAATACCTAATATCGAATTATTTTAGTGATATACGTCACAGCATAACGGAGCGATATCATTGGATGATGATAGATAAATATAAATGTCTCAATGAAATCAGTTTAGCTAATTTGTTGGAATTTACTGATAAATTTACGAATCAACTGTATGTCCAGACATTGATGCAGGGAAACCTCACAGAAGAGGCTGCCCACAACGTAATGAATTCAGTGTTGTCCACCTTGAATTGTCAGAATATAAAAGAGGTAAGCATTTGCTTTTCCATTATATAATTATAGTATTTTCATAATTTTTCGAAAATACCTCTCTCCAGGTAAAGTACATTGAAAATCGTACAGTTCAACTGCCTCAAGGTGCACACTTTATACGTTGTAATGCTTTGAATGACGCGGATATCAATACCGTCATCTGTAATCTATACCAGATTGGACCCTCCTCTGTGCGTATCAAAAGTATTCTTGATCTGTTGATGATGTTTGTGGATGAGCCCCTTTTCGACACGTTGCGTACTAAAGAGCAACTCGGTTATTCTGTCTTCGCATTGGTTAGAGTTGACTACGGCATTGCCAGTTACTCTATATGTGTGCACTCGCAGGAAAGCAAATTCAGTGCTGCACATGTTGAGGAACGGATCGAAGTGTTTCGCAGCAAGATGCTAGAGATACTTGATAATATGCCGGACGCAGAGTTCAATCACGTACGTGAGTCGTTGATCAAAATCAAGCAGGTTATCGACATGTCACTGCTAGAGGAAGTGAACCGCAATTGGGATGAGATCTCTTCTGAAGACTACTTATTCGATCGCAAACGGAAGGAAATCGAAGTGTTGCGTACTCTGTCGAAACAGGACATTATCGAGTTTTGTCTCAATAACGAACGTACGAATTTGCGAAAAATGTCTGTGCAGGTAATCGGCAATACAATCACTTCTCTCGATAATCCGAAGAAGAGGGTAAAGAGGCGGCAAAAGCAGGCAGTCGCTAATGTTCCGTCTGAGTTGGATAATTCAAATGAGGAAAGCGATCGTGAGGAGACAGATGATGAGGAACTCTTCAATGCATTGGCAAACAAATTAAATTTGACATTCCTTCCGAAAGAAGGTGATGCCACAACCATTGTTGACATAAATGACTTCAAAGAAAATTTGCATGTGTATCCGGTAACAAGGACAAAGCTTGAGGATAGTGTACCTAATAACGAGGATCGTTCTGCCGCTGCAATTATAGAAGATTGTTGATTTGCTTAAAGCAGAAATTACTGATTTATTTGAAGAAAATTTAAATGAATTCTAATAGAAAGACGTGATTAGAACGAATAAAGGAATCAAATCAACCGAATATCTGTAGTTTGTACTTATAAAAAGATCTATCAAATATGCAAGGTTTAATTAATAAGTAATAAAATTAGTTGCCTAGGGAGTTGCTTGCTTTTAGTTGACTATTATTTCTAAAAAAATAGTCTAAAAACTAAAAATGTTGAAAAATAATCATTAAGAATCAATCAACCCAAATCTAAAGTTACGTAAGATAAACATTATGCGGTTATATGGTCAAAAATTCGGTACAACAGAAATTTGCTGACTTTCAAAAGGATTATACTTTAAGTCTACTATTTACTCGGTAAATGATCACATTTCGTTTATATGTTGCAATAAAAACCAAACAAATGCTATTTATGTGCGTATGTTTGTATGAACATATATTTTATCGTTAGCACAACAAAAACAAATGCACTGCTATCGCCGAGTGTAATGCTTTTTTCTTTACATTGAAAAAGATCTGTATTTAAATCGAAACTCATTTATCAATATTTGGATATGTTCACTTAGATGTGTACTGTATATACAACCGTATATACGTATATACATATATTGTATATACATATGTATATTGTTTTGAGCTTAATATAAATTTCAAGCCAACTGTGTTTAGAGAAATGAAGTGAAAGCAATCACTTTTAAATTAATCCTTTTTACCTATCAGCTGTCTTAATCATAAATATTTACTTGCATACTGAGTATTTTAAAGTTTTCGTAGAATTTTAAATTTATAAATAAAGTCGTATCGTGGTTAATTATTTTCACACTCATTAGCTTTGCCCACAGCATTTACTTTAGCTAGATAAGTGTTTTGTTGTTGTGTTTTCATTGATATCACTACCCAATCCCCCACAAATTGCGTTTACATTAGATAAGACCTGAAATTTATTAAGTGGTTGAACTACTTTGTATTGGGACGTGGGTACGGAGGAGAATGCCGTAAATATTTAAATGTTTTCATAATTCAAATATTCTTATAAACAATTTCACATTTATACTAAACTTAATAGAGGTCGATTTAATACTCTAACACTTGTAAAAAGTAATAAAAACACAAGAGTTTAGTATTATTTTAATATAAATATAAATATTTTATTTATGTATAAATATATATAAAAAGATCAAAAACTCATTGTAATGATTTGGGACTGTCGTTAAGCTACACAAGTTCTTTTGGAAATGAGGCAGTCTAGATTGCTTCATTTGTGGCAATCTGGAGTTAAGCCCTACAAGTTGATAAGTAAGGTTTTTATTAAGAAAAAATGTGCCTTCGGAATCTTTGTACAGCCGCTTATAGCACTCGCTATACCTTATATTTTTCATATACATATATATATATATATATATATAAAATTAAGAATTAACAACTTTTTCTTTAACTTATTACGTCGTATTTACATTAACTATAACTTTTGCATTTCCGTAACATCTTTGATATTCTTTCCTCTATAGATCTTGACTTGCCTAAGGTCCTCCGCTGCTTCACTGGGTGCTGCCAAAAGACGGTCTTCGTTCGCCGAGTCAAGTTTAGTGCTCACACTACGCAAAAAGATACGCGAAAGTAATGAACTGCTAGAGTGACTAAAATTGGGTCGTGGTATGTCTTCCAAGCCGCGATGCAGTGACAATTTATCCGGCTCCCGTTCGCTTGCCAATGCTAGATGTTGTTCGTACTCAGCGGTACGCAAAGTAGCTGCTGTTGGCTTGCGATATAATTTGAGCAGAAGCGAAGAACAAACCACGGACACAGAGCTGGCAGCCATTGCAACAGAGGCCATCCAAGGTTGTAGAGTAAATCCGAATGGAGCGAAAATACCCGAAGCCAGCGGTATACCTAGCAAATTGTACATACTGGCGAATAGGAAATTCAGTCGTATACGCCGTACAGTGCGTCGCGACAAATCTAAGCAGGCAACCACATCCAAGAGATCGTTGCGCATGAGCACAACATCGGCTGCCTCTGCAGCAACATCGGTACCAGCAGCTATAGCGATGCCCACATCAGCTTGCGCCAAGGCAGGGCTGTCGTTGACTCCATCACCAACCATGGCCACTCGTGTACCACCTGTTTGTATGCGTTGGATTTTAGCCACTTTGTGTGATGGTAACACTTCGGCGAAAACACGATTGATACCCACCTACCATGGAAATCACCTGAAATTAGCTAATAACTAAACATCTGCTCCACTTACCTGTCGTGCGATGCTTGCTGCGGTATTCTTATTGTCTCCGGTCAAGAGTATCACATCGATGCCCATCTTCTTGAGAGTGTAGATGGCCAAATGGGCTTCGGGCTTCACCATATCCGAAACAGCGTACATACAAATCAATTGTCCATTAAGCGCACACAAGACAGCAGTGTGGCCCTTGTCCTCTTCATCCGACATGCATTCGTTTATTTCCTGCGGCACAAGTATGCCGTTTCGATGCATCCATTCGCGATTGCCAATCAGCACGTTAATCTCACTGCCCAGCACCGCGGAGAGAGCGGCGTCAGCGTCGGCATCGAAGTGAGATTCTCCGGTGCTAAAAACACCCTCGTCCAATTGCAGCAGTTGCTGTTGCTGTTGCAATTCCATGCTCTTCTGTATCCCCACTTGAGGTATCAGCTCATCGATGCACACGCCGCTCTCAAGCAGCAGCGACGTATGCGGCCGTTTCTGTGAGCGATAGTTATTCTCGTAATTTATGATTTTCTCAGCATTGCAAGCCTGACGTAAAGCTGACTCATAGTGTGAGACTGTAACTTTGACGCCACAGCCTGGAATCGCTTGGAAGTTGTGCGACTTGCCAAATGTCTCTAAGCTAAGCATTTCTTTCGAGAAGCGAACAATTGCCGATGCTATGGGATGTTCGCTATTCAACTCTGCCGCCCCGATAATGGTCAAAGCACGCGCTAAGCTACAGACAGCTGGTTTGACGAATATGACCACTTTGGACGTCATTGGAGTGCCGTGTGTGATTGTTCCGGTTTTATCGAAGACAACCGTCTTCACCTGCAACAGAAGATTATGGTTACGGTGTGGTTTTGAGATAACAAAGATAAGTAAAGGAAGCACACAACAAAACATGAATTTTGTTTCCGAGATACACACATAAAAACAGTACTACTTATTAAATGTATTCGCTGGTTATTGTTGAAGCCGTTCTGCATAAATTTAGAAAATATACGAACATTTTCTTCTATTTATTAAAAAAGATCTTTACTTACCTTGTGAGCATTTTCTAAAGCAGTAGCACCTTTGATTAATACGCCATTAAGTGCACCTGTACCAGTTGCCACCATCACGGCTGTGGGTGTAGCCAAGCCGAGTGCACAGGGGCAGGCAATCGCCAAGACGCTTAACGCACACCTGAAAGCATAACTAATTATGATCGTATTGGATTCCATATGCATCTTATGCTCCATAGCCACAGGCACTAAGCTGTTGTCAATGAAACCGGCTATAATCCAGCCCATTAATGTTATACTCGAAACTGCGACAACAAATGGCACAAAGTATCCGGCAATGCGATCGGCTAACTGTTGTATGGGCGCCTTAGATGTCTGCGCCTCTTCGACAAGGCGTACTATCTGAGCCAGTGTAGTGTTTTCGCCCGTATGCGTTGCCGTAATTAACAGTACACCATTTTGGTTGATGGACCCTCCTATGACCACGGCTCCCTTGCGCTTTGCCACTGGCATTGATTCGCCCGTAATCAAGGACTCATCGCACGTTGAATGACCGTAGATTACTTTCCCGTCTACTGGCACTTTGGAACCAGGTATTACTTTCAGTATATCGCCCCGCTGAACATAATCAACTGAGATCACTCTCTCCGCTGTGATTTCAAAATCTTTGGATACTTCTACCAACAGAGCTTCGGCAGCTTTGAGTGACAGTAACTTGGAGAGTGCTTCCGAAGTTTTTCCTTTGGCAATGTGTTCTAACCAACGTCCTAAGGAAATGAATATGAGCAACATTGGGGGAGTATCAAAAAATGTCAACGGTGACGAATTCTGTTCCAAGAGCACAGCAGCAATAACTACACCCACAGAATACGTATACGATATTGTGGTAACCATTGAGATGAGCACGTCCATGTTGGTGGTGCCATGTTTGATAGCGCGATATGATTGTACGTAGAAATGCCAACCCCCGAAAAACTGCACCGGTGTAGAAAGCAAGAACATGACTAAATTTTCCATTGAAAGACCCGGCACGAGGCAACACATGGCAGCATGTCCTTTATTGTCCATTTCGACCATGAAATAGATCATAGCTATCATGCAAGGACCGCCAAATAGTAAAGATATGAGGAATGCGGTGCGCCATTTTCGAATTTCCTCTTTATGCTCTAAGTAACTGTGCGCCATTTTATCTTTTCCTGAGAGTAGTTTAGCCTGAAAGCCCAATTTTTCGATTGCTTCGCAAATATTGCGGGGACCGGTTAATTCAGTATTAAATCGAAATTTACCTACGAAAAAAAATAATGGGAGAAGAAAGAAAGAAGAGGTAAGAGAAGAGTGACAGAAGGTTGTAGAGCATTTTAGTATGTAATAAGGAAGGAAATATAATAAGAAAAAATCATCTCATTTTCAGAAATGGGAAATGGGCTTCTAATTAAAATGATATTGTGTAACAAAATCGTATTCAAATTGAAGAATTTGAATAACAGAATCAAACACACAGACAAGTTGTTGTGGAACAAGTGAATTCATATTCAATATCTATCATTTGACAAAATATTTCTACATTCTGAGAGACAAACCTCATCTCAGCCATGTCAAAATATAGAATAAAGAATTTAGTTCCTATTTTGAGTTTTGTGCCCTCTGGAATATTTATGAAAGGGCACGAACTTATTGTATAAATTATTGCCTCCTTTGTAGGAAAGCAAAGTTTGTTTGCAAAGTACACCATCGCATTGCCTATCATTTAATAAATTATGCAATTTATTTTCCAATTTTCGCATTAAAGGTTTCAAACGGTTTCAAAACATCGTTTAAAATGTTTAATATAAAAATATTCCTTGGTAGCTTTTTGCTGCTTTACTATATTTCAATTTATCAGTTTTTAACGTCTTCTGAATGACTGTTGTTGCTTTTACGAAGCCTCTGGTTGAGACAACGGCGCAAAGAATATTTCAATATTATTAGCTCAGTCGTTATCTAGAATTAATTTGTAAACAGTTTGTGTTTCTCTTAATATAACAACGAAATGTCGTGCCGATCGAGTTGAAACAATTTTTAATTTGTTTGCTTCTGTACGAAGTGCAATCAAGAGTCATCGTAAACATAATGGAGAATTTATCGTACTTGTATGTGGAAAGTACTCGTATATACCCGTGTAAATATTGCACCCAATTCTTCGGGGGGATTTTTTTTGTACCATTTGCACTGAGAAGTTCAAAGCAAATTTCATGTAATACATTTTAACCAGTTTGTCAAAATTTGCAAGTTTTCTAACCAAAATCAAATTTCCAAATTCGGCGGATTCACAATTATGTCACTTTGGACAAACAATATATCCGTCAATTGGTCAAATGGATTTCATATTCTTGTGACGACTCCGTGACCTCATGTCCTACTTTCACTGATAACCTATCCATATATTTATGCATATGTCTATTTTTTTATATTAAAATTGAAGGTTTAAATTAAGATCAGCTATCAAATTACTCTGATCAGTGAATTCAAAGGCCTTAAATAATCGATATACATTCACGGTATAGAGAAAGATTAAATATAAACTATTCTGCGCATTATACAAAAATGACCCATATTAAACCCAATAAAAATTAAAGGAATTAAGCAAAATACAAGAACATCTTTTAAGATCCTTTAGTAAATAGAAAAATTTAGTTTGTTTTTTAAACTTGTGATGGTTTTATTCCAAATCTAATATCAAAGGTATTATTTTTTAAGAGAAAATAAGTGAAAAATAAAGAAGAAAATGAAAACAGCAACGTCTTGTATACAAGTTATAAAATTAAATCTTAAATACATTGTAACTTTGGGTCATTATGTTATATAAGAAGAAATATTATTAAAAGGATGTAATGTACATATTTATATACATAGGTTATGCTACTGTTACATTATTCAAAAGTAATCATTGTTAACTTCCGATTAAAGAGATATAGCATAAAAGTAAGAAAATTAAATTCATTAAACTGTAGCAAAAACTTCAATAAAAACCGGTTTAGAAATTACTACAATTGAATATCTGAATATGAGTGTATTTATACTGCAGTATGTATTTTTTAAAAATACAATTCCAACAAAGCAGTACTTTTTGTAATAATAAAATAACCACTACAACAGGTAACCACAATTTTTGTTTTTCTTATTTATTTCTATTCCTTATTTATAACTATTACTTTCTATTTCATTATAATTATATAATTTATGTATTATGTATGTATGTACAACTTGTGCTAAGCACTTCATCATATTTAGGCTATAAGTTTAAAACCGGTCGACCGAAATTGCACCAGAAAGACAATCTTGAAGCTGACTTAGATTTTATTTAATGAAAACTAGTTATTTTAATGCTGTATATATAATTATTTATATTATTACTAGTATATAAGCCTTTCTTCGCCAGAAAGTTATTATTTTTTATTTATTTCGTAAAAAAAATTGCGAAGCCTTTTGGACTTTCTTACCTTACTATTGAGAAATTACACTATTATGAAAAATTATTAATTTTTTAAATTATTAAATTTTTCATAATAAAATCTGACAAGTTAATCAGCACAATCTAGAAAAAAATATAAATTTCCTCCCAATCGGATTTATTGCATAAAAATGGCGAAGCCGTTTGGATTTTTGAAATTTGAGATTTTTCTCATCAACATTAGATGCCCAGGAACATCTGTGAAAAAATCAGGGTTTCTAAGTGATGTGGAAGTCAAAAAAAAAAAACCGGACATATTTTGGTAACAGACAGACACGACACAGGGATTACATTACTACATTACTTTAATAATAAAAGTTCTATCAAATATTGTTGAGAAAAAAAAATTCATTGTAAAACTTTAATCGAGCTTCAGTTTCAACCATGTCTAGCACGTAGCAGCAGAGATTAAAACGTGAACCATCGAACCATCATAATAGGTATGCGTATATTTTTTCATTAAACTTAATGAATTTGTGGTAAACCTTTGAGGAACAGCCTCTGCATTTGAAAACAGAAGTAATGTAATATATTTTGACTTACCTCGCTTGGTTGTCAATGCCACTGCCGCAGCGGCAACACCTTTCAATTTCAGTACATGACTTTCAATTTTGTTCACACACGACGCGCATGTCATACCAGTTATTTGTATTTCTACCTCCGATTCGCCGCTGCCAGGCTCGTCAAGCAGCTCACTTGGGAAACCTAATTCAGTAATAGACTTAGCGATGTTCTCTGGCGCTATAACATTAGCATTGTACTTCACTTCCGCTTTAGCGGCCAACAGAGCTACCAAAATACTATCAATGCCATAAATTTTTCGACAATGCTTCTCAATAGTGGCCACACAGCTGGCGCAAGTCATACCGCGTATGTGCAGAAAGCATTTGGACAATTGATCATCGATGGGGAGCACAGTATTGCCGTTCGTTGGTACCGTTGGATGAATCTTCGTTGGCGTTGCTTGCAAACTTGGTGACTTGTGCTTCACTGGTGAACTTGCTGTCTGATTCGAGTTGAGTAAATTAGCAATTTCTAGGTTTTGTTCCACGTTGGCCTCAAATCCCATGTCATCAATCATGTCGGCAATTTCTGTATCACTTAATTTCGACGCATCATATCGCACTGTGGCACGCTTTTCTTCCAGGCTCACTTTTATACTGAGCACTCCTGCTTTTGTACCGATGTTGCTTTCTATATTGCGCACACAACTCTGACAAGTCATGCCAACAATGCGTATTTCTGTGGTCATCGACTGTTGCTCTTTGGGCACCTCCTTGCCATTCCCTGGATAATAGGCACATTCGAAACCCATGTCATCTATTTCCAGCGCTATATTCACTGGATTCGTTTGTTCAGCGTCATAGTCAAAGTAGCCTGCGTGCTCCTGCAACACGACAGTGGCTTTCAGTACTCCAGGTTTTCCCCTTATGTTGCTCTGTATATTATTCACACACGACTGGCACGTCATACCAACAATAGGCAGTCGTACATGCTTGATATTTGATATTTGCATCTGCATTTGGCTCTCATGCTGTTGACCAAGTAACAAGCTTTCCAATTCCTGATATTCCTTCCCGTCGTTGGGTGTTGCATTATTCACATCTGTGATTTGAGGTGAAAGATTACCTCTGTTCGACAGCAGCGTTTTGAAATGTCGTTGATGCCGTGGACTTTTGCTTTCACTTACACTGCTGCCATTGCTGTCAGTGCTGGTGAAAGGAATTTGCTCTGTCTGTTTAGTGGACCCAATTGTCGTAAAATTCGTTCCTAATTCGTCGGTCATGTTCACATTTTCCTCTGTTGTTGCACTTTTCAAGCTGGCTTTTTATTTATTGTTGCACATTAAATTTTCTTATTTACACTCACTTGATTTAATTTCTTATCAGAATTTTAATAACTCTTAATAATTTCCATTTTCCACAAAACAATAGATCCACTCCACTCAACAATCTTTCCACAATTAACTTCATTCTCTCATCGAATTTGTATTGAGCAGCGATAATCAGAAAATCGGTCGTGTTCACAATTAAAGCAGTGTTTGTAAACGGTGCGGTTTATAAAGGAAGCACATAGAAAGTCGCCAACGACGTTAGTATCGGCGTCTTGTCAAAATAATATGGGCTCTTTTGAGAATCGAGAAATAATAATAATTTTGAGAAATAAATACCAGTCAGGACAGTAATTTATCATTATTGTTATATTAAGAAGAGTGTGTTTTTTAACTAAAAAACCTTGAGCCGTGATATGTGAATGTCTAAGCATATGACTCTGAGATAAACATTCGGGAACGAATAGGTTTTACGACACAATGCCCTACGTTGTGTTTTTGGCGATCCCAACAACAATCCCAAAAATGGGTTCCGGATTTATAGCCCTTTGAAAATAAACTCACTATATCTCCTAAACTATCGGATTTATGTTACCCTCCATTTATATTATATAAGATTTTGTCGAAAACCTTATCGTTTTTGAGCAAAACGCAATTTAATATTTTGAGTACTTTTTCCCCCAACTCATTAATATTTTTTTAAGTATGTAAATGCCTAATAAAGACATGTAATTATCCCAATAATAAGAAAGCAGGGATCTTTAACTATGTTTAGAAATTTATTTAACCATGATCTGTGCAGGAGATATAGGTAGTTTAATTTCAAGGTAGTAAGGTAAGTAATTTACAGGTAGTTTAATTTGTTGTTGGGGTCAGCACCAAAAACAACACCAACAACAAAAACAACAACGTGTCGTATACCTATTTAAGCCAACAATCGTAACGATTTTAGACTTCTTAATTATAATAATTAATAAATATACAATATTAATTTAATATATGTAGTACATATTATAATTAAATAAAAAAAATCAGAAAACAAGCAAACTTTTTTAATGATATTGAGCGATCCTATAAGTTTTCGATTATATTTGCTGATTTTGACAGTTGTATAAATACTAATCTGT
The DNA here is from genome assembly GCA_943737955.2 of Myopa tessellatipennis. Classification (NCBI taxonomy): domain Eukaryota; kingdom Metazoa; phylum Arthropoda; class Insecta; order Diptera; family Conopidae; genus Myopa; species Myopa tessellatipennis. Next base: position 14,214,404 of record OX031314.1, on the reverse strand, counting down.
GATCTGACAATCTCAGAACTAATTTTATGCTTTTGCGGTGCCGGAAAAGTAATTACCGATTAATTAATAAATCAGATCGATGGATTTGGTAAAACTGTTGCAGCCACTACGTTTAGTTACACAACTTACACGTTTTTACGGTAAACATAACAAAAAATTTTTATATAAGGATGGAAAAAAATATGGAAACATCTACTATTACCCAAGGTGAGCAATGCTGAAATCATATACTTATGTCAATTCATTTATTTTGGCAATCATATGTTTTCCAATTTGATTTTAGAACTCCAGACCATGAAGATCCACCTGTACAACCCGCAAAGCTCTTCCGTGTACAGCGAATCAAGCCCGTGAAAGGGAATCCTTTTTGGGAAAAGCGCATTCTTAAGGAATTGGGGTTAGATGGCAAACAAAGCGATTTCACAGTCGTAAAAAATATTCCAGAGATCAACGCTCGTCTATGGAAAATAAAACACTTACTTAAAGTCACGCCTATTAACTTCCCTTACGGCGAACCAACAGCAAACGATATAAATTATACAATACTAAAGGAAAACGGGGAATGTATCGTAACCAAGGAAATTGGCCAAGTCGAAGAGCGCTTTGAAGCGACCGATAAATTTGAAAACGACGCTAAACGATTGGACACGGATTTGCTTAAGAAAGACGCACGCCTAAAATGGTTAAATCCGTGGTAACTTAGAAATGTTTGAAAATAAAAACCACTTTATTTCTTTAGTTTTGTACTTTTAAATTCCATCCATCTCTACTTATCATTACTGCCACAGCCACCTTCTTTTCCAGAGACTTGCAACCGGAAGTTGCAAATAGACCATGGTTGCGATCATACGTTACCACGTCTTTCACAATCGTTCTACACATAAACAATTGTTTATTATATAAAATAAGTCTATCATTTAAGAATGCATCGCTTACTCAATATCTTCTTCACTTTGTATCTTGGACCAGCGTCTAAATTCCGCTTCTGTACATTTAATCACATGAGCCTTTTCAAGGGGAAGAAATGGTAAATAATGATCTATAACATGTGCCTCAATAAGGCTCGTCTTTTGCATGCCTCCATCCATATTGTAAGCAGCTATTTCCAGTATTTGTTCAAAATCGCTCAGTTTGGTTTCCTCACGCAAGGTACCTTTTTTTATTAGGTTACCGAGATGATCAGAAATTTGTACTCCCGCCGTATTGGATAGAAATATGAAAATTGACTTGGTGTAATCATACCCTTTATGGAATTGGTGATAATCTAAGACGGAAGCAAGAGATTCAAAAATTCCTGACGGCATTTTGTCCACTTCGTCGAAAATAAACAGCGAGCGAGGACAATCGGCTATGCCTTGATGTACCTCGCGATAAATGCGTTCCTTTATTGAGTAAAGAAATTTATAATATTTTCCTAACCGATTTTATTTTATTTACTTTGTAAACATCCGTTTCTGAACTGAGTGCGAAATCTGCTCTTCCCAAATATTTATGGACAAATTTGCTCTTCAAACCGTTCGTGTAAAGCGCCTCTGCTATCATATCAGCGACGAAATTTTTACCTGTTCCTGGTGTCCCATGGAAGCTGATGACGAGCGGCTTTTTAGAACTGTTGGAACTGAAATGCGCCTTCAAGGCTGCTATGAGTTGCTTTGCTACTATATGCTGACCATAAAGTTTCATACGAAGTTTAACGTCAAGTTCTAAATAAAATTTCAATACAAATTCGTCATCTCTATAGAAAATCATGCAATCCGCTTCACCTAAAATATTTCCTGGAATATAACGTTCGGAACAGCATTCTGTCATTCGACAGAAGGTTTGATCCTTAAAAAAACCGTATCCCCATGCACCAACTCCAACTCCAATAGACACGGGATCAAGAAATGCTTGTGTGTGTAATATGCATACTAATAGGATCGACAACAAAAAAAACATGTTCGTGGGCGTAACTTGAATATATTAAGTATTCGATTAATTCGTAAAAAACTTTAATTCTATAATAAATAAAATCCACAGAGACCGCTTGTCTCCACATGCAAATTTTGCAAATATGATTTTTTTCTGAGCTGCCAATCCTCAAAAGTTAACAGCTGGTGGGTGTAAAATTATAGAATGATTATTGCCACTTTGTAACAAATTAAAAATTTCCATTTTAAGTAATTTTTTGGCTTAATTTTACCGTTGTGAAACCATTCCTATTTTGTTGTTGTTTTCCTTTTTTTATGCTGATTACAATAACAACTTTTTTTTGCTGTCGTATCGTTATCGAGTTATAGCCCATCTAAAATAAAATCCTGCACCGATTCTGATGAAAAAAAATACGCGTAGAAAGCTAATGGTAACAACTGTCAATCGGTAATTAAATAGTAATGGTATACGAGAGCAATAAGGTTGTGTTGTTGGTCTAATAACCATAAAAATATACATACAACATACCTAATATATATAGAAAATTAGAGTGGGTCCACAACGATAAAGTTATTCCGATTATTTTCTTACTATTTGAGCTTATGATATAGCATAGTTGTACTTATAGGTATTAATTATTATTATCGCCTTATTATGTTGTTTTTTTTTAATCGATTTTTTTGATTTTATGAAATATATTCTCTATTATCAACCGTGGCTTAACTTCTGTTTCCAAGCTTTTCATTTCATCTGTACATCCTAACAAGTAGATGTAAATACTGTTTCAACAATTTTAACATAATACTAAAGACGCGAGTTAAAAGGGTCATAATTGCAGTCAAAATAAGAATTGTTTACATAGAATTACTTTTACCACAGATATGGCTACAGAAATTAGTAACGATATCGCTGAAGCGCTAACCGACAGCATTGGAGGACATAGCGCCGATATAACAAAAGCCAGTATAACGAAAATCCTCTGCCAAGTAAAGCGGTATCAGGAAAAAACTCGAAAACACATTGACGACAACTACATTGTATTTATGCCAAACCACACATCCACTGATCTCTACCTCGATGAAGGTGAGTCGCTGGTGAAGGAAGCAGATCACCTGCTGCAGAACATCGGCAAAGATACAAATGCTGCCCTCCGCGAGGCAAACACTGATCTACAGAAGTACATAGAACAGCTGCAAGAGTCAACACTGGGCTTAAAAATCTCGCACAAAATTCTGAAAATAGATGACCTTTTCCAGTGTGTGGAAGAAGCAAATGCTGGCAAGGAATACTTGGTGGTGTTAGATCTGTTGGGAAAGCTGAAATCCATCATTTATGAGAACTATGACCAGACATTTCAAAAGTGCGATTGCTATGATACTATCAAGGTTAAGTACCACATTCAGGCTGATATATTGCAGCAAAATCTAAAACAACGATTCGAGAGTCTAGTTCAGTTAAGTGAAAAGCTGTTCCCCAATGCCAAGAGTGTGACACTGCAAATCTCCAGGGACGAGAATCAACTGCAGGACACAGTTATGGCCCTTTTTCAGGTGAATTTCCTTATATGAATGTATTTATCGAATAAAATTTATTTATTTCATTTCTTTATTTTTTCGAACAGTCGCGCTACAATCCAGTACAAATTTGTGAATTCTTGCTAAAAAATTGCTTGGAGCCTATGATACTCAAACCAGTCTCAATAGAATGTAAAGAAGACAGTAAAGAGTATGTGCAGCTGATCCTATCCTATGCACAGAAAATCTCAAGTGTTAGTCTGCGACCTAGCTACAAGCAGGTCTTTGCAAACATTAAGTTGCTGTTGCACACTCTAAATATTATCAATGTCTCCGTATCAGAAACACAGCATGTCTTTACGGTTTTTGGTGATTATATCAAGGAACGCCTATTCAAACTAATGGTGGACGAGTGTTTAATGCACGCCATTCCTGAAACAATGGATGAGTTTGCCGAATCTACGCTTGTTGAGGATGTGCTACAATTTGAACAGCATTTAGCAGATACTTTCTTGATTAATCCGGAAAGCGATCGTACACTTACCGAATTTACAGAAAAATTCGAAATATATTTCAGAAATCGATTCTGCAAAAAGATACTAGAGACCGCCAAGGATATTATGCAAAAAGACTTGCAGGATATGACGATGATTGCAGAGAAAAATACATCTGAGGATGTAGCAAATAATCCATTCATGTTTCCACGCTGCATGGTTTCGAAGAGCGTCTTGGTATGTTTCTCAAATAAAAACGAAATGCCTAAAATGTTCAATTTATGTGTCAGCACTGCCTGGAATCACATTTCTCTATTCTATTTCTATTTTGTATTTATGTTGGAACAACATTCGGATTTAAATGTTTCCTTAAATTTGCATAGGAACTTATTAAACTTATGGAACGTATATTGCGCCATCCAAGCGATCCCGAGAATGATGAAGATGACCAGTTACCTAACGTTATATTTATAACACTCAATTTGTACATCAACCAGGTACCGAAAATACACGAAAAACTACTTGAAAGCATTCCCCAACAGTCGGCACTCTTCTACAACAACTGCATGTTTCTTGCTCACTGGGTGGCTACTAATTCAGAGAAAGGCATTCCAACTTTTCCAGCCTTGGTCAAGTCACTGCAAACGGCTGCCAACAAATACTTCGATGAACAGATTGCTTATCAGCAGAAGATTGTGATGGAAATTCTGCGTGAATTTGGTTAGCAGCATCAGCGCAATTAGGTACCTTGTTTTCTAATTTCGTTTATAATTGCAGATGTGTCCAACTCCGTGGCGCACTCATTGGGGACAGAACCGGTGAAGCTTGTACGCCAGTGTTTGCGGCAAACAGAACTGCTGAGAAATGTGTGGAAAAACGTGCTGCCCGACAATAAGTACAACAAGACCTTCTGTGTTTTATTGGATGACCTCTGTAGCGAAATAATTCAACGTGTTATTGCCATGGAAGATATTTCGACAAATGTGGCCAACGAGTTGAGTGAACTTATAGAAATAATATTAGAAAAAGCACCAACACTTTTCCAGGTAAATATTCAAGAACAAGAGAAACAAAATATTAATCTAATTTCCATTTTTTACAGGACAAATACCAAGTGGTCCATATAAAATCATGGATGCAGCTGCAACAACTCAAAATGATGTTAAATGCATCGTTACAGGAGATCACCGAGCAGTGGTGCGGTGGTGCTGGTATTTTAACTGCAAACTACAAGGCTGAGGAAGTCAAGCATCTTATAAGAGCACTCTTTCAAAATACCGATCGACGTGCGAATGCTTTGGCGAAAATTGTATGAAGCGCAAAATATACAAAGTTTACAGAACACCAAAAATAGTTTTATATCATATTAGATCTCATTATATTTACTTAATCAATATTGCTTATTGCTTAAAAAATAATCATTCAGAAATTTCGGTAGTCGCTTGTAAAAGCATTGGAAGTAATTGTTCTCGTAAAAGGCTGTGATCACGTCCGTGAGTAACGTCCAATATTTTGCGTGCCTCTTGCAAATTATGTACAGCTTCCTTAAGATAGCCCTCAAAAAGCTGTATTTTACCAACTTTCATGTAGAGTAAACCAAGCAAAGGATTCCAATCACCGTAGTATTTCCTGAATTAATTTTAAATAAAGCTGGATCAAATTTTCGATATTGTAAGAGTACCAATATTAAAAGTATGAATTGATCTGTGAAAATTGAGTGTTCGTAATTATTTCTACCTGAAACCACCAATCAATTGGTGTCCTAAATCCAAAGCTTCCGGCCACTTGGCCACTGAGATAGCACTTTCAAATGCTGCGTCCAGTGTCTTTATACGCCACAGATTTAGCGGATGCACAAAGCCCTGCTGCTTACTTAAACACATTTTGCAAACATCCAAATCTTTAATGATATACGAGTACCAAACAGTTTCACAAGAAAATTGTTGAATGATTAAATCTAAACTCACAGGCAACTTCTTTCATACTATCCAGATGGGTTTTAGTCAAGCTCATGGCTTCATTGTAACCATTACGATGCTTGGGACTCACGCCTGTGCCACAACGCGCACAGTTGTTCCGAGTAATGTCTACGTAAGCATTGCAGGCTTTATTCGGACAGGATGCAGCATTCATTTCTATTTCTTCTTCTGGATCTGTACACTTTGCGCACATGCAACGGAAATAATAGTTAGTTTTTAAATCTTCCCGCCGCTGTTTGGGAGTGTTCAGTAAGTCAATGTAACTGATAAAAATCTATCATTAAAAGAATTTCCTCTTCAATAGTTACCCACTTAAGAAATTACAAAACAAACCTTTGACCAGTCCAAGAGTTCCATGTCTTCTGTAGCCTGAATATGCAGTGTAGTACCCTCAAAGGTAGCCACAGCGTTGGGTTTGCAGCTATGATCTGTGACAGATACGGCTAGATAAATGGCAGTTGCAATAGGATTCATCTCGGCATCAAGTACATTAAAACCATTTGTGATTAACTGAGAAAGTAATCAACAAGAGTGGAGTGTGACAGAAAGTTAAGAAGCTCTGTTAAGAGTGCGGATTATACTGTTTTATAGTATTATAGAATTAGAAAGAAGATAAGCTTTCAGGGCGAATGTTTAAAGTTTCAGCACTTTAATTATGATTATAACTTTTTGGCAGGACCCAGAATAGATATTTTAAAGTGGTCCTTTTTACCAAAAAAAAAATTCCATTTTTATTTTGCTTTTCTAAAAAACCTCAACCGCATCAAATTTTCTTAAAAGAGTTGGATAGGTCGCAAATTTCATTTCCATTTTTAATTTTCTGATATGAATAAAAATAGCTGGTTTCTGCGAACCTAAAAACAGAGCAACATCTCATTGGAGTCTGGATGAATGACTATTTTCATACTTTATACCCTGCTTTGGGAGAATCGTTTGTGAAAGTCACAACAAGTGACTAAAGTTTTAAAAGTTACCCAAAAAATGTACGAAAAATTGCCATAGTTGGTTTGCTCTAACGAAGATTTCTAAAAACCTGATATCTCAGTAGATGTCCAATCTATGACCATTTTCAGATTTTATTGATGTTGAACAAAAAATACTGCTTTTTTCAGTACATATTTTATCTCAATGCTAAAAAAGATCAAAATATTTTCAAACGAAATGAGTGCAAAGCCAAAGTGAAAGTGGTTGCAAGAACATCTTAGCATAAAAGAAAGAAAAAATCCAAATTAACAGAATCCAATTTAACTCAATGCATTTTTTGAATTTCTACACGTAACCCGAACATATTTTAAACATTGTTGGGTGCTCTGAAAGGTACAACAGCTAAGCACTGAATTAAGTCCAATACACTTAAATTTGTTTCTTTGGAATCTTGCCAGCAACATTATTCTAATTGCTTTAAATTAAAATTAGCTCGATTTTAACACCACCCGGACAGGTGTATTTTACTTACAAGTTAATGATCGTTAATTAATGATTATTATTAATAGCAAGGAAATTAATTTTAATTAATGATGCTTTTGGAAAAAAGTAAAGAGGAGATTTCAAAGCTACAAAATATTGTTGGAACGGATCTCAGTCAACTAGAATTAATGTTTACAAAAGAGTACACAACAAAGTAAACGTATTTAAATTGGTTATTCTGTTAATTTCTCCTAAAATTTTCCGCAAAAATAGGAGTATACTTACCCTTCCATAAATGGTCAATAATTCGGTTTGATTTGGAACAATTGCGCTATCTTGCATCATTTCGCTTAACACCGCGTGCAGTGACTCTAAATGCTCAAGGCGTTTAGCATCGTCCTTTATTTCTGTGTAGTCTACAGATGCATACGCAGGTAAAGTAAAATCAATAAAAATAATCAGTTTTGTAAAATTTTAGAAACACTCACGAGACATTAAATCACGAAATTTTCGTGAGCATGTATCCGTATAAAAGCCACGCATCAAGTCACCACCCTTGTCCAGTTTAATAATCAATTTGCAGAGCATTCGCGCCGCATCCGGTACAGTGCGTGGATAAATGCGTTTCAGGAAAGGACACTCGATTTTGTGCAAACCCCACGCCTGAAGCTGGCATTCACGACTGCAGTAGTAAACATAATGGCAGTTGGAGCATTTCAACACTTTAGAACTATAGAAATAAAGTACTTAGTTGGGAGGAAATGGAGGAAACAACAGTAACACTTACGTGTTTAAACAATTGTCACAGCGTTCCTTGCGATACTTGGACTGCAACACAAATGCGAAAGGCTTTTCGGTCAGTATGCGATCACCGCGCTTGATTGCTTTCTTTGGGCACGCCGGTTTCATCTTCGATCTGGGGCCGCTTTCGTTTGCCAGCAGCGTTGGTTGGTATTCGAATTCACGTCACAGTGCAAACACAAGCTTTCTACGGAGCGGTATTCACTTGAAGTGTCGACGAGGAGAGTCGTCAGTGTACTATATAGGATTCCGAGAAATTATTTTTAATATCAAAAAGTGAAATAAATACAAACACGAGAAAAAATTACATTGGTGCTCATTACAGTGGCTGTTGACTCAGCGTCAGTGCGCTTAAAAAATTTCCTACTTGGCTTTTATTTGCTGATGCAGCTAGTGTTACGATGAGCAAAAGGAATGAATCTTATTTGTCACTTGCTTCTGAAGACTTGATCCAACTACTCTTGAAGTTGCGCAGAAGTTTCTATTACTGTTATTCACGTTCTGTCTATTTAAAGCAGCAGCTATTAAAGTATTTTTAAGCATGCTTAAAAATAAAACAAATATAATTTCGATTTTGTTTTTTTGCTTATAGAGAATCCTTGTTTTTGTTTTCGGAATTATTCCGCAGGTGAATATTGCAACAAATACTAAGAGTTGCCATACGTGTGCAAAACAACGGAAGTGTGACATTTTTGAACTTTTGTTGACCATGTATACATGCAGCAGCAGCAAACCATCAACAATTGCAAAAACAAAGCTGCGCTGCGAGTCAGTTTTTAAATTTTTTAATAATTTCTAATTGGTAATTATTACAATACGCTTAGTATTGTGTTCGAAACACTATTGCATTTTTTTATTTGATAAAACCCCTTGGAACAAACATCGTTGCTTTAGATCAGCGGTCGGGGAACTTTTTTAATTATTACTCCAAAATATTTTTGTGTAAGTTGATATTACCCCATGGCGAAGAGCTTTCTCTTTACTCACAAAAGTTTCATTTTTACCCCCAAAAATTTCATTTTACCCCATTTGGTGTAATTTACCCCGGTTCCCCGACCGCTGCTTTAGATGATAAACAATGTAAATATATACTTAATTCTTTATTATTGATGATTAAAAGCTTAACTTAATTTTTTGAAAATGCTCCCCAAATTAGAATCGATTTTTCGGATTCAGTATTTTATTTCGCAGAAAATTTTTAATTGAATAACGTCTACTGTCCTAAATTTAAGTATTTTGCGGCTTTGACCACTCAACATTCAAAATTAAGTGATCATAACCGTGTCCATTTAAAATTTCTATTGCAGCAGCTGCATCCTTGCGCTGCTTGAAATGTACATAGGCGAAACCCTTACAGAGGCCCGTGTTTTTGTCTCGAGCCAAATACATTTTGCTCTGCGGACCAATTTTCTTTACTAACTCTTCCAGATCGGCTTCGGTCATAGACTCCGACAAGTTAGAAATACGTATAGCAGCAGTGTCGTCTCGTCCACGCATACCCAAGCCGCCTTTTTGACTGTCCTTGAGGAATGGTGGAACATACTTGCCCGGCTTTGGCTGCTCTGACACTGTAGCGGTAGCTTTCTTCTCCATAAGATTGGTATCCATGGCGGTACCTTTGTATGGACAGTTGACCGACCAATGCTCTCCATTGCAAATACGACATTTGGCTATATTTTTACTTGGGTCTAATAATAAATCATTTGCCTTTTCTTCTTCCTTGGCGTTAAGGAATTGCATGAAAATCTCTTCAGATACCATGGTTGTCTGTGAATTGGGTCCAGGTTTGTCGTCCTTCGATTCTCCAAATTTGGCCCAAGTACGACGTTTAGCCACGGTTTTGGGTACCACTTGCTTGGAGATTTTGTAAGTGCGCACAACTTTAATTTTTTTGTCCTCTTTATTGTATTTGTACTCCGTGACATATTTGTGGCCATTTTCAACAGTTTCAGTGGTTGGAGGTAGACCACCATAATCAAGCTCGACCTCATCAGCCCATGACGATTTTATTGTATCTAGTCCAGGCATCTAAAATTTAAACATTCATTTCAAAAACTACACTACAATTTCTTTTAAACTGATTTTAATTCTTACTGTTGTATTACTTCCAAAACTATTAATTTTTTATACGCCACGAGTTAAGAAAATATATGAGAATTCTGCAAAAGGATGAGTGCTGCGAATTCAACAATCTACTGTCAAAATTAACAATTCTAAATATGGCAAACAAACCAATATAGGATACGTTCCGAAAGGCGCAGAAATCATGGTGTGTAGACGAAACGAAAATTTTGTCAATATGAGCTTGGGAAATTAGCGCTGCAATAAACATTTTCAATTTTAGGTTGAGTACGTCGGTCTGGGATGTTGGGCAGCTATTATTTAAAATAGAAAAGCATAATGGAAAAACAATAGAGCATTAGAATTAAAAAAAGAGCGATTGTGAGCTTTACAACATGTTTTCTATTAAAATTTTGCACTGATCCTGGTAATAAAAAACTCCCCAGAAAGGTAAGGAACAATATTCCTTGTTGTTAGAATTACCGTAGAATACAGCAATAACCACAACAAAATTGGACACTTTGTAGGGAACTCAATTTAAGTTAATCTTCGTTGTATTCATATAAATTTTTTACTGTCCACTTCACGAGTGATCTTTATTTCCAAACATATCCTTTAAAAGTAATGCATAAAAGCGATGTGGAAGCGACTTAGCTGAACATATGTTTTACTTGTGACGTCACACGTAAATCGTAAATTATAACTTATACCGGAATGCGTAACCTTGTTTTCTATTAAACTTATGTGCACTGCAACTCTTTAAGAGCGTAATAAAATTCTAACAAGAATTATCTCCCAAGAAAACGAATATTTTTCTTCAACTAGTAGACATTTGTAATCATAAACTAATTCCAAAGAACAAAATAGAAATGTCGGGTTCTTCAAGCTCTAATTCAACAACACCGGTAACAAGTACCAGTGCGATACCATCCGCTACTACCTGCTTGACTGATATACAATACTTGCTTCATCTTGAGACACTCAAGCGTTTTAAAGAAGATGATGCCAATATACGTCGTCAGGTGGACGAGAAAATGCGCCAATATCAGGACGCCCAAACGGAATATGTACATTGGTACTCGAAGTATGTGAATCTTATTAAATTGTGCATGACACGTAATGTCTTGGAACAGGATAATCCTCTGGATGATAGTCAAATTGAGCAGACAAAACACATTATAGATTCGATTGCTAAGAAGGTTATGGCAGGTAATATGATAGATTACATTATGCCCGAAGTACTTGAATTGTTGAAGAAGAAGCTGGCAACTAGCGAAAAATATGAAAATTTGGAACAGCTGCAACAGGAATCTGACCAGAATAAAGCAGCAGTACGTGCGATACACACTACTACGGAGACGGTGGAAACAACACTAGAAAGTGCCATTGTACAAGGCTTTGATTATTTTCTTTCGGAGTTACAGGCTGAAAATTTTGAGAAATCGTAGTTACCTTATTTATATTATAATCATTCTTTTATTCAATAACTAATAAATTATTAAACACAAATACTTAAACTATAAAACTTGTGTGAACGGCTCTTCTCATGGCTGGTTATTAAGAAAAAATAAATAAATAAATTTTGTTCTGGTATATTGCTCCCGGTGACTGTTGATGTCATTTATGATGATCCTCGGATTCCCGATATTTAAATTTACAATTTCTTTCCTCTTCTATTAATGTATGAAAATGAGATTAAAATATAATTATCATTTAAAATTACAATTATATTGCTATTTTAAAAAATTATAGTCTCAATAAAATAATTACCACTTGGAGCGTTTGGACCAATCCTTTGGTGTCCAGTGGAGACATTTGGAATCTATGCGTACTTTACGCTTTTCCATCGCCTTTTTGTGTTGCTCAATGATATCATGACTGATGCAAACAATATATTGCCCTTTATAGTAATTGATTAAATTAAGATTCTGTAAAGTGGAGATTACGTCTTCCTTTTTAATGGAGGTGCCCTCGCATATATCACTACATATTTAAATAGAAAATGATTATTGAATGAACAGAATGAAGAAAATTGTTTAGTTTAATATGTTTGTTTAATTTTTCATATTAATAAATTTAGATACAATTAACATACTTGATAGTAATTGTTGGTTTCTCTCCATCACAATTTGGTTTTTGACCAATGAAAATCTCCAATATAGTTTGCGCCCAATATGAGCGATACGACAGCAAGCCCAAATCCGACAACGGCTTCTCGGGCGACCCCGTCTTGCCTTCAAACTTCGACAGTTCATAGCTAAATTCGATCAGTAGCTTTCCATAACCTTTGCGTTGGTAAGGTGGCATAGTTAATATACACGCCACATTATAATCCTCTGTACTCTCCTTCTCTTTGGAAAAGTAGCCAACAATATGAAACCCTCGTGAGTCATATTCCGTCATCACATAAAAAAGGAATGGATCTGTATCATAATATAGCGTCTTGTGGTCCAGAAAGAGCTTCGCCAACAAACATAAATTCTGGGCGTACACTTTATTTTTACGTCCATCGATTTCAAAGAATGAAATTGTGTTCTTGCGATAGATTTCATTGCCAGGCGGATGTCGCAGATTACATTTGATTAAATGTCGTTCTAAGCATTTGCGGGATTTGCGATACTTCAGACAAAATTCACAGATGTATATGCAAGGCATCAGACACAATTCCTGTGGGTAAGGTGAGAAATACCAAGGCTTGATGCGATGTTTGCCCAGTTCGATCATTTCCACATTCTTCATGCGGGTCACTACATCATCTTGATGTATCACCATGCTTCCGGACTGTCGCGGTGTGCCTATTTTACCATCCTGTGACGTCGTGTCTTCAGAAGTTGTTGTTGTCGTTGTTGTAATAGCAGGTGGTGGGGCTGTTGGCGTTGGTGGTGGTATGGGTTCAACAATGGGTATAGGTGCAGGTGGCGCAGGAGTAGTATTTAATTTTCTTTTCCGATTTATTTTCTTCTGTAGTGCTGCCGCCAGCACTGCATTGCCATTGACCATTTCTCCGACAGTCGTCTGAGGAGAAGTGGGTCGTGATACGCTGCCGGCCACCGAATGATGCTTCTTCGGCGTCGTGACACCCGTGCTGGCGCCAGTTTGCGTGCCATCTCGACGCGGGAACTGTACTTTTCGTGTGTCTAAATCCTCTTCATCCACCCATTCATCTAATCGTTTGTTAACTATGCAAAAAAGATAAGCCTTAGCAATAGGTGCACATAGATAGGAAATTTTGATAATGAAAGTCTTACAGTCAACGTAGTGAACGTAAAATTGGCGTTTGCCTTCGAGATCTTTTATGCTCACTATTTCAGCCAGTGGCCAATCTTCAGTTTTGTGCATACGAACCGGCAGTCGACAGCCTTCCGTTAGATCAGCCTTTGCAATTGTTTAATAATAATGAACAGAAAGTAAACAAAAGAAACGACTTTGTACTTCTTGAACTAATTATAATAGCAAGATTTTTTCACGAAATTCCCCCGAAATAAATAACTCACCGTAGACTCGCATATCGAAGACAAATCCTCATCTAATTCTATTTTCTGTGTTATTTTCATAGTAAATTTGCTAATATTATTGTGTTGTTTTTAACTAAGGAAATTTTTGCAGATCCTCAAAATTTACGTTATAATTCTTCATGTATAAACAACTGTCAGAGTACAGCTGGATATCCATGACATGTAGAGAAATGTTCAAAACTGAGAACCGATTAGTTGATTTACGAGGTCTAATCTATTTTACTTTTTCTAATTAATTTAATTTAATTCTTACAAATTGACGTATATGTTGAGGATGCCTTCCAAGCATTGTGGTTGTTGTTGTTCTTCACGGAGACTCCCACAACAGCAACAGTTTTTAGGAACTACGTCTGGTTTCCGAGTTAAGGCCTGTTGAAGTTGGAAAATTTCAGACAGATATCTCCGAAACTATAAGAGATACGCACATGTTAGAGGTATCGTTAGAAGTGAATTATCTTTCACTATCGCTAGGATCACAACAAACGGCACAGTTGGATTAAATGTTACCCGAAGGCTCCGATTTTGTTGTTATTTTTGTTGTTGTTGTAGTTCTATACATTAACTCCAACAAGAACAGTGCTTGTCGACCTCCTGATTACGGATCTTAGTTTAAACATATTTCCATTAAAAATTATATTTACAAGCGTTGTGTAGTACGAGGTACCAGTGACGCTTTTTGTACTTGGTGTCAAATGAAAAAAGATATTGACCTGCATGTTGCGCAAGCTCGTTATTTATCAATCTTGAAAACAACAGAATAATATGTGCCACGCCCAGTTTTTTAATATTAAATTTTTCGTTAGGTTAGGTATGATAATTAGAAATGAAAGTATTTAAAGTGTTTAAAAGTTTATTAATATATATTAGATATTTCCTAACTAATTATCTCGTGGGCATCCCTGCACAGTAAGCAACTGAATTGTCAAAAGGTGTCAAAACGTGTGACAATTAAAACACGATATCTCCTGTTTAACCATTTTTATGTTGCTTCGTCGTGCATGTGGATTTAATAAAAATAATGGCTCGGGGTAAGAAACAAAATCCGTTTGCAGCTAGAAAACGGCAAAAGCGCGAAAATGTGAGTAATTTGCAATTCATAGACCTGCATGGTAGTATGGTTATGGTTATGGTTCTTTATTGCAGGCCAGGATTCCACTTCCAGATCGGCGTTCGGAACCGTACGAGGAAATCAAACGCGATAATACTGCCTTTATAAAGTATTACCACGCGCAGAAGATATGTGGCACAGAAGAAGAATGGCAGCAGTTTCTGGGCTCCATTCGCGATAATCTGCCCACCACTTTTCGCGTTACCGGCTTCAAAGATGAAGCCATAGCGTTGCTGGAAATTATTAAATCTCAGCTATTCACAGAATATGTCGAAGGTGTCGCAGAGCTGCACGGCATTTCCAAGGAGGAGGTGGAGCGTCCTCTTTGCTTGCCATGGTATCCCAACGGCATGGCTTATCAGTTGCATCTGACGCGAAAAGACATTCGGCGATCTGAGCCTCTGTATAGGTTGCACAATTTCCTGATCGTGGAAACAAGTGCGGGCAGTATAAGTCGGCAGGAGGCGGTTTCGATGATTCCACCGCTGGTGCTTAATGTGCAGCCCACAGACAAGGTGTTGGACATGTGCGCTGCGCCTGGTTCCAAAACTGCACAACTCATTGAGGCTTTACATGCAGCTCCAGAAACACACAGGATTCCTCCCGGTTTTGTTGTGGCCAATGATGTGGACAACAATCGTTGTTATATGTTGGTGCATCAGGCTAAACGTCTTAATTCGCCTTGCTTTGTTGTGACCAATCATGACAGCAGCTTCTTCCCGAATTTATTGGTAAGTTTTAAAATCAGGAAGATGAGAGAGACAACAGGCGAGAGTTTGTTTCTAGTGTTATTTACTTTTTTGATTTAGAAAACTGAAGCTGATGGCTCCAAATCCATACTTAAGTTTGATAAAATTCTCTGTGATGTTCCGTGCTCTGGCGATGGCACCTTACGTAAAAATCCAGATATCTGGACCAAATGGAATCTGGCGCAAGCCTACAATCTGCATGGGTAAATCAATAGCTAGTATTTTCTCTAAATCTTTACATATACATATGTATTTCGTGTGCTAGTGTGCAGTATCGCATTACAAGGCGTGGCGCTGAAATGCTCGAAGTGGGTGGCCGACTGGTTTACTCAACCTGCTCGCTGAATCCTATTGAAAACGAGGCTGTGTTGCAGCGCATTATTACTGATGCCGACGGTGCTCTAGAAATTGTTGATGCTTCTCATTTGGTGCCTGGTCTCAAATATAATCCTGGCATGGTTGAGTGGAACTTAGCGCCTAAAGAGGTGGATGAGATTTACACCAACTTTGAACAGGTAGCAGAAAAGTATCACACAGTGATACGTCCCACTATGTTTCCGTTGCCAAAGGGCGAAATCGAGAAAATCGGCTTAGAGAAATGGTAGGCAATATGGACCCTTTTTTGAAGAGTTAGGCGACTCTATATTTAAATAATTTGAATTCTTTCTCAGTATGCGCATCTTGCCACATCTTCAGGATAGCGGTGGCTTTTTTGTGGCCGTTCTAGAGAAGAAGCGCCAACTACCTTTCGAGAAGAATGACACCAAAGATCTTCTCGAAAAGCCTAAAGAGAAACCCCAACTGGACGAGCAGGGCAACCCGATTGAGGAAAAGTCGGTACCTTGGGGTCCGCAACGTAAGCGCAGACGTATGCATGGCTACAAGGAAGATCCATATATTTTCTTCAAAGAAACTGACACAGATTGGGATGAACTCAAGAAATTCTACGACCTGGACGAGAAGCTGAATAAGTGCTGTTTACTTACACGTTGTGTCTCTGATAAGAAGAAAAATGTGTATTATTGTTCCGAACCGATACGCGATCTGGTGCTTCTCAACGAGGATTCCATTAAGATTATCAACACAGGTGTCAAGACATTCGTACGCTGTGAAAATCGTCACACTACACATCCTTTCCGTTTGGCACAAGAGGGTCTGCAGACTGCAAACGCCTTTATGGGCAACAACAGACGGATAGAAATTGAGCGGGAAGATTTAATATTGCTGCTAAACTGCACAGACCCAACGAAGCCACCATCCACCATGGAGTTGAAGGAGGCAACGCAACAGCGTTGCAAAGAGTTGGGTAGGATTGAAAGGGTATATATTCAAACGGATATAATATATTTATTGCTTGCACTTGCTTTTTAAGGTGTTGGTAGCTGCATTCTAAAATATCTAGACCCACGCTTCACACTTTACGTGGTGGGCTGGCGCGGAACCTCTAGTTTACGAGCGTATGTTGACAGTAACGAAACGGTGCACATATTGCGTTTACTTGGAGCAGATTTAGGCAAATTCCGTAGGTCTATCGTCTAAATAGAGATAATGTGTAAGACGATTTAACGTATATGTTTATTCGTTCTCCAATAGAGGTTAACAAGTTTGATAAGGCTAAGGAAACTGCTGAGCTGGGTGTTGCTGATTTGAAAACCGATCCAGTACAAGATGCAAAGATCGAGGGTGAAGTAGAGACTGCCGCAGAAGTGGTTGCAAATCATGCTACAATTCCAGAATCTAAGAAGGAAGTAGAGCCAATGATAATCGAATAATCGAAGCATCCGAGTTGAATGTCCATATTTAAATTATTGCAATTATCAATATTTTTGTTGCAAGTTGCATTTAAAGATGTTTAAAATGATTAGATAATGTTATTGTGCTACATAAGTTAGTATCCACATATAAATGCATTTTATACACTTATATGTATATTGTATATAAAAAGTAAGATTATTGCTCCCAAGAATAAAATTTTGAAAAAAACTTATTGAATAAGTAAGTTTATTGGAGAATATTGTTTACAAATAAAACTGATTTAATAATTTCAACAACGCACACAACACTTGGACTTACAATAATTAAAGTTGGTGGGAAGTAAATACTGTAAAAGCTGTGCTATGCTGGTTTAGATCTAAGTTCTAGACTTATGTTATCCCCACCACCCCACATAGAGGACCTTTTAATATAAATGTAAATAAGTTAGAGGAGCAGTTGAAAAATTGTTAATAATATATCAATTGAAGTTGATCGTGTCTGAGCCCAGAGATTAACAATATTACGTATTTTTAGCGTTACCTAATTTCAAATTACGATAAGTTAATGAATACAAACGACGAATCGAAGTTTTCAGCACTCTAACTTTCACATTGAAATCGAAGGCAGCGGCATCAACATGCCAGCCACGCTGGTGAGCAGAACCAAGTTCTCCGATGGTTGCGTGAAATTTCCACTTATCTCAATGAATTCGAAAGCATGCCAACTTTCGACCGACATTTCCTCGGCGAAAATGCGACCGTAGACGTAAAGGTGATCAATGCAAGCAAACAATGCACACACATAGCGACCACATCCGGTTCGGTGTTGAGAAAAGTGCCGGCGCTATGAAACACAGCAGGTAATAATAGTGAACCATCGACTTATTGCTGCTGTTGTTGTTGCTGTTGGATCCCTCTTCCGGTTGCGTTGCATTGTTACGCTCATTGGCTTTGCGGCGTAACTGAAAATTACAGCATAATTGGTCGTGGCGTAGTTGTTGTCGTCATTGTGTGGATACTCTTCGAGCAGCAACATGGTGAACAAAAGGATATCGTCCTCGCGTTTCAATTTGACGCCAGTGAGGCGGCCGGTAAACGGAGGATTCCAAAATTCCCTCATAAAAGGCACCTTTGGCTGCCTACGGTTGGGGAGCAAAAAGTTCTTAATTTCCTGTTGAAACAGCGCCTGTGCCAGTCGATAGTAGAGCAGGCCCTTGCTTGTAAAATGGCAAAATTTTGTGGATCTTATGGCAACTGATAGATAAGTAGTACACTTGTTGAGTACCCTTTCGGAAAAACAAGGACTGCCGGGCGCACTGGAGCATGATCAAGAAGACGACGAAATGGCATTAGTTGCTGTCGTGGAATGTCTTTTAACGATCACTTCGGTTCAGCTGAAAACAAGCCATTAAAAGGGAAACTAAAAGTAACAACTTTTCCCCGTTCACACCCACACGTCAATCATAAACACGTTCAAAGAAATGGTTTCAGTTTGTAGCACGAAATCGAACCGATTTAGTTTGCTTTCTTTTTAAAGCAATGAAATGGAAGAATTTCCCTTTAATTGTTTTAACATTTTTCAAGCGATTTCTCATTTCTTTCTCTCCTTGCATTATTCCTTCCTCGCTATCTTCTGCATTTGTCTGTGACTGATTTGTTGATTTGTCTCTTTTTTTGTTTGTGTTTTTTATAAAGCTTTTAAAAACGAATGTCTTTGATATGATTAATCTTTATCGAGTTTCTAACCGATAATGCTGATAAATGATAAATGATGATAAATGATGATACATAATTTGTGATTCTTTTTTCCCAATTTGTCTTTCAGTTGGAATAATAAAGTGCACAAATTTACACGATAACAATAGCGGATTTATTTGTGGACTTATTTCTACTTGTAATACAATGATTGATAGATAAATGTTCAAATATTCTATACTGAAGCATTGCTAAAAAAACCCGTTAGAACCTGATTAAATAATGACCAAAAAATACAGAATCAGACGTTAATAAACATGAAGTATTATAAACTGATATTATTTAGCTTTAAGAAGCTTAATGACCTTATTAAAACCTGCAAATAACTTTATTTACATCAACACGCTATTTTTAGTTTTCGGTTTATTCATTCATGCTCAGGTGAAATGATAACCAAAATTTTCCTACTGGGATGTATGTAAATGCTTCTTCTTACTGTGTTTTTCGTGACTTTCCATTCCTATTTCGTACTCTATTAGAAAAGAAATGTAATTAAACCAGAAAGAGTGTTGACTTCGGCCTGGCCGAAGTTCATATACCCTACACACGTAAACAAAAAATTAGGCGTGACAAATGGTTTTTTCAATATCAAATAGCCAGTGATGAAAGACAATATTCGTGCCAAGTTTGATGAAGATATCTCTATTCGTTCTCTTGTAATCGTGATTTCCACAGACAGACGGACGGACGGACAGGGCTAAATCGACTCTGGAGGTCACGCTGATCAAGAATATATATACTTTTGTATACCTGTCACGCCTCCTTTAATGCGTTACAAACGGAAGCACAAAGTGAATGTACCCTCATCACTTCGTGTGTAGGGTATAAAAACACTCAACTTCATTCAATTCAAACTGAAATTTCAATCAATCGTGCTTTTTAAATATTTGCCAAAAATCAAAACGACGTGCTTCTAATTCTATACTTCCGCTCGGAACAAACGCACTTTGCTTCAGTTACCGTTAGAATGAATACATTTTAATTTCCGTTAATCAGAGTTCTAGGTTAGAAGTACGTTTAAAAGCCGTCTCTCATTTTGAGGTCAGTCAGAGCTACTCTTTGAAGGTATCTTTTAAACTTAGGGCTCGAAATGAAGGAAGCTAACTAACAGAACGACAATAAAAACTTCCTGTCATTTAAATAATATTTAATATTTGGGGGGCTTTCATTAAACCACTGTATTTTATAGAAAGGTATTTTTTGTATATAAAAAAGAATCGTGAACTTCTTTTCATAGGCTTATAAAAGAATACCTTTTTGCCGAGAGATGATTTATAACCAGTGTAATATATTAATAATAAATAGATGTTTTCTTTGGTAGTTTTCTTTGAAGAATTCAGATTAACTGGGGTTACCAGTTCCACAAGTGGGAGAGTTCCCTCCACTCCTCCTCCTCCTCTAACCATCAATGATTTTAACACAGTGTGTCCAGTCTACAGAAGTTCTCCCGGCCGAAACTAAATGAGGTTCAGATTTGTATGGAATGCTTAAAGATCTCTACCATTATATTCTATTTATATGCATATGTATGTATATGTACATATATCTATGAATGTATGGATACTTATTTGTGCTTTGAGAATTTCACATCAACTTTAAGATGTCTAGAACTGGTCTTAAAAATTCCTCTTTCCTTCATTTCAGATCCAGAAGTTCCACTTCGGTGTCGTATGTGTGCTTTTTCTAGATACAGTATTTTGCACACGTACATGTTTTTCGCCACTGTGATTTTCCTTATTTTTGGTTCGTTTTTGTTTGGTGTCGAAAATAGGAAAAAAGCCAACACTAAACGAAGTATGAGTGGCAATCATCTAAACCGGAAATGACGATGAATTCATGCTTCTCTCTGTTCCGTTCACATTGAAAGGTGATTTGAAAATTATAACATTGAGCATTTGAGCTCGTGAGGTAAGGCTATTGTGCAATGTTGTCTTTACTTTTTACCATCACTCAAAACGTGTTTAAAGCTCCATTAACTTTATCGGAGAATACAAAAATGTTTGTTCGACACTCGTATAATCAGAAAAATCTAACATTACCCTACATCATTTCTTATCATGATTATAATCGTATTTTAAATGCTCAAGGTCTTAAGTCGGAGCTTGTTTTATAATATAATTTTCTATGTCAATATACATATACATATTGTAATAATATTTTTCTAGTATCTGTAACTTATTATATTATAAACTTATCGAATATTTTCGCAATCGACAATCCTTCTTCTTTCATTTGTCCTGGACCTTAAAAAATACTATGCTGTACTTATATTTTATATATATATAGTACAGTATATATAGTACCGTTCTATACTCAGAATTGCTTATAAGTAAAGTGATTATTCAAATAAGAAAACTCGTTAAGGTTTTGGTCGGCGGATGTTTCTATAATAGTTGCATTTCATTTTACGCCTTTCCGGGTTTCGTTTTATATTTTTAATATATAAAAGTAGATTGCAAGTACAAGTATACCATATATAAAATAATTTTATATTTTACGGTCGGTTATTTGATCGTATATCTAAGTGTTTCTTAGGAGCATGTTATGCACACGTATTGACAAAGATTAAGTGTCATTTAGGTGTATATTTCTTTTAACTGCCAATTTTTTTACAATGTCAAACAAGATAAGATGTCAAAAGCGAAAATATTGCTATAGATAATCAAATCAGAGTTAAAACACTTTAAGTCTCATCTGATGGCTTCTTCGTTGCAGTCTTATTTCCGAAATCACAAGCAATGGCCGCTACTTCGAAGCTGGTACTGGTCGTACTTTTTCTGGTATCTCTCAATTCAACCCAGCAGGTATGACGAGAAGCCGCAGGAAGCTATTTTAATATATAATTTTACATCCTGAATATTTTAAGCAGTTGTCTCTACCCACGGATCCCACTTATAATGCTGGTGTGGTGGAGTTTGTACCCTTCCGGAATATATCCAAATCCACTATGAACAGCCTTCGTCGAATGAAGGAGATCATCGAGTCCGAGGAGGCAAAGGATTTGGATATTTTGGTCTTTCCGGAGTATGTTCTCAATATTTTGGGACCGCATACTTTTGTGCCCGATCCCCGACAGCTTATTGCACCGTGCGATACCCCTGACTACGATAGCTTTCTCGCCGAGTTATCTTGCTCTGCCCGCAGTCGTGGTATATATGTTGTTCTGAATTTGTTGGAGAAAGAGGAGTGCGATCCACGCTTTTCGTCACAGTGCAGCACAGAAGTCTCTAAAATGTACAACACTAACGTGGTGTTGGATCGACGCGGCGTCGTAGTCGCTCGATATCGCAAGACCCATTTGTACCGCAATGAATGGACCCATACCAGCGTTCCCGAGAAACCTGAACACGTCACTTTTAAGACCGATTTTGGGGTCACTTTTGGCACTTTTATTTGCTTCGATATGCTGTTCTATGATCCAGCGATGGTGCTTATAGAGCTCAATGTGACGGATATAATTTATCCAACGTATTGGTTCTCAGAGTTACCTTTCTTAACGGGTAAGTACTGAAAATCCCCCACTTTAGTGAGGTTGTATTTAAAATCTAGGGAATTTTTGGAATATGTAAAACCATACACTTTCTTACCGGAACAGAGACTTTTGTTAACTCATAAATTAAAGAGTCTTTAAACTGTTACATGTTCCGGTTGTGTGCTTTGACTACTATACATGGAACAATTATTTTTCTTAGCTCTGCAGCTACAAGAAGGTTGGGCCTATGCCAATAATGTGAACCTTCTCGCTGCCGGAGCCAGTCTGCCGTCCGGTCAAAACACCGGCTCCGGCATCTACGCCGGCAAGTTAGGTCGCCTAACAGCTGTAATATTTGAAGAACCTACGATTCGTTTGCTGAAAGCTCGCATACCCAAGCGCACGCAGTATCCAGTGTTTCAGTACCAGCTGCCCCCTGCCATGCAGCCCATGTTTGAGCCGCAACTTGAGACCCCGCGGTTCACTAAATTGTCTCTGCTGCGCGATTACAATGTGGATATTTTTGCCTCAAAGCTGGTGGCCGAGGATTTCACCGCTGTTGCTGAAACCGTCTGTCATGGACGCTTTTGTTGCAGGTTTGATGTGCGTCGCACTCTCATCAGCAATTCCACGAAGCATGCCGCTTACCGCTTTCGCTTGGTGGCGTACAGCGGCAACAAGGTGACCTTCCAGCGCGTCGATCCCAGTGATTTGAGTATCTGTGCTCTTATTGCGTGCACCACGAGTGAGCTTTGGAGCTGTGGGCATATTTTTCCAGCTGGCCAGTTGGTGGGCAACAAATACTATTTTACAACCCTGAACATTAGCGGCAAGTTTAGACACGCCGATCGACGGTTGATTATGCCGAGCACCGTAGATGCCGTCATGATGCCGCTGTCGGTGTCTACGTACGAGATGAAGCAGACGGAGGGGTAAGTTTCGGAGTGGATGATGTCTAAACTGTAGATGGGAATAATAAGTATTTAGTAAGAATTTACTGATTGGCTCTTAATCGTAGAAAAACTACGACTGATGTTGAAATCGCTTTGACTTGGCCGAAGCTGGATATATTGACATTTGGGATCTGGGCCAATTACTATAGTCAACAAAAGGCAGGCCACAATATAAATGCACCTTTAAGACTGCCACAGGATGACCATCACATTGCCCCGGGTTCTTCGGCTCCCATCTGGTTTTCTTCCTCTTCAGCAGCAGCATTAATGTTGGCAGCAGTGATTAGCTTTTTATGCTAAAGTTTCAACTAATTAAAAGAAGAGTTTCTTGTGCTTAGGATTATTATTGTTAAACTATTATATATTCCTATATACTATTACTTATATATTGCATTACTCAAATTTAGAAGAAGGAAATGAATAACAAGAAGAGGGCAAGAAGAGAAGAGTTTCATTATTCCTTTCCCTGGCTTCTTTCCTCTCTCTCTACTAGCTTCAAGCATCAAAGTACGCCACATCCTTTTATTCTTCTAGTTCAGCAATCCGATATTCCGCTGGGTTAGCAATAAAAATAGAAGTTTACGTGAGCGTGTCGGCGTGTTTTTGCGTACCTTACTAAGGTACGGTTTTGGGTTGTTTGTCACAAACAAACACAAACACATACACACATTTAATCAATGGTTGTTCACAAAAAAATATATTACAATTCTTTATAATAAATAATAAATAAGCATTTAAATTGAGAGATAAACAGACAGACAGACACACGGACAGGTAGCCGAATAGAAAGTAAGGAGTTTTTAGGAAGAGAGAGTCGTCTATAATAAAATGAGAATAAAAAAAACTTCTCTCTCTTTGTAGAGATTCTCAAGCGTGCGCTTCATATATTTGTCTCAATTTTCCATGCTTGTCATTTCCAGGATTTTACTCTCAGTTTTACTCTTGTGCTCGTTTTCCCCCAACAGGTAGCCGTTGCTGCTTCTTCTTTAATTTATGCTTTCATCTTTAATGCTCCAGCATCCTGCAGAGCGAGCCGAGAGTCTGCTGCAACGCGCAACAAGCTTGCCGCTGTAGGTGAAGCATATTTTCAACAGTACTTTAAAAAGCACTTCAACTGGATTTTTGTTCGTTTGTATGCAGATGTATGTACGTCTGTGTC
Organism: Myopa tessellatipennis; assembly: GCA_943737955.2. NCBI lineage: Eukaryota > Metazoa > Arthropoda > Insecta > Diptera > Conopidae > Myopa > Myopa tessellatipennis. The sequence continues at coordinate 14,189,772 of OX031314.1, read as the reverse complement.
TGTGTGTGTGTGTATGTGTGTTTGCCTTTATTGGTATTTCATTTAACTAGGTCGCTTTTTGAGGGTAGTTCTCCGGTGATGTTTTGAGGAGATGTTTCTGTGTGTGTGTGCGTGTGATGCGTTTGACCTGTTTCCGGTTGCCTGTTGTTGTGTTTAGGTTCCTCTCTCTGCCACCGTTATTATTGCTACTGGCTGCTATTATAATATTAAGCGGCCAACATTTGTGGCCTTTTGCTGCATGGACTGTTTCGATATGTATCCGGAGTGTAAAACTGTTGATGCTTTTAAAGCGGTTTGATTTCTTTGCGGTTGATTGAAATATGTACTGAGAAATGTAGATATGTATTTCCGTTTGTGTATAAAGTTCCGTTAATATATCCAACTGATGAGAACGTTTTCCAGATGGGGTCGAATTTAATTTACTTGTGTAGCTATGGTAAACGTGAGTTACTATACAATCACTTAGAATATGGAATAATATATCCATAGTAGTAGTAGTAAGAGTAGTATACTAACATCCAAAGTGGATAGTATCCATACCCACTGTCCCAATCACTGGGCTTGATTCATGTAGATTGAATGTAGATTCTCGTGTATATTAAGTGAAGATCTATTATCCTACGAGAATACATTTTAATATCTTAATCAATATTACGTATTATTCAGTTGTATACGGAAGTACAACATACGAAAATAAAATATACTAAAGTCTCTTAGGAAACTTATTCATTTACATTTACATACATTAGATTATGTCCAAACTTTACTGTTGTCAAAAGAGCAATTTCAGAACTTCTTTGTGGCATCGTAAAAGTTGTCCCATCCTCTAAAATTATTTCCTTGTGTTCGCTTGTAACACTAAGCACATAACAGAGTTAGTTATGTGGTTAGTGCTTATAATAAAGCAGGCAGCTTATAATATTTCCATCAGTGATTGCATATTTAATCAGTTTAGTTACAGCTCAGTTACAGCACTCAATTACAGTTCAGTTAGAGTTCCTAAGTTTACGGTGTAAATAAAATTCAATTATATTTTCAATAACTCATTTCCAATTCAGTTACAGTTCCGTTACAGTTACAGTTCAGTTAGAGCTTAGTTATTCTTACACTTCAGTTACAGTTATGGTTAAGTCGGAGTTATAGTTACATTTCAAATACTGTTACAGTTCAGATTCTCTTCAGTTACAGATCTTCAGAACAGAACTTCATTTATAATTTAGTTGCTTTATTTAGTTACATACTCAAGTTTTTTCAGTGAATTAGTCGACTTTATAATAGATTCATAAAAATTGATACACGATTTGGTAATTTTAATTAATGAAAATGTGAAGAAAGCGGAGAAATCTGAAGAAAAAGCAGAAATTAGATGGTGATGCGGATGCGGATGAGGGAAAAGCAAAAGAAGGAGAAGAAGAAGCAAAAAAAGAAGGAGACTAGTTCTGAATTCAGTAGAATACGTCATTGAATTCAAGCACCAACAATATTATTATTAGAAGTTCTGAGGCACGTAAAATAGATAAAATACCTCTTTTATAATTCATTCATTTTTATATTGTAAGTCAAGGAGTTTTTGCGTTCCGAGACAGAACGGAACCCAAAACAAGTCCTAAATTTGTGAAACCGAACTTTTGCTTGGGTGTCACACGTGGATGATGTGATGAAGACGAAGGAAAGATGCAGGGAAGAAATGAATTAAGGAAGGGAAGCAACGAAGGGCCGCATGAAAGAATGGCTCATGTCAAGTCAAGTTGTTGTTATGCTTGATACGTGATACATTTAATGTAATGGAAAGGCAAAGTATACAACCAGATATGACATAAAAGGAAGCAAAAAACAGAAACGACAAAAAGCAAAAAAAAAATAGAATTAAAGATGAGGGAGAAAAAAATAAAAAAAAGTTACGAAAATGAAAAATGAAATAAAAATAATAATAATAACAGTGAGAAGTGGTAAAGCACCATATTTTTACATATTTATATAAATAAGTTAAACAAGAAAAAGAAGTGGAGTGAGAAAGGCAAATTAGAATAAAAAGGGAAAAGAAAAGTGAGAAAATAGGATACAAGTAGCCTCAGTAGCACGGTTTTAAGGAAGACATAAAAAGTTTCTGTAAAAGGAAATGAAAAGGAAAAACTAAATTAGAACGGAAATAAAAGCTAGTCGAAAAAACCAACGACTTCTGCATGTGGGGGGGGGGGGGGGGGCAACTTGCCATCCGCCAATCTTTCAACTAGCTACGGATGAGATGAGATGAGATTTTTTCCATTTCTATGGCCTACAAGCACTTTTAGTACCCTTCTGATTCTGGGCTAATTTGAACTATAAAATGGGTTCACTTGTCACAACAGAGTTAAGTTATGCTAATTATAGTAATTATGCTTATATAATAATTTTAACATGGGTGAAGTAAAGCAGTTTGTTTCGTAATAAATTCTTTTAATTCTTATATTTTTCTTGAATTATAATTTATGGAATAATTGAAACTTTACTAGTCTTGCCTTTTACTAGTTTCGTGCTTCTTAGCTTTCTAATATTGTATATCTTTAGTACTAAATTTCCTGTGATTTCTTCCTCTTAATATAAATTCAATTTAATGCGAATTTTGTTATCCTCTCCTTTCCGGAAATCGTTGCTGAAATCTTATTTCAACAGGTTTTCTCCCCCTCAACAAGTTTTGCTTCATTGAACGTGATTTAGGATGTAAACTTTGCACCTTTTTTAATATACTCGGACCCACGGATACTCTTTCAACCGTCATTCACCCTTTATACTCACTCACATCACATCCAACGCATTGCAGCTCCACTGAAGTGGGGTCAGCTTAACTCACTTCAGTTTCTTGACTAATCAGAAAAAAAATTATAAAATTACATTTAGGGTTTCTTTCCTTATTGGATATACAATATGTAGGTATCTACGAGTATATTATATATATTGAATTCTTATTTTATAAAAATTTATATATCGTCCTTGATCAATCGTCAATGATAAGCTTAAGAAGAAGATGAGGACTAGAATTCGTTGGGTTTTTTCCTTTCTGCAATTGATATCATTAGATGAGATGAGATGAGGGAGGTATATGTGGAAAAATGAAGTATGTATGTATGGTGCCTTTATTTGTATCGGTTTGTATTTGAATTTGTGAGTGCTAAAAAATGGTTTTATTGACGTAATTACATTTTATCACGCTCCTTTGCAGCTACAACAAAATTGCTTAAATTGTATTAAAATTATTGTTGCTCATACGACTGGGAGAATATTTTTCATCTGAAAACTTTGTGAATTAATAAGAAACATATTTGATATTTCAGATCAAATAAACTTATGATTAGCAAAATTCTTTGCTTAGTTTTAAGTTCTTTATTTCAACTGTTTTTTAATAGATGCCGGGACGGTTAATCAACTTGCACCCGCAAAAATTCCTAGAATTCAATAAGTAAATACTTGATTTCCAAAACTGCCGCCCCGGCAGGACTGCCACCCCCGCCCTCCTAGCTACACCACTGTATTTATACCCGCTTTTCTTATTTATTCCTTTTGTTTTTCAGCGATGTTTTGCCATGATTTTAGAGAGTCTTTAATAAAAGTTCCTCCTTTAATGGAAGGTGATGAGGAGATTCTGAATACGAATAAATGTTTTGAAAGTGAATTTCGAGGGTTTGTCTATCGAATTACATGCTATTCCAAGAACATGTGTGTTTAACTGTGTGTATACATCAATGTATTATATTTTCCACTACACTCGCACAAATATTTTTGAATGCCACAAAACTTGGGGATTTTTATATTTAATGAGCTCTCATAAGAACCCAAGAAAAGTTGCATTGCAAGATTACATTATAATTTGTTGTTTTTCTCGTTATTGTTGTTGTTGCTGTTATTTTCTACACATTAAAAATGTACACTTATAAATATTGTGTATAGAAAATGTGTATAAAAAATGCGTATAAATAAATAAAAGACAAACTTAACTAAATGATAAGCAACTAAAACAAAATATTCAGAGAACAAGAAGCAGAGACACAAAAGAACAAGTGTCATCGTAAGAGGTTAACAAACGGTGTAAGATTAAAACATGCAACAACTGAATAGATTCACCTTCGTTGTATATACAATACATACATACTTATGCTTATGTGTAACTGCAATACACACACAAACGAGTGTGTTTATGGCGTATACATATATGTGTGTGTATATATCGCATATACTTGTACCAAATGAAACTGTTACAGAAAATATGAGGGCCAAGCGTAAGTTTAAATCTGCTGCTCAAATATTTAAGTTCGCCCTTCAAAGCGTTTGCAGCAGTCATAAAATACGGACGAGTACCGGAGTGTCGAAAGCTGTGTGGGCGGTGAGGGCGCTGAGGTAGATGAGGGTGGCGCCGGCGAGGGCGGCATCACCTTGAAGCTGTTGCAATTGGGTCGCATCGTATCGTGTCAATAGCGAAGGTGTAGTTAATATTTACGATCGATATTTATGATTGTATTGTATGTGGGTGTGTTTGTGTGTGTGTGTGTGTTGTCTGTGTGTTTGTGTACACGTGTGCGTAGTTGGCTGTTCTGGTGCATATTTTTTGGTGTGTTTCTTTTTTATTTTTAATATACATATTTTTTCTGTTCCTTCACCTTTTTCGTGTATGAGCTTTGAACTCGTATCGTTCGTTGAGAAGTGAAGAAGATCGGAAACGGAAGTCATAATTTTAACCGTGGCATGTTAATGTGTGAGTACGAGTATCTTGAGATGCTATATCAGTTGCATGTTGCTATGGTTGTTTTTCTTTTTGTTTGTATTGCTGATGTCAGTTTCTATCGATTTACAACAGAATATCCTTAGAAAATAAAAATAATAAAATAATAAAATAAAACAATAAATAAAAGGAAACATGTTCATCTTTAGGAATGATTTCATTTTACTTCTATTAAATTTCGTTAGTATTCACTCTTTCCACAAATTTTGACATAATTTGATGGACCAGAAATGATCATGAAATATTTTCAAAGTTTCAATTCCATTTCAATTTATTTATTAATTAAAAATGGAAGCAGAATCAGTTAACGTCTGTTATATGTTGAGGAAAATCGTCTATTTTAATCCAACTAGAAATATTTGTAGGTTTAATTCAATAAGTAGAATAATAAACAGACAGAAACCCATGCAATCAGACAATCACAACGATCGGACAGACAGACATGCTTCAAGTATGTAGGGAGGCAAGCTCTAAGATAGTCAGTCGTACAGACAGGTAAACAAACAGGCAGACATCGATTTCTTTCGGTTCACTTTATTTTGTTGGGTGGGAAAGAGATAGCAAGCGTGCGTCGAATATCCAACTCATAAATGAAAAATTGGGGGAAGCATGCCAGTTCATAGTGCAAACCCAAGTGAATCGTGTAGCCGCAGCCTTCATGGCATGACGTTCATTCTGCCACACGTGTAACTAAGCACATGCAAAGCAACAATGTGAATTGCAACTGTCAGAAATGCCGGTGATAAACGCAATGTTGATGAGCTGTCAAAATAGTTGCCGTAGATGCCAAAAGTCAATAGATCACTGCAGTGATCCCTCAACGTATAGCGCGCGGTTTGATAGGAGCTGCGAATAAAAAGAAGAAGAAACTCATGCGAATCATCGGATCCAATTTAATTACCCCGCGTTTAGCGTCTCAAATGTCGTCAATGCTGGCGTCAGTGGATACAACCCCCGATCCAAACTGTTGGGCATCAGCAGCAATTTCTCGTGGTTACTGAAGTTCGCTTCGATCTGAAGTGTGGTGAACATGAAATCGGTCGAGTGGCTGCCCAAGACTTCTCCACAGCTGCTCAGATCGTCCCCAGAACAAGCAATAATCGCGCATATCTTCAAGGAGCTCCACTCCAGCGCTTCATAACGACGCACACCGCTGAATAACGCCAAGCGATACGTTTGAGATGCTTCGGTGTCTTGTGGCAGCGTGTTCCGCGTTTCAAGCGGCTGTGTTGCGATGTGAAACTGACAACAGAATCCGGCAACGTTGCACAGGAGTTGCTTCTGCTGCTGATGCTTTTCATGTGCCTTCTTCAGATCGAGCAGCTGCGTCGTGTAGTTTTGCAGTTGATAGTCTTTCATTAGTTTGACGCCGGTTTGAGGGAACACTGCACATTTTTGAGTGGGTACTTCTGCATGCCCGTTGCTAGTTTTCGGCACTCGAGCGACCAGCAGACGACGTTCGCCCTTGCCGTCGCTCATTAAAGCCGTAAGAGTTCCTTTGCGACCGGCGTAGATACCGGATCCGGTCGTGCCGCGTTGTGGATAACTGGCACCAGCGGCGAGTAGGGTTACATTGTTGGCCCACGCCCAGGAGTGTTGCAACTGCACCGCTTTAAAAGTAACCTGATTAGCTGATTAGTCTCTGTCCACCGTGAAGCTTACCCGTGAGGAATGGCAGCTCCGAGTAGAATTTGCTAGTGAATATGAAATGCTTCACGTCGCGCTGCCGCACCAGCTCCATGGCAGGTGTGTAGAAGAGGATGTCGAAGCAGATGAAGTGACCGAAGCGCACACCGAAGTCGGTCGCGAAGGTCGCGTGTTCCGGCTGCGGCGTTCGGTTGAACTGCTCCAGGTAGAGGTGCACCTTGCGGTAGCGCGACACAACGCGGCCCTGGCGATCGAGCACCACGTTCGTGTTGTAGGTATTCAATCCGCTCGGAGCACAGGCCAGTGACTTGAGGCAGCGTTCCTTCTCCACCAGGTTGATGACTAGATACTTCCGCACCGCTCGGGCCGCGCACGAGAGCTGCACTAAGAATTCAGAGTACTTCGCGAAGTCGTCATCAGAGCAGAGATCGCGACGCTCGAGTGGGTCGGGGACGTAAGTCGTGGTCTGGTCATCGTTAAGAGTGCCTTCAGGGAAGACAATGATGTCGGTGGCGATGGCCTCCGAGGACGTGATGATTGACTTGTAGGCTTGCAGATGCTGCTGCAGTTTGGCAGATGATGACAGAGATGAGTTCATCTCCGGTCGAAATTCAACGACGCCAGCGGTGTAGAAATCATCATCGTCAATGCCGCCGACGGCGACGCTTAACTGGGTGTGAAAAACAAAACAGTACAAATACAAAAATTAGATACATTCTTGTTTTTCATTTGTTATTGTTACGTGATCTCGTTTAAGATATTACAAACTTACAAGAACTGCAACTAGCAACTGCGATAATGTTGCTAGTAACTCAAACATCTCACTTAATAATTTTAAAATACTATTTAACAGAATTCATAATATTTAATAAAAATAATAACGTAAAAATAGCGCTTCGTTTCGGTTGCCGACGAGGAGAGACTGACTCCAAAGTTTAGAGTATAATTGCTTTTAATGATTTTCACTCTCCTCACAAAGAAAAACACAAAGAAAACACGAAAAAAGTAGTTCAAATTCTCCAGAAAAAATCTTTGTGGTTCACTCACTATTTAATCTAATCTAATCTCTTTTTTTAATTTGAAATTTTTGTGGTTTTAAGATTCACTTGATTAATGCATTGCATACATTTAGGCGTTAGTAAAAAAGTGAATTTTTAGCTATTTCAAAATTTAATATTTTATCAAATTGTAATTTGTTTTTATTATCATAAAGTTATTAATTTTTAAGGGATAAAATAATTCAGAGTCAAAGTCAAACTTCCAAGCAGTGCCATGAGGGAGGTGGCGCTCCAGGAAACCAGAACCTCTGCGTTGCTGGTGGAATTCGATCCCCCATCCTTCAGCTGACTATCGTAATAATTACCATAAATTGCAAAGGTTAACAAATCAGTCGCCGTCGCGTTCATCAAGAAACGAACTTGTTGGCCAGAACTGATCCAGAGCAGAAAGAACATGATCAATAGTAGTGCATGTAAAAGTAAAGTATTGTAAATTGTTAGAAAAGCAAGCAGTTTTCCGTCCTCACCCCTGATCAGTGACATTCCACTGGAAACTATTCACCGGCAGCGGAAACAGACTCTCCCCGCACAAGCTGTTGGGCATCAGTAGGTAGTGCGGCGCATTCGGCATGAAAGCCTCGATGAGAACTCTGTGGAAAACCACATGAGGCGGCCTGCGCTCCTCTCCGCCCGGTAGCAAGCGCCCGCAATCTTCGATGTCCTCGCCGATGCAAGCAAACACAGCGCAGTTTTTGATTTGGTTCAACTCGCCGCCCTTCGTGTTGCGCCAGCCCTCGTAGGCTCCAAGCCGGTAGCTGTACCGGAGACTGTGATTAGCTGCCGTCCGTTGCAGCGGTTGCCAGCTCAATTCGAAGTCGCAGCAGAAGTTTTCGTTGTAGCAGAGCCGCCGCTGCAGTCGATCGTCGTGCGTTACATTCACCAGCTCCGTTGTGTACATTTCCAGATAGTCTCTCTTCAAGATTATGTCCGCTTCAGGGAGTAGCGTTGTTGCAGACTCTGACTTGGTCAACATCGTTTGGCGTTTGGCTCTGTTATATGATTGGACGCGTTTGGGAACCTTCGCTACGTACAGCTGACGCACACCAACGCGTCGATTCATGACAGCCACCAGCGGTTGTTGGCGGCCGCTGTAGATTCCGGTGCCTGCGGTGCCAGTAGCCGGATTGTTGGCACCGGCAGCCAGCAGGTTTACGTCGTTAGCGTACGACCAGGAACTCTGAATTTGAACACCTGACGCACAAGGAAAACGAAGGATGAAAAATGGGCCAACAGTCCCGACCCGACCCGACCTTCCCAGACACTCACCTGTCAGAAATGGCAACTGTCCGAACCACATGCTTGTGAATATGAAATCCTTGATGCCCATTGAGTGTGCCATTTCCTGAGCTGGTGCATAGAACATGATGTCGAAGCACACAAAGTGTCCAAACCGGACGCCGAAATCCGTGTCGAAGACGCCAAACTCAGGCGTGTAGGTTGTATTTTTCGGTTCGCCGTACAGATGTTGCTTGCGATAACGTGACGTGACACGTCCCTCGCGATCGAACACCACATTCGTGTTGTAGACATTCAAGCCGCTGCCGGAGCAGGGTCTCGGATCCTTCGAATCGTTTGGGTGGCAGCTTTCTTTCTCGCTCAGATTGACGACCACGTATTTGGAGCCGTTTCTGGCTGCACATGAAAGCGATCGCAGAAAATCATGATACACCTGCCCTGGTGCATCGCAGGGAATCACTCCCAGCTGCGGGTCAGGGACGAAAGTGAAAGGTCCTCGGTTGTTCAGGGTGCTTTCGGGAAAGACCAGGATATCCGTGGGCACAGCCTCGGGCGATGTGATGATCCTCAGGTAACCGTCGAGATTGTTTTGCAAGTGTTCCTGAGCGCTGAGGTTGTCCGAGTGAGAACGGCTAAAGTCGACGACGCCTGCGGTGTAGTGGGATGGAGAGGAGAGAGAAGGCTGCCCACGCTGTGGGGAAGAGTGGAGTGAAGATGAAGACTGTCAATAAACGGGTGATTGCCATGTTTATTTGGCTTTGGCTGAGCGCTTTCTCACGTTTCAAGACTTGTACACACCTTCAGCAGCGCTCTTGTAAAGCCTGCGCTTATTACTGCTATATATAAAATAACACAGTTAATGTTGGCCATTCTGAAAACTGATTGAAACAAACAAGCTGCCGTTAGACGTTACTCACTGCAATCACTTCTAAAAGAGCACTGATTTCATTGAGGACAAATCAGGGAGAGTTTTATTCGAACGCAAATCAAAAGTCTATCTGCTGTTTATCTATCCGTTGTTGTTGTTGTTGTTGTTTTTGACGTTGTGTCCGTTTTTTTAAAGTAACTGCGTTATCTTCTCTACAACAACAATCAACAACAATAGCTTATCGAAATCTGCGCAATCGAGATTAACCACAATTAATGAATAAGTGATTAGTTACTATCTACTAGGTTTCAAAATAAATGGTGTTCCGTCGGCTGGTTTATTTACTACGCTTTAAATTAATCATTTTATTGTTTAAAATTAATTGTTTAACTGACTTAATAAATTTTAAATGAGTTATTTCATTAAGTTAAGTATATTTAAATTAATTTCTTACCATCTGCAACGCATGCATCCATCAGAATGCATCCAAATTTATATCTTCATTTTTTCAAGCTGAATTAGTGGAAGAATTCTATTCTTTTTTAAATTTTTGCACAAAATATACACCCCACAATTCCCTTTATGATCTTTATTCTTGTTCATTATTATACTCTTTATTTATTATTTTTTGCGCGTTTTTTCTGCCAATAAATATATTCTTTACTGCACGACATCATTAGCAAAGTTTGCGAAATGTACCAAGCATACTTCATTTTGCTCATCAGCGTCACCGATGCGCACCGTCATCTTTATCAATGTCATCAAGTGACATTAGCCGGGGCAGGAACCACATCCACCCAATGATAAAGCAAGCCGACGGAGAATAGTGAGCAGTGAGCGAGCAGAGCGGCACAACGGGAGCAGCAGCAGCCTCCCGTTGAATCTGCTTGAATCGTTTTTGCATTTCTTTTCATTTACATTGCATATCGCGTTGTTGTTGTTTGGTTGTGTTTTGTTGTTGCTGTTGTTGTTATTGTTTCTTTTGTTATAATGTTGAAAAATTGTCGGTCGTCTCGCGCAATCGTATCTCCTTGCTTAGAACCACTGAACGCACCACTGAAGAGCAAGCAGAAGCTCCTTCATCATGATTACTGCGCAATGTTTTGTAATTGGATTAAGTTTATTATAATAAGAATGAAACAATGGCGTAGCTAGCACAAATACAGAAAACGAATTAACGTTTTCACTTGACCTCGAGCCTAAACAATACTAATTCTTATAATAATAATAAATAATTTTCACATTTGTTACTTTTTCTATTTCTAAATATTTTGATTGTTGCTTTTTCGGTTATTTTTAAAGTTTATTTCTCTTCTTTTTCTACTACTTTTCATACTTTTGTATTGTCGACTACTTTGTTACTACTCTTCAGAATGTTTTACTATTTTATTCGATGTATTATTTCTCAGAGGAGAAATAAAGTGTTTCAATCTAAAAAATTGCCTAAACTTGAACTTAACGTCACGGAAAAAGTGTACATCGATACACACAACACAAAATAGCAACTACAGACACACACACAGACACACACACACACACACACACACACTCACTTGCACTCAACGTTCAGTTAAGTTGCAAATAACACTGCTGGTTATGCTTCCGCAGTCACAAATTTATTCTGCTTGAGTTTATTTCAGAGATTTTATTCATGCATGAGCGTTTGTGTGGAGTTTTTTGTTGTTGTTGTTGTTGTTGTTGTTGTTGTTGTTATTGTGGCACCTTCTGCCTTCGCTTGAGGCGTAGTAAACAAATTTCAGCACATCCTTGGCAAGGTTGCTGCTCCAAGGATGTGCTGCTGCTTATCTTTCAACTCAGCCTGTCAGTTTTTTTAAATATAAATAAAAATAGCAATAAGGAAAACAAAAATTGCCAGAAATCTCGAAAGAAAACACAAAAATACTGCTTTTCCTAACAGCGTATAACGTATCTCACAGCAATTTTTTGGTGGCAGCAATTTTTCACCTTTGGAAGCATCGAGTGTGCCTCATCTGAGGTAGAAATCGCATTTGCAGTCACTTGTTGGTTGCACTCATGGTTGCAGGTACGGAAGAATGGTACAGAGACGAAAGCAGAAACTAATACAGAGAGTAGAGCGTCCGTCATTCGTTGAAGTCGGTGCAGTTTTTGCTCCTCGCCGATTTCTTATTAAGTTTATATGCAGGATTTCTTTCCGCATTGAAAAAGTTCGACCTTCGTAGTAAAATGTATTAAATCAAGAAAACAAACGGAAAAACATCATCAATGTTTGAATAAACTCGACTTTTCCCAAAATAACACACATCACTCAATTCTTCATTATTTATTTAATGGAATTTTAATGGAATCCCTCCGCACTTCATCCCGATCTGTTGCCGAATCCTGTGTTTAAATTAGCTTGTCATGTTGCCAGTGAGATTCACATGCAGAGATGCTTTGCTAAAACTTCTCTGACCCATTTACGTCCACATGGAAAAGTTTTCCGGCCGCATCACTTCGCCTGGTTTGCAGCAACTCGAACAAAAACTGTTGCTGCTGTCAGTTGTTCTACATTTTAGACAAACAAACAAGGAAACAGTAAAAACAAAACAAATCACATATAACAGGATGTCTGTCTGGCTATCAGCTTGTTTATCTGTCTGTCTATCTGTCTGCTTTTTTATTCTTCTCTCTCTAGAGTTGTGCGAAATTCCTCTGTCGGTGTTTTTCATATTATTTTAGTTTAGTAGATCGTTCTTTGGCCTTTTGTTGGCCCTCAACTTGTTGGATGTTTATCCTGGCCGACATGCGCAGCTGGGCCGCTTTCTATCTCTGTTTTTTATTTCCTCTCTCTCTCTCTCTCTCCCTTTCTACTCTCGCTTTCTGTCCTTCCACATGAATTTAATTTTTAACTTGGAGAAGCTTTGCAATGATTTCAAAGAAGGTTGATTTCGCCCAATTCAACATCCACACTCACCCGAGAACCACCCCCAAAAACATGCAACAGCTTCTAAATTCCAACGCGTCGCTCGCTCGCATGATTCTCACTTCTGGCGTCTCTACTCTCCGCCTCTTCACTTTCGCTCACAAACCATCGATCGACCTCCTTCCACTGCGAACCTGGAGCACACAAGAAAAACGTTGGCGTCAACGACGGTCCAACCGAACTACAACGACGACGACGAATGATTGAACAAAACAACGCCATGGCGACGCTGACGTTGACTCTGATAGCGACGAGGATGGCGACGGCCTCAGCGACGTCGACAGTGATGGCAAATGGTGAAAATCAGCTGCACTGCGAACGAATCGACTTCATCTGTTGCTTTACTTGTTAACAGAATAGAAACGCAAACGCGGGATAGAGAAAGAAGCACAGAAAGATGGCGAAGAGTGAAAGAGAAAGAAGGATAAGAAAATAAAGAGAGAGAGAGTGTTCCAGATAAAAGCAACAGGGTTAGCAGAGTACTGGAGCTATTAAATTAGTTAGGAAAGAGAGAGTGGGAAATGCGTTTGTGGAAAATGAGAGACCTCGAACTTCCAGCAGCGAGAGTGTGTTTTTCTCCAACTAAAAGAGTAAAAAAAAGAAACTAACTAAAAAAGGAGTAACTTTAAAATGGCAACAAAGAAAAAAAATTATGATTTCCTGTTGCGAAGGTTTTGATTTTTTTTTCAAATTCAATTAAAGTATTAAGATTAAAAAAGTATTATATAAATTTTCAAATTTTTATTTTATTTTAATCTTTACAAAAGCGAAGCAGTAAGAAAGCCAAAGGATGTAAAGAGTTACTTACTTTTGACCAGATAATCTACCAAGTAAGTCACTAAGAAACCTTTTAAGAAACACAAAATATGGGTAAGAACTAAAAGGAAAGGAAAGGTTATCTTTTATATATGGACGACCTTAAAATATGCGTTTTATCATCTTGATAAGCAAATAAAAATAAGTGAAATGTTTAGCGAAGACATAACGATGAAGTTTGGTTTGGAAAAATGTAAAAGAAACGGATGATAGGGGCAAAGTGAGAAGGATCTAAGGTACAGACAGTCTAAATATTAAAGAAATGGAAGAAAATAATAATAATATTGCATCATGGCTCAAAATATGAGGATAAGCATAAACAACGTAAAGAAAACAGTGACGAAAGAGTTAAAATCGCGCAGATGGTGGACGAGGTTTAATAGACTTCCAAACATTGAACGACAACCCAATACAGACTCTGCGTAACTACTATACTTCCATCTTAAATCGGAAGGATCTACTTGGATTACAGTAATAACCGAAGCAGACAAAAACGGAACACCTTTAAAGTTAGATGGAAGCTTCGAGAGGCAATCAACAGACAAGAATACGAGAGAGAGAGCAACTGGGCAATAAAAACAATATGTGGCCAATATTACAGAAATTAGACTCGGAAAAGATTTGAGTAAAAGCGGAGTAGATTTGAATAATTAATGAAATACGTACCCAAGAAACTCTCCAAAATGGAATCTTCCACGCAGCAAACACAACACCACACACACGCATAGAAACAAACACACACAGACGTGTTTATACGAATCTACAATCGTATACAATATTCGCAATCGTGAAACTATGAGCAACGTTGGATGTTGTGGCGTTGCCATTCGTTGTACCTCCACGAATTTTCCACCGCTGCTGTTGCTTCTGCTGCTGGTCAACTCAACAGCAACTCGAGGAAATTCTCGTCGGTGGAAATCCAGTAGGCTTTCAGCCTCCGAGCGGATAACAATTCGAATTCCTCCACAGCGAAGTGCGTGCATCTGAGTTGCTGAGTAAAAAAAACAGGAAAGAACAAAGAAATAAACTAAAAAAACTACTAAAGAACTATTAAAAATTCATAGTAAATATACGGTAGCTGAAATACACAAAATATAAATCGAGAAGTGAAAGAAATTGTAAGAAATTAAATAAGGTTAAATTATGTTAAATTCAGTGAAAAGTTAAAAAAGTGGAATATAGAAAACATTCAATAAAATGAACTAATAAAAAACAAAAAATTAAAATAAAACAAAGTAAAGTAAGTAATAAAATAAGTAAAGTAAGATAACATTAAGATAACATTAAATAATATAAAATAAAATTTAAAAAATTATAAAAAAAATTAAAAAAATAAAATAAAGTAAAACATTAATAAAAATAAAATAAAATAAGTTAAACAAAAAATAAAATAAAATACAATAAAATTAAATTAAAAAATAAGCAATAAATTAGAATATAAAAATAAGATAAATGAAAATGAAAGATTATAAAATAAAGTGCAATATTACAAAATAAAATAAAGTCAAATAAAATAAAACCAAAATAAAAGAAAAATGAAAACAAAAATAAAATGCGAAAAAACAAAATAAAATACAATAAAATAAAATAAAATTAAGTTAAATAAGGTAAAATAAACATAATAAAAATATTTATTAAGAATTTAATTAAAAAAATGTTTCTATAAATAAAACTCGTAAATAGATAAAAAATCCTAATGATAAATTTTTCATTAGCTTTTAGCTTTGAGGATTAGAAATTCTTTACACATTTTAAATGATCGGAAATGAAAAGAAAAGCAGCGCATAGTGAGAATCGCGCTCACAATCAGCATTGGGATTTGCTTTAATAAAATCATAATAAAAATATTGTAGAAAAATAAAGTATAATAATTCAAGCTAAATAATACTATGAGAAAAATAACTCAAAATGGAACAAATTCAATACATACTTTATAATAGACACAACATTTCAAGGAATATAGTGATCATTATTTCAATGAAGTCCTAAGATTGCGTAAGATAAGTTTGAGTATATAGCGTGGGCCATCGTCGTTATCGTGGCTTTCTTTTTGAATTAAATTTATTATTAAATTTAACAATTAATGTTAATTTTTTAATTAATAATACTTAGCTTCAAATTGATTATTTATTGAACACAAAAAGGAAATCAGGAACCAATCATATATTAAAAAAGCATGTTTAAATCTTTACTAAATATATAAAGAAAAAGGATTTTAAGAAAATCCAGCGTAGAACACGAAGCTGCTACATACGTATGGATGCTATATACGTATATAGTATGTATGGGTGTTTATTTATGTATACCCATTTATGTGAATGTGTTTGCGTGCTTGATTAATAAGTAGAAGCGTGTTAATTGATTTTGTTGTTGCTTTTTCCATCGCTCCTGAGTTTATCGTGTTACAGTTTTCTGTTTTAATTGCTAGCGCATTCATCAGCGTCAGCAGCAACGACGTATTCATTGTCACGCGTCAAGTCATCGTTGTGAATCGCGATGCCGTCGTCAGTCGTCGCCGTTGTCGTCAGTCAATCCAATTGTCATCAGTACGTCACCGTCATCATTCGAAGAGCTTCGTTTGTGGTTGCTGCGAGTTCCAAAGCATCGAAAGGCTTGAAAACTGTGAATGCGTCGTTTCTGTAGAATCCTTGTCCGTGCCACGTCGCGACGCGTCGTCAGTGTTTCACGCTTGTAGTGGAGTTAGAATGAATGAATGCTTTATTTCTGCATTTTTGTGTGTTTAAACGTTCTTCACGGTAGTTCTTAATTTCAGCAGCACCAACAAGAAAACAGAGAAAGAAGCAGAATAACCAAAAAAAAAGACTTAAAGAGCCTTTATTTTTTTAATATGGCCTGCAAAATCCAAAAAACAAACAACTAAATCAAATATAAAAGAGTGAAAAACAATTAAAATAACCGACTTCACTCACAAAAGTAAATAAATTGATACAAAAGTACGAGATTAGAAAGTGAGAAAAGAATCCATTGTATGTACAGCAATAACAACAACTAAAACCACAACAACAATAATAATAACAACTAAAGCAACAACAACAATAATAATAATAAACCTTCACTTTAATAATAAAAAAAACTGATGCATCGCGATTGAGTGCAGAATGCAGAATAGAAGAAGGTGAGGAAGGTGATGAAAGGCAGGGCAGGGGAGGGGACACGGACAGGGTGGAGGTTACTTCAGTTGTTTCAATTTCAATAGAGACGCAACAACAACAACAACAAAATGAACAACAACAAAATTAGAGCGGGCAGAAAAGTTGAAGTGGGTACGTTTTTTTCCTCTTTTTATGTTTATGTTTACTTTTATTACTACTTTTATATATTTTTTTCGTTTAATTTACATTTACGGTTTTGTTGTTTTTAATTTTGTTTTTAATTTTTGTTTTTTTGTGTTTCCTTTTTGCTTTTTTTGTATTTTTACGTAAAGTGAAGAAAATTAATGCGAATATCAGGAGGATAAGTAAATAAATAAACTACGGAAAAAGCGATGGTGAGGGGAATGAGGATGTATGAAGAGGAAGGGATATTAATGGAGAGGGAGGGGAGATAAAGAGGAGAAGAAAGGCAAAAGGAAACACGAAGAAGGAGAGCAGAAGGAAGGGGAACAGTGAGACTGTGAAGGTGATAACGGATACTGCAGCCTACAGAATAGTTAAATAGTAGTAGGCAGGGCTTTCGTTGAGGCACAGAGACAAACAAATACGGATATAAGGCTATACAGGTATGTCCACATGTAGGGATATATAGGGTACACATATGGAGTGAGTGTATTACGAGAGTGGAAATACAAACAAAACCGTTTACGAGCTATGAAGTTCGCAATTGATGAGTTTTTGCTTAGGAAAAGTTTATTCATATCCTGTTATTATTGTTGTTGTTGTTCTTGTTACTAAAATTATAATAACACCGAAAGGAATACCAACAATAACAACAACTGCAATAATATTGAAAATCAAAAAAGAAAATAATAAGGAAATCTCCAGAAAAGCAACAACAAACAGAATTGTTTCATAAAATCGAAAATTTTTCCCTCGTCGAGTAACGAGTTTTCATTGTGTGTGTGCGTTGTTGGGAATGATGTTGGTGTTGCTTAAAATGTTGTTGTTGTTACTTTTGTTCTGCGCTTCTTTTGGAATTTTTTTGTTTACTTATGAATGGAAATTTTAGTTTGAATTGAAATGAAAATGTTTACAAATTATTAGATTTGGTGGAAAAGAGACATAAACACACACGAGAAAAGATAGAAAGAGAGAGAGCCATAGAGATAGTAATGCAGAGAGAATTTATCTATAAATGTGATATTTCAATTGAAACTAAATGAAATATTAGCAGATATCTACGATGTATTCAAAAAGCTAACAAAAAACAAAAAGAAAAATTGTACAATTCCTTTCAATTCAATTGTTTTAACAGTAAATGAATCGATTTGCGATCGAACACGTTGAACAGCAGCAACAACATCATCGATTAGAATAAAAAGAAAAATAATAACAACAAAAGCCACAAGAACAACAACCACAATAGCAACAACAACAATAACAACAACAGCATTAACTATTATATAATAAAAGCAATAATAAATACAATACAACAACTACACCGTTTAGAGAAATTTTATTCACTTATAAACAACCGCAGCAGAAGCAGCAGCTACTAAAATATTATTAAAAAACAACAACAACAACAAACACCACATAAAGACTGTGGAAAATTAATAAAAACAACAAAAACAACTACTGAAATCCACAACCACATCAACCAATAAAGCCAAAAATTCTTGTGAAAAACTCAATTTTTTCCGTACGATTTTCGCTGGCGATTTACACAAGCGGGAAATAATAATAATAGCCAAAACAACAACAGCAACAAAAAAACCAGAACAACTCGCAAAAAAACAACAACAACATAACCAGCAAAAACAACAACAACAAACGAAAGGTATGTAAAACGTTGAAGGCGTAATTTTTGGACTACGTTTTTTTTTATTTTTCACCTATTAAAATTATTAATAATATTAATAAAATTTAAATTTAGCATAACAGAGATTTTCTGATGTTCATCATGACGTATGATGAATATTTTTGTGTAAAAATGGGTGAAAAAGGAAAAATTAACCAACAATTTTTAGCTTGCCTTCAGTACAGAAAAGGAGCAAACCACGTTGTCGCTATTCAACAACGAGTACAGTACTAAGCAAAACCTTGACACTGTTGGGACACTTTTTTCGCCTTCATGAACATCGTTTAACAGCGAAGCGTTCAGGTGACAAGAATGGTGATTCTGTTAATGATACTGATGATGATGATGGTGATGCTGATATTAATGCTGATACTGATGATGATGCTGAAGGTGATGATGATAATTACGATGAGTTTGAGGTTGAAGTATGTAATAAAAGTAAAAATTTAAAGTAACTCAATTCGAATTTATTAAATATTTAATTAGAATTTTAATAAATTTAAAATGTCATCTCAAATGTGAGGTAAAAGTTTTTGGCAAGTAGCAACAACAACAAAAACAGCAAGCTCAGCCATATTATCACATAATTAAAAACAAGAACAACAAAAACAACAACGACAACAGCAATAAAACACCAGCATCAACATTTCCTCTAACATTATCACCATTTTCATCATCACCATCATCATCGTAATTAATGCAATCTATGCAATTTATTAGCATATCATTATTTATGCAATTACTAAAAAAATCTTGATGTTTATATTACGAGTATTATAAATATTAATTTAACGCATGAATAGCATAGTAATTAATAAATAAATAATAATAAGTAACGAAATTAATGACAATAAATAATGTGAAATAATAATTAATAATTATGTTGTTGCGAAAATTCGAACAGTGATGAAATGATTTAATGAGCTCTCGAAATCTTTAACAATGCGTCGTTTTTAATTAACATCGATGCTTGTGTGCATATTCAAGTATGTGTGGTAGAGTGGGACAGAGATGGCCGGAGCGAGAGAGAGGGTGAAAGAGATTAAGAGAGGCAGACAGTGTCTATAGGCGTATGTTTATATTTCTGTGCGTGTTTATTTAAGTGACTGTTTATATTTCTGTCATCTGCTTCATTTATTAGTTTGCACTCTCAATTTTTAAGTCATAAAAAAAAGAAAAATTATTAAGTTCTTAAAAATATTAAAATCATTGAAAAACAAGAAACTCAAAACTGAAAAAAACTGAAAACATTTCACTTTTATTGTTATTTTTCAGCAAATCCATTTTAAATTTAATATTTTAATTTATTATTGAAGAACAAAAGTCTCGGAATATTTGCTGTAATTCAATGAACTGTAACACGAGTGAGTTCTGGTCGATCAAGTTTTATTATCGGCAATTCGGCTTCGTTTTCAGTTTTAATAATGAATTCTTATAAATACTACCATCTGAGCAGTTTTTTTATTAAAAGAAGCAAATAATAAGAATTCCTCATACTTTCATAGAAACAGACTGAAGTACTTCATGATGTAGTGGAAAAAAGTATGAATTTCTGAATAATCTGAATTATCAGATGATTTTTCATTAAGATCTTCAGTTTTGCAGAATACTTTCAGATCATCGGGAAAGAGCAATAATTTTAGCGACTTTAATGCAGGTAGATTAAAAGCAGCTCGCTGATAAAAAGAAGAAAGAACCTCCTCCTCAGATTTCTTCATTCATTCAGTTCATTGGTTTACCCTTGTTTATCCATAATAAACTCATCTATAATTGAATTGAATGAAGAATGAACGACGAGGACTCTGCTTAAGTTAATACATTTTATTATAGAATAGAAAGACGAAGAAGGTACGGAAGCAGTAGAGAAAGTAAGAGAGAAGAAGAAGTAAGAGGACGGGAGGACGTTGAGCAGCTGAAACAGTATAGAAAATCGGTTCATATTTTTCTGTGGTCTTCCTTTCTGTTGTTTCTTATTTTCATCTCCTTGTTGTTGTTTGGTTTCAAGACGCTGCTCGGTCTCGATGTTGTTTTTCTTTTCTTCTTCATATTTGTTTATGTATGTGTTGTTCTAATGTTTGTGTATGTGCGTGTGTGTGTGTGTCCGTGCGTTTATTTCTGTATTCATCGTCGATGATTTCCGTCGCAACGATTGCGGTCGGAAGCAATCTTGTAATCAACCGGACGATTCGAGCCACTTTCAGACTTTGAGATGGTGGTTAAGCGATGATGATGCAGAAACAGAAAGACAGATGACAGGAGGGATGGCGGAGGTAGTGAAGGTGGATAAAGGAGTGGTTAAGGCGATCCGATACTGAGCTGTGGTGATGACTCACTAAAGTGTGAAATGCTGCTGAAACTGCTGAAACTTCGATTAAAACTGAGATTAGAAACAAAATACTAAAATTTATATCTAAATTAAACCGAAATTAGAAAAAAATAAACAAAATTTATGGATTTTGTTGAGTTCTACGAAAAGATTTTGTGAATAATTTTGTTTATAATCTTTTTAAATGTTAAGACAATTTTTCTTTTTTAATAAAATAAATAAATATAATAATAAAAATATAGAAAATAATAACAAAACTAAAACGAACTACAAAAAACACTAAAGAGAAGCAAAAACAATTTTGTTTAATTTTTTATTTCTTTTCTTTTCTTTTTTACTGTTTTATATTTATTTGCTTGTTTACTCAGCAATGCAATTCAAAACAATTCAATTCAATTCGGTTCTCTTTTGTATTCAAATTATTCAAAATAGATTCAACGATCTACATAATCAGTTAAAATTGAGTTTTAAATTGGAAGTGGACATGGAATGGAAGTGAAAAATTCAGAAAAATAATAAAGTCATTTGAAAAGAGCACAAAAAAACGTGTCGATTTGCTTTCTGCAACATTCGGCGTTCACTCGAAAAATGTTCACATGGAATCACCTCCAAAAGTGATAGAATCTGAAATAAGAAAAAAAAGAAACAAACGAAACGGAAAACAGAAAAAAACTGCCAAATTCAGATGCAAATTTGTTGAAATTGAATTACAAATAAAAGTGCAAGAGAATGAAAATTATTTCAATTGAATAACTTTTCCTTGGATCTGCGGTTCGGTTCAACCGAGAGACTGCACAATAATATTAATAATAGTAGTGATAGCAACAACAACAACAGCAACAGCAACAACAACAACAACAGCAACAACAACGTGAACAACAGTGAAGGTTTATTTTGAAGCATCAAATCGTCATTCAGACGAAAGTCGCGACATCAGATCGCATCAAAAACTTTGCGCATCCGAAAAAGAAAACGAAGATTCTATTGTTGACTGCTGTAGCGGCAAACAATTCATACTTCAATACTCGTTTCAATACTTCAAAACCTCAATAATTCGTTTTCATTTCAAACTGCGCACAATTTTTTATAACTTTTATGAGCGATTTCATTGCTAACTTTTAAATGTCAAGGTTAAGTTTTTATATCGCATGAAAAGCTGAGAGTTTAAAACAGTTAGTAGTTCAAATAACGGATGATTATCATCGTTAGAAGTCATGGCTGAGGAGCGAACAATTTTTGTGGTTTTAATTTCTTCCTTTTTTTACAAAATTGCATTTTAAAGAAGAGTTTTACGACTTTTGAACGATTCTTTGTGAAGTGTGATTTATTTGGAGGTTGTAATTTCAATTTAAGCAGAGTTACAATGGCGAGGAGAGAGATAACTTGAAAACCTATAGAGCAAAATTCCTTCTCCTTTCCTCCCCTTCCATTCCTCACACTCTTCTTTTCGCACTCTTTTTTCAGACACTCACGAAGTGCGAAATAATTTTAACATCCAAATTAATTGTTTGATTTTGTTTCCGTTTGTTTTCTTTTGTATTATTTGTTTCTTCGTTACTTAAACCCATAAAATATTATCTTGAGATTTTAACTTGTGTTTTTGTTTTTGTATCATGTGAATAAACATTTGTGAAAAAATTAAACTTTTTATTCGCTCCTGTTCTTTTTTATTCACCCAAAAATTTGTTTCCCGTTGAATTTTAATCGCCATTTGAAGCTTTTTCTCGAGTAAACACACCTTGAATTGGGTTGAATTCTGAAGCAAGCGAATAACAACAAAACATCAAACATCTAAAAAAAATCCAAAAATAAAATGTTACTTTCTCAAGAGTGTGCTGGATGAATGTGACCTTTGAACCACTTTTCCAGCTGCCAGGTTTTTTTTGTTTCCTTCTGTATACAAGTTTTTGTATAGTATAAAGGTGGGCCATCGGCTGGTTTCTTTTGCATTAGATGTTATTTGGACATTGGCAATTCTGATTTGTTCACGCTAAGTGACAGTTATTCAAGTGTATTGCGTTATGAACTTTTGAAAAAAAAATCGAAATAATGTCCCAACTATGTCTGCCTTGCTCCAGTTTTTGAGGAAAGTTCGTGAGTAGTTCAAAGTGCAAAGGTAACTGTTTGAATGAGATTATGATCCAGGAACGACTAATCGCATGGTGTGTTCTTTTCAATAAAGTATTAAACTTTGAAACACATTGAAGCATTTTTTTTTTATAGTAATTGTAAAAACAAACCAGCCGATGGCCCACCCTTTACAAATATTTGCGATGGTTTTTTTATCTGCTGAAGTGAGCGATGTTTCGGTTACAAACACAAAAGCATTAATAATAAGAATAACAAAAACCTAATAGTGTGTACACATGAATTTATACTTCTTTTTGTTATTTACTTTTACTGATTTTATTTACTTCTGCTGATTTACTAATTTTTGATTTACTTACCTTTTTTCATTTCTATTTGTAATGAAATACAATAGTTTTGAAGATTTTTTGAAAAGAATGTGAAATTTTGAAAGTCGAATTCTACTTCGAAATAGTTTAGAATTTTATTTTGCTTTCTACTTTTTATTTCCAGTTTATAGTTTGTTGTTATTGCTTTTTTTGCAGGTTAGCGTCTGCATCTCTGAGAAAATAAACATTTCATCGGCTCGTTCGTGAGTTCATAAGATTCATCGCCAAGTTAAACAAATCAGAGCGCGTCGAGCGTCGTCCGTCCGAAAGCATTCCGCATGCAGACAGACGCTCTGCGTGTTTACGTTGGCAGCTTCATGGTTTGACTGCGGGCAAAGAATCGTGAGCATCTTCATTGCACAAGCGTAGGTTTCGACAACAACAAAAGCAACACAATTTAATTACAATTCACAGCATATCAACACGTTGAAGTGTTTGAATATTATTGAAAAGTAGATCGCGAGATCGTTTTAAAGTCGTATTTCATAAACAAAAAATGCGAACGAATGCTTTTA
Organism: Myopa tessellatipennis; assembly: GCA_943737955.2. Lineage (NCBI taxonomy): Eukaryota > Metazoa > Arthropoda > Insecta > Diptera > Conopidae > Myopa > Myopa tessellatipennis. The sequence continues at coordinate 14,166,176 of OX031314.1, read as the reverse complement.
ATTAAACCAAAAAATCACGTCACCTCCAAAAAAGAATCACAAAAAAAATAAACCTGAAAAACACACCAGAAAACTTCTCATTTAATGACGTTGTTAACTTTTGCACGTTGCAATTCTGAAGTGAAGCAAGAAGTTTTTTTCAATACTTCTCACAGTTATTCTCACATTTCTTCTTCTCAGTTGTTAGTACGCGCCTCTCGCTCGCTCTCTCCCACTCAACCACGCACAATTTGAATCACCCGCAGCTTCTTATTTCTCATCAAGCTTCAGCTGCCTGCATTTATTCAGGCAACCCCCCCACCCTTCATAACCCCCCTTCAGAGTTACCATGTTTTACAATTTTTGTTTTCGAACAGAGTTTCTCTGGCGTTGTAAAAATTTTCCTTTTCAGATTTCAATGTTTTTTTTAATTATTTTATTATTTTTTATTATTTTATTTTTTTGGTTAATTTTTCAAAAATACTTAATGCTTAAATACTACAATAAAATAAAAATATTTATAAATATTTATAAATATTTATAAATATTTTTGGTATGTACATCTTTTAAATTAAATTTCAAACTTCTTGACGTGATTTAAACTGAAGAAGAAGCAGAAAAACAATTTTTTGACATGTTCAAATTTTTGACACTAAAAAGTGCACCGAATTTTTTTTTGACGAATTAAATTTTCAATTTTTGACAAATTGTTGACAAATTTTTATATTCTTAAACATTTAGACATAAAGAATTGGAGAAAACCGCAAAAACTTCAGAAAAAAATTAAATAAGAAAGAAAATTTTGAAAAAATAAATTTCCGTAATTTTAAAAATTTGTTCATCATTCATAAAGATTTCCCAGCGAATTTTAATGAATCTAAGTTCCTTTTCTGTTTTTTTTATTTTTTTTTTTGCATTCTTAAAATCTTAAAAAATGCTAATCTTAAAATAAAAATTGGAAATTCCAAAGAATCAAGAATTCCGCAAAATTCGATAGAAAATTCGACATAAATTCCTAAAAATAAATACCATCATGAAACAACAACAACAGCCAACCAGCCAACCAGAAGTCGATAAAACTTGTGAGTTTTTTCGTTGGATTCGATGGTTGATTGTGAATTGTTTGGGTTCGCTGTTGCTGTTGTTGCTGCTGTCACTCTGCTGTCATCTCTCGATCCCGGCCATCTATTTTCTGCGAGAACAACCATCTGTCAGAATTCGACTTTATTTTTAAACATTTTGCACGAAACCAATAACAAAAACCAACCTCGTCACCAAGAGAAACTTTTAATAAATTATTTACTGTTGCTTTTATCGTTCTTATTATTATTATTGTAGTTGTTATTTTCCCGTAATTTTATGCATTCGACGATAGGAAATTCTTTTAAATTGATGCATCAAGAGATCCATAAATCATTTGGTGAAGAAATATAAAAAAAAATTCAAAAAAATCACAATTAAGAAGAATCTTAAACCATTTAAAAGAATATTAAAAAGAATTTTAATGAATCTTATTTCATTTACTACTTTAATAAACCGAATTTTAAGCGCATTTTAATTTTTAAATTGAATAAATAGAATTTTGGCTGAATTTGAAGTTTTATTTCGATAAATTTTTTATGATATTTCATCAAATGTTGGACATTCATCGAATCATCGCATTTTAATGATTGTTTCATGATGATTTCTGGATTTTTATGGATTTTTTAGTTTTTAATTTTGGTTGGTTTGGTTTGTTGAATTTTCCATGAATTTCAATATCGTTTTAATCGTTTTAATATTTTTATGAATTTTAAAATGAATGGCTTTTAAATGACTTTTTTTTTAAATATTATCGAATTATTACTGCATTTCAAATAAATTTTTTATCAGTTTGTGTAAGTTTGGGATAATTTTCATTAGTTTCTGTATGAATTCTATAATTTCTGGGTTTTTACTCTGGAAAGAAAGACGTCGCCAGAAAGTATGCAATAGTTTCGTTCGCCTCCTTTAAGAACTCCCGTTAATCAAGCTCCTGCCTGAATCTTGAGTAACAGCTCACAACTCGTCTCGTTGCTTTCATTCAAGGAACTCCTTTCTCAAGGAACTCAGAACGCAGAAGAGAGGCTAAAAAAAATTGCATGCACGCCTAAAACTATGTCAAGCAGGATGCACTTGTTGCTACTCACATCCACTCAAAAATTCTCACACTCTTCAATAGCAAGCGAGTTCTCCAGAGTCGGAGTTTAATATTTAATACACGCTCTAAGAACAAGGATCCGAGAAGAATAGAATGAAGGATGAGAGGATGCTGTCTGGAGCCTTTAACTATGCATGGCTAAAGAAGCAGCTCCTGACGATGAAGCGATTCCGAGCAAATCTGAGGTTCGCCGAGTTGATGGCATGCTTGAGGCAGCAGTGTAACCTTAAGTAAGCACCGAGAAGGGCAATAAAGGAAGGAAGCGAAGGATAGAGCGAGGGTGGAGAAGGATTAGGATGAAGACGAAAGCAGTGCGATGCGGAAGTGGGTAGATCAGGAGAGGATGTGCAAATAATTAGTTCGCGACTTCCTCGCGTGGCTCGCATTCCGTCAGTTCGTGTCACGTTCCCTACGAGTGCTCATGGAAGTCATCAAGTTCCCGAATTCCCTCGTAAATGAGTCCATTAGAGTGTCCGTAAATGGGTTTGTATGTGTGTGTGTGTCACCGACTCCTTGTATTAACTGAGCAGCTCGTTTCCTTGCCTCCTTCCGTCGCATTTCATTAAAAAGTGCTCACGTTCATCACTGGGACGTGTTTTAATAGCGTTACTCGTCGAGCACATCGCTGGGTTTTTGAATAACATCAAAGCTATTAAAAAAAAAAAAGAAAAAAAAGCAGAAAAAACAAAAAAAATTCAAAACTGGGGACTACAATCCGCAGCTGAAATTCAAACGTTTTTCAGGATCAGTCGACAATCAGATCAGCTTCTGTTTTATTTATAATTATAGCTTCTTCCCCTCCTAATTTTTTATTATTATTTTTGTAGATTTTAAGAATATCTTATTTAAGTTTTTCAAGTTTTTAAGGACACTTGAAGAATTAAATGAACTACGTTATTAAACGTTATATCATCATTGTCATCACTGCTGCCATCATTAGCTACATCATCTAAGCGTCATTATCACCATCGCCATCTTCATTTTAATCATCATCGTCATCTTCATTTTAATCATCATTGTCATCGTTATGTTCATTAAAACTATTAAAAAAATCAACGATAAAAAGTAACGTAAGCAAAAATAATTGAAAAAAATCATAAAACGTAGAAAAAAAATTAAACTGAAATTAAAAAATTAAGAAGAGCAAGCATTAAGAATTTTGTTTTTCTTCTGTGTTGTTGTTTTAAATTCACGACAAGTGTTTCACTGACAATCATCCGTCAGAATCGCGTTCGCACGCATCGTTTTTATGGCCGAAACTAATTGGCTTGTGGCACAGCAACAACAACAAATACAGCAACAACTACAGCAAAAACAACAACAATAATAATAATAATGAGAACAAAGAACAACAACAACCGTAGAACACGCGACACGAAGACACATGAAAATTCTGGTGAATTTCATTGATGACTGGAGACGGCACGGGTTGCTGGGACGGAGGGGCGATACGCGGAAAGAGAGGGTGGCGGGGGGGGGGGGAGCAGGGTGTCCATGATTGATGATGATTTGTTGTGGGTAGCGATTTCTTGAGTGATCGTTATTAATTCTTTGTTCTGTTTTTGTTTATTATTTGAATTCTTTTCGTATTGATTTTGAAAAAGTCGATTCTTCTTTAAAGAAAATAATAGAAGAAGAAAATTAGAAGATTTACAGGAAAAGAAAAACATCTGCTTAGAAATTAAAATACAAAAAATTAAAATTTACAAATAAATTAATGAATATGTTAACTAATAAATAAATACTATAACCTTCGAAAATCCTAAAAAAAAGTGTAATATTTTCTTTTAACACATCTTAGAATATCTTTTTACTGCCTTTGAAGCTTTCATTTTTATTTCTGAGCTTCGCGTTTCTTCTTTCTTTTCCGCCTTTCTGCTTTTTGTTGTTGTTGTTGTTGTTGTTGTTTTGTTGTTGCGAGACACCGGAAACAACTCAAAGCGTCAGATTAGCTCGAAGATTACAGCGATTTGTTATATAGCAATATGTTTCGAGTAGTTTTTCGTATTGCTATTTTTTTTCTTTCTCTCGCATTTCTCGCATTTCCGTTTCCGCGGCTTAAAACTGTTGTTGTTGTTGTTGTTATTTCTTCACTGCTGCTTTTAGTCGCAACAACAACGCTCTTTAAGCCTTTAAGCCGACTTTGTTGGTAAACTTTTGTTGTTGTTGCCGTTGTTGCTGTGTTTAATTTTGTAAAAATTATCCTATTGCTTGCACAAGTTTTTGTTGTTTGTTACTCCTCTTCTTCTTCTTCTTAAACATAATCTGATTGTTGTTGTTGAAAGAGAAGCGCAGAGAGAAGAAAGCTGTTGCTGCTCGCCGCTGCTTCTGTCGGTGCCTCCGCTTCTTCTTCTCCGTCCCTGAATACGAACAGCAGATTTTCATAATAATCATCATCATCATCTTAATTTTATTCGCTTTGAGATGGGAAGGAATATTTTATGAATCACTGATTCTCCATTCCGTTCGCCATTTCTTCCCGTCGCCTTTCTTCGCCTTTCGCCTCGCTTCTTCCTTCACCTCTTCACCCTCCCGTGCTGCTGTCCTGTTAATGTTACGCTTGAATTGAATGCTTCTTAAACACATGATAAATGTTTTTGCGTTGATTTATTTTGTTTGTCGGCAGAACAAATACAAGCAAGTAAGAAAACAAACAAAAAAAAAAACACAAAAATAAACACAAAAATTAAACACAAAAAATAAACACAAAAATAGGCAAACAACGAAAAACGAATTCATTTTTTTGTGGTTCATTCTTATTTAATGAACTATCTTGTGATTTATTAGTTTTGCTATTGAACAGAGAAGCGAGAGAAAAGAAAAGGAAGAAAGAAAGGGGAACCAAGAAAAGAAGAAAGAAACCAAGTATAAATAAAAGAAAGGATAAAACAGCAAAAGAATAAAACAAATAAAAATTTTAATATTTTTGATAGAGTAAAAATAATAATAAAGTAAATGAAATAAAAGCAAATAAAAGAGAAGCAAAGCCAGGAAAAAGTATCATATTTTTAATTATAAATGCATTTGTTTTTCTTCCTTTGCGTTTATTCTTTTACTTTCTCACTTTTCTTCTCTTTTTCACGTTTCTTCTTTTTGCTCTAATTTTTTTCTTTTTTTTCTTACTTTTTCTAATGTTTTGTGGATTGTTTTGTTGCTACTCTTTATTTTTTATGACATTCGTTGTTGCTTTTTGCTTCTTCTCAAGTGCACACTCACAACATGACAACAACACATCTGCACAAAATAGTAAAACAAAAGAAACACAGATGAAGAAAAAGCGAAGGAGAAGAAGCGATGGAAGAAGGAGAAAAGGAAGAAGAAGCAAAGGAAGAGAAGGACTCGCGACGTGTCTTCAAAACACGTCAAGTTATGCGTTGAAATATTTATACAAATACAATGTATGCATTCAAAATCTGTTTATTCATGTTCATTCATGTATGTGGCATGATGTTGTGTGTGTGTGTGTGTGTGTGTGAGTGTGTGCTTGTATGGCTGTATGTGTGTGTGTTACGTATGATGCTCCTCCTTTCAAGTGACTTCTTTGTGCTGCTTGTCACAGCATTTAGTGTGATTGTTGTTGTTGTTGTTGTTGTTGGACTTGAAGTTGCTGCCGTTTCGTTTGTTGTTTTGTCTCCTTTGTTCCCCTTGAGGTTATCATTATGGTTGTTGTTGTTGTAAGTTGTCTACACAAGTTTTGCTCACGAAGTCCGAAAATTATTTGAAGCTTGAGCTCAGGAATTAAATAATAATTCATCAATAATTCAGTAATTCAACAACTCAGCTCATCATTCATTCATATGGAATCGCAGATGATCATATGGAATAATATTCCTCTACTACAATACAATCAAATCCAAGTCCTTGAGTGCCAAATAGTTTTTGGCTTTCGCTTCGCTTCGTTTCGTTTAATTTTGTTTCGCTTCAAATCCATCATCATGACGTGAATACAAAAGAAAACAATCATCATCATCGAAGCAGATGAAGCGACTTTTGACCTGTCACTTTTGGTGGAATATAAAGAAAAACGAATAGAAACTGCGTGCATCTGACATTCGACGTGATTCTGATGTGATCTCAATACTCAACACTTGACTTTATTTATTCCTTTCCTTTTATTCCGTTGTTGCTTTTATTCTTTTCTCTCTCTTCTTTTTACGTCTTTGATGGACGTCCTCTTCTGCGAGTTTTTTAGCTTCGGTTAGATTTTTGCTTGTATTTTTATTTTCGCGTTTTTGTGGTGTTTTCATTCTCTGTGGTATTTGAAGGATTTGTGGAAATCAACGATGCCATCTCAGTGACAGCGTCATCTCGGAGCGACTGTTAAACTGACGTTGATATAAAATAAAGATTTAGCTTTCGTTGAATAAGATTTCTCTACAAAACAGCTAAAAATATTCAATACACGGAAAATAAGAAGAAGAAAACATAAAAAACAGAAGAAGAAAACATAAAAAACAGAAGAAGAAAAGAGAGAAAACCGAAGTAAAAAACCTTCAATTCAATTGAATACGGTTTTAACATCGCTGCTAGAAACGACGCTGACGTCGCTGTTGCTGTTGCTGGTGCTGCTGTTGGTGGTGCTTCTCTCTTCCGATCTCTGTAAATGACATAAATTATAACAGAGCAATTGAGCTGTTCTGCTGTTCGGCTGCTTTGTAGCCTTGCTGATGTCTCTCTGTTTCCCTGCAACTCTTCCAGTTTGCCACTCTGTCATTCTGTCACTATGTCAGTATGTCACTGTGCCCCTCTTCAGTACTCTGCTCTTCGTTACTCTGCTCTCTCGAAGCTGGATGCATTTCTGTTAGCATAGTTTAACATTTGAACTGTATTGAAACTCAACCGAGCATTCATCAAAATGATGTGAAAAAAAGAAAATAAATGCTACTGTGAATGAAAAACTAAATGCAAGGATGGAAGAAGAGGGTGATGAGAAGGGAAGGGAGGGGAGGGAAAGGGTTATGGAACGGGGTGAATTGAATGGAAGAGCGGAAGTCGTTGTTAGGACAGCGAAACTAAGTTATTGATGAAAACTCAAACGACGTATTTATAGAAGAAGAAGAGGAAGTAGAAGAAGAAGAAGAAGAGGAAGTAGAAGGAGAAGAAGAAGAAGAAGGAGAAGAACAAGGAGAAGAAGAATAAGAAGAAGAAGGAGAATAAGAAGAAAAAGAATGAAATAAGACCGAAACAAGTGAACGGCACCCTTAAAAATAAAGAAAAATATTTAAAAAGGCTTTCAATTTAAGATTGTATCATGTTTTATCGAAGTTTACATTAAATATTTACTAAGCGAATAAATTATCCGTAGATGACGCTAGTTTTAGTTGAGTTCTATTGTTCCCAGATGGCGCTGCAGTAGTTTTAAATTTTAACGAAACAAAGAAAAGCATCAAACATAAACTAGGAATGAAGTATAAGTGAAAAACAAGAAACTAAGAAGATTTTTTAAATATTCAAAGTGAGGTGCAAAAGTTTTTGAATCCCAGAAAGTTTCTTAACGCGAGTACACAAAAAAAATAAAAACACGCCAGCTAAATAAAAGTTACTCACGGAAATACTAAAACAGGAAGCAAAGCAAATGAAAGGGAGAAAGAAAAACAAAAAAAAAAGAAAGGAAAACAAGGTACAAGTACGAAAGTAGAACTTTTTTAAAGTAAGTATACGAAAAAAACATGGTTTATAGTAGAATAAAAACAATAATAACACAGATCTAGAGATCGTTCTCATCGTGTGCATGTATGTAGCACACACACACACACACACACACACACATACAGTGACACTTTCCACTACACTCTCAACTCACTGGATGACACTCACAGACAGTCATGAGTCATTATAAACGTCATCAATTAATTATGGCTGCCTTCTTGCCACACAAAACACACAGCAGGTGGCAACGCTGTTGTTGTTCTATCTGTGTTTCTTCTTCTTCCTGCAGTTTTAACTGTGTTAAGTGTTTCGTGAGTGTGTGTGCTTTATTTTTTTTGGTTAAATTCTCTCTTATGTTCTCTCTTCTATTCGTTCTTATGGACGTGTTTGTAGTCAGGTCCTGTTGCTCCTGTCGTTGTTGTTGCTTGTCTCACTATTTTTATTGTTATTTCTTGCTTCTTGCTTGCAGAGCGAATGATTTGTGAACGTGTGTGTTTGTGTTTCGTTTCGTTTTGCTTCGTTTCATCACGGACTTGAATACGACAAGTTTTGCTATAACGACATCAACTAAATAACAAAAACAACAACAACAATAACAATAACAATAACATCAACGACACGTTGCAGTGTCTCCAAACTTTTAATTGAAATTAAACAGATTCCCACCACGAAATGGCGGCATGTGTTCTCTTCTTCTTCTTCGTCGTCTTCGTTGATGGTTCCGAGTTTCGTTGTCGCCTGGTGTTGTTGTTGTTACAACAAACCCAACCACTTTTGTTGACTTACATAGCAAAGCTGTTGCTTTTCCACTTTCTCACACTTCTCGCCACTCACCCTCAACCAGTCTATACGAACATTCACACGAACTAAAATAAGCTGCGTCGTTGTTGTAGTTGTTGTCGTCTTTGCTGTTGTAATTGCTTTTAGTCATAGAAGTCGCATAGGAGAGAAGAGCAGCAGGTTAAGAAAAGGGTACCGATATACATAGTAATAGTAGAAGCCGAAGTAGTAGAAGAAACCGAAGCTAGGCATTAGTATCCGAAGCTTAAACAAACTTGGAATAAAAGCAACAATAAACACCAGTTCTGATTATTGGTTAATTCCTCCAAGGAAATATTTTGAGGATAATAGCGAAAACTCAAAACTTAATTTCTTTCTGGCCAAACAATTTAAAGCTTGGTTGCATTCCGGATTTTCTCTCAAGTGAAAATTTTTCTCAAGAACACGAGTTGAGTCAAAGAATTACTACATATCATTATTTTTATGCATTATTATTTATTTTTCCATTTTTGTTTGTTGATTTTTCGACCTCGTAAAGCCTTCTAATTCAGCCAAATCGTAAAGCCAACAATCACCTAAAACAAAGAATTACTAAACAGAGCAAAATTAGTGAACTTTTCGAGCTCAGAAAAAGAAGAACTGAATCACTTTTCGTTTATATGAATTTTAATATTTTAACCTTTAATATTTGAAATTTTTAATCCGTTTTTTTCAGTGTTTTTCGTGCTAATTACGAGAGCACTTTAGATAAATAAATTTTAATGGCTCTGTGGTTCTTCGTGGAGAAGGTTGAGTGAGGGCGGGGGGGGGGGGGTGAGGGGTTAAAAGTAGCCTAGAATTAATTAAGTAAAAAACTCGTAAAATGTTAGAGGAAAATAAAAAAATAATATGAAATGAAATATTTTCAGGAATTTAAAAATAGAATATAAAGGAATTTAAATTGCTATTTTTTCGCTTTGAATTTTCTTTCGTATTGTTTTTTTTGTGTTTTGGGTTTTTTAAATTTTCTTTTCTTTGAGAAAAAGCGAGGAAAAAACTATTTCCAAGCACGTTTTAGCAGATTTTTGTTGATCGTGTCGAGAATACAGAAGTGAAGAGTGGAAAAAATATTCTACAGAGATTCACACACACACACACACACACACACAGACTCACGCGTATACATCACGCGTATTTGTTGTATTTTAGAGGCGTTTAAAAATCAATTCACACCACAAACTTACACAAGAAAACACCAACAACAAATAGACTAGGAGTCAAGCAGAGAGGGAGGAGATTAGCTACACGTGGTCGTTGTTGGTGATGATGATGGTGTTGTTGTTATTTTCGATGTTATTATTGTGTGGTTTAAAAATTTTCTTTGCAAACGCAACCCGATATTCTTCGGATCATGAAATCGGCAGTGAAATTTTCATTTCATGTGTGTTTTTTAGTATAAAATCATAGAATATAAACGCAACTAAACGCAGCTACATGACTCTGAAAGGAAGAAGAAGACGAGGAAGAAGAAGACGAGGAAGAAGAAGATGAAGAATAAGATGAAAAATAAGCGAGTAAGAATACGAATAAACAAAAACCCGGAAGCAATAAATAAGCAATAAAATCATCTGTTTTGAGTCATATGAGAAACGGAGAAAAAATTCGTAAATACTTAATACTAGAACAATATTTTGTTCTTTTTTATTTAAGTTTTTTCTTCTTTAATAAGCTTTGGAAGCGGTTGTGAAAAAAACTTCCCAAATGTCATAAAATTCAATAATAAAAAATATCGCTTTTTACGTCATTTTAATGAGTATTTATGGCACTTCAAAGAGTGTGTGTGTGTGTATTGTTGTTTGTATGTGTGTGTGTTGTGTGTCTGTGTGTGTGTACTTGTATTTATGTATGCGTTGCTTTGGTGCGTGTTTCTCTTGCGTGCAATAAAGCAACGAACACGATTTCTGAAATACATGCGAATATTTTTTAATGCTTTCATTTATGAGCACAATTTTACTGGTGAGTTTTTTTTAAATTTTTATTTATTTTTTTAACATTTTCGACATAAAGATTTTAATGTTTTTACGTCATTTAAGCAAGTGTCTTTATTTCTTTATTTACTGTGTGTCGTAAGTGAAATTATTTACGATAAAATTAAAACAATGTTTCGAAAAGGATTAAGAAAAGGTTAAAAGATTTAACTTTTCGTTTGTTTTTTCTTTTATTTTATTTTCTCTTACTTTTTAATTTAATTTCTTCCTTGTTTCATCATCGATTTTGTTGTTTTTTTCTTTTCAATTCTACTATATTTCTTTTGTTCTTGTCTTCATTTGTCTTCTTTTCCGTCTCCGTTCTTCTATTTTATTTATTTATAGCTTAGTTAGATAAAAAATTTGTCATATGATAAAATTTACAGCTTTTTTGACACGTGACAACCGCAACCAAAACCAGTCAACTGGGCAACTTTTCTTCCTCTTCTTCACCCTCTCCTTCCTGTTCTTTCTCATCGTTTTCTTCTTCTTGTTCTTCTTCTTTACCACAACTCTTCTTAGCAAAACGCTCTCAAAAGTCTAAGAAGCTTATCGTAACAAAAAGGAGAAGAAGAACAAGGAAAGGAGGGGCTGCAAAAAGCATCTTCTAATGTTCGGTACTCTATCAGTGCAAAGCTAACGGTATCCACGTTTTTCTGCTAGGATTTCTGTGTGTCATTCTTTTCTGTTTGTTTGTGTAAGTTTGAGTGCTTTGTTGTTGTTGTTGCTGCTGTCCAAAATAAAGGCAACATTGTTTGTTGTTGTTTTTTCCCCTCTTTTAAGTTGCTTCTTCGAAATATTGACATCGTCATCGTTTAGAAAGAAAATATATTTTTTTTCTTCGTAAGATTTTCCCTTGAATTCATTGCAAGTGTTGTGTAGTTGTTGCTCATGTTTGTATATCATCTAATTTAGCATATAATGTATGTACATGTGAATGCATGTATGTACATGTATGTATGTGTATGTATGTATGTGTATGTATGTATGTGTATAAACATAAGTCAGCTGCTCTTTAAATGTCATCTACACAGCGACTCACTCATTATTAATCAAGGTGGGAGAGAGGCAACAGCTACAGCAACAACAACAACAACAAAAGAATACCAACAACAACAAAGTACAACAACAACAACAAAGTACAACAACAATAATAATAATAACTACAAGTAATACACAAGAAGAGGCACAAAAACATGAACAAAAGAACGAACAGCATAAAGACTCTCATAATACAAATACGCACACATATATACACATATCAACGTACAGCCACACACTCACACTAACACACACACACACACAGATCACCTAGTCATGCCCACATCTTGACTAAACGCAGGACTTCAGTGTAGTACACAGGCTGATGTCACAATAGAACTCTTGAGGCTGGCATCACTCGCGCTGATTGGTTGGGCCATGTCACATGCTGCGAATCAAGCCATCAAGAGGCTGAGTCTGGCATCGGCCAATGTGACATCTCTGCCATAAACAACTGAGGAAGCAACAACAATAGTAGCAGCAATAAAAGAAACAGCAGCCAGCAACAACGTTTGACAGAAAGTCAAAGATGATGAACTACGAGTGCATGCAGTAAAAACTTATAGTAGAACAACAACAACGACATGACATCCTCATACCCAACATCATCATCGTCTTCTTGCACTGAGATGAAGGTTACTCTTTGTATTTCAGTTGTTGTTGTTGTCTTCATTGTTGTCCCTTCATTTCACTTCAGTCTCTTCTGCTGTTTATTTAGTTGGCTTCTTCTCTTCTTTTTTGTTGTTGTATTTTATGTCACTCTCTTCTCTTTTATTACTGTTTCGCTTTAATAATTTAGGCTACTTTCTTATTTTGTTGTTATTATTATTATCTCAGCTACTTCTTGAAGATGAACTTTTGTTGTTGTTCTTTCATAGAAATTATATTAAATTTTAGTTGAGGAAGTAAACACAAAAAAAAGTAGAAGAATGGTTTCTGTTTTCATTGTTGTTGTCTTTGTCTTTGTTGTTCTTGTTTTCGTTTGCGTTTTCCTCATAAAGGTCAAGAACATTTTCCTAGTGTTGTTGTTCCTCTATCGTGTGACGTTCCTCTTCCCTTCGCTTGCTGTTTTGTTTTGTGTGCTTCACCCTTCGTTCCCCCTCCCCCCCCGCACACACACACACACAGTTCGACTCTTACTTGAATTACTTACGTCGAAAGTAATTAAAAGTTCTGCAGTTGCTTTAGCGACCTTCAGACTCACGTCGCTGCGTCTAATTAGACCCCGTTTGGCGTCAACATCAACGCGTGGTTTCGGACGTGATTTCAAAGTGTTCAACTTCTCAGACAGGGAATAAAAACTCCGTCTGAAGAGAGGCGGAACCTCGAAAAGCCCTCGAAACCTCGTAAAAGAACTCGTAAATGATTGAAACTTTAAAACATTCGCGTATTTCTTGTTCTTTTCTTTTATTTTTCTCTGTAATAACCTGCAGTTTTTCTTAAGCTGTCAAATTTAATCTACTCGATTTTAATATATTGGCTTTTTTCTAAATCTGTTTGGCATTTAATTCATTTACTATGCTGCGATTTTGGCTTGTATCCAGAGCAGTTTTCCACGCCGTTAGCAAAGTTTTGGTCAATAAAATTTAAATATATCAAAAATGCTATTTGCAGTTTTGCAGAAAAAAGGAAATGGAATAAAACAGCGAACAGCTAGATAAACATTACTAATAAAAGCTTGAAAAATGTGTATTTGCCATCCACAACACCCTCCCCGCCCACCTGAAATCCCCCACCCCACCAAAGGGATTGCTGCTGAGTGTCCTTTGCCAATGGAACGTCAACAGACTGATCAAATGAGGCTTAAATGAAAAATGGTTGGTTGGCATAAAACGAGGATTAAATGAGGGTGTGCTTTGTGCTTCTATTCGGGATCCTTTCGTCTGCAACCAGCTTGTTATGCAAATAAGGATGTCGAACAGGTTTCAACAGGGTGTTTGAAAAGGTTTCAATAGGTTTGAATATATGCAAATCATTTCCAGTCCTCGAGGAAACAAATTTAAATCGCTTGAGATGAGGCACGGATTAAAGGCTCAAAAGCTTACCTCGACTGAAGCTGGGATGACTATAAATGGTTATGGAAAAACTTAGTTAAATAAATGATGCTTCAGTTTCCGCATATTTTGAATTTTGCGGCTTTGAAAGTTTAAGAACCGAGTTTTTTAATCAATTGCCTACTAAGTTATAATCTGTGATTATTTATTTAAAAATTGTAGTAATAATTTATTGGCTAACTAGTTTTTAATTTAAATTAATTAATTAATTAATCTCCAAGAATTCTTCTCTTTAACTCTTTCAGTGTATTCTTTACTTAACTTTCCCTTTCTTCGAAGTTCACTGACTCTGCTTAACTTTCTGCAACTCAATCCTCTTCGCTTCATTTTCCGTTCACTTCCATGTTAAAAGCCGCAATTATTTTTTCTTTCTTTTCTTGGTGAGTGTGTGTTTTTCTGTTTTCGGTGTCTTTGTTCTCCGCTTTTCTTGTTACTTGTTTTGAAATAGAGACTGAAACTGAAAGCTAGTTCTTTTCTTTCTTTGCTCTAGACTCTATTTAGATGGTTCAAATAGTTTCCAGTTTCTGGTTGTTTATTTTTAGCCAAAAGAATGCCAAAACTTTTAGGAACATCTTATTTCTTGTTATGCACTCATTCAAACATCGTATCGCACGGTTTAACAGATGAGCAAAACTAAAGCAGTTCATTTAATTGAAAATTCTGCAACTCATGCATATCGTGCTTTTATTTTACAGAGAATAAAAGTCAAAACTTTGACTTTAAAGTATTATATAATATTAAATTAAAATATTAAAGAGTAAGAATTATCTCATGGGGTTTTCTTTCTTTGGTTGTGAGAAATCTTAATTTCTTTAGGCTTTTATAGAAGAACTTTCTTTAGGACCTCTGTTTTGCTTTACGATGTACAATTCCTTGTTTAATTCTCTTCAAGAAAATGGGTCTGTTTACGTCTTGCGGGTGGGATAATAAAGTTACGGTTCGTTTTATTGATCAACCAATGAATTGAGTAACACTCATACGCCATGATGTCCAGAATGTTAAAATGCTTCATTTAATTGAAATGTTAACTGAAACTTAATTAAATCAGGCGAACTAACTATTGAAACAAATAAAGATTAAGATTTCCGATAACAGCAACAATTTATTGTTGACATTTCCTTGATTAAATTAATAAACAATTTCAAGGTTTGCTTCATTCATTTAAAAAAACATAAGAGTTTAAATGTGAGATATATGTACATATGTATGTATGTATATAGTTTATGTATGTTTTTAGTTTACGTATGTATGTATATAGTATATGTATGTATATATATCTCACACAAGTGCAGACAAATCATTCTCATGTTGTTTTACAAATTAGTTTATGCATTCAACTTGCTTAACATTTTCCGTCGTCCGTTTATCATGTTTGGAAGACAAATTTTGATTAATATGCGTGTGTTTAGTTTAAATTCTTGAGATGATGAAGGTATGTAAGTGTTTAATGTATGTAAGTAACGTCTATGGGTTACATACTCAGTGTCTATAAGTATGTACGAGTATGTATGTTGCTTTACACAATAATATTTCATAATTTAGACCAAAAAAGCCTCTGTATAGTATGCAATATTATTAATTTTCCAAAATATTTTCGATTAAGGTTGATAATCTGTATTTAATTGCATTAACTATAACTAAGAAATGGTAAAAATGATACGTAGCAACACGTTCTTCTGTATTCGAGCTTTTCGAGTTGGTTGGGTTTAATTTATCGTTGTTGGTGTTCTATTGATTGTATAGAAGAACCTCAATCCATTGGTTGATTGCTGCCGATATAGCAAAGCTGAAAGTAAATAAATAACAGAAAACAGCGATATCATAAACAGCGATAATATAAACAACAGATCTAAAGAGAAAGCAATCCTTATGTTTAAGTATGCTTTTTTTTTGTTTTTATTACAATATTGTGGTTGTTGTTGTGCTAATACATATCTCGGGTGGGGGGAGAGCCAGAGGAGGGAAACGTGGAGATGGGAAAACGCAGACATAATTTTGCAGTAACGCTGCAAATAAT
The DNA here is from genome assembly GCA_943737955.2 of Myopa tessellatipennis. Taxonomy (NCBI): domain Eukaryota; kingdom Metazoa; phylum Arthropoda; class Insecta; order Diptera; family Conopidae; genus Myopa; species Myopa tessellatipennis. Next base: position 14,150,471 of record OX031314.1, on the reverse strand, counting down.
CAATAAACAATAAAGTCAATTGAAGTTGAGGTGATGAAAGGCAAGTTTAGTCACATTCAGGGTCAAGTTGAATTATATTAAGTGAAGGCGAAGTAAAGTGTAATCCAAATCAGGTCGAAAATCAAGTCAAATCCAAGTCAAAGTCCATTGAAGTCTATTTAAAGTATCTTAAATTAAGAGAAGGGCAGGGAAGAAGAGGGAAGTAAAGCCAAGTGAGGGCCAGTATATTGGATCACGTCAAAGACAACAAAAGTGAAATCAAGTCAAGTCAAACTCTGAGCAAGTGATCCCGTGGCCAACCACTGAACATCGACAACCTTCACTTTGTTTGTGGAGCCACATGGCTATTTTTTAATCTTTGTGTATATCGTTGTTCATATACAATATGTACACGATTTTTATGTGTATTCACTTTAAATGCGTGTGTTTGTGTGCCCTTGTTTGCTCTCTCAAATTTCCGCATGTTTTCCACGTGGTATTAAATCAAGTTAATAACGTAATTTTTTCTCATTTCTCTGTGTAACCTTTTTTAGCGTTTCCAGTTTAAGAGCGGAATACAGTGGTTCTTGTACTTTCTTTTGCCTGCAACAGCCAGGATATGCTGTGAACTCATACATCTTGCTGACTTGTTGTGGGTTCATGTATAAATAATGACATGTTTTTATATGAATATGTGTGTATGTTGTTTGTGTGTATGTGTGTTGTAAACACTTCAAGCAATCTTGAAGGGAACAACAAAAAACTTTAAGCTTCGATTTCAGTGGTTTTGTGTGAATTTCTGATAAAGAAATGAATGATAAATGCACATGTCAAAATATAGTGTATTTTTCACTAAAATTAAAAGCTTAATTATTGTGGTTTTAAGTTAAAAATTATATGAGTTTGATAAGAACTTAAGTGGACCTCGATTATTCATTTAATGAAACAAGAGCAGAAAAAACACTCCAGATTCACTATAAACCCCACTTTAGATCCATTTTCTGATCCAAAGCAACAAAACAACTCAACGTTGTTGGAAAACCACACGTTGTTAGTGTTGTTTTTGTTGCTGTTATTGTTATTTTTATTATTTATTAAATATTTTGGAGGTTATTTGATTTTCATTGTTCTGGATAATTTTCTCAAGTATAATAATAACTATTTTGAGTTTGTTTTCAATATTCTGATTTCGCATGCATTAAATTTTAATGGCATAATTTTGAATATTTTTCTTATAATAATTTTACTTTGAAATTAAATTTGATTATCGAAATTGTTCATGATTATTTCTATTTTGTTTTACGAGTTTAATTGAAATATTTTGAAATATTTTATTTGCGCTTTAATTTAATCGTAAACTATGTTCTTTCGTTTTATTTACTTTGGATTTATTTACGGTTTTCTTGATTTTAAGTTTCTCCTTGATTCATATAGCAAAAAAAAAAACGCGGTTGAGAGTTCGTCATAATAAGAGTAGTTTTTTGCTTCTTCTTCCTTTCGTTTGTTCATCGGTGGATCTGTTGTTTTTGGCTGATGTGCTTGTTGTTGCCGCTACTGTTGTTGAAATTGCTTTCTTCATTGTTGTTGTTGCTTTTGTTGTTATTGCTGAAAATAGCTGCAAAAGCTTTTCAAGTGGTTTTCCGTCGATTTTCTTTGTTTTTCCTCCCACTCGTGGAGATAATTTTTTGGCAGTTTTTATAACAGAAACACGTCGCCGCAGTCGCCGTCGCTGCTGTTGTTCAATTATTTTTATGATAACCTCGCGTGTCACGCAGTGCATCTGTATTAAAAATCAATAAATAATATTTTCATTTCCAATATTTTTCCTGAACGCTAACGAGTAAAAAGTATAAATGTAAAAAACAAAAAAAAAAGAGAAGAGAATAAAAGGGGAATAAATATTGTACTTTCTTTGGTTTTTGTGAACGATGTATCAAAGTCGCGTATATTAAAGAGGAGCAGATTCTCGTACATTTCCGTCCATCAGAGTCATAATCATAGTCGCCCTCAACCTCTCGAGAATTGTCAGCATTATCATCATCATCTTATTATCATTCTTATTATTATCATCATCAACATTGTTAAGATCTTTCTTAACGTTTTGAAGAAATGATTATCAACTCTTTGCTTATTATTATATTGCAGTATAGTATAGTATATCACTTAATATTAGTTAATTAATTAATCTCACTTTCTTAATACTAAATTTTAATGCTTCAACAATTATTATTTAACAAAGTCAATTCAAAAAAATGCTATTGTACAATGAATTAATTTGTATGTATTAATTTGTTTCTCCTTGCTGAAGATTATTTAAAAAATAATATAACTGAAATTTCTTTCATTAAATCGTGTTCTCTTCCGACGTTGTTCTTCTTTCCTCCCTCCTTTCGCTCCCTTCTCCTTTCGCCCCCTCCCTTCCCGTAAGTCTGACTCATGCAACAGCTTCGATATCCGCAAACGAAGCATTTTTAATTAAACTTTTCTGAAGTCTCTACGGAGACACTCAGCAGCGTTGACTTCAACACTCTTAGCATAGCGAGAAGAAGCACAAAAGAAGGAGCAGAGCAAATAGTAGTAAAAAAGTGCCTCTTTTCTTTTTCCTTTTCATCTTAATGCCAAATAACTGAGCGAATTGAATTGTATTTGTTGTCCGGTTGTTCGTTTTGGTTTGTGTTTTCATCTCCTTCGTCTCCTTCTTCAACTCCTTCCTTGATTTTCTGTTTTGGTGTAAGTTTTCTGCGTTTTTTTCTCTACTAAAGCCTTTCATTCTTCTTGTTGTTGTTGTTAGTGTTGTTGTTGTTCTTTTAATTGTTGTTTCTCATTGTTATTGTTGATCTTCTTGTTGTTGATATTCTGCTTGCTTTGGATTTTTTCCAAAGATTCCTTTTGTTTTTGTTGTTCTTTATTGTAGTTTCTCTACTTGGTTTTCTTGTACTTGGCTTTCTTATTCCTGTTTATATTGTTGTTGTTTTTCCATGGTTGTTGTTGTTGTTTTCTTATCCTCGAGCCCATTGAGCTTTCACTATTATACTCACCATTTTGTGTTCATGTTTCCTTTGTTCGAATTAGTGTGAAAGAGATGGGAATGTTTGGGCAAGTTTAGTTTTTTGTTTAACTCAAATTCACCTTGTTTCCTGCCATCGGCGGTTGAAAGGAGCGGGCAGGGTTCGGAGAAGGACGGAGCAAAGGAACTCTATGAAATCTATCCGAAGAGAACTATGAACTTTGTATTATTTGAAGTGTTGTTGTTGTTTGTTGAGGTTTTGTGGGTTATAGTATAGCGTGATTTGGGGTGGGTAGGAGTTGGAGCAGAATGGACAGCGGATTTCAATTAAACGAAGATGCAGAAGGCGAAGAAAATGAGAAGCAAACAAGTAAGAAAAAGAACACGAAAAGCAGGAGAAGACCAGAAGAATAGAACAGAAGTAGGACAAGGAAGGAGTTTAATGGTGAGAGGGGGAAAAAGGATTAGCAAGGAGAAAAAGAATAAGGAAAAAATATGAAGAAAACGAAGAAGAAAATGCAATGAAGCGTCAGCAGCAACTCAAAGTGATGCTCACTTTAAATTGTTTTGGGGTTTAAATTGAATTAATTTGGTTCATGGTTGGAGTGTGATTCTTGGGACTCAGAGGGAGGAGGATAATCGATTCATAGACTTATTTGTAGTGAAAATTATGAAGATTTTATATTTTATAGTGTATTATACTCGAATATAAAATTATGCATGTTATGCTATGATATAACAATTTTTTTATTAATAGTTCCAAGTGTTATTTAGGGTTTTCAGTGGTCACCAACGAGGGATAAAATATATATGGGTTCACAAGAGGTCGCTTTTTATTATGTCAGGTCAAAGATTTGCTTTATTGCTTTCAGTCATGCGAACAAAAGCCATCCACTCGGTCTACAAGCAACAACATGTAACGATTTCAATCGGATTGAATCGTATTGAATCGGATTAGAATCGGATTGTTTCGTGTTGAGGCCAGCGAAGGTCTGGCAATAAATTTACCGTAACAGTGACTGATTTTAGAGTCGCCGCTCTTCGTTTTATTTGAAATACTCTCATTCTTGATGTTATTGAAGCAATTATTTACCAGGAAAATTAATTATATTAATTATTTCTCTCTCTCTCTCTTTTTTTTCCCAGACTCACCATCGACAAAATGTGCGCGTTTATAGTCGACCTCGGAACGTCGTCTGAATGACATTCGAAGCAAACTCTGTAGAAGAATCTGCTTCAACAGCGTTCGAATAATTGAGTTGGCAACACTGACAGCTCCTTTGGAATATTGACAACAACAACAAGGAGTCAAGGCAACAACAACAACAACAACAATTCACAAACAGCTCCTTAGCGAAATCCAGGAATTCGGCAACTAAAAGAGGAAGACGAAGATCAGCAACAAACGCAGTAACGGTAAATTAGACTTCCTCTTTATTGAGACAACCTGAGACCAGCTCATGGCAATAGGCGTGTCTACAGTGTGGGCGTGGATAACGAAATCGAACTCTGAGGGCAACATTAACAACAACAACAGCAACAAGCGAAAGCATTAATTATGCATTCCAGCAACGATGCAGCGACTGCTGTTGTTGTCAACATGACCGGCAGCAACAAGTTGGCACGCGTGGGCAGCGGCAACAGTGGCGGGGGCGGGAGCGGGGGCGGTGGTCAAAGCCAAAGAGTACGCAAAATCAGTTCCTCGAGTGTCAAGAAGAGCAGCAACTCGGCGGCAGCAACAAAAGCAACAGCAAATACTTGTATTAACATTGATGCAAGAGCAACAACAAAATCCAATCCTATTAGCAATAAGTTAAGCGTAAGCAGTGGCCAAGCAGGGGCGCCGACGCGCGGCAGCAACACGGGCAGCAGTGGCAGCGGCAGCGGCAGTGGCAACCAACGCCTGCAGCGTCAAGCCAGTGAACAATCGTCGACACAACAGAATCGTCGTCAGAATTCAACGACTGAAAGCAGCAGGCGACAAAAACAACAACAGCATTCAGCGGCCACTAACAAAAAGAGCGACGCTAGCCCACGCTCACAATCGACGCGCCAGCGACACGGTGACAAGAAGGATGCTGATGACGCTGCCGCAGCTAAGCAGCAGCGCCGTCAACAGAGCCTCAAATCTTCGACCAGCGGTTACTCGTCCTCCTCCTCCGCTTCGTCGCAGTCGTCGAGTTGCAGTGGCTCGTGCAGTTCGGACGAGGGCGACACTTCGACGTCGTCGTCCTCGGGTGAGCCAAACCTGCCGTACCCGGGCTTCCCCGAGATGGCGCTGAAGTACCTGACGCAGGAGACGCGGCCTCGGAACTGGTGCTTGCGACTCATAACCAATCCATATCCTTTTTAAAAACAGATTTCATGCAGTTGCAATATTTTCAGGAATTCATTTTATTAAAAATTCATCATTTTAAAAGAGGCGAAAAATGCCAGAAAGTATGCAACATTTTTTCCACAGAAAACAAGAACACTTGCCGAAGTTAGTAGAATGAGCAATGAATTCAATGAGAGAGAGAGAAGATAAAGAGCCCTCCCTTTTGTTGTTGTTGTGTTTATTTTGTTGTTACTGCTCTGCGGCAATTAATTTCTGACGAGTGAGAAAAAAGGGACGCTTAATGCGAATGGCTGCGTCAGAACATTTAACAAATTAAATGTTAAGCTTGGCCAAAGCTGCTTTAAGCGGAGTGCGATTAGCATAGCTTAAGTGGAGTTGCTTTCTGTGTTGTCTTGTTGTTGATGGTGCGGCGAACAGAGCAACAAAAGTGTAGAATAAAAAAAAAACAAAAACCTACGATGCACTTTCAATGAATAACAGTGGGATTGCGTTGAACAGGAAGGACTGGAAAAAAGGGGAGAAGGGAACATTGGAGAAGCTTTACGAAGAACTAGAGAAAAATAAGTACTACAACAAATAAGAAACCTAATGAAAGAAGACTTAATTGTATGAGAAAAGGTCGGTCTGTCAGGAAAAAGAAATCTTTTATAAAAGACGTACTATAATCAAAAAATCTTCCCTAGTTTTCTTTCTTTCCAATTTGTGCAGCTTCTTCTTCCTCCTCCTTTCTTTCATCCTTTTCCTATCTTTTTTTATACCTTTCCTAACTTCTTTCTTCATTTCTTCAATTTAATTTTTCCTTAATTCAATTTAATTTGAATAACGATTAAAATGTAACTGAATTTTTAAAAAACGATTCTTTATTACATCACTTTTGGCGACAGTTTTATTTTAGTCCCTCAAATGACTAAAGAAAGACAGAGACAGAGGGATTTTTTACTAAACAACAACAGGGAAGAACTAAAAAAGACACTAAAACAAACGCTTGGCTTATAAAAACACTTTTAATTTGGAAGCAACACATGTGCTGCCTTTCTTTTGCCAGCTGCGAGCTTTTGACACACACTCAGACAGAGGCGCCAACGTAAAAAAATCAGTAACAAAAATACACAGACACAGAACAACAACAACAAGAAAAAAAAAACACATAAACTATACGGAGGAAAACAACAACAAATTGAAGAAATCATTAGTTCGCTGAAAAACTGGCACAAGGACGATCACATAAAAGGACAAAGCGACGGCGGCATTAAATGAAACTAGAGTCAAGAGTCCAGAGTAGGGAAAAGAAGAACAGAGTAGAACCGAGAAGAGTAGAGCAGAGTAGAGTATAGAGTAGAGAACAGTACAGCAGAGAAGAGTAGAGTAGAATAGAGTAGAATGAATTGAGACAGAGTACCCTCTGGCGACGACAAGATGACGGTGCGTGCTTTAAATGTATCGAGTGACCAATACAGTTCTCTCCAGTTGCACTTAAAGGAAAAACAGAGAATTTGTAACTTGCTTTGTAGTGCTTTTTAAGTAGGGACGTTTTTTTTTTTAAACGGACATTAAAAGGACGCCTTTTTTATAGATTTACCCTTGGTTGCATTTTTATGTATGCTTCAATTGATTTCTCTTTTTTCACTTTACAAAGAAACCCTGCTTCGGTTTTTAAAAACGTGGGCTGTAAAAAATCCCACAGCATTTCCTGTTCTTTAATCCAGCAACATTTTTGTTGCTGTATTGCAGATGTCCGCTATAACAAAAAGATTTATGTTTCGGTTTTCCTTTCATGTTCTTCGTAACATATGCAAACATTTAACCAGTGTATATTTTAAGGCAATAAAAATGCATCCATTTAATTGAACGCGGAACAGGAAAGAAAGCATGATAAATGGAAAAGAAAAAATCGCTAAAAATGGAAGAAAATAACGAAAATAATGAAATTGATGTAATAAAAGAAAGAAGCGAAGTAAACGTTACAAGAATTGATACATCGTGATGTGTGAGAAAGGATCTTTCTTGTCCTTAATTAAGCTATATCTCTACACTTAATACACGCTATTAATAAACAGTTAATGGAGTGATTTCGACGATTCTATAATGTTCGGGATTCTGTTTCACATACCAAGTTTTTGTCTCACTTTAAGTTCAATGCGAACTAATATCATAAAAAATAATAAGGATTTAAATATATACAGATGTCTAAGCATCTTTAAAATATTTCTTTCCGTTTGTTACAAGCAAATCCGTAAAATATGCCCCGAGTTTATAAAATTAAAGAGCAATAAACTGTTCATAAACTGTTGCAATTTCGTTCCTGAACTACTGTAAGAAACACAACAACAACAAAGACGAACTAAATAAGCAAAAAATCTATAGTAGAAACAACGATCTAACGAACAGTAACAATCTGTTGTCATTGAATTAGTTGTAGATGTCGCTGTCAGTCATCATTTTGCGATGGGGTAAATAAATGTGTGGTTATGTGTTAAGTGTTCACATGTATGTATATGTTCTCTCGATGTGTGTATTTTTCACTTGAGTATACATTTGATTGTAGCAAGTATCAGAGCTGCAAACGACTGACAAACTGCAGGATATCGAAAAACAAGAACAACAGCAGCAAGAAGAAAATGAAGCAGGGTAAAAATATTAGCACTGCGTTTATGTTGCTCCTGCTGTTGCTGTTATTTATATCATGTTGTTGTTGTGATTCGATATCATTCCTCAATTTAATTGTGTTCAATGGTTGTTGTATCGAATGAATGAAAATAAGAACCTAAAATAAAAATAAGAAGGAAAAATATCGGTTAATATTATTATTATTGTTATTATGCAACCAAACAAAGCCAGCAACTGTGATAACAACACAACAATTCTACAATATTTAACAATGTATTTTCTTAACAAAGGCTACAGAGAGTTGTTGTATTTGTAGTGCTTTTGAACAGCTAATCTATTCTCTATTCTATTTTTCTGTACATCGCGACGTATGAGCGACTTTTTTATTAAACTGCTTAAGAATAACAAACAAATTTAATGAAATTATTTAACTTTAGTGCTTTTAAAAATAAACTGAAATTAAATGGCGAAACAATTTATACAACTGAATACATAAACAAATGAATACAAAATACAACAAAGTAAAATAAAATAAATAAACACTTTTCAATAATTATATCGTACATCAACCAATAAATCATTTTATATTTCGACAACTCTTAAAATTTCACATGTTTTTATTGTATTTTTAAATAAAGTACAAAAAATAATATAAATTATTGAAAAATAGAATATTAAAAACCGAGTCTTTCACAGTTTAAAGCAAACACAGACAGAAAATTAAGCAACTCAAATTTAAACATTAATTTAACAGATGGAAAGAACATTTCCACATTTAAATCTCCATTGCAAAATTTAATTAAATGTGGTTTCAATTGAATACTTGAAATAATTCTACAACTTCTTTTATTAAAGAAGGTTAAATTTAAATTTTGATTTGTTGCTTGCTAATTGTACAAAGAAAATGAAACCTAAAATTATCACAGTTGAGAAAAAACCCAAACCTTTTCTATTTTATGCCCGGACCTGCATTAACTCTGCACGACCGCCCGCAGAACCGACCAATTGACCGTTTCGTAGAGTGCACAAAGAATTTACTGAAAGTGTTGCATTATTCAAAGAATAGAAACATGGAGTCATTGGAACCACATGAACCACGCAAACACACACTCATATTTACACATACATATGTATGTAGATGCATATACATACATATAGGCATAAGTTTGTATATAAACACATACACATTCACTTAGTTACATCCTACACTCACATTCCTTCATACGGAGAGAGGGTTTTAAAGCTTTCAATTATTTTGTAATCTAAACTAATATTAAAATCTATTTACCACAACAACAACGACTGTAGTATAGTTATGCATCGAACTATCTATTTATATGTCCATGTATGTAGATGTGTGTGTATGTGTGAGCTTTGCTATAATTACGGTTAACACCAGGCCAATGCTACTTAAAGCACACGCACAACGAGACGCATACGAAAACATGTAGTGATTAAATACAGATACGTAGATATAATATGTGTGTGTATTGGTGTGTATGTGTGTATATTGGTGTGTACGTGTGTGTGTTTAGCAGGTAGGCATCAACTGCACTTTACATTGTGTATTGTGTTTCATTGTAAACGCACACAACAACAGATATACTCGTAAATAGATACTCATCTGCATAAATAATGCAAAATCATTCATTATAATAAATCGATTTGCAAAATACGAGTTCCTATTCAACATTTCTAGTGTGAGAAAGTCAGCACTCTTGGAGAAAGTTTCTAAGATCATAATCTGGATTAGTCCGATATAATAGACAATCACCTTTACAGAAGTTGTTAACTTTGACGATATTCTTTTGGCGCATTACTTTTGAACCTCGATTAATCATTAATACACTTATTAAACGCATTACCACGCTTTTTCACAAATTCAATTTAATCACCTACATCAATTCAATAAAAAATAAATGACAACTGATGCAAAGATTTGAATCATTTGATTTGATTTGATTTGAAGAGTAATCAAAGTGTGATTGCTGGGTAATAAAACCACGATTCGCACTCATTAGAATGCGGCAATAAAAACTTCGAAAAAAAAGAAAAAACAGCTAAAAGTGCTAAAATTATTGTGACCAAAACAATAAAAACAGCCACATAAAGGAGAACATGCGGGAAACGGAGACAACGACAACAACAATAACACGAACACATGATAGAATATTAAACTCACGTCGAATTAATGAAGGAGGTCAGGGCAGGCAGACAGATGACCGACATAGAGACATACAGCAGACCGATAGACAGACCGACGTAATGGTCATCATTCTATGCGGCTACTAATCACAGCTCTGGGAGGCGGGGCGGCAGGAGTGGGGCAATCGGCACGTGCATAAAATGTTATGTGAATTTTAATGGACGCTGTATACGTTGCTGCATATAATGAAATACGAACAAATATGAAATGGCGAGGAGAATTTAACTAACTCCGAGTCGAGCTGAGGTATTATTTTTGTATTTTGTTTGGATTAAATAATGAAACAACGAGAGCAACAGAAGCCACAAACCAATTATTTTGATTCTAAGGCATAATTTACTGTGCTTCGATCAGGCTTCAATGGAAACTAATTAAAAGCAGGCGGGCTGGTCGTCTGATAGACCGACCAGTGGGTTGTCCGGTTGATGGCAGGGGGATCAGACTAAACCGAGGAATGTTGGTCATCTGTCAGACAGGATGGCGAGACGAGACGACAGAATGTCAGATAGACAGGAAAACTTACTGAAGTATTTAAAACTGTTAAAACTAAGGATCATAAACCATTAAGTCGTGATTCATAATTAAAAGATGGTCTGTAATTTCGATTGTCTAATAATATAATTGAATGTAGTTTTGTTGAATTCACTTTTTTCAGAAGAATATTGTGCAAAATTTTGTTCTTTTCTTAAAAAATGTATTCTCCGAAATTGTGTTTTCTGAAAATGGTTGTCAAAACTATGCGTTTCCATTAAAAATTCGTTTCATTTCACTATCAACTTCGCTTAATGTGAAATTCGAAATAAAAACACAAAACTACTCTATTCTTCTTCTTCTTCTTCCCCCTTTACTGCTGCACACTTTAAATGCAAAGCAACTGCTATGTTAATAACTGTAAAAAGCAACTCTGACGACAGAAGCAGCATCTAAAAATAGTTGCCATAAAATGGAGATGTTAAAAGAAGAGGAGGAGAGGACGGAGAGAGGGACATAGAGAGAGAGGGGAGAAGAGAGAAGTGAAAAGAATTGAAGGCTGAGAGAAGGGAGGATGGAAGGCAGGATGACAGAAAGTGCTAAAACTGAATTCATCATAAAACTGTTCATGCTTTAAGCTCTATAAAGGAAAGCAACTCAACTCTACACGAGACAGAGATTGTACAAGTGTGTGTGTGTGTTTGTATGTGTGTGTATTTGTATCTGTTTATATTTGGGTAGTTTTGGTTTTTCTGCATAAAAATAGACATCTTTTTAAGTGCTAAACAATGATTACAAATGCAACAGTTGTTGTTACCAGTAAAAATTCAAATGCATTCAAATGTATTCAAATGAAACATTTAAAGCATTAAAAAAGCCATCAATAAAATCTATTAAAATGCATGTAGAGTAAAACTCAATATTAATAAATGATACAAAAATGATAAATGAGAAAATAGAAATAATTACCTAAAACTCGCTTCTTTCTAAGGAAGACTTTTTAAACATTTCGTTTATTCAGTTGTCCTTCTTCTTTTCCTTTTTCCGCTTCTTCATCTTCTTCTTCTCCTCCTTCTTGTGCTACTTCTTCTTCTGTAAGTCGCTCTAACGAAAAGTGTCTCATCATTTTAATTTAAGTGCTCCTTTTTTTCATTCCCCCAAAACTCGGAGGTATAAAGGTCGGTTTATTGTACAAATCGGATCGGATTTATACGTTAGACCGCCGTTTAAAGTACAACCTCAAAACAGAATAAATTGAGTAGTAAAATTTATCATTTTAAGTGAATTTCCACAACAGGGCGTAACTTGGAAATGCTGCTCTTTGTTGAAGCGATTTTTCGAATGGGTACCAAAAAAAACATAGAATATAAAAATTGATTGTCACAATAAAGCGATGTACGTAGAATTAAAGCCTTAAAACTTTCGGACCTCTCTTTTATGCTATTAAATAAAATAAATGAAATAAATGCCAGGAACGAGGATTATTCTGTTGTTCATCAGTTGAGCGAGACTTTTGTGCCATTAAAGGATCTCTTCTTCCCTCGTGTGTGTGTGTGCTTTAATCTTATGCTTAATCGGACGAGAAGCATAAATAATTTGTTTTTTTTTGTTTGGGTTATTTCTATTCCCGATTATAATTGGACTTTATAACAGCACCTGAGCAACAGAAACTTGAACCCAGTGTTCATTCACACTCCACACTGACACTCATTCACTCTCACCCACTCACACTCACTCACACTCACTCACCGATTCGAACACTGACAGAAGTAATCAATCACAACTACGAGCTGTGGCTTTATATTCATTGTTTGTCTTTCAGAACTCTGGCCAAATGCTATGCGTGCAAAGACGGCTCTCAAGAAGTGTCTAAAAGTTTATTCTTAAAGAAACGAAATCGTACAGATAATAAAATGAAATCCTTGTCGTTGTTTAAAAAGCTAAAGTCTCGAGCTCATCGAATAATTAGTGTACAAAGTGATGAAAGCGGGTCCCTTAATATGTATGAGGTTGGTCTTTTCCTGGGTTCTTTAACTAAATTATTCTTCCTTCGGGTTGTTCTTCTTTTCGTTGCTCCTTTATTGTGATATTCCTTTGCTGCGATGTTCCTTTGCTGAGGTGTTCCTTTTCTGAGCTATTCTTTGCCGAGTTGTTCTTTAGTGAGGTTGATATACTTTCCAGTTGTTCCTTTATCTTTATATCTCCTCAATTGCCTTGTCTGTTGCTTTATTTACTTCTCTGTATCCGCTTGTGTAAATCCACCACTCTGATTTCTAGTAAAATACGGCTTCTTGACAGCTCCCGAATTGATCTTTTATCCACGATCTGAAGAGCCAAGAACAAAGCCGCTTCCAGTGTCAGTGTTCTTGACTCTTTAATGACAATGATAAACAAGAACATACACACACATGCAAACACACACATACAAATGCACACACACACATACGTATACGCTTGCAAATATAGAGAGGAATGATAAATATCAGTTCCAGCTTCTGACTATTCATTGTTATAAGCCTAAAAGTATGCCACTGCTATTAATTTCTCTCGATTTCTCCTTGTGTATCATGGAGTGTATCATGAAGTGCATCCGCTATTCGCAGTTGTGACAGTTTTAATGGGTCATAAATTGCTTTTGCTGATGAAGATGTCAGTGATATGAACACATCACAGATAACAGAATGGCACAAAAAGATTAATGAGAAGAGCAGAAAAAACATGAGGCAAAGAAAAGCATGAAGCGAAAAAGCATGAATCAAAAAAGAATTGAGAGGGAAAAAATGATGAAGGGAAATCGTGAGCCTGAAGGAAAAACCATTAGGGGGAAAAACCTGGAGAGAACGAGTATAGTGGGAGCTGGGGCAGGGAGTGTATGGAGCGAAAGACTGGAGACCAAAGTAATGGGGCCAAAGTAATGTCCCGGAAAGCAGCAGCTTCTGTATAATTTTCTTGTGCGATTCAATGTTCCTCTGCGGAATTCATTTTAAGTGAAAAATGTTGCAGTTGTTGTGGTTTCTGTCGTTGTTAATATTGTTATTTTTGTAGTTTATACCTTAAAATATTATATACAAAATGTTATTCCTTTTTTTGCTGCTGAGATTTTAATTCAGTGAGCATTTTTACAGTTAACGTGGATTTTAATTTTTTATTTTTATTTTTGGTTTTCTATTTATTTTTGTTGAAGTATTTATCATTGCTTGTTGATATTTTCGGAAACTTCAGATATTAAAGCAATTTCTGGTAAATTTTAAGCACAAAACTTCGTTGCTTTTGTGTTTTTTATCGATTTGCTGCTGAGATAAAATTTTCGCCGTCGTGGATTTCAGTAAAACAGTTCTTCAGGGATTAAGAAAAACCCAGAAAAGTTTCTACTTCGAATTTTTAGGTAGATTTTTATGGAAAGCGTAGTTTTGACAACTTGTTCGGGGAATTGAATTGAGACTACTTAGAATACTCAGAACGCTGAATATCTGTCACACCGCCCACCCTCCATTCTTCTTTCCATGCTCTGCCCTTCTCTGCTCATCTTCGGGTCCTTTATTTCAAAATATATATCAATCAGAGTTGTTCGCCGCACATTTCAATTACAGCATAGCATTTGTCCTTGAAATCGGCAGTATTTGATGGCTTTACAACAACAAAAACAACAGAAACAAACACACACACACACTCTACAGAAGAGCACATTAAATGCCAAGGTTGCCAGAGTCTCTCAAACATTAAAACAACCACCCTCAACATCCGGCAACGCGGTGGGCAGTGAATAAAAGCGACGCCGCAGAGATGCTTCAAGTGACAAGCGTCAAATCAACCACAAAAAAGTGTTGACATTAAAGAAAGTTCAAGCTAAAAACCGAATTCGAACAAATTTTAATTAGAAACTAAAACTTAATAAACTAATTACATAAAATAATAGAATATACTAAATAAATAATAATTAATAGTAATAATAATACAATAAAATGCATTAAATGAAAACTGAATCCTCTGAAAAACAAAGCTATTAAAATGATGGAGGGAAAAAGAAGGAGAACAAAACAAATTGAAAGATCACGAAACAACAGAACATCTAAAAAATTAGACATAATTGAAAATAAGAAACCAAAAACGTAAGCAAATTTAATAATATGACAGACCAGAAAATTGTTGGCAGTCAACCACGAAAAACAGAAACAATAAACCCAAAAAAATGCCCAAGAAATTCCTGTTGGTTCATATACTGTTTTTAACTACTGTTTCTCACTCTGTTGCTCACTATGTTGCTCACACTGTTGCTGTCACTTTCAGTGGTCGTTTTTTGATTTCTTTTCCTAGTTTTTTAGCTGTTTCTTTTCCATACTACATTTTAGCAAATGCATTAAAAACAAGTGCTGCATGCGGAGTGCATGAGCGGAAACGGAAACCGCTTATCAAGCCTGTGGCTATGTGGGTGTTGTTGTTGTTGTTGTTCCTGTTGCTGTTTTGTTGTTGTTGTTAGTGTAGCAGAGTCACTTTAGTGTGGTGAAATGTAACAGAAGCATGCATTTAAGACAGATCAATAACAAAAACAACAACAGCAATTACAGCAACGGCATTAATAAAAACAACAACATGAAGAACATTAACAGAAATAATAACAACAACGACCGTACCAACAATAACAATCAGTATAACAACAAAAGGCACAAAATATTCGTCCAGAAATCTACAAAGACCACAAAGAACAATATTTCAAGAAATATTTAGGCTTTTTTGGTATTATTACACTAAATAAAGGTTTATAATTATTATTAATATGATTCTTACGTTTATTATAATGTCACTCCCAGAGATGTTTTTCTTTTAACTCTTAACAATGATGATCTAACAACCACCATGAAAATAACAACACATGGTTTGAGCGCATTTCGATTTTAGTTATAATTCTGAACTGTGTTACGCTGGGGATGTACCAACCCTGTGTGGACGATGCTTGCGAAACGAACCGCTGTAAAATACTGCAGGTGAGTGAGAGAAACAACAACAACAAACAGAGTATGCATTAATCCCAAAGTAACAACAATAGATGCAATTAAGAGAACAGATTTACTTAGAACTTACTTTTAACTCTAGAAATAAGATTTCCGAATAATGGATTTATTTTACCTACATTCGTGCTTAACTGAACATAAGAGAACATGTTATCCTTGTATCCTTCATTCTTAATAACCCTTTGAAAATCATAGGGAAGGGTTACATAGTCATGATAGTTTTATAGAAAGTGTGATGTCTGTAAAGAGAATTGGGAAGCTTTAGAAGCATATCAAGTTTTATTAGACCCAAGAATAGTGTTTAACTGAGTTAAATTAGAGCGAAATTTGAATTATTTCGAGCTTCGCATGCTTTTAATCATATGATTTGGGATAAAATTTGGGCAAAGTCGAACTTCTAGTTAAGTAATCATTAAGTGTCGTAACTGGAAGCATTCCTTAACAAAAGCTTCCTTAATAAAAGCTTTCCTAGCAGAAATCGAACACTTTTGAGACATTTAATTCGAGTGCCAAACGTAAAGATTAGAAAACCTTCCAATTAAAGGCCAATTAAACGATTTGTTGATAAGAAAACAAATTTTAACAAGTGATTTACACGTATTCAACATAACAACATACAAATCAACTCCACATGGAACTCAAACTCACATACAAATTCACAAATTCATATACAAATTCACAAACACTCTCACTCACTCACTGATGAGGTAGAAATCAACTGCAGTTGAAAAGTGTGAAGTGGAGCTCATCAAATGACTGTCGATATTTGTAGTGAATGAGTGAGTGGTGCCAACGACAAGTTTCTGTTGCTTTAACACAGCGACAACCTGATACTCCAGCGCATTAACATGGTGACGAGTACAAATAAGTCAGAAAAAGGATCACACACACAGACACACACAAACAGACACACTGTTAACACAAGTGAACTGAGTTCAAGTGGAAACGCTTTTGTGAGCGCCTTCTAAAGGCAGGTGAACGAAACCCAGTTTAGCTCCAGTATGTCCATGTACTCAAAAACACATAAGTACGGTTACAAACATGTATGTATGTGTGGCTACGTATTTATGTGTGTATGTTCAACTAATGAGTATTAACGCAGAGGAGTCACGAACGAGTAGGTGTACGTCGAGGTACTCAACTGTTACTTTAACTGTACGGATACTCGTACGCATAACTTTAGTAATCATCTCAATACACACGCATCGTACATTGTCCCGTTCCTTCGGTTACACTTTGGTTACCCACAAATTGTCCCTTTTAAATCTAAACTCATTTAAAATGCCCAGCTACGTGTACGTCCACGTTTTTATCCATGTAAATAGCAGTGAACTCCGACAATTACTCTGTGTCTTTATAAGCACTCAGAGTACTCTATTTTTTAGAGATTTACGCAGCTTTAGTGACTTTGCGTTTAGCTTAAGCGAAGCAGCAGCTTTTGAGTGGGAGTCCTCATCGTTAAATTGCAATTAAATGATGACAAAGTGCTGCTCCTGTTTCTGGTGCTGTTGTGGTTGATGATGTTGCTGCCACTACGACTGAATGTCATTATAGTTGCTCCTTGTTGTTGCTGGGGCAGGGACAACTTCTAAATAATCTGCTTCATTGTGCTTCCTTGTGCTTCACTTGATATCCAGCATGATTTATCTTCTCATCTGGAGCGTATTAAGCAGCCGCCACTCGGCAGCCAACGAAGCAGGGCAAAACAAAATCTGTAGCGAGACTTCATCCGGAGGTTTCAGGAAAGACTGCACGAATTCAATTTTGTTAAAATTTATATTATCTTTATGATGCACGCTGGGTAAATGATGTAAGCACTCAACTCCTTGTGCGAAAATATTTCGATGAAGGATATGATTATAGATACACCAACCGTGTACCAAATTAAATAAATTGAGCATTTAAATCTATTAAATCTTTAAAATCGTCTCATCTTTCGGTTTCAAAGAGAGATCGTGACGAAATTTTATTAACTCTAAGTATTGGAGTTAAAGAATCTAAAAACTAAATAAATTGAAGTCTTAAAAAAGATAAGCTTTATTAAACTGATAAATATAGAGTAGGTTTTCGTTAAAATACTGAATCAGCACCTTTTAATCCTTTGTGCAAATTATTTCCCTGCTGTTAAGTTTACTCTACTTTGACAAAATATATTTTATCCTAGTGAGCAGTAATCAACCACAGTCTTATTTCATTAGAAAACCACTTCTATTAGCTTCCGAACGATACCAAAATCTTTAGTTTGTTGCAAGTGCAACCAATTAAATTTTATGTTTATTTGTAGCTCAATTAATGTTGCTCATACGACACGTTGTACGAGCGAACAGAGCACAATCGTTGGATAGTCAGTGTTATTCAAATAAATTTTACTAAAAGTGTTTTCGATAGATAACAGGAAATGATTGTGAGATAGGAGAGAGAAAGAGAGAGAGTGAACGGGGACGATTACTTTCTCATTTGTTGTACTTTTGCAGTTGATTAATTAAGATGTGTCACGTTCTAAAACATTTAGACGATCACCCATGCCGACAGACATAAATCTATGTACACATACATACATATAAGCACATATATTGTACGTATATATACTCTATAGATATATAAACTCTATTGTCATCTCTTAAACTGGAATTACGTGCTTTTATAAGTGTACGATAAAGAGGAAGAGAGAGAGAGATAAAGAGAGACAAGGAGAGAGAAGGGAAGAGAGTGAGAATGTGCTTGTTTGTATTTTCAGTTGTTTACATTTCTGTGACCTTTTAGTTTTTCGTAGTCGTTCGTTGAAAAGTTGTTCATGTGGATATTTAAGTTAAACTAAACTACAGTATTTTAGACCTTGAAACTTGATGAAATTTGTTATTCAAACAGCATCTAAATTTAGATGCTTTATCCTGCCATGAGACTTGTACTTCCAGCAGCATGAATTTTGATTAATAGCTTTTTAAAGGTTCTACAACTAATTGTTATGCAAAGGATTCAAACTATGTTATTGTTCCTGTTGTTTTTGCCTGTTTTGCTATTCGAGAGATAATTTATTTTCGATTAGTCGAACAAAAGGTCTACTTTTTTACTTACTTACTCAAAATGCTTTTTTTGAGCTTCCTTTTCAACTCAAGAAATCGTTTTTTCTTTTATTTTTCTCTTTTTTTTTATAGATATTCGATGACATCATCTTCGCCTTCTTCGCCCTGGAGATGAGCATTAAAATGGTTGCGATGGGAATCTATGGCAAGAATACCTACCTGGCGGATTCCTGGAATCGCCTGGATTTCTTTATAGTGCTGGCGGGTCTGCTCGAGTATGTGATGCATGTGAAGAATCTGAACCTGACAGCCATACGAACAATACGCGTGCTGCGGCCGTTGAGAGCAATCAATCGCATTCCAAGTGAGTAGAAGAGTGGCAGGAAGGTGGCAAGGGAAGGAGGAGAAGGAGAGAGGAGGAGAGGAGACAAACTGACACTGAGTTGGGAAAAACTAACTCCACAACCCAACCCAACCCAACTCAGCCAGTTTTTGCGTTGGAGACACGTACTCGTTCTAAAAATACATCAAGATTAAAATATTTCATAGTTTTTTTAGATTTCCTATTCTCCCGCCACTTTGTGGAACTAGTTAATCATTTACATGTTCTCCCTCCCGCTCTCTTTCTTTGCATTATTAATCGTTTCCTTCATCTGTCTCAAAGGCATGCGTATCCTTGTCATGTTGCTGCTGGATACGTTGCCGATGTTGGGCAACGTTTTGTTGCTCTGTTTCTTTGTCTTCTTCATCTTCGGCATCATCGGCGTGCAACTCTGGGAGGGCATCCTGCGGCAACGCTGCGTCCTGGAGCTACCATCACAAGTCCTGGCGCCAAAGTGAGTAGCAAGCTTTTGAAAGAGGTTTGTTTTTAATTTAGAAAACTAACGATGTGGTTTTTATTCATTTTCTGGTTTCTTTTTTTAATAAAATTTTTTTCTTTTAATGAGATATTGTTTTTAAAATAATAAAATGATGACAATTTATTCAAAAGTCCTAAAAATTTAAGTATTATTAAAATTTCTAATTTCTAATAACAAAAAATTATCAACAAATTTGTACGTTTTAAAAAGCAATGAGTTCAAATAAAGGACAGTAAAAATAGTACAAAAAGTTGGTGTAAAAAGATATAACAAACTGTCAAAAAGTAGAATACAGTTATTAAAGAGGTAGTGTAATAAATTTAATCTTTAATTTAATTTAACACAGTTTTTAGCTTTAAAAGTACACTCGTCTTAATAGTGATTTATAGTTATTAAATTTAATTCGTAGTCTAGTTTTATTATTAGCCTCAGCGAAAAACTTTATTGTTAACATAAAAGAGTAGTTGATCAGTTGAAAATAATACAAAAAGTACAATCAAAGTACAGAAAACAAAACCGTAGTAAATTCGAAGATTTCCTCGCTTTGGAAGTACTTCTTAACATAAAAACTCTTAACAGTCATAAAAAATACTTAAAAAAATAATAATTAACAGTGATTATAAAATATCTATATAAAAAATAGAATAGTATCGTGTGGGCCATCGGCTGGTTTCTTTTGGAATTATTTAAATCATGGGAATTATTTGAGTTAATTAATTCAAAAAGAAACCAGCCGATGGCCCACACTATACTGTTGTCTATTATTTATATTAAACCTTTAGATTTAAGTTCACTTTTTAGTTTAGACAAATATGAAGTAGTTAAGGAGTTCCCAAACATTTTGATTTTCTTCCCAATTAACAAAAATAAGTGAAGAATGTTAAATTATAAATAAGTATTGAAGAAGGTCGCATTTTTACCAAAAGAACAGGAAAGTCCTTAAAATTATGTGGAAAAAGGAAGCAAAAGATACAACAACAACATGAAATTGCTAACCAACGGAAACTTATAAAAATAAAAACACAAGCCACGCCTTTCATATGAGTTGAAGAAAATAAAAATAAAAGTTAAAATAAGCTTTGAAAGTCATCATTGAATGACAACTGAAAACAAGCAACGAAGCCAACGATGTCAGAATAGAAAGCAAACCAAAAACAAGCAAATGCATAAAAACGAATTAGACAGCCAAGAAGAATAAAAAAAACTCAAAGCGAAAATAACAACAAAACACACACGCAAAATGTTGCCACTAATTTGCATTTTAAATGCTGCACCAACGTCAGAGACAACGACAACGAATGCTCGTTTTTAAAGCGATTGACGACCCTCTCTCCGTCTCTTTTTTGCTTTTTGTTTTTATTAATCATTCCCTACAGTACCCATGGTGCAGAGTGGAACAGTGTCTGAATAAGTGTCGCCGGCGTTGGTCAGTTGGTGTCGCTGCTTCTTCTACTCTGATGCGGTCGCTTCTCTTATTTTTGCAGTAGCTGAACTGCTGCAGCAGCTGCTGTTGATGTTCTGTGGCAGTTTAATCAATTCAGAACACGGATCAAAGTCAGGGCAACGAAGCAACCAGTCAGTGAGTCTGTCAGTTAGTCAGTCACTCAGTCAGTCTGTCAGTGTTGGCAACCGGATTTGCTGAGCAGTCCTCTATTTTGATTGCTTGCGTTTGTTGCAGTCTGACTTGATGACTGCCATGCGACAGCAAAGCATTAATTTTAACAGAGACATGATAATTTCTAGTTTATGCAAAAATAAACAAGAATAAAATTAAAGAAAAATCCACACAATGTCACATAAAGAATTTTAAATTTAAATTTAAATTAAATGTATTTGAAATCAGTTTTTGAAGTAAGTTTTAAGTAGCTTAATAGAAGAATTGTTAGCAACAGAATTTCAGAGAAATAACTTATTGAAACACTAGGTTTTTATGTAAACTTTAACCTCAAAGCCACATCACATTCTTGAAACATATTCCATTAGATGTCCTTTGAATACTTCCTTCAAACACCACCAAAATAAAACACTAGTATCTCTAAATAAACACCCGCTGTAAATAAATTCGCTTCTTTTTCTGGAAACTATTTATTTAAATTCTAATAAATATTGCTTAAAAGAAATTATTTGCGTTTGAAAAAAATATTACCTGAAAGAAACTGCAAAAAACCATCCTTTCTGTAAATAAAACCTGTCTTTGTGAGTATTCAACCGTCGACAACAACTGTTTATCCGCTGTCTATATAATGAACACATGTACATAGAATTACTCAGTAAATATACAGTATTTTTTATATATGCACATGTTACTAACATGTACTCTAATAACATCTACTAACACATGTCACTCTTGATTAACTCACGCCAACAACAAAGCAACACTTTTTTATAAAGTATTACATGTTATACTCAGCATAGAAACACAACAGTATTTGTGTGTATTGTGCGTGTGTGTTCTGTGTGTGTGTGTGTGTTTATGTATACCTCTGAATTTTTTTATATTCTCACTTCGCTTGAAGTCCACGAACACTTTAAGTCAGAAACAAACTCAACACAGCAACAAATAATTGAGTTGAAAACAACACTGTTTATATTTTTGATACTATAATAAATACGATACAAAAACAACTCTCAACTCTACAAATATACAAGAATATACAATATAAATAAACACTATTGAAATAATATTTAACATATTTTAAAATATACCAGAAAATATTAATCATTCTTATTTTATTATTAATTTTCATGTGAATTCTTTAAAAACTAAACTTTATTTATTTTTTGTGAACATGTATATACACGTATACATATATCTCTATATACACATAAACAATGTACATATTGTATATATTTAGCAATACAACAACACAGAATTAGATCAAAAATTATGCGGGCCTTTTTGTTTGCAGGGGGCTACCTGATGAGTACAGAGTTCGAGTCCGAGTTAACTCGTAAGATAACTTTAATTAATTTGCTCTTCCTTTATTTTTAGACCTCTCACACTGTCTCACTCTCTCTCTCTCTGTCTCTCTGTCTCTCTCTTGATATGTCTTCATATACCCTTATATATAAGAACGAAAATGAAATCTTACATTAGATTAGGCTCTAGAAAACTAACCGCTTTCAATATTCGTACTAACACAATCACTATTCTTTGAGAACGCGTATGTTTCTTGGCTTAAATATAAACTAGACCCTTAGGTACAACTGCCACGCCTTACTAATACACCACCAGCAGCTAACAACCCGAGCACAACTCCAAACATACGTTGCTACAATTGCAACATGCCTTTTCTCTTTCTCTCATCTTTCTGAACTCTGTTTCTCCCACTCTTCTGTCCTTTACTCCTATTCCCTCCTATTCTCCTCTCACTCTCGCCTTCACTCTCTCTGTCTATTGTACAAACACCTAAAAGTAGTCTATGTTTTGTGTACAACGTAGAGACTATTCAATTAACTCAAAATACGCTCGCTTTACAACACTATCAATAAATACAATAGTAATCAGTGTATGTTGTCACTTCTCCTAGCTCTAGCTTAGCATTGATGTTGCTTTATTGAATTTAAATATAAGAAGACTGCTTTTTTAAGACTTTCTGTATTTTATTTATTATTCCAACTCTTTTTCAAGTTTTACTTTGCACAACATTAAATTGTTCACAATAGAAACACAATAATGGTTAAGCACAATAACAATTATAGCCACAACAACAATAGCAACAAACGAAAATATACTCTTACTATTTATAATATTATTATATTGAATATACTCCTATACAGATACATGTACATTTAAAAACAACATTAATTCATTGACAAAAATATACCCTTTTTTAACCATTACTATTACTATCAATGCTATTATTATCATTACTATTATTGTTATTATAATTGTTGCTATTATGATTATTATTATTATGATTATGACTATCAGCATTATTATTATTATGATTATTATTAAGGTACTGAATATTTAGTATAGCATCTACAATAACAGAACACCAACGACAACTATAAAACGATAATAATTTATTAATTGAGTGAGATTTATTAATGAGTCCAGAGGTCACATGCAGGTCACGTTTATTACTGAAGAAACACTTCCACGCAAAGCATTTGTACAGATTCCATTCCACCCGCATAAAAAATACGAAACAAAAATAGTTTTATGGCCAATAAAAGATCTATCTTGGTCATTTATCTATTTTATTGACTTAATTTATCTTCCAATAAAAAGATAAAAATCTTACTCAAAGTCTTCTTCTTGAGTAATTCTTTTGCATTCTAGATTTGAATAACGTTTGTGTATGAGTATTAGTTGAGGTCCATCATGAAGTGCCCTGGAAACAAGCGTTCACCTTTAAGTTCCGCTTTAATTTTAAACTCTCTTTTAGTTTAAAGCTGAATAAAAGGGAATTCTTTAAAGAAAGTTACAGTATAGCACAATTAAAACAATAGTAGCAATTACAGTACAACAATTACAGTTACAATACAACAACAAGAACATTAGGGACAATAACAAATACAACAACAAGAAGAAGAACACATACAACAAGAAAAGGAACAAAAATACATACAACAACAAGAACAAATACCAGAACATTATTATTTCCATTCCCATAGCAATCATTTTAAAAAATACAGATGATTCTCCATAATAAATAATTAATAATTCAAAAAATAATGAATAAATATTAAACAAAATCAGGCATATATCAGTGTTTGAGATAAGCATAATCTCGAGCTTTGATGTGATCTGGATTTTAAAACGAGGCTAGTTTTTCCTTGTGATTGAGGTTTTTAGTGATTGATTAAAATCACAGCAAAATCCAGCAAAATTTTTATGATGCCTAAACAATCATTATTTTGCTTTTTTTAAAAATATTTCATTATTTACTCGAATTTATAATATTATATTTACTTCCATTTTTAAAAATATGTGTTCCAGGAAGTGAGGGTTTCTTTAAGGAACGATTGTCCACGAATTGCTTTTATAAGCTATGATTTTTACTATAATTGTATTTAAAATGTTCTAAGATAAGGTTATCTAGGAAATGGTTTTCGAAATGATTTTCTAGAAGTGATAATTTTAAATATTGTAAAAATTCAAATGATATTTTGGTTTTTGGTTTGGATTTATTTTTGAAGTTATAATTTTCAAGGCTTCTCTTATGATCTTTTATCCTTTCCTTTGGAATCTAGGCTTTATTTAGGATTTTGCTGTTCGCACTTTCTTTTAATAAAATCGTATCGTACTTTTTTCTTCAGTGTTCGGTGTCTAGAAATTGAAGATATCCTTATGATTATAACATTATTATTATTTCCCCATGATTGATAATCAAAAACGATAATCAAATCATAAACAATAATCGCATCATATCCTTATGATCCCTAATCATATTCAATCATATCTTTATGATTAGATTATCTTTTAGTTTATCTTAGTTTAGTTTAGTCTATGTTTTTATCAAATCGAATTTCGTAACTTTTAAATTCGTAATGTATTGCTATCAACTACTCCATGTTATTATTTTCCATGTATATATGTAAGTGTGTGTCTCTGTGTGTGTCTCTTTCTTGTCGTCATAGAGATCAATGTTTTTCTCTCAGTGTTCAATAGAAAACTTTTTCCTTGTAAGAATACAGCGAATTTTAGTATCTCTCTTAAGTCAAAAGAAGGAAATCGTTAAGCTTTATCATCTGAAACTGAATCAGTTAATAAATAAGTCAACGTAACCGGTTAACGATTACCGATTACCATTTACCGAAAATATTGCAAAGATTTCGAACCTCGATGTTAGTAAAGCATCTCGACTTTGCTTTTATTAAAGTATCACTTTAAATACTATTGTTACATTAGAAACTAATTCATTTCGGAGAGAAATAAGAAAATAAAACAACTTTTTCACTTTCACTCTCTTCATCTGAATCTCTCTCTCTCACTAAATTGTGCGCTCTCTTTCAGCTCAGTGCGTGTGTGTGTGCATCGTGCTTTATCAAACTACTAACTTAACATTTCTAATCATTTACTTAATTTATTAAAATAAATAAATATTAAAAACAAATCATATTTTCACACAATTCGTTTTTTCATGAAACTCTCAATTTTATTGAAATTCTAATAAAGAATAATCAATCAAATTAAACAAAGCTAATTTTTGAAAACTGCTCTCTCTTTTTTACAACGATCTCTTTCTCTCTCTCTCTCTGTCTTCCTTTCTCTCTCTCTGTTGGCTCGCCCTCTCTTTTTCCTTCTTCATGTCTTCGTTGGCGTTCTCGGAAACAGCGTCTCTTTCTACTATGAATTCTCCAAGGAACAGGATTATATTTGCTCCAGACCCGAGGACTCCGGGATGCACTTGTGCTCGGATCTGCCGCCCTACCGAGTGGGTCCAATGCTCTGCAACGGTAAGTGCTACACTGAGAAAAAACACAAAGTAAGGAAGGAAATCTTTTCCAAGGAAAACCTGGAGCAAATCGTAGAAGATTACAAAAGAATAAAACGAGAAAAGATCATTTATAATAAGTTTACGTAAACAAAAACGTTATTTTCTCGATAGTTCTCTATCTCTCTCTTCGAAGAGAAGATAAGGCATTCATTTAACTTAATTAAGTTTAAGCAAAAAAAGAACAATCTTCAGGGAACTTTTGTTGTTACTCATTTGAAAACTTTGAATTGCTACTCGAGCACTCATAATTTTCCAACTCCGGAGTCTCGAGTATCCACGGCAGAATAAACAGTTATTTCAAGGATGAAAGAAAGGAATAAAATGACGACTGTACCAAGAAGTAAAAATTTATTAATTTAATAATTCTAAGGAGCAGCAGAACTAATTAAACGATGCTTAGAAAATAATGAAGTATGAAGTACCTTTTTCATGACGTAATTAATCCTTACTTCTTGGCATTCGTTCAAAGCTTTCATTCAACAGAGAAAAAGTCGCAGGAAACTTGAGAAAACTCTGAGAAAATTAATGAGAACTTAATCAGAATTAATGAGAACGTTCATTAATGAGAATTTGAACAAAAAATACAGCTTTTATTCTTTGTTTTATAATCGTAACTTCGTAAAAAAGACGAAGACAAACTATTGCAACTTCATATCGAGATAATTGAGTTCGACTAAAGATTTATCTATTTAAATGCTTTTTCTTACTTATAAACTATTTATTCTTATATATTAAACATTTTCCACCTCAGCTTCCGCTGCAACATTCAGCTACAATCTTCCAACGAATCGGTCCTGCGTCAACTGGAACCAATACTACACGAACTGTACTCAAATGGGGCTGAACCCCTTCCAGGGCACCATTTCATTTGACAACATTGGTCTGGCGTGGGTGGCCATCTTTTTGGTGAGTACACACAATAAACAGTAGAATACACCAACGAGCTCCACTCCAAAGCACTCAAAATACACACCAACGAAATGCTCTGTCCCTCCCACTTCTCCCTGCATCCGCTAATCAGCTATTTACAGAAATTCGTGTTTATTTCGTGACGTAAACGTGTACGTTCTCACTGTTTTTTTATGCATATGGTAAATATGGTACTTAGCATTATCATTTCGTATCGCATTGTTTTTGTGAATGACGAAAAAACATGTGCTAATCATCATATGGACCCTGGACCCTCGACCGCTCGAGCTGCGTCATCGTTAACCCCAGATACGCCTACTCCAGGGTATCGTATATTCGCTCCAAAAACAACAACGCATGCTTTCGCATGTTTAACTTTTATTTGTTCGTATTTTCGGTAAAACAGTTTAAGCTGTCATTTTATATGATTTGAATACGATAGAACTCTGAACTCAACTCATTTGAATACGGAAAAACCGCACGTAGACACACACACGTACACGTATTCAGAATGCGTATAGACACACGTACAGACCACAGCAACATGTGTTCGCTTTTGTGCTGGCTGGCAGGGTTGCCAACAACGCTCAACAACGCGTCGTCGTCTGCCAAACGCATTAAATGTTAATTTTGTGTAATGCGAGTCGGCTGCGCCAAAAATAAATAAACCCTTCAATTAGCACCCGGAGACCCGCGTCGGCTGTTCTGTTTTAGACCTGCAAACAGCCCTTTCGGGCTCACACTCCACACCACAGCGTTTCGGGCGCTTATTTGGAAGCCTCGCGATTCTGATGGTTCGACAAATAAAAGAGCCACAACACTCCGCTGTCGAGGACGATATGCTGTTGCTCGGTTCGCCCTCTTCAAATGGATATGCTAATTTAATCATATAATATTTCATAATGAATTTCCAAAAGAACGGTTTCATTAGTTGACTTTCAGATCGTGAAAGTTGTTTGAAGTTCTGAAAGTTTTTCTTATGTTTTTCATTCTTACTTTAATGCTTTGATTTTGTTCTGTTAACTAAAGTCAACCCAGTCAACATTACAGCATAGAAAATATATTCCTTTATATATGATTATTTAATGCTTGAATACGTAAAGAGGAACTTCATTCGAGGCAAGCTTTGCGGTTGATGTTGTGCTTTAGAAAACACCAAAAAGTATGCAACGAAAATTTGTTTCTAATTTATTACTTTTTTGGGCTAAAAAAATATCTGGCAAACTTTTCCAATTTCGAACAAATGTTACAACAAAAACGAAAACAATAACACAAGCACATATACACAGATACGTACACAGCCATAGAAACATACACATACACACACAGATGTTTATATGTATGTATGTGTGTATAGCCGCATCAACTCTCAGGGACACTTAACGAAACGCAGATCCACCTGCGTTATTTTACGTGCTTCTTTTCTGCTACTTTTTGTGCTTTGCTGTTTGTTTCTGTTTTTTTTACGCGTTGTTTTTCGTTTCTACTAACAAATTCCTAGTTATTTACAAATTAATGAATTGTGCGGTTGTGTTTGTTGACCGAGCATGCTTTTGTTTTTGTTTACATTAGTGTTGTTATTGTGCTTGTATACGTATATTTTTGGTAAACAAAGCTTTACCTTTATTTCAACACAAAATAATGAAAATAAAAGAAGAAGATATTCAGTGTTATTATGCGGAAACATGGAGTTGTTTTCGCTACCAAAAAAGGGATACTTTAACAAGGAAAAACTGCACAACAATAAGCGAAAAGAATAATGAAAGAATGAGAGCATTTAATGAATGAATAAAGTTAATGAATAGAAAGAGAACAAATATAAGTTTAATAAAATTAATTCCTACAGAAGACATTATATTGTATAACAGTTCTTATTTATATAAGATTTTAAATACTTTTTCCTTAAGAACGCTTTTGATTATGAAAGAGAATTATACTTTATACTTTATTATTATTGAATACTTTTTTCATACTTTCGTTCCTTACCTCTCATGCTCGATTGGAGTACTTCCCAGACAGAGTTGCCTGAAGATCCTTTCAAAATAGTAGCTCAACCTCCGCAACGAGGGTATCAGTAGATAATATTTATTTAGTATCCTTTCTTTTAAACCTCTAAACTTCAATCGATTTTGCTACCAAATAACTGCCAAATCAAGTAGCTTCTTAAGCCTCTTATAAATGTTTACCCATTTTAACTACAAAATTCGAGCACAATAAAATCAAAAGCAAGAACAAAAACGACAAGAAAAACTTTCCTCCAACCAACCATCATCACCACAAACCATCTAAAGTTAAAAAGAACAATTTTCATCCTTAGAGAAGAGTTGTTGGAAATTTTAATGATTTAAGTTCTGTGTTCTTCTTCTGGTTTCTTTAACGGTAACTCGGTAAAACTTTTGTTCCTGTCGGCGAAAGTTTTCCTTGAGCTCAACTTCTTTTGGCCCGAAAATGCGTGTGTGTGTGTTAAATTTAATGAATGTTGCGATTATCATGCGTGTCAAATTGCGTGATTTTCCTTAAATGCATTCTAATTTGAATGACTTGCAAATCGTGTTTATGTATATAAAAAAATCTTGAATTCAAAATCTTGTTAAATTCTTTAAATAAAATCCCAGAGCACATGAGAAAGTTTAAAGAGCTGCTGATATGCATTTAATTTGCACTTTAAAAGGTTTTTTTTGCACTTTAAAAGCTTTTAGGAGACTCCCTTTTATAAGTATTTCTTTTACAAGTCCTTTAAATAGCGTTTAAAAGTTGTTGATTGTATTGCATTCATTATGAGGTTCGATCAGAAGAGTGCTTCGATAACGTGTGTCTTGTGAAGACACAAACAAATCGATTTTATGCAAATTCTCTCAATTTAAAGACAATTTAATGCCCTCGCATTTCATATTTCAGGTCATCTCGCTCGAAGGTTGGACGGACATCATGTACTACGTTCAGGATGCGCACAGTTTCTGGGACTGGATCTACTTCGTGCTGCTCATAGTGGTGAGTAAAGCTTCTACATTTTCTCTGTGAGACAATTTATGCGGAGACTGCAGTCTTTGTGTCTGTCTGTTGAATGACAAAGATACAGAGTCTATAATATACAATATATACTCGTACATATGCATGATATTGTATTTAAGAGTATTCCTGGTACTCTTTACTCGTTATTCCTTTAAAATAGAATTCGTGGTCATGATAAAGTAGAAATATTATAAAATATTCTACAATAAAATAAACATCTTTAAAGCCTCCAGAGACTCTCGTATGGATTGGGAGATCCTCAGCTGTGTTTTGCTCATTTCCCGCTTCCATTAAAAAGTGTATTAAATTTATTAGCAAACAAGTTTTTCCACTCCACTTGAAAACAAAGTATTCCGAACTTTTGCTGCCCCTTCGCTCTTCGCCCTCCCTCTCTCCTTTGTCAGTGTTTGCTCTCCCCTTTTAAAAGTCTGAAAATGGGTTTTACATTTCTTTTTTATCCGCTGAATCATTACTAAAATAGTAACAACAACAACAACACCAAGAGCACCATCAACAACAACAACAACTACGAATAAACAGAAAACAAAACAATCAAAATACCGGGGCGGATACACAAACAAATCAGCAACAAAAACAACAACTGCCAGGAAGGGTTAATTTGTCTGCAATCGTTCACTGTAGCTTTCATAACATTTCCAATATTTCATTCGCCTTAAAGTATGCTTCAGAAAATTAATTCTTCCCCTTTCTGCGAAAACTTTATTGTTTCCCTTACAATCGCCAGACATCAGACGGCTTGTTATTCGGTTGACTGTAAAACATTCTAATATACTTAATTTGGGTCTCTATTTCGGTATGTCTGGCGCCTAAATTTATACAACTGTGATTTCTTTTCAACACAACGAAGCGAAGTCTTCAGCGAATATCGAACGAACCAATTTTGTTGCATACTTTTAGGCGTCATTCCCCCAGCAGCTTTAAAATCATTCCCCCAGCAGCTTTAAAATCGGAAATTAAATCGGCTTTTAGTTGTATTTATTCACAAATTGATTGCCTCGTATTTACGTGATACACCTTGAAATACACACACACACATGCACACACACATACAGCAATATCAACTCATACATATGCAATATCGACGCATGAGCTATAAATGCCTATAAGAAGCTTTAAAAAAAAGAAGGTAGCCCATCCACAGTCAAAAGTAAAGCCCACGAAAGCCGCTTAAAATTCAATTTAAAAAATAGAATTTTGAAGAGCAGATGATTGGGTAGAAACACACACAAACACAAATAGGCACGCCTTCCAATAGCGAAACAGCGATTTTGATCTTTTGATGGCTCCAATTTATACCTTCACTTGTTTTTCGTCTCGAGTTTCAAAGCTTTTCAAGGGCAGCCTCAAGCTTTAAAAAGTACAAAACAGCCCACAGCAGCAGGTATTCAATTAGGCCGCCAGGTGGCGCTGTGGCCATCCGGTTGATTTCGCTCCTTGTAATATTAGCGGCGAACATCATCCGTTGCCAGCGACGACAGCGATAAATAAATTCGTCACTGAAGAAGAGGAGACAATGCTAAAAGTAGCAAGAGAAGGAAAAAGTTTTTTAATGTGTTCACTCTCGAACTTTTACTTACTCCCGAATCCGAGGGCATGGCTTCATCTTCACAGCGACTCTCAACCATTTTCCGCATTTTAGAAAAGTAAAAATCAAAAGATTCCTGAAAACTTTCGTAGTTACGTAGTTGTTGCAATGAATCACTAGAAGAAGAAGAGAAGTCCTTAATTTTGTTGTTTTATTTGAAGCTCTTCCGCTCTTTCTCTTAGTACAAATTTTCAATTGTTGTTTTTTTATATTCGTGCAAATTGTCATCAATATTTTCAAGCACAAAGTTTGAGCAGCACGAGCTTCAAGGCCTTGGTACCGAATAAAGTGAGATCCTTTTAGAGCTCAGCGAAACTCAGCAGATTGAATGACGAATTTCGTTAGTTGAGTTACTCGAGTTTTCTCTGGTACAATACTGTTACGTAATGGCTTAAGTTGTGAACCCAACAGAGTGCATTTCGGTGCAGCGATTATGTCGCTGGCAAGAGCTTAAAAAGTTTTACTTCGCCTCGAATGTTCAAATATCGTATATAAATTGAATCAAAGTGATTTATCAAGTTGACGCTTCTTTTATTGTATTTTTTGCATAAATTAATCAAAAGTGTTCCCCACTTTGTGAACTTTACATTCGAATCTTTAACTCAAAATTCTTCGCTTTTGAAAAATAAATTCTAAAGATAAAGAATTATTATAGGACAGTCCAATTCAGTCATCAGTGCATTTAACAGTGCAGTCCAGTCACCGGTCTGTTTTGTAGTCCAGTCCAGTGTATAGTCCACTCAACAGGTAACTGCAATCACTAGTCAAGCCACCAGTCCAGTCAGCATTCAGGACCAGTTCGTTCCAGTCATAGCGTCACTCATCCATCATTGCATCCAGTCCTCCCCTTTCCACTGGAAGTGATTACTTCAAGCCTGCATCAACTATGATTTATTAAAAGCGACACAAAAATCGCCAGACTTTTCTGTATACAATTGTTGATACCTCCGCTTGTTCTTCTTACTCTTCTACTCTCTTTTTACACATCCTCCTTCGGCACCACATCGTCATATCATTTTACGTTAGGTTTCCGAGTGCACTAAGCACGAGTGTGTGTGCACATGTATGTATAGTGTGTGTGTGTACGTGGCTGGATGTGTCTGTATGTTTTCCCAGAGAGCATCATGAGCGTTTACCCTTTGAACTTAAGCGTGTGCATGTAATTCGAATCCACAAAGATGCTTGCCAACCACCCGCAAACATCAGGCAGCATGTGCAACTAATGTGACTAAAAAATGTGACTGAATCCGACGACTAAAGCACCTGATGTGGAAAGTTTTACAAAAAGCAAACACAGCAGAGTTTTCCGAATGATTTACGTATTTCTTGATTGAGGAACAGACACCGTGAGACACACACACACAGACAGAGGGATTTATACATATTTAGTGGTATAGTGATACAAAGAAGAGGTACAGACACACACTTGAGTCTAACTTACTCAGATCTACTCACATGATTCGGCAGTGATTTGAACTGAATATATTTTTTCCAGCATGTTTGATCACCTGCACACTTTCCACTCCGCCTCTGGAATTCAAGTACTTTAGTTTCTGTTACCCTTTC
Source organism: Myopa tessellatipennis (assembly GCA_943737955.2). Lineage (NCBI taxonomy): Eukaryota > Metazoa > Arthropoda > Insecta > Diptera > Conopidae > Myopa > Myopa tessellatipennis. The sequence goes on along the minus strand of OX031314.1, from coordinate 14,117,429 downwards.
AAGATTCACTGCGACGACAGAGTGACAAACGATGTTTCCATGTCCGCAGAAATTTGTTGAAATTTGGAAACAGGAAAAACGAATTAACGTACATGAAACGGAGCTGAGTACGTGTCGACGGGGAGGGACATTGTGGGGGGGGGGGAGGGAGAGAGGGATGGAGAGAGAGGTAGAGGTGTGTGTGGATGAGGAAGTTGCTCGTATTACGTGCACTTCACTTGATTTGCGTCCTCAAGTTTCAATGGATTCATTGCATCTTTAAGGAAACGAAAACAAGCAGAAAAGGGTTTAAATTTGAAATTAAACGAAAACTGAATTTATATTAAAATTAAATACAAATTAAATTAAGAATATAAAAAATAAGATTGGGTATTTAATAAAGTATTATATTAAATAAATGTTCTTCATTTAAAATCAACCTAAATTTAAATGACTGTCCCAAAGTCGTCTGTTTTCTTCTTGTTCTTCTTGTTTTTGTTCTTCCTCCACTAATTCTCTTTCTCTCGTTACAGATCGGTTCGTTTTTCATGATCAATCTGTGTCTCGTCGTTATCGCCACTCAGTTCTCCGAAACGAAGAAGCGCGAAATGGAGCGCATGCGTCAGGAGCGCGCTCGCTACACGTCCACCTCGACGCTGGCCTCGAGCACAAACAACTCGGAGCCGGCGACCTGCTACGCGGAGATCGTCAAGTACATCGCCCACCTCTGGCGGCGCTTCAAGAGACGCACGTTAAAGAAGTACAGATTATATAAGTATGCTCGCTGTAGTTTCGATAATCTTTTCAGTTAATTACTTTGAGTTCAAGAACCCGCCGCCCACCGAACCCCGCCCCGCCCTGCCCATGCATAGCTACCTGTTGTCGCAACGATTCTATGAAACCCAACCCAAGAAAAGCCGTTCATTTAACCCACTAACTGAACTTAATAACTCCATACATTATATAGTGATAACCCAAGAGAAAAACAGTCGCTTCGTTAATCCTTTTGTAATTGAAACCTAATCAAATTGTAATGAATACTAACCTTAGAATAAAATTGAACCTAATCTTCAGTTAGTATTAGTGTACATACAATATATAAATATATTTTCATCATTCGACTAACGTTTTCAAGGAACCGTTTCATTTGAAGCCCCTCAATTAATTATTTCAAGCCCAAGAGTATGCAGCATTTTGGTATTTTGAGCCATTTTAATCTAATCCAATCACTAATCATCTTTGCTTTAATAAACTGCTTTGCAATTGATGGCCCTCCCTCCCCTTACTCGACCACAAAAACAAGCACAGACCCACACCTTCACACCAGGCACAGCAAGCTTCACCAATCAGCCACAAAGTACGCCGCAAAGTATGCTTCACTTTGTCCAAATCTTGCCTACACACACAAGTGGCCAAGATGCGAACACGAACACAACCAATAAAGCAACAACACGGCGTCTTAAACCGTGTGCCGCCTTGAAGTATGCTATGTTTTTTCCTCGTTTATTTGTTGCCAGCAAATTCTTGAGTTTTCAACGATTGAGTTTTGTTGGTTTTCCTCTGTTTTGTTTGATTTTGCATGCTGTTGCTGTACTTTTAAGAGCCGTCATTAGAATTTAAGTACGTTCAGCAGATTATGTTTAGTGAATTGCTTTGTGTTAGAAGCAGAAAAAGAAACAAAAATCAAAAGAAATGAAAAATAAAATCGATGTCGATAGAAAGCAGCTGGAAAGAATGCTTGAAAGTCAGGCTAAAGAAGCGTTTAAAAGCAACAACAATTTATACATTCGTGTTTCATTATTAATCGACTTTTCTATTAACTAATATGAATTCATCAGCTAAACTTACGTCAAAAATGCACTGCATTTAGAGAATTTCTTCAGTGGTACAGCTCTTTAAGCGTTCTCTCCTGCTGCTGAAATCAATTGATAGCTTAGTCGCGCAATCAATCATTCAGAAACATAACATGTCTTGCCGTCACCGCCATTTTGTCACAATTCGCCCACAGCAAATTATTCGCCCTGTCAAAATTATGCATCGCAGAAATAATTGAACTTCAATTCGCTCCACCCTGCCACTGCACTTTAATCACTTCATGCATTCCGCCATTCAGCAATAAATTGATGTCGAGCTCGCTGTCAAAGTGCAACGTCAGATTAACAAGCAACTCTTTTTTCTTTCCTTCAATCAAACCCGCCGCAAAACAACTGTCAATCCGACCACGACAATGCCAACAACAACCACTACAACAACAACCATCGGCAACAAGGTACCAACGGCAACAGCGTAAAGAGGGCCTCCTGCCCCATTCGGACAACTTGACTTTTTCACCGTCACGCATCAAGTCGCATCACCCGAAGTGTCCCAAGTACAGAAGCCGGAAGCCGGCCAAACTGCAGGATCAGCTGATCGCGGTGATGGTGCCACTGAATTCCAACAACAATGTCAGCAGCAACAACAATCATCACGCGTATCATGCGACGACAGCAGCGACGCCAACAACAGCAACAACAACTGCCACAACACTGGCCTTAAATGGCGGCAACAACTCCATTGCAGGTGTTGTAAATAATTATGCCCCCAGCCAGCAGCAGCAGCAGCAACAACAACAACAACAACAATTGCCAGTGCCAATGCACAATTCATCATCGGAAAATTCAGAGCAATCGCTAGAAAATGGTGCATCAACACCGACAACTACCAGCGTTGTACGGAACTCGAATTTAAAAAAGACTAACAATCATTTGAAGCCGTGTGGAGAAACGGGTCAACAGCAGCAACAACAACAAAAGACGATATTGCTAAAGATAGCATCGAACATGGACTCGGAACAGTTGATTGTAAGTAAGAAAGAGAAGAAAATCCATTGTCATAAAGAAAAAAATACCAAAGCAAATTAAACACATCTCCAAACGACAAATTAAAGACAAATTAAACAAAACCACAATTTTTATTCACACCAATTAATTGAACAGCGATTAAAACTCTGTAGATATGAAACACTCACTTTTTAGTAAAATTTCGAAATTTCTTTAGTTTCTGAAAATTATAATTTGAATTAAAAAAAACTAAACACTTAAAGAACTGGTATTAAGTACTAAAGGGTTACTTTAATGTTAAACCACAGACTAGTTTATTGTTCAACCGAGTCGCTAACTTGTTAAAATGATGACTCCAACACAGAAAACAATTGATCAGGGAACAAATTCGACTGCAACAAATATTTCTCAAAAATTCCCATAAAACACTGCAGAGACTCACTAAAATTTTTAGAAACTTAACCCTTTTTTCTTCACCTCAACACTGCCAAAAAGAAACTATTTAAGAAAAAGAACAACTAAACAATTAAACTTTCTGCTTTAAAACATTTTGCAAATATTTCTTTGAAATTGTTTGAAATTAAACATTAATTAAATTAATGGAAATTGACATTAAAATACAATTTAATAATTTTTATTGTTGTTGTTGCACGAATTCAGCTGCAGTTGGGAAATTTAGGCAAGGTATATCTCATTACAATCTCATTACAACAGATTTTTGCATTTTTATGATACTCAAAAGCTTTTGTAAATATTTCCCAACCTTTATCAGTACCACAAAAGAACTTTTTTAAGCAATCCCGATGTTCACATAATTTTAAGCCAATTGCAATAATTGTAAGTTAGAACATATTTTGATTGAAATCATGTCATGTAAATAATTCCAGAAGAGTTCTCAGTTCAATCATCCTCATAACCTGCTCCAAGTTCGATACCTTTTTTCATAAAACAAAAAGTAGACAAAAAACTCGAAATATTTCGCCTTTTTAGAACTTTTCGTTAAATTAATCATGTTCTAAAAGCTTTACTAATCTTTTGCTTTTGTGGCACTCTTCATCACACACAGACGCATCCCTGCACTTCCGGGTTCCTGAGTCCACCCAGCGCGGTCAGTCGACGTCCGTCGGTGATGTTCAACGAATACGTCATCCTGCACACGCCGCCCTCGATGCCGGAACCGCCGCAGGACAAAAACGTGTGCTCCTCGGAGAAAATGACGCAGGCTGGTGACGGAAGCATTTGGCAGGTAGTAAAACTGAGCTCTCATCCAATCAGAGAGTCATTTGGTCAGGCTCTTCAATCCATTCTTCTCTCTCGTCGAGCTTTTTTGTCAATTTTTCTCTGCTTGTGTATTTTTAATCTCTTCTTATCTTGATCTCTTATCATCCTATCTCTTCTCTTCTCTTTTCATCTGTCTTCTTATCTCTATTGGTCTCTTCTTATCACTTTTATGTCTTCTATTGTGATCTCTTCTTATGTCTCTCTAATCTTTTCTGATATTTTCTCATCTGTTCTCATTTCTCCTGATCTCTCCCCGTTCTCATTCACATCTCTTCTCTTCCTCCTTTTACCAGGTTAATCTACCGCAAACGCTGAGCGCCGCTGCCAATCCGTACACCGACTGCTCCGAGCTGGGCGTCCATGATGCTATGACGTGTCAGGAGCTTCTCGCTTTCTCTGTAGCCTTCTCCGCTGCCCTACCCACTGGCCAGAGTACGCTTGAATCCTTCTACACTTCGCTAGCACGCTTCGATCCGCATGCAGCAGAGACGATTAAAAATCAGCAAAATCTAGAGAACTCAGCTGCGGCAGCGCTTCAGCAGAACACCACGCGAGGTCACCACTCGAAGAAAGCACACCATCAACAGCAGAACAGGAGCAACAATCATAACGGCGGCAGTGGCAACACTGGCAACATTGATAACACTGCCAACTACATGGAAGATTATTCGTGTTGCTATGATCTCTACCAAAACGCTTTGTCTCCGCTGGACGAAAAGAAACACCGACCACACTCGAAAGTGATTCGAAACGTGATCGCCACTTATCGATGCGTTGCGCACGCCTGTCACGTCGTGCGTCGCTACATCAAGCGCCTGGTGGAGTACAAGTACTTCCAACAGGGCATTCTGCTGGCCATATTGGTCAACACTCTCTCGATGGGCATCGAGTATCATAATCAACCGGAGAAGCTGACCGTCATTGTGGAGGTGAGCAATATCGTGTTCTCCGGCATCTTCGCGGTGGAAATGCTGCTCAAGGTGGTGGCGGAGGGACCCTTTCGGTACATAGCGAACGGCTTCAATGTCTTCGACGGCGTTATTGTGATCTTAAGGTGAGTGAGGTAAAGGGGCTGTATTGGCAATCAATTGATAAGGCAATAATAGATCGAACGAAAGAGCGATCACAGAATGAGTTGAGACTACGAAATTATTTCCCTGGATATAAAAAATGCGGAAACAGAGGGTAGAAGGAGAAGAGAAGAGAGTAAAATATAAGCAGATCCTTGTACGAAGGAGTGATTTCGACAACAAAGGATTCACAGGCTAGAAATAGTCACTTTTGAGCGTGCTTTGGTTAAAATTGGAGATTCTGTAAATACGAGTAGCTTTAAGGCTTTTAAAGAACGTATACAACTTTATCCTTTACCTTCATTTACTTTAGGGGAAAATCTCTTCAATAAATCAATGTGAAAAATGGAAGCTCTTCCGAGATTTCGAGAACTGAAATAGATAGATTTAAAGAAGAGGGAAAGAAAAATCTATTGCAAAGAAAAAAGATTAAATTCTTGAACAGAGATTCAAACCAAGAAAAGAAAAAGGATAATAGAAAGTACAAATATATCTCTGAAAGTAGTGTTTTTTACTTACACAGAGACAGAGAGAGAGAGAGGAGAGAGAGAGAGAGAGAGAGAGAGAGGAGAGAGAGAGAGGAGAGAGAGAGAGAGAGAGAGAAAGACAGACATGAGAGAGAGCCGCACGCATTCAGAATTGCAGTTAAGGCATTTTAAATCCACAAAAAGATCTGTTTCCTCGACACAAAGTCTTCTCCTCCTCCTCTTTCCCCTCTCCTTCCGCTGCTATTCTTCTTATTTTTCTTTTTCTTATGTTTTTTATATGCTCTTCAGCGTCAGCGTCGGTCTCAAAAGAGCCAAACAGAATTTTAAATTGCAGCAGCACAAACAAAATATCCTTCATCTTTTCTTCCCACTCCCCCCCCCCCCTTCCCGTGCCCCACTGTTATTGTGACCCATTTACCATGGTTGGTGTGTGTGTCCGCTTGCAATTTGCTGGTTACTTGTTGCATCCCTGAAACCGACTCTGTTCTCTACTCTGCTAACTACGTGCTGATTGCTTGTCTAACGGGAGGAATTTCGCCACATTGTCGCCATTTCGAGCATTTTTTTTTCTTTGTACTTCTGCCTTCCCGTTTTATTTTATTTGCTTCTCTTTTTTTTGTGAACTTTTGTGTCACTTGTTGGTGGCGTAGTTTGTGGCTGGCGGTCCTCTGGCGGTCGTGTAACATTTTAACATAGAAATAAATCTTGGCCAATCCACTGAAGACGGTTCATTTACCAGCTTTGCAATGTTGCACCGAGTTGTTGTTGTTGTACAGTAAAATATGCAAAGCACGGAAAAGATATCATAGAACCGTGATATTTCCTTGATACCCGGAAGGAGTTGAGAAAAGCGATAAGGCGGGAGAGAAAGAAACGGAAGCAGACAATTTAAATTCATTGGAAAAATATTATAGAATAAGAAGTATATTAGTAGTTGTTTAACTTTAAAGAACTTTTACTTTTACTTTTACTGTTTTTATTCTAGAAGACGAAACCAAAAAATTTATCTCAATTGGTTGACTTTTCTTTAGTCCATGGATTTTCATAGGCACTACAAAGTATGGTTTGACTTGCTTCTATTTTCGTATACTTCACAGTGCTATCGAAATCTGTCAGCAGTTTGTGGGCAACGGGACCGGCGGTGGTGGTTCTGGTCTCTCCGTCTTGCGTACGTTCCGCCTGTTGCGCATCCTGAAGCTCGTGCGTTTCATGCCCAATCTGAGGCGGCAGCTGTTCGTCATGCTGCGTACGATGGACAACGTGGCCGTCTTCTTCTCGCTGCTGGTGCTCTTCATATTTATATTTAGGTAAGTCTATAGTAAAAGTATCTGAAAGCAAGTTTAAAATATTTATAAATACGTAGTGTAAAAATAGAGAGAAAGTTATGATCGTCAGAAGATCGGAATATCTAAGATTGTCTAAGATTGAGTTTAGTTAATAAGTGCAGCTGAAACGGTTGTTTATTTTAAACTGTTAAAAGACAATGAATAGAAACGAGAAGAGATGCAAAGAGTTTAGACTTTTAAAATTTAGTGATTTTAATATTAAGAACTTTAATAAATACATTTAAAGAACTAAACTGAATTAAATACTTCTTAAAAAATCGTTGATTTTAATTTTATGTCTTAATAGATTATTCATTCTACTATACTAAAAGCTTTTTGTTTGTCTCTTTTCGTCTCAAATGAATTTTGGAAGCAAGCGTTTTAATTCTATCCTAAAAAGTCCTAAAAATTAGCAAAAAATGTATAGAGTAACAGACGATTAATTAATGATAAACTAATAATAGTTAAACTCCTTTATTAATTCTTTATTTAGATTAAGATAACTCTAAAGCTTTTCGCTGTAAAGCTTCGATTCCTTAGTGATGATTAGTAGTGTTTTTTTGTTAGTATAAAAAACAGTTGAATTCAGGTAAATGCAGTAACAGTAAATAGTGAATAATTCGAATTAAGGAAAGTGTTTTGATAATTTTTCCCCTCATTTTTAATAAATTTCCTTTAAAACCGATTTATTATTACCAACATTATAGTCCTTTATCTTCAGTCCTTATCTTCAATACTTATCTTCAAGGACTTTTCAAGAACTTCGGCCTGTTTGGCTTTCTTCCTTCTTCTCCTTCTCCCCTCTGTTCCCTGTTACACTCACACTCTTCTTCATAACTGTAATTTGGCTCTACTTATTTCTACTTTAAATATATCCACTCTCTGTCTCTCTCTCTCTCTGTGTATATGTCTAAAATACCACCAAGTTCACTCCATCCGCCACACTTTCCTTTTCCTCTTCATGTGTCTGACTTTTAAGATTTTTTAAGATCTCTATAAGATTTTTTGACGTTTTGTAGTTAATGAGAGAAGAGCTTTTCACTCTTTCATCACGTATTTCTTCACATCTCCAAGTGTATCGCGTAGAATCAAGAACCCTCTCACCACAAACTTCAGTATCACTTCTTCTTCTTCCACTTCTCCTTTCACTTGTTATTCTTCTTGTTATTCTCATTCTTCATTCTTGTAGTTCTTATTCTTCTTGTTACTCTTGTTCTTCTTGATCTTCTTCTTAATACGTTTCACACACTGCGAAATGTTTGAAGTTTTCGTGTTTTATTTGTTTTCGTATTCGTATTTCTTCAGCCGAACAAAAACGAACGAAGCTTTTCGAAGCTGCAGAACAAGAAGAAGTTTTGTTTTTTTTTAAATTCTCGATTTTCGTGTATTCTTCATTTTCGATGATTTATTCAATTAATCAAACATTTTCAGCAGCAGTGCAAAAATCTAGGTACAATAAAGTACACTCTCTTTCTATCAATGTGCGTGTTTGTGTTAGATACTAGACTTAGCCGTACGTGAAGTATATAGTATATACATATGTATATACCAAACACATATATACATATATACATATTGTATATTAATACTATTCTCGATACAGCTTTAATAACTGTGTAGTGAGTTAGTTAAATATTTTAATTGTGGCCTCAAGTAGTTAAAGTATTCATAAGGTATTCACTTACGACTTTAATTCACTCGTACTTTAAGATTTAATTAAGTAAATTTAAATATATAGTATATACATATGCATATCATATTTCAATATAAATATTATAACATTTATAACGAATATTATAATTATATTTCAATATAAATCTAATACTAATCTAAATGTTATATTAAAAATCCCCTGAAAAAAACAAAAAAAAGAAAGGATATAACAAAATACTTAAATAAAACTTAAGAAGCTTTAATTAATTTACCGCTTTTAAAGCAATTTTCTTTAAATCAAGTTTTATAAATTTCTTAATGCAATCTTTTAAATAATAAACTTGTTCTATTCTATTCGCCTTTGCTGTTGCTATCCTAATCTTTAAGTATTTCCTTAAATTATCACTGTCTCGCTGTCTGCTTTCTTATCATGACAACTGTTACTTAATCATTTAGCCACTAAGTCACTGGATTCACTGAGTCCTTGGATTCATTTAGTCTTGGATTCATTTAGTCATGGATTCATTTAGTCACTAGATTCATTGAGCAGTTATTCGTGAATCATTCGACGAACGAAGACTCATCATTCCATACATGATTTACTCTCTCGAACTCTCGTTTTTCATAACGTCTTCATTCATATCGTGTTTCCCTTGGTTCTTAATTCTCTGAATTCATCGTTCATCAATTCATCAGTTCTTGTGTGGTCTTCATTGCTAATCAGATTCTTTTTTCAGCTTCTTGGACCTCTCACGAACTTCCACGTTGGTCTTCTTTTTCTACTCTTTCTTACTCTCTTCCTCTATTAATTGCTTTTATTCTTTCTTTATCTCTTTTTCTCTTTTCTCTACCTTTCTCTCTCTCTTTACCCGTCTCTTAACTTTATATTAACCATATAAATATCAATATTTATTGCTCTTCTTATAATCCTTTTCTGTTTGTTTTCTTCTCGTTTTTGACACTATTTTCCACTCCTCATTCTTCTTTTATTCACTACACTTTATTTCATTTTAACAATCTGTTTTTTATTCTTTATCTGTCAATTTTCTGTTTTTACATTTTCGATTTCTGATTTTTATTCACGCCATTCACCCTTCTTTCCCTACATTATCTCTCTATATTGCTCACTATATTTTCACTAATTTTCAATCTTCTTCATTCTTTGTCACTCTTCTTTTTTTATTCATTACCTCTCTTCTCTTTTTACTTCCTAAAATTAATAAAATCTAACAAAAAATGCCAACTCTAATTTTATCGAAAATAAATAAATACATAAATAAATATATTGTTTTTCAACTTAAATTGTAACAACTAATAAAATTCGATTTTAAAACAAATTCTTAACAACAACAATTATACAATACATACCATATACGATGTATTTATAAATACTACATTATAAACATGAAACCAATCCTAAAAAAATATGTCCCTCTCTACTCACTCTCACATCTACACTTCCACAACTACAACAACAATTTTAAACCACTCAAAACTAAAACACAACAACAACAAAATATTACTAAAATTTAGTATACTCGGCATGAATCTGTTCGGATGTAAGTTCTGCGAGAAAATCAATGGAGAGATGATTTGCGATCGCAAGAATTTCGACACCCTTCTGTGGGCTCTCGTCACAGTATTCCAGGTATTAAAAAAAGAAAAGAAATACCAAATATCGTTAATTTAATACTTAAGCTAAACAAATATAACAACAATGAAAATAATTATGCTCTGTTCTTTCTTAAATGTTTTTTTTTTCGACAGGGTGGTCCAAAAGTCATGCCTGCGTGAACACATTTAACAACTTTAAAATAAAAAAAATAGAAAAAAAAAATCTAAAGTTTTAATAGACTTCTGGCCCACCCTGTATGAGCCCATATTTGGTTTTTCATTTATATCAGTGTTGTGTTCTGTTCTGTTATTCTGTGGTTTTACTTTCGTATTTAATACTTTAATGTTTAATGTTTTAATACTTTAGTGTTTTATGGAACTAAATCAACAAAAATAAAAAAAATATGTGTGTGTCAGTGTGTGTGTATTTTTGTGTTTGTGTGTGTGTGTGATAAGCATCATTGTTTGCATCTGCAAAAAAGGAAAAAAATCCTTGCAGAGGATTTCTTTTTGCTTTTTATTTTCTTTCAAAAACCATGTGAAAACAGTGCTGAATAGAAAAAAAGATACAAATTAATGCAGTGATGCTGATTGCTTGCTGCACTGCATCAAGCCGCTTAATTTGTGGTGTGTTTTTCATTTACTTCAGTTCGCTTTCCATTCATGTTTCATCAAGTTGTTTTTCTATGTAGTTCGTGAGTTCGAATTTAGTTTAGTTTTAGCGTAGCTTCTGTTTGTTTATTTATTTATTTTGCGAGACCGAAACTACTTCTAATCAATCGCATTCAGTTGAATTCTAAAGTTTAATCATAGAGTTTAAGTTGCGGCAATTGTGATGGTTGTGCCGCATACGATTGTTTGGGAACCGCTGCGTGTAGAATCTGCCGAAAATTAAAGCCGCCATAGACCTCGTAGTTGTCTAGTTTTTGATTGTAGATCGTAGAGATTTTTGTAGATTGTACCCAACAGTTTGAACAACTCTTAGAATATTTTAGATAAC